>OW388302.1:48042076-49468610 GCA_936450465.1 Gibbula magus
TTGCTCACAGAATTTTGAATTTCGGCCTAGAATTCGAGTAATCTGCCCTTGAATATGGTCCTTTTTAGAAAGGGCGTTTTTCGGCTGCAATTTCAAAGGGGCATAACTCTGTAACTAATTGACTTATGTCAAAGTTATTGATAGCCATCTCTTGCTAATAAAGAGCTTTACACGTCCATAATACATCGCTGTCATATAAAAGTTGATAGTTTCGGCACAATTTGGACATATTCTCAAAAAAGTAAAATTTTGTGATTTTCAGCATTTTCGACGGGTATATCCTATGGATTATGATTGATCATGAACCTCTGAAGATAGGAATATTTTAAATAGTTCATGTTGAAGTAGAAACGTCATTTATGAAGGACAATATTTTTCAAGCTCAAGTCTGGCTTAGTTTTTCTTTGACAAGTCATATAAGTTTGTCATTCTTAAAAAATCGCCATTTTCAACAAAGTTGACAGGTTCATAACTGCTTCACTTCTTATGCTATTGAAATTTTACATACACCTCCGTATGCACAATTTCAAGAAGAACAACTTTTATGTTGACCGCTTTCATCAAAAAGTTGATAGTTAAGGCTCGAACATCGCAAGCGATGTCTAGGGGTTCATATTTAAGCATTTTTGAGTATTTTCTTGAATATTCAGAACGGCATAACGCATTAATTATGTATACAATCTAAATGATGATTACATCTTTTTAAGTGGAAATTAAAGCACAACATTTTCTATGTTACACCTGGGTATGGAAATAGTAACCATTTTGTCTTAATCGTGAGAAATGTAATGTAGGGGTCCATTAATATGTGATTTTTCAATTTTCAGAGGGGTACCTTCTTTGGAGAATTTAAAAAAAAAAACTACTGAAGATAGAGAAATGTTTGATAGCTCATTTTAAAGCAGAGAATCTGATGAATAACCGAGAGTCCATCATGGAGTTCTAGGTCAAGCAGAAGTCTTGAAGACCTAAGTATTGACGTGTCAATCCTAGTTTTTTTTTATTATTCTTTGTACCAAATTCTGTGCACGCAGATTTCTCAGTAACGGCTGGGCCGATTTGCATGAAATTTTCAGGAAAGGTAGCCTGTAACCAAACTAAGAAGTAATGTTCTTAATTTTTGGATTTTCGACTTCTTTTGTGAGTTATCTGCCCTTGAAGTTGAAACTTCAAACCTCAATAGCTCGAGAACTTACAAAGATATTTTCAAAAAACTTTCACCAAAATGTGGGCAACAACATTCCCCATCGATTAGGCCTAGTGAGGATTTCGGCCGTAATAATAGATTTTTTTCTATTTCGAAAAAACTGAAAATTTGGTGCACTTTCGCGGTTTTGAGGGTACGTGTCTTCAAAACTCTTCTTCTTAATCACGGCAATACATACAGATATGTGTGATAGCTCATTCGAAAGCCAAGACAACGTAGAATATAATTTGCTCACAGAATTTTGAATTTCGGCCTAGAATTTGAGTAATCTGCCCTTGAATATGGTCCTTTTTAAAAAGGGCGTTTTTCGGTTGCAATTTCAAAGGGGCATAACTCTGTAACTAATTGACTTATGTCAAAGTTATTGATAGCCATCTCTTTCTAATAAAGAGCTTAACAAGTCCATAATACATTAATATCATATAAAAGTTGATAGTTTCGGCACAATTTGGACATATTCCCAAAAAAGTAAAATTTTGTGATTTTGAGCATTTTCGAAGGGTATATCCTTTGGATAATTATTGATTATGAACCAATGAAGACAGGAAGACTTTAAATAGATCATGTTGAAGCAGAAACGTCATTTATTAAGGACAATATTTTTCAAGGTCGTATCTCTCTTAGTTTTGTGGTGATAAGTCATAGAAGTTTGTCATATTTAAAAAATCGCCATTTTCAACAAAGTTGAAATGTTCATAGCTGCTTAACTTCTTATGCTATTGAAAGTTTACATACACCTACGTATGCACAATTTCAAGAAGAACAACTTTTATGTTGACCGCTCTCATCAAAAAGATGATAGTTAAGCCTCGAACATCGCAAGCGATGTCTAGGGGTCCAAATTTAAGCATTTTTGAGTATTTTCTTGAATATTCAGAACAGCATAACGCATTTATTATGCATGCAATCTAAATGATGATTACATCTTCTTAAGTGGAAATTAAAGCACAATATTTTCCATGTTACACCTTAGTATGGAAATATTAACCATTTTGTCTTAATCGTGAGAAATGTAATGTAGGGGTCCATTAATATGTGATTTTTCCGTTTTCAGAGGGGTACCTTCTTTAGAGAATTTTGGTAAACAAACTACTGAAGATAGAGACATGTTTGATAGCTCATTTTAAAGCGGAGAAACAGACGAATAACCCTAAGTCCAACATGGAGTTCTAGGTCAAGCAGAAGTCTTGAAGACCTAAGTATTGCCTGTGGCAATCCTAGTTTATATAAATATTACACTCATTTAAAATTATGTATAGGTCATGTTAAGATTGGAACAATAAGAACAAATCAAATTAAATGCATTTTACAAGATGTCGGGACTAAAACTAAACATTGATAAAACTAAAGCAATCTGGATAGGCTAAAAAGCAAAAGGTGTTGCAAGTTAATGTAACGATATACAAATAGAACGGCACCAAGGTGAATGTGAAGTATTGGGAATTACATTTACTCCAAAGCTAGTTGACGTTTGGATGATTTATACCAAAAAAAGGCTCAAAGGAATTAATAGATTACGCGTTAGCTAGAGGAAAAGGCACTTAACACTAATTATATAGTTATCTTAAAAGGGAACAATGACACAGAATTTTTTTTTTAAACAAAAGGTTTCATTTCATCTCACGTTTCAGCCAATAATAATGTGTATTTAAGCACATTACGCTATTATGTGTGCCAGCTTATTTGTTTATCCTTTGTCTATATTGTCACAATATGTTTGGAACTATGGGAACAAATAAATAAAATTAACAACAAAGGCATCAACAAACTAAAGCTCACTGGAAGCCCACATAAAATCAAACAACCATCAGAAGAGAGAAACATTTGTATGTTATGCTACAAAACGTACATGCTTCGAATTATTACTTTTAGATTCATTTTAAATCACGCTTACTTTTAACAATGTTTCAAAATTGGTCGTCTCTGAGATTTGAACTTCACACATGTGACCTTTATTGACATTATATCAAATTAGTTAAGCATGAAAACGCTGGGAGAAAACTTGGGCTGCAACCAATTCACTTATTTTTAGTTAATACTATAACCCAATGCATTATAATTTGATTAATGTACTGTATGTTAGAAGTCAAGTGACACATGCATATTCCTTTATTAAATCAGGCAACTTGATAGATGAAGAAATTGTAAAATGTGAAGGCTGAAAGTATATACTAGCAAATTAGTCTGAAGTTCGATAGTTTTATAATGAACCGCAACAAACTTGACAAGCTAGATACATATGTAGCAATATAATCAAACATGTACTGATTATTCTTACCATTGCCTATCGTTTTACCTTCATTTTGTAAAACAACTGTGTTTTACAGTATATACCTCCGATACAACATACAATACAGTGCAGAAGGAAAGCAGAAGTAATACTTCATACGGTGAAAAGCATTATATTGATAAACATGCTTGTTATACTGCATCACAGCGAGCAGCTCATCAACAATAAAATAGTCTTCATAATTATGATACTCACAGCAAGCATTTATGTTTCTAGTTCATGTGACATATGTATATTATCAGAGAGACAAGCCACATATTACACTTTGATGGTAATAAGTTTCAAAATTTGGCAACATCATGTTACAAGATAATGTAGATGATAATAATTATTCCCTTTTCTGAAGTTATATACCGGCACCATTGTTTGCGAGCAAACCTAAGTGTACACTTGTCAAAGAATAACCTAACTTAATACTTTTCAAAAGTTTTCTAATTGCAATTCTTATTTTTCAATGTATGTTTCATTGCAATGTTATGAATGTCTAATATCTTCAGAAGTTTTCAAAATTGTTCATTGTAGATTTAAAACAATACTTGTAATTGTGCTTTTAATATAGATGTGTTGCACTATTAAGAAAAGAAGATTGCAAGTTAAGAACTGAGATTATGTGATGAACGTGAGCATGAGATACCCTACTTGTAAACTAAGCCAGTTTCATTTTACAGATGATGTTTCCCATCAAAGATGTAGTGGAAGTGTTAAACCTCAATTGTTGAAATTTACCTTCTTTACTTGTAACAAAACATTTAAATTTGATTTACCCTCGGAGAAAATCAATAGTTTGTGTTCACTTCTACATCTCAAAAATGGATAATGGTATTACCTTTTTGTCATTAAAAGTGAATGAAAGTTTATTAGGCAATGATAAACTATACTATGCTATTGTATAAATACCATTATTTAATCTTCAACCACACCACCATGTTTCTCCAAATGAAATATTATCATCCTCATTGCGTTAAATATCCACTAAACAAGAACGCATAAGTTGATGTTATTTCATCATTTATTGCTCTTCACAAGTCCTATACTTATGATTAAGTTCATTGTATCAGGAGACAGGTTCTATGGCTGAAGTACAATTTTCTTTTATATAAAAACTGTATTGACTTCGTGTGTCACCTTTACAATATGCATGGATTCCTACAATAAGTCGCAAACTAACATGTTCAATCAAGATTGTGATGTTAATAGTATGACTACCCTAAGCCAGACGGTTTATGATATCTGAATATGTGATTTTCCAATTATTTATTTATTAAATAAGACAACTACAATAATGATGATAATGATAATGTAAAATTTAAAAACTGAATAAATAAACTGAACAGCAAAGTCAACTGTAACAATTTCGTTATTACTGATTACGTTGTATTCAGCAAATATATAATATCAGAGCATTCATTCTGTTGTTGACATGATGTTAGTAACGTTTTGAACATCATGCACACATAACGATACGTCAAAACTTGTGCAGAACTACTGCATAGCATGATTTTGTACCATAGTCCTTCTCAAGGAAAACAGCCATATTCCTTTTCAGATGATAAAGGGCCCAATGTGTTTTTAAAAAGGAATTGGAACTTGTGCAAACACTCCCATGAGGTTGTTTGATGCAAACCCTTGTCTTTGCTGATGTTGATTTGACGTTGTGACGTCATTTTGAATTTCATCTAGAATAGTTCTTTTGGTCTCATTTTGGTAAAACCTCAAGGTATTGCATTCTTTTTCGGTACCATGGTGTTCCATGAGCACATTTACAGTCCTTGCAAACTGTTCAGCATGCACTCGGTCAAATGTTATGACAAACCATGGGCCGATATGCAAACATAAACTTTAATTACTAAAACTCGCGTTTCTTTTGCTCTTCAGTATATGATCGATAACAATGCAACGCAACTGGTGCTAGTAATGTACAGTTCAATAACCTTGCGTAGAACAGCAATAGACTTGATAACCATTGACTACCTGGCTATGGATATCATGCAATGCTCCTTCTCTACATTCCTGCCATGACAAAAGCTTATGTGCACGTGTTTCAGTGTATACCTTCAATATAATACACATTACAATGCCTTCAATATAATACAAACTACATTTGTACAATGCGCTAGACAATCATAATTAACGGTTCAAACAAAGGTAGGTAATATATTGTCGAATATGCACGTTTTGTACCATATTATCCAACAATTGATCAACAATATACCAGTACCCATAATACTAACTTACTGATGTGGTTTTTGTGATGTGATTACTGTATAGTTAAAGGGAACATGTCATGCATATCAGTTGCTGTGAAAACTATCAAGATGTCATAAATATTTTAAATAAACGAACTTTTTAATCTAGCTGCATTTCTTATTTTCACTACATGTGTATTTGAACTTATTACGTCTATTATTTTCAAAACTGTTTATTATATATTTGGAACGTATATGTTATTTATATGTTATATGTATTGCAAAATTATGCAAATATACAGTTCAGTGTATTCAATATCCAACAGTTTTGATACAGAAAACAGAGTAAACGAACCCCCAAAATGTAGAGGTGAGGAGAGATGAATTTTGAAATTTGCTTTCAATAATAGTTCACGGCTACTAGTATTGTTTCAGGGAGAACGTCCACAACGTCATGGTACCTAGGTAGTGCGGTGAAACCTGCGGGCATTGGTTGGGGAACTAGCGAACCAGAAGGGTGGTACTGTGCTGAAATTATGTAACGCATTTCTCCCAAAACTTACTGCAGGTCAAACCTGTCTCCACAGCAGACAAAGTTGCCGAGCCCTGGTCGGGATTCACATAACGAACCTCTTGATCCAAAATGGAACGGGCTAACTACTGAGCTATCCCACCCTTCTTATGTAATCAATTATGGCCTTTGTTATGCAATTATATAAAAACATAAAACCAATCTACAACATTGTAAATGATAACAATTTAGAACTGAAACTATTTGATGAGCCTGAGAGGTGAGGTGAGGTGAGTTGGGGTTTAACGCCGCTTTCAAGAGTATTTCACTTATATCGCGGCTGCTAGTATTATGGCAGGGAGAAAGCCCGCAACGCCATGTGGCTATTCATTGCGGCGAAACCTGCGAGAATCGGCTGGAACTAGCGAACCATGGGTGGTACTACGCTGAAATCCAGTGTAGCATTGCACCCAAACCTTACTGCATGTAGAACAGTTCTCTACTGCAGACAAAGTTGCCGTGCCCCTGGCGGTATTCGAACCTCGGACCTCTTGATCCGAAGCCGAACGCGATGAGCCTGAGAAGACTTGTACCTAATACATTTTAGATTTCATGATTCCAATCGAAGATGTATTGGAGGCTAACTACTGAGCTAACCCACCCCTCTTATGTAATCAATTATGGCCTTTGTTATGCAATTATATAAATACATAAAACCAATCTACAACATTCTAAACGATAACAATTTAGAACTGAAACTATTTGATGAGCCTGAGAAGACCTGTACCTACTTCAATTTAGATTTCATGATTCCAATCGAAGATGTATTGGAGGTGTTAAGTCATTTTCCCATCACTTTACCTCCTCAATTGTAGCGCAACATTTGAATTATATTTGCCAGTAGCAGAACGGCATACCAGTTTGAAATAAATATTTTGTTTAATTCATTGTAAATCTCAAGAATGAATAACGACATCTCTTTTTCTCCTCTGCGTGAACGTTAATTTTTGCAGGATAAGGTCGATTATTGTACAACTCCCTGCACAGTTAACATGTTACACGGTGATTTACAGTCAAACTCCATTGGTGGTGTTTTGTTATATGATGGCAGTTGTAGAATTAATCATTTGTAGCCACAGAACTGATGTTTTTTTTCAAATAAAATATAATCATCCCATATTGTTTAATATGCATTCAAAATGACGTTACAAGTGTACTTCATTTGCTCGATCTAACCAGGTCATTTATTTATGATTTAGTACCTTTCCAACATTGTATGAATACTAATCCCCTAACACTATCAATACCATATATGTTTAACCCCCGGAAACATAGAAATATTGATGTAGTCCAAATGTAGTCAAAATGAACAGCATAATTCCTTATAACAAATAGTCAGTACATGACTTCTCATATTAAATACAAGGGATATTACTCATAGATGTGAGTGGGGGACATAAATATAACGAGCCATTATAATGCCTAGGTTGTAATTTGTATTGTTTGTTTCTTCTAGTAGAGAATAAGCTACGACATATTGCTACTAGAGTCTTTTATTATCAAGAAGAATCGAGCAATATGAGATATATACAAAAACAATAACATTACATTGAATGACTGACTGTCCTAATCAACATACAAATTGTGAGGCCCTGACTATGATCTGTGGTCAGAAGAATATACATGACAACCTCAACAATTACCAAAACCTTTAAATGTGAGGCTGACTCACTGACTGTACACATGAACGTCAATTATTTCCCAAGCAACGTTAACCAATTTACAATATTTAAATGTGGATTAACTGTAAACACTTGAGTTGAAAATCATCTAGGTCCTGAAACATAATCAGTGTTACCAACTTTACAACAGTTTATCTACTGTATTAGCTAAACTTTATTTGAAAGATTCATTATCAACTAAAATGCAATGCATTGTCAGTCAAACTTCTTCGCATAAGTTAGTAATTGAGAGAGATGTATATCTGATTTCACGTGTAACTTAAGTTCAGTGCCTTACATCCTTAAGATCAATGAGCGTTAGTTTGGTGAATGCTGTCTATTCCCAATAATCAAATATACACCATTCAACTTGAAATCATTTATTAGGCTGGGATGAATGTCATAAAGTACCTCTTCGCATTATCCAATAGTTCTTATCGTTGCAACAGCAACGGAGCATGTACTCAAAATCCAATCCAAATATCAACATGACTTGCCTCATTCAGTCATACTTGGCGAAAACATATACAAGTGTCAACACACACCAACATTGCCATATTTGGATTCAACCTTTTGTGAAAAACTTCTGCAGTACGAAACTCAGGATAATTATAGACAATTAAGTATGTTTCCATCAGTTTTCGCATTTCCCATGTGTGGATAGTGAGTGGCCAGGCATTGAATGTATACAGTTATTAACGTGATGAAATGAGACACACAACGGCCCTTTATATGTTACTCAGAATGAAATAATACTATAATTGAGAGGTGAGAGAGGAAATACAAATACTTTAAAAAATTGATTTAAAAATCAGCTGCACTGATTGTCTCACAGCGTCCACATGCGAGATAATGAGATATTTTATGCAAATATTATCAAGAATAGGAAAGTCATTTAATTATCACAGAAAGGTTACAGCAATGACACATTTGTCATTGAATTAGCAGCAGTTGACATTATTGAATAAATCTATTTTAAGTCTATCCATATGGCATACATTGGTTGAAAAGAAGACGATGAGGACATGCGCCAGGTAATTAGCACTGGGAAGAGTATCAGTGTTACTTGTGTTACAAGCTGAGAAGCGAATTCTAAATCCGTAAGATATGAATTATTAAAAGGTTATCGGTTTCTGCAAATTGTCACTGTCAGTGCGTTATTTGAGTTAGCATTTCCCATATGACTTTTACCTACAGTCATAGCTGCCGCGTTATTGTAAAACATATAACATTCAAAGCATAAATAGCAATAACACAAATAACAAAGACTGAATAATAAAGGCAAAGTAAGTTCAAATTACAGTTCTACAACGTTACGCATTTGTTCATGTGATTTGTAGTTTTATGTTGCTCCCTTTTACTGTTTATGTGACAAAGTTTAAGTGTTAAGTTACCAAACAAATTAGATATGTAAAACAATTTCCTGTGCATAAACATTGCAAGGTTTGACTATAAGAAATACACACATAATACGGGTAACACGTGATGTATCAAATTATTGGAGTGAATCATTCGACCGTGGACTTATTAGACAATAACTAACGAGTGACGGGGAATGACAGATTATCTTTCCCGAGTCATATCAATTACGTAATTGCCGAGCCTTGCGCGAGGCAATTACTTTATTGATATGACGAGGGAAAGATAATCTGTCATTCCCCGTCACGAGTTGGTTATTGTTTATCTTACCAATATCCGTTTTCATTCTAAAAATCCGTAAAAAGAAATCAGATGTTCCTCTATAAGGAAACCCGTATTTGGGGAATCCCCGTATCCCTACGCGTGTGATGAGACTAAATTTCCAGGAATTTCATCGCGTCACTACCTTTTTAAACAAATGCATTACGCGAGAAAAAAAGTTCCTTAGTATAATGTGTTATTCTTATCCTTAGATTATTGTTAGATTATGTATTCATGTAATTGTACATTAAATCGGTTTACTGAACCTAACTTCTTGCCTTTTTTACTCATAATTGCAATTAAAACGTAATTTGTCGAACCATGTGAGGGGTACAGTCGGGTGTTCCATTTGAAGGCGAGACGTTACGTCGTGACAGTCGCATCACATTGCGAGACCATCAACTTCGTCAAGATTGAAAATATAGGAGTAGACAACGAACTACTCTTTCTTAATCTACAACAAATTTTTAAAATCAACTCAGACAGTGGTTTTATTTGACTGCCAACTTTTTAACAAGAAACACAAGGTGAGAACACCGCGAACATTTGAATATTGTTCAGTGAAATCGACCGGAAGTCGTGTATGCAGTAGGCCTACTGCATGACAGGATATTTGTCAAAGTTAAATATCTTTCAAACTGGAACGTTCTCAAGCAGTTTATTAATCAGAATCAGAGCTTGATTCGATATCTAGAATGCGTCGTCGCTTCTGACCGACCACATGGGAGTTTGCAGATCTACTAGGTCATTCACTTTTATCGGCGATACGAATGACGCCATGTTTGTTTACATCGGCAACTCTTTAGTCTAGCAGACGAATTATCTTACCTTATTAACAAAGTATTTTTTTGTTTTTCTAAAATATTATCAACAAGTGTGTAGATATAATAGAAACGTCTTTCTCGCTAATAAAAAATAAATGTACATTTTGCTACGTTTTCCTTGTTCTCGTGTAGAAGAGAGTTTGAGTGTTAAAAATAGTGAATGAACTGAAAGATGAATGAAGTAGTTCCGGCAACCAATGAAAAAGTTTATTTTCTGTAGCAGCCAATCAAAAGCCAAGAAAAGGTGTAACTCCCGTGTGACTTACAGAAAATATATTACCCTGTGTCTTTCTTCCCATATGGGTAAGATTAAATGATAATCTCCTTATGAAGTTAGATATGTAATTTTTGCGTTCACTTGAGGTTGTGGAAACTTTTTGAAAATCCTGCTAATCATAAAACATTGTCAATTTATTTGGTATATGATGAATATTTTGAAGGCCTTAGGAATTTAGAAAAACATCATGACCCGATACGACTGTAGTTAACACTTTCAATATTCATTGGAAGATGACATTTATTAAGGTGACGTGAGGTGAGGTGAGTTAGAATGTAACGCTGTTTTCAAGCCTGCAATGCCAAGGTTGCTATGCATTGCAGTGAAACCTGCGAGCATCGGCTGGAACTAGCGAACCATGGGTGGTACTGTGCTGAAATGCAGTGTTACATTGCATGCAAACCTTACTGCATGTGGAATAGTTCTTCACAGCAGACAAAGTTGCCGAGCCCCTGGCGGGATTCAACCTCCAGACATATTGATCTAAAGTCAGATCGCTAACCACTGTGCTATCCCACCCCCGACGTTTTGAGAACTCTCTTAAAATGAAATAAAAAAGTGTGTCGGTTACATATACACAGGTCTCATTATCAAACAGACAGACATCAACTTTCTAATTTTCTTTTATGGCTTTCATTTTGTGGAAATTCAAATCTATTAAAGAATTAATCAGAACTAGCTTAACGTATCGGTGTGTGCATTTCTGTCTCCGCAAATAACATTTGTATCAGAAGTGTGCGGCGCACAATGCATAGATAAACGATCTCAGTGTACAATACCATATGATACCGTTGACAGGTTTATAGTGCCCAAGATGACACATCTCAAAGAACAAGGGCAGTGCCTTTAATATAATTTACTCTCGGGTCTCTGTATTTTGATGGCCTGTTAAAAGCATCACAATGTGTAGACGCATGACGTGGAAGCGGTTGAAGTTTTACTATGGGTACGTCCTGCCATGTTATCCAACAAGTGTAATGTATGGTAAACACAATCTGTTATTCATTACCTCTTGACAACTTCCAAATAAAACATATCTAGAATGCAAAACCTTTTAAATGCATGCATAAACATTCGGTATTACCATGTCTTGTTGTTCAAGTTTGTTATTGATGGGAACGTTCAATTTAATAATGTTGTTATTGAATATATGTTGACTCACAAATACCTCATTCATCTTAATCATGAGATGTAATGAAATAACCTACATAAGTAACAAGTCGAAAAGGGAAGTTTTTCACCAAGAAAAATCTAAAGTTACCAGCCGAGGTTCCAGGCTTGAGTATTGGCATTTTGTCAAACATTTATCTAAACGCTGACTCTTTTATTCCTTGCATGTGGTTTCTATTCATATCTCAGTTCTAATCAGGAACTTTTACAAAAACTATCACCAATCATTTGTTAAACATGTATGTCTTCCTCTTTCAGATGTTTACTCACAGGGGATGCATACGTTGATGTTTATGCGAACAGCATGACACAATGGGTTCCTTTACATAATTCACCTGTCATGTTGTTTCTTTGAAATGGTATATATTCAATTCACGAGAGGATAAATCAGATAATTAATTATATTATTTGGGCATGAGGTAGAGGGACATCACACGAGCTCAAAGGTTGTTTTTAATAGAAGTATAACTTTGTTACCAAACTCAACTACGTCAGAAAAAAAAATCTGTGAAATTCTCTCGTTTTACTCAAGAAAGAATTTGGATGTTATACACAAATGTCGAAAATAAACCAACAATTTCAAAATAATGTTTCTTCTAGTAGTATTGTCCCCGTGATTCTAAATGACTGGTCGATTTGAATGTCTGTATTAAGGCTGATGATCACTGTCATGAATAGATACATTCAGTTACCATTTGAATGCAGTTCTATCAAACCTGTTCATCTTTATATTGATTGATTGACACATTTATATTGACACGTATGAATCCTTTTTTTAGTCATTACTTATAACTATGATGTGGCACCAACTGCACATGTAATTGGTTAAGTCTACCATTTTAAAACAAGCTAATATATTTATTTGTTTATGTGCATCACACATTTCATATTTGCAAATATATTCTTAATATATTTTAAATTCTCAATTGGTTGCCTGATTTCTAATACTAAATGAATACATTTCAATGCAAAATGTTATGTCATGATCCACTCCATTTTGGTTTTGCCATGCTGAAGTCTGAGACCAGCTTGCCAAATTGCCAATGTTTGAGTTACATGAAAATGTAGGATATTAGATAACAGTTCAGATTTTGTGACCAAAGTCATTTACTAATTTCATCTCTCGAAACGAAATGTCAAGTTTCATTCAGAGATTATTCATTCAAAATAAGGGAACAAATAAATGAAAACGATTTTTTTCAGAACGAGGAGAAATGAAAGATCATGTTAAATTTCATTCAATTATTTGCTGAGCAGTTTTTTTTTTATTATTATTGCATTCCCTTTCATTCCCTCTCATGAAATTTATATCATAAGAATAAGAACTGACACTGACTGAAATGCTTTTCAAAAAATATTTAGTGCCACCATAGAAGTAATTGTGTTACGATGCGAGTGTGAAAAATGAACCTGATAAACTGTAAATACAAAAAAGAAATAGTCATAAATCACTCCTTTCAATAGTTACTTTGAAATTTGACCAATTATAATCTTTGGTTAATCAAAGTTAAGTTTTCAACCTCGCAAAGTTTAAATACTTTATATTCCGAACTTAATTGAATTTGTTTGATGTTCAATTAGCAATCTGTTTATTGTTAGATTGTATTAATAAACGGAAGACAGATTTATGTGGTTACATTTTATAGGTTATTCTTAACAAGTCATTTTTTAAGGATGCATATGTGGCAAAATATTAAATATTTTTCTCCATGCATAATTTGACGTATCAAATCTAAACTCATTTACAGTGGACACAACACCATGCTTTGCATTGCTTTTCCCCGGAAATTACCTGTCGCATCAAACATATTCATGACATGTCCCGGATTTGATTTTGGACATAGCTAATTCATAGTGAGCCCTGACTGTCACAGTATGTACACAGGAAGAAAACGAACGTATTCTGCTACGTTCCTTAATACGAGTCTTGGGATTTCTACCTTCAAACAAAATAATTATGAGGTGAAATATCGAAATTTGTCCCTATGTATGTTAGAAGTGTAAAGATCATATACAGTTATGGACAATATATTATATATTACACATCTCTTTGAATGATTATGTTTACTTGTGTTTATTAACTATTCTTTTCTCAGTGAAATTACAGGATAAGTATCATGGATAATAAACTCCTTCGTCATACGTTGACAATACGATCAGGTACATTACTACCGGGTCAGCTGCTTGTCTTATCTATTGGAAAGCCAAACAAGGCATGATAGGTGACATTGCTCAAGTATAATCTTGTTTAAACCTGTTTATAACATTGTACATGCTTTAATTGACCAAATAAATTACAATATTATTAGATAACAATTAATATTGTTTAAAAGCATGCATTTGTGATGCATTCCATTTTCGGATCTGGGTCAATAATATCTATCAGAGGGGTATTGAATGGACAAACAACTGGTGCTGGACCTCTGTTGTGTTGAGTCCATGGAGACACTGTTAGGACAGTCAGTGCTGACATTGCCTTCAAGTGCCTCAAAGTGTGTGGGTTCGAATAATTTAATGGATACATGCCCAAAAAGGTACAATACCTTTTATTATTGCCGATACTGTGATCCCCAAGAGAACATTGTTACATTGCCTTCAAGTGCCTCAAAGTGTGTGGGTTCGAATCATTTAATGGATACATGCCCAAAAAGGTACAATACCTTTTATTATTGCCGATACTGTGATCCCCAAGAGAACATTGTTACATTTGTTTACTATCGAAATTGCATACATTTTTCAAGCCAATTTTAATCTTGTGCAGACTATGTTAATTTTGTCAGTACTTTACTTCCCAAATATAGTGGGAGACATTCAAGGACACTCACCAAATATGACCTAACTCATAAACCTATTGCAGTATGCTTTCCTTTGTAGTTACTCGTATAGGCAAGGTAGTAAATACAGTGAGTACATTTTCGGCATTACCATTAATCAAATCATCTGGCATCTTCACTGCTAGATAAATGAAATGACAATAAATCAATGCATAGGTATAGCTCTTGTAAATTATGAAGACAGACAGTTGACTTCCTAATTGTTGTAATGTAGACATATTTACATTTTACTACTACTAAGAGACCATCTCAACCTCATGTATTTCTCGGATACTTTTCAAACATACGTCAGTTGTTCAAAGTATTTGTAAAACGTAATACATTCTATCTGTTTAAGTATTGTTGGAATGCCTTTCAAACATTAGACTTATTGTCATGCTGAGGACACATTTCAGTGTTGTCTCAAGGGTCTACATGTCTGGATATTATTACTGATGGACTTCATAATCTTTCCTCATATATTTGCATGTCCATAGGCCAATGTAGCATAATTCCAGAGGCGCAAATGGAAATTATAATGTAATGTAATATAATGTGCTAAAAGCAGACCACCGTATCATAGCGAGGAATCAGACACTTCACTTAAATAGCAACTGGCCACACTACGATGGGAATTGTAAAGCTAGTGGGACATCATTTGTGAAAGTTCTCCCACACAGTCGTTATAATGAACACCAACAGAATAACATAACAAATGGGATAATCCTTAGAAACATATTGTACTTTCAGAAAGTGTGAATAATACATGCTCAAACATGGGTAAATATGAAATATTGATTCAGTTACTAAAATACGTAATAGGATCACAATGATGATATCTTCTTATGTCATTTCTTCATTTGAAGACGTTCGTAACATTTGCCCATGCGCATCTCCAATTGTCAGATGCGGACTGTCAGACCCTTTGGTCCATTTTTCATCAACAGCGTGTTGCGAGAAACATTAAAAATATAGTATAAAAAGTAACTTATAGTGAAAGGAAATGATGTTTTGATTATGGGAAATTGTTTGTTTTATGGTAAAAAAATATTTGCTCTCCTCTGCTCTACCTTATTTAAATGAATGATAAAATAAATATTGGATTTTTCCAATGAAGAGTATTCTTCCTTCACCAATAACGTTGCATAAATACTCAACTTTAGCATCAGATAACTCAGAAAACTCAGAAAATATACTGCATAACAGCCTCAGCACAGTCTTCACAAATTAATGAAAAACGTTTTTGCCCCTACACTGTGATGTTCGATGATTTTCCGGGTTGCATGCTCCATCAGATCAAACTAATGTTGATATCATTTAGACGACGTAAATAGTTCATATTGAGAAGATCTGATGTCTTTAATGGGCGATTTATCAGGATATATTCGATAATATATGTATGCCATGTACTACAAATGTGTTACCTTATGTACATATGTGTGTGACTAGCGTGTCAGCGACCTTCTAAATTACCAGAGGCGTAAATGGAAACCTGATTGTGTTAAGTGCAAAGGGAGATAACTTTATACTCTGCTAAACACAGACCATCGTATCAGAATGTTGAAACATCTCACACCTTACGCTTGTTTAGTATGTTATAAGACACTGTCGAAGGTTATCGAGTCAGTAGTTCCTTAGCTGTTACGTTAAGGTTGAGGACTTTAATTTGTGAGGAACACAGCTTATTTTAATTTATTCGTAGTACAATGAACTAGACAGATTCACATAATCTATTGTAATAGTGTAGTCAAAGTGTAAAATGTACATTATCTATTGGAACAAGGATACCAAACTTAGAATGTATTCAGATACACAGAAACAGTGAATTCCAATCAAATACGATAGAGAGTTACTGGTCCAAGCCACTGCTCGCAGGTTTCACCACAATAGTAAAAAGAGATGCTACAGGCATTTATCAGCAATGATACTAAACGACCTGATAAATCTGAAGCAATGACCCCACATCATATCAACCCAACATGTTACTCGGGATCTAGTCTAGTTATCTTGAGATAGTTATATTCCGATTATGGATCATTTAAGCGTGAAACATATTTACTACACTAGCTAACCATTGTTGGCGTGCTGCTATTGATATAATTATGAAGGTGATATACTTCAAAGAAACGTGACTAAATTATCATCATTAATGTATTTAGTATCTAATTTACATGTACAGCCTACATATGTTGCAATAATACCAGTGATAAAATGTTGATGGTCATCAACAATATGAAACTCTACATATAAAGAAGCATTTAAGTGTTCAAAAAGGATGTTTGATAAAGCTTTGTGAAATGTATACTTTCAACATTTATAAAAGAAAAATGATACCACCGTTAAACTATTAATTCGACTGACCAGAGAAAAGCGTTTATTTCCACAGAAAAAGCACATTAGTTCATATCCTGTAGTAATTGACCATAAGAAACCATTAGTAAGTATCGCGTTTCCTCATTAAGGGTAGCTGTACATGAATAAATGGAAATGTTTTATACCAATATGATACATCATCCACTTTTTAATGTTCGGCTTCTCTTAACCATAGCAATTTGACCATGTTTCTATAACGTACAGGTATGCATGCTCCATATCTCTTGAAGAAGCTACCCCGCCCCTGCCCACCCACCCAAACCCCACAAATCCCTCATTGCTAGCCACGTTCCAATACTTTCAACTTTATAGTTTCCAGCTGATTTAATTTTGAACAAATTTTGTTATGATTATATATATGGTTGACATAAATAAACAAACCTATATGTTACATACATGTATGTCTATAACTATATGATTGTCTGTATATATACTTACAATCAGTTGATGTATAGACCTTATGATGTTTGCTTATTCATGTCTGAATGTCATGCATATGTATCTAATATAGAATTGTTTAGTTCATTTCTTCTTCCAACTATTTCTACATTCTCATTTATATGTACACATTTACGACACTATTGTTTGTTATACGAAGCTCAGTATTTCCAATGATATATTGGAAGCTATCAATCGGAAACATACATTACAAAAGAACCATCAAAACGTTTGATGAGATAATAGTATTAACAGTAAATATTCTGCAGCACATTCTAAAATATACATGTACAATGAATAGGTGTACCCTCAAAAGAGTTATGTGCGATAAATCCGATAATCAATACATCCAATCAATCAAATTCCCCTGGTGTAAACACAAGTCGCTGCCAGCTACTTCAGTAGTCATAGCAGAGCGGCAGTATAAGTGTGATGATTCAATACCAACAGAGCAGCGAGCAGACACTTCGTCCGATATTGTAATTGCAGAAACGTAGTGGAGAGCATATGACAATAGGATAGGATTGTCTCTTATACCCAACTTCCGGTCTCGTTGCTATGGTTTCTTTTGTTACAAGTGTAGGTGTATTAGACGATACACCTACACTTTTTCTTGATTTACCTCTACTTTTCTGAAATACCTACACTTATTTCGGATATACCTACACTTTTCTAAAATACCTAAACTTGTAACAAATGCGAAACAATGGAGTCAATTTTCTAAATTTCCAAATCTAAGTGATGATAAATGAACATATTAGGCACCTGGGATAGAACCCGTGTCCTGTTGCTTTCTGGCCGAACGACTTAACCATTACACCACGAAGCCAGTTGAAATTCTGAACATTTTTTCATTACCAAATGAATAAGGTTCTTATAATGCGTGAAATAATATCACAAATTTATGTATTTCTTTTTATATAAGAATGTTATTTAAGTTTTGGTGCAAGATGTCTTAACATACTGAAATTTGTTTCGGTTGGTCTATACTTTGGCCACGTTGTCATTAGCCATGCAGTTTATAGCGTTAGCTGTACATTTCAGCAAGATGCACGTGCATCTACGTTGACAATACCGTCATTGTGCCATATCACTTAGATTTCGAGCCCCAAACATGGGTAACTATACAACGCAGCACGGGGTGGGTTGTCACAGATGAGGCCATTTTTGGGTTGTGCGTTTCATACACAAGCTTGTTTACAGCTGTATTTGTTTAGAAATATTATGAAATAGTATCCGCTTACACTCGACCGTAAGTGGGGTTTGAGACAGATATACCCATACTTTTCCTCGTGTATCAAATGATACCCTCCACTTTTCCCCGTTGGAGCCTTATTGGGCTCCGCCTCGTAAGGGCCCCACGGGGAAATGTGTAAGGTATCGTTCGATACACTCAGAAAAGTATGGGTATGGGTATATCTTTAACTTATCCGAATTAAACATCAGAAATAGTATTTTATGTAATTATAAATATTGGGGAAATCTATGAAGACGAATACTGGAATACTAAGTTTCTAAATAACAGTTGTTTTACAGCAACAATTTAAAACTTCAAATTTCTTAAATCCCAGTGTTTAAACCTACATGCATCATGATTTGTAAATGTGATATATTAAAATCGTTCAGGTTGTGTAACTAAGCATCCCAAGTATAGTCATTATTTTGACATAAATTATACCAACTTTAAGACGGTTAAGAAGAAGTAAGAAGTGTATACCTGGTAGTGTCAGCATTGTTTTGGGATCAGTAAGACCAAATTCACCATGAGCCTAACGAATCAAACTAATTTATGACTGATTGACATGAATATTACATGAAAATTTCATGCAGTATTGATTTAGTAAACTAAAGCTTGAATTGTTACTACCTTGTAAATCACTTGATTATTGAATTTTTATGAGGTTCAGAAAAATCTTAACACCCGTACAGTTTGACCTGAAATCTAAACTAAACTCAAATATAATTCGGTTGTGCCATATCTTGTACGAAAGTGTGTTAGTGATGACAATATTCGAATTAAACATTTTCTTTTTTGAAAATTGTAGAATATATGTTGTCACAGAAAGGCCTCATGCATCCAAATCATGTATTGTATGAATTAATCTTGAAAAGTTGCGAGTAAAAAATGTCATGTTTCAGCTTAAATGGCACAATTCAAGAAAACAACTATATAAGATATATAAAACACTGTTACAAAACAAACAAAATTGTGAATGCTACACTAACTAGCGTGAACTGTATAAGTGGTACATCATGCGTGAAATGTGATTATAAGTTAGGAACCATAGGAAGATGTCAATTCACAAACAATATCAAAGTTATGTGAAATATAATTTACTATTGCATGGTACCAAACCGCCACCGTTATGGTCTTAGTGACAAATATGCTTTCAAAACACAATGAAAACTGAAATGTATCATTATTATAATCTATCAGGCAAAATAAAGTATACACCTTAGTTGGTTTTATCATATGTATGATTTTCGATTACAGATATCTTGAGTTTTCGACGTCATACTCCAAGGCCTAAACATAAAATGTTTCTGGTCTTTACGGGCTGACAAAATGATGCGATGATGCAATTGTTTTTATTTACGAGATTTTTATTTTTGTAATTAGGAAATGAATATCATTTTATACAAAATTTTCACCAGTTAAAAACTAAATTTACACAATTAATATATAAATAAAGCACAAACCTGTTCCTAGTTGCCAGTAAAGTGTGGATTGTCTGAATCTGATAGCGACTAAATTCCACTAGTGGAAATAACAATGAATCAATGTTTCTCTTTGATAAATCCCAACATAATGGATGAGGAGGTAAATAGGACGTTTAAATTAAGGGTATCATTAATAAACCGGTACACGGGCTATAACCATAGAATGCTCTAATTAATGTGTTGTCAGATAATTCGTTACATTTGATGTGTTGGACTGTACCAGGAAATCAGAATCATTTCTCGACTTAAGTATGTTTCGACAATACACATGCATACTCAACATCAGTGTTGTTTAAGAACACACAATCCACAATGTCACTATTACAACTGTTCGGTTGGATACCTAATGGGGAAGTGTGAATGATGGGTGGAATAAAGTTTTGTCTTTGTTAATTTCCCTTTTCCTGCCCATGCTTTCCAGTCATAGTGTTAGAACATTCCGCATCTGTTTTAGGCAAGAACATATCCTGCTTTTAGGGATAGTTCTTAATCAGAGTCAACATCTCGAATGCTTACATGGAGTATTCCAGTGTGCAATATTTAGTTGCGTTGTCATCAATTGGGAATACCACACTCACTGGAGTGTACAATAGAACTGCTCCAAACATGTACAGAAACATATATATAATTACAGGTCATTACCAATCATAAATTATAAATGTTTGCATTCAACATTACTGTTATGATGTATGCATATTTCTGTATTGCTCTCATATGTAATTTTTATTCTTCAACCTTTGCTTTTTCAAGGTGTCTATATATCATAAGTTTGATGCCATAACAGATTGGAAAGAACTGCATAAGCATTATCATAATCTAAGGACATAAACCTAATCATGTTTCCATCAGGATATATGTAAAAGCAAATGCCCGAGTAAATGCGTCTCTGTTCATCTATGAAATGACCGGAGGCGAAACTAGAAATCTGATTGCATTTCTAAGTAATGGGTTACACGATAATGTTTTGGACTATCACACTGTCAGAATCATATATCGGCCTATATATGATAAGTAAATTAGGTCACTGCACACGCACATCTTTAAGCATCATGGTTGTTTAAGAACCATAAAACACCTAATGGTTTCTCAATATTGTGATTGGTCTGCCGCACATGACCACGGCTTATGACAAGATTTGTGATATCAGGTTTGTCTTTGAAAGAACTGGCAACAACTATTTGAGTGAGTGAGTGAGTGAGTTGGTGTTTAACGCCGCTTTCAAGAGTATTTCACTTATATCGCGGCTGCTAGTATTATGGCAGGGAGAAAGCCCGCAACGCCATGTGGCTATGCATTGCGGTGAAACCTGCGAGCAACGGCTGGAACTAGCGAACCATGGGTGGTACTGCACTGAAATTCAGTGTAGCATTGCACCCAAACCTGACTGCGTGTAGAACAGTTCTCTACTGCAGACAAAGTTGCCGTGCATCTGGCGGGATTCGAACCCCGGACCTCTTGATCCGAAGCCGAACGCGCTAACCACTGCGCTTTCCCGCCCCCGCAACAACTATTTGAACAATGATACTATTTTTATCGGAATACGTTGTTACAAGCAGCATCCCAAAAACGAATAGATCTCAGTTAATGTGAATAAACTATGTTCTCATTCTAAAATGATTTGTCCTCTTAGTTCTGGGGATTCATCATTTACAAAATCAACGATCCTAAGAGTTTTGAATACGTAACATCACTTCAAGAACACACAGGCGTGTTTTCTCACATCCAAACATATTTTTCTGACTAACATTTATCTCTCTGAAGAAGTCGAGTGTAAAATAAATATGGAAATAAATGGGAACAATAGACGCCAACACACGTGAAGTCGAATGTACAACAATTCTGCACAAACGTTGATTAGAATATTACCAGACAAATAAACCAGGTTGTTTTCAACTTTATATACCTTCATACCATCATCTCACCAGGTGAGGTGAGTTGGGGTTTAACGCCGCTTTCAAGAGTATTTCACTTACATCGCGGGCTGCTAGTATTACAGCAGGGAGAAAGCTCGCAACGCAATGTGGCTATGCACTGCTGTGAAACTTGTGAGCAACGGCTGGAACTAGCGGACCATGGGTGGTACTGCACTGAAATTCAGTGTAGCATTGCACCCAAACCTTACTGCGTGTAGAACAGTTATTCACTGTAGACATACTCAGTTGTTTTACATTAAATATCAAGTAAGGTTAAAACGCAAATGAATTAGTGTAATGTACTGTGTTACACACCTTCATTTCGCCCCGAACATACCTTGAAACACAGTATAAAGTATATTCTTGTTTTGAAACATCAGACAGTTGCCCACATCCATGCCACGACGCGCTTTTGACTTTGAAGTGAAGTTAGAAACACAGCTTGGCAATATGACACTCATAATGTCCGTGCTTCACAAGATGAAATGAACATCGTTCGTGCAGCCACGGCTTTCACGTAACGCTGATAGACAGTTGTTTATGGACTGAGTATGGACAGACACTATTGTTGTCATGAATAATTTTATAAAAGTTTTTTTTTTTTTAATTGTTCATCTTTATTTCATATATATTCAAAAACGAAACAGTTTGTTACTTGCTCAGAATATGTTGGTGACAACCAAGAATGGACACGAATCGATTTACCCAGTGTACACATGAAGTTGAAAACATTTTTGTAGTCACTCAAACATCACTTACTCACTCACTCACTCACTCACTCACTCACTCACTCACTCACTCACTCACTCACTCACTCACTCACTCACTCACTCACTCACTCACTCACTCACTCACTCACTCACTCACTCACTCACTCACTCACTCACTCACTCACTCACTCACTCACTCACTCACTCACTCACTCACTCACTCACTCACTCACAATTTATAATGAGTAGATCGGAACATGTTTGAGAATGTATTTATAACACAAACTACAGGAATGACACGTGTAGGAGTACGTAGGGTGTCAGTCGACTTCCCAAATGACCAGGACCCATATTTTCGAAGCTCTCTTAGCGCTAAGAAAGTCGTAAGTCCAATACATTAAAATTGAGGTACGACTATCTTAGCTCTAAGATAGCTTCGAAAATATTGGTCCTGAGGTATAAATTAAAGCCTGATTGTGTTCGACTGGCAAGGTTAGGCAATCAGTTCACATCTTCCACTAGCTAAGTACGAAGTATGTTATGATGTCACCGATAAAAGTGGTATTTAGTTCTCTAGCGTGTATTAAGGTTGAGGTGAAGTAACAAACGAGATCCTTCATATTCCATATAAATTTAACATACACACAAAATGATTTGAAGTTTTACGTTCACAAATAAGAATGCCTGAAAGCAATAATTTGTTAAATTTATGATGATTATTTTTTTTAGATAAAGTTTAGTTGAGATACAAAGCTAAGTATGCCTATATAGTTGACCGTATACTGTATGTTTTCAGACACTGGTATTACAAGCAGTTGATGTATAGGCCATATGATGTTTGCTTGATGATGTTAAAACTGTTGCACTATGTAATGACGTGAATCGAATGTAGACGTGTTTGATTCATTTCGTCTTTCAAGTATTTCTTAAATAACATATTCATGTATTCGTTCATGAACATAGAATCGTTATAATTTCTGTCTCTCACACAAAGCTTAGTTTTTACAATGATTTATCTAACCCTCCTTTTTTCAAGAGACAATGTATTCCATCGCTTTTCTTTTAACATATGTGAAAAGGAAGTATTTATCATTGAGCTCATGTTACATATGGAATGTATAAATACACTATGCCATCATACATATACGTATATTTCCATCATCTGAATGCCATTCACATATTTGAAGTTCTTATTATGTGAGACATTCAAAGTCGATGTTGTGTGGGGAAAAAGTTACAGAATCCTATTTCCCATTTTGTAGACATCATACTTTTAATGAGTTGACCAGTCCATAGATATCTTCACTAACAAAATCCGATTGACGTCAATAAAGGTATGAGTGAAATTAATGATTTATTGTGAATCAAAATGTATTAATGAAGTAAGCATAGCCAAACAAGACTTTGCATAATGCGTATGTGTGTACATTATGAAACATCTTATCTGTTGTAATAATTGACAGACTTATACACTATGAAAATATATGTATATGACATCAAGAAAAAAGGAAATCATTAAAATTACTTCAACATTGAAAATCGATTTTCTCAAAATATTAAATTATTTTCAAACTTGACTTGTGGCGCCAACATCCATTACATTTTGATTCCAAAACATGCCAGCAATACATAACTGGTATTGGATTGACAATTTGATAATCCAATATGATATAACAACATTATATTGATATTCATTTCCTACGTGGAAAAGTAGGAGACAACATTCGTTGAAGAACACTTATGTAAAAAGAAGAAAAAATCCAACTTTGAGTAATCGCGGCATCAGTTAATTGTGTCAAAGCACCTGTCAGTCAAATGGTCGACAGACAAAAAATGATGTATGTTTCAAAAAATTTCTCATTTACTTCTCAACCATTAATACAGTTGATGAAATAAAGTTATTTGAAATGAATATTAGGCAACAGATTCAAACTAAATTTACATATATTTAATATGAATATATGTACCTACCTTCCAAAGAATTTCCTAAGAGAAATCCAATAATCGATAAATCCAATTAATTACTGAAAAGGATGAGCAAATTTCGGTGATGAATTATCCTATAGCATAGAACAAATTCCCCTTCTGTAAACACGATTCACCGTCGGCCACTGTTATAGTCTTGGCAGAGCGACGTCATGAGTGTGATACTTCGATTCAATACCAACAGAGCAGCGAGCAGTCACTTCGCGGCCGAGTCTGATATTGTAATCACCAATTGCAGAAGTGTAGTAGAGAGCATGTGACAATAGGACACTGCTCTGTGAGATTGCTTTTCTCAGATTAATTATGTTTGTCAGTGCCCTGTAAAACCACATGACATTCTTTACACGTTATAAGACTTTCAACAGGCACTTAACAAAGCACAATGGTTGTCTTTTGTGGTTAAGATTAGCATTTAGGCTGTGAGAAAAAGATGCTTTTTGTGGATTATATTTTCGGGATGAGTAAGTAATATGCAGTTTGGAAATTACTCACAATACATTGTATTGGTTTGTTCAAATAATAGTTTGAGTTACTCTCTCTTTCATTAGCTTGAAACATATATCAAAATTGGTTTATCATTTGTAGTGACCTCATATTGAGAAATATATACTGATCAGCACAAGAAACGCGAGTCCACTGTAACAATTTCGTAATTACTGATTCAAGATTTCAGTTTTTGTTGCTGCCCTCCACTATTGATGCGATGCGGCTTCAGTTGCCAAATATAATATGAATAATGACATTGACATGTGTTTCTTCTCAGTGGGCCTTTTCCCTACATATTAGAGATTCAAGGTGTGGCTGTAGTTGTTCTTTCCCTGTGCAGAAAAATGTTTTTTTGAGATAGGATATGGTGGCAGCATACTAATGACTGTTCAAACATAATTCAATTGATTTCAATACCATGAATATGCTTTTCCAAAGACTGATTCTAGAAAATGCAACAATGAAGTATCTTTAAAAAGACCTGATATTAATTGCTTAAGCCAATTTATTTATTAATGATTTACGACCTTAGACTTGTGTTAAGGGTTTGTATTGATTGGACAGATTGGACAAGTAGAATCAACAAGCTCCTTGGACACTCTTTCGTTAATATCCAACAAAAGACGCAATAGAAATTGCAGTACATATGTTGACAGAAATACCTCATGCCTCTAATGTAGCCAGTCAAAAGGCTAAGTTGTCATCAATACAAACCTAAAGTTACCAGCTAAATGTTATAAAAGTTCAAGGCTGGAGTAGTGACCTTATTCCATACACAATCTAAATGAACACTCGCTTTTCCTTTGAAGAGGTTTGTATACATGTCTCAGTTCTGATCTGGAACTTTGACAAAAGTGCAACTTAAAGTACTGATTTGTTAAACTTGTATGTCTCCCTTTTTCAGATGTTTTAATCACAGGGGTTGAATACATCGATGTTGACGCAAACAACATGTCACATAGCATTCCTTTACATACATGTAACTTACTTGTCACACGTGGTGTCGTTGAAATAATTCAAATTCAATTCACGAGAGCATTACTCTGAGTATTAATTATGTTATTTTGGCACGAGATAGACGAAGAAAAAATACAACAGAATCCAAAGGTCGTTTTTGTAAGAAGTTTAAATTTGTTACCAGCGTCAATGCCATACATTAAAAAAATATTTGCACAATTATGTTGATACATATGCTCCATCATGATATTTCATAGTTACAACAAACGTTAACACGAAGTTATGAACACCGTATTTCAAACATCTGTTTCATTGGGTATGAGAGAGAGAGAGAGAGAGTGTGTGTTTATTTACAGTGAGTAATTAATCTCGTGAGTCACCACCCTCAAGGTCTTATTGAACAAGAACCGTCTGTTGGTTTCTATTTTATTGTAATGACATTACGTCACATTACATTGATATTATTCCAAAGTCTAGACAAAGCCACGAAATGGTCACTACTTCTAATGAATATGTCTTTCTAAATATTATTCAAACTTTGACAAACATTATATAATTCTTTGACAAGGACAAAGGACAAGGACATTTAATGTGTTACAATTGATAACGGATTAATAAGGCAGTTTCTATGACTGAAGTACACTTCACTCTGAATTTTTGGATAAGAAGGCAATGATTTGTCGTGTCACTTTTACAATATGCATGACTTCCTATACTTATTCACAAGGCTAATGGATTTCACCACAGATATGATGCTTATCTTGATTATCCTGATGGTTAATGGGAGTCGGACATGCCATTTTCTAATAGAAGGGCATCTTTCATTACAACCCAACCTCACTGATTATCTTAAAGAAATCGAACTTATTGCCAAAGTTAGCATCCTATAAGAAAGTGCACAGTTTATTAACATCAGGTTATAGAGTCAATTTTTAAAGGGACAAGGAGTATGTTTCATAAACAATTATTTGACAATGATAAGTTCCTAAATGTGCTGCATTTAGTTCAAATCATCTCACTTAATGACAATTGTTAAACAATATGAACATCGAGCATTTGTCTTATACATATTCAGAGGCTAAAGTTTCGCGTCCCATAACCATCTTTTAATTTGGTAAAATAAATTTCCTAAAATAAGTTGTGACTAATAAGCGTGTGCAAGTTGCGCTACATCCGAAAATTCATATGCATTTTCACAACAACAGTATGTGATGTTTTTTTAAACATCATCACTGAAAACCTTTGACTGATGTTATCATGCTATAAGTGTGCCTCTTTATTGTCACTGAATACAAACGCAATCCTATCGATTATGACAACCGATTTATCAAACCCATCATCTTTAGCATTGACAACATATTTTTCAGCGGCAGTTAGTACTTCCTGATAAGATAGTTTTATTGATAACGTTCGCCAACGGTGTCTCCAAAAATACTATCTGCTCCTTATTGTCTCAATACGACCTGAACATTGTCGAGATTCTGACTATATATCTAACGAGTGACGAATACTAGATGCATGATAGCACAGTGCCTCACAGCATGCACGGGCAGTTGTTTGATCAAGTGACCATGTCAAACCTAATCAGCTTTCCCTATCTCATATGTGAAAAGCGTATTATATAAAGTGCCACAGCAGTATATACCATCTGCAGGTCTCCAAAAAGAAAACATTTTTCAATATAATGCCAAAAGTGGCTCACTAACGGTCAACTTCCAAACGCAAGGCATAAGTTTTGGCAGTCTGCATTACTAGCTGATTTAAGTCTTGTGGTATTTCCCTCGCGTTGTTTTGCCTAGATAGTGAATCGCTGAACGAGAAATGCATAGTGGGCCTGGATATCTAAGCAAAGATTTATTAAGGAAATACTGCCCGCATCAGCCCGTTAAGACTGGTAAGAGTTATGCTTTGCATTGTGAAGTTGGGTATAGGTGGACTGAGCGCACTATGAAGATTATAAAAAAAAAGCATATAATCTTAACCACTTGCTCAAAGAAGTATATTTGTAAATAAATTGATATAACGTATAAGTTGAAGGAAACTCGCTGATCACATCGCACAGTACAATAGCGTTAACATATTTCTCCCTGCAACTAGCAGTTGTGGAACATTAAATTTGGTCCTTGTGTCAATCTATCATCTTTTTCGAAAAAAATATTAAACTTATACACGTTTATCGTCTATAGGGTGATATTCGAATTTGTAGTAGGCGAATAGAAGGAATGAATATGGTAGATCCTTCTTTAAAACATGAATCAAAAGGTGCATTTAATAAAATAGAAAAACCGTTTGTACAAGTTACTGCTCAATTAAAGCAGGATCTGCTTCGTACTGACAACATATGATTGATATTCTGAAAATGTCCACCGTCAAGATACACCTCTTCAGTTCAATTACGCTCAATAACCATGGCTTTTGTTGTGGAAAATGCGGGAATCGAGTCAACTAAATCTTCAATAATAGGTCATTATGGCGTGTTAAGAACAGAAATTGATATGTTGATGAGGCTAGATTAGCGAATTCAAAGTAAGATTGATGATTATAACAACTTCTACAACATGTTATTTTAAAGCCTCAAGCACTTGATTTGAAAAGATTTCCACTGTGTCATCATGTTACTGCAATGTTTAAAAGAAAATGTTTTTTTAGTAGTTTCACGATTCACATCTTTATCCCACGTCAGTCAGTACTATCAGGACATATTTCATGCCATAGATCTAAAAGAATATATGCATGCAATCACGTAAATAAAGGGCATGAGAGTTCCTATTCATGTGGCAATATCCATCAATACTGACAGAACACACGCCGGCCTTGACAAGTTGATTAAACTCATGTGGCATCATGATACAAACATGGAGGTATCAATAAGACACAAACAGACACGCCAATGAATTCATCTTTAATGATGTTGATGACACGAACTAATCAGAACCATTAATTATACATCAGCCATTTATCTCCAACTGACCAAGGTTCTAACATAGATCAGCCTCAAATGAAGAATGTCTTGTAATGTTGATTTATGATACACGCATATTGAAACACAATTAAATGAAAATTCTCATTTCCGTCATTTGATGTGGCTATATTAAGTTACGTGCTGTAAAAGCCTAATTTTCAATAGCTCGAATTAGTTAAATGTATTTGGTATGTATGATTTATAAAGGGCTCTGTAAGCGTGTTACATTTTATAAACACTTACATGTACATGTGTATCTTTAGGTTGCAGACCATACGAACCATAACGGTTAGTACATTTACTGTTTTAGCTCTTGTTTGTTTGTATTATCAGAAGCATAACTTATAGACGAATCACGCATGGCATTTTGGGTGTGTTTATGTTTCTATTGTCATATATGATTTACTGAAAATAATGGGAAACATATTATATCACATGAAAGCTACAATATGAACCTATACAATTACCTTTTATGATGTTAAACAGGGCACATCAATTCCCACCGTGAGTCATATTTTGAATCCATCTCAAAGTTTATGAAAAATTAAATACATTATCAAAAGAGATATATTTATTCAAAAATCAAAGTATATTAAGTACGCTAAACGTACACATTTCCCACTATGATTAATATATTCCCTCTCTTAAATCAAACATATTTTAAAAGAATTGTACATGTATTCTTCAATATTTTGGCTTTCCTTTTTCACAGGTGTTTAAGATGAAATATTGTCAACGACCCCTTTTTTCTATCAACACATATGACATTGAGTGACATTATATCCAATTACTTACATGGACATACTGATGGACACCTGAGGCTGCACCCAATTCACTTATAACAAGCTATTTCTGAATCGTGATTTGGTGGATTTACTTTCTGTTGGATGTCAGATGACACATGAATATACATTTATTAAATCAGACAAATTGATTGACGATGATATTTGTAAAATGTAAAAAAACTGGATATATCTGACAGCAGATTTATGATAATATGATCAAACAAAGTAATAATTATTAGAACCACTGATACTAGTAGATTTGCTTAACAAAACTACACTTGGCAGACTTTGATCACTAATGGCTACATCCATTTGAAACAATATAAACAAACATGTACTTTTAATTACTACATTCTTACGGCCGTCTATCGTTTCAAAATAACATTTAAAGATAACTAACACTGAGGTATATTCGTTCGTGTGATTGCTGTAAGGAATGTTATGAATGAATGTTACCCTATTGCCCTCTGACGTTAATCAATACATGTGTCGTGGAATACATGTAGGTTATATAGATTACAAGAGTTCCATTTTGACAAAATGGGTAATTGTTGATTCCTTGAACATATCTTGTATTACAGGCGTCTTGACAGTTTCAGAATTTGTAATATTATTATGTTCGAAATTGTCATTAAAATATTCAAACATACACACAGTGTATTATTAGTTTATTCGTTGCAAGATTAAGCAAAACATGACTTTCCACCAAGGTTAAAGGAGTTTTGGAATAGAGAATCCAGATATATGCGAAACAAGGAAATGTACTTTTCAAATAATTAAGTTACCTTTCTGTCTCTGGTTTAAAAAACAATGTAGTTGAAGTGGTAAGTCTTTTTGTCGATTTGTTGTACAAAGTAATAATTGTATTCCTTTTCGGTAAAACTGACAATACCAACTTAACTCACCTTGTACCTGATTCCATAAAAAGATGAAGAATGAAAGACGATATCTTCTTTGTCCTCATTATATCTGCAAGAGTGTGTATTTCTTTTAGGATAATATTGATTTTGGCATAACCCCCTGCCAAGTAAATATGTTACACAACGATTTGCGATAGAGAGCCTATGGTTATTAATGCATTATGTGCTGACTGTTTCACAATTATTAAATTTACAACCACATGAATGTTCTCCAATTAAAAGATACATGTCAACTATGTTCGATATCCATTCAAAACCATGAACAAATTACGGTACAATTTCGCCTCTACTTTTGCTTTAAACAGGTCATATATTTCTGTAATCTCACTTAATGAAGCAACGCTAATTCGATTCAAATATATAAAACTAACCCAAAAAAAACCATCAATACCATAAACGTTCTACCCTGAAGATACATACATATTGACTGTAAACTTCAGGAAGAATAATTGATGTCGTAGCCTCAGTAAACTTTGAACATTGTTTGCAAAACCAAAATGTTGGTGTCAACTGGCAGTCACATCACGATGAATGTCATGGCGTTTCATTCTGAATTCGTATTTCAGTGCACATATTGAATCATTGGTTGACTGGCAATGCAGGCATGTTTAAGAAACACTTGAATAAGTTATTGACTTCTTAAAATCCTCTTTATACTTTTGCTAAAAAAAACAAAAAAAAAACCCCAAAACAACTCATACGTCAATGTAAGACATATAAGGAGATTCCTAAGTTGTAAACATGTGCCATACATTAACGTCGACATTAATAAACTTTACACTTTCGATTTAAAAGAAAGGTCATTGGTTATAGTTTTTTTGTGCAAAAAGAAGCAATTCAGTGGGAAGTTGTAGACATATAACCATCATTTTGTTTAGTTGTGCTTTCACTATCCTTTATGTGGTGTATCTTAATACAAACTTATTCTCTCGTTTACTTATTTTCCATCTTAAATTAAAATGTTCGAATTTTGAAAAACTTCATTGTGTCAAAGTTATATATCTTAAGTATTTATTTCCCTTTGGAATGAGTATAATATGTATTAAGTTTGACTTGGAATACGTGTGATAGAAAAGTTGATAATAACAATAAGACAGCAAATTCAAATCATTTGTAATGGTATTGATGGCCCGAACCAATCACTATCAGTAAGTTTACACCATTCATAAATCTACTTAACAGACACATCTTCTACCGTACATGTATACATGTATATCTACTATAGAATAGGCCTTGCACTGTCATGTTTTGGTATGTTGTTAGAGTACACTATTGAGGTAAGGTGAGGTGAGGTGAGATGAGTTAGGGTTTAACGCCGCTTTCAAGAGTATTTCAGCACCCTATTGAAACCCATCGCAGTCTCTTTGGTTAATTAATGTATGTTCAGAGTGGATTATAGCGAAATTAGTGTAGTTTTGAATATGATTTAAAATATAACGTGTACAGCAACATGTCACGCTTTACCCATTCTAGTGGGGAACGCAGGATTCTTTCTAACACACGGTATGTTTATCTGCATTCAATCATATCAATGATTTAATATTGAACCATATTCTGTCGAGTTGACTCTTATCGGTAGTGATTTATCATTTGCAGAAAATGCCGCGGCCTGACATTTATTCATATATGACGTATTTGGTAATCCCGAAAGACGTACTTTGTTATAGAATCTCAAAAAAGCAGCGAGAATTTCCATAAGCATTAAAATCAAATCACTCTATTCTGGAGACGAAAGTGTTTTTAAACTTGTGTCTACAAATTTAAAATGTGTATTATTGTGTCGGAAAAGTGTTAATAGGCTTATGGTAAAAAAAATTGTAGTCCAGTAGTTTTCGTCGCCCGAATTAAATTTATTCAATAACGTTTCTGAAATAGTGAAATGCCATGTCTGACCATGTCGCTAAATGATGCTTATCTCTAATTACACTGTTATTTTTAGCCGATTCGGGTCTCTTTTTGATCACTTTCAGATCTAATATGCAATTTATTAATTTGATGCTATTTAAATGACAACAAATGTGCTTTTTCACATTAGCCAATCAGATACGACTATTTGACAAAGTTACGGTATATTGCCAAATATTTCCTGGAAATGAGCCGTGGCCTTTAGATAGTACATATACAATCCATATATATATATGACACTTTCTATTTCTTTTACATATTGTTAGGTATTTAAGATACCAATTATGACAAATGGAAATTAGTTCAGTACAATATTTTGGCTATAATTATCTTTTTCACCAATGTTTCCAAATTATTCAAAGAAAAGGATTATATACTCAAACACTTTAAATGGCATTGAAAGTAATTCATAAAAGAGGTTTGGAGTTTGATTTATAAATGACATTGACGTGATTAGGGAGGTGTTTCTCTTTGACAGTATTGTGTGAAACATGGGATGACCAGGTGTTAGTCCTAATTGAGGAAATAACTGAACCCATTCATTATCTTATACTCATTAGCCTATACTCGTGAAGCATCGCGAATCTAAAAAAATCGGCTTGTAGCACAGTAGTGTTGAACTTTAATGCAGCCTTGAAACTTATAACAGGTTTTTTTCTAATTTTCAGAGAATATGTAGTTCTTATTGAGTACCTCCTCACAAATACTAATTGAAGTTGACATCAGCTCGTTACAACACATGTACGTTGTCAGAGTCGGATAAATAAGTGGCTGTTAAATGGTACAATGGACAATATGGTGTGAAACATGGATGATCAGGTGTTGATCCTAATTGGGGAAATAACTGAACTAGTGTCATTAGTTTGAGAGCATAGGAACTCACGAATGTAGAAGAACTCGGCTTGTAGCGTTGCAGTTTGGAAATACATGTAGCGTTGAAGCGTTGTTTGTTAAATTGACTTCAAAGCTAGTTGACGTATGGATGATTTATACAAAGAAAAAGGCTCTAAGATTTAATTGATTACGTGTTAGCTGGAGGAAAAGGCACTTAACACTAATTATATAGTTATCTCAAAAGGAAACAATGACACAGAACATTTCTTGTTTACATTACCTAACTGAATATTTTTCAAAAGTGTTCTAATTGCAATTCTTATTTTTCAATATATATTCATTGCAATTTTATGAATGTCTAATAACTTCAAAAGTTTTCAAAATTGTTCATAGTAGATTTAAAACAATACTTGTAAGTGTGATTTTAATATAGATGTGTTGCACCATCAGCGTAATGACGTAATTTTGAATTTCATCTAGAATAGTTCTCATTTTGGTGAAACTTCAAGGTATTGCATTCTCTTTCGGTACCATGGTGTTCCACGAGCACATTTACAGTCCTTGCAAACTGTTCAGTATGCACTCGGTCAAATGATATGACAAACCATGGGCCGATATCCAAACAGAAACTTTAATCATTAAAACTCACGTTTCTTTTGCTCTTCAGTATATGATCGATAACAGTGCAAATCAACTGTTGCTTGTAATGTACAGTTCACTAACTGTGCGTAGAACAGCAATAGCATTGATAACCTAGCTGGCTATGGAATCATGCAATGCTCCTTCTCTACATTCCTATCATGACAAAAGCTTATGTGCACGTGTTTCAGTGTATACCTTCAATACAATACACATTACAATGCCTTCAATATAATAGAAACTACACTTGCACAATGCGCTAGGCAATCATAATTAAAGGTTCAAGTAAAGTTAGGTAATATATTGTCGAATATGCACGTTTTGTAGCATATTGTCCAACAATTGATCAACAATATATCAGTACCCATAATAATAACTTACTGATGTGTTTTTGTGATGTGATTTCTGTATAATGATGTCATAACGATTTTAGACAAACGAACCTTTTAATCTAGTGAGTGAGTGAGTTGGGGTTTAACGCCGCTTTCAAGAGTATTTCACTTATATCGAGGCTGCTAGTATTATGGGAGGACGAAAGCACGCAACACCATGTGGCTATGCACTGCGCCTTTTAATCTAGTTGCATTTCTTATTTTCACTACATGTATATTTGATCTTATTACGTCTATTATTTTCAAAACTGTCATATATTTGGAACGTATGTGTTATTCATTCGTGATGTATGTATTGCAATATTAAGCAAATATACAGTTGAATGTATTCATTACCCAACAGTTTTGATAAAGAAAATAGAGTAAATGAACCCCCAAAATGTGAGGAGAGATGAATTTTGGTTAAATTTGCTTTCAATACTATTTCACGGCTGATAGTATTGTTTCAGGGAGAACGTCAACAACGTCATGGTCCCTAGGTAGTGCGGTGAAACCTGCGGGCATCGGTTGGCGAACTAGCGAACCACAAGGGTGGTACTGCGCTGAAATTATGTAACGCCCAAACCTTACTGCAGGTCAAACCGGTCTCCACAGCAGACAAAGTTGCCGAGCCCCAGACGGGATTCACATAACGAACCTCTTGATCCAAAATGAAACAGGCTAACTACTGAGCTAACCCACCCCTCTTATGTAATCAATTATGGCCTTTGTTATGCAATTATATAAATACATAAAACCAATCTACAACATTCTAAACGATAACAATTTAGAACTGAAACTATTTGATGAGCCTGAGAAGACCTGTACCTACTTCAATTTAGATTTCATGATTCCAATCGAAGATGTATTGGAGGTGTTAAGTCATTTTTCCATCAATTTACCTCCTCAATGGTAGCGCAACATTTGAATTATATTTGCCAGTTGCAGAACGGCATACTAGTTTGAAATCAATTTTTTATTTTTCATTGTAAATCTCAAGAATGAATAACGACCTCTCTTTTTCTCCTCTGCGTGAACGTTTATTTTTGCAGGATAAGGTTGATTATTGTACAACTCCCTGCACAGTTAACATGTTACACGGTGATTTACAGTCAAACTCCATTGGTGGTGTTTTGTTATATGATGGCAGTTGTAGAATTAATCATTTGTAGACACAGAACTGATGGGTTTTTTTCAAAAAAATATAATCATCCCATGTTTAATATGTATTCAAAATGACGTTACAAGTGTACTTCATTTGCTCGATCTAACCAGGTCATTTATTTATGATTTAGTACCTTTCCAACGTTTATGAATACTAACACCCTAACACTATCAATACCATATATGTTTAACCCCCGGAAACATAGAAATATTGATGTAGTCCAAATGTAGTCAAATTGAACAGCATCATTCCTTATTACAAATAGTCAGTACATGACTTCTCATATTAAATACAAGGGATATTACTCAGATATGTGAGTGGGGGGACATAAATATAACGAACCATTATAATGCCTAGGTTGTAATTTGTGGGGTTTGTTTCTTCTAGAAGAGAATAATCTACGACATATCGCTACCATTAGAGTATGTTATTATCAAGAAGAATCGAGCAATATGAGATCTATAAAAAAAAAAACAATAACATTACATTGAATGACTGACTGTCCTAATCAACATACAAATTGTGAAGCCCTGACTATGATCTGTGGTCAGTTAAATATACATGACAACCTCAACAATTACCAAAACCTTCAAATGTGAGGGTGACTCACTGACTGTACACAATTACAAGCAACGTTAACAAAGTTACAATATTTAACTGTGGATTAACTGTAAACACTTGAGTTGAAAATCATCTACGTCCTGAAACATAATCAGTGTTACCAACTTTACAACAGTTTATCTACTGTATTAGCTAAACTTTATTTGAAAGATTCATTATCAACTAAAATGCAATGCATTGTCAGTCAAACTTCTTCGCATCAGCTAGTAAATGAGAGAGATGTATATCTGATTTCATGTATAACTTAAGTTCAGTGCCTTACATCCTTAAGATCAATGAGCGTTAGTTTGGTGAATGCTGTCTATTCCCAATAATCAAATATACACCATTCAACTTGAAATCATTTATTAGGCTGGGATGAATGTCATAAAGTACCTCCTCGCATTCTCCGATAGTTCTTATCGTTGCAAAAGCAACGGAGCATGTAATCAAAATCCAATCCAAATAGCAACATGACTTGCCTCATTCAGTCATACTTGGCGAAAACATATAAAAGTATCAACACGTACCAAAATTGACATATTTGGATTCAACCTGTTCGTTAAAAACTTCTGCAGTACGGAAGTCAGGATAGTTATAGACAATTAAGTATGTTTCCATCAGTTTCCGCATTTCCCATGTGTGAATAGTGAGTGGCCAGGCATTGAATGTATACAGTTATTAACGTGATGAAATGAGACACACAACGGCCCTTTGTATCTTACTCAGAATGAAGTCGTACTATATTTGAGAGGAAAGAGAGGAAATTCAAATACTACAAACAATTTGATTTAAAAATCAGCTGCACTGATTGTCTCACAGCGTGCACATCCGAGATAATGATATATTGCAAATGTGTGCATTATCTTATATAAAAACTGTTAATAAACATAATATCTTGGAGGATTTCATCACCTCCATAGCTATATGCATGTGGATAGTATTGTATGATGCTCATAAATATGCAAATATGTCTCAAGAATAGGAAAGTCATTGAATTATCACAGAAAGTTACAGCAATGCCAAATTTGTCATTGAATTAGCAGCAGTTGACATTATTGAATAATTCTATTTTGAGTCTATCCATATCGCATTCATTGGTTGAAAAGACGACGATGAGGGCATGTTCCAGGTAATTAGCACTGGGAAGGGTATCAGTGTTACTTGTATGACATATTGCTCAAGCTGAGAAGCGAATTCTAAATCCGTGAGATATGAATTCTTAAAATGCTATCGGTTTCTGCAAATTGTTACTGTCAGTGCGTTATTTGAGTAAGAATTTCTCATATGACATTTAACAACAGTCATAGCTGCCGCGTTATTATAAAACATTTAACATTCAAAGCATAAATACCAATAACAAAAATAACAAAGACTGAATAATAAAGGCAAAGTAAGTTCAAATTACAGTTCTACAACGTTTGTCAAATATGTTATAGTATTTGTAGCTTTACGTTGCTCCCTTCTACTGTTTATGTGACAAAGTTTAAGTGTTAGGTTACCAAAAAAATTAGATATGTAAAAACATTCCCTGTGCAAAAACATTGCAAGGTTTATCTGTAAGAAATAAACACATAACATGGGTAGCACGTGATGTATCAACTTATTCGAGTGAATTATTCGACAGTGGATATATAAATGATAATCTCCTTATGAAGTTAGATATGTAGTTTTTGCGCTCACTTGAGGTTGTGGAAACATTTTGAAAATCCTGATGATCATGTCTAACATAAAACATTGTCAATTTATTTGGTATATTATGAATATTTTCAAGGCCTTAAGAATTTAGAAAACATCATGACCCGATACCACTGTAGTTAACACTTTCAATATTCATTGGAAGATGACATTTATTAAGGTGATGTGAGGTGAGGTGAGTAAGAAAGTAACGCTGATTTCAAGAAAGCCTGCAATGCCAAGATTGGTATGCATTGCAGTGAGATCTGCGAGCATCGGCTGGAACTAGCGAACCATGGGTGGTACTGTGCTGAAATGCAGCGTTACATTGCATGCAAACCTTACTGCATCATGCAACAGTTCTTCACAGCAGACAAAGTTGAGGAGCCCCTGGCGGGATTCAACCTCCAGGCCTATTGATCTAAAGCCAAACCGCTATCCACTGTGCTCTTCCACCCCCGACGTTTTAAGAACTCTCTTAAAATAAAAACAAGTGTGTCGGTTACATATCTACAGGTCTCATTATCAAAAAGACGGACATCAACTTTCTTATTTACATTTATGGTTTTCATTTTGTGGAAATTCAAATCTACTAAAGGATTAATCAGAACTAGCTTAAAGTATCGGTGTGCGCCTTTCTGTCTCCGCAAATAACATTTTTATCAGAAGTTGTAATTTCTGTTATTTCAGCGCACAATGCATAGATAAACGATCTTAGTTTACAATACCACATGATACCGTTGACAGGTTTATAGTGCCCAAGATGACACCATTTCAAAGAACAAGGGCAGTGCCTTTAATATAATTTACTCCCGGATCTCTGTATTTTGATGGCCTGTTAAAAAACATCACAATGTGTAGACGCATGACGTAAGGAAGCGGTTATAGTTTTACTATGGGACTTCCTCCCTGCTACACAACAAGTATAATGTATGGTAAACACAATATGTTATTCATTACCTCTTGACAACTTCCAAATAAAACATGTCTAGGATGCAAAACCTTCTAATGCATGCATAAACATTTGGTATTACCATGTCTTGTTGTTCAAGTTTGTTATTGATGGGAACGTTCAATTTAATAATTTTGTTATTGAAAATATGTTGACTCACAAATACCTCATTCATCTTAATCATGAGATGTAATGAAATCAGCTAAATAAGTAACAAGTCGAAAAGGGAAGTTTTTTTACCAAGAACAAACTAAAGTTCTCAGCCGAGGTTCCAGGCTTGAGTATTTGCATTTTGTCAAACATTTATCTAAACGTTGACTCTTTTATTCCTTGCATGTGGTTTGTATTCATATCTCAGTTCTAATCAGGAACTTTTACAAAAACTATCACCAATCATTTGTTAAACATGTATGTCTTCCTCTTTCAGATGTTTAATCACAGGGGATGCATACGTTGATGTTTATGCGAACAGCATGACACATAGGGTTCCTTTACATAATTCACCTGTCATGTGGCTTCTTTGAAATGGTATCTATTAAATTCACGAGAGGATAAATCAGATAATTAATTATGTTATTTTGGCATGAGGAAGAGGGAGGAGACATAACGCTAGCTCAAAAGTTGTTTTTAAAAGAAGTATAACTTTGTTACAAAACTCTGTGAAAACAAAACACAATCTGTGAAATTCTCTCGTTTTACTCAAGAAAGAATTTGGATGTTATACACAAATGTCGAAAATAAACCAACAATTTCAAAATAATGTTTCTTCTAGTTGTATTGTCCCCGTGATTCTAAATGACTGGTCGATTTGAATGTCTGTATTAAGGCTGATGATCACTGTCATGAATAGATAAATTCAGTTACCATTTGAATGCAGTTCTATCAAACCTGTACGTTTTAAACCTATGTTCATCTATATATTGATTGACTGACACATTTATATTGACACTTTTGAATCCTTTTTTTAGTCATTACTTATAACTATGATGTGGCACCAACTGTACATGTAATTGGTTAAGTCTATCATTTCAAAACAAGCTAATATATTTATTTGTTTATGTGAATCACACATTTCATATTTGCAAATATATTCTTAACATATTTTAAATTCTCAATTGGTTGCCTGATTTCTAATACTAAATGAATACATTTCAATGCAAAATTTTATGTCATGATCCACTCCATTTTGGTTTTGCCATGCTGAAATCTGAGACCAGCTTGCCAAATTGCCAATGTTTGAGTTACATGAAAATGTAGGATATTAGATATCAGGTCAGATTTTGTGACCAGAGACAATTACTAATTTCATCTCTCGAAACGAAATGTCAAGTTTCATTTAGAGATTATTCATTCAAAATAAGGGAACAAATAAATGAAAACGAATTTTGTCAGAACGAGGAGAAATGAATGATCATGTTAAATTTCATTCAATTCTTTGCTTAGCACTTTGTTTTTTTTTATTGCATTCCCTTCCATTCCCTCTCATGGAATTGATATCATAAGAATAAGAACTGACACTGACTGAAATGCTTTTCAAAAATTATTTAGTGCAACCATACAAGTAATTGTGTTACGATGTGAATGTGATAAATGAACCTGATAAGCAGTAAATACAAACAAGAAATAGTCCTAAATCACTCCTTTCAATAGTTACTTTGAAATTTGACCATTCATAATCTTTGGTCAATCAAAATTAAGTTTTCAACCTCGCAAAGTTTAAATACTTTATATTCCGAACTTAATTGAATGTGTTTGATGTTCATTTAGCAATATGTTTATTGTTAGATTGTATTAGTCAACGGGAGACAGATTTATGTGGTTACATTTTATAGGATATATATTTTTTTAAGGATGCATATGTGGCAAAATATGATATATTTTTCTCCATGCATAATTTGACGTTTCAAATCTAAACTCATTTATAGTTGACACAACACCATGCTTTGCTTTGCTTTTCCCCGGAAATTACCTGTAACACCAGACATATTCATGACATGTCCCGGATTTGATTTTGGATATAGCTAATTCATAGTGAGCCCTGACTGTCGCATGGATGTATGTACATAGGAAGAAAACGAACGTCTTTTGCTACGTTCCTTAATAGGAGTCTGGGGATTTCTACCTTCAAACAAAGTAATTATGAGAGTGAAATATCGAAATATTTCCCTATGTATGTTAGAAGTGTAAAGACCATATACAGTTATGGACAATATATTATATATTACACATCTCTTTGAATGATTATGTTAACTCGTGTTTATTAACTATTCTTTTTTCAGTGAAGTTGCAGGATACGGTTTGAATATAAGTATCATGGATAGTAAACTCCTTTGTCATACGTTGACAATACGATCAGGTACATTACTACCGGGTCAGCTGCTTGTTTTGATTGTTTAAAAGCATGCATTTGTGATGCATTCCATTTTCGGATCTTGGCCACTAACATCTATCTGAGGGGTATCGAATGGACAAACAACTTAACTACTGGTGCTGGGCTTCGTTTGTGTTGAGTCCATGGAAACACTGTTGGGACAGTCAGTGCTAACATTGCCTGTCTGCCTCAAAGTGTGTGGGTTCGAATCATTTAATGGATACATGCCCAGAAAGGTACAATACCTTGAATTATTGCCGATACTGTGATCCCCAAGAGAACATTGTTACATTTGTTTACTATCGAAATTGCATGTATTTTTGAAGCCAATTTTACTCATGTGCAGATTATGTTCATTTTGGCAGTACTTTACTTCCCAAATATAGTGGGAGACATTCAAGGACACTCACCAAATATGACCAAACTCAGAAACCTATTGCAGTATGCTTTCCTCTGTAGTTACTCGTATAGGAAAGGTAGTAAATACAGTGAGTTCCTTTTCGGCATTACCATTAATCAAAGCATCTGGCATCTTCACTGCTAGATACATGCAATGACAATAAATCAATGCATAGGTATAGATGTTGTTAATTTTGAAGACAGACAGTTGAATTCCTAACTGTTGTAATGTAGACATATCTTCATTTTACTACTGTTAAGAGACCATCTCACCCTCGCGTATTTCTCGGATACTTTTCAAACATCTTATATACGTCATGTACTACAAATGTGTTACCTTATGTGCATATGCGTGTGACTAGCGTGTCATCTGCCCTTCGAAATGACCAGAGGCGTAAATGGAAACCTGATTGGATTAAGTGCAAAGGGAGATTACTATATAATCTGGTAAACACAGACCACCGCATCAGAATGTGGATTCATCTCACACCTTCTGCTTGTTTAGTATGTTATAAGACACTGTTGAAGGTTATCGAGTAAGAAGGTCCTCAGCTGTTACGTTACAGTTGAGGACTTTAATTTGTGAGTTTAATGAAACACAGCATTTTTTGTATTTATTCGTAGTACAATGAAATAGACAGATTTACATAATCCAGTTTAACCGTGTAGTCAAAGGGAATGTACATTATCTACTGAAAACAATTATACCAACATTAGAATGTATTCAGATACACAGATACATTGTATACATACCCTTACAATGTTGTTTCAGTTTGTTGCAACACAAGTATTCATTGTGATAAAACAATATAAAAATAATAAAAAAAATATAGTACAACTTGAAGTAAATGGATCTAGAAAGAATACATTCTTGCCAGGTCTTTTATGCAGCAAGGTTTTGTTGCAATGCTGCATTGAATTACAATGAACAGAATTAAAAAAATTATAGTACAAATTGAAGAATATGGATCACGAAATAATACATTCTAGCCAGGTTTGTTATGCAGTAAGGTTGTGTGGCAATACTGCATTGAATTCCAATCAAATACGATATATATTTACTGGTCCAAGCCACTGCTCGCATGTTTCACCACAATAGTAAACAGAGATGCTACAGACATTTACCAGCAATGAAACTAAACGACCTGATAAATCTGAAGCAATGACCCCACATAATATCAACCTAACATGACGCAATGTTACCCGGGATGTAGTCTAGTTATGGTGAGAGAGTTATATTCCAATTATAGATCATTTAAGCGTGAAACATATTTACTACACTAGCTAACCATTGTTGGCGTGCTGCTATTAATATACTTATGAAGGTGATATACTTCAAAGAAACGTGACTAAATTATCATCAATAATGTATTAAGTATCTAATTTACAGACACAGCTTGAATGTGTTGCAATAAAACCAGTGATAAAATGTTGATGGCCACCAGCAATATGAAGAAGCATTTAAGTGTTCAAACATTTATAAAGAATGTCAACATTTCATGGTCAAACAAGGATTTACATGTCTAAAAGAAAAATGTTACCACCGTTAAACTATTAATTCGATAGATCAGAGAACAGCGTTTATTTCCACAGTAAAAGCGAAATAGTTCATATCCTGTAGTAATTGAACATAAGAAACCATTAGTAAGTATCGCGTTTCCTCATTAAGTGTAGCTGTACATGAGTAAATGGAAATGCTTGATACCAATATCATACATCAAACACCTTTTAATGTCCGGCTTCTCTTAACCATAGTAATTTGACCATGTTTAACGTATACATGCTCCATGTCGTTTATACCTCCTTTCTGTCACTTGAAGAAGCTACCCAGCCCCCACCCCTCCACCCAAACCCAACAAATCCCTCATCTCTAGCCACGTTCCAATACTTTTAACTTTCCAGCTGATTTGATTTTGAGCAAATTTTGTTATGATTGTATATATGGTTGACACAAATATATGAATACGGATATGTGCGCATCTAAACCAATTTATTACCCATATGGTTGAAAATAACCGAGTAAAGATTATTGATATGAGCACATGTGCACATATCACGTTTGCCTAGCAACGATTGCTTCACCGCGGCTTCCCGTATTTTGTCGTCTGTGACGTCATAAAACGATTGTTCGTGACGTCACTGTTGCTTGACGTCGCAAGTGAAGTGGGCCGCTTTCTGACTATTTTTACGCGAATCATATGGAATAGAACGGGTAATAAAGAAATTATTACACTCGAAAGTGTGTCGTATGACTTTTACGAAACTCTTGCGAATGTGTGTATAACCCTCGCTCTCGCTCGGGCAATACAAAAATTCACACTCGTTTCGTAAAAGTCATATGACACACTTCCTCGGGTAATAATCTCTATATATCACATACATATATGTGTGTCTGCATATATCATTACACGCAGTTGATGTATATACCTTATGATGTTTGCTTAATGATATTCATTTTGAATTGTTGAAGTATTTCACGGCATGCCATGCATGTATCTTATTTACAGTTTCAAGCTTCTGTGATGATTATTTATTTGGTTGAGATAAATAAATATATATATATATGTGCATACGGATATGTTCGCCTCCAAACCTATGTGTTACATACATTTATGACTATACCTATATATGATTGTCTGTATATATAATTACAAGCAGTTGATGTTTAGACCTTATGATGATTGCTTTTTCATGTCTGAATGTCATGCATGTATCTAATATAGAATTGTTTAGTTCATTTCCTCTTCCAACTATGTTTAATTCTCATTTATATGTACACATTTAAGACAATAGTGTTTGTTATACGAAGCTCAGTATTTCCAATGATACAATGGAAGCTACCAATCGGATACATTCATTACAGTCTCAGAAGAACCATCGAAACGTTTGATGAGATAAAAGTAATTACAGTACATAATCTGCAACACATTCTAAAATATACATGTACAATGCATAGGTGTACTTAACTTCAAAATAATTATGTACGATAAATCCGATAATCGATAAATCCAATCAATCAATAATCAAATTCCCCTGGTGTAAACACAAGTCGCTGTCATCTACTTCAGTAATCATAGCAGAGCGGCAGTATAAGTGTGATGATTCAATACCAACAGAGCAGCGAGCAGACACTTCGCGGCCGAGTCCGATATTGTAATTGCAGAAACGTAGTGGAGAGGATATGACAATAGGATACCGCTCTGTGAGATTGCTTTTCTCGGATTAATAGGGTTTTTGAATGCCCTGTAAAACTACGTGAAATTATGTACACGTTATAAGACTACCAACATGCACTTAACCTTACACAGTGTTTGCCTTTTGTGATTACAATTAGATTTAGCCTGTGAGAAAAAGTTTTGGGAGTAAATAAGCAATATGAAAATTAACCTCATGCTGTTGTTGTTTTGTTCAAATAATAGTAGGGTAATAATAGGGGCCTTTGTCTCTTATACCCAACTTCCGGTCTCGTTGCTATGGTTTCTTAGACGTTACATTAGACGATACAACTACTCTTTTTCTTGATTTACCTCTACTTTTCTGATATACCTACACTTATTTCTGATATACCTACACTTTTCTGATATACCTAAACTTGTAATAACTGCGAAACAATGGAGTCAATTTTCTAAATTTCCAAATCTAAGTGATGATACTTTATAAAATGTCAGCTTATAAATGAACATATTAGGCACCTGGGATAGAACCCGTGTCCTGTTGCTTTCTGGCCGAACGACTTAACCATTACACCAAGAAGCCAGTTGAAATTCTGAACATGTTTTCATGACCAAATGAATAAGGTTCTTATAATGCGTGAAATAATATCACAAATTTATGTATTTCTTTTTATATAAGAATGTTATTTAAGTTTTGGTGCAAGATGTCTTAACATACTGAAATTTGTATCTGTTGTTCTATACTTGGCCACGTTGCCATTAGCCATGCAGTTTGTAACGTTAGCTGTACATTTCAGCAAGATGCACGTGCATCTACGTTGACAATACCGTCATTGTGCCATATCAATTAGATTTCGAGCCCAAAACATGGGTAACTATACAACGCAGCACGGGCTGGGTTTTCACAGATGAGGGCATTTTTGGGTTGTGTGTTTCATACACAAGCTTGTTTACATCTGTATTTGTTTAGAAATATTATGAAATAGTATCCGCTTACACTCGACCGTAAGTGGGGTTTAAGACAGATAAACCCATACTTTTCCTTGTGTATCAAATGATACCCTCCACTTTTCCCCGTTGGAGCCTTATTGGGCTCCGCCTCGTAAGGGCCCCACGGGGAAATGTGTAAGGTATCGTTCGTTACACTCAGAAAAGTATGGGTATATCTTTAACTTATCCGAATAAAAATCAGAAATAGTATTTTATGTAATTATAAATATTGGGGAAATCTATGAAGACGAATACTGGAATACTAAGTTTCTAAATTACAGTTGTTTTACAGCAACAATTTAAAACTTCAAATTTCTTAAATCCCAGTGTTTAAACCTACATGCATCATGATTTGTAAATGTGATATATTAAAATCGTTCAGGTTGTGTAACTAAGCATCCCAACTATAGTCATTATTTTTACACAAATTTTATCAACTTTAAGACGGTTAAGAAGAAGTAAGAAGTGTATACCTGGTAGTGTCAGCATTTTTTTGGGATCAGTGAGACAAAATTCACCATGAGCCTAACGAATCAAACTAATTTATGACTGATTGACATGAATATTACATGAACATTACATGAAACACCAACTTTCATGCAGTATTGATTTAGTAAACTAAAGCTTGAATTGTTAGTACATTGTTAATCACTTGATTATTTAATTTTTATGAGGTTCAGAATAATCTTAACACCCGAACAGTTTGACCTGAAATCTAAACTAAACTCAAATATAATTCGGTTGTGCCATATCTTGTACGAAAGTGTGTTAGTGATGACAATATTCGAATTAAACATTTTCTTTTTTGAATATTGTTATATATATGTTGACACAGAAAGGCCTCATGCATCCAAATCATGTATTGTATGAATTAATCTTGAAAAGTTGCGAGTCAAAAATGTCATGTTTCAGCTTAAATGGCACAATTCAAGAAAACAACTATATAAGATATATAAAACACTGTTACAAAACAAACACAATTGTGAATGCTACATTAACAAGCGTGAATTGTATAAGTGGTACATCATGCGTGAAATGTGATTATAAGCAAGGAAGCATAGGAAGATGTCAATTCACAAACAATTTCAAAGTTATGTGAAATATAATTACTATTGCATGGTACCAAACCTCCACCGTTATGGTCTTAGTGACAAACATGCTTTCAAAACACAATGAAAACTGAAATGTATCATTATTATAATCTACCAGGCAAAATAAAGTATACACCTTAGTTGGTTTTATCATATGTATGATTTTCGATTACTGATATCTTGAGTTTTCGACGTCATACTCCAAGGCCTAAACATAAAATGTTTCTGGTCTTTACGTGCTGACAAAATGATGCGATGATGCAGTTGTTTTTATTTACGAAATTTTTATTTTTGTAATTAGGAAATGAATTCCATTTTATACAAAATTTTCACCAGTTAAAAACTAAATTTACACAATTAATATATAAATAAAGCACAAACCTGTTCCTAGTTGCCAGTAAAGTGTGGATTGTCCAGAAGAAAATCCGGAACTCTTTGCTCAGAATCTGATAGCGACCAAATTCCACTAGTGGAAATAACAATGACAATGAATCAATGTTTCTCTTTGATAAATCCCAACCTAATGGATGAGGAGGTAAATAGGACGTTTAAATTAAGGGTATCATTAATAAACCGGTACACGGGCTATAACCATAGCATGCTCTAATTAATGTGTTGTCAGATACTTCGTTACACTTGATGTGTTGGACTGTACCAGGAAATCAGAATCATTTCTCGACTAACTCGTAAGTATGTTTCGACAATACACATGCATACTCAACATCAGTGTTGTTTAAGAACACACAATCCACAATGTCACTATTATAACTATTCGGTTGGATACCTAATGGGGAAGAGTGAATGATTGGTCGAATAAAGTTTTGTCTTTGTTAATTTCCATTTTCCTGCCCATGCTTTCCAGTCATAGTGTTAGAACATTCCGCATCTGTTTTAGGCAAGAACATCTCCTGCTTACAGGAATCGTCCTTAATCAGAGTCAACATCTCGGATGCTCACGAGGAGAATTCCAGTGTACAATATTTAGTTGCGTTGTCATCAATTGGGAATACCACACTGACTGGAGTGTACAATAGAACTGCTCCAAACGTGTACAGAAACACATATATAATTACAGGTCATTACCAATCATCAATATCCAACATTACTGTTATGATGTATGAGTATTTCTGTATTGTTCTCATATTTAATTTTATTCTTCAACCTTTGCTTTTCAAGGTGTCTATATGTCATAAGTTTAATGTCATAACTGGTTGGAGAGAACTGCATTAGCATTATCATATTCTAAGGACATAAACCTAATCATGTTTCCATCAGGATATATGTAAAAGCAAATGCCCGAGTAAATGTGTCTCTGTTCATCTATGAACTGACCAGAGGCGAAACTAGAATTATGATTGCATTGCTAAGTAATGGGTTACACGTTAATGTTTTGGACTATCAGACTGTCAGAATCATATATCGGCTTATATATGATAAGTAAATTAGGTCACTACACACGTACATCTTTAAGCATCAGGGTTGTTTAAGAACCATAAAACACCTAATGGTTTCTCAATATTGTGATTGGTCCGCCGGACATGACCACGCTTTATGACAAGATGTGTGATATCAGGTTTGTCTTTGAAAGAACTGGCAACAACTATTTGAACAATGATAAAATGTTCATCAGAATACGTTGTTACAAGCAGCATCCCAAAAATGAATAGATCTCAGTTAATGTGAATAAACTATGTTCTCATTCTAAAATTATTTGTCCTCTTTGTTCTGGGGATTCATCATTTACAAAATCAACAAACCTAAGAGTTTCGAATACGTAACATCCCTTCAAGGACACATAGGCGTGTTTTCTCACATCCAATCATATTGTTCTGACTAACAGTTATCTCTTTGAAGAAGTCGAGTGTAAAATTAATATGGAAATAAATGGGAACAATAGACGCCAACACAAGTGAAGTCGAATGTACAACAATTCTGCACAAACGTTGATTAGAATATTACCAGACAAATAAACCAGTTTGTTTTCAACTTTATATTCCTTCATACCATCATCTCACCAGGTGAGGTGAGTTGGGGTTTAACGCCCCTTCAAGAGTATTTCACTTACATCGTAGCTGCTAGTATTACGGCAGGGAGAAAGCTCGCAACGTGGCTATGCATTGCGGTGAAACCTGTGAGCAACGGCTGGAACTAGCGGACCATGGACCATGGACCATGGACCATGGGTGGTACTGCACTGAAATTCAGTGTAGCTTTGCACCCATACCTTACTGCGTGTAGAACAGTTCTTCACTGCAGACATACTCAGGTGTTTTACATAAAATATCGAGTAAGGTTAAAACGCAAATGAATTGGTGTAATGTACTGTGTTACACACCTTCATTTCACACCTATATTCTCGTTTTGAAACATCAGACAGTTGCCCACATCCATGCGACGACGCGCTTTTGACTTTGAAGTGAAGTTAGAAACATAACTTGGCAACATAACACTCATAATGTCCGTGCTTCACAAGATGAAATGAACATCGTCCGTGCAGCCAGTCATTCATGGACTGAGTATGGACATACACTATTGTTGTCATGAATAATTTTATAAAAGTTTTTTTTTTTCTTTAAATATTTCATCTTTACTTCATACATATTCGAGGTAGTTGTGATGTAGTTTTTTAAGAAAAAAACGAAACAGTTTGTTACTTGCTCAGAATTGTTTATTGACAACCAAGAATGGACACGAATCGATTTACCCAGTGTACACATGAAGTTCAAAACATTTTTGTAGTCAGTTCACTCAAGCATTACAACATGACAATTATTTCAAAACGTTCATATCAAGTAACTATTTCGTATTTAGACACTTAATCAATCATAGCCATATGGTGTATGTGAAATAATGACCTCGACCTCGTAAATGGTACCGATCGATGGTTATCACAGATATTCACCTGGTCAGTGGTCATTATTTCAACCCTATATAGCCCTACATTTTATGATACCTGTAAATGCGTAATAATGGCTTGAGTTACAGAAAATGTGATACAATCGCAAACTTATTCATGCTGTTATGCTTCTGGTGCCAATTCATCATTCGATGTTAATGCTTTGTTTACCTCTATAATGTTGCCTTCATCTAATCCCATGATAAACGCGTGGTAACAATCATTGATATGGCGTTGCGGGCTTTCTCCCTGTCATAATACTATTAGCCGCGATATAAGTGAAATACTCTTGAAAGCGTCGTTAAACCCCAACTCACTCAATCATTGATAATTTATAATGAGTAGATCGGAACATGTTTGATAATGTATTTATAACATAAACTACAGGAGTGACACGTGTTGGAGTACGTAGGGTGTCAGTCGACCTCCGAAATGACCAAGGCCCACATTTCCTAAGCTCTCTTAGCGCTTAGCGCTAAGTCCCATACATTAAAATTGAGTTACGACTATCTTAGCGCTAAGAGAGCTTCGAAAATATGGGTCCTGAGGTATAAATTAAAGACTGATTATGTTCGACTGGCAAGGTTAGGCAATCATTTCACATCTTCCACTAGCTAAGTACGAAGGTTGTTATGATGTCACCGATAGAAGTGGTCTTTAGTTCTCTAGTGTTTATTAAGGTTGATGTGAAGTAAAAAACGAGATCCTTCATATTCCATATAAATGTAACATACACACACAATGATTTGAAGTTTTACCTGCACAAATAAGAATGCTTGAAAGCAATCATTTGTTACATTTATGATGATTATTTTTTTAGATAAAGTTTAGTTGAGATACATATCTAAGTATGCCTATATAGTTGACCGTATACCTGTATGTTTTCAGACACTTGTATTACAAGCAGTTGATGTATAGGCCTTATGATGTTTGCTTGATGATGTTAAAAGTGTTGCACTATGTAATGACGTGAATCGAACGTAGACGTGTTTGATTCATTTCGTCGTTCAAGTATTTCTTAAATAACATATTCATGTATTCGTTCATGAACATAGCATCATCATAATTTCTGTCTCTCACACAAAGGTTAGGTTTTACAATAATATATTTGAACCTTCTTTTTTCAAGAGACAATGTATTCCATTGCTTTCCGTTTAACATATGTGAAAAGGAATTATTTATCATTGAGCTCATGTTACATATAGAATGTATAAATACACTATGCCATCATACATATATGTATATTTCCATCATCTGAATGCCATTCACATATTTGAAGTTCGTTTTATGTGAGACATTCAAAGCCGATGTTGTTTGGGGAAAAAGTTACAGAATCCTATTTCCCATTATGTAGACAGCGTAGTGTTAATGAGTCGACCAGACCATAGATATCTTCACTAACAAAATCCGATTGACGTCAATAAAGGTACGAGTGAAATTAATGATTTATTGTGAATCAAATGGTATTAATCAAGTAAGCATAGTCAAACCAGACGTTGCATATTGGGTGTGTGTGTACTTTATGAAACATCTTATCTGTTGTAATAATTGACAGACGTATACACTATGAAAATATATGTATATGACATCAAGAAAAAAGGAAATCATTAAAATTACTTCAACATTGAAAATCGATTTTCTCAAAATATTAAATGATTTTCAAACTTGACTTGTGGCGCCAACATCCATTACATTTTGATGGTATTGGATTGACAATTTGATAATCCAATATGATATAACATTATATTGTTCTACATTTTCCTACGTGGAAAAGTAGGAGACAACATTCGTTGAAGAACACTTATGTAAAACGAAGAGAGTGTCAATATTTGAGTAATCGCGGCATCAAAAGGTCATGCACATGAATGTAATCGCACCAGTTAATTGTGTCAAAGCACTGTCAGTCAAATGGTCGACAGACAAAAAACGATGGATGTTTCAGCATGAGACTCTTTCACATTTAATTCTCAACCATTAATACAGTTGATGAAATAAAGTTATTTGAAATAAATATTATATAATATTTTATTATTAACTAATTTTACATATTTTTAATATGAATATATGTACTTACATTCCAAAGAATTTCCTAAGAGAAATCCGATAATCGATAAATCCAATTAATTACTGAAAAGGATGAGCAAATTTCGTTGATGAATTATCCTATAGCATAGAACAAATTCCCCTTCTGTAAACACGAGTCACCGTCGGCCACTGTTATAGTCTTAGCAGAGCGACGTCATGAGTGTGATACTTCGATTCAATGCCAACAGAGCAGCGAGCAGACACTTCGCGGCCGAGTCTGATATTGTAATCACCAATTGCAGAAGTGTTGTAGAGAGCATGTGACAATAGGAGACTGCTCTGTGAGATTGCTTTTCTCAGATTAATTATGTTTGTCAGTGCCCTGTAAAACCACATGACATTTTGTACACGTTATAAGACTTTCAACAGGCACTTAACATCGCACAATGGTTGTCTTTTGTGGTTAAGATTAGCATTTAGGCTGTGTAAAAAAGACGCTTTTTGTGGATTATATTTTCGGGATGAGTAAGTAATTCGCAGTTTGGAAATTACTCTCAATACATTGCATTGTTTTGTTCAAATAATAGTTTGAGTTACTCTCTATTTCATAAGCTAGAAACATATATCTAAAATTGGTTTATCATTTGTAGTGACCTCATATTGAGAAATATATACTGATCAGCACAAGAAACGCGAGTCCACTGTAACAATTTCGTAATTACTGATTCAAGATTTCAGTTTGTGTTGCTGCCCTCCACTGTTGATGCGATGCGGCTTCAGTTGCCAAATACAATATGAATAATGACATTGACATGTGTTTCTTCTCAGTGGGCCTTTTCCCTATATATTAGAGATGCAAGGTGTGGCTGTAGTTGTTCTCTCCCTGTGCAGAAAACAGTTTTTTTTAGATAGGATATGTTGGATGACATTTGCTGGCAGCATACTAATGACTGTTCAAACATAATTCAATTGATTTCAATACCATGAATATGCTTTTCCAAAGACTGATTCTAGAAAATGCAACAATGAAGTATCTTAAATTGTTGTTGATATTAATTGCTTAAGCTACGTTATTTATTCATGATTTACCACCTTAGACTTGAGTTAAAGGTTTGTATTGATTGGACAGATTGGACAAGTAGAATCAACAAGTTCCTTGGACACTCTTTCTTTAATATCCTTACAAAAGACTTAAGAGAAATTGCATTACATATGTTGACAGAAATACCTCATGCCTCTAAAGTAGCCAGTCAACAGGTTAAGTTGTCATCAATACCAACCTAAAGTTACCAGCTAAATGTTACCAAGTTCCAGGCTGGAGTAGTGATCTTATTCCATACACAATCTAAATGGACACTCGCTTTTCCTTTGAAGAGGTTCGTATATATGTCTCAGTTCTCATCTGGAACAGTAACAAAAGTGCAACTCAAAGTACTTATTTGTTAAACTTGTATGTCTCCCTTTTTCAGATGTTTTAATCACAGGGGTTGAATACATTGATGTTGATGCAAACAACATGTCACATAGCATTCCTTTACATACATGTAACTTACTTGTCACACGTGGTGTCGTTGAAATAATTCAAATTCAATTCACGAGAGCATTACTCTGAGTATTAATTATGTTATTTTGGCACGAGATAGACGAAGAAAAAATACAGCAGAATCCAAAGGTCGTTTTTGAAAGAAGTTTAAATTTTTTACCAGCGTCAATGCCATACATTAAAAAAAATATATGCACAATTATGTTGATACATATGCTCCATCATGATATTTCATAGTTACAACAAACGTTAACACGAAGTTATGAACACCGTATTTCAAACATCTGTTTCATTGGGTATGAGAGAGAGAGAGAGAGAGTGTGTTTATTTACAGTGAGTAATAAATCTCGTGAGTCACCACCCTCAAGGTCTTATTGAACAAGAACCGTCTGTTGGTTTCTATTTTATTGTAATGACATTACGTCACATGACATTGATATTATTCCCAAGTCTAGACAAAGCCACGAAATGGTCACTTCTTCTAATGTCTAAAAAACTTAAATAAGTGTTGCTATTCTGTGCTACAAAAAATGTTTACTGTACACTAACACATATTTCACAATCTAAAACATCGTCTTTATGTGAATCACGAACGAGTGCAACAAACACGTTTTTCCTCATTCCATCATCTCATCAGGCCAATCTTTTCCTAAGCAATGATATTTATATGTGAGACATCAATTTATTGTTAATGAATATTTTGTTTATGAAATGTTCAGATGAACCTCATATGTTCGATAACAACTCAACATTACCTGAAGCAAATTCCATGTCCTGTTTTTGTTATTTAAACTTAAGCAAAAGTTGCTAATCCCGTGTGAGAAGAGATAATAACAGACATATGAAGGCGTTCTTGATATCATTAATGAAACGGAAATAATTGATATGCTACTTCGATACTCTTCTTTTTCTATCAATTAAAAATGAAAGGCCACAATGAATTAAACACATATCACATTGTATTGTATACATACATTCTGCGAACCTAAAAGGGTTAAATGCTATTATACATTTTGGGTATTCCTGCATGTTCTGATCCGGGGAAATATTGTTTGAATTAGCAAAGGAAACAAATAAATCGTAATGTTTTTTTCTTGATTTCATGATAATGTTGTCAATTCATAATTATTTTGTAATGCTTTATTTATTTACTTCTTCGTTGCCTTCATCTAAACACATGATATACGTGTGGAAGCTGTTCTGTCAACGATTCTTTCATATTGACTCTGGAACACTATGAAGACAGCATACTTCTTGGTCAATAATGTTTTCACAGGTATATAAATATAAATGGGTATTTGCATCATCAATTCATAGTTTATAACTGTACACTAGTTCTCTATATTCAATGTAATTAATTAGCTATTCATAAGCGGTTGTTATAATAACGAAATAGATGCACTCTTTAGGTGGAATGTAAATGCATTCTAGATTGCACGTACAGCATTAATATATTAAAATACAACCGGTATTAAAATGTAGATATTGATCAGCAATGTAAAAATCTACACATAATCAAAGTGGAAGATATTTGATAAAGCTTTATGAAATGCATACTTTTTAAATCAACAGGCAAAAATATAGCAAATGTAAATATATAAAATGTCAAAAAGGAAACTATCCCCGATAAGCTGTTTCTTTGACAAACCTAAGTAAATCGATTTCCTATTACAAATGTCCTGTCCCTATTCAAATTCCAGTGCTTAAGACTTTATATTTTTCTGCTTTTTTCTGCACATTCTATGATGATGATATTTATTTAGGTATATTTTGGTTGATGTTCCATACATATTTGTCTATACCTATATGTTTTCAGACACTGACATCATTACAAGCAGTTGATGTATGAACTCAACGACGTTTTGCTTGATGGTGTTTGAATCATTTAACTATGTTAAGGTATGTATCTAATGTAGACGTGTTTGATTCATTTCTTCTGTCAAGTCTTTCTCATCCCACGGAGATTATTCCCTTCAGATATTCGATCCTAACCTCTGTTCTATATTGCTTGAAAAGGAGGGCAGAAATGGATAGTCCTGATTGGTTGCAAGTGAATCTAGTTGTACAATCAGCAACGCCATTGGAAAAGTGACATTTGCCAACGACATGTCATAATCATAACATAAATGTACCGTAAACGTTTTCTCATTTAATGTGTTTGTGTAATGTGTTAAATGCTATTTGATTTTGTGAAAACTGTTGATCAAAACATGCTTATAAATAAAGAAGACCAAAACAGAGACAAATACCAAAAATAGTTCATTTAGGTTATTTACATCAGATATATTCGAAGGAAATATGCTAATAAGCAAGACCCTTAAGAGTCTAATGCCGAGATCTTTGAAGTGACTCGGTCGAATTGGCCGCTGAAAGATGAGTTTTCATTGGTTAAAAAGTTTATGTTTACAATTTTGCAAGAGTCCTCTATTTTAAGCAATGTAGAACAGAGCTTACGATTGGAAATCTGACGGGAGTAACCTCTGTGGGAGGAAAATGAGTTTTAAGTATTTCTTAATTAACATATTTATGTACTCATTTATGACAATACCACCAATACAGTTCATAACTGTTTCTCACAGAAAACTTTGTTTGTATTCTGATATATTTGAATCTTCTAATTTCAAATGACACTTGATTCCTTTACTTGGTTTGAATAAAGCCATTTATACATCAATGGGCTCATTTTTCATACATAATGTATCAATTATCTATCCCGTTACATCATACATTTCCTCCATCATCTGATTTCAATTCAGATATTTGAATTCCGTTTTATATCATACATTATTTTCATTGGGTATTCAAAGACAATGTTGTTAGGGGAAAATGCACAGAATTCTGCTTCTCATTATGTAGACAGCGTTGTTTTGATCATCTGACCAGTCCATTGATATCTTAATTAAGAAAATCCGACTGATGCCTAATGTTGTTGTGAATATAATGGTGTTAATCAAGGATACATAGTATATATAGTATAAAATAAGTTACAGACTCCCATGGGCATACCTATATATTCAGAAGTATTTTATCAGTTGTAATAATTGACAAACGTAACATGTAGAATTTCTTTATTATTTAATTATACATAACATTGTACTTGATTTAAATATTGATAAACTATGATATAACATCATTTTATTGTTCTATGTTTTCCTACTTGGAAACGTGAGAGAAAAATTGTCTTAAAAGAATTTTAATATAAGAAGAAAAGAATCAATGAAATTCCAAATTCAATCTCCCAGTAACTGAAGCATGTTGCTGTCTGTCCTTGATATGAAAAGGCCATGCACCAGTTAACCATGTCAAAAGGTCGACAGAAGAAAACAACGTAAATGGACTTTTATGACAGTCATTCACTACAAGTTCTAAACCAATAAAACGTTTGAGATAAAAGTATGTTAAAAAATATTCTGCAGCCGATTCTAAAATAAGAATTCTAAACATAGTGAACAAATCCCGGTGAAGAATTATCCTCTAGCATACAACAGATTCCCCATGTGGAAACATGAGTCGCCGTCAGCCACTGCAGTAGTCTTACCAGAGGGACACCATTAGTGTGATGCTTCGATTCAATACCAACAGAGCAGCGAGCAGACACTTCTCACTTCGCGGCTGAGAATCACAAATTGCAGAAGCGTAGTAGAGAGTATGTGACAATGTGATACCGCTCTCTGAGATTGCTTTTCTCAGATTAATAGGTTTTATCAGTTCCCTGTAAAACTAAATGAGATTCCGTACACGTTATAAGACTACCACAAGGCACTTAACATTACACAATGGTTGTCTTTTGTGGTTAAGATTGACATTTAGGCTGTCAGAAAAAAATGCTTTTTGTGAATTAAGTTTTCCGGATGATGAAGAAATAGGCAATTTTGAAATGAATATCAATGGTAATTACATTCTGTTGTTTTGTCTGATAATAGATTGAGTTGTATTTTACTTTAATTAGTTAGATACATTTATTCAACATAGGTTAATCCTTTTTAGTAATTTTATATTGATAAATATATGATTCAGTTTATATATATTTATACCTAGCAGCAAATACTATGTTTTGAAATTAGTTATTTAAAAACAATCATTAAATTTCATTTTATCTTTGTTTCCCGTTTACGTGTCAAATGCTTTAGCATTAACAAATTATAATAGAGATCAAAACCGTGCAGGTTGTGTAACAATATGTATATAATATCATTTTAAAAATATATATTGATTTAAAGACGCTGTTGTACGATTTTCTAACTGAAATAAAGTGCTCTTGCAAAATTATAAATACATGTTACCATCGACACCTATATAAACAAACAGTAATAGGCCTAAATCAATAAAAAGAGTTCCAAAACAAAAGCCTAAAATTCGCTTAATCAATGGGAATCAATTTGCCATCGAACAGCCAATATAATGTGTTCACATTAAAATGGCTGCTCGAAGATAGTTCAAGTGATCTGAATGATGTAGTAATACTCTAAGACCCAAAGTAGAATTTTAAATATGCTACAATGTTGGAATGGTCAACCATCTTGCTGTCTGAATCTTAAATTCTCATGAGACCTACATATCTACCCCTCACACTGAATAGTTCTACACCACTGTCGCTTTATAAGTAGCACCATTTTCTTTGAATATTGAAAGCTTGTTTTCGTTTAATGAGATGTTTTACCAATTAACGTACCAATATTTAGGATAAACTTCAATAATAAATGGCAAATTTATTATTATTATAAAAAACGTGTTACAGAGCATTTAACAACGCTACATCCCGTTGCTCTCCACAACTGTTGATGTGATGAGGCTTCATTTTAAAGTTGCCAATTGCAATATGAATATGGTCTTTTCCTTGTGTTTCTTCTCAGTGGGCTGTTTCCTACACATTAGAGATACATTGCGGCCTTTCATTTTTGATTAATAGAAAAAGACGTGTATTGAAGTAGCATATCAATTTATTTCTGTTGCATTAATGATATCAAGAACGTCTTCATATGTCTGTTGTTATCTCGTCTTCCAAGGCATTAGCAACTTTTGCTTAAGCGTAAATAATGAGAACAGAAACAGGACATGGTATTTGCCTCAGGTAATGTTGAGTTGTTATCGAAGATATCAGCTTCATCCCATCTTCCCATCAGACCAAGTTTCATTCTACAAATTACTGAGTATTTTATAATCATAACAATAAATCGATTGCTCACATATAGATATCATTGATTAAGAACACATTGGCCTGTGGAGATGATGGAATGAAAGAAAAATAACGTTTTTGTTGCACTTTGATCGATACAAAGGCAATGTTTTAGATTGTGAGGTTATATGTCAGCGTATAGTATAGCACTGTATAGCAACAAGTGTTCTTTTTTTTTAAATTAACCAACATAACATTTTTGACATTAGAAGAAGTGTCCATTTCGTGGCTTTGTCTAGACTTGGGAATATTATCAAACGTAATGTCATTACAATAAAATGCAAACATAACTCTAAAGAGACGGTTCTTATTCATTCAAACCGTAAAGGTGGTGACTCTTGAGATTAATTACTCACTGTTAACATAAACGCCGAGTCATATTAGCATTTGGATGTGTAGATTCCTCATATTGTTAAGCGATTCTTGATTTTCAATTCCATCTTTTTTTAACAAAACTATTCTCAAGTTAAATTTCAATTGATGACAATTTCAAGTTTAAGAAGAAATCCATGTTCTTTCACAGGTAAGTATATATCACATATGTATATATGCAACATCTATTAAGTGTTGACAAACGTTTATCATATAAGAAGTGGCAATACTTTGCAAAAGACATCAAGTTTTAACAAACCTCTTGTTCTGACCTGGAATTGAAGTTTGCCTCAGCAAAGACAAATAAACCAGATACGATTAATCCTGAAGTTGATAAACTTACATCATAATCAGAACAGTTATAGCAGTAAATAAAATTATACAACCAATAAATAAAACGTTGATGTTCCACGTAGTATTCTCACTCATCGATTTCCCTCATTTTGTTCAAGCCAGTTATATCCTCATCATCATATGTTAAGATAACATTACACTGTGCAAAAAAATAATAATATAGGGTCTGATTATTTCCTTAACCTTATTTGGAAGTAAATGGACATATCAGTCAATAATGGACCAATTATGTTTTGAAATAGAGCATTCAAAACTAATTAACATTCAATAGCACAAGTAATTCCGAGTGGCATCAACGCTAACACAATATCATGTTACACAGTCTGGTCTACTTAATATGAAATGTTCAGGTTTCCTGCTTGAAATCTCCTTTGTAAACTTAATGAATTCCTGATTTGTTCGTTTTGTTAAAGTTAATGTATAATGAAATACATATATATATATATATATACATTTACATCCTATACTATTTATAGAAAACAGTATAGCGGCGCTGTTTTTGTCAAAAGTAGATTCGATGGGTATATCCTGTTAATTTATGCCGTTAATGTTTATTAATAATGTCTTCCAATGGTGTATGCTGATATGAGGTACACAATAGATCATATGTACATAAACAGAAATATATATGCATGCTCTTACCACAGATTACACAGATCATATTTGATGATCAAAGATGATCACTTTTCTAAGTGAGACATCAAGCACACTTGGTTCAACTACATCAGAGTGTTGACAAATATATTACTCAGGTGAAAATAACTTTCGTAGTTGAGGTGATCACACAATGACGTAAATGAGAATTAATAACTGACAATGATTCATTGACAATAACTATCTTACCTACAATGTTGATGATTCATGAACTTATTTTGTAACAAATGAAAGATATAGGGTTTGGGAAATGTACCTATTAATGTAAGGAAATTTCCTAATGACAATACGGATTTATCTCCTTTGAGATAGAACTTTGACAAAATATGGCTCATCGGCTTGACTATTACCATAATAGTATGGTCAGCGGCTTACCAAGTGAGGTGAGTGAAATGATTCCACAATCTGATACGGTAGCCTGCTTTTAGCACATTATAGCATTGTCTCCATTAGGACTTAAAATGTTTCCATTTGCGCCTCTGGTCAGTTTGACATTTGCGCCTCTGGTCAGTATTTGCCGACCAATAGATGAATAGATGCAACCAAGAGTTAGAAATATGTTGATTTTCAGTTATCTCAAACAGTAAAATATATCCACAATCAAGGACTCTTTGGGTTATTTTACTTGGGGTTAGCGCAGTGGTTGGCGCGTTCGGCTTCGGATCGAGAGGTCTGGGGTTCGATTCTCGCCAGGGGCACGGCAACTTTGCCTGCAGTAGAGAACTGTTCTACACGCAGTAAGGTTTGGCTGCAATGCTATACTGTTTCACCGCAGTGCATATCCTCATGGCGTTGCGGGCTTTCTCCCTGCCATAATACTAGCAGCCGCGATATAAGTGAACTACTCTTGAAAGCGGCGTTAAAGGTACATCCATTGTGTTGTTGGGGGTCACATATTGCAAACGTTATAAATGGTGTTACTTTATCGAGGAGTACAGGCTGTTACCGAAAACTACCATTTTGATGATAGTAGACTTATAATATTGACGATATGAAGGCAGAAGTAGTGATTTCTGATCGAAAACCGGACAATGCACATCGTGTGGCGCGCGTCAATGAGTCAAACGTAATTTTGGAATCTTGTTAATAACAGACAAAAAGACAAATTTGAGTTGATAATGTTTAATAGGTCACATAACTACTGTGCATGTCAATGGGGCGTGCAGTTTTGGTTTCTGTACATGCATTATGATGTTACTCAATTTTAATTGGAAACAAGAAATTATGATATATTTGGCGATTGGGGATAAATATGCAAGCTGAGTGAATTTATTTGTATTGTAGACAGCACATGTGGTGAGTTGGAACGTATTAAAGCCAAATACAATTTTATGAAACACAATGGATGCACCTTTAAACCCCAACTCACCTCACCTCACCTCTGGAAAGAAAATGCCACTAAGACATTTCAGCAATTCTTCATTCACCACACTCATGGTGCATGTATTCTTCATAAAGAACCAATGAAAGAGTATAACACATTATAATTACCATAGGTCTGGTGTGCAATCATTCCTTGTTGATTCTTTATTATGCTTTACGGCTTATCAGCTTCATTTATCACAAATACCTCATAACACTTTTACTTGCAAGGTGGAATGAAACTTTCTGAAAAGCATGTTGGGTTGTGTCAGTTCTTATTCTTATTCTTCTTATTCTATCCATACCATGAGACGAAGACTCAAAGTCCCATTGGAAGGGAATGCAATTAAGAAATCCCCACGTGTTTAGCAAAGAATTGAATCTTAATTAAGATCAACTTCCCTTTCTCAAATTGATTCGAATTCTTTTTTTCCTTATTTTGAATTAATAATTTCTGAATGAAACATGACATTTTGTTTCAAGAAAGGAAGCGGTTAAAATTTTACTATGGGTACGTCCGGCCATGTTATCCAACAAGTATAATGTATGGTAAACACAATCTGTTATTCATTACCTGTTGCTGACATGCAAATAAAACATGTCATGGGTGAAGAAACCTTCTAAATGCATGCATAAACATATTATAACCAATTCATGGTGCAAGTTTTAGTGGGAACACATTTTTGCATTGCAAAAAAGATTCCCATGGCTTTACTGAACGATGTTCACTCCTTTTTTAACTTGATTTTCCGAAGTATGTTTCAGTGACTTATTTGAGCGACAAAACGTGCTACTGTCCCTTTTAGTGTTACACAGTGTATATTATTGTGCACAAAAGTGTATAATTGGTATGCAAAACAATGGCTTAATCACAAATAACACAGATATCACAGGCAATCGATATATTGGAAACTTTCGCTTATTGATCTTGGCATTTTCATTTTGTGTCATAATTGTTCTGATTATGATGCAAATCATTTTGCAAATTTAGGATCAGTCTTCTATGATAATGTCAATAAATGTTTTTTTGCTGAGGCAAACTTCAAATTTAAAGGACAAATATAAATAAATTAGTTAGAGTGGTTGTCCTTTGCTTTTCAGCACTTTGAAAATACACAAATGCGCGATGATGCCTGCCACCTATTGTAATGATGCACATATGTCAAAAAGTACATTTTCAGAATTAAATGTATTATATAAATTTATATGACAGCTCGTATTTTGTCACTGAGGGATACAAATTTAATATTGTGATCACACTTTAGCTATTTGACACGAAATGTCAAGTTCCAGTCAGAGAATATCAAATTAAGAATAAAAATGAAGTAAGTCAAAAGATTAAGTCAGATTCAGAAGGTATGAAGAGGATGATGGATTTGATATACTTATTTCCTTAGTACGTTGGGATTTCTCAAACACATTTCTTGTAAAATAACGTTTGGCAACATAGGCCACTCTTGTGGATATTACAGGAATTAACAAAAATAGATGTGATAAATAACTCCAACACATGGATAAATTAAGGTGATATAAATGTGACATTATGTCAAAAACAGTGTTACAAAGGAACACACACAAATGTGCATATCACTCACGCGTACTGTAGAAATGCGTGTGTCATATGTGAAATGTAATTATAAGTGAAGAACCACAGGAAGATTTCAATTCACAAACAATATCCTATTTATGTGAAATATAATACTATTTCCTGGTATCAAACCACCACGTTTATGGTTTTCTTAGCTATTGCCTTCAAATAATTGTTTTACATGACCTTAATAACATAATAATACCAATCTGCGGCCACAACCTATGTACCAATTATAGAAAATGTAAACGAAATAAGGTTGTTATGTTTTATTATTATTTTTATTTTGTTTCATACATCTTCTACTAGAACTGTTAGGATCTGAACAATTCTGAAAACGGGATCTTGCTGTGGGATAAATAAGGTTCAAATACACTGACGCCTGTAAGTTAAATGTTAGTCTACCTGTGTGTGAAGAGAATTGCATGGCTATTATCATATTACAGTTGCTAGTATTACTGCAGCGAGAAAGCCAGCAACACCATTGTGACTATTAATTGCTGTGAGGAAGCAACCATAGACTAAACTGGCATATTGTAAGGTTGAAAACAAGCATGTTATGGACATGTATGTATTTTCATGAATTACCATTGAATTGAAATTTTCAGATTTACAGTTGTAAACACGTATTTAATGCAGAACGGATTCAATTGATAATTTATCATCATAATCCACAATGTAGTGCCTGTAGTGTAGTCGTCCACTCACATGAATGTACATTAATTACTGACATTGGGACGCAAATACAGAGAGTAGAATGTATACTTTTTGCGTGATATTTTAATTGTGAAACTATGTAAAGGCTTGTATCTAATGTATAAGCTGTTGATTCATTTAATCATTCAAGTAGTTCTTAATTAATATCACCATGTACCAATTTAGGGCAATACCATCATTAAAGTTAATAACTTAGTGTCACACAAAGTTCAATACTTACAATGATATATGTGAAGTAACTAATATTATCAATGATATAACCCTTTTATTCCACTCTTGTCATATATGGAAAAGGAAAGAACATTTTACAACACTGAGCTCAATTTTTAAAAGGAATATATCAATTCACTCTGTCATTATGATAGATGATTCTATCACCTGAATTGCATACTTGAATTACCGGAAAATGGGTTGCATTATTGTGGTGTTGGGATTTAAAGTGATATGTATACATGTATATATGTTTATATGAAAAATCAAGAAGTCAAAGGAAATACTTTGACATAAACAATCCAGGATGTTTCTACTTATAGTTATATATTTCAAAACTTCAAAAATGTAGTTCCACTCGAATGTATATTAAGTACATGATTGAATAACTATTTTCCAATGGATAAAAATTGCAATTGATTAAGACAGTGATTTTCCAATATGATATAACAACAGAATATTCTTTATATATATTTTCTTTGCGGAAGTATAAGAGAACATTCTTCAAATAATTGATAAGTTAAGAAATTAATTGTTGAAATATCAAAGAAATGGCAAAGTTCCAACTTTGAGTAATCATGGAACGCCGCTGTCTTTCCTTGGAATAAAAAGGTTGTTCGTATGGGTTTCATGCACCAGTTAACCATTTCAAAGCACCTGTAAATATATTGGAATACAGAAAAAAAAGAATGACTGTTTCTGCACAGCGTCTTTGTGACAGGCGTTTGTGGTGCTATGGAAGACAGTAGATAGGGTTCAGTGGTTTATTATAGGCTTTGAACATAGTACATAGAAGTGGCCTGTTAGATGCTGCCCATGTGCTCACTAACATAGTCCAAATAGAGTTATTTCCCCTAGACTGCCTTGGATGCACTGGGGGCCCTCTTAGGGTTAGAGGCCCATTTAGGGTTATACAGTTTATGTTTAACTGTAGCTGATACTACAGCGTTCACAAGTAAACCATAAAATACGAACGTTTGATAAGATACACTTTAGATACATATTCTGCAGTGGATATATAAAAAAAAAAATATAAGTGTAATACTCATGTAATATAACTATGTAATTACCTTCAAAAGAATCATCTACGGTTAATCTGCTAATCAATAAATCCAATCAATCACTGCCCAAAGTCCCCTTGTGAAAAACACGGGTCGCCGCCAGCCTCTACAGTAGTCATAGAAGACAACATCATGAGTGTGATGCTTCGGTTCAATACCAACAGACCAGCGAGCAGCCACTTATCGGCCGAGTCTGATATTGTAATCACCAATTGCACCAATCGTAGTAAAGAACATGTGACAATAGGATACTGCTCTGTGAGATTGCTTTTCTCGGATTATGAGTTTGTCAATGCCCTGTAAAACTACATTCAATTATGTACAAGTTATAAGACTACCAATATGCACTTAACGTTCTTGCTACGCCAACATTTGGATAAAATGGGTCAGTTTGGCAAACATATTTGTTGGCGTACCAAGAAAGATTTACAGGAGATAATTGGCAAGAACAACATATTTATCAACACATGGACATAAACGGTCATAAAAACAGTACAAATTTGCAAAACTATTTTCTGCTTAACATCTTTTATTTACATTTTAAAACTACAAAAAGCCTGTTATGAGGCGTTGATATTTTAAAAAGTTGTAAACAGATTATTTAAAAAAAAACAACAGTTACAGTTAATATTACAAATAACATTAATATTTCAACACTTAAAACGAAATAACATTAATAATGAATATCAGTTTAAAATATATCAATAAATAGTTGAACCTATGAATATTACAACATTTTAAAAAAATATAACAACGTTGTTTTTTTTCAAGAAGATTTAAATACATAAATTAAAAAAACCCAGTTACATTTGATAAAGTTAAATTTCAAAATTTAAAGAGAAAAATAAGCAATTTAATGAATATTGAAGTATAAAATGGTAACAACATTTAAAATCTTACAAATAGATCGATTAAAAAACATGTTACAGTTGAAGTTAAGTACCTGTTTCAAGATCTAAAGGTATATCATTGTGTCCATGGTTGAGTCAGTCAAAATCAAGCATATGAGAGGCAGCATGAGCAAATGCAACATTTGACAATTGTCAACATCCATGTCTCAGTTGGAGCTGTGCTAGCCTGAAGTCAATGTGTCTATATGTCTTCTTTCCTCTAGCTCTGTACTAAATTTAACCAAATCAATCTAATATTGTGAACCATGTTCACTAGTTATCAGTCACTCAGTCGTTCTGGTTGTGAACTGTGTTCAGTGATCAGGTGAGTAGCATGGCTCAAGCCACTCAAGGGTGAAGCTTAAGCCATGCTTAATTGGTAAGATTGGATTAACAGTTTCTTTTGTTAAAATTTTGTTGGCGTTCCAAGAATAGCATTTTCCCAAATGTTGTTGACCAAGAAGACACCAACGTTACACAATGATTGTTTTTTTAGATTAAGATTTATTTTGGCCTGTGAGATAAAGACGTCATTTTAGGAATGAAGTTGGTGGAACCAGTGAACAAATAAAAAAGTAACCTCATGCGAAATAAGATTTCTGTTTTGTTTATTAATACTTTGGGCTTTTTTTTAAAGCTTCCAATTTCTCAAATCGTATCATTCAATACTATATGCATCCTGATCTATAAATACATCTTGTAATTATGACTGACAAACTGTTAAAACATAACTGAACTGATTTCACCAATTTGACAACAACGATAAATAGAGCCATGGGCTCTGTAGCTCAGCAGGACCTCAAGCATATTGAAGTTATCTCAAGCAATACATTTCAGGCCTGATGAAGTTAAAATGAAATACCTTGAATTAACAAAACGGACTTCTTTACATTAATTGGTTGAACCAGGTTCTTCATTTGCGATTTACACACTTAAATTAGTGGTAATGATTTGTATTGATTCAATTCATACCTTTTGCCAATAGTAATGCAATAATGAATATGAAACATTTCTACTCTGGACAATTTTTATATTTGAAATTTCTCAATGTGTTTTGCAGGATCAAATTATTATTTTTAACCACCCATAGGGCCAATATGGTATATACTTCCTTGCTATGCACTTTGTATTGCTTTTATGAGTTTTTTTCATTATATTTTACATCATGACCGCTAGAATAATTATATAGAAAAGGGCACACCACTTTTGGCTCTGCCTGTCAGAAAAATCCTTTAGCATCGGTTGAACCTAGTAAATACCGGATAGCACTGAGCTTAAACCCAGTGCAATGTGATGTATAAAGCTGCTTTTAATAGTTGTTCACTTATATCACGGCTGCTTGGATTTGTGTAAGGCAAATGCTCCCAAAACCATTTTGACTATGCATTACTGTAAAACCTGCTAGCACAGCTGAGACTAGCGAACCGTGCATGATACTGTGCTGAAACTCATTGCATCCAAACATGGAACAGTTCTCTACAGCAGATAAAGTTGCCGAGCCTCTGTTGGGATTAGAACCCCGGACCTAGTGTCCCAAAAACACAATGGATTGTGTACATTGTTCCCATATTTAGAAATGCGTGTGAATGCGTGTGAATTTGAACTGATAGGACTTAAGTTGCATCGACTTGAATGTTCGTTTCCGCAACATATATTCCAATCAGTCGATTATTTAAAATTGATTTTCAATGCAGAACAATGGGTCATGCAATCCTTTATTTTACTACCGAGAAATAAAAAATCAAACAGAGCAGCAAGTGTCCATTCTTACACTTTAAATTGTGTATAATTAATGATGCTTTCCTGATCGAGAGACAAGTACGAATTGATTAAGTAGATTCGACACTCTTCTTTCATCGCAAAACATCCTTACACATAAAACAAATGATGTTCTTCCGGATATTGATGAAAGCGATCTTAAGCTGGTTGTTGACTTCTTGCGTATCAAATAACACATTTTCTGTCATGTGCACTGTCAGCGTAATCAATATTTTTAACGAGTCTATTGCAGTGTTGATTTTGCAATTCCAACTGTCCTTAAATAAAACATAGTAAGAATAAATAGTGAACAAAATCATATACCATTGCCGTTCTGTGGAACACTGTTGACATGGTTTCCTAATGCTGTCCAATGTTTCTATAAGGCATCAGTAACATGTTCAAGTGGATAACTTGTGCCCTTACAAAGTAATGAGTAATCGAAAATAGAAAAAAGCATAGGTAGTACTGGTTCATGATCCTAATTTGAAACTAGTTGAACTTGATTCTCATAGACATATATTCGCAGAAACGAAAAGTGTGCAGACATAGGCCACAAATAGTTAGGAATGATCCATTTGAATATTTTGATTTCCAAATCGTTAAAAACATCAGAGTGAAAGGGAAATAAGTGTTGTGCCTGCTTTTAATTTCCAAACCTGTTGTTCATCAAAATGTAGTTGAATTAATGAATGAAATGAACAATTACTTCAAAACAAGTTTCTTGAAATCATTGATAGTTATTTTCTGCACGATATAATGGAATCTAAGTCTACATTGATGAGTTTACCGTATTTTGTGTACTGTTTGCAAAGTTTTTTCAAACACAGTGTGCTTAATTTTGCACAGTAGTGTATGACTGGTTTGAAAACAATGGTGAAAATTAAAATAACACAAATAGAACAGGGAATCGGTCAATGTTGATAATGAGAGGAACATTAATTGTTCTGATATAAATATATTATTATGATACGAATCATGAGCAAGTTAAGGACTAATCTTCTCTGATAATTCTTTTTCTTTGCTGAGGCAAACTTGAATTCCAGGCCAGAATAAGAAGTTAGTAAAGTAGTTGTCCTTCAGCACTTTGAACATATCTGCTTCATAGCGTATGACATTTCTTGTAATGATGCACATATTCGAATTAAAAGCATTTAAAAGAATTAAATGAATTATAGAAATTTAGATGACACCTCGTATTTCTCACTGAGTGATACTCATTTGATATTGTGACAATACATGTCAAGTTCCTGTCAACGAATATCAAATTAAGAATGAAAAAGAAGTAATTCAAAATAAAATGTCAGATTCAGAAAGATGTAAAGAGCATGATAAATTTGATTTAGCTCTATGTTTAGCATGGTGGGATATCTCAATTTCATCTCCTTTTAAAACAAAATGTGATAACGTAGATATCTTGGGAGGATAGTTGTGTGGCATAGTTAAAAATATAGGTATAAATTACAGTGATATAAATCAAAAATGAAATCAAATTATTGCCCATGGACACAACACATTATGGAACCCAGGTCACATATATGTGTTGTCTCTACAGGGATTCGAACCCTGACCTCTGGCGTGAGAGGCCAGCATGCTTACCATAACACCACTACACCACTGTGCTCCACAAGAAAAATGAGTTCATCTTCAGATATGTTATTCGAGATTCCCTTAATTAAATCATCATTAAATCTAAATGGAATGCATTCCACATTACTATTATGATGTAACTTTTTTATATTAGCATGCCAGTATTGTGTTCATTATTATGCTCAAATGTTCAATGTTTGGTTTCTTAAGATGTCTATAACTCATTAGTGTCATGCCAATACTGGTTGTAGATAACTGCATCAACATTATTATGCTCTAAGGACATAAACCCAATCATGCTTCCATCAACATAGATGTAAAAGCAAATGCCCGATTTAATGTGTCTCTGTTGATCTATAAAATGACCAGAGGCGAAACTAGGAACCTGATTGTGTTGTCAAGTAATGGGTAACGCGTTAATGTATTGGACTGTATCAGGGAGTCAGAATCTCGCATTGCAAGGTTGAAGACAAACAAGCTGTGAGTTGACTGAAAAACTTGTTGGTTTTTTTATGAATTTACGTTGAATTGAAATATTCAGATATACAATTGTCCTTTATTTGTATTTAATGCAGATTGATTTGGATTGATTTGATTATACATTATCATAATTCACAATGGTGTGACCGTAATGTAGTCGTCCATTTACAGGGAATGTACATTACTTATTGACATGGACATATGAATACGGAAAGTCGTAACAATCACACAAACCATTTCCAATATGTGTACCGTTAATGTATTATTGCAGCTTGTTGCAACACAACTAGAGAAAAATGTTGCACAGTTTCTAGTGGCTTTAGAATAAGAAAGAATCATTCTCGGCAGGGGGTCGATTACTTTTGTAGTGGAAGAAAACTGTGCATTAATATTTCGATTCAATGTTGCAAAACAATGTTACAGGTCTCTGTCAGTTCTCAGGCTTCACCATAGTAGCTTTGAACTTTTATATAGCAGTTTAACATTTCATGGCAAAAATGCATCAACATGTCTGAAAGATACCACCGTCGTACAGTGAAAACGAGATCCTTAATATTCCGCATCAGTTGAACATAAAAACACCTGATCATTATCGCCTTTCCTCATTTAGTGTAGTTTTACATGAATAAATAAATTGATTGATACCAATATCAAATATATTCTTCCACGTTCTGCTGTCCAGCTTGACTTAGCAGCTTGCATTCTGGTCATGTTCATCAAAAACATGTATACATGCGCCATATAGTATATACTACCTGTCTGTCACTTGGAGAAGTTAACCCCCGAATCCCTCGTCTCTATTCACATTTAATGCTTTCGACTTTATAGTTTCTGGCTTATTTGCTTTTGATCAAAAGCTATGATGATTTTATTTTCTTAGGTAGAGTGTGGTTAAAATTATATATATGTATTTGGATGTGCAGAACATATGTTGACACAGAAATAACTCGCGCCTCATGACATGTATGCATATAACTTAAAGTAACCAGTCCAAAAGGTTAGAGTGTGGTCATGAAAAAACTGAAGTCACCAGCCGGAAACTAAAGGTGTTTCCTTGGAAGAGGTTTGTATATGTGTTTCAGTTCTGATCTGGAAGTTTTACATAAGTTGCAGCAAGTACTCATTTGTAATACATGTATTTATTCCTCTGTCAGATGTTTTAATCAAAGGGAATGAATACGTTGATGTTTAGTAGAACATGACACATAATGATCCTTTACTTAACTCACTTATCACGTGGTGTCTTTAAAATAATGATTGTTATTGGCGGGTTTTTTTGGTTGTTTTTTTGTTTGTTTTTTTTTTAAATATTTGCACTGATCTTTTTAACAACTTTCTGCAAAAACGGCTGCAGTCCTCGCTGAGAACTCAACGGACCCAGCTTTTGGGCCAAATCGGTTCAGCCATTAAAGTTCCAGTCCGAATCCAAATTTCGATTTTTAACATGAGACATTTTTTCAAAATGCACATGCAACTTTTTAAAAATGAGCCAACATACTCATGCGAGTGAAAAAGTAAATCATGTCGATGTTGGATTTTTTTAAACTCTTTCAATTGATTCAATTTCAATTTGATTTTGACATGTTAAATTTTGGTCTTAATAATCACAGACACATACCAGAGACAAACATATTCTAAACAGGGGAAATTCCTTCTTTTGTTTTGGCATACATTGTGTTGTTGTAGACAGTGTTATTTTATCGAATAGTACTGACTGTTGTCGATAATTACTAATTTGAAGATACTCGACTCAGTATAGTGATAATATATATTTAAATGTAGTTATGATCGAAAACCGGACCATGCACCACAAGGAACGCACATCTGTTAGCCAAACATCATTTCTGAAACTTATTCACAATACGTTGACAATGCCTCCACTGTCTGTGCGTGTAAATGGGATGTGTAGTTTCGGTTCTGCACATGTATAGTGATGTTGTTCAATTGTATTTGGGAACTAGTAATTATGATATACTTGGCGATTTGGAATGAATGTGAAAGTTGAGGGAAATTATTTGAACTGAAATCAGTACTTGTGTTATGTTAGAATGTATTAAAGTCAAATAAAAAATGTTATGAAACACAATTCATGTGTTTTAACGTGTATTGAACCTTAAGGCATAACTGAACAAAATGGAAATCCGTTGCTTTGTTTGGAGCAATTTATTTTAAAGTGTTCCACATGAAACCTTTTATTTGTATTCCATTATGGAATAGTACAGCAATGAACATTGGATAATTTTGATATAACAGAAAAGGCATAAACTTTTTACGAAAATAGATTATTCTTTACGGATAATGTTTAAACTTGAAGTATTTTCTAATTTCAAGAGATAGATAGCAAACAAACAAGTACAGTAAGCTACTGTTGGAAAATGACTTTATTCAAGTCTCTTTTCCTTGATTTGTTTTACTAAAAAGGCTGCTGTCACTACCATAAAACATAAAACTTGCAGGAATGATGTGGAATGCTGAAATAAGTTTATAAACATTTAATGAATCATCAATACAGCTGAACCCTGTTATCGTCGTTTGCAACTATATTTTCTATTCAATTAACGAAAGGATTAATCATAGTATTAATTGTGTTGTTTTGGCATAAGATAGAGGAAGAAAACATTACGTTGATCTCAAATGTTGCTTTTGATAGAAGTTTAACTGTGTTACCAGACTCAATTATTTCAATTTGCTCAATAAAGATCTATGATTGTTATACACGATTGTTGAAAATAAAATATACCAACCATTTCACAATATTGTTTCTTTAAGTTATATTGTTCTCATGATTGTAAGGGAGTGATTGGATTGAATGTCTGTACTTATGTTCATGATGACATGTACCGATCACTGTGTGAAATATCACTGTCATGAATAGATGAATCGAGTAACCATATGAATGCAGTTCTTTTAAACATGTTAGCTTTAAATCCATGTTCATCTTTATATTGATAGATTGATACATTCATATGACATGTATGAATCCTTTGTTTTAGTTTTGCCAGTGACATGGTACCAACTGAACATGCAATTGGTAAGTATGCAAATCACAGATCAGTCTAATATTTCACAACAAGCTAATATATGTATTTGTTTATGTGCATCACATTTCCTTCTATATTCATAATTCTCATTTGGTTGTATGAATGTTAGGCCTGATTTCAGTTAGTAAATGCAAATACAAAATATAAGTCACAATCCAGTCCCTTTTGGTAATAAACATATAAATATGTTAGATGATGTCATGCTGAAGTCAGGGACCAGCTTCTCAAATTGTCAATGTTACATGGAAATATAGAAGATTAGATGACAGTTCAGATTTTGTCACCAAAGCTACTTACTAATTTGATCACAATCTACAGTCGACACAAAACCATGAACATTTTACTGTCAAAATAAAAAAAGCTTTGCTTTTCCCTGAAAATTACCTGTCGCGCCAGGAATATCCATGTCATGTCCAGGATCTGATATTGCATATAGCAAATTCTTAGTAAGCTCTGACTGTAATAAACTGTCAGGCAAAAGAAAGTACTTACCTTAGGTGATTTTATCATATGTACATGTATGGGTTTCGATTGCAAATATCTCACGTTTTTGATGTCATAATCTAAAACTGAAATGTACCATTTTTTTGTCAACAGTCAAATAATATTTCAATAATAATAAAGAATACTGAAATTTAAACGATAAAATTTCTTCGAAAATGATTTCCGATGATACATAATTGTTCATCGACAAATAAGACATACATAGACGTACATAGGAAGAAAACGAATGCATACTGCTATGTTCCTTAATACGAGTATTTTGTCTGAAAGTTAATTAATATTATGGGATATCTACCTTCCAAAAAAATAGTTATGAGAGTGAAATATCATTGACATATTTCCCTTTGTATGCTTGAAGTATACAGACATTAATATCGTTATGATATCATATATTACACATCTCTTAAAATGATTATGTTAATTCATGTTCATTAACTATTCTTTTTTGCAGTGAAATTACCGGATACTGTTTGAAGATACGCAACATGGATGGTATTGTCATACGTTGGCAATTCGGTACATTACTAATGCTTCATTGTCTGGTGTTATCTATTTTAGAGTAACAAGAAATGATGGGTGACATTTGTTCAATTATCGCTTTTTCATCATCAGTAATAGATAAACCTGTTTATACTCCTGATATTTTACAAGTTTCAATTGACCAGATAAATTACAACATTGTTATATAAAAATTAAGCTTGTCTAGTAGCATGCATTTGTGATGCATTCCATTTTCGGATCTGGGCCACTAAAATCTACTGGTGCTGGGCCTCTTTTGTGTTGAGTCCATGGAAACACTGTTGGGACAGTCAGTCCTGACAATTGCCTGTCTGCCTCAAAGTGTGTGGGTTCGAATCATGTAATGGACAAATCCCCAAAAAGTACAAGATGTGTTACTATATCGTTATCCCCAATAGAACACTGTTACATTTGTTCACTAAATTGCATGTATGTCCAAGCCAGTTCTACTCATTTACAGATTATTGTCATTATGCCACTACTTTACTTCGCAAATATAATTGAAACATTAAAGAACACTCGACAAATACGCATTAACTCAATAATGCTGTATTCTTTCCTTTGTAATTACAAATACAACGTAGTAAATACAGTTGGTACCTTTTGGGCAACACATTGGTATAGCTGTTGAAAATGTTGAAAACAAATGGTTAAATTACTTTATGTTGCAATGTAGACGTATTTTCATTTTACGACTATACAGAGACCATCTAACCCCTATAAACATCACAGTTATTTCTTGGATACTTTTCAACCATCTGATAAACTTCAATGGTTCACTGTATGTTGTAAAACGTAATACATTATAGCTGTTTGGGTATTGTATTAAAATCATTGTCATGCTAAGGACATAATTCAGTGTTTTCTCAAGGGTCTACATCTCCTACATTGTGGGTATAATTACTGGTTGACTTAATCCTTCCTCATATCTGTGCATGTCCTTAGGCAAATGTAGCATAATACCAGAGACGCAAATGGAAACACATGAACTTCAAATAGAGATAATGCTATAATGCAGAAAGCAGACCACTGTATCATAGCGATGAATCAGACACTTCACTTAAATAGCAACTGGCCACACTATGATGGGAGTTGTCCAGCTAGTGGGGCATCATTTGTGAAAGTTCTCTCACAATCTCTCAATGGTTATAATGAACAACAGAACAATTTAATACATGACATAATCCTTATACACATATTGTTTTTTCAGAAAGGGGGAAAGTACATGTTCAGACATGGGCATATATGATTTGAGTTTACCAAAAAGGCACATATAATCACAATGATACATACTACAAGGGGAAAATGTGATGTTGATCAGCAATATGAAACAAATAACGAAGAAAACACACCTAAAAAGGAAGATATTTGATGAAGCTTTGCGAAATGTATACCGTAAACTTTTTATAAAGCATTTCAACATTTCATGTCCAAAAAACATTAACATGTCTAAAAGAAAAATGATACCACCGTTTGATTATTAATTTGATGATCCAGAGAAATTGATTATTTCTACAGTAACAATAAGGTATTTCATATCTTGTAGTAATTGAACATAAGAAGTCATTGATCAGTATCACCTTACCTCATTAAGTGTAGTTGTACATGAACAAATACAAATCCATGATTCCAATATGATATATCCTCCACATTCTGCTGTCAAGCTTGTCTTCAACATAACAACTTGTCCTGGCCATGTCCTATCAATCACAGGTATACATGCTCCATATATTATACACTACCGGTCTCTTGAAGACACTAACCCCGCCGACTCCACTCAAACACCATTTCCAATATAAATCTCTCAATTCTTAAAAGTGTCCAGCTTATTAGATGTTTAGCAAATTATGTGATGATTATCTATTTGGTTGAGATAAATAGATATGAATATGTTCGCCTCCAAACCTACACGTTACATACATTTATGTCTATACCTATATGATTATCTGTATGTATCATAACAAGTAGTTGATGTATAGACCTTATGATGAGTGCTTATTAAAGGCACTGTAGCACGTTTTTTCGCTCAAATAAGTTGATGAAATGTATTTGAAAAATAATTTCACCAATGGTAAAACATCCTTCTCTCTTCGGAAAATAAAGTTTAAAATGAGTGTACATGTTTCGGTAAAGCCATGGGAAACGTTTTTGTAATATAAAATAATAAATTGTGTTCACAATAAAATGTCCGCCATGCAATTTTTGCTTTATACGCAACACATTTTTTAGCGCTACAGATAATTGGTTTGTGTAATAAGATGTTTTACCCTCTTAAGTTAGTTTAAATGACATAAACTATCATTAAAAATGGGAAATTTGAAAAAATGAATTTTGCAAAAAACGTGCTACTGCCCCTTTAATGTCTGAAATGTTGATATATTAAATGGCATGTCATGCATGTATCTAATAAAGAATTGTTTGCTTCATTTCTTCTTCACCTATTTATAAATTATAATGTATATGTACACCTTTACAGCAAAATTGTTTGTCATACAAAGCTCGGTATTCTCAATGATGTATTTGGAGCTACAAATCGGATACATGAATTACATAACACTTGGTAAAATTGATGAGGTGTTCTGATTAAAAGAGATATAAAGAGGAAATCAAGGCGTACAAATAATACTTTGACATTGAAAATCAAATGTGTTTCTTCCAAAACTAATATATAAAACTTCAACTATTTAGTTCAGCTCACACATATATTATGTTCGCAATACCATAACCATGTTGAAAATATAACATTCTTGAAATAATGCTAAGTTCAGACGAAACTATATTTGTGGAAATAAAAAGAAGTACAAAACAAATTAACAAGTTTGCTAATCGAGGCACGTCACTCTCTTTCCTTGGAATGAAAATGGCGTGCACGTGAATGACCATGCACCGGTTAACTATTTCAAAGCACCTGTCAGTCAAATAGTCGACAGAAAAAAACAATGTCTGTTTCTGCAGGGTTTCATGACATTCCTTCACAAGTGAACCACTATTACGTTTGATAAAATGTTATTTTAAATAGATATTCTACACCAGATTCTAACATAAAAGTGCAATTTACCTGTAATATGAATGTATGTACTTACCTCAAAATAATTATCTTCGGTTAATCCGATAATCGATAAATCCAATCAATCACTAAACATATTCCCCTTGTGTAAACACGGGTCGCCGCCAGCCTCTACAGTAGTCAAAGCAGAGCGACAGAATAAGTGTGATGCTTCGATTCAATACCAACAGAGCAGCGAGCAAACACTTCGCGGCCGAGTCTGATATTGTAATCACCTAGTGCAGAAGAGTAGTGGAGAGCATGTGACAATAGGATACTACTCTGTAAAATTGCTTTTCTCGGATTAATAGGGTTTGTCATTGCTCTGTAAGACCACGTCAAATCATTATGCACTTAATATTACACAATGGTTGCTCTCTGTGGTTCAGATTAGCTATGGCCTTTTTGTTTTTTATGACTAAGGTTTTGGTGTCAGTGAAAATCGGCAATGTTGATATTAATCGTATGCATAATTAGATTGCTGTTGTTAAGGTCACATGATATGTGTTTATAATTTTATATTTAGTAGTATATGAAGACGTTGAAAACTAAGTTTTCAAATTACAATTTTCTTCATGCAATAATTATTTAAACTTCGAATTTCTATACTATATATGTCATAATTTATAAATATAACATACTAAAACCGTTCAGGTTGTGTAACTAAACATGCTAAGTATAATGCCAAAAAAAAAAAAAAAATATCAACTTCAAGACGATTGGAAGTTTATACCTTGTGTTCTAATATTGCAATCTTGATATGATTGATATTTGCAATATTCACTGTCAAGGGGACCAACCATATCATCAAACATTCAAAGACAATATCATACATCACAAATTGGCAGTCAGTAATCCATATATGTCATACATATATAAATGGTTTAAACATATTTATTTCCAAGAACGGAACCGGATTGGTAAACAAGCCAAAGCTTATGTGAATACCGCTCCGGGATACAAAGAGTTATAAACATGACATGATGGATATACAATTTCAATAAAATGTTTGAAAGAAAAGAACACAAATTATTGCAAAATAATGAATACACAACAAGAATAATTGGTCTGAGAAAAAATCATCAATCATTGCTAAATATCATTATTCATTGTAATACTACTTAGAGTCAAATCTGCCTGTTAAGTTTATAAACGAGTGAACGGATATTAAAAGTTCTTTATTTTCATTCGGGGATGATAATTGACTTCCAAAAAGAACTGATTTTAGGTCGAATCCTTTCGTATAATAGTACATGGTTTGACGGATGCTGCTATATAGAGGACAAAGAAAGAAATAATGCAATGAATCTTCATAATAATGGCCACAAGGGCAAGATGCAGAAGGGAATATAAATCGTTCGTATTTGTGTGCATTAAGGTCACTAGATTCCAGCCGTAGTCGAGTATGTGTAATTTGACAAGATCTACTACCACTGTTCAAATCAAAATGACTGTATATATAAGTATCTTTTTTAATCACATTTTTAAATGCTGTCAGTGACTGTATTTCTGTTAAATCAATCGGCAATGAATTCCATAAATTGACGGAGCTTGGAAGAAACGATCGTGCATAATTCACAGTTTTACATTGTAAGGTCTGAAGATTCGAATCATTACGTAGATTATAATCACTTACCTCAGATAACCTAGGCGGTACTAGATCACTTATATAATTTGGCGTTATATTATTGACCATTTTATAAAACATAGTCATTTTATAAACATATCTTCTTTCGCAAAGTGGCTGACTATTAGTTTCTTTATAGATCTTATTATGACTAGTACCACGAACAGCACCACAAATAGTTCTTATAGCATATATAAATGCTAAGGTAATTGACTGCCCCGGACTACAATACTAAATTAAATGCACACTTGTTACCTGTTTGGTTGATGCTATTGGTAATAAGATTGTTTATACCAGAACTGTGCAAGGTTACTAATAATTCATGGTATAAGACTGAAAGTATAATCAGTTTTCGCAGTTAGTACCTTACTCTGAGGATGTGGTTTCGAATCACGCAAGACATTCGTGACGAACATGTACATCATTTGGACTATTGTAGATAGTATGATCCCAAATATAACCATGTTATATTTGTTCACAATCTAAATAACATGACTTTCTATAGAATGTCTGTTTGGTTGTTGAGATTATCATCAGTGTTTCTAATGTCTCCACATTATTCAGAGAATATGTACACGTTGGTCTAATTTCCCGCGTGTCCAGTTGTACCAACAACACCACAAATGGTCAAAGTTAAATCAAAAGTAAAATAGAATGTGAACCTATCCTGCCTCATTAATCATACACACTGATATGCATAAGCTATCCACACTCACCAATTGCATACATCTTGTCCTTAGTTGGCTTCAGCCTTGTATGCATATTTGTACAATGTCACTCTCAACATATTGTATAAACCCAATACGTATGAATCCATTACATTGTCGACTTCAATAGGTGTACAGAAGCCAGACATGGTGTGCCATTGATTGTTCAATGCTCTTGACTTGGTGGAAAATACATGCAACAATGGTTTTGATCTCATACAACAGGACGTACTTGAGGTATCACAGTATTAAGAATATGGATCCGCTAATGAATATGCAACCCTAAATGTCTTCCAGCTTCCATATCCTTGAATATTAAGATATTGCAAGTGTTTGCATTGTCAGTATAAAAAAACACTGTTCATGAACATATTATCTAGTATTCATCACTTTGTGAGTTTTATGGATAGGGATAGTATTGTATGATGATAGTCTGATATCGTGAGCGTGCACATATAATAAAGAGATTACTATCTAAAGGTTACAGTTGTATTACCTTTGTCATTGAATTAACAGCCTTCAACAGTAGTGGTTAATTAGAGTTCAAGTATATGCATGTCGCACATATTGATTGAAAAGAAAAACATGTCATATACAGAAGATACATATTCACAGAGTTTTCAGTGATAACTGGCATTTTCCAGATTCGTGAATCTGGAGGACTAATGACATAAGAAACAAGTTCGCGTTTGAATATGATGAAATCATAGCATGCTACCTGACAGCTAGAAAAGTGTGGTAAACACAATTATTTTTTCTATTACCTCTTGACAGCACCCATTGTCTAGGATGCAGAAACCTCCTAAATGAATGCATAAACATTGGGTATTACCATATCTTGTCCGTAAGCTTGTAAGTGATGGGAAGATCTGAGTAAGTCATTTTCTTTGTGAAAATTGCAAATATACGTTGAAACGAAAACCATGAAATGTATGAAATAAGCTTGATATATGTAGCGAGTCGAAAAAGGTTATGGCAACAAACTCAATTTACCAGCCTGAACCATATGGAACAGGGTTCCAGGATTTTGGACGAATCTTCTCTCATGTATACATTGATCTAAATGTACACTCGCTTTTCCTTTAAGATGGCCTATCTAAATGTCTCAGTTCAGAACTTTTACAAACGTACCATCAAGTAATCACTTGTAACACATGTATTCATACTCGTTCATAAGTTTTAAACACAATGATTTTTATGCGACCGGTATGACAAATAGTGTTCCATTACATAACCAACTTGTCAATGTGGTGACTTTGAAATATTTTTATCCAATTTATGAGAGGATAACTTATTGTTTTGGAAGGAGCTAAACAAAGAACACATACAGTAAGACTCAAGGGTTGTTTTTGTTAAAAGTGAAAGAATATTTTGTTTCCAGATCCAATGGCATAAATAACAGAATAATAATAATGTTGTTGTAAGATTATGTGTTAGAAGATACTGTGTAAGTGTTGATGCCAACAGGAAATGATTATTCTATTGGAAGTTAATTGGTTTGAAGGTTGTATTAGAAAATATAGAAGTATCCATCAGTAAATGAAACGAGTCATTACTCATAATGTTAAGGACATCATTTAACCATTAACAATTTTCTGCACGATAAAATGGAAACTAAACATACAATGATGAGTGAACACTACAGTGCAAAAGAAACTACACTGTATGTCGCACAATGTTTGCACACTTTTCGCAAACACAGGGTACTTAATTGTGCACAGAGAATCAATACATTAGGATCACGCGAGGGATATCAGGATTTTACTTGTTGATTTTGACATTTTCATTTCTACGATAATTATTCTGATTATGATACGAATCAAATTGCAGTTTAGAATAAATTTTCTCTGATAATGTCAATTCTATTTGTTCCTTCCTGAAGCAAACTTCAATTCCAGGCCATGAAAAGAAGTTAGTTAAATGGCAGTCCTTTGCTAGTCAGCATATGAAAATATCTTGATGATGAATGCCACTTTTTGCAATTATGCACACATGTCAAATAATGAATCTAAAGAACCAAATGAATTATAGAAATTTAGATCACAGCTCGTATTTTGTCAATAGGTATATACACCCAATATTGTGATCCCACTTTTGTTATTTGACATTAAATGTCAAGTTCCAGAGAATATCAAATTAAGAATAAAAAGGAAGTAATTCAAAATAATAAGTCAGAATCAGAAAGAAATGAATTGAAGAGCATGATGAATCTGAATTAATTCTATGCTTAGCACGTTTGGATTTAGTGCATCTCTAAAGTTAAGTCAGCTTAGACACCTAGTGTGGATGTTACGTGAATTTTATATTTCACAGATGTGACTGGACATGCGTGTGGCATAGTGCAACACAAATAGGTGTGATAAATCACTCTAACATATGGATACATTAAAGCACAATAAATGTATCCAACATATACAAGAGTATTACAAACCAATAAACACGTTACTGCACTAACTAAAGTGTACAGAAGAAATGGTCTATCATGTGTGAAATGTGATTATAAGCAAGGAATCTTAGGAAGAATTCGATTCACAAACAATGTGACATTCATGTAAATAAATTCATTTGTGAATGTTCTTGCATGTAAACTCCAAGAACTGTCAATACAATACAAACTACAATAATTTCGAAAGGTAATGAAGCAGGTTTAATGGGGTTTTAGTAGCTTCAACCTTTTAAAAGAATGTGTGTTTGCTGAATATAAATTAAGTTTATAATAAGCTGTTATGCATAGGTGTAGAACGTATATCGGAGAATTTCAAAACATGGTTTAAAAAAATAAATATTCCCTCCCTCGCCAGCTTACGTTATTAGTGTTTATTATAAATATACAATATATGCAATATACCGATATTTACTACAGGCTTCACTGTACAATACTAAGACCGTCATAATGTTTTGAATGGTTAGTGAACATTTTGAAATATCAGTTTGAGGTGGAGATGAGAGGGGAGATATTCGAACAATGAACCCCTGAACCCTTCCTCTGTATCCGCCACAGCACATGAACACATGTTGATAATTGAAACGTATTTTAGATCAAAATGACTTTGACCACCGTCGAATGTCAAACTGTCAAATTTGATTAAATGCTAGTCTGCCGATCTCCTTCATAACCAAATTAGAATCGAAAGGTTATGGACATAACTCAATACAAAAATCAGCTACAACTGCCAATCAGTATTTTGTTCGTTGAATAATTCCATATCAACTCACTTAATGATATGCTTATCATTAAACAGCCCTACCAATGTTGCAGATAAATAGTATATTAGAAGAACGACTGTCACATTTACCAAACGCTCATGGACAGACCTTGTCATAAATGATAAAATAGAAGAGTATTTTCAGGTGCACAATGGAATTTGATATAAAGGAATTCCAAAACAATACTTGGAATATTTCTTAAATATCAAAGATTGAATTAATGCACCCAAACAGTCTTAATTTCAGAACAAGTTAATATATCTATTTCTGTATGTGCATTACATTTATCACATTTGTATTTGTTTCTATACTAATAATAAACGTGTGGTTGTTGTTAACCTTCATTTCTGTTACTAAATGAACACACAACATCTCATGTGGCAATCCAGTACGGTTTGGTATTAAATATCGATATTTGTTCGAATATCTCATGTTGAAGTTTTACAAAGGCAGCGACCAGCTTGTCAAATTGTCAGTGTTTGAGTTACATGAAAATATAGACAATTATATGAGAGTTCAGATGTGGTCACCAACGTCACTTAATAATTTGATTACACTCTCGCAATTTGAAACAAAATGTCATGTTTCATTCACAGATATTTATTCAAAATTCTAAAAAAAGAAATTCATTGAGAAATTAAAGATCATGTTAAATTAGATTCAATTCTTTGCTTAACACTTGGGGATGTGTTAATTGAATTCCCTTTCAAAGGATTGTGAGCTTTCGTCTCACGGTATTGATATGATAAGGATAAGAACTGACACTGGCCACATGCTTTTCAAAAATAGTTTCATTCCACCATACAAGTAATAGTGTTATGAGGTAATTGTGATAAATGAATCTGATAAGCAGGAATGGATAAAATATAATACATAAATCAATGTTGCTCACCGCACCTATGGTAATGATTTAATGTTTTAAACTGAACTATCATTTGTTCTTTATCAAGAATACTAGAAAGGAATGTACAAAGATTGTTGTGAATGAAGTATTTCTTTCCAGTTGTTCCATCATGATGATTCATACACATGTTACCATAAACCATATTCACTATTTGTAACTTGTCGTTAGAAGGGTGTGTTTTGTGTTAATAGTGTTACACTACATATGTATCTGTCAGTAAAATGAACTCAAGAGTTTACTGGTCCATATGTCCTTGATTGTGGATATATTTTACTGTTGGAGATAACTGAAAATCAACCTATTTCTATTCTAGAGACATTGACATAACCATTGTTTCGTTATAAAATGTATGAAAATAATTCAACTCTTTCCTCATAGAGTCCATACGACAACACAGCATCTATTGATTGACCTTTAAACTGACCAGAGGCGCAAACGGAAACATGTTCAATCATAATGGCTACAATGTTTGCTGAAATCAAGCCAACGTAATCAGATTGTGGAATCATTTCACAAACTTCGCTTAATAAACCACTGATCACAATATTATGGAACATTGTCAAGCCGATGGGGCATATTTTGTGAAAGTTCTCTGTCAAAGGAGACAGTCATTAGGGAAGTTCCTTACATTAATAGGTACATTTCTAAAACCCTATGTTCCATTTGTTAAAAACAGTTCATGAATCATTACAGTAGTACATTTGTAGTGATTCAGTGTCACTAATTCATTCACATTTATTCGATTCATTGTTACCCTGGAAAATCAATATAACCACAACCATATGAACTACCAAACTGTATCAGCTTAGATAAAGTATTCATATATAGCCTCAACCCACTGTTGTAGTTTAACCAAGGTCGTGTGTCTGATGCCATGCTGAAAATGCAAAAGTTCTTCTTCTTCTTGCTTACAACCGACTACTTTCATTGATAGCATCTACTTCACTATGGGATAAATAGTTGTATACCACATATGATGTTTCAGTCAGGGTGCAAGTTTCCTCGCATATGTATCCTTTTGTTTAATTTGACACATTAGAACTCTAAATATTATTGTTGTACACTAATGGTACAGAGGATTATAACAAGATGGGCCCAACAATATCACTGCGATCATAAATAGAGGATATTATGTGAATGTCTATGTCATACTATGTTTACGACACGAGTGCTTGCATATTAGTATTTCCCGAGCGAGAGCACGAGTGTCGTAAACACAGTATGGCATAGACACGAATATAATATTCTGTTTATTACCGAAGTCATGAAATTAATGAAAACACACTAAAATCCACGTTCAACCATATGCTGGTGACCCGCCGTCGCGCATTTAGAACGCAACGTCATAGACGAAACGTGACGTCATATCATTGTTTATGACGTCACGTCACCATGACAAAGTGATATGTTGCCCTAGGGCATCGTATGAAAAATATGAACCCCGATATGATGGCCCCCGTAGGTAATAATAGGATTTAATACAATCTGGGTAAGTTGTAGCCAGAAGAACTAGGGAATATTTCCGTTTATGTACACAGGTTATTCATGCCTCATATCAACACAGGTCATTGGAAGATATTACTAATCAATGTTTGTAATATAAATTAACAGGATATCTCTTCGAATCTTATTTTGACAAAAACATTGCTGTTACACTGTGCTTTATAAATAGCATTGGATGTAAATTAAAATGATACATTTCATTATACACTTGAACAAAAGAGTACACAAACAAATCGTTTCAGGATTGAGGGAGCAGAAATTCAAGTAGGAAACCCGAACATTTCGAACAAGAAAAAGGGAGGGCTCACTTACCCCCGCCATCCGCTATCCGTCCACTGACCATTATATATATCAATGGCACTATGTTTAAACACAACAAATACAAGCATTATAATGTTATCATACACTACTGAACTGGCTTTGATATGACACAATTTCATTCGCCCAGATGTAATATTTTTCAGTTTACTTAATTGTTCCAATTCGAGTATAACAGCAGTATTTAGTACGAAGTTCAATTACATATTCAACGCCAATAACTCTGTCAAAAATAATATTTCGGAACTGGATTTTGAACTCGATGATGAGTATCATTTGGACTAATTACATGTTTAATTTCATTCACCTAGACGTTATAATTGCAGCGAAAAAGGTTCCCCATTGGAACAACACAGTGGTTTTGTTTACTAAATTCAATTTTCAATTATAAGGTAATAACTCCATACAAATAATATTCCGGAACTGGTTAACGAACTCGGTAAAGAGTATTGTCACGAATACTCACAAGCAACATTTCATTTACCTAGTTTTAATAGTTTCCGCGAAAAATTCCCCGGTTTGAACACTATAAATTTAAGTCCAAAAAGTGACGTTTCCATGAAAAGGATAAAATATTGTAATCCAAAAATATCTGGCAACTCTCTGTGCATGATGGAAAGAACATGGTTATCAACTGTACAGATTTTGATTGATGTGCCTTTGACGGATGTTGAGAACATTGACCGGACGGACAGAAGGACGGAAGGACGAACAGAATGACCGCTACGTACCCCGCTTACTTTGTAGCCAGGGTAAAATTAAGCAGATCAGACTGTGTAACATGATATTGTGTTAGCATCGCCAGTCAGAATTATTTGTGCTATTTAATGTTAATTAGTTTTGAATGTTCTATTTCAATATGTCCATACTTGACTGATTATGTCCATTAACTTCCAAATGAGGTAACGGAAATCATTAAATCCTTGGTTGTTACTTTCTGAAAGACATAATTGAATCTTAACATATGATGTTGAGCGTGTGATTGGCTAAACAATATAATAACAGAGATACAATTTAAAATCAATGAACGAGGATAATACGCAGAATAATTAAGATTTTGCTGTTGTTAGTTTGATGATTTCATTGACTGCTGTAATAGCTCTGATTAAGATGTAAATTTGTTGCCCGAATTGAATCATTTTGTAAGTTCAGGATTCATCTTCCCAGTTATATTCATGACCACTTTTCTTTCATGAAGCAAATTTCAAATCCAGGTCAGAGCAAGAGGATGATTAAACTGGTTAAACTTGTCCTTTGCAATTGAGCACTTAAAAACATAAACCTACTCGATAGTGCATGCCACTTCATGTATGATAAACGTTTGTCACATATAGATTATATTTATATGTGAGAACTACATTTGATGATGACAAATATTAACTTAAAATAAGTATTTTCCATCACTTATACAATTTGTTTTTTGAAAATAGACATTATGGAATTTGTCTTGAGATAGGGTAGTGAAATTGCTTTGTCACATATTACAGCAATTGTTAAATAAGTATTTGGTATTAACATAGTTCCATTTCGTATTATTATTATTATTCAATTTAAAGGCGCTGTAGCACATTTTTGCATATTATGTTTTCTAAAATTTTCCATTTGTTATTAATGTTAACAAAGCATTGACACGTTAATGGGTAAAGCATCTAATTACATGACCCAATAAGCTGTATTCGAAGAAATTACTGTTACTTATATAGTAACAGTGGTCTGTAGCTCTTCAGTGTGAGAGATATATTTGCAGGTCTCATGATAATTAGAGAGTTCAAACAGCAGGAGAGTTGACCATTCCATTATTGTACCATATTTGAAACTGTATTCCGACTGTTTAGGTATCGCTATATCAGTCAGAACACTTGACTTAACTTGGCGCGAATAAATGAACTCAAATGGGCTAATCGAATCTCGTACATTCGTCTAAGAACGGTTTTTGAGTAGTTAGTATTCATTGGTTACACTGATTGTTGTTTGGGCACTTTATTTTATGAGAAAATCATGCTACAGCAATACAGTCTGTGAACAACATTTGGCTCTGACTTTCGGATAAACCATTGAGCATTTGTTGAACCTAGTGAATACCGGATAGCACTGCGCTAACATCCAGTGCAATGTGATGTTTAAAGCTGCTTTCAATAGTTGTTCACTTATCTGATGCTGACGCTATGCAAGCTTTTCTATTAATGAATGCTCCTTCATTTTGACAGAATAATGCGAATTCCATGATAATTATTGTGATAATGGAGTTTTTAGCAGTGGATCTAAGAAGAACATTATCTCATCGATGCCTCATGTTTTAATGCATTGGATCTAAGATACTCACATTTATCACACTTAAGTATCAATCTACATCATCATAAGTTATTATCAGTTATCTTCCCCCATGTACTGGTTTCAACTACTTTATTCATGAGAAAGTTTTAATCGAGGCAACAACGTGAAGATGGGTATTTGTTATTGATGTTAACATCTAGGCCAATATTGGTTAGAATGTTGTCCGTTGTTTCAGAAGTATTAACATCATTCATAAATAAAAACTTTTCTCATTTGCATGTTCTCTTTGGTAAATATACAAGGTAATATGATATGATGTGACAATTACGTTTGACAAATTGAACATTTCAAATGTGATGTAGTGCCAGTGTAGTGAAATGTTGACTCTTAATTCGAGTTGTCAATGTTGCATAAGTTGAACCATGCATAATGTTTCCCCTGGAAATGATCTGATCGTTTATTTTCACTTTATTCATGGACTAATTTAAACGAAATGAGGATCTGACTGTAGTGTAAACCGTGTAAATTAAAAGATAACAAAGATCCAATTGAATATCGATTCCTAATACATGATGAGAAACACCATGATATTGATGTTCTGTTCTCATAACATAGGTTATGCACTTCAGAAGAATTGAACAAGTTTGTAAGTTTACAATTCATTTACTAAGTTTAAAAATCGACACGCCCATTTGACACCTGATGTTTAAAGCATTACATAAACGATAACTTCACTTCCAATTAAAATGTGTCCTATAATGCACAAATTAATTAAATCTCATAAATACACTAATTTAGTATAGTGTAGAGCATTCAATACACACAGTAACTTAGTATAGTGTTTAATATTTAGTATGTACAGTATAGGGATTCATCCATCACACCACACATTTATAAACTCGTATACTTATACTTAAAGTATACAGAGAAAAAACAATTTTGAAAATCAACACTAAATCAAACTCAAAATATAACACAAACATGTTCGCAGAGGACAGCCGGTATCAGCATATTAATTGTATTTCTTATACAAGGTAGACAAATCTTATTAATAGATAAATCAAATTCATTTGAACTTTCCACGATGAAGAGGTTTTAAAGCAATAGTGCAGTTTCATCACAAACCAACTGATAATTCAATCTAATTCCTATATATAATATAACCATCATTTGAACTACAAGAACAGGAATCTTTTCTCGATAACAACTTATTTACTTTGAAAATAAACGACGTTTCGTAGTATATACTCACTCCTTTATCAGGCGCAATTTAAAAAAAAAAATAAAATGTGATACATTTATAAAGCAAAACAACAATGGTGTGGAAATTCAATCAGGAAGATTAACATGCTTGAGAATGGTATAAAATGGGGAATTGTAATACAGTCACTACAGGGTACATGCACAAATTTTCTTGAGCCTATTTAACGTTGACACAAAAACAACAAGGCCATGCTTATCTGGACATGGTTATTGAGAGCACGAACTAACTAACACTATAGACAATAACAAATATAACATCAAATCCTTTAACAGATTTATATGGCTTTTTTTTGTTACGAATAGCGGTATAACGTAAAACAAGGCATATTGACACGATATGATAACTAGATACTAGATAAATACATGACTAGAAGGCCAGTTGCTATGTTGAGGACAAGAGTGACAGTAAAACCTGGATAAAATACAATGTCGGCCTAAATAAACGCCTACGAGATATCTTCTGCATTTCTGCATACTACATTTAAATTTCAGAAGCTGTCGTGTCACAAAAGAATGGCGATTGTTGAAATGAGACTGCAGAAATTGTTCAAATTTCGATCAGTGCTTCATCAAAACAACATTCGAATCAGATTTTCATACAACCACGAGAAACATTTCAGGCAGGCATTCGCAGTTTAGTGGTGAGGACGCTACAGATGTACGTGGTTACAGTGCGCGAGTTAATCAACCTGAACTAGTGGTCTTCATTTGGCGTGGTCTTCGAATCACCATTTGCCCACGAGTTCAATGAACTTTCATATTAACTATTGTTTCAGCATAACGTGGAGATCATCATTAATAATATTTCAGAAATTATCTAATCTTTCATTGCAAGGAAAATCGAGTAGGCGTGTAGTAACGTGAATAAGCTTACCTGATTAGTCAACAAATAAATAATTGTTATTTCATTGGTGTTACAGTCATTCAATTTATCAAAACATTCCCAGAGCACCACATTTCAATTTAAAGATTAGAGTGTTGCTTAATTAATTTCCAAGTGTATATATTTCTCTCTCAACCCTATCATTATACACTGTCTGCCTATCCAGCACCCATATTCATCTCCGCTAACAAATCACCACCGTATGGTTCCTTATCTACAGCTACCAGGGTTCCCCGACGCTTTCCTTTTAAAAGGCTTTTCTTGTTTCACACGTGTCTGTAGTCTGATTATAGAAATAAGAAGGGTATTCTCTATACTGTTGGAATGAAGTTCTTCCGGCAACTAATGGAATCGTTTGTTTTCTGTAACAGCCAATCAAATGCTTGGAAAATGCGACTTACAGAGTAAAATTGTCCTGTGTCCATCTTCCCATTTGGGTAATGTAATTCGGTGTCATACATTTAAATAAGTAGGTGTCATACATGTAAGTAAAACTCGCGATACTGAAGGTACAATTTAAAACCAATACGATGCAATTCACTATATATAGATTATGGATTAAACGTGTGTATAAATCCTAAAGAATTTTCATATTAAAAACTACATATTTCCTCATCTTCATGTGGTGATTCATGCTGTTTGGTATAAGACTCTTCCATGTAGGAAATATAGCATCCCAAACTCTGAACACTGTCTTAAATTAAATACTCCAGTAGTTTATCTTTTAGCGTTCAAACATAGCAATAACATGATGATGATGAGCGAGTTCTAACATAAGGTTTCATTTTAGAATAATTCTCCAGAAGCAAAATAATGTGTTTCATTAATTAAGACATGCACGTTGACTTGAGTTGAAAACGGTGTATCTATTCAATACTAATTTTCCTGGATAACAACTTTTCAAAGGTAAGCAGAAAGGCGTTTGGGACATTATACTTAGTTTGTTTTAGCAAATTGAGCTAAACTGATGCTTATATCTTCCCAATGCTCGTTTAATCTACCAATTTTTACGTAATAACCTTTTTCTATTTTGTAAACCATCGTCCACAAATTGTCGCTGCAAAACAATACCTGAATCTGTAGAGTGCACTACAATCAATAAGAATTGATTTTAATGACTAAAACGAATATTAAACATTACATCAACTCAGCGATGCTAATCTAAATAGTCTAAATGCAGATTTGATGCAGTCAACTTATGCTTGAAATGCCACTACATTACAAATCAATTGATTAATGAAGATTGCATAAGGTGCAAAGTTATTATAAAACATTTAACGATTCAACTTCAAACTAAAGGCAATGTTGATAAATGGTTAGAGTTCATGCAATGACAATATACCTTAGCTCACAACCCGAAACATTTGATCAAGATTATAAACTGGTACTGCCGATGATTACTGCTTTAAATGTAATGTCACCATGGTGCCTTCTGATAAAAGATGTATCATATTTAGCACATTAATTTATAAACGAGTGTTGGTAATTTTAGATTAGAGAATGAAGTTATCTTCTAAAATCACCAGTGACATGAAATGAGACTTAATATGTATAACAGTGAGGCAAAGCAGTGGTGAAATAACAGAAACAGTACAACAGCCCTAAGCTTAACAGTTGTAACACATTCAGCAAAATACAAACATAAAGAGGAACACTATGCTCCTTCACTGTGAAATGACATGGTGTTCCGGGGTATATGTTCCATCAGATCAAACCAACAGATTTAGATCATGTAAATCATTTATATTAGGGAGATCTGATAACTTTAATGAACGATTCATCAGGACACATTCGACAACATATTTTACTGCAAATATGTTGCCTTATGTTTATATAAGTGTGTCTAGCGTGTCCTTTGGTCTTCTAAATGACAAGAGGCATACACGGAAACCTGAATGAAACACTGACCAACGCATCAGCAAGTGGAAACATTTCACACATTTCGCTTGTTAAGTATGTTATGAGGCACTGATGAAGGTTATCAAGTCAATAGTTCCTTAGCTATGATGGTAATGTTGAGGACTTACACTTTACGTTTTAAAAGAAACACACCTTTACAAATTTACAATATTGATTTAAGCATTAATACAAATGGAACTGGTGATCTGGATCATGTACATAGTCTCGTGTAAACGTCTAGTAAACGTCTAAGTGAATGTACATAATCTATCGGAACAAGGATACCAAAATTAGAATGTATTGAGATATACAGAAACATTGAATTCATACCCTTACAACATTATTTCAGTTTGTTTGAACACAAGTATTCACTGTGATACAATTATAGTACACATTGAAGTATTTGGATCAAGAAAGAATAAATTCTTGCCAGGTGTTTTATGCAGTAAGGTTTTGTTGCAATGCTACATTGAATTACAAATACGACATATAGTTACTGGTCCAAGCCAATGCTCCCAGGTTTCACCACAATAGTGAAAAGTGTCGAAAACATAAGTTTCCCTTGCAATAATAGTGGTTTACACAATATTGATTCGTGTACTCATGTATAGGCGGGTCAACAAACAGGGTTTTCCCTATATACATGTCTCTGCTCAAAATAACCATAAATAATGCAATAATAGTAAGCGACTTGATTAATTTAGTGCATCAAACCTCATAAATTCTCAACCCAACATAATGCAAATGTTACTCGGAAGGTGGTCTTATTATGGTGAGATAGTTACATTCCACTCATGGATCAGTGAAACGTTAAACATACTCCACCAGCTCACCATGAGAATATGTTCTCACCACAGTAGATACATATAGGATTGATGAACAAGTATTGAGAAGGAGCCAGAGAACTCAACATCTTCTCATCCTCATATATTGTATAAACACTTCATGTGTATAAATCCTAGCAACTTGTTAAAATGTATCACATGCTTGACAACGGCATAGAATATCCACAGAATTGTTCTTCATCCTTATCACATCATGTTCCAGAATGCCCATCAAATACAGCCAACCATTGTTGGCATATTGATATAAATATAATCATGAAAGTGATTTATTTCAAAATAACGTGACTAAAATAATGAACATATATGTATTTAGTTTGCACTTAAGCACAAATATGTTACAATACTACCGGTGATAAAAAATATTGATGAAGATCAGAAATATGAAACCCTTCAAATAACGATTGGGAAACCGGTGTTCAAACGAAATACTTTGATAAAGCTTTGTGAAATGTATACTTTAAACTTTAAAAAACAACATTTCAATATTTCATGGCCAAACATGGCATGAGCATGCCTAATAGGAAAATGATACCTCCGTTTAACTATTAATTTGACTGACCTGAGGAGATGTAGTTTTTCCACAGTAAAAATAAGTTATTTCATATCCCCAAGAAATTGAACATATGCAGCCATTTATCAGTATCCCCTTTCCTCATTAAGTGTAGTTTTACATGAACTAAAAAATTATTCCAATATGATATATCCTCCACGTCCTGCTCTCAAGTTGTCTCCTGATCATATTTGTATCAAGTAAACTTCTAATCAGACGGGAAAAAATGTTTTTACAAAGTGGACTTTAAAACGGCAAGACATATCAAAGAGATAGTAAGTAAGTCCAATTTCATCTCCTTTCTCCTTTGACAATTAATGAGTGAAAGGTGATCTTGAGATTTTTTAATTAATTTGAGATCTATTTGAAATCAGTTCGTTTCTTAAACACGTCTCTATAAATTTAGAGGTTTCATTACACAAATACACAGCAGATATTTTCCAATTGAATTCAATATTGGATGTTGTAATGTGAATATTCCCATTCTTTCAAGTGGACTGATGAACCTTTAGTTACTGCCTTTTAACAACATGTCACTAGTTAAAACAGTACGAACCCTCAATATCCGATATTTTAGAAAAGGACAACTTTTTAAAACGTTGCTTACTTACGATATCTAGTGTGTATTATTGTAATAAAACCTCTAAATTTATAGAGAAGTGTTTATCAGACACATTTTACTGGTTCAAAAACTTGGGGGTGCAACACTTTTTAAGAATATTTCGTTCTCATGTTCTCATTTACTACAATACTGTTTATCACACAAAGCTCAGCATTTTCAATTATATATATTTGCAGCTTCGAATCCATTCAATAATATAACCCTTTTATTCCACAGTTTCTGAAACAATTTGACAAAAAAAGATCATTTTGACATCATTGAGTTCATGTCGCATACAAGATATCAATACACTTTGTAACAATTGTGAAATTAATGAGGTGTCGTACGTGATATATAGATATACATATAAGCAATCAAGAAGTCATACTTTGACATCGAAAATGAAGTATGTTTTACCTATATTAATATATTCTAAAAATTCAAAACTATAGTGCAGCTCCAATTTATATAACGTACGCAATTCTATTACCGTTTCACACTGGATACAAATGTTAATGGATTAAACCAAGTATAATCCCATATGATGAAACAAAACAATATTGGTATACGTTTTCCGACGTGGAAGTGTAAGATAACATTCTTCATTTAATGTCAATATATTAAGAAGATACGAAAATTGTGAAAATATAATAGAAATGCCAGGGTGAATTTCATGCACCAGTTAATCATTTCAAAGCACCTGCCAATCAAATGGTAGACGGCAAAAACTTTACAGTTTCGTCACGGGACTTTCATGACAGGCGTTCACAGGTGAACACTTAATACTTTGATAATGTACAATTGTTTTAAATAAATATTCTGCAACAGATTCTAAAGTACAAATGTAATATACATGTCATATGAATATATGTACTCACCCTAAACGTATTCTCTACGAAAAATCCGATAATCATTTAGTCCAATCAATCACTGAATACCATTCCCCTGTGTCAACAATTGTCGAAGCAGAGCTACAGCACATGTGATATGCTTCGATTCAATACCATCAGAGCAGCGAGCAGACACTTCGCGGCCGAAATTGATATTGTAATCACCAATTGCAGAAGTGTAGTAGAGAGCATGTGACAATAGGACACTGCTCTGTGAGATTGCTTTTCTCAGATTAATTAGGTTTGTCAATGCCCAGTAAAACTACATAAGATTCTGTCCATGTTATAAGACTTCCTACAGGCACTTAACATTACACAATGGTTGCCTTTTGTGGTTAAGATTAGCTTTAGCCTGTACGTAAAGATGTTCTTGGAGAATCAAGTTTGTGGAGTCAATGAACAATACGCAATATGGAAATTAACATCATACATAATTAGATTGGTGTTGATTTTTTTCCTTTTAGCACATCAAAAAGAGTTTAAAATTTAATAATTTAAAACTTCAAATATTTCAAATCCTATCAGTTAATGCTGTGTGTCTTCTGCATTATAAATAGGATATATTAAAACAGATAAATACATTTTGATGATTGGTTAGATTTGATACATCAAAAGAAATTTAGCAATCCCTCCAAAATAACTTTTCCTGTCTACATTTGTACATGAGTGTTTAATAGAACGACACATGAGAAGTGCCATGAAAGGAATATCAACCCTGCGTCTTCAGATATAAAATATAACACATGTTTTGATTTGCTAATGTATGTCTGATATCAGTACACAGTTATTTTCCGAAGTTAGTCATCATTACTTTGCTGTAAAATAAATAATCTCTGAAGACAGAAGAGCCAGTACAATATCATTTAAGTGGTGTCCTATCATTGTGACAACATAATGATTATGACGGCATGACAATGCGATGCCATCATGTGTTTAGCTATCATAGCATTGTGCCTCAATTTTTTATGATCTGAAGCATTGGCAAAATCTACAATCTAAATCAAAACAATATCTCCTTGCAGATACCGCAAGTTACATACCCTGTACATGTAGTTTTGGATGATCAATTCACATAATTCAAAATAATTCATTTCAGAGTAATGTTAATATATCAGGTTGATCTGTATATTTACTTTCTAAGATTGCAATTCATAATGAGTAGTTATAAGTATGATTGATATTTGCAATATCCACTGTCTAGGGTACCAACGTTATCACCAAACATCCAAAATGAAGTGGAAATCAGTATCATACATCACAACGTGGCAGTAAGTAATCCATTTCTGTCATACATATCTGAATGCTGAGGTAATTCACTGTCCCAGAATATTGTACTAAATTAAATGTTAAATGTGCACTTAGTACCTGTTTAGTATCTTATATTGGTAATAACATTCTTTATACTAGAAATATGCAAGGTTTCGTATTTCCAGTGAAATACTACCAATCGCTAAAGGATGGTATTAGACTGAAAGTACAGTCTGTTCTGGCGGTTGGTGCCTTAATCTGAGGGTGTGGGTTCGAATCTTGCAATAATTTGTATTATTGCGGAGAGTGAGATCCCAAATATAATATAATATAATAATAATAATATATAATATGTGTTCACTATTCAAATAGCATATATTTCTATAAAAGGTCTGTCAGATAACCATCAGTGTTTCTAATGTTCCCGGGGGCGGGATAGCGCAGTGGTTAGCGTGTTTGGCTTCAAATCATGAGGTTCGGGTTCGAATCCCGGCAGCACTGGTAGGGAACATGGTGACAGCGAGGGTGGAGTATTTCTGATTATTGCGACAGAGTCATTGCGATTTTATCCTCGCTATGTCAAGGGTAAGGAGCGATAAATGGGTTGCAGATCTACAAACTCAACGTTATCAGAGAATTGAAGTAAAAGTTAGTTAACACATATATCCATACTTGACAACTAAATTTATGATGACCAAATAACCACTGATAATGTCAGAAAGCCAGTAATTGCCACACCAATCATAGTTTTTCATAAATTATCGGTATTATGTAAGTAACCGGTGCATATAGAATTGTATAAACAAAGCATGTTGCTCCGATTTGGGTTCATCCTCTTATATCCTAAAGCATTCGGCGTTTTATCAGTACAAAGATGTAGATATCAGTTACCTTGACATTTTATAATGTGTCACAGAAAATGTGTGACTACAAAATTGATGTAACGGACAATTTCTTCATTGTCACAGATTATTTCAAATCACAAAATGGATGTTAATTGGCTTGATTCGTCCAATATGACCTAAGAATTGGATAATTGAAACCTGTTTCTGGAAGCAGAAGATAAACGGTGCTCTTCATTTGAAAATCTTATGGCATGGATGTTGCTGTTTTGATGAAATGTTACTACATCATAAAATAATATAATCGATTAGCAATGTTTATTTCACGGCAATCACACCTTGCAAAGAGATGGAAATGCCGTCCATTCCTCCAGCTTGTTTTATTTATGCAAATAATGTGTTACATAAGGCAACAGTTCTTGTAACACATGTATTATAGGCTTGAAGAGATAAGATACACACATAGTTTCAGGAAAATGCTTAATTTGGTATTATTTTGTAGAAAGATGTATCTTTCGAATCTAGCAAGCAATTAACCTCAGTATTTGTTCAACAATTAGCACCCACTTATGACACCGCGTGTGAAACATTTCGTCAACATAACGTCCTCATTAAAGTAAAATGTATCCTATTATTAGTCAGTCTGTGTTTATTAAAATAGATGATATAACAAAATAAAAACGAAATAATTATTGTCAAGACATTATGTAGATATCCACACACTAATAACATTGTAAAAATATACAATCCAAAAATATCCATTCATCTCTCATAAGTCATAGTATTTCAAAAATGCCTATATTTTCACACTTATCAAAACATGTCCCAAAAGGACAGATGAGATATCTTTGAAACAAATTTTTAAAAAAGGCAATATTCATTTCTTTTGGCCTTTCATTAGATCTAAAATCACAGAGCAAAATCAAAATTGTATCATAGAACAAAAATAATGCACATCGTTATAAAACGATATAAATCTGTCTATAGATAATAATACAAATCATCTCAATTACATGTGCTTTTGAGACACGATTTATAAACATGGAACAAAACTGCAATTTTACACCCTGGGACAGTGAAACTATATACCAACAAAAATGCAAGATTTATTCAAGATGGATAGATACTACTGAAACATAGTTACATGTACATGATATCTCTTAAAGCCAACTTACCTTAATTTGTAAAAAGGAATTGGAATCATCGTTTTGAAATCTCCTTAATCAGGCGAGATAGGCGATTTCATGGAATATGGCTTTCGGCTTGTTTTATGACATCAGACAGCGATGATGCGTCATCAATTTTAAAATACTAGAAGGAACATTATGACGACAACATCTTATACTATATAACATGATTTTCATCTTTGATAAAATGTTAAAAGATATAAATGTAAAATACCAAACATTATGTACAATTAAAACCCTTTGAAATACAAGTTTCAGCACACCCCATTTGTGATTGAACAAAATTAATATCATACTGTTATTAATGTAGTTTTTTATTCATTTCATACGCACAAAGTCGAATGTTTGACTGTCAACATTTTGGTATGATTTATTATGGCCCCTTTGTGTAGATGACGATGAAGAGTACGCATAAACAAATGTATTCTATACTTCTATCACATCATCGGTATCAACAACATTAGCACTATGATATTGTTAACTATATCAGGAAATAATTATTTGTGAGTTTTTGTAAATGTATCAAAATTTCTGGCTTTGTCAGGAGGGCTTTTTGTAATATATATTGGTATGTTTTATACTTGGATATAAATGGATATTACATGAGGTATTCGCCAAAGAAAATGTTGATAAACAATGCATGCGGCGTATTGATTTTTCCTATTTGAAAAGAAAATAATATACGAATGTTCCGTTACCATCATATAGCCATCACAAATTCTCCATTACCAGTGATAAGGACTCTGTGACAATAATGAAATATGTTAATTTTAGCATACATCCTAGTGATGGAATTTTACTGATACTCTTGAAGGACATTCACTTTATATTTGTCTATTGTTGTATGTTATTATTATTACTGATTTTCTCATATTTCTCACGAAAATGACTTTAATTACAGTTTGGGATTTTGTCAAAGAGAATACAAATGATTTAAGATAACATTATGTCTTGATGTGGCAAGTTATAATCTAAAATACCAGAAACTAAAGCTATTATTTTCATTTTATCATGTCACATTGCAAAGACTCTGTACAATAATGCAAAGAATCTGTGCCAAATGACAAAGACGCTGTTACATATCACAAGGACTCCACCCTCACTGTAACCAAGTTCCCTACCAGTGGGCAGGGGCATGGCAACCTTGTCTACGGTAAAGAGGTGTTCAACACGCAGTAAGGTTTGGGTGCAATGCTACACTGATTTTCAGCGCCGTACGACCCATGGTTCGCTATTTCCCTTTGATGATCGGAGGTTTCACTGCAAAGCACTGTGGCGTTGCGGGCTTTCCCCTAGCAATATATCTACCAGCCTTGACATAAGTATTGTATGTATAATTATATTCTGATATGATAAACATGCACATGAAATATTTGAAATACATGAATAAAGATATTAAAAGGTTACATATGTACACCTGTAACACCTTTGCCATTAAATCAGCTCTATTTCAGATTCAGGAGATATCAAGTTACAATCTGGTTCAATGTTTACTGATATTGCTCATGCTGAAAATCTGTTGATTTTTTTTAAATTTACTTATTTCAAAAGGCTGTCGGGTTTTGCAAATTTATTACTGCCAATGTTTTACTTTTGTTTAAGGAGGTTCCTCGTGATTGTGTCTGCGCATCGTCAGCTGTCAGATTCAGCAGGGCATTGTAGCCTCTTAGCCTTATAACCATTGTTACATTCTCAGTTACACTGCTAGTCACGTAGATTACATAATTAGAAAGTAAAATGTTTTGAAATATGATAATCAAATAATTGTATTATAATTATTGTGCAAAATAGTATTTGTTTAGTGATAAAAGGATATATTTTGTTAGTTTGCTCTATAATCTATTTGAATGGGATACGATGTTGTGGTTCATGCTCAAACAGAAGGAAGAAATAAAAAAAGGAAATATAATCACAATATTTCTCGATGTGAGCCGGATGTGTAAAAACATTGATATTGTTATAGGCATGATATTAGATGATACACATCTCATTCAATACTTCTGTTTAATTATTATCTATTAGCCAACTGTCATCGAGTGCATGGACAAACTGTTGGTATAGTGAGTGCAGAAATAACAATCAAGAGGGTAATGATTAACCTTAAAGTTATTTAGGGTTAAACAGACCGCTTCTACTGTCAAAGTTGTTTTTGTTTGTTTGTAAAAACTGTATCGCCGGAGATAAAGTAGTCATATGTCATAAGTTTAACCAAGCGTCATGTGTTTAATGTCACACTTAGAAAAGTTCGTCTTTCATACAACATATTAATTTTATTTTGTAGAATTAACTTCATTGTCAGTTAAATATGTTTATACTTCATATATAATATACATATATATATATATACATGTGCAAAAGAGAGTATATCACTCAGTTATATTTATCGTATGTATAATTTTCAAAGTCACATATCTCGAATTTTCAACGTCGTATTAAAAAACTGACTAGTTTTGCAAATTAGTCCAAAACATTAAATCAGTCAAAGAATACCTGTACGCGTTTTTGTTGTTTTTTTAATTAAAATTAAAAAAAAAAAAAATTTGAAATTCCCCCAAATTTATTTTGACAAAACACAATTGTTAATCGACAAATAAGACATACTCTGTGTGAAAATCAATAAATGTGCCTCGTCCTGCACACATTTACAACATTTTGAACATGGTAGGGGTCTTGTTGGTGTAAATTTCATTTCTTACCCCAAACTACTTTAAATAATGATATTTAAGTTAAAAAGTTAACAGTCACTAATAAAGTCATTCAAACTACTGCCGAAAGGTGTTCTTGTATCGTGCCATAATCAGATGCATGTAATTTCTTTAAAATATTGAATTAATGGAAAACAACTGAGTGATATACTTTCTTTTGCACCTCAGTTTATATATTCATTATACATTAACTTGAACAAGAGATAACAGTCCAGTCCAGGAATTCATCAAGTTTAGGAAAGACATTAACATTTTCATAACATTTCTTAAGTAGACCACACCGTGTAACATGATACTGTTTTGGCGTTGGTGCCAGTAGGAATTACTTGTGCTATTGAATGTTAATTAGTTTAGAATGTTCATTTAGTTTGTCCATAATTGACTGACATGTCTATTTACCTCCAAACAGGGTTGAGGAAATCATTATACCCTTGATTGCTATTTTCTTCACGATATAATGGAATCTAAACATATGATGATGAGCGAGTATGATGTGAAAACAATGGCAGAAATTATAATAACAGAGATACAATAGGAAATCGATAATCGAGGATACTACAAGGAACATCAAGGTTTCCTTTGTTGGTTTTATCTGTTATTTTTACTGCTTTATTTGTTCTGATTTTGATGCAAATTTCCTTATTGAATTGTAACATTTTGCTTTGCTGGGGCAAACTTCAATTCTATGTCAGAACAAGAGGTTGGTTAAAACTATTGACTATGCTGCTACATATTTGAAAATATTTGTCAAAACTAATATATGTAACGTGTCAATTATACCTATATTTGAGAAATAAATGTGATGTTGACAAATATTTACTTGAAAATCAGTACTTTGTATCTTAATCTAAATAATTATTTAAAACAAAATCGTTTGAATCTTGCTAATTGGGTGAGATAGGGTAGTCGAATGGGACATGTTGCCTTGTTTTACCACGACATCATGGTAAGATAATTACTCCGTATTAACATATGTCCATGGCTAATTTATCTTTAGCTTAAATACAAAACATTCTCATGAACGACTGCCATACACGTTCAGCTCTCTAGAGTCATTGGTTGTGGAGAAATCGAAAAAGCGAAACGTTTACCGATGGACGGATGGACGGATGCCATGCAATGCCATGCCAAAATCCCATCGGCCCTTTCAGGCCTGATGAGCTAAAAATGGAATTTTCTTCATTCAATAATGTCATCATGCCAATGTTTGCTTAATCAATGATATGTGTATGTGTGCAATCGACTCGGAAACAATATCGTGACACGCATATTTCTTGATCAATGATGTTTACAAGGGTATACAGAAACGAGTATTGGCATCATCAATTAATGATTATTATTTAATTAATTTACATTATTTCTGTATGATCAATGTACGTAAGTAGGTATATATTGGGCGTTGTTGTAAAACAAATAACAGATGGAATATTTAGTTGGAGGTTAAATGCGAAGAATGAACGCTTCAATATTGTATCAATGCTTGATTTGTTTTAAAGATCTTTTTCTTGTGACATTCCAAATGTCTAATACGCAGTATATTTATTTACCTCAATGGCAATTGCACCCTTAGGTTAAAGACAAATAAAATATGTTGAGAATATTTTTTTTTAATAATATACTCGCATTGCATTGAAACAGACATATTAACTATTTGTATATAACTCTTTAACGCAGAATGGATTGATTTAAAAATCTGTCTCAATAATTATATGTAGAGAATTATTGTAGTCGTACAATCTTAGGGTATATATTTGTTTCTGACATGAAAACACAAATACTGAAACCAACAAGAGACAAAGTGAATTAAACACTTCCAATATGTATGCCCTCACTGCATTGTTTCAGTTTGTGTAAGTGTTTAATTACTTTGCTTACGTAAAGTTTAAGCATAATTGAAGGCGAGATAGCATGACGTTTTATGGGACTTAATCAGGAAAGAATCAAATCCCGCCAGGGGATTGGGAATTTTTTCTGTCGACGTGAACTGCATTCATATTTGGATTCAATATTTCACCATACAATGTACATACACTCTACCTACAATAATACTAAGCACGGTGATAGACCCGATTGACCCAACTAATCTGAAGCCAACATAATGCAAAAGTTAACTTTAACATCCTGAAGGTAGTCTAATTATGGTGGGATAGATATATTCCAGTTATAGATCAATGAAACGGTAAACACATTTACTCCATCAGCGTATCATTGTTGGCATATTGTTATTAATTTACTTATGAAAGTGATTTACTTCAAAACAACGTAACTAAATAATCATCATTAATTTACTGAGTATCTAGCTTGAAGGTACATTATAAATATCTTTCAATGATACTGGTGATAACATTTTGATGTTGATCAGCAATATGAATGCCTACAGATAACGAATTTTCCACAGTGTTCAAAGGAAGAAATTTGATTAAGCTTTTACAAAAAAATGTATACTTTATACTTTTAAAGAAGCATTTCTACATTTCATGGCCAATAAACATCACCATGCCTTAAAGGAAAATGATACCACCGCTAAACCATTAATTTTGACTGGCCTGAGTAAAACGATTATTTCCAAAGTAAAAACGAGATCCTTCATATGCTGTACTATTTGAACATATAAAGCACTTGCTCAGTCTCACCTTTCCTCTTTAAGTGTATTTTTACATTAACAAATACAAATGATTGATACAAATATGATATATCCTCCGTGTTCTACTGTCATGCTTATATTCAACATAGCAACTTGTCATATATTAATTTAACCAGCAAATCATTTCAAAGCACCTGTCAATGAAACTGTAGAGAGCAAAACAAGTGTCTGTTTCGGCACAGGACTTTCGTGACAGGCGTTACTGGTGAACCATTAATACTTTGAATAAATATTCTCCAAAATTCTAAAGTAAAAGTGTAATATACATTTAATATGGATATAGTAACTAACCCTAGACTAAATCTCTATGATTAATCCGATAATAAATAATCAATCACTGAACAAATTTCCCCTGTGTCAACAAGAGTCGTCAGCCAATAAAGTAGCCATAGCAGAGTAACAGCATAAGTGTGATGCCTCGATTCAATACCAACAGAGCAACTACAACGCTCTTACAGCCGATCATCACAAATTGAGAGATCGTGCAGAGAGCATTTGACAATAGGATACTGCTCTGTGAGCTTTCTTTTCTCAAATGAATTGGGTTTGTCAATGTCATGTAACACTACAGGGAATCTGTACACTTTATAAGACTAACAACAGGCACTTACAATTACACAATGGTAGCCTTTTTGTAGTTTAGCATTTAGGCCGTTAGGAAAAGACGCTTTATGTGAATTAAGTTTTCAGAGCGTGTAAGAAATATGCAAATTGGGAATTAATCGCATGGGTAATTACATTGTGTTGTGTTGTTCAAATTATAACTTGAGTTATTTTTTTCTCTCTAATTAGTGAGATGCATATGTTCATAATAGGATAATCATTTTTAGTAATTTTATATTAAAAACTATATATAAAGAGGTTGGGTTTATTTAGATTTATACTTATCAGTACAGGATAGGTTTTGAAATTACAGTTGTTAAGAACAACGATTAAAAAATTTTAAAATTAAAAATTTTATCTTGAAGTTTATCATGCAACAGAAGTAGAAATGTTCATGTCATAAAGTGAGTATCACACTATATTGCACATGTATGAAGTTATGGACTCTTAAAGGAAAAATATTCAGGCGTATACTTTTGAATAATAATTGTTAATTGTAAACTTTATGTTTAACTTTGTCAATTACTTAAGCATTACAGTTTGTCAACGTTTGAAGTAAGGAAGCGTTTAACGTTGTACTAAGGGTACGTCCTTCCAGGTTATCCAAGAAGTATAATGTATGGTAAACACACTCTGTTATTCATTACCTCTTGACACCATCCAAATAAAACATGTATAGGATGCAAGACATTCTAAATGCATGCATGTGATAGTACCATCTCCTGTCGTACAAGTTTGTCATTGATGGGAAATTTCAATTTAATAATGCATCAAGGTGAAAATTGCAGTAACATCGAAAATGCAATACCTCTAATGCCTCTAAAGCACGAATTGTATGAAATAAGCTTAAAAAGTAGCCAGTCAAAAAGGAAAAAAAGATAAACCTAAAGTCACGAGCATGAAACTACATGTAAAGGTAACAAAGTTCCAGGCTGGAGTAGTGACCTTATCCATACACAATCTAAATGAACATTCGTTCTTCCTTTGAAAATCGTGTATACATGTCTCAATTCTGATCATGGACTTTTACAAAAGTACTCATTTGTAATACATGTGTGTTTTCCTCTTTCGGATGGTTTAATCACAAGGAATGAATACGTTGATGTTTATGCGAAGAACATGACACATAGCGTTCCTTTACATGACTCATTTGTCATGTAGCGTCTTTGAAATAGAGTCTATTCAATTCAGGAGAGCATAAATCAGATTACACACTATGTTATTTTGACAAGAGATAGAGGAAGAAACCATACTATATAACCCAAAGGCTTTTTCCGATAGAAGTATCAATTTGTTACCAGATAGCAGTCTTCTGTGGTTGTGGTTTTCATGAATGTTACTGACTCCAATCACATATTTTCCACGATTTGAATCGACTTTCATAACGTGGATATCATCATTAGTTATATTTCAGAAATTATTTCATCATTCATTTTAAGAAAACTGAAGTAGGCGTCTCTTTGGTCCGACAATGTAGTCTGGAGTTCACATTTTGGACGGTTTCTGTATACATGTGTAATGACATCATATAATAAAGTCAGGAATTTACATGTTTGCTTTGGACGAAATGAATAAGTAGCCTATCACTGATAGAACAGTTTACTTTAACTTTTGTAATTTATGAATCTCATAAATTGGGAATAGGAATACATGCATCACTGTTTTACACCACACAGGCCTTTGATAATTCGTATACTTTGACTAAATCTCTGGTTGTATGTAAAGTATTTAAGCCAGGAAGTATAAGTATTAGTTACTTATACTTATACTTCCTAAGTATACAAGTCAGGAAAGTATATGAATGTTGTGAATGAAATGAAGGAGTAGTCTATTATTGGTGTGCACAGTTCCTTAACTCTTCCATCATATGAGAATTGTGGTTTATGAGTATGGACGACATACATGATTACATTTATAACAATAGCATCAACTAGTGCACAACTGTCCAATATAAACTCACCCAAGAGGCATGCACAACGTAATGTGTATATACTTTCATTTAGTTTGTGTGTGATATTAGCTGTAGACTTCGACATTATTACTGTTGATGTTAACTTTGAAAAGGCATTTAACCCTTTAGTTGTTTAGTACATGTGTGTTCAACCTCTACATAATGGGTAGTGTCTATTCCAACCTTCATTTGACTTACCCAGTCTGCAGGGAGTAATATGTTTATAATTGGATGTTATTATTAGACAGAGGGCATTTCTATCTGGTCAATTTGTATATGTTGTTGTCAGCTAGTCATAAGGTTGCAGTGTTATGACAGACAATAAAACACGTTTTTCTAAATATAAAATTTTACCTTTCGAATCTGAACCTCATTACCAGTAGACACAACGCCATACAACATTTTACGGTCAAATTAGAGAAGTATTGTTTTTTTTGCCGCACGAGATACATCAATGTCTTATCTTCCCTTTGCATATTGACTGATTCAATAGCCGAACCACCGGGTGTTGGACCTCATTTTTGTCGAGTTCTTGGAAACACTGTTAGTAAAGTCAGTCGTACTTACCTACATTTACCATCAGTTTTACTGCAGAGAAAATAAAACTCTCCATAAATAAATATAGAAAATATAACTTTTCATGATTGTCTCCCTTTAAAATGAAATGTTCTCCCTTTGTAAAGTGATTACCTCCCTTGCTTTCCACGTCTTATGGTGAATGACGCTGTTGTGATGTTTCAGTCAATTACTGTGGACCTTTTGACCATATTCAACATTCCATAACATTCTGATCTTCATTTATTGTTGATATGTTGCATAGTAGTTGTTTTACTAGTGAAAAACTAGGTTAGGTGAGAGGTACGTGACACACAATAAAGAAACATAAGTCGCTGTATCACTTCGCGTTTGAATTAACGACAAAAGTTCTTTTTTGAGATTTGGCGGTCCTGAAAAGGCTGCACCACTCGTGAAAATATCACTTTCTCACTCCGCGAGATGAGATAGAAATGATATTCGGCAAAAACAATGAAACAGTCTCCATTCATTATATATAATCATATTCGAGATTTAGCCAACTGAATTGTTCATTATAAATGGACTGCAATGCACATTATTATTATGATATACCGGTTTTACGTAGTATTTGTTTACTGTGCTCATTTTTTTTTATTAAGGGGCCTATATGTCATTAGTTGTATGCTCATGGATATAATTGTATCAGCTTTATTATCGGCTAAGGTAATAAACCTAAGAACGCTTCCATCACTATACATGTAGGAGCGAATGGAGAATTCAATGTGACTCTTTTGAAGTAACGAGAAGCGAACATATGATCATGATTGTGTGGTCAGGTAATCAGTCGACCTCCTAAATGACCAGAGTTATAACAGGAAACCTGATTGGGTTAACTGTAAACATTGATCACAGAAGCAGGGTGTGGAATCATTTCACAACTTCCACTAGTTAAGTATGTTATGAAGCCATCATTGTCACACACTGAAATATATGATCAATAGTTCCCTAGCTGGGTATTAAGGTTGATATGAAGTAAAAACGATATCCTTCATATTCAATATAAATGTAACATACAACGAACCTATCAGCATCGTCTTTCCTCATTAAGTTACAAAATCCTGATACCAATCATTTTATTTTGAGCCCAATTTATGATAATTATATTTTGTTAGACAGAGTTTGGTTGAGATAAATATTTAGGTATGCCCATATTAGTTTTCAGAATTGATATCATTACAAGCAGTTGATGTATATATCTTATGAGGTTTGCTTGGTGATGTTTAAATTGTTGAACTATATAAAGACATGCGTGTTTCGAATGTAGAAGTGTTCGATTCATTTCCTCTTTCAAGAATTTCTTCATTAACATCTTCATGTGCTGATAAGTAGCCTGAAAATAACATCATTATATTTTTAACTATTTTTAACACAAAGCTTATTACTTACAATTATATATTTGAATCTTCGTATTTCAAAAAACAATATTTACCATTGCTTTTTGTTTAAAATATGCGAAAAAGGTACACTGTATATCAATGAGCTCATGTTGCATACGGTATGCATCAATAAACTGTGCCATTATACTTCATATTTCCTCAATCATCTGATTGACATTCACATACATGAATAACATTTAATTTGAAACATTCCTATCATCTGGTATTCAATGACGATGTTGGGGGAAATGTTACATAATTCTATTTCTCATTAGGTAGACAGTGTAGTTTCCAGTCCATTGATATATTCATCAGCAAAATCCGACTGACGTCATAACCAAATAGTATTAACCAAGGAAGCATTGTAAAAAATGCTCTACATACTGCCATTGTTATATGTGTACATTCTGAATTATCTTATCTATTGTAATGATTGACAAACTTTTCGAAGATACATATGTTTATTTGAAATCAATAAATCATAAGGAAAACTCTACAATGAAAACATATTTTTTTTAAATATATATAATTTTTAGCCTTGACTGTGTGGCGCATACATACATTTAATATGTAATTCCATAACAACTTAGCAATTCTCAAAATTGTTTTGGATTGAAAATAATAATCCAATATGATACATGTATACCAACATTTTGTTGCTTTATATTTTCTATTCTTCAAAGAACACTGATGTAAAAAGAAAAGATAATTGAATCAATATAAAAAAGATGCCAAAGTTTAAAATCGAGGCATGTCACTGGGCATGAAAAGGTCGTGGATATGAAATTCATGAACCAGTTAACTGTGTCATAGTACCTGTCAATTAAATGGTCGACAGAAGAAATTACATCCTTTAGCCTGCACGGAACTTTTCATCTAAACCATCAACATGTTTGACGGGATGAACGTATTTAAAATAGATATTCTGCCGCAGATTATAAAATAAAAGCGTAGCATACATTTAATATGAATATATGTACTTACCTTGAAAGGAAATCCCTCAGATATTTCCGATAATCAATAAATTCAATCAATCACTGAACAGAGTAAACACATTTCGGAGATGAATTATCCTATAGCATTGGACACATTCCTCTTGTGTAAACACATGTCGCCATCAGCCACTGCAGTAGCCATAGTAGAGCGACACCATTGGTGTGATACCAGCAGAGCATTGAACAGGCACTTCACAGCTGAGAATCACAAATTGCAGAAGCGTAGTATAGAGTATGTGACAATAGGACACTGCTCTCTGAGATTGCTTTTCTCAGATTAATAGGGTTTGTCAATGCCCTGTGAAACTAAATGAGATTCCTTAGACCTTATAAGACTACCAACAGGCACTTAACATTACACAATGGTTGCATTTTGTGGTTAATATTGGCATTTAGGCTATGAGAAAAACATATGCTTTTTGTGAATTACGTTTTCCGGGTGAGCAAGTAAAAGGCAATTTTGAAATTAATACCATGGGTACATGGTTCGCTTTAGTCATGCAAGTCCATCTACAATCAAGCAGCCATTTTAATGTGTATACATGAAAATGGCCACTCGAAGATTGTTCAAGTGACCAGATTGATGTAGCGATACCTAAACACCCATAGAAGAGGTTTAAATATGGTACATCATGACATGGTCAAACACGCATTTTCCCTTTGTATTATAGGTTTAAATCATGTTTTAATTAGTTCTGATCCAAAAGTTTTACAAACGTTCCACCAAGTACTCATTTGTAATACATGTATGTATTCCTCTTTCAGATGTTTTAATGAACGGGGATGTTTATGAGAACAACATATACAATCGTTCCTTTGCATAATCATTGTGTCATGTGGTGTTTTTGAAATAATGTCCATTCAATTAACGAGAGGATAAATCAGAATATTAATTATGTTGTTTTGGCATGAGATAGAGTAAAAAAAACAACGTTGATCTCAAAGGTTGTTTCTGATAGAATTATCACTTTGTTACCAGACTCTGTACAATTCTGTCAACTTGGTCAATAAAGATCTATGATTGTTATACACAAACGTTGAACATAATCTATACCAACTATTTCAAAATAATGTTGCATTGAGTTATATTGTTCTCATGATTGGGAATGACTGATTGAATTGAACATCTGTATTAAAGCTGATGGTGACATACACTCTCGGCCAAAAGAAACTATTATGAGCAGTTTAGCAATATTATATAGTATTATGAAGTTGAACAATTTCTGCATAATGCATTTAATTTTAGAAAGAATGGCGATTGCTGAAATGATTTGTTCTGTTTTCGAACACTGCTTGATCAGAAAAACATTTGAAATACATGTTCATACAACCACGAGCAACAATAGAGGCACGCATTCGCAAGTGGTGATGACGGTACAGATGTACGCCGTTACGGTGCGCAAGTGAATCAACCCGAGATAGCTTTCCTTTTTGGTTGTAATTTTCATAAATGTTATTGACTTTCATATTAACTATTGTTTCAGCACAACGTGGATACCACCATTAGTTATATTTCAGAAATTATTTCATCTGTCATTTTAAGGAAACTCAAGTAGGCGTCACTTTTGGCCGACAGTGTTTACCGATCACATATCACTGTATGAAGTATCACTGTCATGAATAGTTGAATCCAGTTACCATCCAAATGCAGTTCTTTTGAAAATGTAAACTTTGTATCCATGTCCATATTTATATTGACTTCTGTTTTTTTGATGACATCGAGTCATAACTTCTAACAGTGATATGGCACCAACTGTACTCTAATTGGTTAAATACACAAATCACAGAGTAAGTTAATGCCTCAAATCAGCCTATCAATTCAAAACAAGGTAATATATAGAGAATCTCACCCAAGTGTCTTCTGATATCAAATATATCAACACGAGTTGATAAAAGTTACAAATATCCGAGGCTTGCCGAGGATATTTTTACTTTTATCAACGAGTGTTGATATATTTGATATCAGAAGACACGAGGGTGAGATTCTATTTATCAACCAAAATCATTCTTATTACGTTTAAGTGAAATAGTGTACATCTCTGAGTACATTTCTGCTATTTGACTTCCAGTGCGGTGAGGTCATAGCATTGTGACGTCATCATGTTTATGACGTCATAGCATTGTGATGTCATTACTCAATGACGCAAAAACATTGTGATGTCATGTAGTTGACGGTGACAGGGCATTGTGCAAAATCTACTGCCAAAAAGATATCTCCTAGGAGATATCGCTTGATCTCCCACAAGCGATATCTCCTGTGGAACACAGTTTTGGGTGATAAATTTATGTATGCGCATTTTCACATTTGTATTATTTTCTATATTCATAGTTCATATTTGGTTGAATGGATTTTAGGCTTGATTTCTGATACTACATGTCACGATCCAGTCCCTTTTGGATTAAACATATACATATGTTGGATGATGTCATTCTGTTTTTACTAGGCTGGGACCTGCTTGTCAAATTGTCAGTGGAAGAGTTTCATGAAAATATAGGAAGTTTGATGGCAGTTCGGATTTTGTCAGCAAAGTCACTTCCTAATTAGATCACGATCTCGCTATTTGAAACGTGAAATTAGAAATGTCAAGTTTCATATAGAGGTCATTAATTCAAAATAAGGAAAAAATGAAAGATGAATTTGTCCGAATGAAGAGAAATGGTAATTCATGTTAAATTAGATTCAATTCTCAGCTTAGCACTCGGGGATTTGGTAATTGCAGCCTTGTTCAAAGCATTTTGAGTTTTCATCTCATGGTATTTACAATTTAAGAACAAGAAATGACACTGACTGAAATGCTTTTCAAAAATATTGTAATGCCAACAAAGAAGTAATTGTGTTACGTTTTATTTGTGATACTTGAGTCTGTTAACCAGTACATACATAACACTAATGGTCATGAATCAAGGTTACACACTGCAACTGTGGTAATATAATACTTTAAATTGAACTAGCATCGGTTGATTATAAAGTATTCTCGTCAGGAATGTACATTGTCTTTTGTGAATGAAATTGACGTGAAAACTTTAATTGATGTGGGCAGTTTCCCTACAAATGTGTAAAAGAAAATGTGAATCAATGTATACAGCGCAAGGGCCTTTGATAAGTCAAAGACCTTTAACTGAGCTTTTGGTTGTATATACAGTATTCACGTTAGGTATGTTTATTGAGTGTTTTTAATTAATTTTAGGATTTGTGTTTTATTGATGTTGACTGTTTCCCTGCACTTTTCCATCACACGAGAAATGTGGTACATACGTTGGGAAACACATCTATGATTACATTTGTAAACAATATCATAATTGCACTAAGTAAAATGCAGGACTGTCTAGTATAAACTCACACAAGTGGCATGCAGTGTGTGAATTGTGTATGCTTTCATTTAGCAACCATTGTAAATGTTTCTTTAAACTTATTACTCTCGATTGTAACTTTGGTTATTTAGTACATGTGTTTTCGACCACGAAATATTGATCAGTTTGTATTCCAAACTTGATTTACTTTTGCTGATGTGCAGGTAGTAATGTTATAGTATGTAATATATCAGTAGACAGATGACAATTTTATGTGGTAACGTTTATAGGACAATGTACATCTATCTTAAATTTAGGAAACAGTAATACATCAATTGAAATATATCATCATCTGTGTATTGTTTAAGCGTTTGTACCATTAAGCATGTTGAGTTGTTAATCTTAATTTTGTATTAGAAAATACAATTGTTTTAAAATGAATGAATGGTCGATTACACCTACATAATGAAACTATTTAAGTGTTATTTTCCCAAGAATATAATGGAATCAAAACATATGATAATTAGGAGTGGCTGCTTTGTGAACAATGTTGAAAACAAAAATAATAAATTTATAATATGCAAACATGTAGCAAGGATGAAACGAGGAATAAAAGAAACGAGGATTGTTGTATTTGATTTAAATTGTTCTGATTATAATGCCAGGTCCGGATTCGTCATCTCATTGAATTCGTATGTCATATTTCCTGTATGATTACTTTAACCCATTGAAGATATCACAAATAAACTTGCCAGTATTCAATTGTGGTAAGTGGTGAAGTGTTCACTTACAATTAAAAGTAAAAATTAGGAGTAAAATTTAAAGTAGAACAATGAGTTACTGGAATGTTCAGAAATACTTGTTTTCTTGTTCAAATTACATACGTTCCACTTTATGATTGGTAAATATTGTATAATGGATGTATGTTTAAAATGATTGATGATGTTTGCGATTGTTGGATACTTCTTTTGTTGGTGCACATCTGTTGGAATTGCCTCGCCCAATCCTCTCAAAATCGTACATTTATATCCCCATAATGTATTGCTACTCGTCCTCTATATCTATTACTAATACTATGTCGTACTCATTTAGTCATCTGTTAAGAATGAATATCGATAGATTAACATCAAATTCTGAATCTTTATGATTTTATGTAAAATAGATGCTACGTTTCCAGTGCTAATAACTCCTTACAACTTAAATGGTGTATCTCAGCAACAGATACATTTTGTTATTATTTTGCGAATTGCAAAAATGCGAAACTTCTTTAGTTCACAATGGCGACGTTTCGGTTTAGATTATACCGTTATCAAGCATATGGAAGAGATGTTGAAACAGATTACGATTGCTTGATCCAAAAATGATTAATCCAAATGGTTAATCCAATCAACTCACTCTGGCTTCCCCCTCCCCCACTCATTGGTATCCTCAACCGGCCTTTGTCCTCTCATCTTTACCCCTGGCTTATTAACTTACCACTCTCTGGTTTCCTACAGACCCCCTCCTTGTTATCACAACTTCACTTGTTTCAACCTTTTATGTCATTGTTATCTCATCTTTTTGTAAGTTTTGTCTCTTTATCATACCAGCATGTATCCTGTGTATATAACCTGGTATATATATATAGAACATCATACTTGTGCATTTGGATCGTTTGTATTGAACGAGAAGATGTCATGGAAGCGGAGGAACAACGAGAACGAGTTGTTCCTCCGCTTCCATGACAGCTTCGAGTTCAATACAAACGACCCAAATGCACAAGTATGATGTTCTATATTTATTATATACCCCTTTTTATTAGCAAATTTGTAAACATATAAAGTTGCATAAATTTACTGGGACGACGTGCTGCGTATTGATACACGGACGGTTGCTTGACCAGCACGACTCACGATTTGATATCTTAATAGTATCTTTATTTTCTCATTTGTCAACCCAATAGAGCTGTAAGTGAACTTTTCTTCAGTGTGGTAACATAATTAAACCATCAAATTTGCTCTACTATTATTTAATTACAAAGAACTGAAAATAAGAAACAACATTCAGGCTTCCGTCCGTCGTGCTTCTTTCGAATGACGTAACCATGGTTATGACGTCACACTAGTAAACGGTTGTGACATCACAGTGACGCAGCGTTGCTAGTGAAGCTGTCTGCAATGCTTTCGATTCCCCTTACACCGTGCGCTTTTCTGCCTTGTTAATGATAATTTGAGTGACATTTTCCCTGCTTGTGCTGTTAATATTAAGCCAAATCCATGCTGATACTTTAATCAACTGAAAAAATACTAGCAGTGTTATTAAAACATAAATTCCTGAGATTTAGTTGGAAAACATTGAAAAGTACGGAAAATTCCGAGAAGTGCCGAAGTTTAGAGAAAGTAGAACCGTCAGCCGTGCAATACGGAATTCACCGTGCAATGCGGAAATTGACCACGGAAACCGTATTGCACCCCTGTATTACTTTCTTAAGTTTACATGGGTATATAATCAAACGGTATAAGGATCTATACCGAAACATCGCCATTGTGAAATAAACAAGTTGATCAACCATAGAATACCATTGTCTTTCTCGTGTGAATTTGGGTCAGAAACAAAGAACACGTAGTTGAAGACTCATGAGAAGCACATGAACCTTATCTGTATTGATGTCAGTAGAAAATATAATCTTAGTTGAACATTTGCCAAACCATGTACAGTCAAGCCGCGATAATCCGGCCTCCGATAATCCGAATCTCGCAGTGTCCGAACGGTAGGAAGATGTAACCAAACTAATCTCTTTAGTAGTCCTCAGGACTCAGTAGTCCGAACATTTCACTATCCGAACGTTTTTGATGAAAAACGGAAGCGTTCGGATCATCGAAGCCTGACTGTATGTGGAATATACAGAAAACATTGATATAGAAACGTATTCAAACAAAGGCTTTGTGAATAAATCATTGACATAATCAGTTTGTCTTATTTAAAAACTAAACAGAAACGGATTAACCCTTAGAAATAAATTGTTCTTTCAGGATATATACAGTGTGGACATCAATACATTAAACAGATGCAGTAAGGTTTGGCACTGAATTTCAGCACCGCACTGCTACAATGGTGTTGCCAGCTTTCTCCCTGTATTAATACTAGCACCGTGATGTAAGTGAAATTCTATTCAAAGCAACGTTAAACCCTACCTTACCTCACCTCATCTCCTTTCTAAGGCAAACTTCAATTAAAGGCCGGAGCAAGACATTGATTAAAAGTAGTTGTTTTGTCCGCAGAGTATTTTGAAAATAGTATTATGCTTGTTTATGCTTGTAATGATGCACATGTGTCACATAGTGCATGTATAGACATTTAGATGACAGATTGCACTTTGTCACCTAAGGATATAAATCTAATAATGTGATCACACTTTTGCTATTTGATATAAAATGTCTCCAGTCAGATAAGATCGAATTAAGAACAAAAAAGACGTCATTCAAAAGAATATGATGGATTCAGAACGATTTGACGAGGATGGACTATTTGATTATTTGTTTAAGCCTCACCACTGGCATTTGTTAAATAAATGTGCTTTTAAAGGCATTATGTCGTCTGTCGGTGTTGGCATTTCATAGAAATGAACTGTCATTGCCTGTGAACGGAGTTAACCTTAATATATAAACAATTCTGATAAATCACTCTGACAAATAGATAAATGAATATATACATGTATAAATAATGGTTTGCTTAATCACATTTAAAAGTTTTTAATAATAACACCATTTCAATTCAGTTCTTCCGGTCACCAAAACCTCTATATTAAAAATTATATATTTGATGAGTGTCATGTCAACAATAGATATATTTCACACTCATATCTTTTAAAAGGGGAAGATCCCCCGACGTGTATCCCCTGTCAGTGTCCCCTCACAGTAAAACATATTTTGTGTGAGTTTTGGGACACTGCACATATCAGGGAAACTTTTTACCCCAATATTTCAATTGTTCAAATTTTTAGTCACTTCGGTGAACATAGAATTTTTAGACTTCTTAAAGGCAGTTAACCTTTTTGATATACTCTATATATTCTATATCAGCTTTTAACCAAATTGTGATAAGTTGCTGGTGTTTTTACGGCCTTCGTGTCGTTCTTGTATGCTTTTGCTATTATTTTAAATATCTAATTTAGTCAAATTTCTCGCCGCTAATGGCTGCAATATTGCCCAAGTGGCGTTAAACACTCACTTACACACTCACTAGATATATTTCAGTGATTTTTCCTTAAAATGTTTAAAACATATATTGCATTCTACATCATCAAGCGCATGTTGTCTACGAAATGTATCTACAATATGCATCATAATGCTATTTCCTCAACCATCTGAGTGAAGTGCCCTGAGTGTTTAGGCATCACTATATCAGTAAGGATATTCAAACTGCCCTTGAGCAGCCATTTTAATGTGTAAAGGATACATGATAAGAAACATATGTTACATATAACTATGGATATATGTGTTAATAGTGAAGATATATATATATATATATATATATATATATATATATATATATATATATATATATATATATATATATATAGATAGATATACATATATATATATATATATATATATATATATATATATATATATATGTATGCATTTATGCACTGATTAACAATGTCAAAGCACTTGTCAACCAAATGGTCAACACAACAAAATGTTGTCTGATTCTGCACGGTACTTTTATGACAGGCGGTAACTCCTTAACAATTAATACGTTTGTTAAGATAAAGTAATTTAAATAAATATTGTGCGGTTGATTCTAAAATAAATATTATGATAAAAATATATATGATATGGATATATGTACTAACCTACACCGACACTGTTTCCGTGACGCTTCAATTAAACAAAACAGAGAATCGAACAGGCACTTCGCGGCCGAGTCTGATATTGTAATCACCTATTTGAGAAGCGTAGTAGAGAGCATGTGATACTGCTCTTTGAGATTGCTTTTACTAGATTGATAGGGTTTGTCAATGTCCTGTAAAACATCACAAGATTCTGTACACGTTATAAGACTTCCAACAGGCACTTAACCTTACACGATGATTGCCTTTTGTGGTTTTGATAAACATTTAGGCTGTGAGGAAACGACGGTGTTTGTGAATTAAATCAGTGAGTAAGGAATAGGCAATTTGGAAATTACTCTAATTGGTAATAACATTGTGTTGTCTTGTTCAACTAACGCTTTGAGTTTTCGTTATCTTTGATTAGTTAAATACATATATTTAAAATAGGTTAATAATATTTAGTAAATTTATATTGAAAAAAATATGATGAGGTTGAGTTCATATATATCTATACTTAACATTAAATAAATAACTGCGTTTTTAAATTACAGTTATTTCTGTTGTTATCATGTTGTTGATCAGCAATATGAAACTCTACAAAAAAACGAAAGTGTTCAAAGGAAAATCTTTGATACAGCTTTCTGAAATGTATACTTCAATCATTTACAAAGCCTTTCAACATTTAATGACCAAAAAAGCATAAACATGTCTAAAAGGAAAATGATACCAAAGTTTAAATATTAATTTGCCTGACCTGAATAAATCGATTATTACCACAGTAAAAAAAACCAGATCCTTTTTATTATGTATCATTTGAAAATAAAAAGCAGTTGATCAGCATCACCTTTTCTTGTTATGTTTAGAATTATATGAACATTAGAAGCTGTATGCTTCTCACGAGGGTAATACGGTCTCATATACCATATTTGTACCAGTGTCGCCCGAGCTTTCAGGCGAGGGATGACACTGGTACAAATATGTTACGTGAGACCGTATTACCCGAGGGAGAAGTATACATAGAGGATACTAAACGACCTTCTATTTAATACCATTTTTATTAAACGAGTTAATGATTATGTATAAAACGAGCGAAAGCGAGTTTGATACCAATCATTCACGAGTTTAATAAAAAATGGTATTAAATAGAAGGAAGTTTAGTATTCTGTTTATTACTCGCCCACCTATAATCCAGCGAAATAGCCGACATAGCTCTGAAACTATGATTCCCGCAAGTTCGATACCACTGTGACGACGTTACTCTCACTGTGACGTCATAACCTCGAGCTATTGTGACGTCAAACGTGCGGCGGTATTACACTAGTTTAATATTGCCGTATAAATATTACACTGCAATATCTTACACGGGCGAGTAATAAAACGCATTTATCTTTCCGTCATGTCAATAAAATTAATAGCATTATATTTATTGCGTTTTGACTGCCGGTTAATGAACAGCTGTTATCTCTTGAATGACCTTGGCCCTAACCTATTACTGCAAGCTTTTTAATGCCTTAAAACGAGTTATTTTTTGTTTAATTGAGTGTGCAAGCAATGCAAAATTAGATCTGTTTCCATACAAAGCAACAAGTGTTGGAAACATAAGTCTGTAATTAAACAGCTGTACACAATTCCGTACACCGCGTGCATCATTTTATAACATAATCTGACCATAATGCGACACCTACTCTTAGCTAGGAGCTGTTGCTATGGCAGTGGGGTACATGAAATGTGTACACCGTGAGACTGACGGGGTACATAAAGAAAAAAGTAACGACCGTTAGCCAATCAGAAAAATACAAATGCTTGATACCAATATATCCTCCACATTCTACTGTTAAGCTTGTCTCTGACATATCAACTTCTGGCCATGTTTTTCAAGTACAAGTAAACATGCTCCATATATTATATACTACCTATCTGTCTATTGAAGCAGCCATTATTTCCAATGTTATATTTAAATAGTAACATCTTCAAATCAAATATATTCTTGTTTGTTTCAAATATGTGAAAAATAAAGTAATTATTATCAATTAAATTCATCATTTAACTTTATTTATCCATCATTTGAATGCCATACATATACATGAATTACAAGTTTATATTACCCATACGGGTGAGAAGACACAGGTAATTATTTTTGTGATATTTGCACATGTGCTTTCAAGTGATTCTCAACGTTGATTGGTCGGTTACCCGGAGAAAGAATGACTATGACGTCATAAAACAATGGTCTGACGCGACGAATTCTTATGACGTCACAATGTTACTGTGGCGACGGGTCCTTCACAGCGGTCGCCCAACATGAAAATGTAATTACCAAGCGTAATTTGGTCAATTTAATTGCATAATGGGTAATATATAGAATAACCAACTCGGTACGAGTGATTACGGGAAATATCCACTCGTCTAAATAATGTTCAGAGCCACTCGCTAAAGCTCGTGGCTGAACATTATTTAGACGAGTGGATATTTCCCGTAATCACTCGTACCGAGTTGGTTATTCTCTAAATGTGCTACGCTCTCTTCATCTGTATTCAAAGACATCTATTGAAATACCTTTTTCACAAAGACAGTAAGTTCAAGTACATCATGTGTCGTTGTCTAAGTTTGAAAATCCTTCATCTCGTAAGTGGATTGTGTGGTTTAATTGTGAATGAAATGGAATAATCAAGGATACATAATAAACCGTATGACATATTTTCTTGTATATATTATAAACCATAATATGACAAAATTTAATTGTATATTTGTGTAGTTTCTGAAATATCTTAACGGTTGTGATTAACACGCTTTTTAATTTTTAAGGGATCAATAAACTATAGAATATTATTTGAAATCGAGGAATGATTTTATCAAAATATTACATTCTATTCAATACATTCCATATACATACGCTGTTTATATGTTTTTATAAGGTTTGTGGAGTCAGTGAGCAATAGAAGAATGGATAAAGTAAAATGACCTAGTTACTGTAAACACCAACAAATGTTTTTAGATGTCTTTAGGTCAAGCAATAAAGATACAATGATGCATACAAACATATAACAGTTCTGAGTATAACAGTTTCAGCAAATTGTGTACAATACACAAACATTGACAATATATTGTTACAACTTTTAATTTGTGTATATTGTCGATAATTATTACATCATTTGTTACCATAATAGGACATCGTTATGGTGTGTTGGTCATGTAAATTTTCTCGCACACACTCTTCTTCTTCAATGTGAAGTGACATAGTGTTTTGGAGTATACAAATCAGATCTGTCCACTTGTAGTTGTTCTCATTTAGATCAATATACATCATGGATACTGAGGAGATCTGATAACTTTAATGAACGACCTATCAGATCAACATGATAATATATGTATGCCATGCACTACAAATGTGTTACCTTATGTTCGTTCATATGCGTGTGACTAGCGTGTCAGTTGGCCTTCTAAATGACCAGAGGCGTAAATGCAAACCTGATTGTGTTAAGTGCAAAGGGAGAAAACTATACTATGTGCTAAGTGCTGACAGCTATATAAGGCAGTTGAAGCTGTTCACACCGTCAACTAGTTAAGTATGTCATTAAGCCACTGTCACACACTGATATAGGTTATAACGTCATTAGTTCCCCTGCTATGATGTTAAGGTTGATGTGAGGTTCGAGTGGTTATTTGGTGTTTAATTATTTCACGTATATGAAGGCTGCTGATATGAGGGAGAAATCCCACAACACAATTGTGAAAATATATTGCAATCAAACTGTAAGCAGCATTTGAATTTACGGACGTTAATGTTGAAGTAACTAATTAACGAGTTTATAGGATGGCAGCCTTTTATGCATGTATTTGTAGTAAATCTAAGTAGACAGATTTACAATTAGCAATTTGTCTATACTGCAGACTAATCTGGTGATCTCCCTTCATATTAAATTGAGAGAATGTGGTGTGGTTGTCCAGTCACAGGGAAAATTGAAACACGTATATTGAACAGAGAATGTAACCACACAATAAACACAAAACCAAAAGAAATACTGCATAAATAATTTAGTTGTAATGCAAATTTTCACATATTTACTTGTGATATTGAAATTGTAACGTAAATTGAGAGTGACACAGTTATTTCGATTTGGATCAAGATGGAATCAAATCCAACCAGTGAGTTTGGAATTTCTGAAACTGGTCTTTATACTATGCTACATCGACTTGCTGTGAAAGAGGTCCATAGTTTAACTGTTACCAACTGATGCTCTCAGGTTTCACGGTAACACATAGCCGCAATAGTGTTGCAGACGTTTTTGAGGCTATGATACAAACCTTCGAGGTGCAACTTAAAGCCCAATTCTTCTCAACCCAACATAACATAAATACCCTTTTGACATTGATAAAGGTAATCGTGGCACATCTTTAAACGAAAAGGCTGGGCACGTGAATTCCATACACCAGCTTTCTATGTCAAAGCACCTGTCAATCAAAGTCAGCAGAAAAAAAAACAATGTTAAGTTCTGCAGGGACGTTTCATTAATAAATATTTAATAACATATATTAATATTTTAAAAACTAACTATGATTTGAATATATTAACTTACCTTCGAAGGAAGGTCCTGAGAGAAATCTGCTGATCAATATATCCAATCTATCACTTAACAGATTGTGCAATTTTCGGTGATGAATTATCCTATAGTCTAGAACATATTCCTCTTGTGTATACACAAGTCGCTGTCAGCTACTTCAGTAGTCATAGCAGAGCGGCATTATAAGTGTGATGATTCAATACCAACAGAGCAGCGAGCAGCCCGAGTCTGATATTGTAATCACCAATTACAGAAGCGTAGTTGAGAGTATATGACAATAAGATAGTGCTCTATTAGATTGCTTTTCTCAGATTAATAGAGTTTGTCAATGCTCTGTAAAACTACATGAGACTGCGTACACGTTATCAGACTACCAACAGGCACTTAACATTACACAATGCTTGAAAATGAACTAGTTAGAAAGTTATTTGTCTGTTTGAATGATAATGTTAAAGAAACACTTCAAGAAGAGGTGGACTCGGCTTGCCGGAATCTTCAAGATCCTTCCCGATTCTTTAGGATCCACCAATTCTGAAGGTGGTTTTGAGCGAGATCAGCTGATCAGTCAATGGAGGTTAAAAAAACAATAAATATAACTGTGGTAATTTTATTGACATAATGGAACGATAAATACCGTGTATGCTTCTCCCTCTGGTAATACGTGAGAAGGATACAAGAGTAGGTCTTTGAAGGGGATTTAGAAGTAGCATACATAAGAACAGTACGATTTTCCGGATAACAACTTAAAGAAGTGTTGATGATCCTGATAAAGAGACTCCTTTACTTGATTGTAAAGTAGACAATTCACTTGAGACAATTAAACTGACTGAGCAAGAAGTCAGAGACATATTAGTATCAGTAGACACTTCTAAAGCTAATGGACCAGACAAAATAGGTAACAGATTTATCAAAATGATTGCTTCATCCATATTTATCCCTCTTACTAAATTATTCAATTCATCACTAATTAACTGTAAATTTCCAAAAATATGGAAGGAAGCTTCTGTTATTCCTATTCATAAAAAGGGTAGTTTAAATGAATGCAAAAATTACAGACCCGTAGCTCTCACCAGCTGCTTGTCTAAGGTATTTGAAAAATGTATTTTTAAACACGTGTTTAACTTTTTTAGAGATAATGATGTATTGACCAAATTGCAATCTGGCTTTATGCCCGGGGATGGTACTGTATATCAGCTGACATACTTGTACGATTTTATATCTCGTGCATTAGACAACGGCAAAGAGGTCAGGGCAGTTTTCTGTGATATAAGTAAGGCATTTGACAAAGTTTGGCATAAGGGGATCATAGTGAAATTAGAAGCATGTGGCATTAAGGGCAAGTTACTTGATTGGTTTTCCAGTTATCTCGAAAGTAGAACTCAGAGAGTGTCCATTGATAATTACCAATCAGATACCAAAATTATCACTGCGGGGGTACCGCAAGGATCTGTTCTGGGGCCATTATTGTTTCTAGTTTACATCAATGATATCATCGATGGTATTCATAATAATATTCGTCTTTTCGCAGATGACACATCAGTTTATGTCATTGTTGATAACCATGATTTTACTGCCGCTTCCTTAAATAATGACTTAAATAAGATTTCGCACTGGGCTGAAATATGGCAAGTTGACTTCAATCCTGGTAAAACTGAAGCAATTTTATTCTCGCGTAGACGTAATCATGGACCGATGCCAAGACTTTTAATGCAAGGAGTAGATATTACTGAAGTTGATCAACATAAGCATTTAGGACTTACATTACAGTTAGACTGTAGATGGAATTCTCACATTTCTGAATTAGTTAAAAAGATAAGTCGATTAGTAAATTGCCTCCGTAGCCTTAAATATAGATTATCAAGAAAATCATTAGAGCAAATGTACAAGTCTTACATATTACCAATGTTTGATTACTGTTCGCACATTTGGGATAATTGCACTTAAGAACAAGAAGCAATTGTTGACAATTTTCATTTAGATGCTTTACGGACTATTTGCGGGGCAGTTAGAGGAACAAGTCATGCTTTAATCTACGGAGAAACTAACTCCATGCCAATAGCTGACCGTAGAATAGCAAGTAAATTATCATTATTATACAAAATGGCAAACGGTTTGGCACCAGAATATTTATGTAATCTTTTACCAGAGAGAGTATCGCAGTTGAGTGACCATAGACTTAGAAACCGTAATAATATACAGAATTTACGCTGCCGCAGTAATTTATACAGTAATTCTTTTCTGATACACTAAAACTATGGAATAATTTACCTGAGAACATTTCTGGTGCTACAACAATCGGCAACTTCAAAATCTTACTAAAATCAAAGAAACATCACATAAGATTTGACCTTAATTTTGGAACACGCTTTTGCCAAATAGTCCATGCACGCCTCAGACTTGGGTGCAGTGACTTGAATGCACATATGTTTGAACGGCATATATCGCTTGATTCTTCCTGCTCCTATGGTCACCCTTATGAAGACGCCTTACACTATTTTTTCATTTCTCCAAACTATTCCACCATAAGATATGAAATGTATTTCTATATTCACGGCTATAATTTAAATTCTGTTTTAAAAGGAATTCCCAACCAAAGCAAATTAATAAATTCTATGATTCTTAAATCTGTCCATGCCTTCATTATCAACTCGCATAGGTTTGAAAAATAATTTACTGTCCTTACTTTGTTCAATACGCAGGTTGTTCGCTCTTCATGTATCATATGTTTATTAATAATATTTGTTGTATTTATTTTGTAATGGAGAGGTATTACATGTATATAAGCCATTGCGGCTTGTTTACCGATCCATATTCATTTCTTGAATAAAAATATGTTTACACCGTACATCAATACATTTAAAACATTCTTAGAAATTCAAGAAATCTGAACACGTTATCTCAAAATCTGTGTAATATTATATTGCGTTGGCGTTTGAACTGGTAATAATCACTTGTGCAATGGAGTGTTAATTAATTTTGAATGTTGTATCACAATATGAAGACAGTACATACATTTCCGATTACTTCCAAATAAAGTAAAAACAATACTCGTTAACATGTTGGTTGTTATTTTACTGCTCCATATAATGAAATCTAAATTTGTGATGATGAGAATATGACTGGTGTGAAAGTATGATATCAAAGACAGAATATAAACTAGATGAACAAAGATAATACTGGGAACAGCAAGGGTTTACTTGATGACTTTGACATTTACATTTCCTTCCAAAATTATTGTAATCATGATGGAAATATTTGAACTGAATTCATTAATTCTGCAAGTTCAGGATTCATCTTTTCTGAACATGTCAATAATATTTTTCTTTGAGGAGGCAAACTTTATTTATTCTGGAACAATAAGTTGGTCAAAAGTTGTTGTGATTCTGAGTTTACTGAAAATATAAGTCTGCCGGAGAGATCATCCCATTTCTTGTAATATTGCGCATATGTCAAATAGTGCCTTTACTAAATTAAAGGAATTATAGACTTGTAGATGACAGATCACACATTGTCACCAAGGAATACAAATTTAATATTGTGATCAGATATTTGTCATAAAATGTCAAGTTCCAGTCAGATAATATTTGATAATGAATCAAAACTAAGTAATTCAAAAGAGTATTTCGGACTCAAAAAGATGCGATGAGCATGGTAAATTGATTAACTCTAATACATCTTTTACATTTCTGCATGGCAACATAGACGCATAAGTATTAATGGAATTCATCATTCCTCAGATGTAACCGGACATGGTTCTGTGGCATACTCCAACTTCAGTACATAAATAAGTGTGAAAATTCACTCTGATAAAGAAATTATATCAAAGATATAAAGCATTGTTACAAATCGATAAAAGCAATTCGGAATGATGTTCTCCCTAGAGTGTACAGTGGAAATGTTCCATCAGGTGTGAAATGTGGTTTTAAGCTCTGATTCATTCATTCAAATTGTATAGTTCCTTAACAACCCGTCTTACTTCTTGCACACCACCAGTGTTTCAGAGAATGAAATAAGAATGGCATGTCACGCAAAACATATTGAAAGCTCAAATTACACTTATACAACTTATTTTGTTTTCTCCTTAATAAACTAAGTGATATTATAGGTAGATCACTAGACCATCAATGCAGTCTCAGGGGCGGGATAGCGCAGTGGTTAGCGCGTTCGGCTTCGGATCAAGAGGTCCGTGGTTCGAATCCCGCCAGGGGCACGGCAACTTTGTCTGTAGTAGAGAACTGTTCTACACGCAGTAAGGTTTGGGTGCAATGCTATACTGAATTTCAGCGTAGTACCACCCATGGTTTACTTGTTCCAGCCGATGCTCGCAAGTTTCACCGCAAAGCATAGTCACATGGCGATGCGGGCTTTCTCCCTGCCATAATACTAGCAGCCGTGATATAAGTGAAATACTCTTGAAAGCGGCGTTAAACACCAACTCACTCACTCACTCAATGCAGTCTCTTCGAATGATAAATTAGTAAAGCTGTAACAGCCAGCAGAAAGGTTTCATGTGTCACGCTGCTTCGGTTTAAGCTTTTCCATCATGATTAAATCCCCAATTGTCCTGTCTCGTTGTCCTGTCAATTGTCTTGACAAACTATCTAAGCAGGTGGAAGTTAACTTCGGTTTAAACATACTTTAAGTGCTTGCTGTCATGCTGGAAAAAGCTTGGAAAAAAATCGTCTTGCACAAAAAATCACTTTTTTCATTCCATATAATCACAGGAATTGCACTATCAAAAGAAAAATATCCATTATAGTGTTTACCGTGGCAGAAGTAGGATAACACGTTTTTCATGCATCTTGTTTTCATACACAAAGTTAATACTTGGAACAATTTTAATATATATATATATTATAATATTGTTTTAGGAATACCCGTACATTGGTTCTATTCATTGCTATTAATCACGAGTCTCTTCATGATATTGGCAGTATGGGAAGAACATTGATAGTTCGGTAGAAAAGTTTTGATAAGCATCACGATATATTGCCATGTCTCAATGCCAAATGCTAACATCCGTGTATGTAGAAGTTAACTTATGAGTTTGATAAAAACTTTTCAAATAAAAATACAATAATCTTTGTAACATGATGTTTAGGCAGAGATGGGGACGGTTTTGCTGTACAATTATTGACTCTTTATTCGTTTTGAATGGTGCATTAGTGAAACCATGGCTAATGTTTTCCTCCGGAAATAATCTGATCTTTGATTCTCATTTATTCATGAAATAATTCAATGAAACACATCGCGATGGGACTTTTACTGTTTTGTAAACTTTGTTAAATTGAAAGATAACAATTGAAAATCGATTCCTAATAAATATTGAGAAAAAACATGGTTTTGCTTCGCGATCTTGAGGTTTATTATTTTATATAACTAAGATAAACATATCTCGTTGGAAGAATTGAACCAGTTTGTAAGTTCAGAATTCATTGATACCTTCAACAATTGACACACTCAATCACCCTTTATATATAGAATACTAAACTCGGTCCCGTTTGATAACATGTTTATGAAATGAGGGAATGAGTTAAATACCGATGCCATTCACGAGTTTCATAAACATGTTATCAAACGGGACCGAGTTTAGTATTTTGTTTATTACTCAATGATATAAATAGCGCTGAATTGCAAGAACATCGTTTTTAGTGACGGTCTCTTGCAAATAGGTCACCTGCCATTGGAGTCGCGCGAGCTAGCATTGTGACGTCAACCAAAAACGACTATGACGTCACGAGCCAATTATGACGTTACGGCAGCACGCGGTGGTATCACACATGTGTGTAATCAACTCATTGTTATCTAATGAGTGATCTCACCACGGTTGTGTAATAAAATGTATTTGCACCGAAGAAGCCTCAGGCCTATAGCACATCGTTTAACATATACAGCGACAAACTTAAGTACATAAAAGTGTTATGTCATTTGTTCTTTATACCATTGCATAAATATTGTATATGGCAAGGTTTTGTAATATGGTTTGATTTTTAAATTTAATTAGATAACAAAGTTTCAAAATGCATGGATGGAAATTTTAGAAGTGTTTGATATATTTGTAACGTAGTGAATTATACAATGGACAGATGAGAAGAAAATGGTATTGCAGAGGGTACATATTCTGTCTTCTTTTTTATATTTTATATTTCTGTATCTGCCATCTTAAAATAATTAATTCATGGAAGAAGTAAAACTGTGATTGGCTGCTGTGAAGTACGCCTGCGGGCTATGTGTTTTCAGCAGTTTTAAGTGTTAATCAACGTTGACCATTTGTTTTGTAGCGTGGTATTCACTGGGCCGAAAATGTATTTTTCAATTTCGTATGTTTGTCTGATATGCTTTAGCAGTCTTGAGAAATGTAAATGTGTTTCTTTGTTTTTACAAGAGTACATGTATATACACATTTTGAGAAGATAGTACAAATGATTTGTCAGAATGCTTTGATTGGGGTTTCCAAGTAGGAAGGTTGATTTTGAACTAGACAATTTCGTCTTTGTTTTTTCTTCAAACCATGTTCAGAATTGTTTTATCAAATTCTGAGATTTCCTGCAGTCATAGAAAAGATGTTCAAGAGTTTCTGCTTCCTCGACACCAAAGAAGCAATAACTACTGTCAGATATCCCTATCTTGTGAAGAAAAATTTGTGTTGTCATAATGCGATGGAGTATTTTATATTGAACATTTCGGGTCTTATTATCAGTACAACTCATGTTTATGTTATGGAAACACTTTGACATATAGTCTGTCGTGATTGGCATTTCTAATTTTGATGACCATTTATTTGAGATTTTGTCTAAAGTAGTTATATCCTTATCACATAAAATGTGATAAATGAACTTAATGTCTTAACGGGATCGTGTTAACGATAGCTTAAACTTATGTATATCTTCACATGATAAATATGTTTCAGTGAAAAACATCATTCATAAAGTTTAAATAATAAAACACACTGTATGCCATAAAGGTAATAGACGCCTAGCTATTTTCAAAATGAAGTTGTCTCTAACAGTTCGCCTTTAAGATAGCATTTGTCTGCTTTGGATAATGTCCCCAATTTTTAAAAACCATGACTTTTGATTTACATATATTCACTTTCAGTTTGACACACTCATGAGGCATAGTATGATGAAAACATTACACCAATAACAAGTTCAATAAAAAACAATGTGTTCATGTATTAGTCAGTCTGTTTTTTCAAGATTGACATAACACCAAGACACTTTGATCAGGTTTCATACTGTAGCTAATGCTGTATCTCATGACCCGTTTTACAAATGCAGTGATCACCATGACACATTTACCAGTAAGGTTGTATAGGAATGAACGCTTTTGTCTTGTAAGAATCAAGAATGAGGAGAAAGTTTCTACAATAGCAGAGTCCAGTTGATGTGTGCAGGACGTTGACAGTCATCATGATCTAATGTATATATGCTCTGAATAAGTGCTATTCCTTCTCGGGTCTTTGAAGAGCATTTGGAAGTGGCATACATGAGAATATATACACTCCATTAAGTCGTTTATTTTCACATTAAAGACGTTGTCACTCTCGACCATCGAATATTTTATCCATTTCATACCCGTTTTACTGATTTACATTTATCTGTTAGAAGTGGTCTCGAGTGTAAAATTAAAAATAATAAATAAATGGGAAGACGCAGCAGATGAAACCATGTGTACAACCATTGTGTAACAATATGATGATATCAGTGAAGAACACATGTACCAGTTTGTTTTCAATGTTTATATCTGTCATTTTAGCATCACAAAAGACCAAAGTAGTGTTAATCAATGACATGTATATGAGTGTAAGGGATCGTTGGTTAATGCGTATCTAGTTTCCGAAATTCACATTTACAAATCAATATATCTCAAGTGTCTGTTCTCATTAGTTAAACTTAAGCACATATTGAGGATGTCTTGTCAGACATATTAATTACATACATATGAGGGAGTTTTTCTTAAAGACTAAAATGTAGCTAAAATAGATTAATCCTGTACTGCAATACGCTTCTTCTATAATTCTCATATTACCAGCAGTATTCATTGAACAGCAAGAGTAATCTACTTCTATACACTGAGTGTATTCTTACATGTTTTGACACAGGTATATACTTAATGTTGACGTAAGTCACGAAAACGAAGCAATACAAATACATCGTTTTCCATAATGTCATGTTACTGTCACTGGGAGTTCGTTTCTTCCATCATTAATTTTTCATATGGATTCGAGGAAAAACTATTGTGACAGGCATACTTCTTGGTCAAAAATGTTTTAAGGGTTTCAGAGAAACAGGTATCGGCGTCATCAATTAGTGGTTTCTACTTGTTCATTCGTATTTCCTTATGATTGATATAATCAATATAGGTAAGTAGATATTAACAAGGCCATACTATATGAAAATGAACATGAACCAGATGGAGATTGAACAACTGATCAGTCCAACATTTTATTAAGGATTCAGCCATAAGGCTGAATCCTTATTGTTATTGGCGTGTTTTTTTTTTTTTTATTATTCCAGCGATTTTTGTGACCGCTGCCCTGAACTAACGGCCCGACCGATTTCTCTGAAACTTTCAGGGATCGTAGCCTGTGACCTAACTTAGATCTTTTTTTTTACTTTTTGGATTTTCGACTTCTTTCGTGAGTTATCCCCCTTGGAAGTTAAAACTTCAAACCTTAATAGCTCGAAAACTTATCAAGATATTTGCACAAAACTTTCACCAAAATGTGCGCAACAACATTCTTCATCGATTAGGCCTATTGGGGTTTTCGGCCGTAATAATAGAATTTTTGCTATTTCGAAAAAACTGAATTTGTTGTGTACTTTCGCGGTTTTGAGGGTACGCGTCTTCAAAAATCTTCTTCTAAATCCCGGCAACACATACAGCTATGTGTGATAGCTCATTTGAAAGCTGAATAAACGTGTGAAAAAGTTATCGAGACAGAATTTTGAATTTTGACTTAGAATTCGAGTTATCTGCCCTTGTATTTGGACCTTTTCGAAAAATGCGTTTTTCGGTTGCATGTTCAAAGGGGTATAACTCTGTAACCAATTGATATATGTCAAGGTTACTTATTTCAATCTCTTTGTAATAACTTGTTTAACAATTCCATAACATATCATGATCATGTAAAAGTTCATCGATAAGGCACAATTTGGACATAATCCCCAAAAAGTTAAATTTTGTGATTTTGAGACCTTTCGAGGGGTACCTACTTTGGAGAATTTTCCTTCGTAAACCACTGAAGATACAATAATGTTGTATGGCTCACTGTGAAGTAGAAATGTCTCTCATGAAGAATAATAAATTTCAATTGCGTATCTGTCATACTTTATGTGTGACAAGTCACAGAACATTGTCATTTTTAAAAAATCGCCATTTTCACCAAAGTTCAAAGGATCATGACTGCTTAACCAATTATGCTATTGACATTTTATTCACACCTGCGAATAGACAATTTCAAGCATCAAAACTTTAATGTTGAACCCTTTCATCAAAATGTTAATAGTTTAGCCTCAAACATCGGAAAAGTGGTATAGGGGTCCGAAAATAAGCATTTTTTAGTATTTTCCTGAATATTCAAAAGAACATTACGCATTAACCATGTATGCAATCTAACTTATGACTACATCAACCTTAGTGGAATATACGGAAAATGAAATAAGTACAGTAGTGGTGTTCATAACCAATGAGTAACGGGTATTATAAGTTGGACAGTTTTTGCCTTCTTTCTAAATTGATAATCGCCACGTTTGAAGTGTATCTTTGTTTGTGCATAGTTCAACAATGCAAAATCATAGCATGATGTTTGATACCTCGTTAGAATGGGAAAGGCTTACTCTACACGTGGAAAGCATTTTAAGTTTGAGGATAAACATAACCAATGAGTTATAAGTATTTTATCTTGATCAAATTGCAACTTTTTCTAGTACTGTAAACAAAGGGGGTAAATCCTACTTTCGTTTTACATGATGGACTGGAATAGGTTGCTGTAGCTTTACACATTTACACATAATCGTGTAACTTTCAGGAATAACTGCTGATATAATGTACCTAATAGGAAATGAATCATATATGTGCTGAATCCGTTTTAAGTCGCTTGCGACTATATTTTTTAGGTCTTCAAGACGTATGTCTGGAAGACCTATTGTTATTATCCGGTTTTTTCTTTATTATTATTATTTGTACGTTTTTTGTCCACGCTATACTGAAGTAACGGCTGAACCGATTTGCACGAAATTTTCAGGGGTAATAGACTGTAACAAAAACTAGCCTTGTACGTCGGCCGAATTTTAATTTTCGACTTCTTTCTTGAGTTATCTCCCCTTGAAGTCAAAACTTTAAACCGCAATAGCTCGAAATCTAATCAAGATATTTTCATAAAACTTTCACCAAAATGTGGGCAACAACATTCCCCATCGATCAGGCCTATAGCGGTTTTCGGCCGTAATAATAGATTTTTTGCTATTCCGAAAAAACTGAAAATTTCGCGCACTTTCGCGATTTTTAGGGTACGCGTCTTTGAAAATCTTCTCCTTAATCACGGCAATACATACAGCTATGTGTGATAGCTCATCTGGAAGCTAAATAAATTTAGAAAAAAGTGATCTCGCCCGAATTTTGAATTATGGCCTCGAATTTTAGTTATGTGTCCTTGAATATGGAACTTTTTGAAAATGGCGTTTTTCGGATGCATCTTCAAGGGGACATAATTCTGTTATGAATGAATTCATGTCAAAGTTATTTATTGTCACCTCTTTCTAATAGCTTGGTGAAAAATTCCATAACACATCATTATCATATAAAAGTTATTAGTTTGGGCATAATTTGAGCATATTCCCAAAACAGTGAAATATTTTGATTTTGAGACTTTTTGAGGTGTGTATCCTTTGGGGAATTATTGATAATGAACCACTGAATATAGGAAGACTTTAAATAGATCATGGTGATGTAGAAACGTCATTTATTAAGGATAATATTTTTCAAGCTCGTATCTGTCTTAGTTGTTTAGTGACAAGTCATAGAAGTTTGACATTTTTAAAAAATCGCCATTTTCAACAAAGTTGAAAGGTTCATAACTGCTTAACTTCTTATGCTATTGAAATTTGACATACAGCGACGTATGCACAATTTCAAGAAGAACAACTTTTATGTTGACCGCTTTCATAAAAAAGTTGATAGTTAAGCCTCGAACATCGCAAGCGATGTCTAGGGGTTCAAATTTAAGCATTTTTGACTATTTTCTTGAATATTCAGAACAGCATAACGCATTTATTATGTATGCAATCTAACTGATGATTACATCTTCTTAAGTGGAAATTAAAGCACAACATTTTCTATGTTGCACCTTAGTATGGAAATATTAACCATTTTGTCTTAATCGTGAGAAATGTAATGTAAGGGTCCATTAATATGTGATTTTTCCGTTTTCAGAGGGGTACCTTCTTTGGAGAATTTTTGTAAAAAAACTACTGAAGATAGAGACATGTTTGATAGCTCATTTTAAAGCGGAGAAACAGACGAATAACCCTAAGTCCAACATGGAGTTCTAGGTCAAGCAGAAGTTTTGAAGACCTAAGTATTGACGCGTCAATCCTAGTTTTTTTATTTTTTATTATTCCACCGATTTTGTGACCGCGGTACTGAACTAACGGCATGACCGATTTCTCTGAAACTTTCAGGGATCGTAGCCTGTGACCAAACTTAGATCTGCTTTTTTTACTTTTTGGATTTTCGACTTCTTTCGTGAGTTATCCCCCCTGGAAGTTAAAACTTCAAACCTTAATAGCTCGAAAACTTATCAAGATATTTGCACAAAACTTTCACCAAAATGTGCGCAACAACATTCCTCATCGATTAGGCCTATAGGGGTTTTCGGCCGTAATAATAGATTTTTTGCTATTTCGAAAAAACTGAATTCTATGTGTACTTTTTCGGTTTTGAGGGTACGCGTCTTCAAAAATCTTCTTCTAAATCCCGGCAACACATACAGCTATGTGTGATAGCTCATTTGAAAGCTGGATAAACGTGTAAAAAAGTTATCGAGACAGAATTTTGAATTTTGGCTTAGAATTCGAGTTATCTGCCCTTGTATTTGGACCTTTTCGAAAAGTGCGATTTTCGGTTGCATGTTCAAAGTGGCATAACTCTATAACCAATTACTTTATGTCAAAGTTAATTATTTCAATCTCTTTATAATAACTTGTTTAACAATTCCATAGCATATCATGATCATGTAAAAGATGATAGATTAGGCACAATTTAGACATACGCCCCCAAAAGTTAAATTTTGTGATTTTGAGACCTTTCGAGGTGTACCTACTTTGGAGAATTTTCCTTCGTAAACCACTCAAGATACAATAATAGTTTATGGATCACTGTGAAGTAGACATGTCTCTCATGAAGAATAATAAATTTCAATTGCGTATCTGTCATACTTTATGTGTGACAAGTCACAGAAGATTGTCATTTTTCAAAAATCGCCATTTTCAGCAAAGTTCACAGGATCATGACTGCTTAACCAATTATGCTATTGCACTTTCATTCACACCTGCGAATAGACAATTGCAAGCATAAAAACTTTTATGTTGAACCCTTTAATCAAAATGTTAATAGTTTAGCTTTGAACATCGGAAAAGTGGTATAGGGGTCCGAAAATAAGCATTTTTAGTATTTTCCTGAATATTCAAAAGAACATTACGCATTAACCATGTATGCAATCTAAATTATGACTACATCAACCTAAGTGGAAATTACGAAAAATGAAATAAGTACGGTAGTGGTGTTCATAACCAATGAGTTACGGGTATTTTAAGTTGGACAGTTTCTGCCTTCTTTCTAAATTGATAATCGCCACGTTTGTAGTGTATCTTTGTTAGTGCATAGTTCAACAATGCAAAATCATAGCACGTTGTTTGATACCTCGTTGGAATGGGAAAGGATTACTCTATATGGGGAAAACATTATTAGTTTGATATTAAACATAACCAATGAGATATAAGCATTTTATCTTGATAAATTGCGACTTTATTTTGAACTGTTAACAAAGGGGGTAAATCCTACTTTCGTTTTACATGATGGACAGGAATAGGTTGCTGTAGCTAAACACATTTACACATAATCGTGTAACTTTCAGCAATGACTGCTGATATAATGTACCTAATAGGAAATGAATCATATATATGCTGAATCCGTTCAAAGTCGCTTGCGACTATATTTGTTTTTAAATTTTAAATGTAAGTGTAAGAGATCAATATTTGAAGAATGGTAAGTTCAGAAGAAATTATAATTGCGGTAATATCAAAGAAATGCCAAAGCTTCGAACAGTAATGGGGCACGTCACTGTCTGTGCTGGGAATGAAAAGGTCGTGCACACGAATTTCATGCACCAATTAACCATATCAAAGCAACTGTCAATCAAATGTTCGACTGAAAAAACGGTGTCTGTTAATACTACACGCCTGTATTGTTTTCTTATTAGAATAGACTGGGTTTTTGCAAATCTGTCACTGCCAATGCTTAAATTGTGTTAAAATATACAATATGAGATTTGATTATAGTTACAGGTGACTCCGAAATGTAGGGCGTTAGTCGAGTGTATCTCGTATGATGGGATGTGCCCTGAGTAAGATCATACTTTTCATTTAACATGTTGGTGATATCATTTTGTGATTATGCTTACATTAGCAATATCATATCACCAAAGAAATATTATGCTGAAGCTTATGACATTGGACTGTGTGGAAGGATTTTTCAAACGAAAATTAGTGGTACTGATGAATCTTACATACCATTTTAAGAGAGTTTCAGTGTTATTTAATGATATGTCAATAAGAGATTGTAGTTTCAGAAAAAACATGAAACTTTAGATGATTTACTTTGTTAAGAGACGTTGATGATACCTACATATTTTTTTCATAAAATCTCTGAAATCACCAATCAGTTTCAATTTAGTTCCAAATGGTCAATGTAACCTCATAATGTTTAAATGGTAGATTAAGAAGATAAACATGTTTAATTTGTAGCATTTAACTCATCAACATGATTATTAAAACGACTCAAACAATGAGTAAAGAAGGCAATGAAAGCTCAAATTACAAAGTTTATATGTCGTTGAAATGTTGTACCTCTGATTTATAGCCGTTGATTTATATCCTGTTGCTGTTTTTTCAAAGAATTATTCCAAAAATACAAAACAATGAAATATTTTGAATTAAACAACATGTACTTTTTGTTGACATAAATTGGTTGAACAAGTTTCTTTAATTACGATTTACACCTCTAGACTGGCGGTAATGATTCTTATTGATTCAACTCATACCTTTTGTGAATGGTAATGCGCTTTTAGATAATCAATACCACGCATTTGTACTCAAAGGACACACACATCTTGATGTAGCTTTAAGAATGAATAATAAGATTTCCTTGGCTCCACGTGAATCTTAAATTAAATAACGGATCAAATTTATTATTTTTCACCTCCCAAAGGGCCAATATAGTATCTTTTTCGTTGTCATGCATTTTGTATTACATGGTCGTCGTACTGCTGGATTTTATAAGGATTTGATGTATGATGATACACACGTACAGACCAATTTTATAACATTTAAAATGAATACTGCTATTCAGTTATATTATCATCGTAAGACATACATGTCCCATACATGTATATATATATTAACACAAATAAACTTCTTCATAGTTCAAGTAATATATACATAAAAAACAAAGGCTGGAAATGTATGCAGATGACGTCACCAATATGTAGGTACGCATTGTTTGAGTTATGCGACCTTTGTTATGTGACGTCATAGAATGACAACGTCATAAAGACCCCATGATGATCACTGAATAGTGTGAAACCGGTCGGGATTTAGAAACATTTCCAGCCTTTGTTTTTTATGTGTGTATATATATATATATATATATATATATATATATATATATATATATATATATATATATATATATATATATATGGAAAAAATAATGGATTTAGAAGTAGAAATCATCCATTTTAATGGCGAGCGCTTTCAGCTACACAGCCTCTTCAGGCCATACATAACGGATAATACGTTGTCAGGCAACGTCGTCGTGTACATTATGACGTCATTACATTGTTACGTCACAATCTAAGGTAAAGACATGGACACATCAAGTTTTAGCGTTTAACTTTGGTGAAAACATTTGGATAAATCTGCTTTCTTTTGTTTCTAAAAGCTTGTTATTATCAAAATTTAATTTATACATTGGGAAGACAGAAAAATGCCCGTTTCCACATTCAGCTAAATGTTTACTTAATGGAATAGTACGGTTTTTGGGCTGATTTATGTGGGATCTGTGTAAGTTCATTCGTAATTTCAACTTTAGTTCTGTCTTCCCAATGTATTTTTCATTACAACCAGTACATATGATGACATATACAACATTTTTGCTGTTACAGTTGAGATTTTGACGAACAGAAAACACTTGAGTTTCAGTAATCTGTACAGTAGACCCGACAAGAATATTTTTACATGTAAGACAGCGTGAATCGCCGCACCTAGATACAACTGGTTCTACATAACTTGAATCAAACTTAGAAGAAGTTAAAAACCTGCGAAGATTCTTAGGTTGCTTAAGACTGTTTACAATTCGGGATTTACTTAAAACTTTTTCCATACCTTTACATTGGTGTAAAATGGGTAAGTTTTTCTCAATGATAGAAACAGCACTCTGGTGGTTAGGATTGAAAGTAGAGACCAACGGGACAATATCTTTGTTAGGTTTAGGATCTCTTAGGCGACATTGATCAAATGAAGCGGCTTTCGTCACACCATCTAAAACTAAATTTTCAGGGTAATTTTGTATCAATAAAAACTCTTTGAGTTCATTTAAACGTTCCTTCTTTTGAGTGTCATCTGTCACAATAGCACATATTCTTCTCGCAAGGCAGTATGGGATGTTTCGCTTTGTATGATATATATAGATAGATATATATAGATAGATATATGAAAAAGTTGAGGAAGGTCTCACGTGAAGTAAATGTATATACAAATAAAATACTTCAGACTACACTTGCTGTAGATATCATTTTAATGATGACTGGATGCGTCGCATTTCGACTTGTTTACTAGTCTTTTCAACAGTGTTGAGCATTTTCAACATGGCGAATATATAGGTAGCTTAAACAATGTACAATACACGTTGATTGATTGGTAAGTGACAAGTGGTTAGCTTGATTAGCACACAATAAACTATTTACGAGAGATTAAAATTTGAGTCATTGCACGTCTCACATCCTGGCCAACAGTCAATGAATTGATCATTTGTTTCAATTGCATAATTGACATTTCTAGCATACATGTAGTTTCGGGGAGTATACGTTGTTGTGCTTCTATAAAAAGTTCTTCTTATAAAATCAAATTTACTCCAAAGACCTTTTTTCATGGTGTTTGGAGAATCTCTAGAATCTGATAACACCTCTTTAGATTCTTCTCCAAACACCATGAAAAAAGGTTAAGTTGCCAAATGTAGTTACTTAGTTATGTGGCAGTTTTATATATATATATCATGTATGGAAACAACTCGCGGATCGATTTGAATTTGAAGATTCTACTGTCATTAATATATATAGTTCAGTGAGTTCATAACAATATTTAAAAAAGGTGCATTCTACATCATTAAGCCCATGCTTCTTACCAAATGAATTAACAATCTGTATCATAATGCTATTCCCTCCATCATCTGAATGAATTTAATTTTTGTCAAGTTTTTAAAGGCGCTGTAGTGCGTGTTTTTTGGCATATTATGATTTTTTTTCAAATTAGCCATTTAGTATTAACGTTTATACAATATATTGCTACGTTAGAGGGTGAAACATATCATTACATGAGCCGATAAGCCGTATCCATTGAACATATTTGTTCTGCATTGGAGGAAAATGGTGTGACTCTTCAGGGTGACATGTAGATTTGTTGGTCTCATGCGATCCTGAGACTTCAACCATAAGCATTGTTGACCAATCCATTATGGTGCTACTACTCCGAGTGTTTAGGCATCACTGCATCAGTGAGAAAACTTGAACTGCCTTCGAACAGCCATTTTAAAGTGAAAACATTAAAATGGACAAGCGAAGGGAATATGACTTACATAACTCATCCAAACCATGTACATTCGTTTTGGAACTCTTTTTATTCACCCGGGATTAATATTTGGCTGTGGGTAACACTTATTAACATTTTCGTGAGAGTGCTTTTAAGAAGGTACTCAGAGAGTACTCAGGACGAAAAACGTGATACAGCCTCTTTAAAGATGAAAGTGTTAGGGGAAAACATTTTGGAACACAAATGGTTTATATAAATATAATCTGTGTTGTAGAATCATTTGGCAGTGACCATTCCATTGATACCTCCATTAACAAAAGATCGACTAAAGTCAATCACCAAACGGGTGCAAGTAATTAGGTGTGTTTTGTATCAATAAAGGAGACATAGTTAGAAACATACGTTCTTACTGTCATGGGTATATGTGTACATTCCTAAGTATCGTACCTCATAAACGCATTGTACTTCATAAACTTTTACATTTATACTTATACATTTTGAAGGGATATATATATACATTGTATATGATTTCAGGATATCATAAAAATCATTAGAAATACAGTGCAGCATACAATATCTATGCAATTCCATAAGCATTTTGCAATTGTAGGAACCTTATATAGATTTATGTTTTCCTGCACGGAAACTTAAGAGAAGATTCTTCAAGGAACGCTGATATAAGAAGAAAATATAATTATGGAAATATCAAAGAAATGTCAACCTTCTAACTTCGATTAATTGTGGCACGTCACTGTCTGTCCTGGGACTAAAAAGGTCGTGCACCTGGATTTATGCACTGATAAAGCATGTCAACGCACCTGTCAACCCAATGGTCGACACAAAAAAGATGTCTGATTGTCAACTGTACTTTTGTGACAGGCGTTTACTACTGAACCATTAATGCGTTTAAAAAGATAAAGGTATTTTCAATAAATATTCTGCAGGAGATTCCAAAATAAATAATATGTTAATGATACATATGATATGAATATATGTCCTAACATTCGAAGGATTTCCCTGAGAGAAATCCGATTGTCAATACATCCATGCTGAACATTACTGAACATGCTGCAATTTTTGGTGATGAATTATCCTAGAGAATAGCATAGAACACATTCCCCAAGAGTCGCCGTCAGCCACTGAAGTATTCTTAGCAGAGCGACACAATTTGCTTGATGCTTCAATTGAAAACAACGGAGCAGTGAACAGACACTTCACGTCGAGTTTAATATTGTAAACACCAATTGAAGAAGCATAGTAGAGAGCATGTGACAATAGGGTAGTGCTCTGTGCTCTTTCTTGGATTAATTGGGTTTTGCAATGTCCTTTAAAACTACATGAGATTATGTTAGCCTTATTAGACTACCAACATGTACTTGATATCACACAGCGGTTGCCTTTTGTGGGTAAGATTAGCTTTGCTCAAAGGACCGTGTTAACATATTGTTTTTGAGAATTAAGTTTATGGAGTCGGTGAAAAATAAGCAGTATGGAATTTGACCGTTTCATTTTTAAAATGCAGTACATTAAAATCGTGCACGTTGCGTAAAAAAAACAAATTTAACTTTACTTTAAAAATGATAAAGATTTCAATTTTTTTTTAAATAATCCAATTGAACTATATCAAAAACGTTTGGTTTTTGAAATTGGACACTGTATGTCTACCTACGAGAACAAAGGCATGACATATATTATAATGGCATTAATTTTCAATACCAAACAATTGTATGTCTTCAAACTGATCAGCTTCATTAAATAGTTTACAATTATTTGTTTGCAAGAACTTGTGTCCCGTCCTCCAAAAGCCTTACTCGTCAATATTAACACTCATCTTCACATTTTTTTATTTGTCACGTTTATGGTTTGTGTATGTAAAGAAGTCAATAACATAATTTAATGATATCAATTACATATCACTTACAGCTAAAATATGTAATGAATTTAACTGCCCTTCTAATTAAACCTTGTTTAGGATTTCATTAAAGCAAAATGAATGTCCTTCTAATAAACGAAAGTAGCATCTAATTAAAATATCATCTCTACCATTTGTCTGATACATGCGCGGTAATTATACACATATGTATTCGAGTTTCGTAAAAGTCATACGGCGCAGTGGGAAACGTGGAAAACTTATTTTTCTAGAGCTAAAAAGACATCTCACACAATTCGTCAATGATTTCAATGACGACGAAATACAGTACTTCGCTCTGAACAAAATATTTCTAGGCAAACATGATATGTACACACTTTCTGGTTTAGAAATTATTGACTCGTTTTATGTTTAACAATATAGGAAATAACGTATGGTCGCACCACAAGTAGTTACCGTTGCGTTGTTAACCATGTTGATGAACTTGCTATCAGCTGATATGTAACTCAAGGTATAAATATCTGACAAAATGCACACACAGACCAATGAAGGATCATAATTTTAACTAACATAGCCGATTGCCTGTTGGTCACGTGTTTTGGTCATGTGAGCCTATGGTGATGTATAGTAAACAGACTAATGGTATTTGTGAACCAAGGGCTGACATATTATTTCCTAATTGATGGAATCAGATATCAAGACGAGCCATGGATGTGTTTAGCATTCATTTTCAGTCCGTATGTTTGTTTAATGTTTATGACCAAAGTGGAACTAGAAAAGTGTCTGTTCACTGTAGGTGTCGTATAATGGTTGAAACTGGTTGAAAATATATTGAAAAATGTAAACTCGTGCATTTTTCGTTCATGGTTTTCGTTTCTTTCGTATGTTGATGCCAAACGTTGGAAAATATCACAGTAAATATATCAGGACCTACTGTCACGTTGTCTGTATTTTGATAATAAAGATAAAAACGTATTCTTTATATTGCTTCAGTCCAGCAGATAATATAGTTGTTAAAATAAAACATTTAAGTAAAACCATGTACATTCGTTTTAGAGCTCTTTTTACTGGTTGAGGAATATTATCTAGCCATTAATTATATGTTCGTGATTAGATTTTGTTTTCAGTAATGCGGTCTTAAGCTCACTTATTCTGTTGAACTTATGTCAACCAGGCAAAGCACGTACCAATGTCGAGTAGGAGAGTCGTTGAGTAAATTGTTTGTTTTAGAATTAATGAGAAGACATATATCATGACCAATGTACAATGTACATGTATGTTTCATATGATAGATCGCACATAGCATATTCATATCTTTTATCGAAATAGTGTCATTCATCATCTTCAAGATATGGTTTATTAAGATCAATATGTATGTATGTTTGAGTATCTCAAGAACCATGATCATTCATGAAAGAGATATGGCACTGTAATATGAACGATTAAATCGTTTTTCGATTAGCTTGTCCTCAATGCCTATTTGTTATAAATCCGAAAGTTGTGAGGGGGAGGGGTGGGTTGAAATGCATGTGAGAGTTTGGTGTTTTGATGAGTGAGAGTGAGACAGAGAGAGGCAGAGAGAATAGCAAAATATCGACTTTTGCCACCTTAGTGATGTTTTGCGTTTGTCAATAATCTATTCCTTCGATACAATATTACTTGAATGACAGGACATTACTATGACATTTTTTTCTTGACATGCGGTCGTTCGTTGTGTATTAACGGTGAAAATTCAATTCATTGCTCAATCCTTTTTGCTCTATTTTCGTAACCATTCCATTCAATTCAATTAAGCTTGTTTCTGTTTCGACTTTTTATAAAACCATGAATATTATCCATGCATTAATTTTTTTATAAAAATACAGTTTATTATCATTATTATTGTTGAAAGACTCTGTAACTTCAGTTATCTATTTTCTAAATTGTAAAAAACATTAAATACTAAAAATAGTTATACAGACTAAACAATTGATGTTTTCGGGAACGAATATGGTCTAAAATGAAATACCTAACTGTTTTATCTGGGTTTTTTTTCAAAAACAAAGATTACATGTTGTTGTCGATGATGTATAAAGTCTCCAAGAGCCTGTTATAATTTAAAATATGTCGCAAGAAGCAAATGAAGTAATCATTGGGACTAGAGTTATCAACAGTTTATCTATCCAATGGATAATCAAAACAGGAACATTTCTGGATAACAACTTCTAAAAGGTGGACAATTAGACATTCGGGACTTTATACCTTGTTTTGTCAATACGTTGTCTCAAACTGAACAAAACTGAGCTTTCCAAAGTTCATTTGATATTTAGTCCACAAGATGTAACTGAGGAAATAATCAATCAGTGTAGAGTGCACCACAATCCATACAATTTTATTTTTACTGATTAAAACGATAATTAAACATGCTACACCTCATACGATGCCAATCTAAAGAGTCCTGATGTAAAGGTTGAAATGTCACTACGCTACAAATGAGTTGATCAATGGATATTATACGAGGTTCAGAGTAATTGTAACGCCCTTCAAGAAAAATGCTAAACGAAAAGTAAACTAAAATCAATTTTGATAAATGGCTGGTTTTAAGACAATGAACCCAAAACGGGCAAGCCATCCTTAAAAATGTATTGTGTTATCGGCAAGTCATTACTGGTATATAGAGAATATCCCGCTCCTGTCTTCACAAATACAACAAACACATAACATTTACTGTAGATGTTCATCTAAGAGAGTTGATTTAGTATTTCGTGAGATGTGAGATTATATGATTTATCCATAATCATTCTTTAATTATTTCCTTTGAGAAAATGTATGTTTAAAACGTCCATTTCCCCATTTATTTTATTACTTAAGCTAAAATGTGAGCTCCCTCAATGTAAGAAGTGCACAGTTTAAGACAGTGCATGTTTGCTTAATCAGCGGATTACACCTGATAGCATATTCTGTTGAAGTCTTGTAACCCATGTCAAAGTTGTTTTACAAAGCACGTTTCAAAATCGGGTAGAAGAGGCTTCAAGTAAATCATTTATTTTAGAATGCACTTCATACTATGACTATTACTTTTACTGATTAAGACAAACATAAAACATTACGGCCATGCGTGCTATCCTTATCTTAAGAGTCTTAATCCACATTTGACGCCACGATATTGAACTTGAAATGCCATTCGTTAAAAATCATTGGATTAAGGAAGATTTTCTGAAGCACAGAGTGACATTTAAAAATCCTAAACGAACAGCCCAAAGTTAAAACTAAACGTGAATCAATATTGATGAATCAGCGACGTTTATATCAACGAAATAAAAATGATAATATATTACCTGAGGTTAATATATCCGTATGATTTAAAAAATACAACGAACATGCTTGAAATGTACATAGTAAATGATTATTATACTGGTATAGTAAAATGTCCATGTTGATGTATGATCCTTATAAAGATCCTTCCTAGTCAACTTACCACGGAAGTCATAATTAAGCGGCTAATGAAAACTTTGCTGAATGAAAGTAAACATGACACAATAAATATTATTGGCTCCCCTCCTTGAAAGGTATTTGTACACTCATATAATCTTATCATAAACAATATTTTGTTTTCACCATAATTATAGACAAGCAGCGCTAAATGTGTTTAGATTAGTTTTTTTCTACCGACATATACCTAAATCCAAATAAATTATTGAATGTTGTAGGCTTAATTTTTTCTCTCAGACTGAGCTACAAATGTAAGTTCCTGACTTAGACGCATTGTGAATACTGACTTACGTTTTTGGCTTGGCTAAGTCAATAAATATAAACTTAAATGAAAACTTTTGAAATCAATGAAAGTTTTGACTTAGTTGTTTGATTAATACCGCCCCTGGTTCCTAGTCAATTTAGTCCATCACAGGTTAACGGAAACCTTGCTGAATGTCATTTATTTTTCTGTGCTATCTTAACGGCCGAGACAACACTGGGCACTGGACACGGGTTGTGTAATGAGATGTTTACCCTCTAACATTATACAATTATTGACTGCAGTTGAGGTGAATCAAATGGTGACCTCGGAACATTTCCTTTACCGATAACTGACGTCAATAATTGTTTTATTATATGATTCATGACAATTCATTTTTTAAATTAATTTGTTCAACATAACGTTTCGTCATTGTCAAGGACCATCCGTCTCATATATCAGAAAACAGAACACGCGTCCATCAAAAAACAATATAGTGTATAAATTTTAATAATATATAGCAAATTTGAGAAAATATGCCAACAACGTGCCAAAAAAGCACTTTAACAAGTTGGCCAACTTAACCAAAACGCTAACCAGTACTTGGAGTGGCAATATATTTAGTTTTTGACAAGATGTTCTGCTGATGTATGAACAAATTCCAAACGCAAGGCATAACTCTTGCCAGTCTGCATTATTGGCTGATTTAACTCTTGCGGTATTTCCCTCGCTTTGTTGTGTCACGTTAGTGAATTGCTGCACAAGAAATGCATAGCCGGCCTGGATTTCTAAACACAGATTTCTTAAGGAAATACTACAAGGCCTAAATCAGCCAGTAATGGAGACTGGCAAGAGTTATGCCTTGCATTGGGAAGTTGGTGTATGAATATATCTTATTTCCTTTCATAACTCAATCTGTCAGTGAGATATTTAAACCTCAGCTGTCCAGAAAATACGTGAGTAAAAGGTCAGAGTATCTCTATCTGTTGTGGTCCCTCTATCCTCTACTCAACGTTCGTATCAAATACAGTAGCTGAGGCTTAACCATCTATTGCTATTCATAGCACATATACTTTCATTCGATGAACTATTATTTAATTAGTTTTGAATAATGTATGTTCTATCACAAAATGAAGAGAGTCCATAAATGAATGAAATTACCAATTACTTCCGATTAATGTTAAGAAGGCATTGGTACCTTGATTGTGAGTTTATTGCACTATAAACATATATCTACATACATGATAATGAGTATATGATTGGTTTCGAAAGCAATGTCGAAAATTATGATAACAAAGAAAGAATATGCAATGGGTGAACAGCAATAATACTAAAAACAACAATGTTTTATTTCCTGGTTTTGACGTTTTCATGTTCTGCTATAATTGTGTTGATTATGATGCAATAATTTTGGACCGAATCCTTTTGCTAGTTCAATATTATTCTTTTCTGGAATTGCAAATACCATTTTTCTTTGAGGAGGCAAATTACATTTCCACTATGGAATAGGAAGTTGGTTAAAAGTGGTTGTTATATCAAGCACTTTGAAAATATAAGACTGATTGAAAGTGCTTTTTTTCGTCATGATGCAATTATGTCAAACGGTGCATTTAAAGAAATAAATGAATTATAGAAATAAAGATGACAGATCGCACTTTGTCACCAAGGAATGCAAATTTAATATCGTGATCACACTTTGGCCATTTGACATAAAATGTCAAGTTCCCTTCAGATAATATTTGATTAAGAATAAAAAAAATGAAGTCATTCAAAAGATTATATGAAACCCAAAAAGATCCGATGAGCATGATAAATTTGATTTAATCCTAATTTATTTATTATACAATTCAGTATGGCAACATAGAGGCATGGTGTAGATATTACAGGTTTTCATCATGTCACAGTTGTGACTGGATATGCGTTTGTTTTTAGTAATAATAAATACCAATGTACCAGTGTATTCTTCGAACCACATTCATCATGAAACTTTTCATTATATGGACAGTGTGATCGAGGTAATGTTGTAGAAACAAAATGGCTGGTTTCGTAGATACGTTTTGTTAAACATTAACATCATGCTTAAATCCACACTTGTCTTGTCTCATTGCTACATTCTATACAGTGTCCATGCAGGTAGAGGTTCACTAGTTCTTGTGCAGTATCGATAAATGACTTGATGTGTCTGCTGCCATATTAGGAAAAGTTTAAATTCGTCATGAATACAACCGACTAGTTGTATTGTATGTCATCAATTGATTGGCAGTAACAAACGAGACGGTTTTGCTGTACAATTATTTACTCTCAATTCGTTTTGAATGTTGCATTAGTTAAACCATGGGTAATGTTTTCCCCCGGAAATTATTTGATCTTTGATTCTCATTTATTCAAGAAATAATTCAATGAAATACACCGTGATGGAACTTTGACAGTTTTGTAAACTTTGTTAAATTAAAAGAAAACAGAGATATAATTGAAAATCGAGGCAAATGATGAGTAAAACATGCTTTTGCTTCGGGGCTTAAGGTTTAATTCATATTACTGAATCAATTCTTGACACATGCCATGTTTATCTCATCTCGTGAATTTATACAATTGGTGTATCACTCGATGAGATGAACATAATATTAGTCAAGAACAAACATATAACCTCTGTCTCATAAACAAAACTATTGTAGTTTTCATCAGTGTTAATTACTCTTTATCACAAAGCTGAACACTTACAATAATATTTTTGAAGCTTCTAATCTCAAAAGAAAATATATTCCATGACTTATTGTTTGAAATTTGTCAAAAAAGGAACATTCTATATCATCAATCCTTTGTTTCAAACATAATGTTTCAATAAAGTAGGCCATTATCCTATATCTATATATCTTCAATACTCAATTACATGTTTATTCATTCAGTATTCATAGTCCATGTTGTGAAGGGAACCTTTTTACAAAGTCACTATAATTGCATTATTGGTGGTCAAGGTTACGGAATCCAATATCGTATAATGAACATAGTTTCAGCTGACCAGTCCATTGATATCTTCATTAAAAATAACCTAATGTTTGAAATGAAGGATGGGTTGTCAATGACATATTATTGATCAAGGATGCATAACAAAAACAGAGAAGATGTTGATCATTGACAAGTTGGCAGGAAAATCCTGACTGTTCAAACATAATTCAACCAATTTTAGTGCTGTTGTTTAGACATGTTCAACAAAAAACAACATTGGAGCACTGAAATTAACAGGATACCCAATGGAAACCAGTATTTCAAGTTGGTATCCAGACAGTTTTTAACAGTTTCCATGTGGTTTCCAGCAACACTGAAACACTGAAACTTAATTTTGCACCAGTATCCGGGTGGTATCCAGTGCGAATAATTACCCACTCCTCCAAGTGGTATCCATGCATTCTTGCAGGTTACAACCAAGTAATCATGTGATAGTTTCCACTTGGTTTCCACTTGGTTTCCATATTTCTTAGTTTACACTTGGTTTCAACTTGGTTTCCATGTTCAGGTTTACTGTAGGTTTCAGTCTGGTTTCCATGTTAAAGTTTATTGTAGGTTTCAGTCTGGTGTCCATGTTAAGGTTTACTGTAGGTTTCAACCTAGTGTCCATGTTGAGGTTTACTGTAGGTTTCAGTGTGGTTTCATTTAATGGTTTACTGTAGGTTTCAGTGTGGTTTCAGTGTAATGGTTTACTGTAGGTTTCAGTGTGGTTTCAGTGCAATGGGTTACTGTAGGTTTCAGTCTAGTTTTCATGTTAAGGTTTACTGTAGGTTTCAGTGTGGTTTCAGTGTAATGGTTTACTGTAGGTTTCAGTGTGGTTTCAGTGTAATGGTTTACTGTAGGTTTCAGTGTGGTTTCATTTAATGGTTGACTGTAGGTTTCAGTCTAGTTTGCATGTTAAGGTTTACTGTAGGTTTCAGTGTGGTATCAGTTTAATGGTTTACTGTAGGTTTCAGCGTGGTTTCAGTGTAATGGGTTACTGTAGGTTTCAGTCTAGTTTCCATGTTAAGGTTTACTGTAGGTTTCAGTGTGGTTTCATTTAATGGTTTACTATATGTTTCAGTGTGGTTTCAGTGTAATGGTTTACTGTAGGTTTCAGTGTAATGGGTTACTGTAGGTTTCAGTCTAGTTTTCATGTTCAGGTTTACTGTAGGTTTCAGTGTGGTTTCAGTGTAATGGTTTACTGTAGGTTTTAGTGTGGTTTCAGTGTAATGGGTTACTGTAGGTTTCAGTATAATTTCCTTGTTACGGTTTTCTGTAGGTTTCAGTGTGGTTTCATTTAATTGTTTACTGTAGGTTTCAGTGTTGTCTTATTTAATGGTTTATTGTAGGTTTCAGTGTGGTTTCAGTGTGATGGTTTACTGTAGGTTTCAGTGTAATGGGTTACTGTAGGTTTCAGTCTAGTTTACATTTTAAGGTTTACTGTAGGTTTCAGTGTGGTTTTAGTGTAACGGTTTACTGTAGGTTTCAGTGTGGTTTCACTGTAATGGTTTACAGTACTGTGGGTTTCAACCTGGTGTCCATGGTTGACATGATTTAAATGAATACAGTGTCAACACCTACAGCATCTACTGATATCTTCATCAAGAGCAATAATGTTTCGGAGAAAATAATGCTAGTAATGACAAACATAACTGTACTTTGTTATCAAGTTTATTACATAAAGTGTCAATAGCAGAGTAAATCTTGGAATATTATTTTAACTAATTGCAAAAAGGAAATGACATGTGACAATCAAATCTATAAAATGTATTTAAACACAAAAGTCTATGTGGTGAAACTAAGTATGATCATCATAGATACAAATTGAAAAATTGCATTATTTATATAAATTACTTCATACATGATCCAGCAAAATAATATCAATTGAACAGGACAGTGCTGCTGATCAAGAAAATATGATCACTGATAAAGCCACAGGTACGGTTTTATTCTGGCTTATTACTGTCCAGCCTGCCAGTCAATATTCAATGTATTTGAGGAACAGGTGATTCTATTGGTTTAATAACGTCACGAATCATCCTCCTGGGGCGATGTCAAACACTTCAGCTTCAAACTGAGTAAAGAAGGCAATATGAAAGCTCAAATTACAATGTTGATATGTCGTTCAAATGTTGTACCTCTGATTTATACCCTTTGATTTATTTCCTGTTGCTGTTTTTTCGAAGAATTATTCCAAAAATACAAAACAATGAAATATTTTGTATTTAACAACATGTACTTTTTGTTGACATTAATTGGTTGAACAAGTTTCTTTAATTACGATTTACACCTCTAGATTGGCGGTAATGATTCTTATTATTTCAACTCATACCCTTTGTGAATGGTAATGCGCTTTTAGATAATCAATACTACGCATTCGTACTCAAAGGACACACACATCTTGATGTAGCTTTAAGAATGAATAATAAGGTTTCCTTGGCTCCACGTGAATCTTAAATTAAATAACGGATCACATTTATTATTTTTCACCTCCCAAAGGGCCAATATAGTATCTGTTTCGTTGTCATGCATTTTGTATTACATGGTCGTCGTACTGCTGGATTTTATAAGGATTTGTTGTATCATGATACACACGTACCGACCAATCTTATAACATTTATAATAAATACTGCTATTAAGTTATATTATCATCGTAACACAATGGTTTATGAGGTGAGGTGAGGTGATTTGCCATTTGACGCCGATTTCACAAGTATTTCGCTCGTATTTCGAAAAGCGAGAGCCCGCAACATCACTTTGGCTATGCATGCAGGGAAACCTGCGAGTATCAGATGGATTTAGCAGACCATGGGTGGTACTGCAATACAATCCAGTGTAAGGTAATTTTATGTTCACATTTTTATGTTTACTGTAGGTTTCAACCTAGTTTCCATATGTAGGTTTCAGTGTGGTTTCATGTAATGGTTTACTGTAGGTTTCAGTGTGATTTCAGTGTAATGGTTTACTGTAGGTTTCAGTGTGGTTTCAGTGTAATGGGTTACTGTAGGTTTCAGTCTAGTTTTCATGTTCAGGTTTACTGTAGGTTTCAGTGTGGTTTTAGTGTAATAGGTTACTGTAGGTTTCAGTGTGGTTTCATTTAATGGTTTACTGTAGGTTTCAGTGTGGTTTCAGTGTAATGGTTTACTGTAGGTTTCAGTGGGGTTTCAGTGTAACGGGTTACTGTAGGTTTCAGTCTAGTTTTCATGTTAAGGTTTACTGTTGGTTTCAGTGTGGTTTTAGTGTAATGGTTTACTGTAGGTTTCAGTGTGGTTTCAGTGTAATGGTTTACTGTAGGTTGACATGATTTAAATGATTCAGTGTCAACACCTACATCATCTACTGCTATCTTCATCAAGAGCAATAATAGTAATGACACAAATAACTGTACTTTGTTATCAAGTTCATTACATAAAGTGTCAATAGCAGAGTAAATCTTGGAATATTATTTTAACTAATTGCAAAAGAAATGACATCTGACAATCAAATCTATAAAATGTATTTAAACACTCAAGTCTATTAAAAGGACATAAATCTATTCAAAGGACATTTTATATATTCTAATTTAAGGTCAAAGTCTGCATGACATACAAACACATAATTAGTACAACAACTGTAGCTGTCGATTTTGAGAATGAAATTTTCATGTAATCATTTATAAACTTTAGTGAATCAAGAAAGTGCAGACTGTTTGTATCGATGCTTTATATATTGAAATAATTATTTGTTGGATATGTAATACCTGTTCACTTTCAGGGAATAAACATAAATCGGAGTACATAAACTATTAAATTATATTACCAAAGTCTTTCTGATATATCATGTGGCAGGGTAAATATAAAGAAATGTTTAACGAATGTGATAATGTTTTCAAAATGGTGCATATTCTCATATATATATATAATACATTTGGTGTCTGATAATTCTGAACGTAGCACTGTGTTAACTTATTAAATATATTCGGTCTTCTATATTTGTTAACATTTTGGAAGATCTGTGATATTAGTGTAAAAATAAGGTTGCTCACTGAAATTTGGCTTTGGCATAGATATTGTTATTGCTTATATGTTAAATAGTAGTCTAATATATAATACATAACAATACGTGTGTATTACATTCGTTAAGCATTAGGTATACGCAACAACACAATGACACCTTTCAATAAATAGTCCTTGACCTTATAATTTATATTTTGTTTATTCTTTCACCCGTGTATAATTCATAATTCATTTCATTACTTATCCAGCTTGTCCATTCATTGTACTAGATAGTTTGATGTTGGTTTCCATTTAAGGAATGTATGAATGAAAAGCAACATGAAACTACACTTGACAGTTTCATGTTGGTTTCCGTTTAATGGAATCTTTGAATGCAAATTTCCAGGAATTGAAAACAACATGAAACTTCACTTGATAGTTTCATGTTGGTTTCCATTTAATGGAAACAATAATTGCAATTTCCAGGAATGGAAATAAACATAACACTTCAAACTGTAGTTTCCTGTTCGTTTCCATTATGGACATACTAAATATTATATAGTCCAAAATGGATTCTAGTTGGAAAGTAGTTTACCTAGTTTCAGCGGATGGATACCAAGTGGATACCCCTATTACCCAGTTTACAGTTGGTTTCCAGATTTCAGGATTATCAGTCATTTTTGCTGTGAAAGTATTTTCAATAAATATTCTGCAACGGATTCCAAAATAAATAGTATGATAACAAATGTTTGCCACTAACATGGCAATGTACCAAGCCAGTGACATTGAGTTAGTAAGACACATCATTGGAGCTAATTTATATATTGCATTACTGGAAAAAAAGTGCCATGATGATCAGCAAATTTTAAGACCTTGGGTGCTTGGGTTCATGATATATCGTGTTAATAAGATTTCTAAAAAGTGGTCAAAGAGTCGTGGTGACCTTGAAAATAACATTAACTGGTGTCTGCGTCTTCCCACAATGTAGGCAGACACTAAATTTGAAGACTTTGGATGCAACGCTTCATAAGATATCGCGTAAACAAGAAATGTGACGTATGGATGTACGGACGTACGTACGGACGCCGCTGAATTCATAGTCAAAATATATTGGCAAATGTAAACTCGTGCCATTTTCGTTTCTTGGTTTTGTTTTCTTTCGTATTTTGTTGCCACACGTTGGAAAACATCACAGTAAATATATACCATATTCTGTTTACTATAAATTACCATAGGCTCACATAACTTTTATTTTTCTTTAAGAGTGTTGCTATAGTATTACTTGAGATGTGAGATTATATTGTATTATCCAAAATCATTCTTCCTTAATTTCATTTGAAAAAATGTACCACTCTATAGACAGAACTGACATTATATTGTGACAGCTTCATGTTTATTACGTCAAGGCCTTGTGATGTCATCAAGTATTTTAGATTTAGCATGTGAGTCTTTACTTGGTGTTGTGAAAACATTGTGGAAAATCTGTGAAAACAAGTGAAAGCTATGTGGATAGAGTTGTGAATGATTTATTTGTGAAAAATATGAACTCAGTAATATTTCATATCATATTATATAACTATTATTTCTAGTGTATCAGTATCTTTACTTTCCATGATCACAATTGCAAACACTTGATGCATCTTGATATGATTGGTATAAGCACTTTTTGTTGATATTAATTGGTTGAACAAGGTTCTTTAATTACGATTTACACCTGTAGATTGGCGGTAATGATTCTTATTAATTCAATTCATCCTCTTTGTGAATGGTAACGCGCTTTTAGATACTCAATACCATGCAGTTGTACTCAAAGGACACACAAATCTTGATTCATTTAAGAATGAATAATAAGATTTCCTTGGCTCCACGTGAATCTTGAACTAAATTAAATAACAGATACTATTTATTATGTTTCACCTTCCAAAGCGCCAATGTAGTATCTGTTTCTTTGTCGTGCATTTTGTATGACATGGTCGTCGTACCTGCTGGTTTTTTTTAAGGATTTGTTGTATGATGATACACACTGACCAATCTTGCACCATTGAAAATGAATATTGCTATTCAGTTATATTATCATCGTAACCCAATGGTTTATGAGGTGAGGTGAGATGATTTGGCATTTGACGCTGATTTCACAAGTATTTCGTTCGTATTTTTAGTAAGCGAGAGCCCGCAACATCACTATGGCTATGCATGCAGCTAAACCTGCGAGTATCAGATGGATTTAGCAGACCATGGGTGCTACAGCACTAACATTCAGTGAAAGATGAGGTGAGGTGATTTGGGGTTTATCGCCGCTTTCAAGAGTATTTCACTTAAATCGCGGCTGCTAATATTATGGCAGGGAGAAAGCCCACAGCGCCATGTGGCTATGCATTGCGGTGAAACCTGCGAGCATCTGCTGGAACCAGCGAACCATGGGTGGTACTACGCTGAAATTCAGTGTAGCATTGCACCATAACCTTACTGCGTGTAGAACAGTTCCCTACTGCAGACAAAGTTGACGTGCCCTAGCGGGATCAGTGTAAGATAATGTTATGTTCACACAAAATACCCCCCCCCCCCCCCCCCCCCCCCCAAAAAAAAATTACTTTAAGTTACAGTTAAAAGCGCAAGACAACATTGTGACTATGCATTGCAGTGATACATATGTGCATCGGCTGGAACTAGCAAATTATTGGTTTCACTGCGCTGATATTATATATAACGTTGCACCCGGACCTGAGTGCATCTAGAACAGTTCTCCACAGAAGCCAAAGTTGAGAAGCCCCTCGCAGGAATCGAACCCCGGGCATCTTGATCGTTAAACTGTAATCTGTTTTCAAACAGCTTAATTTAAGAACAACTAATTATAATCACTATCCATCTTACACATTCAAGGTATTGCGTAATCCAAGTGCATAAATTATCATGATCGAGAACTTCCAAACAATTTAAACTATATTAAAAGGATTGGCTACAATAGATTGTTTCGTAAAATGGGAAATACTCTTTTAAGCAACGTTAAACCCTACCTTGCCTCACCTCACCTACTTGCTAAGGCAAATTCAATTCCAGCCCGGAGCAAGACATTGATTTAAAGTAGTTGTCTCGTCCCCTGAGTATTTTGAACATATAAGTATGCGTATTTATGCTTGTCGCTTCTTGTAATGATGCACACATGTCACATAGTGCATTTATAGACATTTAGATGACACACTTTGTCACCTAGGGATATAAATCTAATAATCTTATAATATGATCATACTTTTGCTTTTTGACATAAAAGGTCTAATTCCAGTCAGATAAGATTGAATTAAGAACAAAAAAGGAAGTAATTCAAAAGAATATTTCAGGTTCAAAACGTTTAGATGAGGATGGCTTATTTGATCATTTTTGTTTATGTTTTATGCTTTATGCATTAATTTTGTTAAATTCAAAATCGCATTTAAAGGCATTATGTCGTCTTAAACCAATGGTGTTGGTATTTCACAGAAGTAAACTGTCGCAGTTGTGTAGCATAGTTCACTTTAGTATATAAACGCGTCTGATAAATCACTCAAAAAACGGATAACTTAATCATATATACATATGTCAGTGATTTCATACAAATATTCAAAAATGGTGCATTCTACATCATTAAGCTCATGCTGCTTACCAAATGTATTAACAATCTATATCACAATACTATTGCCTCCATCATCTGAATGAATTACATTTTTGTCAGACGTCCTCTTCATCAACTTTTTTAAAGGCGCTGTAGTGCGTGTTTTGTTTTGCATATTACGTTTTTCAAATTAGCTGTATTAAAGTTTATACAATATATTGCTACGTAAGAGGGTGAAACATATAATTACACGAGCCGATAAGCCGTATCAATTGAAAATGGTTTTCTGCATTGGAAGAAAATGGTGTGACCTGCACAGCGACAATTGTGTTGAACTCTTTAGTGTCACATGTAGATTTGTTGGTCTCATGCGATCCTGAGAGTTCAAACATCAGGATTGTTGACCATCATGGTGCTACTACTCCCAGTGTTTAGGCATCACTGCATCAGTGAGGAAAATTTAACTGCCTTCGAGCAGCCATTTTAAAGTGAAAATATTAAAATGGACAAGCGAAGGGAATTTGACTTTCATAACCTACCGAACCATGTACATTCGTTTAGGAACTATTTTTATTCACCCGGGAGTAATCTTTGGCTATGGGTAACACTTATTTACATTTTCATGAGAGTGCTTTTAAGAACGTACTCAGAGAGTACTAAGGACGAAATACGTGATACAGCCTCTGTAAAGATGATAGTGTTAGGGGAAAACATTTTGGAACACAAAAGGTTACTATAAATATAATCGGTGTTGTAGAATCATTTGGCAGTGTAGTTTTCAATCAGCTGACCATTCCATTGATATCTTCATTAACAAAAGTTCGACTAAAGTCAATCACCAAACGGATGCAAGTAATTAGGTGTGTTTTGTATCAATAAAGGAGTCATAGTTAGAACATACTTTCTTACTGTCATGGGTGTATGTGTACATTCTTAAGTATTTTACCTGTTGTACTTCATAAACGTTTACATTTATACTTATACATTTTGAAGGGATATATATATATACATTGTATAAGATTTCAGGATATCATAAAAAATCATTAGAAATACAGTGCAGCATACAATATCTATGCAATTCCATAAGCATTTTGCAATTATAGGAGCCTTATATTGATTTATGTTTTCCTACACGATAACTTAAGAGAACATTCTTCAAGGAACGCTGATATAAGAAGAAAATATAATTATATATATATATATATATATATATATATATATATATGAAAATATCAAAGAATTGCCAACCTTCCAACTTAATTAATTTTTAATTGTGGCACGTCACTGTCTGTCCTGGGACTAAAAAGGTCGTGCACCTGGATTTATGCACTGATAAACCATGTCAAAGCACCTGTCAACCCAATGGTCGACACAAAAAAGATGTCTGATTGTCTACTGTACTTTTGTGACAGGCGTTTACTACTGAACCAGTAATGCGTTTGAAAAGATAAAGGTATTTTCAATAAATATTCTGCAGGAGATTCCAAAATAAAATATAGTCGCAAGCGACGACAAACGGATTCAGCAGTTTCAATTGTTTTAATTAAGACATCTTTCCTATGTTGCTGCGTATTTATTAAAAGCAAGTTTCAAGTCTCTAGCATATCTCTAGGAGTATTGAGACCCAAAGTTTACATGTTAAAATCGAACAATTGTGTGACTATATACAGTAGTATGAGCATGTACTTACGTTAACTGAATAGACCGGAAGTGGTTGTTTCAGACCTATTTTCAAAAGGGATTAATTGGCTTACTGGTTCGGTAGAATATGATTTGATAATAATGTTTGAATAAAAAGAAAAGAGAAGGAATAGAATTGAAATAGTTTAGAAATGCAAGGACGATGTAGATGTAGAACAGGGCTGTATAAATTGTTAGAAACGGCAGAATAAATGTTTGTGGATACGAGACAATGATGTCTCAAATTCGATACCCTTGGCTGGTTTTAAAATACGCATTCAATGGTTACAGTTAGTAAAATGTGCGAAAGACTGGCTTAAAACGAGGGTAGTTTCATTGATGAGTTTGTTAGTCAATTGTCACATGCGTATTGTATGAATGGTGGAAGGGGCACTCTTTTGGCGCAGTAAAATACCATCTTGCCTTATATGGATGTAGCTTAATATGACAATAGTAAAATTTTGTTTATGAATGAATGAAGTGCTAATTCGTTGACTCGTGCTACGTCCCTAATAATTCTCTATTATGTAAGATAACAAATTGCATACCAATGTCTGTGTGCATTACACTCAATGCGAACCATATAAAATAATTAAAATCTACTTTGTGAAGTGTTAGGATGAGAGGGAGATTTGATACATTAACAGTCCATGCGCCTCCAGCTGTTACTAATTCCCAAATAAAATCAACAGCATCGTTATACTTGTGCAGAACCGAAACTACAGTCCGATTTACATGCACAGACCTTTCAAGCATAATCAACCTAAATTTGTCTTTTTCTGTGTTGTAAAATAGCATCTAAAATTACTTTCAGCTAACAGATGTGTGTTAACCGGGATGAAGTGTCCTGTTTTCGACCAGAAGTATTTTGACATATATCGTCACTATACTGAGTCGATTGTCTTCAAATTGGTTATTTTCGGCAACATTCAGTACTTCTCGATACAATAGCACCATCTATAACAGACCTGACCCCCAACAACACAATGTATGCCAAAACGAAAGTGTGAATTTCCTGTGCACACATCAAAATGAAAGGTGTCGGGTTTGCCTGCCCACATCAGCATCGTAGGATGGTCAAGGGGAAGAAACTCTTGCACATGACGCTTCAATAAAATCTTCATCTATTCCCCAATGCTTCAGCTGCATATAAATCTAAGTTGTAGATGCAAATATCTTCAAAGTGGTGTAACGCTTTGTTTAAGTATATTAACGAAATAATTATGATTCTCCCATTTATAATGAACCACCAGCAACTACCCGTATGGAATGTACCATTCACTTAAGCAGTACAGACAAATCCATTTCGCTTACGAAGTCTGACTTGGAAACGACAGACCAACGTGTACATGAAGACACTACATCCTCATCCCACCTGCCATCGGGAACCACCCCCATTGACAATGTGTAGGCTACAACGCAAAAAAAGCTGTTGTTGTTGGATAGGAGTTTAACTCTGCTTCCGCCATTGGTGATTTCGCCGACGGGGAGTTATACTTACTTCAACTTCCAAACGCAAGGCATAACTCTTGCCAGTCTGCATTACTGACTGATTTAACCCTTGCGGTATTTCCCTCGCTTTGTTGTGTCAAGACAGTGAATAGCTGCACCAGAAAGGAAATACTGCAAGGCCTGTAATGTCAGCCAGTAATGGGAAGGTGTACTTACTTAAGCTGAAAGCTATAAAACAAAAAGACAGATAATTTCAAAGTGTAAGTACACCTCCATAAAAAAAATATGAAAAAGCTGGTGAGAAAATTACATGTTTAAGTCCAAAATACAGCAATAATTTGTTTAATATTAAATGATAGTAAAGATAAGAAGTGAAGCGACATGGTTGGGGGGTCGGGGTTGGGACTGAGGGGTGGGGGTATACCCTAAACAGAAGGCCCCATGGCTTCAACTGAAACATGGAAAAACAAACTCCAAAAGCGGATCCAAAACCACCAATTTCACTTAAGGGAAACTTTGATCTTTCGAGCCGTATTACTGACGTCACAGTTTAGCTTAACTGAAAAGGTGGGATTCGGAGCCGGTTTCTGAGCTTGACTTGTGAATTGGTACATCCAAATCGACTACAGTGTAAATATCGTATGAGCTTTTTCCAGGATGTACCTCTCAGTTCGCGCAGAATAGCTTTTCACTCGAACTGGTATGATTTAGTACACAGTAGCATGTATATCTGTGGAGAAATTAGAATTTTAAAGGTTTCCGGGAGGCCACGATGAACCAGACATTGTCGATACTGTTGCCCGGTTATTCGAGTTTAAGTATGAGTCTTTTCACTTGAAAATCATCTAATTCAACTAGTGTGTAATTATCATATGAATTCATTCCTATATGTATATCTCAGTTCACGTAGAATACATTTCCACTCGAACTGGCATGACTAAAAGCTTAATAGCATGTGTATCTTTGGAGAAATGAGAATTTTAAAGAATTCCAGTAAGGCCACGATGAACCAGACAGTGTTGAGACTGTTGTCCGGTTATTCGTGTCTTAGCATGATTCTTTACACTTGCAAAATCTTCTAAATCGACTATTGTATAAATATCATATGAATTTCGAACAGGTTTTACCTCACATTACGCGTAGAATAGATTTTAACTCGAACTGGTATGACTTATTGCTCTGTAAATTGTATATCTTTGGAGAAATAAGAAAATTCGATTTTTTTTTAAGAACCTAGGTAAACATTCAAAGTTATCATACTTTGAAAGATAATTTTGAAAAAGTTAATAGGATTTCGCTTATAAGATATGAAACTTGTTGTTCCCCAATGCTTCAGCTGCTTATACATCTATGTTTCAGCTCTCAGATGCAAATATCTTCGGCGTAGTGTTTCCGCAAAAATGCACAGGGTTAAAACATTTGAAAACGTAAAAATTTAAATATGGCGTCGAAACCACTTGACCTACGACTCCGCAATGGTAACATATTTTGTTTGTCTAGTTATTAAGCATATTTTAAAACAAGTTGCGAGTCTCTAGTATCTCTCTGGGGGTGATTTGGAGCGAAATTTAACATGTCAAAATCAGACAAATGGAAAGAAAATCAAAATGACGGCTAAACCACGTGACCTACGAATTCGTCATCATTTACGTTTTTGCTTGTAGTGTTCTTGCGCATCGTTTGCAAAAAGTTTCACGTCTCTAAGTGCAATTTAGAAAATAATCCCCATGTTAAAATTGTTCTTTATTATGACCGGAAATGACTGTTCGCGAGCGATGTTATTATTGATTCATAAAGACCATAGTCCTGTCTTACTCTCCTGAAAAAATCGTTCAATTCGATTGTCAGGTTTTTGAATTATCGCCCCTGAAAGTTCGCGGTTTTCAAAAGTTGCCTGACTTTGAAAGGTCGCTGTCAAAAAAGTATTAGGATTTCGCTCAAAAGAGAACAAACTTGTTATTCCCCAATGCTTCAGCTATATGTAAATAAAGGTTCAGCTCTTAGGTGCTAATATCTTCGGAGTGGTGTTTCCGCAAAGGTACATGGGGTCCGAAATTTTGAAAAAGTTTTAAAATCCAAGATGGCGGCTAAACCACGTGACTTACGATTTCACCGCGATTTATTTTTTTGCTCGGATTGTCAATGCGCATCTTTTAAAAAAAGTTCCAAGTCTCTAAGTGCATTTTGAATTTTGTTCCCATGTTAAAAATTGAAATTTGGATTCGAACTGGACCTTTAATGGGTTAAACGATTGGGCCCAAAAGCTTCGATTGACAAGTTCATAGTAAGGGCTACCAGACTGGTAAGTTTGGTGGAATTAGCTGCAGCCGTTCTTGCTGTAGATCGGTCACAAAATTCGTGGAATAATAATAATAAAAAAACAAAAAAACACGCCAATAACAATAAGGATTCAGCATAAATGCTGAATCCTTAATAATATGATAATGATACATACGATATGAATATATGTACTAACCTTCAAAGGATTTCCCTGAGAGAAATCCGATAATCAATACACCCATGCAATTACTGAACATGCTGCACTTTTTGGTGATGAATTATCCTATAGCATTGCATAGAAAAGATTCCCCAAGAGTCACCGTCAGCCACTGAAGTATTCTTAGCAAAGCGACGCAATTTGCTTGATGCTTCAATTGTAAACAACAGAGCAGTGAACAGGCACTTCACGGTCGAGTTTGATGTTGTAAACACCAATTGAAGAAGCATAGTAGAGAGCATGTGAAAATAGGATGCTGCTCCTTGAGATTGCCTTTCTTTGATTAATTGGGTTTTGCAATGTCCTTTAAAACTACATGAGATTATGTTAGCCTTATTAGACTACCAACATGTACTTGATATCACACAGCGGTTGCCTTTTGTGGGTAAGATTAGCTTTGCTCAAAGGACCGTGTTTACATATTGTTTTTGAGAATTAAGTTTATGGAGTCGGTGAAAAATAAGCAATATGGAAGTTGACCGTTTCATTTTTAGAATGAAGTACATTAAAATCGTGCACGTTGCGTAAAAAACAAATTTAACTTTACTTTATAAATGATAAAGATTTCAAATTTTTATGAAATAATACAATTGAACTATATCAAACACGTTTGGTTTTTGAAATGGGACACTGTATGTCTACCTACGAGAACGAAGGCATGACATATATTATAATGGCATTAATTTTCAATACCAAACAATTGTATGTCTTCAAACTGATCAGCTTCATTAAATAGTTTACACTTATTTGTTTGCAAGAACTTGTGTCCCGTCCTCCAAAAGCCTTACTCGTCAATATTAACACTCATCTTCACATTTCTTTATTTGTCACGTTTATGGTTTGTGAATGTAAAGAAGTCAATAACATAATTTAATGATATCAATTACATATCACTTACAGCTAAAATATGTAATGAATTTAACTGCCTTTCTAATTAAACCTTGTTTAGGATTTCATTAAAGCAAAATGAATGTCCTTCTAATAAACGAAAGTAGCATCTAATTAAAATATCATCTCTACCATTTGTCTGATACATGCGCGGTAATTATACACATATGTATTCGAGTTTCGTAAAAGTCATACGGCGCAGTGGGAAACGTGGAAAACTTATTTTTCTAGAGCTAAAAAAACATCTCACACAATTCGTCAATGATTTCAATAACGACGAAATACAGTTCTTCGCTCTGAAAAAAATATTTCTAGGCAAACATGATATGTACACACTTTCTGGTTTAGAAATTATTGACTCGTTTTATGTTTAACAATATAGGCAATAACGTATGGTCGCACCACAAGTAGTTACCGTTGCGTTGTTAACCATGTTGATGAACTTGCTATCAGCTGATATGTAACTCAAGGTATAAATATCTGACAAAATGCACACACAGACCAATGAAGCATCATAATTTTAACTAACATAGCCGATTGCCTGTTGGTCACGTGTTTTTGTCATGTGAGCCTATGGTGATGTATAGTAAACAGACTAATGGTATTTGTGAACCAAGGGCTGACATATTATTTCCTAATTGATGGAATCAGATATCAAGACGAGCCATGGATGTGTTTAGCATTCATTTTCAGTCCATATGTTTGTCTAATGTTTATGGCCAAAGTGGAACTAGAAAAGTGTCTGTTCACTGTAGGTGTCGTATAATGGTTGGAACTGGTTGAAAATATATTGAAAAATGTAAACTCGTGCATTTTTCGTTCATGGTTTTCGTTTCTTTCGTATGTTGATGCCAAACGTTGGAAAATATCACAGTAAATATATCAGGACCTACTGTCACGTTGTCTGTATTTTGATAATAAAGATAAAAACGTATTCTTTATATTGCTTCAGTCCAGCAGATAATATAGTTTTTAAAATAAAACATTTAAGTAAAACCATGTACATTCGTTTTAGAGCTCTTTTTACTGGTTGAGGAATATTATCTAGCCATTAATTATATGTTCGTGATTAGATTTTGTTTTCAGTAATGCGGTCTTAAGCTCACTTATTCTGTTGAACTTATGTCAACCAGGCAAAGCACGTACCAATGTCGAGTAGGAGAGTCGTTGAGTAAATTGTTTGTTTTAGAATTAATGAGAATACATATATCATGACCAATGTACAATGTACATGTATGTTTCATATGATAGATCGCACATATCATATTCATATCTTTTATCGAAATAGTGTCATTCATCATCTTCAAGATGTGGTTTATTAAGATCAATATGTATGTATGTTTGATTATCTCAAGAACCATGATCATTCATGAAAGAGATATGGCACTGTAATATGAACGATTAAATCGTTTTTCGATTAGCTTGTCCTCAATGCCTATTTGTTATAAATCCGAAAGTTGTGAGGGGGAGGGGTGGGTTGAAATGCATGTGAGAGTTTGGTGTTTTGATGAGTGAGAGTGAGACAGAGAGAGGCAGAGAGAATAGCAAAATATCGACTTTTGCCACCTTAGTGATGTTTTGCGTTTGTCAATAATCTATTCCTTCGATACAATATTACTTGAATGACAGGACATTACTATGACATTTTTTCTTGACATGCGGTCGCTCGTTGTGTATTAACGGTGAACATTCAATTCATTGCTCAATCCTTTTTGCTCTATTTTCGTAATCATTCCATTCAATTCAATTAAGCTTGTTTCTGTTTCGACTTTTTATAAAACCATGAATATTATCCATGCATTAATTTTTTATAAAAATACAGTTTATTATCATTATTATTGTTGAAAGACTCTGTAAATTCAGTTATCTATTTTCTAAATTGTAAAAAAACATTAAATACTAAAAATAGTTATACAGACTAAACAATTGATGTTTTCGGGAACGAATATGGTCTAAAATGAAATACCTAACTGTTTAATCTTGTTTTTTTTCAAAAACAAAGATTACATGTTGTTGTCGATGATGTATAAAGTCTCCAAGAGCCTGTTATAATTTAAAATATGTCGCAAGAAGCAAATCAAGTAATCATTGGGACTAGAGTTATCAACAGTTTATCTATCCAATGGATAATCAAAACAGGAACATTTCTGGATAACAACTTCTAAAAGGTGGACAATTAGACATTCGGGACTTTATACCTTGTTTTGTCAATACGTTGTCTCAAACTGAACAAAACTGAGCTTTCCAAAGTTCATTTGATATTTAGTCCACAAGATGTAACTGAGGAAATAATCAATCAGTGTAGAGTGCACCACAATCCATACAATTTTATTTTTACTGATTAAAACGATAATTAAACATGCTACACCTCATACGATGCCAGTCTAAAGAGTCCTGATGTAAAGGTTGAAATGTCACTACGCTACAAATGAGTTGATCAATGGATATTATACGAGGTTCAGAGTAATTGTAACGCCCTTCAAGAAAAATGCTAAACGAAAAGTAAACTAAAATCAATTTTGATAAATGGCTGGTTTTAAGACAATGAACCCAAAACGGGCAAGCCATCCTTAAAAATGTATTGTGTTATCGGCAAGTGATTACTGGTATATAGAGAATATCCCGCTCCTGTCTTCACAAATACAACAAACACATAACATTCACTGTAGATGTTCATCTAAGAGAGTTGATTTAGTATTTCGTGAGATGTGAGATTATATGATTTATCCATAATCATTCTTTAATTATTTCCTTTGAAAAATGTATGTTTAAAACGTCCATTTCCCCATTTATTTTATTACTTAAGCTAAAATGTGAGCTCCCTCAATGTAAGAAGTGCAAAGTTTAAGACAGTGCATGTTTGCTTAATCAGCGGATTACACCTGATAGCATATTCTGTTGAAGTCTTGTAACCCCATGTCAAAGTTGTTTTACAAAGCACGTTTCAAAATCGGGTAGAAGAGGCTTCAAGTAAATCATTTATTTTAGAATGCACTTCATACTATGACTATTACTTTTACTGATTAAGACAAACATAAAACATTACGGCCATGCGTGCTATCCTTATCTTAAGAGTCTTAATCCACATTTGACGCCACGATATTGAACTTGAAATGCCATTCGTTAAAAATCATTGGATTAAGGAAGATTTTCTGAAGAACAGAGTGACGTTTAAAAATCCTAAACGAACAGCCCAAAGTTAAAACTAAACGTGAATCAATATTGATGAATCAGCGACGTTTATATCAACGAAATCAAAATGATAATATATTACCTGAGGTTAATATCTCCGTATGATTTAAAAAATACAACGAACATGCTTGAAATGTACATAGTAAATGATTATTATACTGGTATAGTAAAATGTCCATGTTGATGTATGATCCTTATAAAGATCCTTCCTAGTCAACTTACCACGGAAGTCATAATTAAGCGGCTAATGAAAACTTTGCTGAATGAAAGTAAACATGACACAATAAATATTATTGGCTCCCCTCCTTGAAAGGTATTTGTACACTCATATAATCTTTTCATAAACAATATTTAGTTTTCACCATAATTATAGACAAGCAGCGCTAAATGTGTTTAGATTAGTTTTTTTCTACCGACATGTACCTAAATCCAAATAAATTATTGAATGTTGTAGGCTTAATTTTTTCTCTCAGACTGAGCTACAAATGTAAGTTCCTGACTTAGACGCATTGTGAATACTGACTTACGTTTTTGGCTTGGCTAAGTCAATAAATATAAACTTAAATGAAAACTTTTGAAATCAATGAAAGTTTTGACTTAGTTGTTTGTTCAATACCGCCCCTGGTTCCTAGTCAATTTAGTCCATCACAGGTTAACGGAAACCTTGCTGAATGCCATTTATTTGTCTGTGCTATCTTAACGGCCGAGACAACACTGGGCACTGGACACGGGTTGTGTAATGAGATGTTTACCCTCTAACATTATACAATTATTGATTTCAGTTGAGGTGAATCAAATGGTGACCTCGGAACATTTCCTTTACCGATAACTGACGTCAATAATTGTTTTATTATATGATTCATGACAATTCATTTTTTAAATTAATTTGTTCAACATAACGTTTCGTCATTGTCAAGGACCATCCGTCTCATATATCAGAAAACAGAACACGCGTCCATCAAAAAACAATATAGTGTATAAATGTTAATAATATATAGCAAATTTGAGAAAATATGCCAACAACGTGCCAAAAAAGCACTTTAACAAGTTGGCCAACTTAACCAAAACGCTAACCAGTACTTGGAGTGGCAATATATTTAGTTTTTGACAAGATGTTCTGCTGATGTATGAACAAATTCCAAACGCAAGGCATAACTCTTGCCAGTCTGCATTATTGGCTGATTTAACCCTTGCGGTATTTCCCTCGCTTTGTTGTGTCACGATAGTGAATCGCTGCACAAGAAATGCATAGCCGGCCTGGATTTCTAAACACAGATTTCTTAAGGAAATACTACAAGGCCTAAATCAGCCAGTAATGGAGACTGGCAAGAGTTATGCCTTGCATTGGGAAGTTGGTGTATGAATATATCTTATTTCCTTTCATAACTCAATCTGTCAGTGAGATATTGAAACCTCAGCTGTCCAGAAAATACGTGAGTAAAAGGTCAGAGTATCTTTATCTGTTGTGGTCCCTCTATCCTCTACTCAACGTTCGTCTCAAATACAGTAGCTGAGGCTTAACCATCTATTGCTATTCATAGCACATATACTTTCATTCGATGAACTATTATTTAATTAGTTTTGAATAATGTATGTTCTATCACAAAATGAAGAGAGTCCATAAATGAATGAAATTACCAATTACTTCCGATTAATGTTAAGAAGGCATCGGTACCTTGATTGTGAGTTTATCGCACTATAAAAATATATCTACATACATGATAATGAGTATATGATTGGTTTCGAAAGCAATGTCGAAAATTATGATAACAAAGAAAGAATATGCAATGGGTGAACAGCAATAATATTAAAAACAACAATGTTTTATTTCCTGGTTTTGACGTTTTCATGTTCTGCTATAATTGTTTTGATTATGATGCAAATATTTGGACCGAATCCTTTTGCTAGTTCAATATTATTCTTTTCTGGAATTGCAAATACCATTTTTCTTTGAGGAGGCAAATTACATTTCCACTATGGAATAGGAAGTTGGTTAAAAGTGGTTGTTATATCAAGCACTTTGAAAATATAAGACTGCTTGAAAGTGCTTTTTTTCGTCATGATGCAATTATGTCAAACGGTGCATTTAAAGAAATAAATGAATTATAGAAATAAAGATGACAGATCGCACTTTGTCACCAAGGAATGCAAATTTAATATTGTGATCACACTTTGGCCATTTGACATAAAATGTCAAGTTCCCTTCAGATAATATTTGATTAAGAATAAAAAAAAATGAAGTCATTCAAAAGATTATATGAAACCCAAAAAGATCCGATGAGCATGATAAATTTGATTTAATCCTAATTTATTTATTATACAATTCTAATACATCTATTATACAATTCAGTATGGCAACATAGAGGCATGGTGTAGATATTACAGGTTTTCATCATGTCACAGTTGTGACTGGATATGCGTTTGTTTTTAGTAATAATAAATACCAATGTACCAGTGTATTCTTCGAACCACATTCATCATGAAACTTTTCATTATATGGACAGTGTGATCGAGGTAATGTTGTAGAAACAAAATGGCTGGTTTCGTAAATACGTTTTGTTAAACATTAACATCATGATTAAATCCACAATTGTCTTGTCTCATTGCTACATTCTATACAGTGTCCATGCAGGTAGAGGTTCACTAGTTCTTGTGCAGTATCGATAAATGACTTAATGTGTCTGCTGCCATATTAGGAAAAGTTTAAATTCGTCATGAATACAACCGACTAGTTGTATTGTATGTCATCAATTGATTGGCAGTAACAAACGAGACGGTTTTGCTGTACAATCATTTACTCTCAATTCGTTTTGAATGTTGCATTAGTTAAACCATGGGTAATGTTTTCCCCCGGAAATTATTTGATCTTTGATTCTCATTTATTCACGAAATAATTCAATGAAATACACCGTGATGGAACTTTGACAGTTTTGTAAACTTTGTTAAATTAAAAGAAAACAGAGATATAATTGAAAATCGAGGCAAATGATGAGTAAAACATGCTTTTGCTTCGGGGCTTAAGGTTTAATTCATATTACTGAATCAATTCTTGACACATGCCATGTTTATCTCATCTCGTGAACTTATACAATTGGTGTATCACTCGATGAGATGAACATAATATTAGTCAAGAACAAACATATAATCTCTGTCTCATAAACAAAACTATTGTAGGTTTCATCAGTGTTAATTACTCTTTATCACAAAGCTGAACACTTACAATAATATTTTTGAAGCTTCTAATCTCAAAAGAAAATATATTCCATGACTTATTGTTTGAAATTTGTCAAAAAAGGAACATTCTATATCATCAATCCTTTGTTTCAAACATAATGTTTCAATAAAGTAGGCCATTATCCTATATCTATATATCTTCAATACTCAATTACATGTTTATTCATTCAGTATTCATAGTCCATGTTGTGAAGGGAACCTTTTTACAAAGTCACTATAATTGCATTATTGGTGGTCAAGGTTACGGAATCCAATATCGTAAAATGAACATAGTTTCAGCTGACCAGTCCATTGATATATTCATTAAAAATAACCTAATGTTTGAAATGAAGGATGGGTTGTCAATGACATATTATTGATCAAGGATGCATAACAAAAACAGAGAAGATGTTGATCATTGACAAGTTGGCAGGAAAATCCTGACTGTTCAAACATAATTCAACCAATTTTAGTGCTGTTGTTTAGACATGTTCAACAAAAAACAACAATGGAGCACTGAAATTAACAGGATACCCAATGGAAACCAGTATTTCCAGTTGGTATCCAGACAGTTTTTAACAGTTTCCATGTGGTTTCCAGCAACACTGAAACACTGAAACTTAATTTTGCACCAGTTTCCGGGTGGTATCCAGTGCGAATAATTACCCACTCCTCCAAGTGGTATCCATGCATTCTTGCAGGTTACAACCAAGTTTCCATGTGATAGTTTCCACTTGGTTTCCATATTTCTTAGTTTACACTTGGTTTCAACTTGGTTTCCATGTTCAGGTTTACTGTAGGTTTCAGTCTGGTTTCCATGTTAAAATTTATTGTAGGTTTCAGTCTGGTGTCCATGTTAAGGTTTACTGTAGGTTTCAACCTAGTGTCCATGTTGAGGTTTACTGCAGGTTTCAGTGTGGTTTCATTTAATGGTTTACTGTAGGTTTCAGTGTGGTTTCAGTGTAATGGTTTACTGTAGGTTTCAGTGTGGTTTCAGTGCAATGGGTTACTGTAGGTTTCAGTCTAGTTTTCATGTTAAGGTTTACTGTAGGTTTCAGTGTGGTTTCAGTGTAATGGTTTACTGTAGGTTTCAGTGTGGTTTCAGTGTAATTGGTTACTGTAGGTTTCAGTGAAGTTTCCATGTTAAGATTTACTGTAGGTTTCAGTGTGGTTTCATTTAATGGTTGACTGTAGGTTTCAGTCTAGTTTTCATGTTAAGGTTTACTGTAGGTTTCAGTGTGGTATCAGTTTAATGGTTTACTGTAGGTTTCAGCGTGGTTTCAGTGTAATGGGTTACTGTAAGTTTCAGTCTAGTTTCCATGTTAAGGTTTACTGTAGGTTTCAGTGTGGTTTCATTTAATGGTTTACTATAGGTTTCAGTGTGGTTTCAGTGTAATGGTTTACTGTAGGTTTCAGTGTAATGGGTAACTGTAGGTTTCAGTCTAGTTTTCATGTTAAGGTTTACTGTAGGTTTCAGTGTGGTTTCAGTGTAATGGTTTACTGTAGGTTTTAGTGTGGTTTCAGTGTAATGGGTTACTGTAGGTTTCAGTATAATTTCCTTGTTACGGTTTTCTGTAGGTTTCAGTGTGATTTCATTTAAATGTTTACTGTAGGTTTCAGTGTTGTCTTATTTAATGGTTTATTGTAGGTTTCAGTGTGGTTTCAGTGTGATGGTTTACTGTAGGTTTCAGTGTAATGGGTTACTGTAGGTTTCAGTCTAGTTTACATTTTAAGGTTTACTGTAGGTTTCAGTGTGGTTTTAGTGTAATGGTTTACTGTAGGTTTCAGTGTGGTTTCACTGTAATGGTTTACAGTACTGTGGGTTTCAACCTGGTGTCCATGGTTGACATGATTTAAATGAATACAGTGTCAACACCTACAGCATCTACTGATATCTTCATCAAGAGCAATAATGTTTCGGAGAAAATAATTCTAGTAATGACAAAAATATTTGTACTTTGTTATCAAGTTTATTACATAAAGTGCCAATAGCAGAGTAAATCTTGGAATATTATTTTAACTAATTGCAAAAAGGAAATGACATGTGACAATCAAATCTATAAAATGTATTTAAACACAAAAGTCTATGTGGTGAAACTAAGTATGATCATCATAGATACAAATTGAAAAATTGCATTATTTATATAAATTACTTCATACATGATCCAGCAAAATAACATCAATTGAACAGGACAGTGCTGCTGATCAAGAAAATATGATCACTGATAAAGCCACAGGTACGGTTTTATTCTGGCATATTACTGTCCAGCCTGCCAGTCAATATTCAATGTATTTGAGGAACAGGTGATTCTATTGGTTTAATAACGTCACGAATCATCCTCCTGGGGCGATGTCAAACACTTCAGCTTCAAACTGAGTAAAGAAGGCAATTAATGAAAGCTCAAATTACAATGTTGATATGTCGTTCAAATGTTGTACTTCTGATTTATACCCTTTGATTTATTTCCTGTTGCTGTTTTTTCGAAGAATTATTCCAAAAATACAAAACAATGAAATATTTTGTATTTAACAACATGTACTTTTTGTTGACATTAATTGGTTGAACAAGTTTCTTTAATTACGATTTACACCTCTAGATTGGCGGTAATGATTCTTATTGATTCAACTCATACCTTTTGTGAATGGTAATGCGCTTTTAGATAATCAATACTACGCATTCGTACTCAAAGGACACACACATCTTGATGTAGCTTTAAGAATGAATAATAAGGTTTCCTTGGCTCCACGTGAATCTTAAATTAAATAACGGATCACATTTATTATTTTTCACCTCCCAAAGGGCCAATATAGTATCTGTTTCGTTGTCATGCATTTTGTATTACATGGTCGTCGTACCTGCTGGATTTTATAAGGATTTGTTGTATGATGATACACACGTACAGACCAATCTTATAACATTTAAAATAAATACTGCTATTAAGTTATATTATCATCGTAACACAATGGTTTATGAGGTGAGGTGAGGTGATTTGCCATTTGACGCCGATTTCACAAGTATTTCGCTCGTATTTCGAAAAGCGAGAGCCCGCAACATCACTTTGGCTATGCATGCAGGGAAACCTGCGAGTATCAGATGGATTTAGCAGACCATGGGTGGTACTGCAATACAATCCAGTGTAAGGTAATTTTATGTTCACATTTTTATGTTTACTGTAGGTTTCAACCTAGTTTCCATATGTAGGTTTCAGTGTGGTTTCATGTAATGGTTTACTGTAGGTTTCAGTGTGATTTCAGTGTAATGGTTTACTGTAGGTTTCAGTGTGGTTTCAGTGTAATGGGTTACTGTAGGTTTCAGTCTAGTTTTCATGTTCAGGTTTACTGTAGGTTTCAGTGTGGTTTTAGTGCAATAGGTTACTGTAGGTTTCAGTGTGGTTTCATATAATGGTTTACTGTAGGTTTCAGTGTGGTTTCAGTGTAATGGTTTACTGTAGGTTTCAGTGGGGTTTCAGTGTAACGGGTTACTGTAGGTTTCAGTCTAGTTTTCAGTGTAATGGTTTACTGTAGGTTTCAGTGTGGTTTCAGTGTAATGGTTTACTGTAGGTTGACATGATTTAAATGATTCAGTGTCAACACCTACATCATCTACTGCTATCTTCATCAAGAGCAATAATAGTAATGACACAAATAACTGTACTTTGTTATCAAGTTTATTACATAAAGTGCCAATAGCAGAGTAAATCTTGGAATATTATTTTAACTAATTGCAAAAGAAATGACATCTGACAATCAAATCTATAAAATGTTTTTAAACACTCAAGTCTATTAAAAGGACATAAATCTATTCAAAGGACATTTTATATATTCTAATTTAAGGTCAAAGTCTGCATGGCATACAAACACATAATTAGTACAACAACTGTAGCTGTCGATTTTGAGAATGAAATTTTCATGTAATCATTTATAAACTTTAGTGAATCAAGAAAGTGCAGACTGTTTGTATCGATGCTATATATATTGAAATAATTATTTGTTGGATATGTAATACCTGTTCACTTTCAGGGAATAAACATAAATCGGAGTACATAAACTATTTAATTATATTACCAAAGTCTTTCTGATATATCATGTGGCAGGGTAAATATAAAGAAATGTTTTACGAATGTGATAATGTTTTTAAAATGGTGCATATTCTCATATATATATATATAATACATTTGGTGTCTGATAATTCTGAACGTAGCACTGTGTTAACTTATTAAATATATTCGGTCTTGTATATTTGTTAACATTTTGGAAGATCTGTGATATTAGTGTAAAAATAAGGTTGCTCACTGAAATTTGGCTTTGGCATAGATATTGTTATTGCTTATTTGTTAAATAGTAGTCTTATATATAATACATAACAATACGTGTGTAGTACATTCGTTAAGCATTAGGTATACGCAACAACACAATGACACCTTTCAATAAATAGTCCTTGACCTTATAATTTATATTTTGTTTATTCTTTCACCCGTGTATAATTCATAATTCATTGCATTACTTATCCAGCTTGTCCATTCATTGTACTAGATAGTTTGATGTTGGTTTCCATTTAAGGAATGTATGAATGAAAAGCAACATGAAACTACACTTGACAGTTTCATGTTGGTTTCCGTTTAATGGAATCTTTGAATGCAAATTTCCAGGAATTGAAAACAACATGAAACTTCACTTGATAGTTTCATGTTGGTTTCCATTTAATGGAAACAATAATTGCAATTTCCAGGAATGGAAATAAACATAACACTTCAAACTGTAGTTTCCTGTTCGTTTCCATTATGGACATACTAAATATTATATAGTCCAAAATGGATTCTAGTTGGAAAGTAGTTTACCTAGTTTCAGCGGATGGATACCAAGTGGATACCCCTATTACCCAGTTTACAGTTGGTTTCCAGATTTCAGGATTATCAGTCATTTTTGCTGTGAAAGTATTTTCAATAAATATTCTGCAACGGATTCCAAAATAAATAGTATGATAACAAATGTTTGCCACTAACATGGCAATGTACCCAGCCAGTGACATTGAGTTAGTAAGACACATCATTGGAGCTAATTTATACATTGCATTACTGGAAAAAAGTGCCATGATGATCAGCAAATTTTAAGACTTTGGGTGCTTGGGTTCATGATATATCGTGTTAATAAGATTTCTAAAAAGTGGTCAAAGAGTCGTGGTGACCTTGAAAATAACATTAACTGGTGTCTGCGTCTTCCCACAATGTAGGCAGACACTAAATTTGAAGACTTTGGATGCAACGCTTCATAAGATATCGCGTAAACAAGAAATGTGATGTATGGATGTACGGACGTACGTACGGACGCCGCTGAATTCATAGTCAAAATATATTGGCAAATCTAAACTCGTGCCATTTTCGTTTCTTGGTTTTGTTTTCTTTCGTATTTTGTTGCCACACGTTGGAAAACATCACAGTAAATATATACCATATTCTGTTTACTATAAATTACCATAGGCTCACATAACTTTTATTTTTCTCTAAGAGTGTTGCTATAGTATTACTTGAGATGTGAGATTATATTGTATTATCCAAAATCATTCTTCCTTAATTTCATTTGAAAAAATGTACCACTCTATAGACAGAACTGACATTATATTGTGACAGCTTCATGTTTATTACGTCAAGGCCTTGTGATGTCATCAAGTATTTTAGATTTAGCATGTGAGTCTTTACTTGGTGTTGTGAAAACATTGTGGAAAATCTGTGAAAACAAGTGAAAGCTATGTGGATAGAGTTGTGAATGATTTATTTGTGAAAAATATGAACTCAGTAATATTTCATATCTGTTAACTATTATTTCTAGTGTATCAGTATCTTTACTTTCCATGATCACAATTGCAAACACTTGATGCATCTTGATATGATTGATATAAGCACTTTTTGTTGATATTAATTGGTTGAACAAGGTTCTTTAATTACGATTTACACCTGTAGATTGGCGGTAATGATTCTTATTAATTCAATTCATCCTCTTTGTGAATGGTAACGCGCTTTTAGATACTCAATACCACGCAGTTGTACTCAAAGGACACACAAATCTTGATTCATTTAAGAATGAATAATAAGATTTCCTCGGCTCCACGTGAATCTTGAACTAAATTAAATAACAGATAAAATTTATTATGTTTCACCTTCCAAAGCGCCAATGTAGTATCTGTTTCTTTGTCGTGCATTTTGTATGACATGGTCGTCGTACCTGCTGGTTTTTTTTAAGGATTTGTTGTATGATGATACACACTGACCAATCTTGCACCATTGAAAATGAATATTGCTATTCAGTTATATTATCATCGTAACCCAATGGTTTATGAGGTGAGGTGAGATGATTTGGCATTTGACGCTGATTTCACAAGTATTTCGTTCGTATTTTTAGTAAGCGAGAGCCCGCAACATCACTATGGCTATGCATGCAGCTAAACCTGCGAGTATCAGATGGATTTAGCAGACCATGGGTGGTACTGCACTACAATTCAGTGAAAGGTGAGATGAGGAGATTTGGGGTTTAACGCCGCATTCAAGAGTATTTATCACGGCTGCTAGTATTATGGCAGGGAGAAAGCCCACAACGCCAAGTGGCTAAGCATTGCGGTGAAACCTGCGAGCATGGGCTGGAACCAGCGAACCATGGGTGGTACTACGCTGAAATTCAATGTAGCATTGCACCCAAACCTTACTGCGTGTAGAACAGTTCTCTATTGCAGACAAAGTTGGCGCAGGATCAGTGTAAGATAATTTTATGTTCGCCCCCCCCCCCCCCCCCCCCCCCCCCCCCCCCCAAATTACTTTAAGTTACAGTTAAAAGCGCAAGACAACATTGTGACTATGCATTGCAGTGATACATATGCATCGGCTGGAAGTAGCAAATTATTGGTTGCACTGCGCTGAAATTCTATATAGCGTTGCACCCGGACCTGAGTGCAGGTAGAACAGTTCTCCACAGAAGCCAAAATTGAGAAGCCCCTCGCAGGAATCGAATCTGTTTTCAAACAGCTTAATGTAAGAACAACTAATTATAATCACTATCCATCTTACACATTCAAGGTATTGCGTAATCCAAGTGCATAAAATATCATGACCGAGCACCTACAAACAATTTAAACTATATTAAAAGGATTGACTACAATAGATTGTTTCGTAAAATGGGAAATACTCTTTTAAGCAACGTTAAACCCTACCTTGCCTCACCTCACCTACTTGCTAAGGCAAATTCAATTCCAGCCCGGAGCAAGACATTGATTTAAAGTAGTTGTCTCGTCCACTGATTATTTTGAACATATAAGTATGCTTATTTATGCTTGTCGCTTCTTGTAATGATGCACATATGTCACATAGTGCATTTATAGACATTTAGATGACAGATCGCACTTTGTCACCTAGGGATATAAATCTAATAATCTTATAATATGATCATACTTTTGCTTTTTGACATAAAATATATAATTCAAGTCAGATAAGATTGAATTAAGAACACAAAAGGAAGTAATTCAAAAGAATATGTCAGGTTCAAAACGTTTCGATGAGGATGGCTTATTTGATCATTTGTTTTATGTTTTATGCTTTATGCATTAATTTTGTTAAATTCAAAATCGCATTTAAAGGCATTATGTCGTCTTAAACCAATGGTGTTGGTATTTCACAGAAGTGAACTGTCGCAGTTGTGTAGCATAGTTCACTTTAGTATATAAACGTGCTGATAAATCACTCAAAAAACGGATAACTTAATCATATATATATATGTCAGTGATTTCATACAAATATTCAAAAATGGTGCATTCTACATCATTAAGCTCATGCTGCTTACCAAATGTATTAACAATCTATATCACAATGCTATTGCCTCCATCATCTGAATGAATTACATTTTTGTCAGACGTCCTCTTCATCAACTTGTTTAAAGGCGCTGTAGTGCGTGTTTTGTTTTGCATATTATGTTTTTCAAATTAGCTGTATTAAAGTTTATACAATATATTGCTACGTAAGAGGGTGAAACATATCATTACACGAGCCGATAAGCCGTATCAATTGAAAATGGTTTTCTGCATTGGAAGAAAATGGTGTGACCTGCACAGCGGCAATTGTGTTGAACTATTGAGTGTGACATGTAGATTTGTTGGTCTCATGCGATCCTGAGAGTTCAAACATCAGGATTGTTGACCATCATGGTGCTACTACTCCGAGTGTTTAGGCATCAGTGAGGAAAATTGAACTGCCTTCGAGCAGCCATTTTAAAGTGAAACCATTAAAATGGACAAGCGAAGGGAATTTGACTTACATAACCTACCGAACCATGTACATTCGTTTTGGAACTTTTATTAACCCGGGAGTAATATTTGGCTATGGGTAACACTTATTTACATTTTCGTGAGAGTGCTTTTAAGAAAGTACTCAGAGAGTACTCAGGACGAAATACGTGATACAGCCTCTGTAAAGATGATAGTGTTAGGGGAAAACATTTTGGAACACAAAAGGTTACTATAAATATAATCTGTGTTGTAGAATCATTTGGCAGTGTAGTTTTAATCAGCTGACCATTCCATTGATATCTTCATTAACAATAGTTCGACTAAAGTTAATCACCAAACGGATGCAAGTAAATAATTAGGTGTGTTTTTTATCAATAAAGAAGACATAGTTAGACTTTTAAACTTTTACATTTATACTTATACCTTTTGAAGGGATATATATATATACATTGTATATGATTTTAGGATATCATAAAACTCATTAGAAATACAGTGCAGCATACAATATCTATGCAATTCCATAAGCATTTTGCAATTATAGGAGCCTTATATTGATTTATGTTTTCCTACACGATAACTTAAGAGAACATTCTTCAAGGAACGCTGATATAAGAAGAAAATATAATTATGGAAATATCAAAGAAATGCCAACCTTCCAACTTCGATTAATTGTGGCACGTCACTGTCTGTCCTGGGATTAAAAAGGTCGTGCACCTGGATTTATGCACTGATTAACCATGTCAAAGCACCTGTCAACCCAATGGTCGACACAAAAAAGATGTCTGATTGTCAACTGTACTTTTGTGACAGGCGTTTACTACTGAACCATTAATGCGTTTAAAAAGATAAAGGTATTTTCAATAAATATTCTGCAGGAGATTCCAAAATAAATACTATAATAATGATACATATGATATGAATATATGTACTAACCTTCGAAGGATTTCTCTGAGAGAAATCCGATAATCAATACATCCATGCTGAACATTACTGAACATGCTGGAAATTTTGGTGATGAATTATCCTAGAGAATAGCATAGAACACATTCCCAGCCACTTCAGCCACTGACGTATTCTTAGCAGAGCGACACAATTTGCTTGATGCTTCAATTGTAAACAACAGAGCAGTGAACAGACACTTCACGGTCGAGTTTAATATTGTAAACACCAATTGAAGAAGCATAGTAGAGAGCATGTGACAATAGGATAGTGCTCTGTGCTCTTTCTTGGATTAATTGGGTTTTGCAATGTCCTTTAAAACTACGTGAGATTATGTTTGCCTTATTAGACAACCAACATGTACTTGATATCACACAGCGGTTGCCTTTTGTGGGTAAGATTAGCTTTACTCAAAGGACCGTGTTTACATATTGTTTTTGAGAATTAAGTTTATGGAGTCGGTGAAAAATAAGCAATATGGAAGTTGACCGTTTCATTTTAAAAAAATGCAGTACATTAACATCGTGCACGTTGCGTACAAAAACACATTTAACTTTACTTTAAAAATGATAAAGATTTAATTTTTTTATAAAATAATCCAATTGAACTATATCAAAAACGTTTGGTTTTTGAAATGGGACACTGTATGTCTACCTACGAGAACGACGGCATGACATATATTATAATGGCATTAATTTTCAATACCAAACAATTGTATGTCTTCAAACTGATCAGCTTCATTAAATAGTTTACAATTATTTATTTGTCCTCCAAAAGCCTTACTCGTCAATATTAACACTCATCTTCACATTTTCTTATTTGTCACGTTTATGGTTTGTGTATGTAAAGCAGTCAATAACATAATTTGATGATATCAATAACATATCACTTACAGCTAAAATATGTAATGAATTTAACTGCCTTTCTAATTAAACCTTGTTCAGGGTCTCATTAAAGCAAAATGAATGTCCTTCTAATAAACGAAAGTAGCATCTAATTAAAACATCATCTCTACCATTTTGTCTGATACATGCGCGATAATTATACACACATGTATTCGAGTTTCGTAAAAGTCATACGGCGCAGTGGAAAACGTAAAAAACTTATTTTTCTAGAGCTAAAACGACATCTCACAAAATTCTTCAATGATTTCAATGACGACGAAATACAGTTTCGCTCTGAAAACAATATTTCAAGGCAAACATGATATGTACATACCTTCTGGTACAGAAAGTATTGACTCGTTTTATGTTTAACCATATAGGCAATAACGTATGGTCGCACCACAAGTTATCATTACGTTGTTAACCATGCCTTGGTATCAGCTGATGTGTAACTCAAAGTATAAATATCTGACAAAATGCACACACAGATCAATGATGGATCATATTCCATTTTAACTAACATAGCCAATTGCCTGTTGGTCACGTGGTTTGGTCATGTGAGCCTATGGTGATGTATAGTAAACAGAATAATGGTATTTGTGAACCAAGGGCTGACATATTATTTCCTAATTGATGGAGTCAGATATCAAGACGTGACATGAATGTATTTATCATTCATTTTCAGTTCGTATGCTTGTCTAATGTTTATGACCAAAGTGGAACTGGAAAAGTGTCTGTTCACTGTAGGTGTCGTTTAGAGGTTGGTACTGGTTGAAAATATATTGGCAAATGTACACTCGTGCCCTTTTCGTTTCTTGGTTTTGTTTTCTTTCGTATTTTGTTGCCAAACGTTGGAAAACATCACAGTTAATATATACCATTATTCTGTTTACTATACATCACCATAGGCTCACATAACTTTTATTTTTCTCTAAGAGTGTTGCTATAGTATTACTTGAGATGTGAGATTATATGTGTTATCCAAAATCATTCTTTCATTTGAAAAATGTACCACTCTGAAGACAGCACTGACATTATATTGTGTCAGCTTCATGTTTATTACGTCAAGGCCTTGTGATGTCATCAAGTATTTTAGATTTAGCATGTGAGCCTTTACTTGGTGTTGCGAAGTCATTGTGGAAAATCTGTAAAAGTGAAAGATATGTGGATAGAGTTGTGAATGATTTATTTGTGAAAAATATGAACTCAGTAATATTTCATATCTGTTAACTATTATGTCTAGTGTATCAGTATCTTTACTTTCCATATTCACAATTGCAAACACGTGATGCATCTTGATATGATTGATATAAGCAATATTCACTGTAGTGGGAAGCAACCAATTTATCATAAGTCCAATGTTGAGTAGGATATCAGTATCATCCATCAGAAATTGGCAGTAAGTAATCATCTCTGGTTGCAAACTATGAATGCTGAAGTACGTGACTGTTCCAGATTATATATATTATATATATATATATATATATATATATATATATATATATATATATATATATATATATATATATATATATATATATATGTTGAAAATTAATATTGATCATTCATTCCATATTATTCAATAAAAGGTAAACGCTCAAATGAATATATCAACTTTTGTAGTTTGAACCGTTCGCGAATACACTTATCTACTGAAATATTTCACCTAAACATGTGAGATTTTAGAGTACATATACATGATGCGATTGCTTTTGACAATGACAATGAATATAACTCACAAAATGTCTACATAGAACGAGACAATTCATATGTTTGCTACATCAAATGGATTTGTATCAAATTTACCAACATTTTCAGAAATTCTCTGAAATATAAAAACTGTGTCCAGTTAACCTGCTTGATGTAAACGTACGACGTACAACGTTCAAAGGCGTTGTAGCACTTGCTTTTCATTTTTTCTAAAATGAGCCTTTTATATTAAAATGTGTGCAATATATTGGTACGTTAACTGTCATATTACACAACCCGATAAGCCACAACCATTGAAAATGGTTACCCTTACTCAAAGAATGGTGTGACGTATAAAGCGATACTGTTGTGGAACTCTTCAGGTAGAGTTGTAGTTCTCATGAGATTTTGGTTGAACATGGTTGATTATCCATCAGGACAAAAAGGGGTGGAATCCGCATGCCGGATCCTTGCGGATTCTTCCGGATTCTTAAGGATCCCCCAACATTTGGGAGAATCCGGAAGGATCCGGCAAATGGATTCCACAACTTTTTGTCCTGTGATTGTACCATATTTAAAACGCTCCTCTGAGTGTGTATGTATCGTTACATTAGTCAGATCACTTGAACTACCTTCGATCGGCCATTTTAATGTGAACACATTAAAATGCCAGCTCGATCGGAAATGGACTCGCATGGCTTAACCGAACCATGTACATTCGTTTTAGAGCTATTTTTACTGGTTGAGGTGTATTATCTTGCCATTATTCATATGTTTGTGATTACATTTTGTTTTCAATATTGGGGTCTTAAGCTGACTTATTCTGTTGAACTTATGTCAACCAGGCAAAGCACATACCAATGTCGAGTAGGAGAGTCGTTAAGTAAATTGTTTGTTTTAGAATTAATGAGAAGACATATATCATCACCAATGTACAATGTACATGTATGTTTCATATGATAGATCGCACAAATCATACTCATATCTGTTATCGAAATAATCATTCATCATCTTCAAGATTAAGATCAATATGTATGTAATGAAGAATATGTTTGATTATCTCACGACTGAACCGTGATCATTCATGAAAGAGATGTGACACTGAAATAATCGTTTTTCGATTAGCTTGTTCTCTGAGAGACAGAGAGACGGAGACAGAGAGAAAAGCAAAATATCGCCTTTTGCCACCTTAGTGATGTTTTGCGTTTGTCAATAATCTATTCCTTCGATAAAATATTACTTGACATTACTATGACATTTTCTCTTGACATGCGGTGGTTCGTTGTGTAGTAACGGTGAAAATTCAATTCATTGCTCAATCCGTTTTGCTCTGTTTTCATAATATTTCCATTTAATTCAATTAAGCATGTTTCTTTTTCGACTTTTTATGAAACCATGAATATTTTCCATGCATTGATTTTAAAAAAAAATACAGTTTATTATCATTATTATTTTAGAAAGACTCTGTAACTTCAGTTATCTATTTTCTAAATTGTAAACTCATTAAATACTAAAAATAGTAATGCAGACTTAACAACTGACGTTTTCGGGATCGAATATGGTCTAAAATGAAATAGGTAACTGGTTTATCTGGGGTTTAAAAAAAAAAATTACATGTTGTTGTTGATGACGTATAAACTCTCCAAGAGCCAGTTATAATTTAAAATATGTCACAAGAAGCAAATCAAGAAATCATTGGGATTAGAGTTATCAACAGTTTAACTATCCAATGGAAATTCAAAACAGGAACATTTCTCGATAACAACTTCTAAAAGGTGGACATTAGACATTCGGGACGTTATACCTTGTTTTGTCAATACGTTGTCTCAAACTGAACAAAACTGAGCTTTCCAAAGTTCATTTGATATTTAGTCCACAAGATGTAACTGAGGAAATAATCAATCAGTGTAGAGTGCACCACAATCTATAGAAATTTAATTTTACTGATTGCAGGGACACTGTGTCGAGGATAAAAATGAGATAACTTTTATCTCCCTATGCTGATTAACGTGTCTGCTAACGAGTTACACTTCGCTTCACTGTCTGCATGCAGTAGTTTGTATTACGTTTTTCTTCAATTGTCTGAAATTTAGGGTCTGTGACTCTTTATCAGACACGTTAATCAGCATAGGTTATACATTTGATCTCATATTTATCATCGACGCGGTGTCCCTTTAAAACGACAATTAAACAATGCAACACCTCATGCGATGCCAATCTAAAGAGTCCTGCAGTAAAGGTTGAAATGTCACTACGCTACAAATAAGTTGATCAATGGATATTATACGAGGTTCAGAGTAATTGTAACACCCTTTAAGAAAAATGCTAAATGAAAAGTAAACTAAAATCAATTTTGATAAATGGCTGGTTTTAAGAAAATGAACCCAAAACGGGCAAGCCATCCTTAAAAATGTATTGTGTTATCGGCAAGTCATTACTGGTATATAGTATATATGTTTTCACAAATACAATAAAACACATAACATTTATTTTAAATATTTATCTAAAAGATTTGATTTAGTATTTTGTGAGATGTGAGATTATATGATTTATCCAAAAGCATTCTTTATTTATTTCCTTTGAGAAAATGTATGTTTAAAACGTCCATTCCCCCCATTTATTTTTTTATTTAAACTAAAATGTGAGCTTCCTCCCTCAATGTAAGAAGTGCAACTTTTAAGACAGTGCATGTTTGCTTAATCAGCAGATTACATCTGATAACATATTCTGTTGAAGTCATGTAACCCCATGTCAAAGTTGTTTTACAAGCACGTTTCAAAGTCGGGTAGGAGAGTCTTCAGGTAAATCAGTTATTTTAGAATGCACTTCATACCATAACTATGCTTGCTGATTAAGACAAACATAAAACATTACGGCCATGCGTGCTATCTTTATCTTAAGAGTCTTAATCCACAATTGACGCCACTGCATTTAAAATTATCGGATTAAGGAAGATTTTCTGAAGCACAGAGTGAAATTTCTTAAACAAACAGCCAAAAGTTAAAACTAAACGTGAATCAATATTGATGAATCAGCGACGTTTATATCAACGAAATCAAAATGATAATATATGACCTGAGGTTAATATTCTAAGTCTCTGTGCGATTTAAAAAATACAACGAACTTGCTTGAAATGTTAGAAATAGTTAAAAGGGATTGTCATTGTGGTTTTAAATTTATGATAGAATATAAATCTACACCCATGATCAATATTTATGAGGGACAGGGCGACAGTTTGAATTATTAAAGATGTACAAAATACTGAATATATTTGTAATTTCAATTTGACGTGGCTAAATCAAGCGATGAAATTTAATTTTATACGAAAGCAAGTCTATGTGAAATCTTAACAAATGAAATTCGCTCACCTGCCAAGCCTCCTATAGTTTGGCGGATGTCACAATCGGCCCAAACTTGCCCTCTACCATTGTCTTCTTCGCTTTCACGAGCTCTGCTAGCAGAAGACACTCGTCCTTGGTCCAATTTGGCCGTCTCTTTTGCAATCATCATCTGACACCTTGAGTTGAATCTACAGTCGTTTGCGAAGACAGCTTCCACGGGGAATTCCCTCAAACCGGATGTATTCGTCATGGGATTCCCCTTAACAAAGATGTGCGTGCGGCGCATGAAATAGACTTAGTTTTATCTCGCAGACTGAACTAAGTTTCTGACTTAGTCGCTTTGTAAATACTGACTTCTTGGCTTGGCTAAGTCAATTAATATAAACCCTTACGTTGCGTATTTCTATTTTAACAATTTTAGCCCATGTGGCGGAATTTACAAACTCTCCAGCTCGCAGCAGTATTTTGGCACTTATTAGCTCTGCTGGCGGAATTGCCAGGCAGCGATTCCGATACCGTTTTTACGAAATACATCGCATCTACATCGCGAAAACGGACTATATAAGGGTGTTCAATACAAATTCAAGTGACCTTTGGTTATAATTCTATAGCTATGTAAAGTTTGTCTTTATTTCCACCTATAAAATCGTAAATACTTACAACATGTATGCGACATTGCAAACGGTCGTTCATCGCACTTTTCCAAGAAATCATAATATCAGCCAGTTGGCAAATAAGCACATGTCAACCCAAATATGGTTATGTTGTTTGACCTTTCAAATAAATGCTAACCTCGAACCATAACCGTTAAAAATATGTTGATTAGTTTGTGTGTCGTTTAGTTTTACATGCCTCTCAGAAAGGTAACATTGTATCTTTATTTATGTGAATAAATATGCGCATTTTATATGGAATAAAATATTATTCTTTTCGGTTTATTGTGATATAAAAATAATGAAAATGTAGGAAGTGTGGGAGTTAGGCAAGTTACAAGATGTTTTCCCGTCCCGCTAGATGCGAGGCAGATAGCATATACGGGCGATGCAAACACGTGGGTGATAATTAGCCCCTAGGGAGATTAGGCTTCGGGGCGGAGCCCGACAACATTGGCCATCTGTAAAGCTAATTATCGATGCGTTACGGGTCTACAATGCACACACAATTTGGTGTGATTTTTGCTGGACATTTCGACCAGACATTGACAAAGTCTCGTTATCGTGGCGAACTGCGAGATGTATATAAACAAGTTTTCATGTGGCGATCCACGAACACACTTCGTCTCGCATTTCGGCTGGAGACCAAACATAATTATTACTGACCCGGTATGTGCACTAAGTCAAACATACGCATCTCGCCAAGGGGTAAAACAATTTTCTCTATGAGCCTCCCGGATCAATACGGGACCCGCAAGTTAAGGGTTAAGTGAAAACTTAAGTTTTGACTTAGTTGTTTGATAAATACCGACCCTGGTTCCTAGTCAATTTACCTCTCATGTGTTAACTTGCACAAGTCTCAATCACAGGTTAATGGAAATCTTGCTTAATGTCGTTTATTTTTCTGTGCTATCTTCACGTCCTAGACAACACTGGGCACTGGACACGGGTTGTGTAATGAGATGTTTACCCTCTAACATTATACAATTATTGACTTCAGTTGAGGTGAATCAAATGGTTACCTCGGAACATTTCGGCGATAACTGAAGTCAATAATTGTTTTATTATATGAATCATGACAATTCTTTTTAGATTAATTTGTTCAACATAACGTTTGGTCATTGTCAAGGACAATCTGTCTCGTCCTATCAGAAAACAGTACACGCGTCCATCAATAAAACAATATATTGTATAAATGTTAATAATATATAGCAAATTTGAGAAATATGCTAAAAACGTGCCAAAAAGGCACTTTATAGGGGCAGTAGCACGTTTTTTGAAAATTTTATTTTTCAAATGTCCAATTCATAATGATAGTTTGTGTAATTTACATGAACTTTGGAGGGTAAAACATCTGATTACACAAACCAATTATCTGTAGTGGTAATAACGGTGTTGCGTATAAAGCAAAAATTGCATGGCGGACATTTTATTGTGAATACAATTGATATTTCGAATTACAATTCTGCACCATGTAAACTCGTTTTTAACTTGATTTTCCGATGAGAGAAGGGTGTTTTACTTTTAGTGACATTATTTTTCAAATATATTTCATCAACTTATTTGAGCGAAAAAACGTGCTACTGCCCCTTTAACAAGTTGGCCAATTTTACCAAAACGGTAACCAGTACTTGGAGTGGCAATATATTTAGTTTTTGACAAGATGTTCTGCTGATGTATGCATATATCTTATTTCCTTTCATAACACAATCTGTCAGTGAGATATTGCAACCTCAGTTGTCTAGAAAATACGTGAGTAAAAGGTCAGAGTATCTCTATTTGTTGTGGTCCCTCTATCCTCTCCTCAACGTTCGTCTCAAATACAGTAGCTGAAGGTTGACTATCTATTGCTATTCATAGCACATATAATGTCATTCGATGAAATATTGTCATTTAATTAGTTGTGATGTTGTATAATGTATCACAAAATGAAGAGAGTCCATAAATGAATGAAATTACCAATTACTTCCGATTAATGTTAAGAAGGCTTCGGTACCTTGATTGTGAGTTTATTGCACTATACGATTAAATCTACATACATGTACATGATGTCGAAAATTATGATAACAATGAAAGAATATGCAATAATACTAAAAACAACAATGTTTTACTTCCTGGTTTTGACGTTTTTATGTTCTGCTATAATTGTTTTGATTATGAAGCAAATATTTGGACCGAATCCTTTTGCTAGTTCAAGATTCATCTTTTCTGAAAATGTCAATACCATTTTTCTTTGAGGAGGCAAATTACATTTCCACTGTGGAATAGGAAGTTGGTTGAAAGTGGTTGTGATATCGAGCACTTTGAAAATATAAGACTGCTTGAAAGTGCATGTTTTTTCGTCATGATGCAATTATGTCAAACGGTGCATTTGAAGAAATAAATGAATTATAGAAATAAAAGATGACAGATCACACTTTGTCACCAAGGAATGCAAATTTAATATTCTGATCACACTTTGGCCATTAAAAATAAAATGTCAAGTTTCCGTCAGATAATATTTGATTAAATTAAAAAAAAAAAAAGTCATTCAAAAGATTATATGAAACCCAAAAGATCAGATGAGCATGATTAATTTGATTTAATTCTAATACATCTATTATACAATTCAGTATGGCAACATAGAGGCATGATGTAGATATTATAGGTATCCATCATGTCACTGCTGTGACCGGATATTGGTTTGTTTTTAGGAATAATATATACCAGTGTACCAGTGTATTCTTCGAACAACATTCATCATGATACTTTTCATTATATGGACAGTGTGATCGAGGTAATGTTGTAGAAACAAAATGGCTGGTTTCGTAGATACGTTTTGTTAAACATTAACATCGTGATTAAATCCACAATTGTCTTTTCTCATTGCTACATTCTATACAGTGTCCATGCAGGTAGAAGTTCATTAGTTCTTGTGCAGCATCGATAAATGACTTAATGTGTCTGCTGCCATATTGGGAAAAGTTTAAATTCGTCATGAATACAACCGACTAGTTGTATTGTATGTCATCAATTGATTTGCAGTAACAAACGAGACGGTTTTGCTGTACAATTATTTACTCTCAATTCGTTTTGAATGTTGCATTAGTTAAACCATGGGTAATGTTTTCCTCCGGAAATGATCTGATCTTTGATTCTCATTTATTCACGAAATAATTCAATGAAATACACCGTGATGGAACTTTGACAGTTTTGTAAACTTTGTTAAATTAAAAGATAACAGAGATATAATTGAAAATCGAGGCAAATGATGTGTAAAACATGCTTTTGCTTCGGGACTTAAGGATTAATTCATATTACTGAATCAATTCTTGACACATGCCATGTTTATCTCATCTCGTGAACTTATACAATTGGTATATCACTCGATGAGATACACATAATATTAGTCAAGAAAAAACATATAACCTCTGTCTTATAAACAAAACTACCATATGTGTACTTCATCAGTGTTAATAACTCTCTATCACAAAGCCCAATACTTACAATAATATTTTTGAAGCTTCTAATCTCAAAAGAAAATATATTCCATGTAAAAAAAACATATTCTATATCATCAACCCTAAGTTTCAAACAGAATGTATCAATAAAGTAAGCCATTATCCTATATCTTTATATCCTCAATACTCTGAATGTTATTAAGTACTTGAATTACATGTTTATTCATTCAGTATTCATAGCCCATGTTGTGAAGGGAACCTTTTTTACACAGTCACTATAATTGCATTATTGGTGGTCAAAGTTACAGAATCCAATATGGTGTAATGAACACACTTTCAACTGACCAGTCCATTGATATATCCATTAAGAATAAGCTAATGTTTAAAATGGATGGGGTGTCAATGACATATTATTGATCAAGGATGCATAACAAAAACAGAGAAGATGTTGATCACTGACAAGTTGGCAGGACAATCCTGACTGTTCAAACATAATTCAGTTTTAGTGCTGTTTTTTTCCAAAGACATGTTCAACCAAAAAACAACAATGAAACACCTATAAATAATATTTGTTGTTGACATTAATTAATCGGTTTAACCGTGTTCTTTATTTACTATTTACACCTATAGATGTTAATAGTGTTAATGAGTCATTTTGAGGCCACTTTTGTAGAAGTCTTTTGGGCGAATTTCAAGTTTCTGATCTGGGGACAAATCTGGGTTCATTTAACTTGATCGATGTACAGGTAAGAAGTACAACGTTTAAGATGGTACATACTTAATCAGCTGATTACATCTAGTTTGCAATAATGTGGTCTCAAACTGACTTATTCTGTTGAACTTAAATGTAATTAAGGTCAAGTTTTGCAATCACGTTCAAATGTCCAGTAGAAGAGTCCTCACGTAAATCGTTTATTTTAGAATTCACTTCGTGCCGTAACAATTGATTTTACTGATTAAGACAAACGTGAAAACATTTCGTCCATGCCTGCTAAAGAGTCTTAATCCACATTTAACACAACAATATTGAACTTTTAACATTACTGCATTGCAAATCATTGGATAAAGGAAGATTCTCTGAAGTACAGAGTACAAACTAACAACCCTAAACAAACAGCCCAAAGTAAAAACTAAACGGGAATCAATATTGATGAATCAGCAACCTTTATATCAATGAAATCAACATGAAATATGAGCATGAGTTCGGGCATTCATTTATTGCTCTTTTTATTTTCTTCTTTCCCCAGTACATGGCGTAGGGCTTCTTATCTGATCAGAATAAAGGAAACTTTACTTGATATGAGTTTTCAACATTATGATGACGAATGCACATATTTAAAAGTTGTATTGTATAGTATTGTACAATGTTTGATCCGGGTAACATAATGACTGTGAAGGAAACTCAATTAGAAATGTAACAAGTGGGTAATGTTCACACCCAATCACGTGATGAATCAACTACTGCGTATTTGGATAAACAATGCTGCATCTAGTGATTGTTTTATCAGGAAATATTTACGTTTTGCCTATTGCCATTTAAGTGATTTTTTTGCGTTTAATCTATTCATTCAATGACATATTACTTGGCTGCCATTTACTGTTGTTTCACTATTACCTTTTCATGCGGTGATTTGTTTTGTATGAACGAGGATAAATCAATTCAATTGTTTGTATTGCTCAATCTGTTTTTCTCTTTGTTTTCGTAATATTCTCATTCAATTCAATTAAGCTAAACATGTTGCTTGTTTATGTTTTTATAAAACCATACATATTATCCATGCATTAGTGTTCCTAATCGAACATTATTCTTCTCCTCTTAAATATACAGTTTTATCACTTTTGAAATACTCAAATTGTAAAACCTGTTAATAAATACAAACAAATAGTTATATAGACTAGGCAATTGACATTTTCGGGATCGAATATGGTCTAAAATGAAATACCTAACTGGTTTATCTGGGTATTTTCAAACACAAAGATTACATGATGGTGATGATGTAAAAACTCTCCAATATCTTGTGGCCCAGAAACGACATACTCAGATATTGAATAGATATATTATAGAAGACAGGAACATTTTAAAATATGTCTCAAGAAACACATCAAGGAATCACGTTGACTTGAGTTATCAACCGTTTATCAATCAAATGGAAATTCAAAACAATATATTTCTTGATAGCAACTTCTAAAAAAAGTGGACAATAAGACATTCTGGACCTTATTCTTGTTTTGTCATCGAAACAAATCTGAGCTTTCCAATTCTCATTTGATATTTAATCCACAAGATGTCACTGAACACATAATGATGACCATAACCACAGTAGAGTGCACCATAATCCATACACATTGATTTTACTGATTATAACGATAATAAGACGATGCAATACTTCATGCGATGCTAATCTAAAGAGTCTTGTTACATATTTTATGCAGTGAACTTATGGTTGAAATGTAACTACAATGCAAATACGTTGCGTAATGTAGATTAAATGGGGTAAAGACCAATTGTAACGACCTCTAAGAAAAGTGATAAATGAAAACTAAACAATCAATGTTGATGAATGGCTAGAGTTAATACAATGAACGCAAAAAGGGCAAGTAATCCCAAAGACAACTTCCCTAACTCCTGCCAGTCTCCATCACCAGCTGATTTAACACTTGCTGCATTTCCATTAGGTTTCCATGTTAGGAAAATCAGAACCCACTGTGCATTTCATCTGCAGAAATCCATTATCTTAGCACAGAAAAGCGGGATTTATACTCAAGGCTTAAATCAGCCAGTAATGGAGACTGACAAGAGTTATGCCTTGCATAAAGAAGTTGTCCTAAAGAACGTATTGTGTTATCACTTGAATTTGAGTACTAAATAGGACTGTAGGTCAATGCTGTTATTTTGAGAATATCCCGCTCTTCTCTTCTCAAATACAATAAAACACCTAACCTTTATTTTTACCAGAGAGTTTTGATATAGTAATTCTTAAAATGTAAGATTATATGTATTATCCAGAATCTGAACAAGGCGTCAGTGGCAAAATGGGGAAATTACTGCCGAGCATGTATGAAAATGTGAAAATGTGTGTAAGGAATAACAATGAATTATCAGATACATTTGTGAGCCAACTAGTTAGACAAGGCTGCATATTAAGCCCCTTCCTATTTACACTCTTCATAAATGAATTAGCAACACAAATCCAAACCAACTGTTTAAACGGTATCCAATTGCATCCAGATATAATACAAATATTCCTGTTATTATTTGCCGATGACATCATATTATTTTCAAGCACAATTAAAGGTCTACAAAAAGAATTGAGGAATTAGAAAATTACTGCGATAACTGGAAACTTAATGGAAACCAGGCTAAAACAAAGGTGGTCGTTTTTAAAAATGGAGGTAAACTCTCCAAAACGAACAATTGTTTTATAAAGGAAAAAAACTAGAAACACTCACGTCATATAAATACCTTGGTGTGCATTTTACCAACCATCTTTCATGATCAGTCCATACATCACAGGCATCTACAAGCAAAGAAAATATTAATAGGTATAATAAAATATATACGTATCTTAGGTGACTTGTCCTACAACTCCTTTTTCAAAATATTTGACACCAAAATCAACCCATTGTTGTTATATGGTGCGGAAGTATGGGGTTTTAAATCATTTGATGTTATCAAAAAAGTTCATTTGTATGCATGTGAAACATTCCTTGGTGTAAAAACAGCCACTTCTAATTGTATGGTTTATAGAGAATGTCGCAGATACCCATTGTACATTGAGTCTAATATACAAATAATTAGATACTGGTTATTAAAAATGCCTTCATATCGAATACCAAGAAAATGTTATGATATGATGTTACTTTATGATAGCCACGGTAAAAAATAACTGGGTAACACACACGAAACACTTGTTATCATCTATCGGCTTCGGTAATGCCTGGCATGATCAATTTGTAGAACCACACTCTCATTTTGTCTTCTTAGTAATATAAAGACTTAAATATATATTTCTGCAAAATTGGTTAATTGGTCTCTCATTGTCTAACAAATGTTTCTACTACAAAAGGTTAAAAGATTCAATTCATGCAGAACATTACCTTTCGATCTTGACAATAAGGAAATATAAATCTTCATTGGCAAGACTACGCTGCTCTTCGCATGATTTATATATTGGAACTGGGAGATATACAAATATTAAAAAAGAAAATAGAATATGTAAAATGTGCAATTTGAATAATGTCGAAGATGAGTATCATTTTGTGGGTGTTTGCCCAGCATACTTGTCGTTAAGAACTGTATATATAAAGAAATACTATTATGAAAACCCTGAAAATTTTAAGTTTATATAATTGATGAAAACTTCTTCTAAAGTTCAATTAGAAAAATTGTCCATCTACATCCATATAGCTTTTACTCTTAGACAAACTGTGTTGCTACCACCGAATGAATAAATGTAATATGTACTACAGGCCTAAGGCCTTTCAGTATGAAAATAAAGATTGATTGATAAATGTACCTATCTGAAGACAGCACTGACATTATATTGTGACAGCTTCATGTTTATGACGTCCAGGCCTTGTGATGTCTTCAAGTATTTTAGATTTAGCATGTGAGCCTTTACTTGGTGTTGTGAGACATTGTGGACAATATGTTAAAACAAGTAATAGCTATTTGTATGGAGTTTTGGGAGATATATTTATATATTTATATATGGGAGAAATAAGAACTCAGTATTATTTCATACCAGGATTACATTTGCAAACTAGTAATACATCTTGATATATATTTATATTAACTGGAGTGGGGAGCATACGATTCATCATACGTCCAATGTTGACTAGGATATCAGTATCATATATCAACATTGGCAGAAAGTAATCCATTTCTGTCATACATATCTGAATGCTGAAGTTATTGACTGTTCCAGATTATAGTACAAATACACACACCAACCAACACCCCCACCCACCCCCCCCCCCCCCCCCCCCCCCCCCCCACACACACACATATATATATATATATATAAATATATACACACATATATAAAACAAAAAACAGTTCACAATTGTCCAACCCTTAGGTTCCAACATTTAAATGCTGTAATTAATACATAAAAGAAAGCATAGTTATTAAATATAATTATAGAATGTCATATTTATCAATATAATTCAATAAAAGGTAACCGGTACAATGAATACTTTACAGTTTGATCAGTTCATGAATACACTAATCTATTTAAGTATTTCAGCTAAAAAACTCAGCTATTGTAATACCTACATATAAATGAATCCGAAATAACTTTACCTGACGCGATTGTTAGATTAACTAAATGTTTAAAAACAACTAGGCCGTCAATATATTTGCTACACCCCTATGGATTTTAATCAAATTTAAAGATAGTTTTAGTAATTCACTCAAATGTCAAATCTGTGTCTGTTTGACTTTTGCAATGTAACATTTGGTCTCAAACTGACTTATTCTGTTGAACTTATATCACTCAGGTCAAGTTGATTTACAAGCAGGTCCCAATATGGAGAAGGGGAGTCTTCAAGTAAATCGTTTATTTTAGAATTCACTTCATGCCATAACAATTGATTTTACTGATTAAAACAAACATAAACCATTACGTCCACACGTGCTATCCCTATCTAGAGAGTCTTAATCCACATTTAACACCACAATGTTGAACTTGAAATGCCACTGCATTGCAAATCATTGAATTAATGAAGATTCTCTGAAGAAGAGAATACACTTTAACAACCTTAAACAAACAGCCCAAAGTTCAAACTCAACGTGAATCAATATTGATGAATCGGCAATGAATATCAATGAAATAAAAATGAAATATTGTGGCCTGTGATTAATATTACTGGCAGGTATCAGGTCTATCAGGTAAACTACTATTTGATATTAAGTATGTGTATGATTAAAAAAACAATGATCTATAATTTTCGTTGAACTAGAAAACTATACAAACTATAACATATTGTAAAAGTATTGCCAGCGTTCAGTCATGTAGGCATACAGTCGCAGTACCACACATAGTAACTCCGTGGCACTTCACCTCACCTGAAGTAAATGTATTTCATCCTGATCTTAACATTTCACTAAAACAACCTCGTTAATGATTTATTTTACTGCTTATTAATTAACCCTAATTGTAATAGGGGCGGGATAGCGCAGTGGTTAGCGCCTTCGGCTTCGGATCAAGAGGGGCACGGCAACTTTGTCTGTAGTAGAGAATTGTTCTACACTCAGTAAGGTTTGGGTGCAATGCTACACTGAATATTATATAAGATATAAGTGAAATACTCTTGAAAGCGGCGTTATACCCCAACTCACCTCACCTCATCTAATTGTAATATGAGGACATGTATCGATTTCCCTCTTTCCGTGCTTGTGTAACTTCATTGTACGTCCAGCCTACAGGTTATAACTACACATGAAGCATATGACATTAGTATTGAATTACAAAACAGTTGCTATGACAATTGCGCCCTTGCTATTTTGAATAGTCGAAACTTGACAACGATTCCATTTGATTGATCAAATATATCATATTCATATCTGCTGATTAAATAGAACCATTCATCATTTCTTATACACAGTTAATACGAGAGAAGGCTTATGTTTATCGCTTCAAAGACTCACAGTCGTTTTTTAAAAAAACTTAAAAATATAAACATCATTGTGTACGAGTAAGGAAATTGCAGGATGTATTTCAGGGGTTCGAGAATTCATGTATTGCTTTTTTTTTTATTCTTCCCCCTGTACATGGCTTAGGGCTTCTTATCTGATCTAGTCAATCGCAGGTGTATTAGAAATTCGCTTCTTTACTATCACTCATATTCCTTGTCCTTGAATAAGACAGATATGTAAAACAACTTAATTCTACCTGTTCTCTGGTAATTTCAAATCTGTGTTAATGAGAAGACATATATCATGATAAGAGTACATGTGAATCAAATGATGGATCGCACATATCATATTCATATCTATTATCGAAATAGTGTGATTCATCATTTTCGAGATAAGATTACTAAGATCAATAAGTATGTAATGACTATGTTTGATAATCTCAAGCCTGAACGTTGTCCATTTATGAAAGAGATATGACACTGTAATATATGAACGATTAGATCGTTTTTCGATTAGGTTGTTCTCACTGCAAATTTGTTATAAATCCCTTCGTGGGGAGGGGCAGGGGTGGTTGACATGCATGTGAGAGTTTTGTGTTTTGCTGACATACACAATACAAACAACTTGATTTCGTTTGATACCATTTAAAAAAAAATTATGATGACGAATGAACATATTTAGAATTTGTATTGCACAATGTTTAATCCGAGTAGCATAATTATTGTGAAGGAGTAATGTTCACACCCAATTACGTGATGAATCAACTACTGCGTTTTTGGATAAGCACGGCTACGTCTAGTGATTGTTTTATCAGTAAATCTTAAGTACTTCTTAAAGGGCAAGTGTAATAGAAACACGTTTGAGAGATAATCAAAATGTTACCTATTGCCACTTCAGTGACGTTTTGCGTTTAATCTATTCATTCGATAAAATTTTACTTGACTGTCATTTCCTGTGGTTTTACTGTGACCTTTTTCTCTTGACATGCGGCGGTTTGTATTGTATGAACGAGGAAAATTCAATTGTTTGCATTGCTCAATCTGTTTCACTCTATGTTTTCATAATATTCCCATGCAATTCAATTAAGCTAAAAGCATGTTGCTCTTTCGTGTTTTTATAAAACCATAAATATTATCCATGCGTCAATGTTCCGAATCAAACATTACTCGTCTTAACATTAAAACAAATACAATTTCATTATTTGTGAAATACTCCGCCACTTCGGTCATGTATTTGTATTCATGTAAAATGTGTAATAAAACGTTTTAAAAAGAAATTATACAGACTAGATACATGTACTTGACATTTTTCAGCAGTTGATTTACTTTGTAATTGCAACACTCAAAGATGAATATTAGATTACCGATACATTAAAGGTGCATCCATTGTGTTTCATAAAAAAATATTTGGCTTTAATTCGTTCCAACTCACCACAGGTGCTGTCTACAATACAAATAAATTAACACAGTTTGCTTATTTATCCCCAATCGCAAACTATATCATAATTACTCGTTTCCAATTAAAATTGAGTATCACCATTATGCATGTGAAGAAACCGAAACTGCACGTCCCATTTACATGCACAGTAGTTATGTGACCCATTAAACATTATCAACTTAAATTCGTCTGTGTGTCTGTTAAATAAGATTCCAAAATTACGTTTGACTCAATAACGCGCGCCACACGCTGTGCACTGTCCGGTTTTCGATCAGAAATCACCACTTTTACCTTCATATTGTCAATATGTTAAGTCTTCTATCATCAAAATGTTAGTTTTCGGTAACAGTCGGTATCTCTTTATAAAGTTTGCAATATGTGACCCCCAACAACACAATGGATGTACCTCTAACGTTATACACTTTAATACGATCAACGAGTTAACATGAACTAGTATGCTATTAACAGCAACACAGCGATGAGATAAAATAATAATTACTCGATTGAAATGTCAGTAAAGTTTTTGTACATGTATGTCCATACCTGATTTGTATACGAAGGCTCAAAATGTCTTCTAAATACATATATAAATCTTGTCCCTACAGATCTTTAATCGTTCTCGCAGTTGTTTAGGATTTATATGGTATTGATATTTGCAACTGGCAACTTCTATTTTAATTCACATTGTAGCATGTAAGGATCTGCGTAACTCGTAAGTTACGTATATATATTTTAAAGTATTATATACTAAAGAAAGAGATGCGCACACTTTGAACGATTACATGAACATGAACAGCATTGAATACGTATATAAAATCAGTTAAACAAGAATGGGACTGACCTTAGAATCCCTCACCATTTGAGGGCTCGTTATTCTGTTCTATTACCTCTTTTCTAGAATATTATTTTTACCTATCGAACATGAGCAGGCGTTGTTTTCCCATCGAGGCGATGACAAAAACGGAGGGACTGTTCACTGCTGTTCTAACCCCTTTAGCGCTAGGATACCAATCAACCCTATGTCCAGGGGAGGTACTCTTAAAATAACTTAAGTCTAAAAGATGACTTAAGTCCAGATAAAAAACTTAAGTTTTGACTTAAGTTTTTGTTTTTTTCTTAGTCATATTCATAAAAAGTCTTAGGCTTAAGTGTGTTGCATTTTAGACTTAAATCCTAAGCCTGCTATTGGGTAGGCTTAACTATAGGTATGCAACTTAAGTCAATTGACAAAATGGCCGCCGGACAGGCAAATAGAAGAATTTATCACGAAAGAAGCAACCGTTTTAAAGATTTAACTGATGAGGAACTTATCAAGAGATATCATTTGGACAGGAAAGGGATACGCTTCGTAATTAATTAAGTTACTAATGCTATCCAACCAAGAACTGCTAGAAATCACGCAGTTGATGCCACTATAAAGACACTTTTGACATTACGGTTCCTGGCAACGGGAAAGTTTCAGTTGTGCAATGGTGATGACCATGGTATCAGCCAACCAAGTGTATCACGTGCTGTCACTGAGACTATAGATGAACTGTCATCACAACGAGTGATAGCTGGGTTTGTGCGGTTTCCTACACAGCCGAACGAGATTCAAAGGAATCAAAACGCCTTCTATCAAGTGGCCCATTTTCCCGGCGTGATTGGTGTCATCGATGAAACCCACATGCAGATTCAGGCTCCTCATATCAACGAACATGTCTACGTTAACAGACATCACTATTACAGCTTCAACACACAGGTAGGTAACATTGAAAACATGTCAATAATTTTTCTATTTACGTTTTTTAAATTGACGTCTTCATTCACTTACCGACTATAATTATTAAATTGACATGATTTAAATACTCATATATAGTTATATTCATAAATTCAACTATTTCAATCATGTTTGATGCTGACGACAAGGTGATAGACATCGTTGCTCGCTAGCCGGGTTCGACTCATGACAGTAGGATTCTGTCGCAGAGCGGACTTCACCGTTTGATTGAAGGTAATCACCTGCCAGCTTGAGCCCATCTACTTGGAGACAGTGGCTACCCAGTCATCAGTCGAACTACAACAGGTAACAATAGCTAAAATCTCTAACACCAACAGTCAACCATGTTTACGTCAACTATATTCAATAATAATATTCAGACTTATTCCCCTTCTTAGGTTAATATTAAAAGCTGAGTTAGGGTGTGTACAAAAGAAGATAGTGGTGGAATTGTTTTCAACATGATCAAATAATAAACGTCAATTATTGTGTTTCAAGTATAAACAATATTAAAACATTTTTAATTTGAAACTTTGATGATCCTTATTCTATATCTGTTTGCAGAGCACACAAGAGAACAAGAAGTTCAGTGGAAAGGGCTTTTGGCCAGTTGAAGAGGATGTTAAGTGTCCTCCTTGGGGAGATAAGACTGACCCCAGAGAAAGCTTGCAAGGTATTAATTTAATTTAATTTTAATGTTTATTCAGTTTGTTAAACAGGAATTAAATGATGAAATAGGCATTAGAATTAATTTAATTTATTAACGAATTTAAAGTATGTCTTTTGCAATTTTACAACTGCTAATTGATTATATAACTGCAGAGATATAGGATATGATATGTGATATATAGGGGTTTGAAATAAACTATCCATCAAGCTACAGTGTTGATAGTCTTATATTGTGTTGATATTGCATATGTATGTCAATTTGAGTCTGTGGTCTTTGACTTGAATAAACTTGAATTCACTGAGTAATATAAATGTGTTGATTGATACATTGTTATTTTAACATGTACTTTCCTTCAGGTCATCACAGCCTGTGCTGTATTGCATAACATTTGCAAAGATAGGAATATCCCACTTCCAAGTAATAGATAGAGGACGAGTAGCAGTACATTATCGGGATATAAATGTACGGGTTTGAGAGGGTTGGGCGAGGCGTCAGCCAATCCTAACCCTCTCAAACCCGTACATTTATATCCCGATAATGTACTGCTGCGAGTTCTCTATCTATCTTCGAGCACAGTCAAATGCTTGAGTCGTCAGGAAAATGTCTTAAAATGAATTTCTTTCAAATATTTTGTCAACAAATTTGGGAAACAATCTCTCGAACACAACATGCAAGACATTGACATCTCTCATTTTCATATGCAAATGTTAGGGACATTGACGTCACCTTCGGCACTGTGAGCACTGAATTTCTGAAATTGTCCGAGGTGCATGAGGCGTACAGTTTATATAAAGCGTACGAGTCGTGCTACAGCATAAGTGTCGTGCCTGAATCACGCACTTGCATGATTTAAGCACGTTTTTATTCAGCAACATTGAGCAGTAATACATTTCATTGCCTATAAAGACTGAGTGGTTTGTGGAATGAATCAGTTCACAAAATGGCTCCATCATTGACAGTCCAAGGACAAGTACACTATTCATTCAGGATAGGTAACTTCACATTTTACTCCCTACTTTTCAAACTCTGTAATTTTTAAATTCAAACTAATTTTCATTAAATTGGTTTATTTAATAACAGTTATTGTTTTTTTGTATTTTAATTTTTTTACCAACACGTTAAGTTGTTTGTTGAGCTGTACTTATCAATATACGAGTGTGCATCCCGTCTATATTGCATATAATTAAATGATTTCAGGTTACTGAAGCAAAGGAACTCGAACTGTCTGTAGGACAGAATGTAACGTCGTACTGGACATCGCTCGGACACTGTGTGACGATACAGGAGTTTCAGTGAGACGACAATGCAGTCTCCATCCTCTAACACTCCAAGAAGGTAATTGTGTATCACTTTCTTATTTCTCATTTTTATATCGTTATATATAATTTTTGATATTATTTTTTATATCGTGGTTGAAAATATATAAAACATTGGTAACATGGTTTCATGCTTGTCATTGTTTCGCTTACTCGTGATATAAATGAAAAATCCCAATTGACCTCCATTACTTGCTTTATTTACATGCTTTTATTCTTCTTTTAGGAATGTCAAGCTCCTTAATATAGAAGACCCCCATCAACGGAAGCAAATATTTCCTTTCAGAAAGGGAACACAGCAGGTCATTTGTCAATGTAAGTGTTTAATTGTGTATTATCTCCATAAATAAAACAATCAGTTGACATTGTTTGTTGTTTTTATGAAAGTCTGTGAACCAGTTTATGAGCATGACACCTGAACGCAACCAGACAACCGTACATCTATCGGGATATACATCTACTCCACGGACCACAATACACTCATATGATTGGACGAAAGCATTTGACTGTGCTCTAAATGATGGACATAACAGAGTCAACCCTCCCCCACAACTACCGGGAACAGTTTGCACTTACAAACTTTCCATGTGAGTATTTCAGGATCAATTTTATTACTCTTAAAGACATATCTGCACACTTTATCACATTTAGGACAGGGTGCTGTGAAGATGTGTTTTCAATCAAACACAAGTAATGACACAGCTATCTATGGTCAACAAAGAAACTAATGACCATCCCTAGATCATAATGATTGATATGAACTATTGAATGCTTTAATATTAAAAGGTGTGGTGGTATTTACATTTATTTGTTGAGTATATATAGAGAATCTCACCCAAGTGTCTTCTGATATTAAATATATCAACACGAGTTGATTAAAGTTACAAATATCCTGAGCTTGCAGATTCATTTCAAGGGAAAAGATGAGCAACAAAGGGGTTATGATCAAGAAGAGAGTTTATTCAATAACAAATCAAAAATAAAATTGATTTGGTTTCATCACTTCCAGTTATAATATTGTACTGTACTTTCAGAAAGATATAAGTATATGAAACATAGCTTCAGGTTGGGGTAGACCATTTTAAATAATTCATTACATAAAGATATAACATAGTTTTAACAGAAGGCATTGTCTTTTGTTTAACAAATCTACAAACATTTCATAATATTTCTGAGTATTTGTGCTTTCAAAATTTTCAGCTCTACATAATATAATCAACCCCAACAAATATAAAATTTTATAATAGAGATTGTTGTATCCCAAGTATGGATCTATCCCATCTTAAGATGGGATAGCTCTCCGGGCTATCCAAACTGTGGATAAAACGCTATCTCAAGCAGAACTGTTAAGATAAAAATGAGTTTGATGAACAAATTTGTTTTGATGACAAAAATGACTTTGATGAAAAAAATGACTTTGTTGAAAAACATAACTTTGTTGAAAAAAAAAGAGTTTGGTGAGAAAAATGAGTTTGGTGAGAAAACTGTTTTTGATGAAAAAACCGACTTTGATAAAGAAAAAAAGAGATTTTAATGATATGATTACTTTGATGAACAATAAGAATTTGATGTAAAATCTGACTTAGATGAAAAAATTACTTTGAGGAAAAAATTACAATGATGAAAACATATCTTTGATAAAGAAATAGGATAGGACCTTGATAAACAAATAATGACAAATAATTTTTTTTTTACTTTGGTTGAAAAAATTAGTTTGACTAAGTTTGATAACAAAAAAATAAGTTGGATAAAAGAAATCAGTTTGATAAAAGAAATCAGTTTGATTAAAAATATTCCTCTAAATTGCAAAATTGATGATTATAAATTAAGTATTTAGAAGTACGGAAAAGCTGTTACCATTTCAAAACTTGTTTGCTATCCCATCTGTCGATAAATACTTTTTATCCTTTTATTTATTCCTTTTTATGATTGCATAAACGATTATCATGAAGATAGTACTTAGCTGTTAACATATTTTAACATTACATTATCATAAATTGTACCGGTTAGTATTATATTTAGTTTATATTATATTTTAGCTATCCCAACTGTGGATAATTCGCAGACACACACAGTTTAGCATGAATATTCTATTAAAGGCATTATTTTTCATAAATACATAAACAATGATCATAAAGTCGTTTTATTGGGAAAAAGGTTATATAAAAATTGTTGAATACTCTAATGTCTAAGGTCTTGGACACGTGTCAAAGATATGTTAAAACAATCATTTGATATTCATTTTGGGAAGGTCAAGATGAACTTGTACTTATGTGATTTAAGTTTGTAGAAGCAAACCTAGGGTAGGTGAAATGATGAGGACACGGATATAAGTTTCACAATGTATTCGGGTGTACATAACAACCATACATGGAAACTATACGTCAGTGACATACTTACTTGGCAATCTGTGCCTATGTTGTATCAACATAACATAATTTGTGAAGTGAAGTTGATGAATTTAAACAAAGTAACATCACATAAAGCACAACAAATCTAACAAGAAAACAATAACACTTGGCTATAAATGATTCTTCGTCATGCATGAGTACTGTGCCTCCACACGCATTATATTCTGTCCAGTATTCCGTCACTACCATTGGCATAGATTGAGCAGGATGTCGGCCTCTATCCGTGTCATTCCCTCTTGTTCCATGGCCACTTGAACAGCCATCTAAAATAAGAGAAGTGTCTTAAATACTGCCCTGTACTGTCAACCAACGTTGCCACATTGCTCCTTACGATATTCTTACAGTTACTTTGTTTTATCATGCATTCTCATGTATATCATGTTTCTGTTAGTAAATGAATATTTCCCTGAACTTTGACGTTTTAAAGTGGAGTGTTCTAAATTCAATATAACACACTATTATTTAGTTATTGGAACATGCATTTTAACGGTCAACATTTAATTTGCCAAAACTGTCTTCGTATTTCCTTTTCATACCAACTCAGGGTAAACGACGTCAAGAATCAACATTTTGCTGAAACCCTTGTTCAATCGTTCCAGCTGACTGTCAACGAAATCGACCTAAAACAAAAGGTTCTCTTTTAACGCATGCAATTTGAAGAATCACGTTTCATCTGTTTAATCTCTTTCAGTCTCATTTACTTAATTCCTTTTACATTGACACTAATCGAAACAATGTCAGTATATTGCAAGTATAATAAGCACCCAACACTCACCACATTCTCGCTCATCCTGTGGAAGGCAATCCTTGGTTTCCAAGGCCGAAGGTTTCTGAGTTTTCTGGACCTGAAAGCTTCATACCTCGCTGAAGCATAGGTCCCTCTTTCAATGTCTGTTGTCAGTTTCTGAAAATCAGGTAGAATATTGCATAACATTTAGACAATTATATAACTTGTCCGTTATATTATCTAGTAACATAATGTACAGTGTTCCGTTTTAAAGAGCCAGTATGGGATTGAAGTCACTGTGTGCAAGTTGGAAAACCGGACATCATCGATTCACGTCAAACGTAATTATGAAAACAAACGAGAAATGTAATGGTAATGTTTCGTATGTCATATAACTACTGTGTGTAATAGTGATTGTCGTATATGTTAACGATAAATATGCAAGTCCGCATGTGGTCTTCTGGCACAAGAACAGCAAATCATAGTTACCTCTATGTTAAGTTTCTCCATGATTCTTGCCACCTCAGTGACCTGGTGGTAGAAGGATAATCTGTAAAACAGAATTGTCGGCATGAGTGGTACTTCATTGTGGAATTAGAGCATACACTGTCTGCGCCTGTGAAATCCTTTTAATTCCTAATTTACTTATAATGAATTATTAAATGAATTACAAATTATGAATTATTGAATGAATTACCAATTATGAATTATTGAAGTGACAAAATACCTCTTGGGCTGCAACGGTCCTCTCTTGTGGCAGCTACAGAATAAGTCTTTTTTCAAATGTCGATTGTCGGCACGACCGATACAGTCCAGGTGGTACTTCTGAAAACATTGTTTGCAAACTACCATTGTATTTGTCTCTCCTTGACATAATCCAAATGTCAGCCCCCCACACTCCAATCGTTCTTTTTTTTTCCCTCTGCCAATCGCAGCTCCATGGACAACAGGCACAAAATGCGACAACGAAGATGATGCTGTGTTACATGGCACCAGTACAAGTTCAACTATTTTCAATGAACCTGGAGAACAGTCATACACTGTGTTGTAATCAGCATTGTTAGGTACAGTCCAAACAGCGATCCGTACTCCAAGGAAGAGGCTCATGGCGATGCACTGGATAGGCCCTGAAACCAAACGATTTTGATTTTTAATTAATTTATTTTAACTGTTATAACTGTTGCACGAGCTATAAATTAAGTAATGATAGTGAAGCATTTAAGCAACACTTGCATGTAAGGCACACTGCTGTGGTAATATATTGAAATGGGCTCCGTCCGTCCGTCCCGATTTTGTTTCCGGAACAGAACTTGAAAACTATCAGTCATATCTCAACGAAACTTGGTGTGTGGAACAATCATCATGTGTAGATGTGCTTTTTGGGGTTTTCAACTTCTTCGAGTTATTTTTTTGTACCGTTTCCATGGAAATGTAACTTAGAATTTCGTTTCCGGAACAGAACTCGAAAACTATAACACATATCTCAACGAAACTTCTTGTGTGGAACAATCATCATGTGTAGATGTGCCTTTTGGGGTTTTCAACTTCTTCGAGTTATTTTTATGGACCGTTTCCATGGAAATGTAACTTAGAATTTCGTTTGCGGAGCAGAACTCGAAAACCATAATACATATCTCAACGAAACTTGGTGTGTGGAACAATCATCATGTCTAGATGTGCCTTTTGGGGTTTTCAACTTCTTCGAGTTATTTTTTTTTTACCGTTTCCATGGAAATGTAACTTAGAATTTCGTTTCCGGGACAGAACTCGAAAACTATAAGACATATATCAACGAAACTTGGTGTGTGGAACAATCATTATGTCTAGATGTGCCTTTTGGTGTTTTCAACTTCTTAGAAGTATTTTTGTTACCGTTTCCATTGAAATGTAACCTAGAATTTCGTTTCCGGTACAGAACTCGAAAACTATAAGACATATCTCAACGAAACTTGGTGTGTGGAACAATCATCATGTGTAGATGTGCCTTTTGGGGTTTTCAACTTCTTCGAGTTATATTTTTGGACCGTTTCCATGGAAATGTAACTTAGACAATCATCATGTGTAGATGTGCCTGAAAGTCCCGATGGGCTTATGGCATTACACAGTATCCAGCCGTCTGTAAACTTTTCGCATTTTGTCTTCTTCTCCAGAACCACTTTGTCTAAGGAGCTGAAATTGTGTGTGTTGTGTTTAGTTGAAAAAAGGTTCATAGTCACTGTTATTCAACAACTATTCTTCAATAAATTTTCCCAAAGGCGGGGGATATGGCCGACTCTGTCTGCTTGTTGTAACTTATCTTTCATCAGAGTTTCGATCGGATGAACAGCCTGAGAGGATGAAGGTGGAGGTGGTGGTGATGGGACATCCAGCCGAAGCGACTGGGTGGACGATGGAATATGAAGTCTCTCTTGTTCACAGGTTCTGTAAATAAAAAAGAATGTGCAATTATTAAACTGTCTCTCAGAATAAATAAAGACTTTTTCATTGTTTTTGCCGAATATCATTTCTATCTCATCGAGTGGAGTGAGAAAGTGATATTTCCACGAGTGGCGCAGCCAACAAACAATAACTTTACCTAACACGTAGGTCTACTGTACTCATGCACTCGTATCTAAACAGATGGATGACATTTGTAACTTTTTTTTAATGTAATGAAATAGATTACCTACATTGTTTATTACGAATCAATGCAAGTACATTGTGTAAGCGGACAATACATACAGTAGACACAATTACGTGAATTGGAGACATCCTTATTTCGTGAAAGACAATCGAAATGTTGAAACAAAACAATCTACCATCACTTTTGATTTCATTCACTTGCCATGTTTCTGCCGACTGCTCGCTGTCAGACCAGCCGAAACTTTCCCTCCACTGCCTGCTTGTTAGCTCTGACGAGCTCAGCCAGAAGCAGGCAGTCGTCTTTCGTCCAGTTTGGCTGACGTTTCTTGTTGGAAATTTCGCTCGGCGCTGCAGACATATTGTTTATGTCGTCTGATGTAAACATCCGGGGAATTCCGGGGATATCCCCTGACGTAGGGAAGATTACTCAAGGAATCCCCTTGACAACGTGCGCACGCATTTCCACTTATTGGCTTTTAGTTTTTTACGGAGTCTCAGCTAAGTTTTGGGCTTTGGGAATACTAACTTAAGTTTTTATTTTTTGACTTTGTTAAGTGTCATACTTAAGTCAAAACTTAAGATAAATGTTATATTTTTTTTAGAATACCGCCCCAGCACATTATATATTAATTTATCATTTTAGGGTGTATAGTGCTGAATTCCAGAGTTTCTAAATGGAATGTTACGAAAACGCTGAATGATTTTATCGTGTACTGTACTGTACTGTACTGCAAACGGACAAGACACGGGGCTTGTCTGTTGTACTTCCTCTAAAAGTTCATACCTCTTGGGTAGTTCTGAATGCAGCAATAATTTTGTGTAAAGTCTTCAGGATGTATGTGTTTGATAACACGTTATATAACGATATATACATAGAGGATATTACGAGTGGCGCAGCCATGAGTGAAATATATAACTTTTATACCTCACGAGATGCGATAAACATGGTATTTGTAAATAAAAGACAATTTTCTATTTATTATGACCAAATCTTTGCATATACACCAAAATCGACTTGCATTTACGTTAAGTCGGCTCCAGAATAAGCCTGTCGTCTCAGTAACAATGTGACGTCATGAACGTGTCATGACGTCGGAGCATTGTTTAATGACGTCAGGTCATTGTTGTATCAGTCACTAGTGACTGATAACACATTCCATTGTTATTTTCACTAGTGACTGATAACACGGTTTATTTTCATTGGTTGATGCCGGTATTTCACCTGCAATCATATAATAAACACATGTTCTAGATCAGTTTACATGACATTTATCTGAAAATGTTGACTAAATCGACAACAAAACTCCTTAATATTATCCCTAAAAAAATTACTGTTCAGCATACAAACAGAATAAACTGTAAGACAGATCGATAAGAGGATTGTCATAATATTGGTTTGATCATCAATAATTTCTGACCTGTTTGTTCTCTCATGAGTGAGTGAGTGAGTTGGGGTTTAACGCCGCTTTCAAGAGTATTTCACTTATATCGCGGCTGCTAGTATTATGGCAGGGAGAAAGCCCGCAACGCCATGTGGCTATGCACTGCGGTGAAACCTGCGAGCATCGGCTGGAACTGTTCTCTCATGAAGGAACAATGTATAAATATTGAATGACAAAACACAGTTGACAAAGCCAGTTAGTGGATGATACAAAATAATCAGTACATCAAAGATTGATCATCTCTTACCGGTTAAATCAAACTTGAAACACTAATATCCGGGTTGAATCATTCCTAATAATTGATTGGTGTGCAGAGCTCGCACTGATCAGACTTGTTTCACATCGGCTCTGCAGTGAGCGTTCCTGTTTGCTTATATAGTGTCACCAAATACTTATATCAAAGTGTATTATAGGGCATTGATGTTAGCAAAAAACCCTGCTTGTAGAATGATTTAAATTTGTTTTAAAAAAAAAGTAACAAAAAACGAGACGGGAACACAGTGAGTCGTTACTTGGTGCACGAGGCGCACGAGGTCGGGTGAGAGACGAGTCAGCACTGGGGCTGGTGTTGGTATGCAGAGAGATGGGAGTCTGTGTCCTGTGTTGGAGGCTGCGTGTAGGCTCATTTCAACAAGCAAGCTACCAACAGGTAAAAATCTGACTGTAGTTGACTCTTTTCTGAACAGACAACTGAAACTTGTGTTTATTTTGAACTTGGCAATACTCCTCTCTCAATACAATACCTCAAACCGTTTGACGTGTATATCAAGCGACTACAAGTGGACACGTGGTGAATATACAAATTACATCGAGATACATGTAATTTGTAACAATGAACATTATTTGTTTGATCAACCATATGTACAGAGACAACTTAACAATGTGTTGACGTGGAGGCGAACCCGGGACCGAGACCAAGCCGCCAGGGAAGAGACCAGAGCAAACAAACCAAGCTAGTGCAAGTGACTCTGACCAGGGGATGGAGGACATTGCTGGTATGTTCAGACTCATTAGAAAAGATATGAAAGCTTTAAACCTAAAATTTGATAAAGTGAGCAATGAAATGAATGACAGGAACAGCAGATTATCCGTGAAGAAAACATTAAGTTAAGAGAAAGACTATCTGATTTGGAGATTAAGTTGGACAAACATGAGGCTCAAAGCAGGCGACATAATGTTGTTATACATGGACTCTCCGGGGATGTACACGAGTCGTGGGTCGACTCCGAGAAAACCATTAAAACATTCATGAGGGACAAACTTAATTTGACAAACCATTGCAATTAAAAAGAGCTCACCGAATGAAGAGCCAGTCAAATAAAAAACCTTAATAGTAAAATCGTTATGTTTCAAAGACATACTACTAGTAACGGATGCAGCTAAAAGTTCGATGAAGGGAAATAAAACTTTGCATGTTACAAATGACTTTACTGTGGGCACCAGAGCTGTGAGGAAATCATTCATCCCGTTCATGGCGAAAGCAAGGGACTCGGGGAAGAAAGCTTACCTATCAAACGATAAACTGATCATAATTGACAAAGCCTTTGTTGTCCCCCGCCGCAACGCGGAACGGGGGGCTATGTATTCAGCGGCGTCCGTACGTACGTACGTCCGTCCGTCCGTCCGTACGTACGTCACATTTCTTGTTTACGCGATACCTTATGAAGCGTTGCATCCAAAGTCTTCAAATTTCATGTCTGCCTACATTGTGGGAAGACGCAGACACCAGTCAATTTTGGTGACCTTGGTCGTATTTTCAAGGTCACCACGACACTTTGACCACTTTTTGAACTATTGTTTACGCGATATCTCATGAAGCGTTGCATCCAAAGTCTTCAAATTTTGATTTCTGCCTACATTGTGGGAAGACGCAGACACCAGTTACTTTTGGTGACCTTGGCCTTATTTTCAAGGTCACCACGACACTTTGACCACTTTTTGAACTCTTGTTTACGCGATATCTCATGAAGCGTTGCATCCAAAGTCTTCAAATTTGGTGTCTGCCTACATTGTGGGAAGACGCAGACACCAGTCACTTTTGGTGACCTTGGCCTTATTTTCAAGGTCACCATGACACTTTGACCACTCTTTGAACTCTTGTTAAGGCGATATCTCATGAAACATTGCATCTAAAGTCTTCAAATTAGTTGTCAGCCTACATTCGGGAAAGACACAGACACCAGTTTATTTTGGTGACCTTGACCTTATTTTCAAGGTCACCGCAACACTTTGAGCACTTTTCTAACTCTTGATAACGCGATATATATCTTTACCAGTTGGACTCAAAATCTTCAAATTTGGTGTCAGTCTACACTGGGGGATGACGCAGATACCAGGGGATTTTGGTGACCTTGACCTTATTTTCAAAGTCACTACAACACTTTGACCACTTTTCGACCTCTTGTTATCACCATTTATTATGATCAGTTGGACCAAATGTTTTCAAATTTGGTGTCCGTCTACATTGGAGGATGACGCGGACGCCAGTCGATTTGGTGACCTTGACCTTATTTTCAAGGTCACCACAACACTTTGACCACTTTTAGAACTCTTATTAACACGATATATCATGAACCCAATTAGCTCCAATGATGTGTCTTACTAGCTCAATGTCACCGCGGGGGACATTGCCATGTTAGTGGCAAACACTTGTTTTAGCCAACGACGGGTATCATCTGGTACAGGTTGGCGCCAGTAGGAGACTGGGTGACTCTGGAGGCCAGTCTCGGCAGCCTACACGAGATGAGCAGGTCCGAGCCAGGGACAATGAGCAGACTGAGCAACACGAGCAGACAGACGACGAATGCTATGTACTCGCCAGTGGCCCTGATAATTTACAAGGGAAGTTTGGTTTTTTTCAAAACTCTTCTAAATAGGGGGCGGGATAGCGCAGTGGTTAGCGCGTTTGGCTTCGGATCAAGAGGTCCGGGGTTCAAATCCCACCAGGGGCAAGGCAACTTTGTCTGCAGTAGAGAACTGTTCTACACGCAGTCAGGTTTAGGTGCAATGCTACACTGAATTTCAGCGTAGTACCACCCATGGTTCGCTAGTTCCAGCCGATGCTCGCAGGTTTCACCGCAATGCATAGCCACATGGCGTTGCGGGCTTTCTCCCTGCCATAATACTAGCAGCCCCGATATAAGTGAAATACTCTTGAAAGCGGCGTTAAACCCCAAGTCACCTCACCTCACCTTCAAGCACTTGCTAGGTTTAGATGTTTCACACACAATTTGCAAGTACAAAAGTATATAGTAACGCAGATGTAGATTTTTTCTATCTTAATGTTTGATAAATGTAATTTAAATACTACAGAAGATGAGTTTCACTTTCTTCTTGTGTGCCCATACTTTAAAGAAAGTCGAGAAAACGTTATACCTAATGATTACTGGCTCTATCCAACTCGGCACAAATTTATACAAATGTTTTCGTGTAAACATGAAAGGAATTTGAAATCACTTTCAATATATTTGAAAAGAAACATGCAATATTTGATATTATGCTTCGCACACTAGTTTATATTGGACGACATGAAATAATTTCATAAACTCTCATCAATTGCTCCTACGATGATAGTCTCTCCAAATCAGATGAATTGCATGACTATTAGTTGTCTCCTATTAAACCTATTTATATGGTTCTTAAAATGGGGTTCTATCGGAGTATTTTGCATATATATGCTATCTATAGAAGCTTATTGCACAATCCCAATTACACATTTTACTGAGGGTAATACATTCATGACTTTATATTTGAAAATGTGATTAGGGCAAGCACAAATTCATGCAAAAACAAAAACGAAAAGTGAAAGCTTTGCTACGTACGGCACAACAAGACATTGTTTACTGGTTTAAGGATACACATTGTGACGCTTTGAACACTCGATCTTATATAAATTATTTTCTTGATGATAAACGTCATTAAAAAGTAATTTACTAATTTACTCCATTTTGTTTCACATTTGCATTTTTCTACTTATTTTATAATTATTTGTAATTATAATTTGGTCCATAATTTTAAGTTTTTATGAAGTATGTACGATTAAAATATTTTACAATTCTCGTCTCTCTCAATGCAAATTCGCTTTTAAACTCTCTGAAACCTGCAGCTACTCTGGAGAAACGTAAGGGATTTCATGAGGTATCCTAATCAGTATACGATAGGATACCCGGCGTATACAAACAAATCCTGTTCTGGATACTACAAATTTCATGACTCAGGATACTCCAGGATTCTCAAGGAAACTATCAGAAATTTAGAAATATTACTTATACTAGACAAATCATACAACATACGGTTTTGGTGTTCATTATTTCTGACATGACATGACACATGGAGAAGATTATAAATTGAAGCTCATGTAAAATCTCAGTTCGAGTGTTTCTCTCAGGGTTATCGTTTCTCTATGGTATGCATAGAAGTATCAAATGCATTAGTTGTTACAAAGGATACATGTTGTGTTCATTATAATTTGTTGGTCAAAGAGGAAAAGTACATGTATACCTGTTGTTCATAATGTAAGTGAGAAAATGATGATGGCTTGTAATAACTACTTTCTACTACTTTGGACGAATGGTATTGTACATTGAAATTGTTTAAATAGTGTTGTAACACGTTTTTTTCGCAATGCAATTTATTTGAAAAATAACGTTATCGAAAACACATCACTGAAATATGCTTGTACAGGGTTCGGTTAAGAAGTGGACATAATTTTGAACTGAAGGTTTTATCATTGCTGTGCAGTTTTTACTGTATATGGCATTTGATCTACTGATATATTATATATCAACGACATAAACCATCATTTTAAATGACGTGCCCCTTTGGTATGAATTGCAAAACATTACGTGATTATAGCATGTGATAAACGTTTCGACTGAAGAATGAAACAAAGTCAATCAAACTTTATGTAATATTTATTCCTTATTTTCTTCTTTTAAGAACAAATTTCACACAATTTCATAATTTACATTAAAATGCAATATATACACTATTGATACACATGTTATATACATATATATATATATATATATATATACAATTCAAATAAAAATATATACACATTAAAATCACAATTATAAACAATTATGTAATACAAAATGGTTATTTACAATTCAGTCAGTTATATACAATACATTTCGTTCAATATTGGATTTAAATGTCTTAACATGGACACAAATTTGTCACGAGGGCATGCAAACATTACACGCCTTTTCTTGATGTCACCATATACTCATACAGATTTACATTTGATACTCTGGACAGGCATGAAGGATGAGGGACCTCTGTCTACGGTGCCTTCAGGATGCCATACCTCAAAAGGACGCCCACAGTGATCCCTCACACTGTCTGGTAGGGCGGTACACCATCTAAGAATCCGCAAAGTTTTATGTAAGCTGGAATGTCGCAGCCAATGCACAACAGTGCTAGGCGAACCACCTTTGTTTTCAGTCCTGTAGGGAAAGAGTAGCCAACAGTCCAGGCTTCCTAAAGGTCATCCACAAGGGGCTTTACAAAGGTATTTGTTGATGCCTACAAGGATGATGTTTTCGCGCTTGAACCGCTCATGTCCTCGCAATTGAGGAGAACCAAATACATAACTCCTACTGAGTATTTCACATGTTTGTAAGACTGAAACCAATCAAAGTTGAACATAAGTCCATAATTACGAGGTCCAAAGAATGTGGTACTGAAAGTCTTCCAAATATGTCCATTATAAACGTCACTCATCAATGAGTCTTCAGTTTTACGGAATCGCCATTGTTCACAAAGTTTTTCAAAACCACTCTTGAATACAAGCTCATTAAGTGATTGTTTTAAGGGTCTGTAGTAATAGTTCTTAAATGGAACTAATCTTCTCCGACAAGATGGAAGGTAAACTGTTTTTAAGAAGTTTGAGCCACATCCTTGACGACGATGAGGTTGAGGATGGTTTGGATGGGCAACAAATGTGCATGTCTTTGTAACCTCTACACCTTCAATGATTTGAACACAATCTTCATACGAATATAAATGGTAACATCTGGGGCATACCACATAGTGACACAAGTTATTTCTCTCCAACTTGAGCAGCTTATGAAGCATGTACATTCTACTGGGAAACAGTGGCTCAAGACAGGATGCAAACTTGTAATGCTTGGCAGCTAGAGTCAAGGCGGCGTGCATATACTTGAGCAAGAAAGTCATTGCACTTGATGACATGTAGATACAGACTGCCAAAGACACAGGAATAGGCATGTCCAAAGCAACAAAGTTTTCAAGAATGAATGATCTCCAGCGTTGTCTTCTTCAATATGAGTTGGCTTGAAGGTCTGTATCATCTCCTCAATGTCATCCTCATCCATGTACACTTCTGCATCTTCGTCCTCAGAGCTAAGCTTCTTTTCTTGGCTATCTTCTTGTTCTTGAGAGTCTGACGAACATATGTGTTGCTTTAAATACCTCGCAGAAGCAAAGCATTCATTGCAACTCGGGCACTTCTTCCGCTTCGTAAAGGGCAGCATCTAGAATAAATATTCATTCATTTAAAAAACAAACCAGGTCTAAATGTTAATTAGCACTGTTTCTATAGCGGGAGGGTACCACTTTTAAGCTAAATGTTAATAAGTACTGTTTCTATAGCGGGAGGCTGCCACTTTTTAAGCTAAATGTAAATAAGCACTGTTCTATAGCGGGAGGCTGCGTTTTTTTTTTTAGGTAATGTTAATAAGCACTGTTTCTATTGTGGGAGGCTGCCGCTTTTAAGCTAAATGTTAATAAGTAATGTTACTATAGCGGGAGGCTGCCGCTTTTTAAGCTAAATGTCAATAAGCACTGTTTCTATAGCGGGAGGCTGTCGCTTTTAAGCTAAATGTTAATAAACACTGTTTCTATAGCGGGAGGTTGCCGCTTTTTAAGCTAAAGGTTAAGAAGCACTGTTTCTATTACGGGAGGCTGCTGTTTTTTTAGGTAATGTTAATAAGCACTGTTTCTATAGCGGGAGCCTGCCGCTATTAAGCTAGATGTTAAGCACTGTTTCTATAGTGGGAGGCTGCCGCTATTTAAGCTAAATGTTAATAAGCACTGTTTCTATAGCGGGAGCATATAGCATGATATGTTGATGTGTAAAACGGGAAATCAGAATGTTACAATGTATTCTAAATGTATTGTAAAAAACGGTTTTAAGCAAGCATATTGTAATATGGATCGATTTCATCTTTGAACTGGTTAATACTGATAAACCGGTTATATTACTCACTTCTATTGTTTGATACTATAGTCTGTCAAACTAACTTTTGGGACTGCATTTTCCGCAAATATTTTTCAGTTCTGTTAAATTCCTTTTTATGGGCATATTGATTATTTTATTTGACATAACAGGAACTAAATTTTGACATTGATTTCTTACTTAATTAGTATCATTATTATCAGTTTGTATTTGTTTTGATACTGCTCAGGCGGGTGTGAAATCAATTAATGTAATGTCTCATATGCAGTGTAAACTTGCAATGCACATGCGTGACCTAAGGTCAGGTTAACGGTGCGATGGGATTTAGATTGTGAATGGAAGGATCGTCTCAGAATGGAAACGTTATTTACTTGGACGTCTTAAGAGCAATACACTGCGAGCGTGATATGTTTGAGATGTTCCCCAAAATCCACACGCATAGTTAAACTGACCTTAGCTCGTGCACGTGAATTGCATGCTTACATGACCTGTTAGAAATTACCCTAACTGCTCCTACTCCCGCCTTTGTAATAACAAAACAAAAACACAAATAAAATGATGGTTATTTAAAGGGGCAGTAGCACACATTTTTGCTCTAATAAGTTGATGAAGTGTATTTGAAAAATAATGTCACCATTAGTAAAACACCCTTCTCTCTATGAAATTCAAGTTGAAAGGAAGTGTACATGGGAATCGTTTTTATAATTTGAATTAATAAATTGTGTTCACAATAAAATGGCCGCCATGTAATTTTTGTCTTATTTTTCTATATTGACAATAACAAATAAATGTACATACCCTTTGGACATCCTCGATAATCCAGCGCTTTCGTTTCGATAAATCTACAAACAAGCGCTGGAAAACTTGAAGCGTATTTATCTCGAACCTAGTTACCTCCCTTCGCAATGACTCAGTGAAACGCTTGCTTTCTAACAACCAATGAGATCACTTAATGTCGCGAATGGAAGTTGTGTAAGGGGCGTAACTCTCGTGTCAGGATCTTGGCTTTCGCAGATGATTGGAAACGCCTGGTAGCACAGGGATTCACCTCCAACAGTTTTGATGGACAATAATACATCCTTCTTCTCGTACAGACTTCTTAAAACTTTCTTTTGAGTTTCTGTCAGGTTTTCTACGCTGAATTTGTTACAAACTTGATCATAATCGAGTGAGTCGGCCGCCGCCATGTTTGTTTTTCTAAACAACGGTAGTGATAAAAGATGCGTTTTGATTGGTTGAGTTGTTTTTTGCAGATACACAGACCACTTGAACATTGACAGCATGTCACATGTACATATTTCGAATATGTCCCCATTTAAATCACTTCTGCCTAGCCTCGGGTGATAGTGCGAGATGTCGGGGTCCAAAATTGAGACCAATACAGGAATAGTCGATAATTTTGTTTTATAAACTGAATTTCAAATAAGGTATAGATACGAACCTGTCTTTACGAAACCGTAAAAAATCGCATCTACGAACCTGTTTCATCTACGAATAAAACTACACCCCTAATTACAGCCTTCACAATTTTATACGAAAAAGCTTTTAGTTCTCTGATTCTAATTGTTATGTCAGTACAATTGTTGTTAATATTGTATCATTATGATGTGATATAGCACCTGTTCCAGTGTACCATGGAAGTGATGTACAGTATGACATTGAGTAGATTTCTTATTTTGGTTTTGGTACGTGATATCATATCAGCTCAATGAACTTGGACTGCTTGTTAAATACGATATGATGTGATGTGAGATTTCGTATATTTATACGATATGGGTAAATGAATGTTTCGTAACATTAGTCATTAGTTTGATTTTTGTCTTGTAGATTACTGATTTGAGGAATAGAGTTGCTGTCCTGGAACGGGGAGGTTCCCAAGAGAAATCCAAAACGAAGAACAAAGTCGGCAATGGAGTAAAGGTTCGTCATTTCAATGTTAATATGCAACTATCATTCTTAAGTACTATCACACGCTCAAAGTTCTTTTGAAACTTTACAAATCTAACATCATATTCCTGCTAAATTCCCAAACAACATTGCTATCATTGTCATATTTCATTAAGATAAGTCACTGGCCATCACTGGCATATTCTCTTTTGCAACACTATCATAAATCATCTTGGGTTAGCTTCCGGTAAATAAATTATATTAATTTTTTATCATCGATCAATTCAGTTTTTCCGTCGTCCATCCGTGGTCTAACCATGAATCAACATTACATTGCAACATCGGTTTAAGTAGTCTAAATATTATTTTATTTTCACAGCTGGCCGTGCGAGTAGCTGTTGCTGAATGTAGTCGACACAAGGTTACTGATTTTTGTCTTGTAGATTACTGATTTGAGGAATAGAGTTGCTGTCCTGGAACGGGGAGGTTCCCAAGAGAAATCCAAAACGAAGAACAAAGTCGGCAATGGAGTAAAGGTTCGTCATTTCAATGTTAATATGCAACTATCATTCTTAAGTACTATCACACGCTCAAAGTTCTTTAGAAACTTTACAAATCTAACATCATATTCCTGCTAAATTCCCAAACAACATTGCTATCATTGTCATATTTCATTAAGATAAGTCACTGGCCATCACTGGCATATTCTCTTTTGCAACACTATCATAAATCATCTTGGGTTAGCTTCCGGTAAATAAATTATATCAATTTTTTATCATCGATCAATTCAGTTTTTCCGTCGTCCATCCGTGGTCTAACCATGAATCAACATTACATTGCAACATCGGTTTAAGTAGTCTAAATATTATTCTATTTTCACAGCTGGCCGTGCGAGTAGCTGTTGCTGAATGTAGTCGACACAAGGGAATGGAGTTGGACCTAGACACCAAGTGAGTTGTTTATTACGTTATAAAATCATACGAAGGAGCATGATGTAAGTGATAGCATTTTCTAAAATCACTACAAGACAGTGGTACGTAACACTGTTAAGTAGAACAGCCTTTCTCTTGCGCACTTTTAAAAGTTAATTCATGGTAATTGCAAGTCTCTGTAGTATCACTATCAATGAAGTAATTTTGTATTATGCATTACGTTGGTATCGAATACATAGTTATTATTTTAAACGGATTTTACCAATCCATATACTTAATTTAATAAAGCTGATTTCTAATGCACATACGTGGTTACTTACATACAGTCTGATTTCAGCATGCAGTCTACGAACAACAGAGCCGTAGCAGCCTACTGCTGGAAGTATGCTCAGACAGATGTTCAAGACATGATTTCAGACGAATTAAAGGTAAATATATATCATTGCATGTTGATAAAGTGTACATATACATATATGCAACATACGGAAGAAATATTATTAGGGAAATAATTTAAAATATCTAATCAACATTATTTATAAAACTAGTGTCACATGCTCACACTACTAGGTTACGAGTTACCATATAACTTTGTTGATACAAACAAATATTAATACAAACATATATATAGAAACATAAAACATGAAATAAATATGTTTCAAAAATAGATTAGGTACAAACTGGTTAAACCAATGGTATAGTTTGAGTGACCATGGATAGATATCTCAACTCTAAGAAGGAACAAGAGTCAAGGAATAGAAGAGGCAAGATGCAGGCTAACACAGATGGGCAGAGAAAACAAGAGTCATCAGAAGATGACATATCCCACCGGTTCCACAAAATTTGTAAAACACATCTTGTGTATCTACTACCGTACTTCAGTTAGTGGGTATTACAGATACTGAGTTTCAGGTATGTTAAGGGTTTTAGACTTCTGCTCCAGAAGCAGTCACAATCAACAACAACCAACATCCCTCTCATGCTTCTATGGAAACAGAAACAAATTAATTTTTCAGAACAAATCTGAAAATATCAAAAGGCACTACTTCAGTTAGTGGGTAATACAAATGCAAAGTTTCAGGAAGATATGATGAACGGTTTTGGAGCTGTGCTCCGGAAACGAACCTGTCTCTGAACAAAGTCCAAATTCAACAAGTTTCTATGGAAACGAAAAAAAATAAACTTTTCAGAAATCTGAAAATATCAAAAGGCACCACTTCAGTTAGTAATTTATACACATGCAAAGTTTCAGGGAGATATGATGAACGGATTTGGAGCTGTGATCCGGAAACGAACCTGTCTCTGAACAAAGTCCAAATTCAACAAGTTTCTATGGAAACGAAAAAAAAAATAATTTTCAGAAATCTGAAAATATCAAAAGGCACCACTTCAGTTAGTGGGTAATACACATGCAAAGTTTCAGAAAGATATCATGAACGGTTTTCGAGTTCTGCTCCGGAAACGAAATGATTACGGACGGACAGACGGACGGGGCGATGACTATATCCCACGGTATTACATACCGGTGGGATAAAAAACAGCGAAAGAGGAGGGGAAGTGGAGAACCCATACATAACCTATACTATTTATGGTAAATAGAAGGGTATTTGAGTAACACTCCACCCGTCTGTTGTATATAAGTACATGCTATGGTATTGAAGCACGTCTAAACCCGTTCCTCTGGTTATTTCATCAATATCAAATCCATACATTACTGGATATACTAGTATATATAAGTGTTTGAATATCAAAATATTCATTTACCCTCATATTTTTATTATTTTGTTACGACATTTTGAAAATATCATTATACTGGGGGTTCTGCTAGCTAAATATAATACACATGACCAAATGAAAATATTAAATGGAGGTGGGTGAAAACGCACAGAACTTTGAATTGTTGATTCAGTTTCCATAATTTACCTATTAAATAAATAGTTTATTAAAAATAAATATCCAGAAAATATCACACTCGATTGTTATATTGTTAAGACTCTTTTTATTTTGTAGAAGAGCAGAAATCGTGTTGACGGTTTGGAATTGGCTGAACTTCCACAACACGTGGAGACAAAGTGTCGGCAAGCCATTAACCAGCAGGAAATGATGTCAACAGAGGAAAGCGATGTCAACGAAGACGGACACAGGATCTTCCGCACTAAACACAGGAATTGGGAGGCACCTGAGTTAACGTCCGCAAAGAGAATTGGTGATGTAGCATACACCAGGAAGTCCAGCTCAGCACCAGCAGCCAGGATGAAGAGGACAAAGGGATACCCTGATGCGCAAGTCCCCTCCGTCAACGACGACAACAGATGGAATATTGCAACAGATTACGGACTATTTTTTAATTTTGTATTTGATTTTATTACTTTCTCTATTACTCTTTGTATTTAACGTATACCTTTTAATAACCTTGTGCTGCTTCATGGGCAACCTGGCCGAGTGCTGTTTTTATTGTCACCTCAAATTGAAACAAGAGTCATCGGAAGATGACATATCCCACCGGTCCCACATAATTAGTAAAACACATCTTTGACAGAGTTCAATTGCAACACGTTTCCATGGAAACGAAAAGAAAAAAATTTAAAATATCAAAAGGCACCACTCCAGTAAATGTGTAATGCAAATGTGAAATTTCAGAAAGATATGATAAATGGTTTTCGAGTTCTGCTCCGGAAACGAAATGATTACGGACGGACAGACAGACAGACGGGGTGATGACTATATCCCCACATATTACATACCGGTGGGATAATAATACTAGCATGTGACACTTACTATTTTTTCTAGTAAAAGCATTCTTGAATAGTTTGTCAGGATAACTTATTTATCAACGCTATGCAAAGAGTAAATGGCGTTAGAAGTGAGACACAGCAATTGATTCATCACTCGTTTTTGCCAGATTAAAAGGCCAATCTGGATTACTTAATTACATTTGCCTGTCTGTCTCACATTCATAATATAATTTAACAGTGTTAAATGTGGAAAAGAGTATTATTTATTATTACTTGTTATTGTTTTATTTGTATATTATGCTACTGCGTTTGTATCAAACTGGTGTGAAACTTTTAATTATTCATAATTGGGTGTTGCCTTCCAAGTACAATTATGGGATAACTCCTTACTGCTTGGAAACAACGTGTCCTTGTTTTTTCCCCAAACAATGCCTTGGGCTCAGAAGCTGATGATTTTGGACGTCAGATTGGTATCTCTAACACTCTTACATGTGCTCTCTGATTAAAATATGCATGGCTTTACCGACGTACGTTAGTGTTAAAGGCCATGCAGCAAGTTTTGTGCATGTTTTGTTATATGTATTCGAAGAAAGTGGATTACTCATCTCAGTCACTTTTGTTAAGAAGTCATCTGTTCTTCCGAGTATGTCCCCGATAGGACCAGAAATAAACAACTTCAAATGGAAGAACTTCGATGCATTCCGCTCAGCACGAGGAGTTGCAAACACAGCTACTATGGTGGCGTGATGCAGGATGAGATGTCGATCCAAGAAGACCTCCAGATTGTCGGAAGAAATGGTAACATCAAGCTGGTTGGATTGGCAGGGGGAACAAGCGTAGAAACTTGGTTAGCAAGTCATGTCCTCCAATTTGTAGTCCATAGTTTGACAGGCTTTGGCTTTCCAATTGCGCATTTTCCGACAAAACAAACTAATGCGGCACAAATGTATTCCAGTTTCTCGGATGTAATTGAAAAGATGGAGCAGAGGAATTCAAGATTCTGTACTGGTCGCTTCTAACAATCGTGCTTTGTCAAGATGCTTTTCACAGGCTCACCTGTTGGAACCTGTTGACAACATTCAATCCATGCGATGACGAACCGTTAGTCTTATTGCAAATCCGTCACACCTCTTCTAGCAGATCTATAACCACATATTGAAGAGTGGGGTCAATGCATGGTATACCCGGGAGATGATTGAAGTTGGCCAGCACAGCTTGTCGATATATCTGTCAAATCAGGCCGAGAAAATGCGAAATCATTTGGCAGAGGAGGTACTGGGTAACAATATGCTTAATCTGACGACACAGCATTTAAGACAGCTGGGTGAAAAGGGAGCGATTCTTCAAGGGGCTCTTAGCCTTCTTGAAACGACAAGTGAACTCAAACATTTTCCATGATAGAAGATAAACTATCAGTGAAAGTGACATTGGGATCATCAACATGAGGACAATTGATAGTTGGTTCTCAGCATTGAAGCAATATGGCAGCGCCCAGAGGCACATGTTTTGGTAAACAAGAGAGGTTAAATACGTTAAGTTCTGTGTGGTTGGATTCCTGAAGCTAGTATCTGTGACAACAAAGGAGGCTCTTCATTTGAATGTGACACATCAATACATTAACAGTTACATCATGGAGAACCTGTTCCCATGACAAAGATGATTCTATCATTGGGTAGGAGCCAACCCTATCTACAGTCGTACAGCAGTGCTACTAATAACATCATTCTGTCACAGACCATTGTTTCCGACAATTCAAATGCTGCCCTCCCGATATCTTCTTCCTTCCAACAGCTATGCAAGAAATCCAATATATACATGTAAGTTAACTGTACTTCTAACTCGTGTACAGCGTCTCATTTATCACGTTGGACTATTGGCTACAATAAGCAGAAGGGACAAAACCAGACAACCTTTTCATTAGATAATTTCTCCCTGTCTTTATCAAACTTGATCCCCCTTCATTCCCTTCTTGGTTCCATGTGCTCATTCTTGCCTGTTTGGATTTCTCTGTTTGTGCAGCATTTGCTCCCCCTTGTGATCATCCCGGTACCATGTGAAGAGTTTTAAGTAACGCTGCATCAACATACACAATTTGAGGAATTATTACTTTTAGTATAATTATACCCCCGCTACGAAGTAGTCGGGAGTGTATACAGCGGTCATCACGTCCGTCCGTCCGTCCGTTCGTCAGGAATGTTTTTGTTCCGCTCATAACTCGGACACTAGTTGTTCAAATTGTACGAAACTTTATGTGTACATATGCCTTTGGCATGTTTTATAAATTTTCTCCGTTTTTCAACTCTGACACTAGTTGTTAAAATTTTATTAAACTTGATATGTACAATCACCGTGATGAACATCTGCCTTGTGTATGTTTCATACTCTCTCTGTTCCTTTTTACTTTGCCATTCACACTTTTTGTTCCGCTCATAACTCAAACACTATTTGTTCAAATGTTACAAAACTTGAAACATATGTACACTATGATGTGTAAACCTTCCCTTTGTATGTTTCATACCCTCATTTGCATAATTCATGCAAAATTTCTCAATTTCTCAACTTTTACTTCTAAAGCACAGGTGTAGCTATGAAGACTGCTTACTATGAAAACACACATACTCTGCATTCATAGTACTGCTGTGGTTTGTCTATCTGCTGTTTTGAAACTTTTATTTGACCAATGTTAAAAGCGGGGGTATATGAGTGAGCTTTGCTCACTAATTCTCGTGTTTTATTTTACCACGACAAAAGTTGACATTTGCTAAAACACCTGCAAGAATGCAATGTCACTGTGAACTATTGACAGGCCTAAGCAACATATACCAGGTTTTAATGTGAACATAATTTCAAGATCTCCTTAATCTACTGGCCCCTGGAGAAGTGTTGTATTATGATATTCTTGTGAACCACTGAATAAGTAAGTAACATGTGAACCATGCGAAATGAACAACCAGATTTAGTTTTAAATGTTATGACACAGATTAGTCAAGAAGATTAATGTACTATTGCATGGCTAAACTCTGTCTCCATGCAAATCAATCATTATATTCTCCTGGGTGTCTGTGGCATGGTCAATGGTTTTAGAGCCGATTTAATAAACTGATGAACAGCTAGACTATGATTTAATGACCGACTCCCTGAACAGAACTAATAAATTGAAGTATTGCCGTTGAAGACTTTACACTATCCATCCGGTTTTAGGTGGGGATTACACCTATTTGTTTGAACTAATTTTTAACCCCATGAAATACCGTGTTTGGGTAGCAAAACGGGTTTAATCAAAAAGTAGGATTGGTAAAAGTAGTGGAAACGGATTCTATACCTCACTTTTCATCCCACCAGGAATCGTCAGTACACCTCGGGTTCCCTTTAGAGAAAGTGTAAAAGTGATGTTTACTTAATAACGTGCAGTACACATGTAATTACATAACTCAACGGCGGGGGAGTCCAGTGGTGTAGTGCCATCGTCGCATGACTATGTTGTATGAATATAGGTACTGATATCTCCCCTCCTCCAAAGCACGAAAAACAGCATTCATGTGTCTCTCCGCACTGGCATCTCTATAAAGATGCATTAATTCTCCCCACTCCAGGGCGACGACAGGGTTCAAACCATTGACATAACAGAATATGCAAAATTTTATTCCCTCGAAATGTAATAGATTTCGTTTCCAGAACAGACGGCGAATAGAAAGTGGCCAATCCACTGCCGGACCGATGATGTCTTGAATCTGGAGCCAGAGAGTACAAATTTGACTTGCTCTTGAGGACATTTTGGGGCCGATATGGACATTTGACATTGAGTTCATACAGATCAGCTGATTGGCGGATGTATAACATGCATAATGTACATGGGGAAGTTGTGTGGATCGTGCTTTTCGCGTGTAATACATGCATGCTGCATGCAAATGGCATTGTGGTTGTAAGTTACCTATTTTTCTCTGAAATACATGGCAACTTAAGTGGAATGTACACCTGCATTACGTAATGTTGTGAATAAAAGGACATGTTAACAATTGTACCATGTTGTGTGTTTCATTACCCCACAACAGACGGAAGTACGGCAACAACCTTTGTCACTGCTGTAAGTAACTTGTAATTACAACTCTACTACCTTACATTGATTTAAGATATGTGAATAACTTATGGTACTAAATAAATGCTTAAATATGACATTAATTAAGTAGTAGCTGCATTTCTTCACCTTCCCCTTACTAAATTACAGTGTGTGTGCTATACCCCAATGAACCATGTATTGTATGTGCATTTTTATAATGTTAGGAAGTAATGTGTTACGTAATTAGCAGCTCCGACTAAGTCGGAGCTGCTATCAGTTTTTGTGCAGTTTCCATCGCCACCGCCGCGTTTTGTATTCGCTATAACTTTTTTCCTATTTGGTTTTGAGAACTCATATACATAACTTCTTTGACATGTTCACATTCAAGGTCAAAGGTCAAGGTCACGAGTCTGACATAGCTAAAACAATCCTTGTAAACACGATAACTTAAAAAATATGTGTGCTATCAGGCTCTTCTTTGGTTGTATATCAACTATGGAGAAAGGCCAACATTTGAAAAGGTTTTCGCTAACATCCGTCAAAGGTCAAGGTCATAGTGAGGTCACAACTTAAGCATGCTTTTGCAAAAATGTCTTATTTCAACTATTCTTTGAATCATTACATGATTGTGATTCACAATGAAAATTGATCACTGATTGTGTGACCTTGAATTTTAAAGGTCACGGGATAGGGTCATGGTCACCAGTTCTGAAATCACTATGTAACTTTTTTCCATGAAGGTATCAAAACCTCATATATATAGCTTCTTTCTTGTACACCTGGGGAATTATTTTGACATGCTCACATTCAAGGTCAAAGTCATGAGTTCTGAAATCATTACAAAAATCCTTGTAAACACGATAACTTCAACAACTTCTGTGCTATCAGGCCCTTACTTGGTATATATCAACTATGGATAAAGACCAAGATCTGAAAAGGTTTTCGCTAAAATCTGTCCAAGGTCGAGGTCACAACTTTTTGTGAGTATGCCTTATGTTAACAAAAAACACTTTGAGTCATTGCATGATTGTTATACACAATGAAAAGTAATCATTGATGGTGTGACCTTGAAGGTCAAAGGTCAAGGTCATGTTAATCCTTTGATCCAATTTTGAGATCAGAAATAAGTTTTAAGAACATGTTTGTGAAAAGTGACCCCGGTGATGATTCAACTTGTTAGAATAACTTGAATAATAAACAAATTTGTGTCAAACAAAATTCCCATTTTATTTATGCTGAGAAGGCGGAACAGGGAAAGGCGAAACCCAAAGTTTCGGAGTTGCTCTGCTTTTGCGGTGTCCCGCAAACGCTCATCTAGTTTTTAACGTATTTTTACGATAGAAATTAATCAGTGATCCATGCCCTTGCCTATATACTCTTGTTTTAGGTGGGGAATGGGGTTATTTCCCTTATGAGCATAGCAGAATAACACCATTTCCCACCTATTTCTTCCGAAAGGAATTGACCCTCTATTTCGGCCATTTGATATGACACACCCACCGTAGCATACTTATAGAACATAGAAGAAATGCACCTCCTATTAAGTACTCCTTTCACACTATAAAATTTCGTTAAATTGACATAATTCCTTTGGAATGGAATAGGTGGGAAATGGCCGATTTCCCTTATCGTAGTAACGTAGAAAACATCATTCCCCACTGTAGCATACTCATAAAACATAGGAAAAATGCACGGTTCATTGTGATATCATACCCCCACTCTAGCATACTTATAGAACATTGAAAAAATGCACCTTCATTACATGGTTAATTGGGATTTCACACACCCACTGTAGCATACTTATAGAACATAGAAAAAATGCACCTCCTATTAATTACTCCTTTCACACTGTAACGTTACGATAACTGTACATAATTCCTTTGGAATAGGTGGATGTAATTGATGTACTGAAGGTAATTGATAGGATGAACTGTTGACATTAACATTAAGGTAATGTTTTTAATTACAGACTCCAAATTACGGCTGACCGTACCAGTGGTTCTTTCAGCAAAAGGAAAAAAGTGATTAATGAGGTTGAAATAACGGATCTCCATATTGGATTGAATTTCTATTTTCTGATGATGGCCCCAACCATGGATTTGATAGGGTGGCTTATGAGTAAGGGCCTTCTCATGAATCATTTTATCTGCAATCAGTGCAATGTGGCGTGCACACTAAGGCCAGCCACTAGGATAGATAAGTGTCAATGGGTCTGTCCCCGGGATAGGAGACATGTTAAATCCATCCGCTGGGGTTCCTTCTTCTCCAGAAGCCATCTGCATATACCCGACATCATGCAAATTCTGTACAATTTTGCTCAGAAATTCAACCTCTACTCCAATGCCAAAATGTGTGGAATGAACTACAAAAGCACTGCTTCAAACTGGGCTTCCTATTTACGGGAAGTGTGCAAAGAGTGGGTTGAGACAGAAATGAAACACATTACTTTACAGGGAGAGGTGGAGATTGACGAGTCATTATTCGGTAGAAGATGCAAGTACCACCGTGGGGCTCATCGTGGCGTTAAAATATGGATCCTGGGAATGGTGGAAAGGAACACCAACCGACTTCTGCTGTTCCCCATTGACAACAGGTCCAGTGATACACTGATTGGCCTCATCAAGAGATATGTCCAGGCGGGAAGTACCATCTATACCGACTACTGGCGTGGTTATACCAAATTGAACAATGAGGGATATGAACATTTTTCAGTATGTCACAACTATAAATTTAAGCAAATCTATGAGCACAGTGTTACCAAAGAACAGAAAATCATACACACGAACACCATTGAAGGAGCATGGGCACATGCGAACAACCACTTCCGACAAATAAATGGCACTTCAATTAGTAACTTTGAAGGACATATTGCAGAAATTTTGTTCCGCAATCACCATCGTAGGTCATCCATGATATCAGCTTTAATATCGTCCATTAAGGAAATCTACAACTTCAATGCACCCCCAGTATACACCTACACTAATCCACTGTTCCCTACCTGGACACCAGCAAACGGATATGCCATAATAAGCAGTAACGAATCACTCTCAATTTCAGACCGGGTACGCACATTAACAATTATTTTAAATAACGTAACATACATTTAATCTTTCGGCTGTAATACCATCCATTAAGTGGACAAATAATTTTCCTATTAATAACATTAATGTTGGATTAACATATTTCTGCATTACTGTCAACTGCAGAAATAGGTCATACATTAAAGCCTATTTACATAATCAGGAACAAGCAGGCGCTCACAGCCTATCAGATGATGATGAGGATGATGGTGATGATGAGCATCATGGTTCGAGTGATGATGGAGTCAACTCCTCTTACCTTTCCACACCAGAGGAATTACCTTCTTCAGTAGCACATGGGGTAAGTGTATAATTTGACAATGCAAATTATTCTTCATTACTTTCGATAAAATAATATACTTACTGACGCTACAGGGCGTCATACTAAGGGGTACAATAATAAATTCACCTATTTACACGATGTATGTACATGTAAGGGTGCATGTATACGTAACTAATGAACCATTTCTCTGCATTCAAGCTACCGGGACATCATTCAGCACCACAACATCCTACGCCTTCCCCACGTCCTAGTACTTCAAATCGTGATGTAAGTAAATGTATCTATCCGGAAAATAGTCCTATTAACCAATATGGCCTCATATTCACAATGACATGTTATATTAATGTATGTAATGTTAATAAAATACATTAAATAATGTTTTGGATCGCATGGATCAACAAACCACACCAAGGAACAAGGAAACATCCCGGAAGGCCCAAAAAACGGTACTTGTAAATGGTTTAATAATCACTTAATAAGGGTGGAGGAATGTCATGTACATAACGTATTACTAAAGGGCATCATTAGGTAATGAGTGTCGCCCTTTCATCTCAATGAAATATGAATTTCCATTACAGCTACCGAGAAACGAAGTACCAAGACATGTGGCTACCCCTTCCCCCCGTCCGAGTACTTCCACTCATCAGGTAATAACACAATTCATCTGACTTACACTTACAACGTAATTCAATAATGTATTCATTCACATATTGTATTACTACATTTTGCCTTCTTATAGTATAATCCTTATTTCGTAGGATGTCCTAGACGATTCATCTACCCAACGGGGGAAGTCCCAGGGGGGCAAGAAGCAGGTATGTAATCAGTGGTTGAATATTTAACGTATAATGTGTCCGCATTTTTATTGAAATATGTCCATTATGAGCTGAAATTATGACTCAGACGTGGAGGTGATGAGTGTACCAACAACCCCCCCCCCCCCCCCCCCCCCCCAAATCTAAGAGGGGTAGAGTCCTTAAAAGGACAATCATTCATCGAGTGGTCCGATGATACATGGACTTCCGGGGATGTACACGATTCGTGGGTCGACTCCCGAGAAAACCATTCAACATTCATGAAGGACAAACTTAATTTGCCAAATGCTGAAAACAATGCAATTGAAAGAGCTCACCAAATGTACAGCCAGTCAAATAAAAAACACTTGATAGTAAAGTTGTGTTGTTTTCTTTGTGTTTCAAAGACAAATTACTAGTAATGGATGCAGCTAGAAGTTAGTTGAAGGGAAATACAACTTGCATGTTTCAAATGACTTTAGTGTGCGCACCAGAGCTGTGAGGAAATCACTCATCCCGTTCATGGCGAAAGCAAAGGACTCGGGGAAGAAAGCTTACCTATCATACACTAAACTGATCATAAATGACAAAGCCTTTGTTTTAGCCGACGACGGGTATGATCTGGCACGAGCCAGGGACAATGAGCAGATTGAGCAGACAGAGGACGAATGCTAGGGACTGCCAGTGGCCCTGATAATTAACACAGGAATTTTGGTTCTTTTCAAAACTCTTCTTTATATCATCCTTTGAATATTTGTACATGGACTATTCATGGCACTTGCAGTAAAGTTGCAGACTCATCATTTATTGAGTTTCTGAAACAATTTGATATCATGTGTTTAGTAGAAACTTATTATTGATAACATAAAATATCTGTTTAAATATCATTCCTGTTACTTTTCTCCTGCCAAACATGTTAAGCACTTTGGTCGTTTTTCAGGGGGCGTGGCACTATATGTACGTAAGACCAATGAGCAGTTCATCATTTGCATCCATGAGGAATGGGAGAACTGTGTCTACTTGGAGCTGAAGTCACCTGAGAAGACACTCATTCTGGGCGGAGTATATGTCCTTCCAGAGGGGTCCCCGTTATACAGTGCCAATGGTGACAACGGGATCGATCAGTTAAGCTCCAAGATCACGTGCATAAAGACTGAATACGGGCAAAATACTGACATTATCTTATTTGGTGATAAGAATGCTCGGACTGCAGATCAAGATGATTTCATCATCGAAAACAATAATGATAAACGATTTATTGACTAAGGAGATATTTACAGTGCGGATGAGTGTACTGAACCTAGAAAGTCTAAATACTGTAAAACAAATAAGTTTGGTATAGCGTTGTTGAATATGTGTAAATAATTTGGCATGCATATTGTAAACGGTCGAAGACCTGGTGATATTCTTGGTTCCTTTACGTATATAGATGGCAACGGTACCAGCTTAGTTGACTATGTTATAATTTCTACAAGCTATGCACATAATGTACAGGATTTGTTTGTTCATAATAGGACAGAATCCGACCATTTGCCGGTTTCATGTCAGTTTGGAAGTTATCTAGAATTAAACCCCAAATCCCTGATACACTACAAACTAGTCCAAATATAAGCACTATAAAAAGGTATAAATGGAACAATGAAGGTAATGATATATTTATTGAACATTTCAGCTCATGCGAAGTTCAATCAATTCTGAGCAATTATCTTGATAGTGTCAGCACAAATGTAAATGAAGCAGCAAAACTCCTTTGTAACTTAATCAAAACAGATGGCTCTCATTTCGAAAACAATCTAAAAGTGCTAATTTTATTCAAGCAGAGAAAAAAGCACAACCGAAATGGTTTGATGAAGAATGCTTAATTCTTAAAAAGCTGAAGTATGCATAATTATTTATTTTAAGACACACAAACTCTAAGGGAAACCTGGAAGCTTATCTTGAAGCTAAAAGAAACTTCAGAAAAACATGCAGAAAGAAACAAATAGATTTTGATAAAGAGGTAACTGAACGTGCTAATCTCATAACGGGAGATTGTAAATCATTTTGGAGCGCCGTAAAATATCTGCTCAAGATTAAGAAACAAGTGGATAACATTTCGATGACAATCTGGCAACATTACTTTGCAGATCTTTTAAATCCAGCTAAAATACAAGAACATGATTTTGATGAAACGGTTGAAAACTTTATTAAAAGTCATGATTGTATTAACTGTGATGAGTGTAACAATTCAAACATGCTATCGGAGAGGTTTTAACAGACGATGAGATAGCGAAAGTTAAATGCTTTAGAATTATTTGGTAGTAAGTCGGGACTTGAAGTAAATATGGACAAATCTAATATCATTGTTTTCCGAAACGGTGGAATTTAAAAAAAAAATTTTTAGAAGTGTGTTTATAAAGGCAAACAAATGATTACAGTTACTTACTACAAATATTAGGAATTGTTTTCTCGTCCAGGTTGTGTTGGTCGAAAGCATGTGAAACATTAGCGGTACAAGCATCAAAAGCCTGTTTTCCGATATATCAGCTTATGAAATCATACCCACGCCTTACGCTCAAAGTATTCACTTCAATATGTATTAGATGTACCCACTTTTCCGAGGGCATTGGTTGATACACCTATTGTTTTCAAGAATCGTTGAGCCTCCTCGGCTGACACCTATTGATTTCAAGAATCGTGGGGCCTCCGAGGCGTCAGCCAAGTAGGCTCCACGATTCTTAAAAACAATAGGTGTATCAGCCAATGCTACCAGGAAAGAGTGGGTACATCTGACTTATACCCCAGTCCTGTCGAGTTTCTTTTGCAAAGAACATTTTTATTCTGAAAATAACAAAAATATGACACTTTTATAAACTTTGATTTTGTTTTATATAAACTCAGTGGTTAAGACCCTCACATACTAAACTGTCAGAGCGCTTCAGAAAAAGCATGCGCATCATGCACGGATCACGATCGCCCGTGCATCTCGCTGAAATATACTAGCTTCACAACAGAGCTAATGGCAAATGTCACATGACCTGAGTTTTGAGAATAAACAAACTAAATTCAATATGTGTAAGACAGTTTGCATCCCAAAAATACTTACCAATGATCAATCTGGCCACCTGTCTAGATGAAGTCGGGGCCGAAGCAGTGTATCGGTCAATGGTAGCATTCTGCTACACACAACCCTCAACCACCAGGCATCCTTCCTCCACCCGGTCGCAGTCCACGGCAAACAGACTGCCCCCTTTTAGTCGCCTCTTACGACAAGCAGGAGGAATTGAGGGTCTAGGGGGATGATACTTCACATGCAGGTTAGCTCAAAATCAATATATTAATACCATTACAATTCGTTCTTAGAGGATTAGCACTCATAACGTTTCCCCAGTTCGATCTTCAATAATCTTAGACCTGTTTGGTCACCAAAATAATCGTTTACCATTGATCCTCGTAACGTACAGTGGTTGTATTGATGCAACATTGACCGTGACGAGGCTCACACTGTTTATATTGACAAATCAATATAGCAATTTATCAATTTATTTCACTCGATGATGAGGCGAATGTTGAGACATGACCTCGGTTCAAACCTTGGTTCAAGCATTCCAGTAGCCCATTTGTTAACACCATATTTAGTCAATTACCATCAGCCAAATCTCGATTTCATTCACCCAGACAATTGCTGACTCTTTTATATATGATTGTAACATCATGAAAAAGTAACTCAAATAGTTAAAAACTTAAGCGCAGTAAACAGTAAACAGTAGGGCTGGATATTGCCCTGAATTTGATATTGCGATATATTGCAATAATTTACAAAATATTGCAATATGTAGATAGATATGTCATTTGTGTTGATGTGTATTATGTTCCAGGTGACTCATCAGTCATCCTCTGTTCTTGAATAAAGACAATGGAAGATAGAATACCTGTCTATGACTGATGAGCCCAGCCACTTGAGAACTAAGAGTGACTAACTGACAATGCCAAAACTTACCTGCCCTGTGGAGGGATGCCCCTGGGAGTCCCAGGACCTTGATGCAGCATTCGCCGCTGCCCTTGCAACAGCTCTACAGATGCACGATAAATCCGCACACTCTCTGTCAGCCCCATCAAAACTCAAGCTGGATCCACCCAAGATTGACTCTGGATGCAACTCGGATCAATGGTCAGCTTTCACAAGACAATGGGCCATGTACAAGGCAGGGATGGCCATCACAAACAACCAAGCACCGACAGCCTTGTTCTATTGTTGTAGTGAGGACCTTAGGACTGCTGTGATGCGGGATCTCAGATGTGATGTTGCTGGGATGCCAGAGGCGGACCTCCTAGCAGCCATTAGGCAGCTGGCAGTGAAAGAGGAGAGCCTTCTTGTACACAGAATCAGACTCAGCAAGATGGTGCAACCTCCAGGGACAGGAATCAGAACATTCCTTGCCAGTTTACGAGGACAGGCAGCACTGTGTCAGTTCACTTCCACATGTACACATCCCGGATGCACCCACACGTTTGATTTTAGCAGCGAATTTATCAAGGATAACCTTGTCCGGGGAATTGCTGATCCAGAGATCCTCTCAGATCTTCTTGGCGATCCAAAAACAGACCGTACCCTCGAGGAAATTGTGACCTTCATAGCCCAGAAGGAACAGGGTAAAGCCACCAGGAGTACGGTTGGTGACAGTGCAGGATCTGTCAGCAACACTTCCAGACAAAGCAACCACCCACCCATTCACGGTAGGTGCTGGGCATGTGGCGGTGCAGGCCACAGTCAGCGCAATGATAGAGACGCCAGAGCTAAGTGGTGCCCTGCCTGGTCATCAAAGTGTTCCAAGTGTTCTGTAAGAGGGCATTACCCATCATCATGCAGCAGATGTTCAACATGCAAGAAGTGGGGACACAGAGATGGTAATTCAAAGTTCTGCTTCGCCAACAAGGAGTCCAAATATTCAGCACCTAATCGAGGACCCAAGGACAAAGATAGGACGAATGCATACCAAACTGATGACAGTCTCCTGTCATGTGAGCAGCTGTGTACCTCAAGTCTCAACACAAGCAGCAACAAACGGCCTGACCCCCCACACAGATCACCAATTGGCCATCACGTCTTCGACGACAAATGGATTGAACGGCCTTCGAAACCCCACCCAACGGTTGTGATCGACTTAATTCCCCTGCCGAAGGACCAAGAAGAGCTTGGCTATCCCGTCAATGATAGCTCCAAACTCAAAAGACTTTCCATCCCTATGGTGGCGGACTCTGGTTGCCAGAGCTCAGTGATCCCAATCCACACTGCTTTCGCCATGGGATACACGAGGAGTGATATCATGCCTGTCCAACTCAAAATGCGTGGTGCCATAAGGGAGGACCTGGGAATTGAGGGAGGCATTGTAGTGTGTACATGCATAACCGATGAGGCAGGGTCAATTAGGTCATCCAGACACCTCATATATGTGTCTTCGCAGATGGAAAAGGCATTCCTGTGTAGAGAAGCACTCGAGAAGCTGGGAGTGGTCCCTGAGAATTTTCCTGTTGTGGCAGCAAACCAGTTCTCTGATCACACTGCATCTGTCGAAGCCACGGGAGACTCAGCCTGCGACTGCCCTCAAAGAGGTCTAACATCCCCACCCTTGCCAAAGTCTCTACCACCAGGACTATCGGCCACAGAACAAGATGTACCAGCACTTAGGGAATGGCTTCTAGATTATTATGGCGCAACAACCTTCAACGTTTGTGAACACCAGCCCCTCCCCATGATGAATTGTGAACCTCTACAACTACATGTTGACCCAGAAGCCAGACCTGTGGCTGTGCACAAGTCTGCCCTAGTGCCCATACATTGGCAAGAGAAAGTCCTGGAAGACTTGGAGCGTGATGTCAGGATAGGAGTTCTTGAACGGGTCAGCACCAATACACCTGTCACTTGGTGCTCCAGGATGGTCGTCACAGCTAAGGCAGACGGGAGCCCCAGACGCACTGTTGACCTGCAGCCACAGAATCGTCATGCCGTTCGACAGACCCATCATGTGCCAAGTCCGTTTCATTTAGCAGATCGCATCCCCCAGAATACTAAAAAGACTGTCACAGATGCATGGAACGGATATCACTCAGTGCCAATCCGTGAAGAAGACAGACACATAACCACCTTCATCACCCCCTGGGGGCGGTTCCGGTATAAAGTTGCCCCCCAGGGTTTCCTTGCCAGTGGTGACGCATACACTCAGAGGTTTGATAGTATCATAGCAGACTTTCCTGACAAAGTGAAATGTGTTGACGCCACATGCATGTGGGCAGAATCAATTGAGGCATCCTTTTTTCAAAACTGTAAGTGGCTCGATTTATGTGCGCGCAACGGCATCACCCTCAACCCATGAAAGTTTCAGTTTGCCCAAGACGCAGTAGAATTTGCAGGCCTCACAGTGACACCAACTAAAGTCAAACCGAGTGTGAAATTTCTTGACTCAGTTCTGAAGTTCCCTACACCAAAAGACATTTCAGGAGCAAGAGCATGGTTTGGACTTGTGAACCAAGGAGCTTATGCTTTTGCCGTCGCCACACAGATGAAACCTTTCAGACACCTGCTCAAACCATCCACTAAGTTCACTTGGACTGACGACCTCGATGCCTTGTTCAACAGTCAAAGCAAGTCATAGTGTCAGAAATGGAGGATGGTGTGCGACTCTTTGACCCATCACGTACCACATGTCTATCAACGGACTGGTCTGTGGATGGAGTTGGATTCCTATTGAGACAGAAGTATTGTCGCTGCATCCGTTTGACCCCAACTTGCTGTCCTGATGGATGGAAGCTTTGTCTTGTGGGCAGTCGATTTACAACCCCAGCTGAAAGTCGATATGCTCCGATTGAAGGGGAAGCCCTTGCTGTGGCCTACGCACTCCACCAAACACGGTACTATGTACTTGGATGCTCTGATCTCATTGTTGCTACCGACCACAAACCCCTCTTGAGGATCTTGAATGATCGCTCTCTGACTGAAATCAGCAACAGGCGACTCCTCAATCTCAAAGAGAAAACATTAGCATACAAATTCACCTTGGTGCATGTCTCAGGTGTTAAAAACAAGGGACCTGATGCTGTCTCGCGATATCCCCCCACAACATGTGAACAAGAATCTTTTCAGGACATCTTGCCACAGCCTGAGGCGTCCACTCTCCATAACATGGATACTGTAGACCTGGCTGACGATGACCATGCGGTGGCGGGAGCGACCACCACACTACACTCTGTCTCAAATATGGTCACATGGGACATGGTCAGGGAGGCAACAACTTCGGATGAAATCCTTTCAGAACTTATGTCTACCTTGCAGCACGGTATGCCTTCTCATTGCCAGGACCTACCACCGAAGCTCCGCGCTTATCACCGCTATGGACAAAGCCTCTCTTGCCTGGATGGTGTTATACTGATGGGCCAGAGAATTGTCATACCCACCTCGTTGAGGAAGAGCATCCTATCTTCTCTCCATGCTGCCCACCAAGGCATCAATACCATGTGTCAACGTGCTACAGACTCAGTCTTCTGGCCAGGCATTTCCACTGACATACACAGAGTCTGGGATGAGTGTACTCAATGTCACAGAATCGCCAAATCTAATGCCATGCAGCCACCAAGTGACATCACAGCTCCTGACTACCCATTCCAGAAGATATGCTGTGACTATTTTCTCCACAACAGCACTGAATATTTGGTACTCGTGGACAGATACTCTAATTGGCCTATGGTATTCAAGTCAGACTCAGGTGCAGTAGGTCTGATCAAGAATCTACGGGAATCATTTGTGACATTTGGTGTTCCTGAGGAGCTCACGTCGGACGGCGGACCCCAATTCACGTCTGGAAAAACCCAGGAGTTCCTGACATCTTGGGGTGTACATCATCGTCTCACCTCTGTAGCCAACCCCCATGCGAACTGCAGAGCGGAAGTTGCAGTTAAGACTGTGAAGAGGATGCTGACCGATAACACAGGCCCTACTGGCTCCCTCAATGTTGACTCATTCCAACGGGCAATGCTCATCTACAGGAACTCTGTTGACCAAGAAACAAAGACCTCACCTGCTATGGTCCTTTTAGGTAGACCCATCAGGGACCCTATTCCAATCCCCTTTGGGAGATACTGCCCACACACTACGTGGCAGGAAACCGTGACAAACAGAGAGGTGGCCTTGGCCAAGCGCCACTCAAGGGAGCGGGAGAAATGGTCCTTACATACCAGACAACTTGCGCCGTTGAAAGTTGGTGACCATGTGTATGTACAGAACCTTGTGGGGAATCATCCGAGACGCTGGGACCGAACAGGGATTGTCGTTGAGGTACGCCAGTTCCATCAGTATGCAATACGGATGGATGGTTCTGGCAGAGTGACACTGAGAAACCGGCAACATCTGAGAAAGTTCAGCCCATTCCAACCAAACCCTGCCAAGCCTGACCCTGTCCTCAAACTCCCCAGGATGGAAACCGGCAGAAAGATAAAGACGCTGCCCTCTCCGATGCCTGTGACAGTGCCACCTCTGACAGCACCAGTGCCAGATTCAGACACAGTGCCAGACACGGTCACCGCTCCAGCCATAGAAACCATCTCTGCACCTCCTCCGCCATCACCTGTTCACCAGGAGCAACCAGCTGACACCATAATGGCGCCATCAAAGGTGACTCCTCCTCAGCCAGGTACCAAGCTGCCACTATCCCTTAGACGTCTCCTGCCTCACAACCAGCCAGGTGTTAGGGAAACAGTTCCGCCGTCAAGACGCCGAACGGATAAATGTGCCCCTGTACTTTGATCCCAGGGTCCTCAGTGGGTCACAATAATACCCCCCCCCCTGGAGGAGAGATGAGATCTCTATAACAGTGTTGTGTAGTGATTGAGGAATGATCAGTCACAAGTTTTATGTGAAATTCCATTAGACTTTGGTTCTCTTCATTTTATACTTTATATGTCTTACAAACATGACTGTGGACTTTAAGGATCGGACAATCCACTCAGAACTTTCGTTGTCATTAACTCGGGTCATGTGGACAAGTTTTATACGTACCCTTTAAAACTTCTCCCCAGGGAAGGGAGATAGATAGATATGTCATTTATGTTGATGTGTATTATGTTCCAGGTGACTCATCAGTCATCCTCTGTTCTTGAATAAAGACAATGGAAGATAGAATACCTGTCTAATATGTATTGCGATATATTGGCTGGAAGCTTTCTGTATGAATAGAACAACATTCTGTGCAGGAATCATCACCTTAGCATATAGAAATATATTTATTAAGTCTCACACGTTATGGTAATAATTAAAACATAAATAAAATGAGTCTTTGATAATTGAATTGATAACTTGTTTAATTACCAACAAAAAACAGTACAAAATTTGACAACTTTGGAAAAAACATTTCCATTCGAAACCAAGTAATATCCAGCAGACCAGCACCTTATAAAGGACATTGTATAGCTTATTAAGTTATTACTTTGTTTTTTTTTGTCACTTGAAAGTTGAAACTATGTTACAAGAATCTTGTTAGCAAAAACAAGATTGTCAAAACAAATAATACCTTTTCTAGTTTTCTTGCAATCTTGCCCTAGTAATTACTAGTAGTAATAGAAATATGACACTGAGTCACTGAATGTAAAATAACTGGCAAATTTAAATGCAAATTGAAATTGTCAATCAATATTTGACACTTTTGTAGAAATGTAACTCTTTTGAGAAATACTCAACTCAAAACAGGCAATACCTCGCCAATAAGGCATATCTGCCATAGGTCACTTTATCACAATTACCACATTAAGGCACATTTGTAATAAAATATCCAAGTCTAGAATCTTGTAAATTATGTAACATAAAGTCATAAACACTTTTGTGGAATAAACAACTCAAAACAAAAGGCACATCTGCCATAGGTAACTTTGTCACTTTGTCAAAATGACCACATTTGTAATAAAATATCAAAGTCATGTGTCAATATAAGTGGCACCTTTGTAGAAATCCTTGTTCTCTCAGCCTTTTGAGTGACTAGAATCTTGTAAATTATGTAACATAAAGTCATGAACACCTTTGTGGAATAAACAACTCAAAACAAAAGGCACATCTGCCATAGGTAACTTTGTCACTTTGTCAAAATGACCATATTTGTAATAAAATATCCAAGTCATGAGTCAAGTGGCACTTTTGTAGAAATCCTTGTTCTCTCAGTCTTTTGAGTTTTGACTCTGACTAGTAGATATTGTAGAATGTAGATTATGTAACATTAAGTCATAAACACTTTTGAGGAATACAAAACTCAAAACAAAAGGCACATCGGCCATAGGTCACAAAAGAAATATCCACAAAATTGGAAAATGCACCAATGAACAACTTCTCAAGAGTCAAAAGACTCAGAACAAACTGTCAGTTCAATATTCAATCAATAATATCACTTCATGTTCTTCTTCAGGAAGAGAAGCATGTCAAGATTGGCAGGTTTCATTGAAGCCCTGATTGGAGTTAAAATATCTCCAGCGGTTGAGAAGGCACGTTCAGATGGAACGCTAGTACCATGGATACACAGCATCTTCTTAGCAAAAACAGCCAAACGTGGAAACTTTATCTTATTGTCTTTCCACCACCCTAGACTGTCTGTGCTGAGAGGAATTGGGTCTTCATTAAAGTATCTATCGACATCAAGTTTTCCTAAGTCGAACGGGGATTTGGCAGGTTGGGAATCAAAGATGAAAACATCACCAAGAATTCCCTCTGAGAGACTGCTCTGCTTGTTGAAGACGTGGAAGCTGTTTCTTCACTTTGTCGAGACTGAGACTTCTTTGTTGTAGAAGTGATGACTGGGGTGTCCTGACCTTCAGGCTCTGTTGGCTCTACATTATCTGGTAGTGCCGGGAGTGTAGGAAGTGTCGGGAGATCAGGGTCAGACTCTTGGGGCTCAGACTTGACTGTCATAAGATCCCGCTTCTCTTCAATCAGGCTGGCAGTTTTACTTGTCACAGTTTTGAAGACATCATATTTTTCCTCGTTGGTGAGGAATGGCAAATTCTTGAATCTAGGGTCCACTGCTGACGCACAGTATAACATCTCCGTCTGACATATCTGGATTGAATGTCTGTCCTCATGATGTCTTTCATCTCCCTGATAGTAGCACTGTCTTCGTCATTTTGTTTCAGTGCTACTGTCAGGAGGTGATGCTTGAGAGGCATGATGACAGATACAGTTGGGTTACTCTCCGAGCATAGGAGAGTTGTCATGTCTTTCAGGGGTTTCAAGAACTGTACCACATCTTCTGCGACAATCACTTCATCATCAGTAAGAGCTGGTAAATCTCCCTTTTTTTTGGAAGTCTCCTTTGACATGAGGGCTGTGATAATAGCCTCACGCATTTCAAGGAATCTTCCCATCATATCAAAGGCGCTGTTCCATCGTGTAGCGCAATCAATGATTAGGTCGTGATCTGGAAGCAACAGAACTGCAGCCTTACCCTGGAGGATCTGATTTGCTAGTGGACTTCTGTGAAAAAAACCAACGATCTTCCTCATTTTAGCCAAAATGTGGGACACCCGTTTCACCTTGAGGGATTGTTGTACAGCCAAGTTGAGAGTGTGGACGAGGCAGGGGACATGTAGGTTTGATTCGCAGAGCTGACAGCTTTTGTGATATTTGCTGCGTTGTCTGTGGTGACAGGAGGAAACCCCCCAGTAGTCTTGATTCTCCAGTTCTCGACTGCGCTCTTCAACTCTTCAGCAATATTCTCGGCTGAAAATGAATTGAATAAACATTAGTAAATATTACTAAATAAATATGAAACCATTTTGACTTTTCAATTGTATTTTTGTCAGGTGTCATTCATTTCAAACAAGATAAATCAAACCCCTTTCCATTATAATTTCTGATACATTTTAGTGACAGAAGTGCAAGCAAATCTTCATTTAAATATTACATAATCTGATCTATGTTAAATATAATAGAGATGAAAATCAATGCTCTCAGACAGTCTGAGTGTTCATTCAGACTTCAGTGAGTTGAGTTCAGGAAAACATGTTTATGAAATACCTCTTTTTTATTATTAAATACTCAATGTCAATGAATAGGATATAATTTGACATTATTTGAAGAATTAAAATAGTTTTAAAATTTAATTTAAAATAACTTTACAGTTTGAGTTTACAGCTTTGAATAATTTTTAGGTCATGTTTTTATTATCTTTGTAACATGATGTTATGACGCCATTATCATTTATTGTCAAAGTAATTTATTCAATAAAGTATATTAAATATATTTAAATGAATTATTTATCTTATGCAAATATCCCTCAAAATTATACAATTACCTGTGTGGCTCTCATTTAGGACACGTGTCTGCAGAACCAAGTTAACAAGTTCCCACTTCATGTTGATGTGGCAAGAAGTTATGGTCAGGTAGCTGTATGTAGCACAACTTGTCCAGCCATCAGTTGTTAGTGCAACCTTTAAAATTTAAATAAGTTTTTATGAACCAAGAACAACATAAAGTTATATTAAGAAATTACCAATGTGCATGCAAGAAGTACTGTACATTTAATCATTTACAATTTTACACTCAGACAATGAATTTTTTTAATAATTAAAATAATTCCCTATATTCAATCATCAGTACATCACTTCAATCATTTAGATTTAAGTTGTAACTATCAAAACAATTACGAAATAAATCATTGAAAACGCTCAAAGATGTGTATAATTTGCTATATTTGATTAAAACATATTGTTAATGTCAATGATCAATATTAAAATAATTGCCTTATTTTATTTTTAATATCTGTTTTTAATAATGCATAATGATTGCATAAACTATTTCATAATTTCACTACTGTAGTAATGTACTATATATTTTAGTTTTCAAATATTGTTTTATTTTCTTAATTCTTAATTTCTTATAATATAATTATATTTTCAATTATCTTGTAATGTAAAATAAATTCAATTGCAGAAATTAATTGAAAATTGAATTTGGAGTACATTCATAAGAGCATAGGACTATTAACAAGCATGATGGTAAAAATAGAGTAGTTTTAGAAAGCAACAACATGATATTCTTAAGATAAGTAACAACAGTAATGATTATAAACACACATTTTAAAAGCCTTAAAAACCTTAAAAGCCTTATAATATAGTCATAAGATTGACAATTAGGAAGCTCGGTTTGAAATTAAATTTAGGGGTAAAAAATGCATAACATACAACCCCAAAATATAAAACAGAATGGATTTATCTCCATTCTAACATGACTAATTAGGAAAATAATGAGGAATTCTTTCGTCTTGCGCCAAAGCGCTGTGCTTGGGTTAAACCAGTACAGACCGGTTTCACTCGCCCGCGATCCTTCGGTTCAGTTCACTTTTCAAAGAACATGCTTCAATCAAAATATCAAAACAAACACTAAAACTTATTTCAATGTTACTTATCTTTATTCAATTGATGATAATATCAACAGAAAACCCATGTTGGAAGTCATCAGACTCACAGAAGCGATTTTCAAGTAAATACATAGTCCGACCTATCTCCCCTACAAGGCCTACAAGGACCAATCCCATTCAAGGGGCGCTACTCTGAAAGTAGTTATTCACTACAAGCGAAGAGTTTGAGACTTGAAGAAAGCCTGACAAGAACGCTTTTTGTGTCATGGTTGAGGACATCGTGGAAGGAAATGGGGTCATTTGGGATTGTGAACTGGAGGCAGTGGAAGAATTTTGCAAAATAAAGGAATAACGCCGCTTCTGTTCATTGGATGAATCGCTGTTGTATGAAGCGAGCGACTGTTGTGTTGATTTCTGTGCCCCGTGATTTTCATGATTTCACGTGATTCTACGCAAGCAATGTGAATCAGTCCCAAATATTTGGAGGTGATTATTGGTAAAATAATTACTCCAAAATTGATACGAGGAACCAATCAGAAAGCAATATACCTATAAGATAGGAAATGTATAATGATAACAAGAGAAATAAACACTTAGAAATAAATAATTAAGACTTATTAAGAATACGAATGCTTGATGGCACAAATGATTTGGAAGTTATGTTGGTTTTGAAGAGAGGGATTTTAAAGTGGAGGCCAGAAGGAAGAAATTCAAACTGATTATTTAAAAAATGGGACGTATTGGCCTGAATTGCGAGTGCTTTCTTTTCGACTCGATATTCATTAATGTCAGTCAAATGTTGAAGGGGAATGCCGCAAATTTTGCTTGAAAGTTTCACAATGGAATTAAATTTGTTTTTTTAGTAACAGTGGGATATTGCCGTACCATGCATGTAAACAGAAGGTGATAACACTTTGGATAAAAGTTTGACATGACTTGGTCCACATTAACAGAGCGCAGTTTGCGAAGAAAATATAGCCTTTGCTGTCCTTTAGAGTACAAGGCGAGCGTGTAAGCTTTCCAAGAGAGTTTATTGTCCAGGATGGTTCCAAGGTATTTGTATTCCTCTACGACTTGCACTTCCTGTCCCTCAATGAATACTGGTTCTAGAGGTTCTCTTTTGGTACGAAAGTCTATGATCATTTCCTTTGTCTTGTCAACGTTTAACAGAAGATAATTATCTTTACACCAGGATGTTAATATGTTTACTTCATTCCTGTAATCTAGTTCTGAGCTTCTTATTAGTCAGGTTAGTGCCGCATCGTCTGCAAACTTGAATGTAAAGGAATTGGGATTGTCGCTAACACAGTCATTTGTATAGAGGGTAAAAAGAACGGGAGACAAAACACATCCTTGAGGAGCACCAGTATTCGTAGCAGTCATATCAGAGAAGTCAGAATTTACTTGAACACGTTGAAAACGATGTGTGAGGAAGGTCTCAATCCAGCGTATGAGGTTGCTATTCACTTCCATAGTAAGTAGTTTCTGCATCATCAAGTGGGGTTGTATTGTGTTGAACGCGGATGAGAAATCTGCAAACAGAACTCACACATATGACTATGCAGTATCCAGGTGAGTATACACAGTGTGTAGGAGAGAAAGCAGAGCGTCTTCTACACCACGTCCAGCTCTGTAGGCGAACTGTAGTGGATCCATGAGATGTCGGGTTTCATGTAGAAGGAATTTCAGGATTATCCGCTCAAAGCATTTCATTACTATGGGAGTTAAAGCCACAGGTCGATAGTCATTTAATCGAGACGGTTTCAAGTTCTTGGGAACAGGAATCACACTGGCAGTTTTCCAGATGGTAGGTATATGAAATGCATTAACAGATAACTGGAATATAACTTTGTAGATACCACTCAACTGTTCTGAACACTCACGAAATAGTATTCCAGGTAGACAATCAGGACCGGAAGCTTTCCTATTATTTATCTTCTTGAAGACACGAACTACGTCATCCTCTGTGATGGTGATATCTTCTCCGGCTGGTAGAGACTGGTTGATGGCTAGACGATTAGTTGTGAAGTCGTAGGTGGTGGTTAGCCAATGAGAGTCTGTTTTGGGAAGGAAGTTTAACCTGGTTCTGATTGGTACTTATCATGGTTTTCACACCCTGCCATTAGGTTATTTTTCCGAAATTCCTTTTCAATCTTTTCCTTGTAGTCAATTTTGCATTTCCTTGTCAAATGTTTGATGTCCCTTTGAATGTGTTTCACCTGTACTATGTTTCCAGAACAACAGGCACGTTTCTTGTCGTTGAGGAGAGCTTTCATTTCTTTTGTAATCCATGGTTTATTATTAGGGTATATCCTGATAGTCTTTGTTGGTATGGTGTTATCCACGCATAATGTTATGTAGTCAGTTACAACGTCGTTGAGTTCATCAAGACTTGTAGTGGACTCGTGTAATGTGTCCCACAGTGTACAATCGAAGCAGCCTTTGGGTTGATTGATGGAGTCCTCTGACCACATTTTCACCGTCTTCGTGATTGGCTTTTGTGACTTGAGCTTCTGCTTGTATCGGGGAACAAGGTGAATGGCATTGTGATCACATTGACCAAGAGGTGGTTTTACGTAAGACTGGTACGTCTCCTTTATGTTACCATAACATAAGTCTATTGTTTTATCCTTGCGAGTAGCGCATGAAACGTACTGATAGTAGTTAGGTAACGCTTGTTTCAAAACACATCCATTGAAATCTCCAAGAATGAGCTTGGGTGCATCAGCTGATATGTTTTCAAGTTTATTGACATGTTCCGAAATAATGTCAGCTGCTTTATTGTAGTTAGCTTTCGGGTGAATGTAAACAACTGTCACAAAAACTTGACCAAACTCTCTCGGTAAATAAAACGGCCTCAACGAGATAGAAAGCAACTCAATATCCTCGTTAAACAATCTGTCCCTCACAACGTAATTATTGCACCACTTTTCGTTAACATACACACAAACTCCACCGCCAATCTTTTTACCAGTAACGTGACTGTCTCTGTCCAATCGAATAGGGGTGTTGAAACCTTGAATGTGTAGAGTGTTATCAGATATAGTGTCATTCAACCACGTTGCTGTGAAACAAAATAAACATGATTCACGATATTCATATAGGTATTTTACACATCCATCAAGTTCTGAAAGTTGTTGTCGTAGGGATCTGACATTGGAAAGTAACAGCGTAGGTAAGGGTGGATGAGTCTTTCTGGACCTGACTCGTTTTCTGAGTCCACCTTTCTTACTTCGTTTACGTTTCCTTTCGTAATTCCGAGAACATTCCTTTGGTAGATCCAGAGGTAATGAATATTCACACGATGCGGTGTTCAGTCCTACTAGTTGATCCCTTCCATATTGTCGTTGGGGTTGCTGTCCGCCATATTGAGAGCTTGTCATGTGTACGAGACATCTCGCAGAGTAAAGTTGATGAATGAGTATAAAAACAGTCAATATTGCTGCCAATGACGTGACCATTGTTTCCACTAGGGTTATTTCTGACACACAGTCACTACAAATATGATGTTTGCACACAAAATGTGCCGAAACTTGAAAAAGTCCAGGAGCTCAAACAAATGCGTGTCGCCACAACGCATTATATATATATCCCGGCGTATCAAACAAATTCCTGTTCTGGATACTACAAATTTCATGACTCAGGATACTGCAGGAAACTATCGGAAATTTATAAATATTGCTTATACTAGACAAAGCATACCACATACGGTTTTGGTATTCATTATTTCTGACATGACATGACACATGAAGAAGATTATAAATTGAAGCTCATGTAAAATCACTATTCGAGTGTTTCTCTCGTGGTTATCGTTTCTCTATGGTATGCATAGAGGTATCAAATGCATTAGTGCCTAAAAGGATATATGTTGTGTTCATTATAATTTGATGGTCAACAAGTACAAGTACATGTATACCTGTTGTTCATAATGTAAGTGAGAAAATGATGGCTTGTAATAACTACTTACTACTACTTTTGACGAAGGGTATTGTACATTGAAATTGTTTAAATAGGGTTGTAAAAAAAACACATTACACATTACTGCGACATTCCAGCTTGCAGAAAACACATTACTGAAATATGTTTGTACATGGTTCGGTTAAGACGTGGAAATAATTTTGAACTGAAGGTTGTAACATTGCCGTGCAGTTTTTACTGTATATGGCATATGATCTTTACCACTACGGATATATTATATATCAACGACATAAACCATAATTTTAAATGACGTGCCCCTTTGGATATGAATTGCAAAACGTTACTAGAATATGATTATAGCATGTGATACTCGTTTTGGACGGAAGAATGAAACAAAGTCAATTAAACTTTATGTAATATTTATTCCTTATTTTCTTCTTTTAAGAACAAATTTCACACAATTTCATAATTTACAATAAAATGCAATATATACACTATTGATACACATGTTTTATTTATATACAATTCAAATGAAAATATAAACACATTTAAAATCACAATTATAAACAATTATGTAATACAAAATGGTTATGTACAAATCAGTCAGTTATATACAATCCTGTTCAAATGTTGGATTTAAATGTCTTTACATGGACACAAAATTGTCACGAGGGCATGCAAACATGACACACTTTTTCTTGATGTCACCATATACTCGTACAGATTTACATTTGATACTCTGGACAGGCATCAAGGATGAGGGACCTCTGTCTACGGTGCCTTCAGGATGCCATGCCTCAAAAGGACGCCCACAATGATCCCTCACACTGTCTGGTAGGACGGTACACCATCTAAGAATCCGCAAAGTTTTCTGCAAGCTGGAATGTCGCATCCAATGCACAGCAGTGCTAGGCGAAACACCTTTGTTGTCAGCCTTGTAGGGAAAGAGTAGCCAACAGTCTAGGCTTCCAGAAGGTCATCCACAAGGGGCTTTAGAGAGGTATTTGTTGGTGGCTCTTGTCTCGTATGTGGAGTGATGCCTACAAGGATGATGTTTTCGCGCTTGAACCGCTTATGTCGTGGCAAATTGAGGAGAACCAAATACTCCTACTGAGTATTTTACATGTTTATAAGGCTGAAACCAATCCAAGTTCAACGTAAGTCGATAATTACGAGTTCCATTAAAGAATGTGGGACTGAAATGTCCATCATAAACGTCACTCATTATTGAGTCTTCAGTTTTATGGAATCGCCATTGTTCACAAAGTTTTTCAAAACCACTCTTGGATACAAGCTCATTAAGTGATTGTGTTAAGGGTCTGTAGTAATAGTTCTTAAATGGAACTAATCTTCTCCAGCCAGTTGGAAGGTAAACTGTGTTTAAGAGGTTTGAGCCACATCCTTGACGACGATGAGGTTGAGGATGGTTTGGATGGGCAACAAATGTGCATGTCTTTGTAACCTCTACACCTTCAATGATTTTAACACAATCTTCATAAGAATATAAATAGTAACAACTGGGGCATACCACATAGTGACAACAGTTATTTCTCTCCAACTTGAGCAGCTTATGAAGCATGTAAATGCTACTGGGAAACAGTGGCACAAGACAGGATGCAAACTTGTAATGCTTGGCAGCTAGAGTCAAGGCGGCGTGCATATACTTGAGCAAGAGAGTCTTTGCACGTGATGATATGTAGAATACAGACTGCCAAAGACACAGGAATAGGCAAGTCCAAAGCAACAAAATTTTCAAGAATGAATGATGTCCAGCGTTGTCTTCTTCAATATGAGTTGGGTCTGCATCATCTTCTCAATGTCATCATGTACACTTCTTCATCTTCGTCTTCATCCTCAGAGCTAAGCTTGTTTTCATGGCTTGTTCTTGAGAGTCTGACGAACATATGTGTTGCTTTAAATACCTTGCAGAAGCAAAGCATTCATTGCAACTCTGGCACTTCTTCCGCTTTGAAAAGGGCAGCATCTAGAATAAATATTCATTCATTAAAAACAAACCATGTCTGACGTTTTTGAGCTAAATGTTAATAAGCACTGTTTTTATAGCGGGAGGCTGCCGCTTTTTTAGCTAAATGTAATAAACTCTGTTTCTATAGAGGGAGGCTGCCGATTTTAAGCTAAATGTTAATAAGCACTGTTTCTATAGCGGGAGGCTGCCACTTTTAAGCTAAATGTTAATAAGCACTGTTTCTATAGCGGGAACCTGCCGCTTTTAAGTTGATCGTAATAAGTCAGTGTCAGCCGTACATATATGTGCGACACAATAACCGAAGCATTACTATAGCATAGCATGCCAGTAAATGTGTAACATCTACGGCTATTTAAAGGTTCAGTAGCACATATTTTTGCTCAAATAAGTTGATGAAATGTATTTGAAAAATAATGTCACCATTAGTAAAACACCCTTCTCACTATGAAATTCAAGTTGAAAATAAGTGTACATGGTTCGGTAAAGCCATGGGAATCGTTTAGGTAATTTGAAATAATAAATTGTGTTCACAATAAAATGGCCGCCATGTAAGTTTTGCTTTATTCGCAACATCATTATTACCACTACATATACTTGATTTGTGTAATAAGATGTTTACCCTCGTAAGTTGATTTAAATAACATAAACTATCATTACTATCATTATAAATGGAAAATTTGAAAAAAAACGTGCTACAGCCCGTTTAAAGATCTTTTTATCTAAATTATTAAATTAATGTTACAAATATTTCCTGAATAATTATGTCTTTCTAGATGTAACGTGTGACACTATAATAAAATACTTTTCTTCTTCTTCTTTTTCTTCTATATTGACAATAACAAATAAATGTACATACCCTTGGGACACCATCCTTGATAATCCAGCGCTTCCTTTCCGATAAATTTACAAACAAGCGCTGGAAAACTTTAAGCGTATTTATCTCAAATCTAGTTACCTTCCTTCGCAATGACTCGGCGAAACGCTTGCTTTCTACCAACCAATGAAATCACTTGATGTCGCGAATGGAAGTTGTGTAAGGGGCGTAACTCTCGTGTCAGGATGTTGGCTTTCGCATATGATTGGGAACGACTGGTAGCACAGGGATTTACCTCCACCAGTTTTGATGAACATGAATACATCCTTCTCGTATAGACTTTTTAAAACCTTCTTTTGAGTTTCTGTCAGGTTTTCTACACTGAATTTGTTACAAACTTTATCGTAATCAAGTGAATCGGCCGCCGCAATATTAGTTTCTCTAAACAACGGTAGTGATAAAAGATGCGTTTTGATTGGTCAAGTTGTTTACGCAGATAGTGTCTGCGTTTCGTTTCTGATAGGATAACATGGACCCAAGATTTATTTTTACCACTCGACCATTGACGGCATGTCACATGTACATATTTCGAATCTGTCCCCATTTAAATCACTTCAGTCGAGTCTCGCAAGATGTCTGGTCCAAAATTGAGACCAATAAAGGAATAGTCGATAATTTTGTTTTATAAAATGGATATGAAATCAGGTATATATACGAACCTGTCTCTAAAAACCGTAAAAAATCGCATCTACGAACCTGCTTCATCTACGAATAAACCTACACCCCTAATTACAGCCTTCACAATTTTAAACGAAAAAGCTTAACTGTGATTATAATTGTCATGTCAGTACTGTTATTGTTCATATTGTATCATCATGAGGTGATATAGCACCTGTTCCAGTGTACCATGGAAGTGATCATGTTAATTACGATCTGTAATATCCAACGTACTTTTGCAGTATGACATTGAGTATATTTCTTATAACATCTAATTTTGGTTTTAGTACGTGATATCATATCATCTCACTGAACTTGGACTGCTTGTTAAATACGATATGACGTGATGTGAGATTTCGTATACTTATACGATATGGGTAAATAAAATGTTTCGTAACATTAATCATTATTTTGATTTTTGTCTCGTAGATTACTAATTTGATGAATAGAGTTGCTGTCCTGGAACGGGGAGGTTCCCAAGAGAAATCCAAAACGAAGAACAAAGTCGGCAATGGAGTAAAGGTTCATCATTTAAATGTTATTATGGAACTATATTTCTAAAGTACTATCACACGCTCACATTTCTTTAGAAACTTTACAAATCTAACATCATATTCCTACTAAATTCCCAAACAACATTGCTATCATTGTCATATTTCATTAAGATAAGTCACTGGCCATCACTGGCATATTCTCTTTTGCAACACTATCATAAATCATCTTGGGTTAGCTTCCGGTAAATAAATTATATTAATTTTTTATCATCGATCAATTCAGTTTTTCCGTCATCAATCCGTGGTCTAACCATGAATCAACATTACATTGCAACATCGGTTAAATTAGTCTAAATAGTATTCTATTTTCACAGCAGCCCGTGCGAGATGCTGTTGCTGAATGTAGTCGACACAAGGGAATGGAGTTGGACCTAGACACCAAGTAAGTTGTTTATTACGTTATAAAATCATACGAAGGAGCATGATGTAAGTGATAGCATTTTCTAAAATCACTACAAGACAGTGGTACGTAACACTGTTAAGTAGAACAGCCTTTCTCTTGCGCACTTTTAAAAGTTAATTCACGGTAATTGCAAGTTTCTGTAGTATCACTATCAATGAAGTAATTTTGTATTATGCATTACGTTGGTATCGAATACATAGTTATTATTTTAAACGAATTTTACCAATGCATATACTTAATTTAATAAAGCTGATTTCTAATGCACATACGTGGTTACTTACATACAGTCTGATTTCAGCATGCAGTCTACGAACAACAGAGCCGTAGCAGCCTACTGCTGGAAGTATGCCAAGACAGTTGTTCAAGACATGACTTCAGATGAATTTAAAGGTGAATATATATCATTGCATGTTGATAAAGTGTACATATACATATATGCAACATACGGAAGAAATATTATTAGGGAAATAATTTAAAAGATCTAATCGGCATTATTTATAAAACTAGTGTCACATGCTCACACTACTAGGTTACGAATTACCATATAACTTTGTTGATACAAACACATTAAATACAAACATATATAGAAACATAAAAGATGGAATAAATATGTTTCAAAGGTAGATTAGGTACAAACTGGTTAAACCAATGGTATATTTTGAGTGACCATGGATAGATATCTCAACTCTAAGAAGGAACAAGAGTCAAGGAATAGAAGAGGCAAGATGCAGGCTAACACAGATGGGCAGAGAAAAAAACAGCGAAAGAGGAGGGGAAGTGAAGAACCCATACATAACCTATACTATTTATGGTAAATAGTAGAGTATTTGAGTAACACTCCACCCGTCTGTTGTATATAAGTACATGCTATGGTACTGAAGCACATCTAAACTCGTTCCTTTGGTTATTTCATTAATATCAAATCCATACATTACTGGATATACTAGTATATATAAGTGTTTGAATATCAAAATATTAATTTACCCTCATATTTTTATTATTTTGTTACGACATTTTGAAAATATCATTATACTGGGGGTTCTGCTAGCTAAATATAATACACATGACCAAATGAAAATATGAAATGGAGGTGGGTGAAAACGCACAGAACTTTGAATTGTTGATTCAGTTTCCATAATTTACCTATTAAATAAATAGTTTATTAAAAATAAATATCCAGAAAATATCACACTCGATTGTTATATTGTTAAGACTCTTTATTTTATAAGAGCAGAAATCGTGTTGACGGTTTGGAATTGGCTGAACTTCCACAACACGTGGAGACAAAGTATTGGCAGGCCATTAACCAGCACGAAATGATGTCAACAGAGGAAAGTGATGTCAACGAAGACGGACACAGGATATTCCGCACTAAACACAGGAATTGGGAGGCACCTGAGTTAACGTCCGCAAAGAGAATTGCTGATGTAGCATACACCAGGAAGTCCAGTTCAGCACCAGCAGCCAAGATGAAGAGGACAAGGGGATACCCTGATGCGCAAGTCCCCTCCGTCAACGACGACAACAGATGGAATATTGCAACAGATTACGGACTCTTGTGATTTTATTACTTTCTCTATTACTCTTTGTATTTAACGTATACCTTTTAATAACCTAGTGCTTCATGGGAAACCTGGCCGAGTGCTGTTTTTATTGTCACCTCAAATTGAAACAAGAGTCATCTGAAGATGACATATCCCACCGGTCCCACATAATTTGTAAAACACATCTTTGACAGTGTTCAATTTCAACACGTTTCCATGGAAACGAAATGAAAAATGTAAAAACTATCAAAAGGCACCACTCCAGTAAGTGTGTAATACATATGTGAAGTTTTCGAGTTCTGATCCGGAAACGAAATGATTACGGACGGAAGTACGGACGGACAGACAGACGGGGTGATGACTATATCCCCACGTATTACATACCGGTGGGATAATAATACTAGCATGTGACGCTTACTAAAAGCATTCTGGAATAGTTTGTCAGTGTCTTTAGGATAACTTATTTATCAACGCTATGCAAAGAGTAAATGGCGTTAGAAGTGAGACACAGCAATTGATTCATCACTCGTTTTTGCAAGATTAAAAGGCCAATCTGGATTACTTAATTACATTTGCCTGTCTGTCTCACATTCATAATATAATTAACAGTGTTAAATGTGGAAAAGAGTACTATTTATTATTACTTGTTATTGTTTTATTTGTATATTATGCTACTGCGTTTGTATCAAACTGGTGTGAAACGTTTAATTATTCATAATTGGGTGTTGCCTTCCAAATACAATTATGGGTCCTTGTTTTTTCCCCAAACAATGCCTTGGGCTCAGAAGCTGATGACTTTGGACGTCAGATTGGTATCTCTAACACTCTTACATGTGCTCTCTGATTAAAATATGCATGGGTTTACCGACGTACGTTAGTGTTAAAGGCCATGCAGCACGTTTGTTGCATGTTTTGTTATATGTATTCGAAGAAAATGGATTACTCATTACTCAGTCACTTTTGTTAAGAAGTCATCTGTTCTCCCGCGTATGTCCCCGATAGGACCGGAAATAAACAACTTCAAATGGAAGAACTTTGATGCATTCCGCTCAGCACGAGGAGTTGCAAACACAGCTACTTTGGTGGCCTGATGCAGGATGAGATGTCGATCCAAGAAGACCTCCAGATTGTCGGAAGAAATGGTAACATCAAGCTGGTTGGATTGGCAGGGGGAACAAGCGTAGAAACTTGGTTAGCAAGTCATGTCCAATTTGTATTCCATACTTTGACAGGCTTTTGCTTTCCAATTGCGCATTATCCCACAAAACAAACTAATGCTGCACAAATGTATTCCAGTTTCTCGGATGTAATTGAAAAGCTGGAGCAGAGGAATTCAAGATTATGTACTGGTAGCTTCTAACAATCGTGCTTTGTCAAGATGCTTTTCACAGGCTCACCTGTTGGAACCTGTTGACAACATTCAATCCATGTGGTGACGAACCTTTCGTCTTATTGCAAATCCGTCACACCTCTTCTAGCAGATCTATAACCACATATTGGAAAGTGGGGTCAATGCATGGTATACCCGGGAGTTGATTGAAGATGGCCAGCACAGTTTGTAGATTCATCTGTCATATCAGGCCGAGAAAATGCGAAATCATTTGGCAGAGGAGGTACTGGGTAACAATATGCTTAATCTGACGACACAGTATTTAAGACAGCTGGGTGAAAAGGGAGCGATTCTTCAAGGGGCTCTTAGCCTTCTTGAAACGACAAGTGACATGTCAAATCAAAGAATTGTAAAGAAAATCAAAATGGCGGGTAAACCACGTGAGCTACAACTACGTCATGATTTACGTTTTTGCTCGTATTGTTCTTGCGCATCCTTTACAGAAAGTCTCTATGTTGATTTTGACAATTTTCCCATAGTTAAACTTTGCTTTATTATGACCGGAAATGACTGTTCGCGAGCGATTTTATTACTGATTCATAAAGACCATAGTCCTGTTTTACTCTCCTGAAAAAAATCTTTCAATTCAATGGGTAGGTTTTTGAATAATCGCCCCTGAAAGTTCGCAGTTTTCAAAATTTGCCTGACTTTGAAAGTTCACTGTGAAAAAAGTATTAGGAATTAGCACAAACAAGAACAAACTTGTTATTCCCCAATATGTCAGCTATATATAAATGAAGTTTCAGCTCTTAGGTGCTAATATCCTCGGAGTGGTGTTTCCGCAAAAGAACATGGGGTCCCAACATTTGAAAAAGTTAAAAAATCCAAGATGGCGGCTAAACCACGTGACTGACGATTTCGCCATGATTTACTTGATTGCTCGCAATGCCATTGCGGTTCTTTTGGAAAACGTTGCAAGTCTCTAGGTACATTTTGAAAAAATGTCCAATGTTAAAAATCGAAATTTGGATTCGACCTTGACCTTTAATGGCTGAATCGATCGGGCCCAAAAGCTTCGCCTGGCGTGTGCCCAGTAAGGGCTATCAGACTGTAAAGTTTGGTTGAATTATCTGTAGCCGTTTTTGCTTAAAGTTGTCCACCAGATTGGTGCAAAAAAAAAACAAAAAAAACTCGCCAATAATAATAAGGATTCAGCCATATTGCTGAATCCTTAATCATAAGAATATAATTAATCTCATATTACAAAAGTGATATAACGTTGTAGTGTACCTTGTCGAACGGCTGGATGTAATGGATGTATAGCATTGTGACACTGAAGATACTCTGACTGACCAATTATAGCTCTGCTGCTGTGACACAAACTGCTTGTAAAAGGCCTTTTCATCATTTAAGTTTATCAAGGTAATAATCTTCTTGGCTCATATTAAGGACTCGCTGGCCATTGTTATCCCACTGGTATGTACTACCGTGGGATATAGTCGTCGCCCTGTCCGTCCGTAATAATTTCAATTCCGGAGCAGAATTCGAAAACCGTTCATGATATCTTTCTGAAACTTTCCATGCGTATTACCTGCCAACGGAAGTGGTGCCTTTTGATATTTCTTCATTTTGGGGTGGGTTTTTTTCGTTTCCATAGACACGTGTTGGATTTGGACTTTGTTCAGGGATAGTTCGTTTCCAGAGCACAGCTCCAAAACTCTTCATTTCATCTTCCTGAAACAGTGCATGTATATTACCAACGAACTGAAGTGGTGCCTTTTGATATTTTACCTCCTGATCCAATACATGAATATTACATGATTGATGCAACAGTTTGTACACACGTGCACATGCCTGACTGCCACAGCAGACGATCTCTAAAGTGACTTAGGTCCAAGTTTTGGTGAAGGCAGAAACAATATATAAATTTAATCCTGAGTGTTTACTGATTCCAAAAATGCAATGTTTCACCTGGGATACTTGTTCATTATGAAATTAGGGCATGTTGAAGTGATGAATCAGCAGTTTTGCAAAAGGTCTTCTTAGCCATGGAAAAACTGATTTTTTGACAAAAGTTTTTAATATATTTCCACATATCACATATCTGTTGAAAGAAAATATGTTGTTCAATCTAAATATTGTGGTCATACTAGGTTTCCTATTCAAAAATGTGAAATTTCTGCAAAAAATGTTCTAAACAAAATTTGTTTTTCTCAAACCGTTCCATTTCATTTATGATTTTAAAAGGAAAATTACATTTTTAGCCCTGATTGAATTCATAGTTTAAAAAACAGATGTAATTAAAACAAAGAGAAGTTGGATTTTTTAAACTACATAAATTTCCAAGAATGAATTAGTTCATTACCGGAGTAGACCTGTGTGTGTTATCTTTTTTAAACTTAATAGGTGGTAATCACAATTCAACGTATTATCTTATGACTTGTTAATTGTTTTTAATTTAAAATTATTGTGTTTTCATGGAAACAAACTGGATTTTAATTGAGGGATAGGTTTCTTTCATTTCCAAACACAAAAGGTCAATATACCTTTTTAAAAATATGGGCCTTTCATGTTTCAAAGCTTTCAAATTTTGATTGATTTCTCATTTGTGAGAGACCCATACTTTTGTTTCTACTGCTTGCAAAGTTTATCTGCACGTCAGTGTTATAGACAGAAGATAGGTAGATATATGCATAGAGTCAATATGAACACCCAACAAAATTCAACTTAGTATTTGCATATAAAATATAATCATGTAATAGTAATACTTTATAGCTTTACATTAGTAAAATTATGCATATTAAATATAATTGTAATACATTATTATTGTTCAGGATTGTTTGTCAATTTTGAAGATATTACACATTTTGCTAAGGGTAAAAGGTTTTTTTTCTGTGTTTTTTTTTCAAAAGGTGTTCACACTTTTTTCTTCTTCTTTCGTTTTTTTTCTTTCTTTCTCTATTTTTTATATTGTTTTTCTTCCATTTCATTTCAAATACATACAAACCAAAAAATATATATGTCATCAGTCTATTGTTGTCAAAGATAAATAATAATAGGTGTCAGTAAAAGTCACCAGATTGATGTTAATAGCCAGAAAATTTACTACCAATAAAGTGTTTTACATACCATCATCAACAATGTTTATCAAATGAAAAGAGTAAAGGAACAAGGTCAGCCATACTGCCGATCTAGGAAGCGGTCCATTCAATTTCAGGTCAAAATGTACGCTAAGAATTGGTGACATTTACAAATAACAGCATGTACCTATCAACTACACATTTCTCAACAAACCCAGCTGATTTCAAACATATGTCACCCCCTTAGATAAATTAAGTAGCTCTTCAAACTCGAAAATTGACCACAAAAACCTCTCCCCTGAACATTATTCTGCAGTATCACAGTGTTAATAATCCAAGGTATGATTATTTTTCTGTTTTTCATCCAGAAGTAGTCATTGTTTAATAAACCCATATATATAGCCCCTAGAAACATTTGATATTGCCACAATTCGACCAGTTGAAGACTCACAGACACCACACAATCTATGATGGGGGCGGCCATCTTTGTTGTACCGGGCAGGCTGACCTAACTGCTCTCGGATTGGTTGAAAATAGCATATTTCTCAAGGGCCTTTTATTACTGTTTATTAATTAATGAACAAGTGTTTTTGGTGAAACATTGAATATTTTGTGAAAAATAACCATTTTCTACAATATAAAGTAAAGTTTTCCCCTTCACAAAAAACTTGGACCTCAAATGAACAAAAAAAACCTTCGGCCCATGGCCTAATATTCCAGCTTTTACTGTGAACATAATTTCAAGATCTCCTCAACCCCTAGATAAGTGTTCTATTATGATATTCTTGTGAACCATGCAAAATGAACAACCAGATTTAGTTTCAAATGTTATGACCCCGATTAGTCAAGAAGATTAATGTACTTTTGCATGGCTAAACTCTGTCTCCTGGCAAATCAATCATTATATTCTCCTGGGTGTCTGTGGCATGGTCAATGGTTTCAGAGCCGATTTAATAAACTGATGAACAGCTAGACTATGATTTAATGACCGACTCCCTGAACAGATCTAATAAATTGAAGTATCGCTGTTGAAGACTTTACACTAAACTCATTCAGTAAGGAATATCAGCAACATTTATCAATCATCTCTTAAGCCTAAATAATCGAAAAAAACATGTTTCTGTCTTTACAGGCTGACAACAATGACGCGATTTTTAAATTTGTATTTACAACATTTAAAAGTTTGGAATGAAGAGACAAACACAATTCATACAATTATTTATAAAGAACAAAGCACAAACCCTCTTAAATATGTGTTACTATTCCAAATAGTCTATAATCCCACCCCTATACTCCATCTCAACAGGAACGAGTGACATTCTCTATGTCCAATGTTTTCTGAATTTAAAAAACTAGTCCCTTACTTTTTTAAGCTTGGCTTAAGTCTTTACGATTTCCCCGTGCCCCATACTTGTGCACCCAACAGCAATATCAACAGCACTCATAAATATATATTCTAACTTAATCATCTCTACCTCGAGCAGGAGAGAGGGCAATATACGCTGATTGAGGCATCAATGTTCCACATTTATTTCAGAAGTAATAAAATTGAGTAAAATACGGAAAAAAAGTATTTTAAAGCATTGACCGATTATGTCACCATGACATCGCATTTACGCACCATACGTTATTTGGCGTCAAAACATGTATATATCATAACAGGTTCATCCATCCTTTTGATTTATCTTAATCAATCATGTAACTTTTGGAAATAAGTATGTCAATCAAACTTATATATTGAATGTGTTGTTTTTAACCTTTCATACTTTCATGTGGCGCAATACAAGAAGAATTATTATTATTACTTATTTCGAATGGTTTCATTAAGATCCAATTTTATCAGTGTTATAGCATATCTGTAGCATATATAAGTAGGTAATTTAATAGAAATGTATTGAATTAGTCAGAATTACAGTCAATATGTCTGGAAGGATGGATCTGAAGTTTCCAATTATTTCAACAAGTTATTAAATCAGTGGAATTATTGATCAGCATGCAATGCTCCACAAACATATTAAGTCTTTAGTATTTCTGATTAATCAGTTGTATCGATTGCTGATATTTCCAAAGGGCTTTTGCCGACATTGAAGCAGCGAGAAAACAATGTTCTACTCAAGTTCAGTAAGTTTCATCTCGGGTGATAATAATCTTTGAAATAAAGTCGCAAGTGACGATAAAAGGATTCAGAGTATACATGATTCAATTATTTGAAAAATAATGAATAAATACATATTTCCAATGTTATTGCGCATGTTTTAAAACAATTTGCAAGTTTCTAACATGTCCCTGGGATTATTGATACCCAATACGTACATGTCAAATCAAAGAATTGTAAAGAAAATCAAAATGGCGGGTAAACCACGTGAGCTACAACTACGTCATGATTTACTTTTTTGCTCGTATTGTTCTTGCGCATCCTTTACAGAAAGTCTCTATGTTGATTTTGACAATTTTCCCATAGTTAAACTTTGCTTTATTATGACCGGAAATGACTGTTCGCGAGCGATTTTATTACTGATTCATAAAGACCATAGTCCTGTTTTACTCTCCTGAAAAAAATCTTTCAATTCCATGGGTAGGTTTTTGAATAATCGCCCCTGAAAGTTCGCAGTTTTCAAAATTTGCCTGTGAAAAAAGTATTAGGAATTAGCACAAACAAGAACAAACTTGTTATTCCCCAATATGTCAGCTATATATAAATGAAGTTACAGCTCTCAGGTGCTAATATCCTCGGAGTGGTGTTTCCGCAAAAGTACATGGGGTCCCAAAATTTGAAAAAGTTAAAAAATCCAAGATGGCGGCTAAACCACGTGACTGACGATTTCGCCATGATTTACTTTATTGCTCGCAATGCCATTGCGGATCTTTTGGAAAACGTTGCAAGTCTCTAGGTACATTTTGAAAAAAATGTCCAATGTTAAAAATCGAAATTTGGATTCGACCTTGACCTTTAATGGCTGAATCGATCGGGCCCAAAAGCTTCGCCTGGCGTGTGCCCAGTAAGGGCTTAAGACTGTAAAGTTTGGTTGACTTATCTGTAGCCGTTTTTGCTTAAAGTTGTCCACCAGATTGGTGCAAAAAAAAAACTCGCCAATAATAATAAGGATTCAGCCATATTGCTGAATCCTTAATAATAAGAATATAATTAATCTCATATTACAAAAGTGATATAACGTTGTAGTGTACCTTGTCGAACGGCTGGATGTAATGGATATATAGCATTGTGACACTGAAGATACTCTGACTGACCAATTATAGCTCTGCTGCTGTGACACAAACTGCTTGTAAAAGGCCTTTTCATCATTCATGTTTATCAAGGTAATATTCTTCTTGGCTCATATTAAGGACTCGCTGGCCATTGTTATCCCACTAGTATGTACTACCGTGGGATATAGTCGTCGCCCTGTCCGTCCGTAATAATTTCAATTCCGGAGCAGAATTCGAAAACCGTTCATGATATCTTTCTGAAACTTTCCATGCGTATTACCTGCCAACGGAAGTGGTGCCTTTTGATATTTCTTCATTTTGGGGTGGGTTTTTATCGTTTCCATAGACACGTGTTGGATTTGGACTTTGTTCAGGGATAGTTCGTTTCCAGAGCACAGCTCCAAAACTCTTCATTTCATCTTCCTGAAACAGTGCATGTATATTACCAACGAACTGAAGTGGTGCCTTTTGATATTTTACCTCCTGATCCAATACATGAATATTACATGATTGATGCAACATAGTTTGTACACACGTGCACATGCCTGACTGCCACAGCAGACGATACTAATGTCAATGCTGGAAATAAGTTGTATTTATATATCAGCTGCCCATACAATGACGAAGATATACATGAAAAGATCTACTTAATATGCTCATCGTACCTTTATATTCTCTTTAATGGTATAAACGATCAGAAGATGACTTTAAAAGCTACTTTCGTATTCTCTATTATCATTGATGAAAGTTATGTCTTGTTGATTATAGGAAAGTCTTGCATTTGTTGCCGCGTGTAATTACCGGTGTATTGGGAAATGGGTCCCCATGAGTGAGCGAGTGTTTAGCGCCGCTTGGGCAATATTACAGCCATTAGCGGCGTGAAAGTTGTATTTGAAAACACATGTATAATACATTTCGAGAGTAAATAAGTTAGGTAAATATCACAAGGTCAGCTATGCACTGACGTAAAAGGATACTTTTCTATAGTTTATCATGAAGGTTTATTGCCTTCAGAAAATCTTAAATACGGTGTTCACCAAAGTGGCGAAAAAATCAGGGTAGAAAGTTTTCCTGATTTCTGCAGTGTCCTTCACACAGAATGTGTTTAACGGTCAGGGTACATTGACAAGGTATACACTCTGGGGAAACTTCCCCCTTTAAAAGATAAGCATGTGTTAATCTTGTGTGTCCTATACGACATCGTCGTAGGAGACATGCTTCCTGCCGGGTAAAAGTAGATATAGATTTATAGCCTATATCAGGCTTAATAGAATGAAGCTTGTGTTGTTGTTGGTCCCGATGGGATTGCCAACGTTGTTTAAGGTATGATTTGATAGCAGGTTTTGAATGGGTCACCATTAAATATGTTACCACTGTAAGTAGAGTTATTGTTAACTTTCAGTTTGTCTGTCTGTTCAAAACGGGTGGGACAATATCCTCCTCCAAAATGACACCTCACGTAAGGAGGTATACAAGGCTATGTACAGCTTGTGGTAAATCGACTTTAATGTTTAATCATCAGTACCTTTTGTAAATTATTATTATGTGATGACCACCTCTCATGTAATGATGACAGTATCATAAAACATAATAATGAAAACACAAATAATTGTAACCCGAACAGGGTAATGTGTAAAGGGTAACATTGGCACTTAACATTTAAACCGAAATGACTAATAACAGTTTTAGGGGTCGTTTTTGTGGTCAGTACTGGAGTGGATTAGCCAGGCTACGTACCAAGGTTGTGTACCCAGAGCTGGTGCGGGATGTAGTACGGGGGAGGTTCTCCGAACCCTCTGCAGGAGCCTATGCCAAACAATGTCCAGCAGGAGAGATGAATAATATGACACATGGACTTTAATAATGAAATTTATTTCAAATATGAAATAACGCCAGAACAAATTATGAAGTAGCTCAACACATTATGGTTGTATACCTTTCAGTGCAAGCACATAAGCCTGGAAGAAATGGCTCTATATGACTGGCGTGGCCCGTGCAACTTCTACCTCAGAAATGGAGAACGAAGACGAAGGCAGAGAGAAAACACAAGCCTTACTGCGTTCGGCTTCGGGTCAAGAGGTCAACTTTGTCTGCAGCAGAGAACTGTTCTACACGCAGTAAGGTATTGGTGCAATGCTACACTGATTTAAGTGCAGTATCACCCACCCACCGATGCGCGCAGGTTTCGCCGCAATGCATAACCACATGGCGTTGCGGGCTTTCTCCCTGCCATAATACTAAACCGCGATATAAGTGAAATACTTGTGAAAGCGGGGTTAAATCATAACTCACCTTAACTCACAAGCCTTAGTGATCTCAAATTGAAAATAAAACTCCTGATTCTGATTAAACACTTTTGAACAAATATGCCGACTTGATTATTGTTGTAATCTTTCTCTCTCCGAGACTGGGGGCTTCGTGTTGAACGTTGCAAAACACACGTCATGGAGAGGACATTTTACACACTTCTTTTTGGTTTTCTTTCCGCACTAAACGCATCGACGTTGGGTGGGGCTAGAATATAGGTAATGACCCTAAGTGTTATACAGGACACGGCTCACATTTGAGAAACCACCAAGGGCACACGTCTAGGCTCTTTGTCTGTGCCTTAGAATGTATGTCCAAGCAATCGGGCGTGTGCATTCTATCAGATCTGTTTCCTTGGCACGTGGAACTGCACTGAGTCGGAACAATTGCCTTACATCACTGATGTTGACAACAGGAAGATGAAGAGGGACCACCACCATTTCTTCTTCCTGATTCGAGGCCTGTACTTGGCAATGCCTCCCATGTTCCTGTTGTACGTCTTCAGTATGTAGGGCATTCCCAACTGAACTTCCTGATGTTTGGATGAGGACCACCTCCTTGCTGGCTCTAAGGGATATACACCATATCCAAGTCACGACACTGTTGTCTACTCACCTGACAAGGATAACTTTTGAGTGCATGTCGCTTCGAAAATCATCAAAACCCCTCTCATTCTTCTTCATCACTTCAGGGCTTCAATTGTGATGAACATCAATCACACATTGCAAATTATGTTTCTTTGTGAGATAATTGCGATTTGCAAGCATTTGTGTAATGGACATATTTCTTTGACTGAAACTGTTTCATTACAAAATTAACTATTTGTTTATGTCCCAATTCTCCTCAATCATGTTATGAGCCACAAATAAATTGTCTTCAGCTGTTTTTATTGGTTGAATGTTAATCAAGTTTTACTATAACAAACTAAATGAATTACTTGGTGTACTATCGTATGTAAAGACATTGCAATATTGTTGTAATTTAATCTGATATGGAAATGAATGGTGTTGTGGTTTGACATAACAACTGTATGTATTTCTTATGATAAAGTGTGTATGTTAAGGCGACACAGTGTATGTTGTTTGTGATATGTGGCCTGGGTTTAGTTTCATATGAGGACAGCCCCACATATATGTCCACTCCACATGATGAAGAATCTACTGCACTGCGTGTAGAACAGTTCTCTACTGCAGACGAAAGTTGCCGTGCCCCTGGCGGGAATCGAACCCCGGGGGTCGAGTCGATACACATACATAAGAAGAACAGTTTGCAACTTCATGGTCCAAAATGTTTTATATAACACGATTTACATATGCTCGTTCAACGTTAAATACTGAATCTAACAGGTGTTATGAGTCTGGAGTCAAGATCAAAGACGTCAACGGTTCATTGCATAACATAAACAGGTAATATATCACTTGTAAGATATAAGTATTCACATCATACCCATGTTTTCTTAAATGCAAGCACCTAAGATTTCTTCTATTTCTATGCTTTTCATAGATCCCGCATCATTACCAACAGGATTGCTCTGAGAGCACAATAACCCCCGGGGTTTGTCCTTTCATTGTACACATTATTCTCCAACAAAGTAATTTTACATGTAACGGTACATTACGAATGATTAGATCTTATCATCTAGATCATGATGTTTGATCAGCTTGAAAATAATGACATCGTCTAAAAGATCTTGTGAACATAAATAAGTGTACCAACATTTGAAGGCATATCCCTGATCAAACAAAAAATATGTCCATGGTTAAATTTCTTAGAAATAGCATCTCATCGCGGTCATGGTAACATGGGCAAAATTTATGACCTCAAGAAGTGACATTGGAAACAGCATTTTCAAATGCTGAAGAATTGAACGTTATGGTAAAGTCGAAATGATAAATATTATATTTGAATTACTTAAAATAATTACTTAAAATTACCAATCACACCATGGGTCTCAAACTTACTTCCTCATAACCATCCCCAGACAGAGCTCAGACCTTTACAAGATGATTGCAACAGACATAGAGACTGTTTGACGATCGGCACATGTTGGCATATTAAACAGAGATCAAAGAATCTAAACAATCATCAAAGAAGATTGATTAAACAATTGTGTTTTATGACGCCTTAGAATCCTTAGAAGCTCAGGTTCATAGCAAGAAATGTGGCTTAGGATAGAACAACACTAAGCTAATAACAAATTACGTGTTTTTGTGTAATCTTTATGTTTCTTTTTTGTTAGATTCTTCCTTACTCCAAACTAAATGCAGCTGTTCCTTTTAGTTGTGAACATACATAGAGGATATCTGTCTTTTCTTGACTAATACCATGTTTATCTCATCGAGTGAGGTAGAAAGGTTATATTTTCACGAGTGGCGCAGCCACGAGTGAAAATATACAACTTTTCTACCTCACGAGATGAGATAAACATGGTATTTGTCAAGAATTGACGGATATTCTATTTATTATATGATATTATCCATGTAATTACGTCCGAAAAGGGTCGTTTTCACGCCAAGCGGCCGCAAGGAACAGCCCGTCACCACAGTAACACTGTGACGTCATAAGCCAAATCAACGCGCGAGACCATTGTTTTAGACGTCAAATTATATCAGTCACCGTTCGCAGTGAAAATATAAGTTATTTTCACTGTAGCTTGATAGACAGTTTATTTCACTGATAAATCCCAGTATTTCACTGCTCGTCATATAATAAATGTATTTATCAAATTTAATCAAGTTATCAATATCGATTACAGCTGTGTATGTAAGGAATGTGTTCTCAATGTGTTTACCTTAACTGTGTCACCACGAGGTCACGAAGCTAAACCAATGAATGATGTTAAAGAACAATATGAATGAACATATGAACAGTCGTTTCAGATAAAAGCAGGAACCTTGAAGACAAAGTAAGTAAAACAAAAGAGTTCCTTGCGGACCTAGTATTCTGGAAGCGTTGTAGAAAATCTGTCGATATGCCATCAAAATAGAAGACCGATTTGAACTAGATGAGTGTCATACCGCAAAAGCAGAGCAGCCCCAAAACTTAGGGTCTCGCCTTTCCCTGTTCCGCTTTCTCCACAGCAACAAGAAAATAGGACTTCATTTTAATAAAAATGTGTTCATTATTAGAGCTATTACTAACAAGTTGAATCATCAATGGGGTCACCTCACACAAGTGTGTTCTTAAAAACCTATTTCTGATTTCAAAATTGGATTAAATGGTAAACATGGCCTTAACTAATATATCATGACCTTAAAGGTCACACATTAATGATCACTTTTCAATGTGTATAGCAATCATGGAATGATTCAAACTGTTAATAGTTGAAATAAGGCATTTTCGCAAAATCATGCTAAAGTCGTGACATCGCTGTGACCTTGACCTTTAACGGATCTTGGCTAACACCTTTTCAAATGTTGGCCTTCTCCATAGTTGATTTACACCAATTAAGAACCAGATAGCACAACTATTTTTGAAGTTATCGTGTTTACAATGATTTTTGACCTTTGACCTTGAATGTGAACATGTACATGTACACAAACATTCCCCGGGGGTATAAGTAGGAAGTTTTGTATATGAGTTAACGCACCGGCGGCGGCGGCGGCGAAAAATCAACACAAACTGATAGCAGGCCCGAGTTAGTAGGGGCTGCTAAATATCAGTATTTGCAATTGTATGCTGAATGTTCAATGTTCTATAATTAGAAAGTGTTCACCCAATCGGAATTCGTAACGTATTCGTAATCGAACGTATTACACTAGACAAAGTGTCATAAAGCTAAAATGAAATGAGAAATTTTCCATTTGAATTATTTTAAATGTTGGGAAAATGGTCAGTAAAGTCTGTTTCTCTGAAACCATAAATACTGACACTAACGGGGGAAAAGAGAAGACTATCAAGCTATTCAATATATCTGATTAGACTTTATTCTGATAAATTTACCATGCTTTGATAAATATTATTTCATTTGACATATTGAAGAAATACGAGAGCCAATTAACTGCAGCGAATATTGAATATTATGGTGGTTATAACCTCCAGTTTTGGGTTCATTAGAATGACCTTGTGTGGTCATTGTACTGAAATTCGAAAACAATGTAAAGAATTTTGCTACATGAAGTATGCCCAATGTATACTACAACATAAGATGTATTTGGTGATAATCTGCAATATGACTACTTTATGTAATAAGTCATAAATTATGACTAAGCTTGACAAAGATTACTGAGTTTGTATAAATAAGGAACATTACAAAGGACTTGCTTTTGAAACACGACCAACATTTGACATTCATTTGTTTCCGTTTCTAGTGTACTAGATGCATATCGTTAACGTGAATTGATTGACAGATATACAATTTTCATTTCTCAAACAAATTGTATTGTTGATACATATTACAGCGGTTTATATAACATTTGAAGACGTTTTCTATGTAAATAAAAACAGACACAGAAATAAGTATTAGCTATACCCATATAAATACAGCAAACATACTTCTGTGTTGTTAAGAAACAGGAAACATACTCTATAACTTTGTTTTAGGAACTCAATGGCATTTTCCAAATGATTTTCCCTCGAAACCCCAGATCATTTTTATTGACCCTTTTATCTACCAAGGAATTTGCCATTACTGATTCTTATATATATGATGGACCAGGTTTTATTTATGTCTGGGTTGTACATTAAGCAAACCACGTACACACAATGATACAACAACAGCGGTTGCAAATAACCCTTTGATAGCAGAGATGAAAGGGGACAGACATCTTACAATGGAGATGGTTTTCAGCTTTCATTTGGAGTAAAGCAAAATCTGTGCAGACATTCTTGAAGTCAATGTTGTTCTCAATATGTTTATTGGTAAAATCAACATAATGAAACATTCTGAGAGGAGAATCTGTCGATGATGTACATATGTGTTACAGATCAAAGTAACTGGTAGATAGACGGTATATTTTCAAATTGAAGACTGATGATAACATCCTCTGTTCTGACGACTGACAAGACCCCATTCGAATTTTAAGTTAGTATATGTATTCTCAGTGAAGAGGTAGAACGTTAGACGTCGATTCTTCTGTTCAAGCTGTGGTAATACTATGGTTAGTTTATGTGGACGATATATAAGCTGTCTGCTGAGACGACTTCAGAGATGCTCGATGGGTAACGAGTAAGACAGTACCATGGCCAAATTTATCATGTCGTGTTTGGTGTGACGTTGTCCTTTTTGAAAATCAACAATCGCTGATTCTGTTGCATGAAGATGGTAATTTTAATTTATTAAACTCCGGGTCACATGAATGTCAAGGTGAGTTTTCACTGAAAATCGGCTTGAAAGTGTGGAGGTAGCGATATACGGACTGTCTTGTCGCATACCTTTGGAAATAACGATCCGATTGTGACCATTCATAGCTCATTTTGAAGGGAAATCATTTAGCTTTCGTATCGTAGTCTGTAGACTGTGCCATAAATGCGAAATATGAACATGGGGTTGTTTCGTCGTTACATCCCTTTCCTGTTATAAAGTAATAGGGAAGGGTCTATAGAGGTATACGTCTTTAAAACGCCTTTTCTAAGCGATACACGCGATTGTGAGGGAAAAACCCACACAAATACAGAACAAAATTAACAAGCAGACAGAGTCGGCCATATCCCCCGCCATGTAGGAATTTTGAATATATTTATGCATTTTGAATATATAATGCATTTACTTTCTATATAGCAAAAGGCACATCTAGACTACTGTGTTGATACCTGTACCAAGTTTAAGCAAAATATATTGAATAGTTTTGAAGTTTGAGGCCGGAATATAGTTGTCCCTCTTGTTGGTTCTAAGTCCAGACTGTTTGCATTTGTAAAAAAAAAAAAGAAGAAATTCTCAAATTTGTAAAAAGCAAAAGGCACATCTAGACTACTTGGTTGATACCTGTACAAAGTTTCAGCAAAATATATTGAATAGTTTTGAAGTTTGAGGCCGGAATATAGTTTTCCCTCTTCTTGGTTCTAAGTCCAGACTGTTTGCATTCGTAAAAAAATATATATTCTCAAATTTCTTTATAGCAAAAGGCACATCTAGACTACTTGGTTGATACCTGTACAAAGTTTCAGCAAAATATATTGAATAGTTTTGAAGTTTGAGGCCGGAATGGAAAAGCCCGGACGCACAGACGGACAGACGGACGGACGGACGGACGGAGGTCATTTCTATATCCCCCGCCAACTTCGTTGTGGCGGGGGATAATTATGTAGGGGTCAATTGTTCAATCCTACGCTGCAATCGGTAATATGCGTGTGATAAGAAACATAGTAAACATAGTAAATATGTTACATTATGAACGTGGATTGTTTTGCTTCTTATGCTTCTAAATGCATTTGTAACGAAAATGCATTGATTACTTTTTTCAATTTATCGGTAATGGACGTGTTTCTTCAGATGGATGGTGTACGGATGATAGATGCTAGAAGCAGCACAGTGCACACAATGCATGACCCATCTTTCCATGCGTTTATTGCAAGATATGTGAATCACATTTCGGTGTTTTGTGTTACATTTTGTACTTACCAAAGGGATTTAATAGCTTCCAATACATAGACAACATGGCAGTATATAAGAGCGATCTCCTGACATATTGCAAGCAATACTTTTATAAGTGACATGTTTGATTTCAGTACAAGTGCCAATCATCTTACATTATTTAATAGTGTTTAAGGAAGTGGTCAAACTTCCTACTCTCATTGAAATGAGTTAACAGAAAAACAATATGAGCAAGGAAATACCTTCCATCGGCTACTATATATACACTCCTCGCTAGATTTTGTTTACCGATGTACACCTCGCTGTTTTCGGTGTACGGTTATACACAGTGATACTTTTAGGTCATATTTCAAGACCCCAGCGACCCATAATCACAACACAATACTGTCAGCAGGTGCGTTGTAGTCTCCATGAGAGTCCGACAGTCTAATGAAATAAAGCTGTGATCGTCCAGTGAAGTTATCAATAAGTCACAATTTTTCACAGTTGATTTTTAGCAGATATGCAAACCTATTAACAGTTTTTACAAAACATTACCATTCGAATATTGAAACATTGTCTCTATTCTAAATGAGCTTGACTTGGGCATTTTCTTGTCTGCTATAGAATATGCACCCGTGATGTTAAGCTCCTAGACTTTGAATACATATTTATAAACATAATTGTTTATACAATAAAATCATTGTTGAGAATGAAGTTAGTTGATGATTATTATATATGTACGGAATATATATCACATGTTATTGAATGAAGTTTCTAAAACTTTTGATTAAAATTGGATAGTGCTTTGACAATCCCTCAGAGAGTGGGACGGTCTAATAAAATACAGCACCATTGGTTGTGGAAACTACGTTAATTTGTAATTATGCCACTGGCATTATTGTGCTTATCTCTAAAAAAAACAGGACTTACTAAATGTAAACATATATGAAGACATTTATCATGAATATGTATGATTTGTTTCCATATTATGTTTGCTGATATAAAATCATAAAGTCATTTAAAACGAAATCTGATAGCTAAAGGCAAGCTGGGATATATTGTGTAGCGTTGTTAAAAAAACAGTAAAAAATCACAGTAGGTCGAACCAGGTTATTTCTTGGGTAATTGTATCAAATCTCATGAAGTTGTAATCTCTGCACCCCTCGGGAAAAAATATACTGCGACTTCGCTCAATGGGATATACATGTATTCTATGGCAACTGTCAAATAAAATTCAGACCTGCATGTAAAATGAAAAGTTGTTGCTCTTAATATGGGATAACATTGTGAACTAATTAAAGACTGTAGGATGTAAACATGAAAGTGATAATTCTCAGTGCATTTATAAATATGGAAGCGCTCAGAGATCTATATACGTTATACAATCCTGTTATAATTAAACCAGTTTTATATTAGTAGAATGTCAACAAAGTAACCAATACTGAATAAAGAGTCTGAAAAACAATGTATTGATATGCTGTAGCAAAGCTTTCTACACTCATAAGGATTATTTAGTTTTAGCATTGAACTTGTTGAAACTAATAACAAAACACATTTATGTTGTATGGATAAAAGAAGTGCTGCGTACTGGATACATATTTTTATCCTCATTTTGGTTTTATTTATGAACAGCATAGTCATCTTAAAGTAAGCGATCCTTGGAATCACTTTGTCAATAAAGAAAGATGCATGTTGAGAGGGATGCTTTCCCTTTTGATCACGTGTGGTCATAAATATTGGACGATGGTTCTTTATGATGTTGCAACACAAAGTTATCCCAAATCTATTCTCTAGATATGTGAAGCTTCCCTACCTTGATAAATGTAATTAATCATACATGGTTTTATGAAGAGGGCATCTTCACAACGTCACAGGCGTAACGAAAAGATTTCCATATCTTTTCCTTCCGCCCTTGACCTCAACCCTCGCATTTTCAGTGCTACGATTTTAACGTACTGCAGGTTAATCGGATAAGCCAATCAGAAGACAGTTGTATTGCCTCTGTGACTGTGTCAATCGTCTCTTTATTTTGAATTGGTTCCGAATGTAAACGGCGATTTCATTGGCTGTATGTTAGACTATGGTAAGGGACGTAACTCGTGATCACGACAGGTGTCGCTGATTCGTTTCACCTTTTCTGGCTAGGTTGAAGGCAAGGTAAAAAATGGAGAGATCTCGATACATTTTCACCTTGCCGTGGGAAGATGTGAAGAGGGTTATAATCATGAATTACATGTCTTCATTATAGCTCTCACATCATAAACAACATGGTACTGAATACAAGAAAATCCCAGATTTATGGCATGAGATTGTACTGAAAGCCTTGGTTTCCTTGGCTTAACCTGTTTGCAGTGCACTGTTATAACTGAAAGCCTATAATCTAAGTGACACTTGCGTGAAACAAATATTTGGCACATCACTTTTTATCCCACCGGTATGTAATACCGTGGGATATAGTCATCGCCCCGTCCGTCTGTACGTCCGTACTCACTTCGTTTCCGGAGCAGAACTCGAAAACCGTTCATGATATCTTTCTGAAACTTTCAATGTGTATTACCAACCAACTGAAGTGGTGCCTTTTGATATTTTCAGATTTCAGAAAATGTTATTTGTGTTCGTTTCCATAGAAACTTGTTGAATTTGAACTTTGTTCAGAGACAGGTTCGTTTCCGGAGCACAGCTCCAAAACCGTTCATCATATCTTCCTGAAACTTTGCATGTGTATTACCCATTAAATGAAGTGGTGCCTTTTGATATTTTCAGATTTCTGGAAAATTTATTTTTTTCGTTTCCATAGAAACTTGTTGAATTTTGACTTTGTTCAGAGACAGGTTCGTTTCCGGAGCACAGCTCCAAACCCGTTCATCATATCTTCCTGAAACTGTGCATGTGTATTACCCACTAACTGAAGTGGTGCCTTTTCATATTTTCAGATTTTTTTTGAAAAATAATTCTGATAAGCATGAGAGGGATGTTGGTTCTTGTTGACTGTGACTGCTTCTGGAGCAAAAGTCTAAAACCCTTAACATACCTGAAACTCAGCATCTGTAATACCCACTAACTGAAGTCGGTAGTAGATACACAAGATGCGTTTTACAAATTTTGTGGAACCGGTGGGATATGTCATCTTCCGATGACTCTTGTTTTTTCTAGTTAGTGTAATGACGTAAATTTCCAAGATAATTTTTTTTAAAACTTTTTTATGAAAAAAATTAACTGAAAAATGCAATTTTGTAGCAAATTTTCTGTTCCAGATATGATCATCTTAACTGCTTGAAAACATGTTACTTGAAACCATTTCGTGGTTCACCTTAAATGCCAATTGAATACAATCCAATCACAACTTTGCATATTTAACTGTAAAATATGCCAGAGCAAAATTATATAAATGCTGATAGCCTTGACTATGAAGTCGCGAAAATAAGCTTTTGGGTCCAAACGGCCCAGCCATTAAAGGTCCAGTTCGAATCTAAATTTCGATTTTTAACATTGGAACATTTTTCAAAATGTACTTTTTTCTAAAAGATGCGCATTAATAACACGAGAAACAAATACATCACAGGGAATTCGTAGGTTACATACTTTAGCCGCCATTGTGATTTTAGACACATTTAAAATGTTCCGACCCCACGCACCTTTGACAATTTTCTCCTCTGAAGATACTTGCAGCCAAGAGCTCAAACTTGCATATATGTGCAGCAGAAGCATTAGTTATTAAACACAATAGTAATTTTCACAGTGATCTTTCAAAGTCATGCAATTTTCGAAAAAAGCAAATTTCAAGATGAGATAACTCAAAATGCTAACCCCCGAATTTCACGACTTTTGCCGGAGAGTAAGGCAGGACTATGGGCTTTTTGAATCAACACTTACATCGAAGCTGAACAGTTATTGCCGGTTGTGAGAACGGGTTCAACATTACAGATAATAACACTTACAATTTAACCATTGGGCGAATTTTCAAAATGCACTTAAAGACTTTTGTTTATATGATAGACACTACAAACAAGAAAGTCAATCATTGTGATTTCATAAGACTTACGGTTTCGTCGCTATTTACGCGAAACTATTCACATACTTTGAACAACTGGGACAAAGTATGTCAGGTCAAGCCAATAGACTGTGTAAAAATTCCTTTGTTCTTCTAATATTTGTTTGCACTCGGATTCAGCTAAAACTACGACACTTAGCATTCTGAAAAAAAAGATAGCCCTCAGTATGAAGTCAAGGTGTATAACTTTTGGGCCTCATCGGCCCAATCATTCACGGTCCAGTTCGAATCTAAATCTCCATTTTTAACATGGGAAGATAGAGAATTGAAACTTGTTTTTAAAAATATGCGCAAAAACATGCGAGAAATAAAGTAAATCATGGTGAGTTTGTAGGTCACTGGGTTTAGGCGCCATATAGATTTTCTTTACAATTATGGTATCAATAATCCTGCAGATGTGTTAGAGACTTGCGACTTGTTTTGAAAGATGCGCAATAACATTGGAAACTTGTTTTATTTGATTATATTTCAATTAATTGAGTCATTTATGCGCTGAATCGATTGCGACTATATTAACTCTTGTAATTACTTTTACATTTGAAAAACGACAAGTCAAAATAGAATTTAAAGATAAAATCATTTATTGATATGAGGGGATTTCGGGTTAATTGCCTTCAAGAGTAGTTCACTTACACTTTCAAACAGTTCTCTACTGCAGACACAATTACAAAATTGCAGAGCCCGAGGCGGGAGTTAAACTCACATGATCCAAAGTCAGATGCAATAACCACTGCGTTGTCTCGTCCCTTATGTTATGAGTATACAAATATGATGTAACTACAAGTCACATACAAAATACTAACGTATGTACAGTTTGCAGTAAATTCCATTTAAAACATTAAGAAATGTAAATAGCATTAATATAGATAGATAGAACCGAGTTGAACCTTGTGATAATCACAAATGTGTTCATCATTTATCGCTACAAATGCTAGAGCCTAGCAGTAGACGCGATTATATTTATCATTCAAACTCAGTTTCAACAAGAGCCTGAACATATACTGATGGAAACGAATAAGGGAACGCTTAATTACTGTTAACTTATGTCTGGCATATCCCGTTTGTTCGAGGCTGCGTGGGGCCATTATAAACTGAAAATGTTGAAGTTTACTTTCACTGAAAAGGTACCGTGATCGTGACAATTAATTTCCATGAACTTCATGCATGGCAACGTCCATTTAACCTTCAAGGAGTCAACGAATGTCAGTGTACCTTTACCTTCAGAATCATGCCCAGAGCATACCTTTCTGATAATGAGAAATGGCAGGCTATCGGGTGCATAAACAGCAGTCAATCAATATACCAGACAGCCAGACAATTTAACAAGTCTAAAAGTGTGATTTTGCAACTGTGGAACCGGTACCGTCAGACAGGGAACCTAAAGATTAGACCCGGTCGTGGTCCAAAATGTAAGACAATGTGCTGCTGTCCTTACATAAGCGATTAAAACCAGCATCGAAAATAAACTCTGAGTTCAAGGCAGTAACGAGATTAAAAATTTGTGACCGTACTGTCAGAAACAGACTTAAAGCAGCAGTCTTAAAGTCACGTCGTCCTGTCCTGTCGTCCGGGGTAAGGCTGACTCCGGAACACCGACGTCTCTGAAGAGCATTGGCTACACAACATCGAGTTAGACAACTTTGACATTGGCGCAATACCATGTTCAGTGATGAGTCACGATTCAATGTGGACTTGACAGATGATCGGATCCGCGTTTGGCGACGCCTTCGTGAATATCACCATCAGTGCACCATCTAACAACACGATTCCTACGGGGCGGATCTGTGATGGTATGGGGCGGCATAACCTATGACCATAGAACCAACCTTGTTCGACTTGATGGAAGGGTGACTGCTGTCCGTTACCGAGACGAAGTGTTGCAAACTGTTGTTCTTCCTTTTCGCCGTAGAGTGCATGTAAACTTTGAGTTTCAACATGACAATGCTCGACCCCACACGGCTCACGTCAGCAGGGATTTTCTCACGCAAAACAACATCAGAGTGTTGCCATGGCCGTCCAAGAGCCCAGACATTAATCCCATTGAACACCTCTGGGACGTTCTTGGACGTCTGGTGAGGGATCGTGATGTTCTACCCAGACACCTGATGCCATGTTCCAGGCTCTCAAAGAAGAGTGGCGCGTATTTCCTCGGGCTGTCATCCGGAGGTTGATCCAAAGTCTTCCACGACGGTGTGAAGAAGTGATCAGGAAACCGGGAGGACACACCAGATACTTACATTTCACCTGTGGTGTACATACTTAATGAAATATACTTGATCAAATATCCATGACAATAAAACAAATTTCACCATCAATACATGCGTTCCTTTATTCATTTCCAAAACACAACTACCTCAGCAGTGTAATCGGTGATGCCAGAGCATTGTTACGTCATCAACATTGATGCCAAAGCTTCGTGATGTTGTTAACTGATGATGTAATAGGATAATGACACTTTCAGTGAAATAGATATTGTATCTCTAGAAGTCGCCTGATCTTGAACAAGCAAAATCTACTGTTTTGGATGATACATTTCGTTATCTTATTGTACCTGTTGATGGATATTACTGCATAATCTCCATGTTGAATCAACTCCATTCAACTGTAATTATTGTTTGTTTCACAATATCAATAAAGCCAATTGACCTCCCTCGTTTTTATCATATGCATTTACATCTTTAATAAAGGTTACAGGTCATTGTCCCCCCCATGTTTGTATTACAAATTCCCATTGAATACCATTCTCATGCATGTTAATCTCCGTGATTGAGTTTCCTGACCATTGTTTTGTTAGCTGTATAAACATTTCACATTCAAGAAGTGAGTATATACTCCGAAACGTCGTGTATTTTCACATTAAAAAGGTTGTTAAAAGGAAGTGGCTGTTTCACGTATGTGATTGCCAAAAGTACAAACATACTTTGGGATCGTCATTTATGTTACAAACAGCATTTTAAAATAATAACAAATCAAGGAAAATAACTTCCTTATATTTCAGATTAATGATTGTCAAATTGTTTGTGTGCAGATCAACAACATGGACCTCCTTGCTAGCATAATAAGACAGGTACAGATTTTTACCAAATACTAAACCACTTTTTACAAGTAGGCGTGTCTTAACTACTGCTGAATCCTTCAAGTTAACCATGTCAAGGGTAACAACCTTGAAAACATGGTTGAAGTACAACAAGTGCGTAATGCTATCGTAGAATAAGAAAGTCGCACTAGGCGACTCTCTCAACAACGTCTTTAAAATTCTTCCCTCATAATTGAATGACATGATCTTTTTCTTCAGCATAAAGTCATGTATATTTCTTGTTTGTCTTCATTGACAGCTGCTGAATAAATACTATATTGTAATTTTCTGAGAATCTTTTTACCGGATCCATTTGCTGAGAAACTGCCTAACTTACGTCGATTCAATGAAACATAGAACACCAAATCTCTACTCTCATCATTGAACATAAACTTAACTAGAATGTGTTTAAATAGTTGAACTGTTGTATTTAGTAGCGGTTCAAATAAATGCACCATCTTGTTTTTTGAAAATATAAACCTCTTTGATGATGCAAAATACAAAACGAATCTCACGGATGAATCAAAGTACGGAAAACAGCTCATATGATAGTCAGGAAGGTCGATCTGAGTTATGTATGTAGCGTTGATTGGAGTTGGAACAACAAGAAGTTTTCTGTGTCCAAACAATGGTTGAGTTATCTTAGGCTTCTTTATTGGATCCTTGGACACCATCTTCACTGCTGCTAAAATGGATGAGGTTTGAATACATCAGTGTTGTGTAGTAACATTGAATAAACAAACCTAATGATACTTGTATGTCTTTTTGGTGTGGTACAGTTCATCAAAACGCTGCTTCCATTGTGGTGCAGTGAGCTAACCAGTTGCTAATGCTTTGTTCAGGATCATTTGCATCAATTGTGTCAGTAACAAATAATAGCATATCAAACGAATTATTTATGTATCACTAAGGTATAATTTGTTTTGTAAAACTTAACTCGCAATTGGACAGGGCAGAAGTGACTATTATCACTTACCTTTAACACACACCATTGTTTTTCTCCGTGATTCAATCAGTCTCCAATAGTTCCTGCACGATCCGTCTCCTTGCTGTAATGCATTAACTTCAGACGTTTAAACCACAGCTTCAGTTTAAGAACTCATGAATAAGGTCATTCAGGTTAAGGCATTATCTGGATAAACTGTTCATGCTGACAAGCATTTCATTCTTAATTGGAATGATATATGTTTGGGATTAACTTTACACATATTTAAATATAAATATATAACTGTACCTTGTTTTCATTGCCACCTTAGTCATTACCAGTAAAAATCAGTAAATTACATCACAAGAAAGAACCGTTATAAATGATATCAGTTTCATATTGACAATATTTCATTCTGCATTGGAAAAATGTATTTTCGAATTAACTTTACACACATTAAAAGTAAAATCTATAGCCATACCTTGTTAGATTTGCTACCAAAATCATTTCCAGATTTGTTTGATATCTGTAATTTACATCTCAAGAGAGAATCGTCGTATATGATATCACTGCAACCTCCCATCATACTACACATCTTATGACACAGTGTTCGTCCATATGGCTGTCTCATGTCATCAAACAGCGGTGTTTTATTTCCAAAAGAGCAAGAAATGAAGACTGTCACCAAGATGTCGAGGAAGAGATGAAACATCATCTTCATGAATCTATAAACAGTACCAAACTTATATTTAGCAAAGCAGTATATATATATACAACGTGTATATTTAGTAGACGTTAGTGTTATCCGTCAAATACTAAACACGTCAATAAGAATGGTGGCAAAAATGTAGGAAAGTAAAATAACCTTGATTTGCAATATTATATGTTCATATGTATTTTCTCCAAAATTATCCAACTTTACCTGTTCAAACTCCCTTGACGTCTGTGTGAATATAGGAAAGCCTTCTTCTGTTTGGGAAAGTGATTGACCAATCAATAGTTCCCCACCCATTCAAATGTTGGCACCTGTCAAGATAGTGGTGCCTTCCAAAGAGTTATTATGATGCCAGCATACTTTATTTATGAAACATTTCCAAGATTGGGATATAATGACAAACGATTAAGTGTTTATTATATGTGTTTGTTTGTTTGAAATTGTAAATCTTGCTCAAGTTTAAAGAGTGTTTTTAATGAATACAATTACAGGTTTGTCATAAACGTTACTAAAATGTTAAGAACTTTACTTCTGACAAAAACATCATCTTCATGAATTTCTCAAAATAAAAAAAAAGAAATGTATGGCTGTACATATTAAATTAATCTTAAATTGTAAAATATTATATCTGACACAAAGTCATAAAATATAAAAATCTGACACAAAGTTGAAAGAATTGTTTTAATTAAAACAAACATATTTGCTACAAGAATCATCATAGTGAATAAGCCTTTTGGAACTTATATTGCTATACGTTAGGTATGGTATAATATCTCCCTAGCAAAATCAACTAAGCATTAATGAGTATTTGTAGGTTTGTTATTCCCCGCCACAATGAAGTTGTCTGAGGATATAGAAATAACATCCGTCAGTCAATCCATCCGGGTTTCGTTTCAGGACCAAAATTAAAAAAAATGTAAGGTCTAGCTCAATTAAAGATGTTATGTGGAACGATCATCATGTGTAGATGTGTCTTTTGGGGTTTTCGACTTTTTTGGAATTGTATATGCAGCCATTTCCATGGAAACATTCTTTAAATTTTCGTTTCCGGTCTACAACTATAAAACTGTAAGGCCTGGCTCAATTAAACATGCAATGTTGAACACTTGAGAAATATTATATAAAATCAGTTACAAAGTCCAGTACTTGGTGCATCAGATTGCTCAAGAATTAAAACAACTCAGAGCTGAGTATCACAGGAAATTGCAAGATTTGATACGTATCACGATATTAAAGGGCAATAGCGATTTCATGTGACCACATACTTGTGTCATGAATTGTTTGGAATCGATTATATATGTTGTATCTTTGAATCCTAACAGCTCTATAAAACATGATGGACATTATGTCTCCCCATGACATACATACATACATACCGGAGCATTTTTGTTTTATTTCCCGAGCATACCTCTTAAACCTAATGACCAGTCTCTACCAGAGTTGGTATACAGCCTCCCCATATCATGCAGATGTCCCTATTGACATGTGTTATTCAGATTTTTAAAAAATGTATTTATTTCTGTTTCCATGGTAACAATTTTAATTGTGTCTACTTGAAGGGTAGGGTTTGTTTCCGGAGAAGATTTCTAAAACTAATTCACCAATCCTCACCAAACTTAGTATGCTGCCTCCCCATATCATGTAGATGGGCCTTATGGGTGTTCGAACTGTTTATAATTTGACTAGGGTAGGGTTTCTGGAGCAGATCTCTAAAACTATGTGAGCTTTCCTCGACAAGTTTGGTACACTATCTCCCTATATCATGTAGATGTGCCTTTTGGTGTTTGAAAGTTGTTTTAATTTATTTCCATGGCAACAATTTGGATGTTGTCTTTCAGAAGGATAATAACTGATATTGAATTGGGGGAAGGGGAATACATACGTTTTTTACGAGGAAAAAACACATTTTACTTGTAATTGATTGTAACTGATGAGTTATGAGTGTTTAATGTGGTAAATGTTTACCTTCATTCGAAATGGACAATGAGCGAGTTTGTAACAATGTAACTTATCAATGGAAAATCATAGCACATTGTTTACTCCTTTTTCAGAGAGGGAAAACTTCAATATTTTCTCAGAAAAACATTTCGTTTTAATTCAATATATAACAAATGACCAACAAAAATGTACAGTTGCCCATTGTTTAACTGCCAGCAAAGAGGGATATCTCAATTTTCACTTTGAAATAAATGAGAGTATAGTCCCACCAAACATATAATTATTGAACAACAACCATCATGCAGTTCTTACTACTATTCAATGTGGTCCTGCCAACGAAGTGCCACTGATCATATCGTGTGTTTATAAAAACAAGTTTGTCCCTGAGGCATTTATTAATAAACAATATGCTGTATCTCTTGTTTTATTTATAAAAACTTATGACACCACATGGAAGCATGTATCCAAACTAATGTATTTCAATTCGGCTTGCCATTTTTCTGTGCAGGATTTTAAATCGATCTATTTGTATATGGGCGCCAATGTAAAGGGCTTGTGAGTTCTACCCTTTCTCAATTGTGTTCAGGAAATGGGCATCCAACAACATATTATACTCTTTAAGATATTATTTAGCCTCAACATCAGCAGTTCCGTTAAATGTGCCAATAACCATACAGATTGCTCACTTTTAGAGGATGGTGTTAGAGTTTGGAGTAGCAAAAGTATGATTTTAATTGAATGGTAATTGCAGGTATGTCTCAATAAAAGTAATAAATGGTCAGTTAAAAACAGCGTTAAATTAGCAAAAACTATAACGTTGTCAAAATGCACAAAGATAAAACAACAAAATCAGGGACGTGTCACCAACACCGTAATAAATGAATTGGTTGGAGACCTTCATCTTAATCAGAGAAATAAAACCTGTCAGTTTAGAGATGTTTAGAGCAGAATATAATCCATCCAGAAGAAGCAGCTAGACTTGTTTCACTCGCCCCAAAATCTGATAATATCACCCTGATCCTTAAAGAACGAAGAAAGGCTTCCTGTCCAACATTGGATCAACTTTAAACTTATGTGCATTGCTTACCAGTGTTCTCCTATGACACACTCTATCACTTGAACCATGTGGCCCATGTTTAACTTCTGATCAGTAGTTTGAACTATGTTATAGTTTATGTAATTGTTGTTATACCTATTGCTGATACCAAGACAATGTCTTCTCTTAGCAGATGGTTTTCAGCATTAGGTAATAACATAGTTGCACATATTACTTTAAAAAACCAATGGCACTTTAGTATGCGTTTTCTAAAAAAGTAAATGGATAAATGATATTTGATATTTCAGTCACACGATACATGTGCATTTACTTCTCTCTTTTCATCTCGCGCATTTATGGCACAACACATGGTCAACTTGGTGAGATATAAAATGTCAGTATCCAATCATTATAAATGTCACCATCTTCGTCAATCCAGAAATGAACACTAAAATCTGCTACATGATTAAATACGTGTAGCTAATTATTAAATGTCATTTATTCCCATGGATGTCTGCAACTTATCGTGCCAAATCCATCTAGATGTATTCCGACGAAGCATGTTATTAAACTGATGAAGAAGTAGACTATGAAACATTCTATGGCTAAACTAAACCCCCAGATTCGAGAAATCTATGTACATACAATCTTTATTACGTGTTTATGTATTTATACATTATACCAAGTCTACGTATTTATGTTAGTCCCTCTGTTCTGTCTTGACATCTGTATTTTAAATATTGTCTTAAACAACTTTTATACATCCGTCGGTAATGCTGAATATATTTGTTCTGTTTCACTCGTTAATACCGGTTTATGTGACAAATGACCCTCAACATGAATATGAACTAAAATGTTTTTTAAGTGGCTAAACTTGTGCCGCTTTCTTTCATGGTCCGGTGTTTTTCAATGGCCTCACCATGGTATGACATCATAGTGATCAACCCGTTTTGACGTCACAATGACCGTCACGGTGACCATAACAGTGATCTTAGGCAATTTTGAGATTTTTGCTCTTGGGATATTGTCTATGTTGATGCTGTTTATGAATGTTTATCGCTTTATACATATATAAGCATACATAAAATAGTGTATGTGACCACAGTGTATGAATACACCTCGTTATAAGTAGCGCACAACCCATTTGAAATTGAAACAAAGAGAAATATGTTTTCAGCGGTTGACATTACAAGTAGATACAGAATATCCCACATCATATGTGAGCATGACATCACAAACACACCTTGATCCGAGCTGTACGTGCATGCATAAACTGAATGTACTCGCAGAATCGAGAAACCAATGTACGCCATATCTAAATCACATGTGTTTATGTATTAATACGTTAAACGAAGTCTATGTCTACATGTTAATCTGTCAGCCTCTGCTGTCTTGACATTTTGTCTTTTATAGCTTTTTTACCACTCTTGGTGATGATTACAAGTTATTAAATGATGTCGCTGATGATTATATGATTTTGAAAGATTCCGTCTTGTCTCTTTATAACTGTAGTTTGCAAATGTAATAAGAATCACCATAAAGATGTGAGATGATTTAGGGTTTGTGTCACTTAGCAAACCAAGGATGTCACTTTGCTGAAATTGGATTAATTATTCAAACAGAATTCCAATATTGGATCCAAAAAAGGTGTCGTAAAGCAAACGTAAAATACCTCATATCGGGCTTTGTCAAAATCAATATGAGATAATATAACAAAACAATAAAAATGTATGTGTTTTTAAATGATACAATTGTCATCTCTTTTTTAAGGATTAAAACCACTTCTTACTATTTTAAAAATACTGAGATAATATCACCAGACCGTAATAATACAATGATATTATTTCTATATAAAAGTTTCGGTTTTGGTGGTACGTGTTTTGGAAAATGTCACATTCACTGACAACAATGGGTGCAATACTTACATATATGTATTACAGCTCGACTGAAATCTTGATTCAGAACATTAACTATTCCTATCTAAAAAAAGACATGGAGCTATTCCTTCTTGAAAGTTCAGTGGTCATAACATTGTAACAAATGAACTCCTGAAACAATCTGTTGCCAGCTTCTAGCTAAATATAATCTGGTATTTATTAATACGTTGCTGGAAATCATGGTCTCTTTCGTCTTAGGTGCATAACTTTAGCTTCCAAAATGTACCCAAGTCTCACAGTAAATATCATTTGGTCGATCTGGGTACCAAAATGTGTAGAATCGCAAGCCTGAAAATGGCATGTAAAGACACAGATCTGAAGTGTGTTACAATAAGGAATCGTGTGGGCTATATATCGACTCCTAATGCAGAAGATGAGAGTCGTAGCAAAAGAAAACAACACTTCCCCTTCTGCATGGTCATATCGCCATGTTGCTATACAATTTGTTTACCATTCTGGTTGTTTTGAAGTAAGTTATTGGCCGAAATGCGAGTTTTATGTACCTTTCAAGGGATTTGTCACCCGTTTTAGATTATATGAATTCAGTTTTAGAGGATTTGAATTCAGTTCAGGAAGGTTTGAAGATTTGTATGCTGTTTGTACAGTTGGCCTACAACGTCAAACCTTTACCATACATTGTTGGAGAACGGTCTAAAACCGTTTGTCCAGCACCCATATTCACCCCAAATTCATCAGCAAATCTCCACTTCTTGTTCAAACAACAAAGTTTCCCTTTTCCTGCCATGTGTGTCCCAGTTATTTACATAAACCTATATTGATTAAATAAACAATGTATCAACATGTGTTTTTTCCCGCAAATATGATACACCAGACCTTCAAACATAATGTGGTTACGGGTTCCTCGTGGGTACATTCAACTTTCCAGACTGTACCGTCAAATGGACATGTATAGCAGGCCTAATGATCTAAACATATATATTCGATTCATTCTGCAGTAACACTCTCCTTTGGACCACAATGATTCTAATATGGCTCCTCAACATTGTTCTCTCAGGACATATCCTGCAAGCATATGCACAGATTATACATCAGCCATATGGTTCTAAAATGTGTGATATACTTTACGAGAGAACCGGATCCTGTTCAGATTATATATTCGTCGAAGTACAGTTGATTTGTCGATTTTATATGAACAAATGTACTTCGAATCTCTAAAGCCTCAACTTTGGAGTTACCGTTGCCCACTCTTTGCTGTAAAGGAGATTAACCACAACAACAACGCAGTCAGGTACAATCAGTTATGGATGAACCACGTCTTTATTCTGAGAGCACAACGTTTCGATAACGATTCATGCATCATTTTAAATTTGATTGTGACAGGATGTAAAATTTAATCTATAACATAATTCAGGTGAAGCTAACAATGCGATTACAATAAACGCCAGTGGAAGCCAATATTACACTGATGGTGGACATGTATATAACAGTATAACAATTTTAAGTTGCATTCGTCAGTTCTTTACATAAGTGTTGAATAACAGATCAATAGAATCTGGCCATCTGGTATTTATTTATTTATTTATTTATTTATTTATTTATTTATTTATTTATTTATTTATTTATTTATTTATTTATTTATTTATTTATTTATTTTATTTATTTTATTTATTTTATTTATTTTATTTATTTTATTTATTTATTTAAAAAAAAATCAATGCTATAGTCTATCTATCGATATGATCACAATGGTCATGTTTCACCTTAAATGCTAAATTTATTCAAGCCAATCACAAGTTTGCATATTTTAAATGTAAAATAGACCAGAGGATTGTTACGTCACTAACATTATGACACCACAGCGTTGTTACTTCATAAACCTTGTGACGTCAAAGCAATGTGAGCAGTGTTCCCATTGATGCAAAAGCTTTGTGGTGTCATTAACTGATGATAAATAGAATTAAAACGATTTGATTGTAGCGACATCTATATTGTAGAGATCACTTGTAGATCTCACAATATCAGCAACATCTACTGTGGGAACCAGTTTTGGATCATAAATTTCGTTTTATTTTCTGTTTTGAAGTCCTGAGCAATTTGTATATGGTTTAAAAGATAGCATGATCAAAATAATATCAAATCAGCAAAATTAACTTTCTTATATTTCAGATTAATGATTGTCAAATTGTTTGTCTGCAGATCAACCACATGAACCTCCTTGACAGTAGCAGAAGACAGGTAGAGTTTGTTATCAAATACTAAACCACTCTTTATAACCAGGTCTGACTTAACTACTGATGACTCTTGCACGTTAACCATGTCAAGGGTAAATACCTTGAATATATGATTGAAGTACAGCATGCGTGTTATGGTATCATAGAATAAGAAATTTGCACGTACTGACTGTCTCAACGTGTTTAAAACTCTTCCCTCATAATTGAGAGACATTATGTTTTTCTTCAGTACACAACTCACGTACACTTCTTGTTTGTTTTCATTGACGGCTGCTGAAGATATATGACCTGGTAACTTTCTGAGAATCTTTTTACCGGATCCATTTGCTGAAAAACTGCCTAACTTATGTCCAGTCCATGAAACATAAAGCACCAACTCTCTACTCTCATCATTAAACATGAACAGAATGGGCATGTGTTTGAAAATTTTAGTCGTTGTATTGTTAAGCGGTTCAAATAAAAACACCATCCTGTATTTTGAAAGTATAAACATATTTGATGATGCAAGATACAAAACTGATCTCAAGAATGAATTAAAATATGGGAACCAGCTCATATGATAGTCAGTAAGGTCAATCTGAGTTATGTATTCAGGTCTGCCTTGATTTGGAACCACGAGAAGTTTTCTGTTTCCAAACGATGGTTTGGTTATCTTGGCTTTCTCTGATGGATCAGGGTCCTTGGACACCATCTTCACTGCTGCTGAAATCGATGAGGTTTATATATATAATATTATAAAATGCTGCATCCATTGTGGTAAGTGAGCTATCAAGTGGTTAATACCTTGTTCAGAATCATTTGCATTACACCTATCAATTGTGTCATGAGTATTAATAACATATCGAAATAAACATTTAAGTATCTCTAATGTTTAATTTGTTTTGTAAAACTAAACCCAGAATTTAACAGTGCAGAAGTGATTATAAGTACTTACCTTTAACACACACCATTGATTTTCTCCGTGATTCAATCACTCTCCAATGGTTCATACACGATCCGTCCTCTGGCTGTAATGCATTAAGTTAGTTCAGAAGTTAAACCACACTTAAAGAAATCATGAATACTGTCATTCAGTTTAAGACATTATTTGGATGTAGTGTTCATGCATTTGAATCTTCATTGGAATAATATGTGTTTGGAATTTACTTAACCCAAATTCAAGTGAATATAAAGCCATACCTTGTTACCATTGCTACCATAGTCATGTCCAGTTTTGTTTGATATCAGTAATTTACATCGGACGGACGGAATCATTGTATATGATATCACTGCAACCTCCCATCATACTACACAGCTTATGACACAGTGTTCGTCCATATGGCTGTCTCATGTCATCAAACAGTGGTTTTTGACCAATCAATATGTTCCCACGATTTCAAATGAAGACACCTGTCAAGATAACGATGTTTTCTGTAGATTTATTAATATGCCAGCACAAGATGATACATTTTAAAACGTTGAGATAATATGACAGGCAATTTCACAGGACAAAAACGGGTGGAATCAATTTTCCAGATGCCCAATTTGGGGAGGATCCTGAAAAATCCGCAAGATTCATGCAAGCAGATTCTGTTCCATTTCGTCCTGTGTATGTGTTCACCTATTCATTCATTTGTAATTATAAATCTGACAAAAGTTGAAAGAGTGTATTTAATGTTTAAAATAATATCCAGTTCTCATGAATTGAATTGAATCAATCTAAAATTTAGCAAAGCGGTATATATTTAACGTTTAATTCTGGTAGACTCTAGTTACATCCGTCACAAACACTTCATTGGAATAATATGTGTTTGGAATTTACTTAACCCAAATTCAAGTGAATATAAAGCCATACCTTGTTACCATTGCTACCATAGTCATGTCCAGTTTTGTTTGATATCAGTAATTTACATCGGACGGACGGAATCATTGTATATGATATCACTGCAACCTCCCATCATACTACACAGCTTATGACACAGTGTTCGTCCATATGGCTGTCTCATGTCATCAAACAGTGGTGTTTTATTTCCAAAAGAGCAAGTAATGTAGGCTGCCATCAAGATGGTGAGGTTAGGATGAAGCATCATCTCAATGAATTTCTAAACAGTACCAAACGTATATCAGCAAAGCAGTACATATTCAACGTCAAATACCGAACATGTCAATAAGAATAATGGCATGAATGGAAGAAAATTAAAATAACATTGATATGCAATACGTATATGTTCTCTAAAAATATCCACATTTACCTGGTAAAACTCCTTTGACGTATGTGTGAATATAGAGAAAAGTTTTTGACCAATCAATATGTTCCCACGATTTCAAATGAAGACACCTGTCAAGATAACGATGTTTTCTGTAGATTTATTAATATGCCAGCACAAGATGATACATTTTAAAACGTTGAGATAATATGACAGGCAATTTCACAGGACAAAAACGGGTGGAATCAATTTTCCAGATGCCCAATTTGGGGAGGATCCTGAAAAATCCGCAAGATTCATGCAAGCAGATTCTGTTCCATTTCGTCCTGTGTATGTGTTCACCTATTCATTCATTTGTAATTATAAATCTGACAAAAGTTGAAAGAGTGTATTTAATGTTTAAAATAATATCCAGTTCTCATGAATTGAATTGAATCAATCTAAAATTTAGCAAAGCGGTATATATTTAACGTTTAATTCTGGTAGACTCTAGTTACATCCGTCACAAACTAAACATGTCAATAAGAATGATGGCAATAATGGAAGAAGATAACACTAACCTTGATATGCAATGCATTTATGTTCATATTTTTGTTCTCTAAAATTATCCAAATTTAGCTTGTAAAACGTGATGTATGTGTGAATAAAGGAACATTTCCTCTTTCTGAGAAAGTGACCGACCAATCAATACTTTCCCACGCTTTCAAATGTTAGCACCTGTCAAGATAGTGGTGTCCTCCGTAGATTTATTATGATGCCAGCATACTTTGGTATATTTTTATCAATTTGATATAATGACAAACGATTTTTGTTTATTTGTTTGTTTGTTTTAATGTTACGAAAGTTGAAAGAGTGTTTTTAACTAATATCATTACACTTTTGTCATAACTCTTCTAAAAGGTTAAGAACTTTACTTCTGATTAAAAAATTATCTTCGTGAATCAATCAATCAGTATTGGTCCGTGTTTTCAAAGTGTAGAACCTATCGCAATATCGATGTTAACCCTAGATTTACTAACATGCTTACATCAAAGTTATTTTCCAACGTTCATATTTACACATTGGGAATTATAAATCTGACTTTTGTAAGTTTTAAACAATTTTTTGTTCACAAGAATTATAATAGAGAAAAGCTTTTGAAACTTATGTTGAGTATACAGTAAGTTAGATATTTAAATCGTTTCGGGATAACACAAACTTTAACATTCAGGATTACTGAGTATTTGTTGTTTTTTTATTGGTAAAATGAAAGCGAGCCTAAATGTCCAATGAAACTCGGTGTTTTAAACAATTTGATTTCACAAGATTGTAATAGTAAGTCTGAAAAGCGAACTTCAACACTTAGCAACAAGGGAAAAGCTTCTATTGGCACATCACTGAGGTATATCCGATATATTACGGTATAGTATAGGTGTATTACGATACTTATATTCGTGGTAAAACGTTACCATGTTTGTTATTCATAAACATATCTCAAACTAGTGATGAATTTAAATTGCCTGGTATAATCAACTAATAGTTGCTCTTTCACTGTGTTCTCTTACATTTATACGTAATAATTAGCAGATTAACATACTGTGTTTGAAAATCAGAGGCATATAACAGAATTATTATAGCTATAAATTTAATTCGAAATTTAAGTCGAACACGTAGTGTGAGGCTTTAAATGGATAATTTAGAGCTATAATAATTCTGTTATATGCCGCTGATTTTCAAACAGTTTGTTTATCTCCATTCTACCAGCAAAAGTTTCTGAATGCATTTAAGGGAGGTCACTCTATTCTGTATACGATAGCGTTTTGCAACTGGCATAGTACAGGTAGTACAGCATCAATTTTGTAAATAAAGTTTTAGGTAAGTTTATTTTACATTCCGACAGTTTGCAGGTGCCTTACTGTCTGGTTTTAACCCTTTTGTCATCCGTATTGAGTTTATTCAGGAATGTTTCTGCAACGCAAAGTTGTTGAATGACCGATTTTTCGAACTGCATTGTTTACTTTCGCCGTTTCGGGTCTCATGTTGATCGGTTTCAGATTTATTATCAAAATTATGTATTTATGTCATTTTGTACACAGCAAGGCTTATTTAAAACATATTCGATCATGCAAGTATTCTGAGAAATAATGCATTCACTATTGTTGCCTGGAAACAACATCCGTCTCTGATTTTTCACAATAGCCAGTCAGAAACGACTATATCACAAAGTTATGGTAGAATAACACAATAGACCATCAACAATACTCATGAATTGGTTAAAACTGCCCTGACGTCGGCTGACATCCAGTTTGTACATTTAAGTAGTTAGATTAAAAGTTGAACTTAAAATGATAAAAACATTTGGTGACTGCCTATTATGTTTTTCCTAATTCGTTTGTATATGCAACTGCGAACATCATATCACATTTTAAGCTATGTCACTTATATGTGAATAATGTCTTTCATTGACCCCAAAGTTTTCTTGGAAAAAGTCATAATAAATTTTATATTTTGAAAAATTTAAACTAATTCTTGGATATTGTATTTCTTTGTCCCATCTCTCCTTAAAACAGAAATGGACAGTCAAGTACAGAAGGTCGAGATACATGCCTCTTACAAAATCCATCGAATTGACACGACAGTGGCGTTTATCCAAAGCATTTTTAGACATATTAATACAAACTGTTGGAGGACTTGTTTCAGACGATTACTACCCCTTTTACGGATGGACGGACATACTTTTTCTGTCATAAGCACCTTTAGGATTCACAGTAGGGATTAAAACTTGTATGTATGACTGAACTGTGTAAGGATTTATTTCAAAAGTAGAAGTTATCACTTTTTAAGCAAACCTCATATTTTTACCTTAATGCATAGTTTTAACATTTAAAGTCTTTTCGAGTCTTTAACTAAAAGCAAATTAAAATCTATGACATGTATATTAGAATAGTTATATACTGGTGTTTAAATTCGTTGCCTTTATGAAAGCGAATTTTGCCAATTTTGAATAGGAGCAAGGTCATTTAGGAATATATATTTAACATACATAAGAAAGAAAGACAAGGATATTTTAATGATGATCAACTTCTTTATTTCACAATAGCTGTTGATGTATTGTATTCATAGATGCGTATTTTGAGTGATGTTTCCAAGGGAGACAAGAAATCAGCCATTTCGGAACACATCACCAAATTTCCACAACACAACATCATTTTGGACACTGTCAAAACACTCAAAAACAACAAACATGACTACACTCACTGCCGTTTAGCTGAAGTCGTGCATATTTTAAGAAATAACCCTGCATGAATATGGATCAAGGTTATTTCATCCCATCAGCTTACAACCACTTAATCCACAAATGATTAATCCAATTTACTCACTCTTGCTTCCCTCCCCCAACTAATTGGTACCCTCATCCCGCCATTGTCTTCTCAATAAAAAAAAGGATAATTCTTATAAACAAAAATAGCACTAATATCAAATTAAAAATGAGACTAAATCATTTCGTTTAAGTACGATCTCTGTTGTATGTCGTGAGATTGTGGCTATTCATTAAATATCAAATTAAAAATGAGACTAAATCATTTCGTTTAAGTACGATCTCTGTTGTTTGTCGTGAGATTGTGGCTATGCATTACTATGAAACCTTCGAGCATTGGATCAGACCAGTGGTTTTAGTCGGCAGGGAAACCTTTTTGGACGGTTTTAATAAGAGGCAAACTTGCAGAAGATTGAAACTTTGAACATATTGATCATCAGTTGAACAATGTGCCAATAGTTATCTCACCCCCACGCCAGAAACATATTAACAAAACTTTTTGAAAAATAAAATAATAATAATGCAATGCATTTTTTGAATATTTATTTGCTTAAAATACAACTGAAGACACTTCACCAATATACATGTTTGCAAGAATTACATGGTTTTATTGAAGGCCTTTGTCAAAGGATACTTTCTCAATCTATTTCACAATACTATTTAAAAAGATGTGTATTTCATCATTGTACCATGCCCACGCGTCGGTCCCTTTGATGTCGGCCGTGGTGTATATAATAGTTACACCATGGTCTGAAGTAACGTTTGACCATAGCTATCTCATTGGCTCAGATCTCGTGCAGATATTGGCAACATGCAATGTGGGCGTGATACAAAGCAGTTACTTCATCCAATCACCCGAGGTGGATCGAGTTACACCGTCCTGATCTCTGTTTGATTGACAGCTGAAATCTCGATACTGCTAATGAAGAAGACAACGACTTGATATCTGTGCCATCAAGTCCTAGAATGTCTGTCAAACTGTTTAAGTATGTGATCGTAACCACAATAGCCAAAACATATTGATCTTGATCTTGATGTCAATATATTGTGGCTATTACGGTTACAATATAACATACAAACATTATTATAAAATGTTAATAGCATAAATACAGGTAGATACAACATATATTTTATTGAAATCAGAATTAATTTTGTCAGCATTTATTAGACTTTGACCAGCCTTCTGCAGTATAAGGTTAGTAAGTATGTGAATACCAAATGTTCAAACACGCTTTTTGGTCGTCTTTTGGTGACCAACTTCTGAGCAAGCAATATTGGTATGGTGTGACAGACAGCATGATCAGAATAATAACAAATTAGGGAAATTAAACTCCTTATATTTCAGATTAATGATTGTCAAATTGTTTGTCTTCAGATCAACCACATGCACATCCTTGACAGTAGAAGAAGACAGGTAGAGTTTGTTATCAAATACTAAACCACTCTTTATTTTCAGGTCTGACTTAAGTACTGCTGAATCCTTCAAGTTAACCATGTCAAGGGTAAAAACGTTAAATTCGTGGTTGAAGTACAGCACGTGCGTGATGATATCATAGAATAAGAAATGTGCTCGCACCGACTCTCTCAACGTGTCCAAAACCATGTTCTCATAATTGAGAGACATGATCTTTTTCTTCATTATAACACTCATGTTCATTTCTTTTTTGTCGTCATTTACAACCGCTGAACAAATATGACCTGGTAGCTTTCTGAGAATCTTTTTACCGGATCCATTTGCAAAGAAACTGCCTAACTTACGTCCAGTCCATGTAACATAAAACACTAAATCTGTACTCTCATCATTAAACATAAACCGAATGGGCGTGCGTGTGAATAGTGTAGTTGTTATATTGTGGACATGTTCGAATGAAATCACCATATCGTGTTTTGAAAGTATAAACCTCCTTGACAATTCAATATATACAACCGATCCCCAGGACGAATCAAAGTATGGGAGGCAGCTTACACTGTAGTCAGCAAGGTCAATCTGAGTTATGTATGTAAGTTTTCCTTGATTTGGAACCACCAGCAGTTTTCTGTTTCTAAAAGTTGGTTGAGTAAGTTTAGCCTTCTCTGATGCATCAGGATCATTGGGCGCCATCTTCACTGCTACTAAAATGGATGTGTGATGTATACATCAGTATTGTGTATCAACATTAAACAAACATCGTATGAGTAGAAATCCTTTCAAATATGATGTTATTTATTATTAATAATGTCGTGTTGTTGGCTTAAGGTAGGTAACGATCGTTAAAACATTGCATCCACTGCCATAAAAAGGTGGCTATGAGGTAGGCTGATTAGTGTCTTATATCATGTTCAAGTCCATTTCAATTGTATTGAGCCACATGGCGATGCGGGCTTTCTCCCTGCCATAATATTAGCAGCCGTGATATAAGTGAAATACTCTTGAAAGCGGCTTAAAACACCAACTCATTCACTCTCTCAATTGTATTGAACTACTCAAGCCGGTATAATTTGTTTTAACTGAACAGTTATATCAGTAACTTTTAATAGGTTTCATAGTAAACATGAATGTATCTATAAGGTATAATTTGTTTTGTAAACGTAAATACGGAATTTGACAATGCAGACGTGATTATAATAACTTACCTTTAACACACACCATTTATGTTCTCCTTGTTTTAATCCTCCTCCAGTGGTTCATGCATGATCCTTTTCCTCTCTTTATTGACTTTACTCAGTTCAGAAATTAAAAACACATTTTTTACAAACAATAATTTAATAAGTTAAAAGACAGTATTTGGCTTACAGTTTCATTTTGACAACATTTCATTCGTCATTGGACCAATGTAAGTTTGGAATTTACCCACATACAAATAAATATATAGCCATACCTTGTTACCATTGCTACCATAGTCATGTCCAGTTTTGTTTGATATCAGTAATTTGCATCTCAAGACGGAATCGTCGTATGTTATATCACTGCAACCTCCCATCATACTACACAGATTATGACACAGTGCTCGTCCATATGGTTGTCTCGTGTCATCAAACGGCGATGTAGTATTTCCAAAAGAGCAAGTAATGTAGGCTGCCATCAAGATGGTGAGGTTAAGATGAAGCATCATCTCAATGAATTTCTAAACAGTACCAAACGTATATGAGCAAAGCAGTACATATTCAACGTCAAATACTAAACATGTCAATAAGAATAATGGCATGAATGGAAGAAAATTAAAATAACATTGATATGCAATACATATATGTTCTCCACATTTACCTGGTAAAACTCCTTTGACGTATGTGTGAATAGAGAAACGTTTTTCTTGATGTTAAAGTTTTTGAACAATCAGTGTGTTCCCACGATTTCAAATGAAGACACCTGTCAAGATAACAATGTTTTCTGTAGATTTATTAATATGCCAGCACAAGATGATACATTTTAACACGTTGAGATAATATGACAGGCAATATCACAGGACAAAAACGGGTGGAATCAATTTTCCAGATGCCCAATTTGGGGAAGATCCTGCATCCTGCATCCTGCATCCTGATCCGCATGGAATCTGCAAGCAGATTCTGTTCCTTTTCGTCCTGTGTATGTGTTCACCTATTCATTCATTTGGAATAATAAATCTGACAAAAGTTGAAAGAGTGTATTTAATGTTAAAAATAAAACACATATCCAGTCCTCGTGAATTTTTAAAATGACCAAACTTATATAAACATTTCAGAATATATTGAAGTATATTGAGGAATCCATCTGTACCTAATAATTCTCCCATCATGTATGTGTGCATCTACTAATAACAAAATAACTCACATATATACATCATTAGAGTATTCTGTTACGAAGTGGAATACACAGGACACGTAAACATTATGTTCATCAATTACAATATTTTTCAAAGTTCAGGTATTTGTGATATAAGGTAGCAACAATATTTTAAAAACAATGTTCTTTTTGCAGATACAAAATGAACAAGTAATGGTCATCATCAATTAAAAATCAAGCAGAACTGGAAGGCCAACCATACCATACAAAAGCTCGGGTTTAATTAGCATTTAACATGAGATAATCAAAACACAACTGGTGACAAGGAATACATACGCCATGTACATTTGCCTGTAAATGATCAAAAACTTGACTTGTGGTATATGTTTCTCTCTAATACTTATTGAGCAATATATTTCTTCACTTTTCATAATGTTTTATTTTTCTTGTATCCTTATTTGCGATTAGGACAAACAAAACCAACCAATTTCATACAACCATACTACCTTCTTTTTTCCTTAGTAGTAAATAACAATCATTTGATTTGTTTTAAATTTGTTATTGACATTTGCTTATGAAAACTGGACTTAACATACTTAAGTCATGGGCAGTTTTAGGGCCAACTGTGACACAAGACGTGATAGGTCAATTCAAACTTCCCTCGTTTGGACACGAAAGGTAGTCTTATACATGTTAGTTCTTGAATTCAAGGCTCCATGTCATTCTGGGGCAATTAGTTTTACATTTTTCTTGTTAACTTGTTTTCAAATCTACATAAATGTATAGAGGCTCTTTCCATTTTCGTTGTCATATTCAACATCATTGAAATGGTCCAAAAAAGGATAATAATAAATGTTTTTCTGACATTCTCAACATTATATGGCAAAGTTTTCCTGAGATATAATTTATATTTCATTATATATGTATCTATTATTATGAACAATTTATATTTGACGGTGATTCTGCCCAAATAGACATGTCGTTTATTGTTTGTTGTTATTTGTCTCACAATCTTTTTTATCGTTTGAAGAGATATGGTACAAAGAAATCGACCTCACGCATTTACCATTTTCCACAACAGTTTATTTTTGTGTATAAGTAAAACACTTATGCATTACGGTTTATCCTCGTTTCGATACACAAACAGAAAGCTTTTAAATTAAACAAAAAACAAATTCAACGATCATTTTACGACATGTCCTATGACGTTGACGTAACCTATATTCACGGTAAATATGAAACTATGTTTATTATTTCAATTACATACACATACTAAGATAGTGACGAGTTTCAATTGCTTTGTATAAACAACTGATAGTATCTCTACCTCATGCATTCATATATTGGTAGTGTAAAGTTGCACAATATGCCAATAAAATCACACCGAATTAATTAAAAGTGGGTTATTTAGAACATGACTTTAACGTGATGAAGAACATTCGACTCCATTCTTTAATCAATATTAATGAAATCAGTTGAAACAGTAATTGAATCATATTCTCATACTCTATTCCATTCCTATCCAAGTTGAAGGGAAGAAATCTGCATAGTCAGCAGAAAACCCTTTCCTATGATGCGAACCCTCCCGCGCCGGCCACCTGTAGTATAGAGTTTGCCCTCCCACCAGGTACCCAGCCCACCAGCTGAACGACCCAACAGTAGAGATGATATGGTCACACTTCAAGAGCACTCCAAAATCAACACTGAAGTGATTCCCTTCTATGTACACCACATCGTCACCCATCACGTTATCTTTCACCCAGTCCATAGAGTCGGAACACACGAGGAACAACAAGTATTTGTACTTCTTTCTGAAGTAGTTGGTCGAGTTATGCATGTACTGTATTGATGCAGCTGTTGCCCCGAAGAAGAAGTTGATTCGGTCTCCTCGTCTGACATGAACTCCAACCAAGACTGGACGTGTCCCCACGTATCCTGTTCGTTGTTCATACTCCTCAACAGCCCGCTCAACAATTATATCTGCAACGTCTTGTATCGGCTTCTTCAGTCTAAACTGTCTCTTAATGTCACGTTCAACATGCTCGAAGTACTTGTATGACTGGAGGAAATGACCAACGCAGGTACTTCTGTTTCTGGGTATGTTCATCATATTCTGATCATATCCAGAAGCAAGTCTCTCAGTAATCCTCACAGTGTTCTTGAAGCTACACCTGTACCTGTGGATCATGTCCACCTCCAGATGCAGGTACTCGGATATGTAGTTGTCTGCTGGGAACACGAGCCTCAGGTTGAGTGCTGAGGCTATACCATAGGCCGAGGCGTATATGAACATCTGGTTTCCAAACCGACCTGAGGGGAAGCAACATATGACGTTCTGGTCTGAATACCTGAGTCTATCCCTTGCGGTGCATACGTTCTGGGGTGATGTATTCATCTGGTATTGTGTATCCTTTGTGTGTGTTGTATTATTCCTGGTTTGTGAATCATTTGCTGATGGTGCATCGATTGTGGATGTTTCCTTCGTGGGTGATGTATCCTTTTTGAGTGTAACCTCCTGGATTGATGAATCATTTGGAAGCATATCCTTTGTGGATGATGTAACCATATGGGCTGTTGCACCATTCCGTGTTAATGCATCAGCTCCGGATGTTACGCCCTCTGTGTTTGTGTTGAAGAAACCAAGGTTCCATATCATACAGTAGAGAACACAAAGATAAAAGACAGTCAGCCTCACCCGATGCCTTCTTACACATGCCCGTGCTATGCGTCTCTTGTAAGTACATCCGATACGAAGCAAACACATTTGACCAGATGTATATCAAATGGTCATTAACCAAATAAGGAAGTGACAACAAAAACATACCATACAATGGACATGTCATTGAAAATCCTGCATGTACTTGTTTGTGTCATTCAACTTGTTTGTTCACAGAATAAGCGCTTTTCACCACACCATAATCAATATGTAACTGTTCACTGTAAGTTCTTCAATGTGACCTTTAAATATATGTTTTCAAATATTGCTAGACGCAGGTTAATAAAGCTGTTTACAATGAACTGGATATTGGCATTGATAGAATATTATTGTCTACAAAAATCTTCTTTAATCTTTATAACCCGAATATATAAATACTCTGACTATTTGCATGGATATAAGACCTGTCATTATTAATATATTCTCCAAACAAAAATGTAATATATTGATACACACGTAAATATGGGAATTACCTTGGTTCTCATAAAGGTGGTCGAATGCTTCTTAATCAATATTCAAATATTTGCAAAACATAAATGATTTATTGAATGAATAAGTGAAGGTATTGGTAGTTTGGTTTCAGACTATGATAACTTCTTTGGAATGTCTGTATACAGAATGTATGATTATGAGTGTGAAATATTTCCCAAGCAAGAGCGAGATATATTCCGATGGTAATGTACGAGCATCGCAACATAGTGTGACATAAGCACAAATATAGTATTATATTTATGACTGAAGGCATAAATGAAAGAACATATATTTTCAATGATAGGATAGCTACCACTTGACGAAAGGATGTTTGACCATACACATCCCGATATAATTAAATTTGTGCATATGTTTTCAATTTGCATTGCTAATTCATTGATTGGCAGGAAAATAAAAAGGACACAGTTTTATCTAACATCAGGTACCTACATCAACACATTCTGATATTTCACTTTCATTTCTGACTTCACAATATCAAGGCTTTATATTTTGTGAATTGAATTACTCACCCATATGTGTTAAATAAATCCCAAAACTTTGAACTTTTATAAACAGGAGAAACATCTAAAAAAGTATCAAATAAAGCGTAAATTTTACCCCCTCTAATAATATTAAGATGTATTTGTATTACACACAGTAAAACAATTGTAGTGAACATCCCTGTCTAATCATGCCAGTGATTCACACGTGTTATCAATTCATCCATCGCCCCCTTCCATGTACACCAATCTTGTTTTTTAAATATTACTTCAAATATGAGCTTAAGATATAGTTACTTCAAATCAGTTGATAAATAATAAACTTTGCTATGTCATTATCGAAGAGACTCCACATGCTATGTAGTGTGTTGGTCTCACAGTGTCCTCTTTTGGTGCTCGCATCAGTTTGTAGTAGAAGTAGTCGCATAGCTGAGTTGTCAACACGATGTCTATATAATTCATTACCTCTGTGACTTGATAACATAGCTGGCGATCCCAACTCCTTCATTCTTCACCACAATCTGCATCTTAACAGGGTGCCAATTGTTCTGCATGTGGGCCATGCATGCACTTTTTGGTTTAGATGCCCATGACTTTGACTCAGAGGATAACGTTGTGCCATTTCGATATCTCGGGGACCAGAGATGACATCCCTTTGCTTCTTTACCCTTATCAAAAACTGACAAGACCTTATTTTTTTACTCTGCATAAGTTTTTTTCTCACCAGTGTCTGCTGCACTATACACTACTTGGTTGTCATGCCAACTGCGTATCTAGCAACATGTCACTATCATTTTTCATTATTTGTTGGTACTTGAAGACCTAATCGGAATTCTGCAACTTTTACTGTCAAGCTTTCCAGAAAAAAATTACAACCGTTTCATTACTCACTTGACTTCTGACCCATACAACTCATCATCATAAGTTGTTTTCAGTTACCAATGATATAAAACGTGAGGGGTTTGTATGAGAAAATATCATGTTCTATACTATCCCAGGAACTATCATGGATACGAAGATTGTACACCAGAAATACTAAATTGAAACATCTTACTGACTTTTTCCTACCAATTACTCTTTTAAATCCTATGAAAATAGGATCAAAGTAGAACATGTATTAGACCAAATATAAGAAATGTCTTCTGGAAAGATGTTTTCAATGAATGGGCGATATTGCAAAGTAAAGACACTGTCAATGATATCCCAACCGAACACCTCTGGGCTAATGACAATATTTTGAAAGACAGAAAACCAGTTCTGTTGAAACATTATGTGAGAGCAAATTGATCAGATTTAATAATCAAGACATTAGTGAAAAAAAATGGGAAATTGAAATCTGATCTCATATAAATAAAGAGGAATGGAAGATATATAACTACATTCCATTTCGAAGGACTGTTATTTGTAAACTTAGATGGTTTCAATACCCCATTGTCCATAGAACACTTATAACAAACAGAAGTGCTTTTATTTACAAATTACAAAATTCTCAATTATGTACATTTTGTAAGCGTTCAATTGAAACTATAAAGGATATTTTATTTGATTGTGTACATGTAAAACATCTGCGGCATCTCTTATTTAAACGGATCAAATATAAGACATTTAGAACCCAATATAACACATATTATGTTGGGTTACAAGGAAAAGCGAAATGACGTTCTAAATTTGAGCTTTATTGTTACCAAACATTACATATATACATGCAAATCTCAAAATAGAAAGCTGCAAATAAACGGTCTCAAATCAGTCATTCAAGACTCTATTGACGTCAGTAAGCAGATGCTTTTTACAGAATGTAGATATCCAAAATGTATGTCATGTTGGTATTCATGCCATAGTCTTTTTCCATAATCTCTTCTCATTTTCTGCTACGTACTTAAGACCCGTGATATCACATAAGCAGACAGACAAGGGAAGCTGGTATATGAGCATATGGTTGACTCAAATAGAATAAAATTAATACTAAAGAAGGTATCAAACTTAATCCTTTAAAGATAACCTTTGGTTTAAAGACGAACTTGCTCTTGTTGTGTTGAATTCATACTGCACACCTGTAATAATATATTGAGAGAAGTTAAATGTCGATTCTATTTTTTTGTTATTAAAGTACCTTTGCATTCAATATGTGTCAAGTTCTTGTTCATACTGACATTAAACATTCAACAATGTATTTCATGGTTAAAAGAGAGTCAGTGAGCACACAATACTTGCTTCCAGAATATCGTCCAAACATCTAATAAGTGAGAATTTTCATATACATTGATAGAATATTCACAAAGTAAAATGAATAATGTTTCATTAGATAGATCAACAATATCCTGTTATATTGTATCAAATCGATCATTATTTAATGAATTTGCGGTAGACACATTGTCCAATTTAAAGTCATCAAATTAGTAAATGTTGTATCTGGATTTGATTTATCTCTGAGAACATAACATTGTCACGTCACCATGTTTATGATGTCAGAGCATTGTGATATCACTACTCGGTCATGTAAAAGCATTATGATGTCATTTAGTTGACGGTGACAGGGCATTTTGCAAAATCTACTGCCAAAATGATTTCTCCTAGGATATGTTGCTTGATCTCACACAAGCGATATCTCCTGTGGAACACAGTTTTGGATGATAACTCTTGCTTGTCACCATTTACTTTACTAAGGTAGGCCGTAGTAAGAAACGTTATGAAACAATAAAACGTTATCTTTCATTATAGTTGTCTTATCCTTCACTTGCACAGGTATTATTATTTGGTACCGAACAGTCTTTATGAGAAATCAATGAAGTAGATGAAAACAAGTACTAACGACTTGACAGCGTTAACAAGTGGAAAAATAGGGTGATATAAGTTAACTTCCTATGTCGTATACATGTGTTACAGGAGAAGGTCTATAAACAAAATGTTTGTGTTAATTTTACAGCATCATAAACTATTGGAAAACTGAATTTTATTTGAAGCAATAGTGAAACTAACGTACTTTGACCAACACACCATATGCTCAGGTCTTTGAAGGGCATTTAGAAGTGATATACATAAGAACATGAAGATTTTCATGATAACAACTTTAATGTGAAAATACACGACGTTTCGGTGATGAGGGAGTGAGTATGTACTCCGAAACGTCGTGTATTTTCACATTAAAGAAGTTGTTATCCAGCAAAACTTCATGTTCTTAAACCATATGCTGCTTCCCTGTCTGCTATATCTTAACGATGAGATATATTTCCTCCAATCTCTTGAAACAGGAATCCAGACAATTTTATTAGATAACTAGCATGTTAAGATATCTTACGGTCAAAGTTTCAAACATCAAAAGGAAGAAATTGAAAGAACAATAAGCTCCAACGACAGCCCGAGACGCCAATGTCCAGTACCAGTATTAAGACCTAGAGAATTGAAACATTAGCCTAAATACAACTATCTTGTGTTGAAATTGATGGTTATCGCCTGTGTGCTGATAAAACGTCTTGCTGTTAAGTGAATCATCATTTGCATAAATATGCATAGAGAAACATTTAAATACTACTGGATTACTGCGGATGGACGGCTTTCTTGATATATACGGTTCGGTTAAACGAGGTCTCACTGTACAATGATTTCTGAGATAGAGTGTTCTGTACAAAACAGACAAGTATAAGTAACTTTGAAGAACAATGAAGAAGAAATTACCAATCACAGCATGAGTCTTAAACTAAATTCCTCTCACGAAATTAACATCAGTTCTTAGCCATACCAGACAAATTGAAGCTCAGACTTATTCAACCTGATTGAAACAGACATAGAGACTGTTTTATTTGAAGACCGGCACATGTTAGGATCTATCACAAAGACATGTTGGCATATTAAACATAGATCAAAGAATCTAAACAATCAGTAAAGAAGATGGATTAAATGATCGTGTTATAAGACGCCTTAGAAACCTTAGATGTCCAGGATCATAACAAGAAATGTGGCTTGGGATAGAAAATCCACAAAGCTAATAACAAATTACATGTCTTTGTGTAATGTTTATGTGGTTTTTTGTTTGTTAGTTTCTTCTATACTCTAACAAATGGAGTTTCACATTACGTGTACTAAAATGTAAGTGCAACTTTTTGTATCAATGATGTTGAAACGTCATTTATTAAGGACAATATTTTTCAAGCTCGTATCTGTCATAGTTTATTTGTGAAAAAGTCATAGACGTTTGTCTTTTTTTTTAAATCGCCATTTTAAGCAAAGTTCAAAGGATCATAACTGCTTAACTAATTAAAATATTGAAAATGTATTTATACCTACGGATTGAAAATTTCAAGAACAACAACGTTTCTGTTGGACCCTTTCATCAAAAAGTTGATAGTTAAGCTCCGAACATCGCAAATGTTGTCTAGGGGTCCAAATTAACGCATTTTTGAGTATTTTCTTGAATATTCAAAACAACATAACGCATTACTTATACATGCAAACATAATGATGATTACATCTACTTAAGCGAAAATTAAAGCACAACTTTTTCTATGTTACACCTTATTATGAAAATATTAACCATTTTGTCTTAATCGTGAGAAAGATAATGTAGAGGTTCATTAATAAGCGATTGTTCCATTTTTAGAGGGTCATTGTCTTTTTTTTGTAAAATAAGTTCTATAGATAGAGACAGTATTGATAACTCATTTTAAAGCAGATAAACTGATGAATAACCTAAGTATTGCCTATGGCAATCCTAGTTGAAATAGTTCTTATTAAATCCCACTCTCGTCTGCATTTGTTCAATGTTTCAAGCCTCATTATCAATGTGCACTCAACAATTAACTTGACAGACTAATCGAAAGGCTTTGATCAATGGTTATTTCAGATATTGATAAATGTAACAAACTGAACTAACATACATCTACATGTCATTAACCAACTTAAACATAGTGTTCATGTATATATTAATATGCATTTCTCACAGAAATATGAATATTGTTGATACACATTACAGTCTTTTATACAAGATTTGGAGAAGTTATCTATGGAAATAACCTGGCACTCAATGGAATTAAATAAGTCTGTCTTTCCCCAAATAACATCAACGTATCCAAACATTTATACAGACGTGTTTCTTAAATATGACAAGAGGAGAAGCCAAGAGTACTATTTTGGAAACATTGACGTGTCTTTCAGCGTGTGTGGAATACAAAAGCCAAGTGCGAGGATATCTATGTTACACATGACTAAATGAGCGAAGGGCTTCATAATAATGAAAATAATGAAATTGAATGCTAGCAAAGGAAGCAAAACAGAAAAACAGATTTAAGAAAAAGTCTGAAGCCAGGCCATAATTACAGTGATGTGCAACTAATCGTTTATGTGGGACAGTCTCCTCATGTTAAATATTTTTGCATTCACATTCTGTATTACTTGATATTTTCAATGGTTTCTCCGATTGGACCGTGTTTTTGTAACCTACCAGCAAACATGTAGAAAATTGAAGACCTTGAACTAATAAAGCGCACCCTGAAACTCACCGTTTTGAGAGACTTATGTATAAAAAGCGGGGCTTTACAATCATAACTACATCCCTCTCGACCCGTGGTCATAAACAGGTAAAGCACTCACACATACTTAGGATACAAACGCTGTAACTTTCTTCTCAACAACTCTCATATAGACAGGAATATAGCCTGTAACTGTTTTATTATCGACATTCACATTCGGCTGGGAATCGAAGAAAAGGTTTTGCGTTCTAAATTATCCATGTTTTGCAAAATGTTGTTTTCAATTATTGATCTCACTTTATAACGGATACCATATAATAAGATCTTCCAGGGCCGATATTAGAAGATAGATTACATTAGCGAATATAACCACAACAAATGTCCCTTGATATCATTAACATCTCCATGTACACGGCTCGTTGACATTATGTATTCGTCTAGCAACATGGATGAACTTTGAAAATCCTGCTCAACAACTTTCTATGAAATCATCTGTAGACTTGGAACTCAAATGAGATTGAAAAGAATAATTATCCGACCCTACCATCCATATCTCAATGTTGTAACATAAAGTACATTTTATAGGGTCCCATAAAGAAGAAGCTATAGAAACTGAGAAACTCCAATTTGCCCATTTTTATAAATGAGTGATTTGTGCTTTGGCACCCAAATGGGATTGAAAAAATGTTATACGATCCCATCACCCCTATCGAAAATAATACTTTAAGTAAATATTTTCATTCATTCATACATTTCATAACAATGTTTTGTTTGAGAACGACTGTTGGTTTTAACGAAATGTCTAAGATGCCCAGCGGTTAGAACAATACAAAAAAAGTACTTTATCAGACAATAAAGGTATAGTTTATTTTGATGACGTACAGTAACAATCGAATGACGTTCCAGCTGTTCCTCGTATTCAAGTGTGCCCATGGTAACGTAACGTCGATTCGCTTCAGCGGTCTGAACTCTTACATCGCTACCAATAAAGCGTGTACTCCTTTCCATGGTTTGCAACTTCTGCAGTCGGTCAAAATGGGACAATGAACATCAACTTTTATGACAGCAGCAAACATTTGAATAAGACAAATTACGTTCCGCCACCACGATTAGACTTGATCAAGGTCTACCCATTATTAGTTTTGGAATGTTAGTCACGTGATCTTAGTCTATCTTAGGGGGTGCGTTTTACACATGGAAAAGCCGTCCGTTGGCACTGTTCATGGATTATTACTATAAATAATATAAACAATATTTTTATTTCCAAATTATTGGAAGCAGAATGTTACCTGTATCTGATCATTTGGCATCTTAGAAAAGAAATAAAGTTCGCCGTATCCCAATGTGTTTTGTAATAAATTATAGTTTTTCCCTGAACTATTATTACGTTAACTATAATAGTTAAGGGCAAAACTATACTTTATTACAAACCGCATTGGGGTACGGCGAACTTTATTTCTTAAACAACTTCGATCAAGAAGGGTACTTAATTTCATTTGTTTAAATGACATAATGGTACACTTAACGAAATTTAATTTTCACTTTTTAGACAGTTAAAAGCATTGTTTAATATCCATATCCATTTTTCTAAACTATATAATAAAATAACGTGTATACTGTTACCTTGTTAGTTGCACTTGCAAATGACAAAATTCACGATGTTTATGAACCTAAATGTCTCAAGGACGTTTGTTCAACATGATGTCATTGGATGTGTTTATTTTTACATTACATCATTAGGTTATTAGGATATTTATATAAGCATATCTTTCCAATGACTCTCATGTTGGCACAACTCTTTCTCGCAACAATTTCATTTTTTAACATTGACATTCAGCTTGGAATCGAAGAAACACTTTTACGACCAAAATAATCCATGTTATACAAAATATCAGTTATACCATTTATCAATTAGTGTACGATTTCTAGTTTGAATGTGATTTGTTAAAACTTGGAAAATAAAATCAGTAGTAATTAGTAGGGATAGATGAGGTAAAGCAAACTGCTTTTCACAAAGAGACGACGATGTTGGAAGAGACAGACGTTGTGTTTGTGGTTCTGTACTCTGTATTCGCTGTTCTGGTTCTGTTCAGTAACACCATCGTCATCATCGTCATTGTCAAGTCAAAGCATCTCCACCTCCCCACATTATGGAATATTGCATTTATGGCGTCCTGGGATCTTGCTTTAGGATTATATGCTCTGGTGTTCAGCGTGCCCTCAAAGATTGTGAATTCTTTTGTTTACCCGGATATATACGGAAGGTTTGCTGTAACACTATTGGTGTTCATTATGACTCAGAACATTCTCAACATCATGATCGCACTTATGGATAGATACATTGCTATCCGTCGGCCTTTACATTACCACCGAATCATGTCACCAAAGAGATTCACCTTTGCAGTCACCAGCGGACTTCTTGTCAACATTCTTCGTCTCTGCCTACTTCAAACTCAAATAAAAGATGGGGTCTACAATAAGGCCTTGGGCATCGTTACTTCCTCAAATTCGACTATGAAAGTGTCCGTTTTAGGAGGATTTTCTCTGATAACATTTACAACCATCCTTGTTCTTCTCGTAAGAATTCGTCTGGAGTTGAACAAAACAAATACAGGAAGACCACAGGGTGGGTCAGCACCTTTCACATCCACCATGTACCTATCTGCAATTGTTTACATTGTGTGTTACATTCCATTAGCTGTCTATGTTGTGGTCAGTCTAATAACGGAGATGGATACTTATGTTTTGTCGCAAGTAGCAATGACGTGCATATTGTCCAACAGTCTGTGGAATGTCTTCATCTATGCTGCAACGTATCGACCATTCAGAGATGCTTTTCTGAAGCTGTTTTGTCTTACCTACTTCAGAGAACGTGCAAGGCATGACATCCAAGTCCAATTTCACAACAGCAGAGGCAATGTGTTTACAGTGGAAGGAGGAAACTGATTCCTTAGGACTTCATCATTCGGCTATGACTTTCTTCTAAGTGGGTATCCTTTGTATACATTTTCGTCACAGCTGTTTTGCATTACATATATCCATATAACATAATTTTAGTCTATGAATTGGCAGTGACAATATAATTAACCAACATTTTAGGATCGAAAGGACATCCAATGTCTTGTTGGAGTCACACGTTTATAACTGGTGTTATATTATTGAGCATTACTGACTGTTGCTCAAGTTGAAAGCAATGATTTATGATAAAAACAATTTGTACAATACACAGCGGCTGACGATCATCAACAAGTCTCTAGCTTGTCTAAAGCAGACACAGCCAAAGATACAAATTGGGTTTGGTAATGATAAACTGTGAATTATATGTGATATATTGCTGTGGAAAGGCGATCCTTCCGCCTGTTGGAAAGAACGCCTTTCCACAAATGAAAGGTAGCCTTTCCAACAGTGGAAATTTATGGAAATAACTGAAGTCCAGGATTACCCCCCATTAAATGCACATTATTAATCAATTAAGTCTAGACATGAACGCTAATATCTGCTACATGATTAAACAAGTATAGCTAATTATTCAATGCAATTTATTCAAATCGGTGTCTGCAATGTATCGTGCCAAATTCATCTAGACTTATTCCATCGAAACATGTCAATTTAACTAATGAAAAAGTAGACTATGAAACATTCTATGACTAAACTTGATATACCCACGGATTCGAGAAATCTATGTACATCATATCTTAATCACATGTGTTTATGTATTTATACATTAAAGGGGCAGTAGCACGTTTTTTCGCTGAAAAAAGTCGATAAAATGTATTAATAATAAATAATGTCACCGATAGTAAAACACCCTTCTCTCTTCAGAAAATCAAGTTACAAATGAGTGTCCATGGTTCTGTAAAGCCATGGCAATCGATTTTTGTCATTCAAAATAATAAAATGTGTTCACAATAAAATGGCTGCCATCCAATTTTTGCTTTATACACAACACCGTTATTACCACTACGGATAATCAGTTTTGTAATGAGATGTTTTATCCTCTAGAGTAAATATAAATGACATAAACTATCATTTTAAATGGGAAATTTAAGAAAATTAAATTTGCAAAAAACATGCTACTGCCCCTTTAAACAAAGTCATTGCCTATATGTTAATCAGTCTGCCTTTGTGGTCCTGACATTTGTTTTTTATATTTTGTTTTTATAGCTTTTATACGACCACTGGTAAGGATTTCGAGTAAAAAATTATGCTGCTATTGGTCACATGCTTTTGATTGATCACTGTAACATCACTTCTTTGTATTCTGTTTTCTGATTGATTGATTTAAAAAAAAGTATTTTGATTGACAATGACAATGAATATCCGCAAATTGGCTGAAGTGACCATAATCTATTTGTTCAGTTTCCCTTGTTTATACCCGATACCTCAATTTGAAATAGGTAGAAGTAAAATGTTTTCAAGTAAAATGTTTTCAAGTGACTAAATTTAACACATTCTTTCAAGTGTTCGGTGTTTTCGAATGTCATCACAATGGTATGACAACATAGTGATCTACCGTTTTGTCATCACGATGTTTGCGTCATGGCCGCAATAGTCTAGGGGAAGATTAAGATGTTTGTTCTTTGGGTATTAGTTTTGTTGATGTTGATGTTGATGTTGATGTACAATGATACAGTTTATATTGCAAGTGACCATAGTTAGTAATGACACTGTTAGGAATGATAATGTTAGGAATGTAAGCTGTTGCTTATGTATATTACGCCTAGCATTCACTTTAACTTACCAAACCTATTATAAAATTGAACAGTTGCTTAATCCTTTCCACTCAGACATAGCTACGCCAGCAGAGAGTTCACTCTGATACCTTTGATAACAAATGATCATGCTGCACTATCGATAACTGGTCGATAATAAACTATAAACAAAATATGTGAGAGTAGAATGACAATGAATCCCTGAAATTGTACGAGCGCAATTATTTATATTTTAAATGTGTATATTTATTGGTCCTGCTCATATTATGCCCTGCTGCAATTGTCGTTCAGCTGAATATATTCTTTGACAGTGCTGATTTAAAAACAATAGCTTTAACTTTAATTTTAAACATACGAGATATAAACTGTCCTATTTTCACTGTTAGTTAGAGGAATATTTTTAGCGTACTGCAGACATTATAAATCTTACATTTAAATGGTACGTATGTCTAACATAACCATTATTTAACCATTATGTCTCAAAGTGTCGGAAAAAAAGCAATTTATTAGAAAAAAATTATTTGAAAATGCAATTCTGTAGCATATTTTCTGTTCCAGTTATGATCTTCTTAAATGCTTTAAAACATTTTACTTGTACCCAGTTCCTGCTTCACCTTAAATGCCAAAATGATATAAGCCAATCACAAGTTTGCACATTTCAACTGTTTACTTATGTACCTGTAAAATATGCCAGTGCAAAATTGTAATTACTCTTGAAATTACTTTTCCTCTTAGGAAAAGGACAAGTCAAAATCGAATTTTCAGATAAAATCATTTATTGATATGAGGGGATTTCGGGTTAACTGCTTTCAAGAGTAGTTCACTTACTCATACAAACAGTTCTCTTCTGCAGACACAATTACAAAATTGCAGAGCCCGAGGCGGGAGTTAAACTCTGGATCTCATGATCCAACGTCAGATGCAATAACCACTGCGTTGTCTCGTCCCTTATTTTATGAGTATACAAATATGATCTAACTACAAGTCACATACAAAATACTAACGTATGTACAGTTTGCAGTAAATTTCATTTAAAACATTAAGAAATGTAAATAGCATTAATACAGATAGATAGAACCATGTCGATTTGTACCCTGTGGTAATCACAAATGTGTTCAGCATCTATCGCTACAATTAAGGATTCTTTTACATGTGTTGTGCCTCTATCGAAGTATAACAGCAACAAATTGTATAACATCGCGTAGCTTAGCGGAGCGATGTTATACAAAATTTGTTGCTGTTATACTTTGATAGAGGCACAAAACATGTAAAACAATCCTTATAATTACAAAATCAACAGGTTTTTCTTTAAATATTTACACAAATCTAATATATTTGTAATTTATCACGAGAAACAACGGCTTGTTACACGCAATGATACATGGCTGAATCAAAATTGAGGAATCCTTCATCTAAAACGGCAGAAGATTTAATTTCGTTTTCCCCAACATTCACATGCATACAATCAGAGTTCGTTTACTCTACATTCCGGATTTTTAGATTAACCCTCATAAGCATATCACGCGACGTTCAAACATGGCTACTGTTAGTGAAGCGCTGTGAGTGAACAAGCTTGGGGACTTGTATCTATCAAAATTAAGTGTTCCCGGTGAAGTTAATTGTCTCCTTCGGAAAAGAAATGTATATTCCAGTTATAGGTGTAATTGTGAAGACGAAATTAAATATGTATTTCATATTTTGCATCAAAACGTTACGCTCAGTTGAAAGAACCGGCAGACCCGACCGTTTGTTCGAATGGATTGTGACGTCACAAGGTACGAATGCACGAGGTATGGTAGCACATTTTATCTGCATTCATCAATAAATGGCAGCAGGTTTTTGAGAGCTCTCGTCCAATCAGAAACGCGGAATTTAGTGTAACAAAACCATTTTGTAATTATATGTATATGGCTAAAGCCTAAGCAGTATTTTTATAACAGAAGACGCGATTATATTTATCATTCAAAACCAGTTTTCAACAAGCTTTAGCAAGAGAATGAACATATCTGAAACACAACTACCTCAGCGGTGTAATCGGTGATGCCGATGCATTGTTACGTCATCAACATTGATGCCAAAGTTTTGTGATGTCGTTTACTGATGATGTAATATGATACTGATAATTGTAGTGATATCTAGATTGTATCACTATAACTCGCCTGATCTTGGACAAGCAATATCTACTGTTGGGGTCAGTTTTGGATGATACATTTCGTTATGAATTGTTCTGGTCTTTGAAGGGAAGATGGTCCTATTGTACCTGTTGATGGATATTACTGCATCATCTCCATGTTGAATAAACTCCAATCAACTGTAATTATTGTTTATTTTATAATATCAATAAGGCCAATTGACCTCCCTCGTTTGTATCATTGTACATCTTTAATAAAGGTTACAAGTCATTGTTTATCCACCACTCAAGTACTTACTCCCCTCATGTTTGTATTGCAAATCCTCATTGTTTACATTCCCATGTTTTACCCCCCTCATGTTTGTATTACAAATTCCCATTGAGTACCATTCTCATGCATGTTAATCTCCGTGATTTAGTTTTCCCACCATTGTTTTGTTTGCTGTATAAACATTTCACATTCAAGAAGTGAGCATATACTCCAAAACGTCGTGTATGTTCACATTAAAAGGTTGATATCCAGTCAAACTTCCTGTTCTTATCTGTTATCAAGTCCTGAGCAATATATATGTCTCGACTTTAAACAGGTTTCTCCAGCATAAGTTTAAGAAGTGGGTGTTTCACGTATGTGATTACCAAAAGTACAAACACGCTTTGTGATTTATGTTCTGAGAAAGCAATATTGATATGGTGCGACAAGCAACATTTTGAAATAATAACAAATCAAAGAAAATAACTTCCTTATATTTCAGATTAATGATTGTCAAATTGTATGTGTGCAGATCAACAACATGGACCTCCTTGCTAGTAATATAAGACAGGTACAGTTTGTTACCAAATACTAAACCACTTTTTACAAGCATGTGTGTCTTAACTACTGCTGAATCCTTCGAGTTAACCATGTCAAGGGTAACAACCTTGAAACCATGGTTGAAGAACAACAAGTGCGTGATGCTATCGTAGAATAAGAAAGTCGCACTCGGCGACTCTCTCAACGTCTTTAAAACTCTTCCCTCATAATTGAGTGACATGATCTTTTTCTCTAGTATACAAATCATGTATATTTCTTGTTTGTCTTCATTGACAGCTGCTGAACCAATAAAATATTGGAATTTTCTGAGAATTTTTTTACCGGATCCATTTGCTGAGAAACTGCCTAACTTGCGTCGATTCAATGAAACATAGGACACCAAATCTCTACTCTCATCATTAAACATAAACTTAACGAGAATGTGTTTAAATAGTTGAACTGTTGTATTTAGTAGCGGTTCAAATAAATACACCATCTTGTATTTTGAAAATATAAACCTCTTTGATGATGCAAAATATAAAACGAATCTCACGGATGAATCAAAGTACGGGAACCAGCTCATATGATAGTCAGTAAGGTCGATCTGAGTTATGTATGTAGCGTTGATTTGAGTTGGAACAACAAGAAGTTTTCTGTTTCCAAACAATGGTTGAGTTATCTTAGGCTTCTTTATTGGATCCTTGGACACCATCTTCACTGCTGCTAAAATGGATGAGGTTTGAATACATCAGTGGTGTGTAGTAACATTGACTAAACAAACCTAATGTGTAAACATCAGTTCCAACCATGATACTTGTATGTCTTTGTGGTGTGATACAGTTTATCAAAACGCTGCTTCCATTGTGGTGCAGTGAGCTAACCAGTTGCTAATGCTTTGTTCAGGATCATTTGCATAAATCGTGTCAGTAACAAATAATAGCATATCAAACGAATTATTTATGTATCACTAAGGTATAATTTGTTTTGTAAAACTTAACTCGCAATTGGACAGGGCAGAAGTGACTATTATCACTTACCTTTAACACACACCATTGTTTTTCTCCGTGATTCAATCAGTCTCCAATAGTTCCTGCACGATCGGTCTCCTCGCTGTAATGCATTAACTTCAGACGTTTAAACCACAGCTTCAGTTTAAGAACTCATGAATACAGTCATTCAGGTTAAGGCATTATCTGGATAAACTGTTCATGCTGACAAGCATTTCATTATTAATTGGAATGATATATGTTTGGGATTAACTTTACACATAATTAAATATAAATATATAACTGTACATTGTTGTCATTACCAGTTTTGTTTGAAATCAGTAAGTAACATCACAAGAAAGTACCGTTGTAAATGATATCAGTTTCATATTGACAATATTTCATTCTTCATTGGAAGAATGTATTTTCGAATTAACTTTACACACATTAAACGTAAAATCTATAGCCATACCTTGTTAGATTTGCTACCAAAATCATTTCCAGGTTTGTTTGATATCAGTAATTTACATCTCAAGAGAGAATCGTCGTATATGATACCACTGCAACCTCCCATTATACTACACATCTTATGACACAGTGTTCGTCCATATGGCTGTCTCATGTCATCAAACAGCAGTGTTTTATTTCCAAAAGAGCAAGAAATGAATACGGTCACCAAGATGTCGAGGAAGAGATGAAACATCATCTTCATGAATCTATAAACAGTACCAAACTTATATTTAGCAAAGCAGTGTATATATACAACGTGTATATTTAGTAGACGTTAGTGTTATCCGTCAAATACTAAACACGTCAATAAGAATGGTGGCAAAAATGTAGGAAAGTAAAATAACCTTGATTTGCAATATTATATGTTCATATGAATTTTCTCCAAAATTATCCAACTTTACCTGTTCAAACTCCCTTGACGTCTGTGTGAATATAGGAAAGCCTTCTTCTGTTTGGGAAAGTGATTGACCAATCAATATTTCCACACCCATTCAAATGTTGGCACCTGTCAAGATAGTGGTGCCTTCCAAAGAGTTATTATGATGCCAGCATACTTTATTTATGATACATTTCCACGATTGAGATATAATGACAAACGATTTAGTGTTTATTATATGTGTTTGTTTGTTAGAAATTTTAAATCTTGCTCAAGTTTAAAGCGTGTTTTTAATGAATACAATTACAGGTTTGTCATAAACGTTACTAAAATGTTAAGAACTTAATTCTGACAAAAACATCATCTTCATGAATTTCTCAAAATAAAAAAGGAAATGTATGGCTGTACATATTAAATTCATCTTAAATTGTAAAATATTATATCTGACACAAAGTCATAAAACATAAAAATCTGACACAAAGTTGAAAGAATTGTTTTAATTAAAACAAACATATTTGCTACAAGAATCATCACAGTGAATAAACCTTTGGGAACTTATATTGCTATACGTTAGGTATGGTATAATATCTACCTAACAAAATCAACTAAGCATTAATGAGTAGTTGTAGGTTTGTTATTCCCCGTCCATCCATCCGGGTTTCGTTTCAGGACCAAAATTAAAAAAAACTGTAAGGTCTAGCTCAATTAAAGATGTTTAGTGGAACGGTCATCATGTGTAGATTTGTCTTTTGGGGTTTTCGACTTTTTGGGAATTGTATATGCAGCCATTTCCATGGAAACATTCTTTAAATTTTCGTTTCCGGTCTACAATTATAAAACTGTAAGGCCTGACTCAATTAAACATGCAATGTGGAACACTTGAGAAATATTATATAAAATCAGTTACAAAGTCCAGTACTTGGTGCATCAGACTGCTCAAGACTTAAAACAACTCAGAGCTGAGTGTCACAAGAAATAGCAAGATTAAATGGCAATAGCACTAGTATCACAATACATTAGAACTCCAAGAATACTGACCAATAGTAGTTAAATAACACCAAAACAACTGTGAAATCGCGATTTCATGTGACCACATACTTGTTTCATGAATTGTTTGGAATCGATTATATATGTTGTATCTTTGAATCCTAACAGCTCTATAAAACATGATGGACATTATGTCTCCCCATGTGGTATTCAGATTTTAAAAATATGTATTTATTTCTGTGCCAATGGTAAAATTTTTAATTTTGTCTACTTGAAGGGTAGGGTTTGTTTCCGGAGAATATTTCTAAAACTAATTCACCAATCCTCACCAAACTTAGTACACTACCTCCCTATATCATGTATATGTGCATTTTGGTGTTTGAAAGTTGTTTTAATATATTTTTACTCTGTTTCCATGACAACATTTTGGATGTTGTCTTTCAGAAGGTTAATAACTGAAATTGAATTTGGGGAAGGGGGATACATATGTTTTTACGAGTAAAAACACCTTTTACTTGTAATTGATTGTAACTGATGAGTTATGAGTTTTTAATGTGGTAAATGTTTACCTTCATTCTAAATGGACAATGAGCGAGTTTGTAACGATGTAACTTATCAATGGAAAATCATAGCACATTGTTTACTCCTTTTTCAGAGAGGGAAAACTGCAATATTTATCAGAAAAGTATTTCGTTTTTATTAAATCTATAACAAATGACAAAAAAAAAAACATTTACAGTTGCCCAATTTTTAACTGCCAGCAAAGAGGGATATCTCAATTTTCACTTTGAAATAAATGAGAGTATCCTCCCACCAAATATACTGATGGAAACGGATAAGGGAACGCTGTTAACTTATGTCTGGCATGTTCCATTTGTTCGAGGCTACGTGGGGCAGCTATTAACTGAACATATTGAAGTTTACTTTCACTGAAAAGGTACCGTGCACGTGACACTTGATTTCCATGAACTTCATGCATGGCAACGTCCATTTAACCTTCAAGGAGTAAACGAATGTCAGTGTACCTTTACCTTCAGAATCATGCCTAGAGCATACCTTTCTGATAATGAGAAATGGCAGGCTATCAGGTGTATCAACAGCGGTCAATCAATATGCCAGACAGCCAGACAATTTAACAAGTCTAAAAGTGTGATTTTGCGACTGTGGAACCGGTACCGTCAGACAGGGAACGTAAAGATTAGACCAGGTTGTGCTTCAAAACGTAAGACAAGGTACAGAAACCACCGCCAGCTGGTGCTGCTGTCCTTACGTAACTGATTTAAACCAGCATCGAAAATAAACTCTGAGTTCAGGGCAGTAACGAGACTAAGAATTTGTGACCGTACTGTCAGAAACAGACTTAAAGCAGCAGGCTTAAAGTCACGTCGTCCTGTTGTTTGGGTAAACTGACTGCGGAACACAGACGTCTCAGAAGAGCATGGGCTACACAACATCGAGTTAGACAACTTTGACATTGGCGCAATACCATGTTCAGTGATAAGTCACGATTCAATTTGGACTTCGCAGATGGTCGGATCCGCATTTGGCAACGCCTTCGTGAACCTCACCATCAGTGCACCATCAAACAACATGATTCCTCCGGGGGCGGATCTGTGATGGTATGGGGCGGCATAACCTACGACCATAGGACCATCCTTGTTCGACTTGATGGAAGGGTGACTGGTGTCCGTTACCGAGACGAAGTGTTGCAACCTGTTGTTCTTCCTTTCCGCCGTAGAGTGGGTGTAAACTTTGAGTTTCAACATGACAATGTGCAACCCCACAAGGCTCACGTCAGCAGGGATTTTCTCACGCAACATCAGAGTGTTGCCATGGCCGTCCAAGAGCCCAGACATTAATCCCATTGAGCAGCCCTGGGACGTTCTTGGACGTCTGGTGAGGGATCGTGATGTTCAAGAAGAGTGGCGCGCAGTTCTTCGGGCTGTCATCCCGAAGTTGATCCAAAGCGTTCCACGACGGTGAAGAAGTGGTCAGGAAACAGGGAGGACACACCAGATACTGAAATTTCACCTGTGGTGTACATACTTAATGAAATATACTTGATCAAAAACCCATAACAATAAAACAAATTTCACCATCAATACATGCGTTCCTTTATTCATTTCCATCAGGATATATAATTATTGAACAACAACCATCATGCAGTTCTTACTAATATTCGATGTGGTTCTGCCAACGTAGTGCCACTGATCATATTGTGTGTTAATAAAAGAAAAGTTTATCCCTGCAACATTTATTAATAAACAATATGTTGTATCTCTTTTTTTTATTATTATTATTTTACACCACATTGAAGCATGCTTCAAAACTGATGTATCAATTCGGCTTGCAATGTTATGTGCATGATTTTAAATTGACCTATTTGTATATTGGCGCCAATGTAACGTCCTCGTGAGTTCTACCCTTTCTCAATCGTGTTCAGGAAATGGGCATCCAACAACATATAATACTATCTAAGACATTATTCAGCCTCAACATCAATGCAGACCATGCCGGTTGCCCACTTTTAGAGGATGATGTTGGAGTTTGGAGTGGCAAAATTATGATTTTAATTGAATGGTAAGTGCAGGTCTGTCTCAATAAATTTCATTAATGGTCAATTGAAAACAGCGTTAAATTACCAAAACTATAACGTTGTCAAAATGCACAAAGATAAAACTACCAAATCAGGGGGCGTGTCACCTATACCTAAATAAATGAATTGGTTGGGGACCTTCATTATAATCAGAGAAATAAAACCTGTCAGTTAAGAGATGTTTAGAGCAGAATATAATCCATCCAGAAGAAGCAGCTAGACTTGTTTCACTCGCCCCAAAATCTGATAATATCACCCTGATCCTTAAAGAACGAAGAAAGGCTTCCTGCCCAACATTGGATCAACTTTAAACTTATGTGCATTGCTTACCAGTGTTCTCCTGTGACACTCTATCACTTGAACCATGTGGCCAATGTTTAACTTCTGATCAGTAGTTTGAACTATTTTATAATTTATGTAATTGTTGTTATACCTATTGCTGATACCAAGACAATGTCTTCTCTTAGCAGATGGTTTTCAGCATTAGGTAATAACATAGTTGCAAATATTACTTTAAAAAATCAATGGCACTTTAGTATGCATTTTCTAAAAAAGTAAATGGATAAAAGATATTTGATATTTCAGTTATTTACTTCTCTCTTTTCATCTCGCGCATTTATGGCACAACACAAGGTCATCTTGGTGAGATATAAAATGTCAGTATCCAATCATTATAAATGTGACCATCTTCGTCAATCCAGAAATGAACACTAAAATCTGCTACATGATTAAATAAGTGTAGTTAATTATTAAATGTCATTTATTCCTATGGGTGTCTGCAACTTATCGTGCCAAATCCATCTAGATGTATTCCAACGAAGCATGTAATTAAACTGATGAAGAAGTAGACTATGAAACATTCTATGGCTAAACTAGATATACCCCCAGATTCGAGAAATCTATGTACATACAATCTTTATTACATGTGTTTATGTAGTTATACATTATACCAAGTCTACATATTTATGTTAGTCTGTCTGTTCTGTCTTGACATTTGTATTTTAAATATTGTCTTTAACAGCTTTTATACATCCGTCGGTAATGGTGAATATATTTTTTCTGTTTCACTTGTTAATACCGGTTTATGTGACAAATGACCCTCAACATGAATATGAACTAAAATGTTTTTAAAGTGGCTAAACTTGTGCCGCTTTCTTTCATGGTCCGGTGTTTTCGAATGGCCTCACCATGGTATGACATCATAGTGATCAACCCGTTTTTGACGTCACAATGACCGTCACGGTGACCATAACAGTGATCTTAGGCAATTTTTAGATTTTTGCTCTTGGGATATTGTCTATGTTGATGCTGTTTATGAATGTTTATCGCTTTATACATATATAAGCATACAGAAAATAGTGTATGTGACCACAGTGTATGAATACACCTCGTCATAAGTAGCGCACAACCCATTTGAAATTGAAACAAAGAGAAATATGTTTTCAGCGTTTGACATTACAAGTAGATACAGAATATCCCACATCATATGTGAGCATGACATCACAAACACACCTTGATCCGAGCTGTACGTGCATGCATAAACTGAATGTACTCGCAGAATCGAGAAACCAATGTACGCCATATCTAAATCACATGTGTTTATGTATTAATACGTTAAACGAAGTCTATGTCTACATGTTAATCTGTCAGCCTCTGCTGTCTTGACATTTTGTCTTTTATAGCTTTTTTACCACTCTTGGTGATGATTACAAGTTATTAAATGATGTCGCTGATGATTATATGATTTTGAAAGATTCCGTCTTGTCTCTTTATAACTGTAGTTAGCAAATGTAATAAGAATCACCATAAAGATGTGAGATGATTTAGGGTTTGTGTCACTTAGCAAACCAAGGATGTCACTTTGCTGAAATTGGATTAATTATTCAAACAGAATTCCAATATTGGATCCAAAAAAGGTGTCGTAAAGCAAACGTAAAATACCTCATATCGTGCTTTGTCAAAATCAATATGAGATAATATAACAAAACAATAAAAATGTATGTGTTTTTAAATGATACAATTGTCATCTCTTTTTTAAGGATTAAAACCACTTCTTACTATTTTAAAAATACTGAGATAATATCACTAGACCGTAATAATACAATGATATTATTTCTATATAAAAGTTTCGGTTTTGGTGGTAAGTGTTTTGGAAAATGTTACATTCACTGACAACAATAGGTGCAATACTTACATATATGTATTACAGCTCGACTGAAATCTGGATTCAGAACATTAACTATTCCTATCTAAAAAACACATGAAGCTATTCCTTCTTGAAAGTTCAGTGGTCATAACATTGTAACAAATGAACTCCTGAAACAATCTGTTGCCAGCTTCTAGCTAAATATAATCTGGTATGTATAGAATAGACTCCTCAAACACGTCATTAGTTGTGCACGAGGTTTAGTCTGCGGCCGTTAGGCCGAAGACTAAACCTCGTGCACAACTAATGACGTGTTTGAGGAGTCTATTCTACTTAAACCTAAATTCTAACCTAATGCATTGTATCACAAACGTACAACAACAAGTCATCCATGAACATATCATGATGCACGCAGTGTACTAATGACATCTCAGTTTTTAATCGAATCGCGTGCATATTCACTCACGGCAATTACACCTAAAGCGTGCTAAAGGAAACGCATGCATTGAGATAATGACGAGCTAATGGATAACGACGCTTTATATAAAGGTGATTCAGGTGTTAATTCATTATACTCTCCTCGGAACTGTGGTAAGCATGTCGAGTGACAGCGATGAAGGTTTGTTCATTACTCAAAGCAAATTTTCTCAAGTTGACTCATTTACTGCAGAAGATATTAATTCAGATTTTGAAAACATTTTGGATGCAGTTCCAACGCCAGATTTTACATTGACTGACAAAACCTTAAGTGAACTATCTTCAGATGATAACGTTATTGTTGCTAGTGCTGAGAAAGATGGAGATAATTTGAAAGAAAATATCACGCAATCAGATGAAGAGTTAGCTCATTTTAGTCAAGGGTTTGATATCAACGCTATCTCGCCGTCAGAAAACACAACACCTGCAAATTCTGGAAATTCAATTAAATCTCGATTTGGTAAACCCCTATCAGAAACAGAACTAAACGCTCTGGAGATAAGTGGTCGAAATAAAAACACAGAAAAGAAGAGTCAGTGGGCTTTGAGGCTATTTGAAGCATGGTACTTTGAGAGACATGGAAGAAAAGCAAATGAGAGTAGTCCTCATTTGTCATTTGATGACTTTGAAATGAACAAAATAATGATTTCATTTATAACTGAAATAAAGAATCTGAAAGGGGAAGAATACCATGGAAACACAATTCATGAAATTTTGGTGTCACTCCAATACTACTTGCGGCAGAATGGTAGAGACATTAACTTTTATACTGATTTTGAATATTCCGGAATGAGGAGAATATTAGATGCCAAAATGAAAAAATTAGCAGAAGCTGGAATTGGAATAAGAAAGAGGAAAGCTGACGTGTTAACGTGTGCACAGGAAGACATATTGTGGGAGAGGGGCATCTTAGGAGAGGACACACCTCAGAAACTGCTGGACACAATCTTCTACCTAAATGGTATATGTTTTTGTTTGAGAGGGGGGCAGGAGCATCATTCTCTAAAGGTTCGACAGAGGGGCAACTTTTCATTCATAATGAAAAATGGTCTCAAACACCTTAAGTACTCCGAAGGAGTAACGAAAACAAACCACGGAGGACTAAAGCACAAGGCCCTACAAATGAAGAGTATTGTGGTGGGACCGAACAGTGAAATGCCAGAACGATGTCCTGTTCGACTTCACGAAAAGTATCTATCTCTCAGGTATGTATGTATGTTCAAACATTTATGTCTCAGTTGTTTCGATTTTGAATTTGTTTTTTGCAAAGCAAAGTTTATCATTCCTTATAAATAGCATGATGCAGACAAAGACAAAGTTTTATATACGATATCTAACACCATATAACGCATTTTGAAACAACAGTAATGCTTTGTTATCCTTTAAATCACTACTATACTAAACCATTCCAGAGTTTAATAACACTTGTAGAAAATAGAGGAATTTAATAAAACATCGTCCTATCATAATATCGTTAATAGTTTGGAATGGGTCAAAATTATGTCATTTAAACTTTGAAAGATATAAAATCTGTACACTTTTTACACCTCAACATGACATTAGTAACAGGAATATAAGTCAATACTTTTTTATTAATAATTTTCATTTAACATGAGTAATGAGTTTCAATGATAGTTACAAATACATTGCAATGTTCTCCATCAATTAAAGTGTTGTAATATGAATGCAAATTTGCTTTGCAGGCCAGCTACATGTGAAGCTTTCTACCTCAGACCACTCAGATATCCGAAGGCCAACATCTGGTATTGTAGTGCCCCGATAGGGAGACAAACATTAGCCGGTTTCATGAAGAGGATGTGTCAAACTGCTGGGTTTCAAGGCTTTTTTACCAACCATTCTCTTCGAGCTACAGCAGCGACAAGACTCTTCGAGAATGGAATCGACGAACAGCTAATTGCAGAGAGAACTGGTCACAGATCGACAGCAATACGTGGGTAGGTGTACAAGATTTATAGGCCAACTGCTAGCGTTTTTTAAAAAAATAAAGCAGTCATTTGTGTTTTAGAAATATATGGTTATCGATACTTTTAAAGTACGTTTTTCAGTACTTGTAATAAATATGGTATCTTTAAAAATAATGTTTGCAAATCATTACAAAATAGCTAATCTTATTTCAAATAATGAACGTTTTCCAACAGCTAGTTATATCGCAATTTATGCGACAAAACAGATTGAGGTTTGTTTTCTGCTTACAGCTACAAGAGGACAAGCGAGGAACTACTTAACATGGTGGACAACGTGGTGCAGAGGAAAAAAGGACCTGCAGCCTCCTCGACCGCTACACATGCCTTAGTGACAGAACACATGACCTCTGACCCCTGCCCCGACCCCACGGAATCACGACCAGTACCCATGCCTTCTACCACCACCCCACGGGACGGTGTGAAGCCCATCCAGTTCACTGTTGAACGAAATGGCGCCAAAATTACTCTCACCATGTGAACTATTGGATGATTAAAATATTTCACTTTATTGATTTCATCTTTTTGGTTTCATGTAATAGTAAGTTGGACTGGATGAACAGAATAATTATATTGATATTTTTAACTATGTTCAAAGTCAGGAAAACAATTAACACCATAATCGCAAAATAGTTCCTCATGCATTAAAATGGATGCAATTTCCACTTGCTTTTAAGTACCAAATTGACTTATTACCCCAATGACTTGGTTATATCGGTTATGTCATCACAAGCTAAGCATCCTGAGAAAATGAATTGCACGTGACTGGTCTTCTTAAAATACAAAAACATGAGAGTTACTAATGACGAGTTACATATCTATTGACGTCTCACTGAAGACTAATGACGAGTTACTTAACACTAATGACGTTTCTGATGTCAGTTTGGCTAAACTATTGATGAGTAATTTAGGTTTAATTATTAATACGTTGCTGGAAATGGTCTGTTTCGTCTTAGGTGTATAACTTTAGCTTCCAAAATGTACCCAAGTCTCACAGTAAATATCATTTGGTCGATCTGGGTACCAAAGTGTGTAGAATCGCAAGCCTGAAAATGGCATGTAAAGACACAGATCTGAAGTGTGTTACAATAAGGAATTGTGTGGGCTATAAATCGACTCCTAATGCAGAAGATGAGAGTCGTAGCAAAAGAAAACAACACTTCCCCTTCTGCATGGTCGTATCGCCATGTTGCTATACAATTTGTTTACCATTCTGGTTGTTTTGAAGTAAGTTATTGGCCGAAATGCGAGTTTTATGTACCTTTCAAGGGATTTGTCACCCGTTTTAGATTATATGAATTCAGTTTTAGAGGATTTGAATTCAGTTCAGGAAGGTTTGAAGATTTGTATGCCGTTTGTACAGTTGGCCTACAACGTCAAACCTTTACCTTACATTGTTGGAGAACGGTCTAAATCCGTTTGTCCAGCACCCATATTCACCCCAAATTCATCAGCAAATCTCCACTTCTTGTTCAAACAACAAAGTTTCCTTTTTCCTGCCATGTGTGTCCCAGTTATTTACATAAACCTATATTGATTAAATAAACAATGTATCAACATGTTGTGTTTTTTCCCGCAAATATGATACACCAGACCTTCAAACATAATGTGGTTACGGGTTCCTCGTGGGTACATTCCACTTTCCAGACTGTACCGTCAAATGGACATGTATAGCAGGCCTAATGATCTAAACATATATATTCGATTCATTCTGCAGTAACACTCTCCTTTGGACCACAATGATTCTAATTTGGCTCCTCAACATTGTTCTCTCAGGACATATCCTGCAAGCATATGCACAGATTATACATCAGCCATATGGTTCTAAAATGTGTGATATACTTTACGAGAGAACTGGATCCTGTTCAGATTATATATTCGTCGAAGTACAGTTGATTTGTCGATTTTATATGAACAAATGTACTTCGAATCTCTAAAGCCTCAACTTTGGAGTTACCGTTGCCCACTCTTTGCCGTAAAGGAGATTAACCACAACAACAACGCAGTCAGGTACAATCAGTTATGGATGAACCACGTCTTTATTCTGAGAGCACAACGTTTCGATAACGATTCATGCATCATTTTAAAGTTTGATTGTGACAGGATGTAAAATTTAATCTATAACATAATTCAGGTGAAGCTAACAATGCGATTACAATAAACGCCAGTGGAAGCCAATATTACACTGATGGTGGACATGTATATAACAGTATAACAATTTAAAGTTGCATTAGTCAGTTCTTTACATAAGTGTTGAATAACAGATCAATAGAATCTGGCCATCTGGTATTTATTTATTTTATTTATTTTATTTATTTTATTTATTTTATTTATTTCATTTATTTTATTTAGTTTATGCTATAGTCTATCTATCGATATGATCACAATGGTCATGTTTCACCTTAAATGCTAAATTTATTCAAGCCAATCACAAGTTTGCATATTTTAAATGTAAAATAGACCAGAGGATTGTTACGTCACTAACATTATGACACCACAGCGTTGTTACTTCATAAACCTTGTGACGTCAAAGCAATGTGAGCAGTGTTCCCATTGATGCAAAAGCTTTGTGGTGTCATTAACTGATGATACATAGAATTAAAACGATTTGATTGTAGCGACATCTATATTGTAGAGATCACTTGTAGATACCATTTGATCTCACAATATCAGCAACATCTACTGTGGGAACCAGTTTTGGATCATAAATTTGTATGTGGTTTAAAGATAGCATGATCAAAATAATATCAAATCAGCAAAATTAACTTTCTTATATTTCAGATTAATGATTGTCAAATTGTTTGTCTGCAGATCAACCACATGAACCTCCTTGACAGTAGCAGAAGACAGATAGAGTTTGTTATCAAATACTAAACCACTCTTTATAACCAGGTCTGACTTAACTACTGATGACTCTTGCACGTTAACCATGTCAAGGGTAAATACCTTGAATATATGATTGAAGTACAGCATGCGTGTTATGGTATCATAGAATAAGAAATTTGCACGTACTGACTGTCTCAACGTGTTTAAAGCTCTTCCCTCATAATTGAGAGACATTATGTTTTTCTTCAGTACACAACTCACGTACACTTCTTGTTTGTTTTCATTGACGGCTGCTGAAGATATATGACCTGGTAACTTTCTGAGAATCTTTTTACCGGATCCATTTGCTGAAAAACTGCCTAACTTATGTCCAGTCCATGAAACATAAAACACCAACTCTCTACTCTCATCATTAAACATGAACAGAATGGGCATGTGTTTGAAAATTTTAGTCGTTGTATTGTTAAGCGGTTCAAATAAAAACACCATCCTGTATTTTGAAACTATAAACATATTTGATGATGCAAGATACAAAACTGATCTCAAAAATGAATTAAAATATGGGAACCAGCTCATATGATAGTCAGTAAGGTCAATCTGAGTTATGTATTCAGGTTTGCCTTGATTTGGAACCACGAGAAGTTTTCTGTTTCCAAACGATGGTTTGGTTATCTTGGCTTTCTCTGATGGATCAGGGTCCTTGGACACCATCTTCATTGCTGCTGAAATGGATGAGGTTTATATATATAATATTATAATATGCTGCATCCATTGTGGTAAGTGAGCTATCGAGTGGTCAATACCTTGTTCAGAATCATTTGCATTACACCTATCAATTGTGTCATGAGTATTAATAACATATCGAAATAAACATTTAAGTATCTCTAATGTTTAATTTGTTTTGTAAAACTAAACCCAGAATTTAACAGTGCAGAAGTGATTATAAGTACTTACCTTTAACACACACCATTGATTTTCTCCGTGATTCAATCACTCTCCAATGGTTCATACACGAACCGTCCTCTGGCTGTAATGCATTAAGTTCGTTCAGAAGTTAAACCACACTTAAAGAAATCATGAATACTGTCATTCAGTTTAAGACATTATTTGGATGTACTGTTCATGCTGACCAGCATTTGAATCTTCATTGGAATAATATGTGTTTGGAATTTACTTAACCCAAATTCAAATGAAAATAAAGCCATACCTTGTTACCATTGCTACCATAGTCATGTCCAGTTTTGTTTGATATCAGTAATTTACATCTCAAGACGGAATCATTGTATATGATATCACTGCAACCTCCCATCATACTACACAGTTTATGACACAGTGTTCGTCCATATGGCTGTCTCATGTCATCAAACAGTGGTATTGTATTTCCAAAAGAGCAAGTAATGTAGGCTGCCATCAAGATGGTGAGGTTAGGATGAAGCATCATCTTCATGAATTTCTAAACAGTACAAAACGTATATCAGCAAAGCAGTACACATCCAACATCAAATACTGAACATGGCAATAAGAGTAATGGCATGAATGGAAGAAACTTATAATAACATTGATATGCAATACGTATATGTTCTCTAAAAAAATACACATTTACCTGGTAAAACTCCTTTGAAGTCTGTGTGAATATAGAGAAACGTTTTTCTTGATGTTAAAGTTTTTGACCAATCAATATGTTCCAACGATTTCAAATGAAGACGCCTGTCAAGATAGCGATGTTTTCTGTAGATTTATTAATATGGCAGCACAAGATGATACATTTTCAAACGTTAAGATAGAATGACAGGCAATATCACAGGACAAAAAAGGGTGGAATCAATTTTCCAGATGCCAAATTTGGGGAGGATCCTGAAAAATCCGCAAGGAATCTGCAAACAGATTCTGTTCCTTTTCGTCCTGTGTATGTGTTCACCTATTCATTCATTTGGAATTATAAATCTGACAAAAGTTGAAAGAGTGTAATGTTTAAAATAATATCCAGTCCTCGTGAATTGAATTGAATCAAACTAAAATTTAGCCAAGCGGTATATATTTAACGTTTAATTCTGGTAGACTCTAGTTACATCCGTCACAAACTAAACATGCCAATAAGAATGATGGCAAGAATGGAAGAAGGTAACAATAACCTTGATATGCAATGCGTTTATGTTCATATGTTTGTTCTCTAAAAATATCCAAATTTAGCTTGTAAAACGTGATGTATGTGTGAATAAAGGAACATTTCCTCATTTTGAGAAAGTGACCGACCAATCAATACTTTCCCACGCTTTCAAATGTTAGCACCTGTCAAGATAGTGGTGTCCTCCGTAGATTTATTATGATGCCATCATACTTTGGTATATTTTTATCAATTTGATATAATGACAAACGATTTTTGTTTATTTGTTTGTTTGTTTTAATGTTACGAAAGTTGAAAGAGTGTTTTTAACTAATATAATTACACTTTTGTCATAACTCTTCTAAAAGGTTAAGAACTTTACTTCTGATTAAAACATCATCTTCGTGAATTTTTTAAAATTATAAAATATTATCGTTACATATTTAAGTTGTAATTCGAGTAGGCACTAGTGTCATCGGTCTAATTACTCAGTATGTCAATATGATTGATTGAACAAAACTAATCTGAAATTTCACCTTACCATCTCTATTCATTGTCGTAATCACATCTGTGTGAATTGAGACAAACCATCTTCTTTTCTGAGAAAATTTTTCACTAATCAATATTGGACCGTGTTTTCAAAGTGTAGAACCTGTCGCAATATCGATGTTATCCCTAGATTTACTAACATGCTTACATCAGAGTTATTTTCCAACGTTCATATTTACACATTGAGATTTATAAATCTGACCTTTGTAAGTTTTAAAACATGTTTTGTTCACAATAATCATAATAGATCATAATCATCATGTTGTTTTCATATTGGTAAAATGAAAGCGAGCCTAAATGTCCAATGCAACTCAGTGTTTTAAACATATATCTGTCAGCTGAAAACAATTGAATAGTCGTTTGCTTATTCTATTCTTTTTTATGGATATTACGAATGAATGATGATAAACTCCAGGAACGATTTGATTTCACAAGATTGTAATGGTTAGTCTGAAAAGCGAACTTCAAGCACTTAGCAACAAGGGAAAAGCTTCTATTGGCACATCACTGAGGTATATCCGATTTATTACTGTTTATATTAGGTGTATTACGAAACTTATATTTTTGTCGAAATGTTACCATGTTTGTTATTCATATAAATATCTCAAACTACTGATGAATTTAAATTGCCTGGTATAATCAACCAATAGTTGTTCTTTCATTGTGTACTCTTACATTTATACGTAATAATTAGGAGATAAACATACATGAGCAGCATGAAACATAATTATAATAGCTGTAAATTTAATTTAAAGTCGAACACGTAGTGTGAGGGTTTAAATAGATAATTTAGAGCTATAATAATTCCATTAAATGTCGCTGATTTACAAACACAGTTTGTTTATCTCCATTCTACCAGCGAAAGTTTCCGAATGCATTAAAGGGAGGTCACTCTATTTTGTAGATGATAGCGTTTTGCAACTGGCGTCAGCATTCGGGATAATTTCTGCAGTATTTAAAAAATGTACATAGGTAGTACAGCATCAATTTTGTAAATAAATTGTTAGGTAGGTTTATTCTACATTCCGACAGTTTTCGGGTGATATACTGTCTGGTTTTAACTCTTTTGTCATCCGTATTGAGTTTATTCAGGAACGTTTCTGCAACGCAAAGTTGTTGAATGATCGATTTTTCGAACTGCATTGTTGTCATTTTGTACACAGCAAGGCTCGAGATCATTTAAAACATATTCGAGCATGCAAGTATTCTGAGAAATAATGCATTCACTATTGTTGCCTGGAAACAAACGTATTCTTGCGCAAAAGACAAAGTAAACAGAGCACTGTACACCAAATTATACCGTCTCTATATTTTCACAATAGCCAATCAGAGACGACTATTTCGCAAAGTTTTTGGTAGAATAACACAATAGACCATCAACAATACTCATGAATTGGTTAAAACTGCCCTGACGTCGGCTGACATCCAGTTTGTACATTTAAGTAGTTAGATTAAAAGTTGAACTTAAAATGATAAAAACATTTGGTGACTGCCTTTTATGTTTTTCCTAATTCGTTTGTATATGCAACTACGAACATCATATCACATTTTAAGCTATGTCACTTATATGTGAATAATGTCTTTCGTTGACCCCAAAGTTTTCTTGGAAAAAGTCATAATAAATTTTATATTTTGAAAAAAATAAACTAATTCTTGGATATTGTTTTTCTTTGTCCCATCTCTCCTTAAAACAGAAATGGACAGTCAAGTACAGAAAGTCGAGATACATGCCTCTTACAAAATCCATCGAATTGACACGACAGTGGCGTTTATCCAAAGCATTTTTAGACATATTAATACAAACTGTTGGAGGACTTGATTTCAGACGATTACTACCCCTTTTACGGATGGACGGAAATACTTTTTCTGTCATAAGCACCTTTAGGATTCACAGTAGGGATTAAAACTTAAAGATTAAGTATGACTGAATTGTGTAAGGATTTATTTCAAAAGTAGAAGTTATCACTTTTTAAGCAAACTTCATATTTTTACCTTAATGCATAGTTTTAACATTTAAAGTCTTTTAGAGTCTTTAACTAAAAGCAAATTAAAATCTATGACATGTATATTAGAATAGTTATATACTGGTGTTTAAATTTGTTGCCTTTATGAAAGCGAATTTTGCCAATTTTGAATAGGAGCAATATTCATTTAGGAATATATATTTAACATACATAAGAAAGAAAGACAAGGATATTTTAATGATGATCAACTTCTTTATTTCACAATAGCTGTTGATGTTTTGTATTCATAGATGCGTATTTTGAGTGATGTTTCCAAGGGAGACAAGACATCAGCCATTTCGGAACACATCACCAAATTTCCACAACACAACATCATTTAGGCACTGTCAAAACACTCAAACACAACAAACATGACTACACTCACCGCCGTTTAGCTGAAACCGTGCATATTTTTAGAAATAATCCCTCCATGAATAGGAATCAAGGTTATTTCATCCCATTAGCTTACAGCCACTTAATCCACAAATGATTAATCCAATCAACTCACGCAGGCTTCCCTCCCCCAACTAATTGGTACCCTCATCCCACCTTTGTCTTCTCAATAAAAAAGGATAATTCTTATAAAAAAAATAGCACTAATATCATATTTAAAATGAGACTAACTCATTTAATTTAAGTACGATCTCTGTTGTATGTCGTGAGATTGTGGCTATGCATTAAATATCAAATGAAAAATGAGACCAAATCACATCATTTAAGTACGATCTCTGTTGTATGACGTGAGATTGTGGCTATGGATTAAATATCAAATTTAAAATGAGACTAAATGATTTCATTTAAGTACGATCTCTGTTGTATGTCGTGAGATTGTGGCTGTGCATTACTATGAAACCTTCGAGCATTGGATCAGACCAGTGGTTTTAGTCGGCAGAGAAACCTTTTTGGACGGTTTTAATAAGAGGCAAACTTGCAGAAGATTGAAACATTGAACATATTGATCATCAGTTGAACAATGTGCCAATAGTTATCTCATCCCAATGCCAGAAACATATTAACAAAACCTTTGGAAAAAATAAAATAATAATGCTATGCATTTTCTGAATATGTATTTGCTTAAAATACAACTAAAGACACTTCACCAATATACATACTTTTGATAATTATATGGTTGTATTGAAGGCCTTTGTCAAAGGATACTTTTTCAACCTATTTCACAATAGTATTTAAAAAGATGTGTATTTCATCATTGTACCATGCTCACGCGTCCGTCCCTTTGATGATGGCCGTGGTGTATTTAATAGTTACACCATGGTCTGAAGTAACGTTTGACCATAGCTATCTCAGTGGATCAGATCTCGTGCAGATTTTGACAACATGCAATATGGGCGTGGTACAAAGCAGTTACTTCATCCTATCACTCGAGTTGGATCGAGTTACACCACCCTGATCTCTGTTTGATTGACAGCTTAAATCTCGATACTGCTAATGAAGAAGATTTATGTCAACAACGACTTGATATCTGTGCCAACAAGTCCTAGAATGTCTGTCAAACTGTTTAAGTATTTGATAGTAACCACATAGCCAAAACATATTGATCTTGATCTTGATCTTGATCTTGATGTCAAGATATTGTGGCTATTATGGTTACAATATAAAATACACACGTTATTATAAAATGTTAAGATCATAAATACAGGTAGATACAACATATATTTTATTGAAATCAGTATTAATTTCGTCAGCATTTATTAGACTTTAACCAGCCGTCTGCAGTATAAGGTTAGGAAGTATGTGATTACCAAATGTTCAAACACGCTTTGTGGTTGTCTTTTATGTGATCAACTTCTGGGCAAGCAGTAATGATATTGTGTGACAGACAGCATGATCAGAATAATACCAAATTAGGGAAATTAACCTCCTTATATTTCAGATTAATGATTGTCAAATTGTTTGTCTTCAGATCAACCACATGAACCTCCTTGACACTAGAAGAAGACAGGTAGAGTTTGTTATCAAATACTAAACCACTCTTTATTTTCAGGTCTGACTTAAGTACTGCTGAATCCTTCAAGTTAACCATGTCAAGGGTTAAAACGTTGAATCCGTGGTTGAAGTACAGCAAGTGCGTGATGGTATCATAGAATAAGAAATGTGCTCGCACCGACTCTCTCAACGTGTCCAAAATCATGTTCTCATAATTGAGAGACATGATCTTTTTCTTCATTATAACACTCATGTACATTTCTTTTTTGTCGTCATTTACAACCGCTGAACAAATATGACCCGGTAGCTTTCTAAGAATCTTTTTACCAGATCCATTTGCAAAGAAACTGCCTAACTTATGTCCAGACCATGTAACATATAACACTAAATCTGTACTCTCACCATTAAACATAAACCGAATGGGCGTGTGTGTGAATAGTGTAGTTGTTATATTGTGGCCAGGTTCAAATGAAATCACCATATTTTGTTTTGAAAGTATAAACCTCCTTGACAATTCAATATATACAACCGATCGCCAGGACGAATCAAAGTATGGGAGGCAGCTTACACTGTAGTCAGTAAGGTCAATCTGAGTTATGTATGTAAGTTTTCCTTGATTTGGAACCACCAGAAGTTTTCTGTTTCCAAACGATGGTTGAGTAAGTTTAGCCTTCTCTGATGCATCAGGATCATTGGGCGCCATCTTCACTGCCACTAAAATGGATGTGTGATGTATAAATCAGTGTTGTGTATCAACATTAAACAAACATCGTATGAGTAGAAATCCTTTCAAATATGATGTTCTTAAGGTACAATGTCGTGTTGTTGGCTTAAGGTAGGTAACGATCGTCAAAACATTGCATCCATTGCCATAAAAAGGTGGCTATGAGGTAGGCTGATTAGTGTCTTATATCATGTTCAAGTCTATTTCAATTGTATTGAGCCACATGGCGATGCGGGCTTTCTCCCTGCCATAATACTAGCAGCCGTGATATAAGTGAAATACTCTTGAAAGCGGCTTTAAACACCAACTCATTCACTCACTCAATTGTATTGAACTACTCAAGCCGGTATAATTTGTTTTAACTGAACAGTTATATCAGTAACTTATAATAGGTTTCATAGTTTGTTTATATAAGGTATATTTTGTTTGTAAACGTAAATACGGAATTTGACAATGCAGACGTGATTATAATAACTTACCTTTAACACACACCATTAATTTTATCCTTGTTTTAATCCTCCTCCAGTGGTTCATGCATGAACCTTTTCCTCTCTTTAATGACTATACTCAGTTCAGAAATTAAAAACACATTTTTTACAAACAATAATTTAACAAATTGAAAGAAAGATTTTGCTTACAGTTTCATTTTGACATCATTTCATTCGTCATTGGAACAATGTAAGTTTGGAATTTACCTAACCCAAATTCAAATAAATATATAGCCATACCTTGTTACCATTGCTACCATAGTCATGTCCAGTTTTGTTTGATATCAGTAATTTACATCTCAAGAGAGAATCGTCGTATATGATACCACTGCAACCTCCCATCATACTACACAGATTATGACACAGTGTTCGTCCATATGGCTGTCTCGTGTCATCAAACAGCGGTGTAGTATTTCCAAAAGAGCAAGTAATGTAGGCTGCCATCAAGATGGTGAGATTTAGATGAAGCATCATCTTCATGAATTTCTAAACAGTACCAAACGTATATCAGCAAAGCAGTACATATTCAATGTCAGATACTGAACATGTCAATAAGAATAATGGCATAAATGGAAGAAACTTAAAATAACATTGATATGCAATACGTATATGTTCTCTGAAATATCCACAATTACCTGGTAAAACTGCTTTGACGTCTGTCTGAATATAGAGAAACTTGTTCTTGAAGTTAAAGTTGTTGACCAATCAATATGTTCCCACGATTTCAAATGAAGATACCTGTCAAGATAACGATGTTTTCTGTAGATTTATTAATATGCCAGCACAAGATTATACATTTTCAAATGTTGAGATAGAATGACAGATGACAGATGAGACAGATGCCCAATTTGGGGAGGATCCTGAAAAATGCGGAAGGAATCTGCAAGCAGATTCTGTTCCTTTTCCTCCTGTGTATGTGTTCACCTATTCATTCATTTGGAATTATACATCTGACAAAAGTTGAAATAGTGTATTTAATGTTTAAAATAAAACACATATCCAGTCCTCATGAATTTTTAAAATGACCCAAAATTATATAAACATTACGGAATATATTGAAGAGGAATCCATCTGTACTTATTATTTGTTATGTTAGGTAGCAACAATATTTAAAGAACAATGTTGTTTTTGCAGAAACAAAATTAACAATTAATGGTCATCATCAATTAAATATCAAGCAGAATTTAACATGAGATAATCAAAACAAAACTGTGACTAGGGATACATATGTCATGTACATGTGCCTGTAAATGACCAAATATTATTGTCGAGGTTTCAGATGATGCTCATTTATCATTGTTAAGTTAAAATGGAAACATATGACGTCAATATATTGGTCAGCTACATTTATCAAGTATAACAGGGCTATCACTGACATAATAAATGTTAAAAATTCAGTTCTGAAACGTAGCAAACGTAGCTTATGTGTTTGCAAAAATCATTTTTTCACTGCGCCTTACGGCAACATCGTTAATCAAGTTCTATCATGTTTCCACTGACTATTCCCTCACGTACTGTTTGGTCCAAACGTTGCGACCATGGAGAACGCGAGCATAGTGAAGAGTAGTTCGAAAGATGACAGTCAAGTGCTTGAAGTCGAGAGACATAATTTAACAATATTTATGCAACTGGCTCATCCGAAGCAGTTACGGAAGATTGATAAAAACATTTGGAGGAGTTGATTCAGAGGAGCAGTACCCATTTTTGGGACGGGCTGATGGACTGTTCCTGACATAAGCCCCTTTAGATTCCACTGCCGGGATTGAAAATAAATGTCTATATATGACTAAATTGTGTGTGGATTTATGATAAAGATAGAAGTGATCACTTATCAAGTAAACTTTATATAGTTTATACCAAGTTGTATAGTTTTAACATTTTAAGGCGATATTAACTATTAGCAAATTAACATCTTTGACATGTACATGTTATAATATTTGTACACTTGTGTTTTAAATGATTTGCCTTAATCAAAAGGATTTTTCTCCAATTTTGAATATGAGTAAGGTCGCAAACAGAAACTCATTTTTAAAGACAGGTAAGTGACAGATAGTAAACAAACTTAAGAAGCGTTCATGATAAGTTACGCAAAGGCGTAATGTTTCATTTAAATGTGCTAACATTTCGAAATAACATACAACCTTTCAAGGAAATTGCTATTTTCAAAATTGGTTACGAGGCTTTAAAATTGTTTTGAATGAAAAAGCTGTGTACGAACTTTTACATTTAAAAAACAGTGCTGATGTTTTACCACATTTAAATTAGATTTTAATCAGTTTGTCAAAATTGGTCATTTCAATACAAGTAGCCTCATCCTGGTATTATTTAAATGTCGGACGATTGTGGCTATGTATTACTATGGAATCATTAGCTGAAATGAGAAAACAATGTAATGACTTGCATTCGAATACAGGGAAGCATTGTATACAAACTATTTGGCAGTATAACGATTTTCTACAGGAAGGAAATTTGCAAAGCATCTGACAAGATTTAAACCTCTAACATTTTGCTGTTGTTATCGCTATTCAAGGAAGAGACATGGAACGTTTGTACACAACTAAAACAAAACATTCACCTTGGATGGAACGTTTGTACACAACTAAAACAAAATATTCACCTACATACATATTTTAAGTATGCATTTATTGACGACTTTTGTAAAACCATACTTTCGTAACCACATTTCACAATAAAAATAATAGAAGATGTGTATTTCCTTAAATAACCATTTCACCGTTAGAAGTAAAGGTGGCATATAAGGATCTGTACCAACATGTTACTACTGCTAATAAAGAATGTATATGTCAATAACGACTCTTCATATCTTTGCCATCAACTCCTAAACATGTCTGTCAAACTGTTTAGGTCTTCAATCATAACCCAAAATAGCAGCGTTATCTTGCCATGACACTAATCTCTGGTTGTGTGAATCAATTTGGGATTGTTATATGGTATATTGATTATCAAAGTTTACCCATTTCTCGGTTAACAGGAAGAATTGTATACATTGTACTATTTAATTTCCATGCACTTCAGACAAATGAATTATCCTTTTTGTCATTTTGAAATTTATGAAAGAAATGAATATATCACAATACTCCATAAACAAAACAATTGTGTGCATTTTTTCTCTTTGCTCCTGACAATCTTTTATATTACTATTATTATTTGATACGGTCAGTGCTAGCGATAGTTGCTCGACTCTGGGTGTGTGAAGGTTCGAACCCTGCAAGGGATTTTTACCCAACAAAAAGCAATAATTTGTACTATTGAAGTTAGTGTTATCCCAAATGTAACAATGTTAGATTTGTTCACTTTCTAAATAGCATGTTTTTCTAATGCATTAAGCATTGGGAGCTGTGCCAATTTAACATCTATCAGAGTGGAACTGTATGTCAAAATAGCTGGACTTTCGATTTGTGGACCTCGATTTCTGTCAAGTCCCGGTGGTAGTGTGGTAAGCTGTCGGTAGGGTCAATGCTGGTGATAGTTGCCTGAGCCTGAGGGAGTGTGTCCGAATCCCACATGAGACTCGTTCCAAAGTACAATAGTTTGTACTATTGAAGGTATTTTCTCCCAAATGTAACAATGTTATATTTCTTCTGTGCTTGTCATTTATTTCGAAGTGATGCATGTGTCTTATCGTACTTGCTAATGATTTAGTCACAGGATCTCCTGCTGGACCATGGTAAACGATACCAACCATTCACATACGAGAATGTCTGCCTTTGGTGAAATCACAAAATCGTTCAATATTGTTCTATTCCTGTGAATTTTTTTTTCATAAGGAGGATTGTTTTCATCGCTGAATAAACTTAAACCAACGTAAGTGTGTCTATAATCTACTTGAGACATCCAATGACTCTGTCGTACATAGACAGATGTTCAAAGGGATGTTCTCAAAGGGACGCTTTCATTCAAGTAGAAGCACTGCTGTATACATTACACAAGGCTTGATTGAGCATTATCTTTACTTATTTGTCATGTCAAGTTTTAACATGGCTGATTCCGTAAAGTGCACACACATGGTTGCAATGAATAAAATGATGTAAGAACATAATTATAATAATTGTAAGCAATAACGATGTGGTCCTAATGTGTATGTTTCTTCTGTATGACAACAGTATCCTTTTGGCCCATGAAGTAAAGTTAATAAATGTATTATCCTGCCAATATGTTTTGTCACCAATACATAAGTAAATATATATATGAACAGTTGTTGTCCTTGAAATTGTGTATACATAGGTGTCAATTAAGAGCATAATTAGTTCGGCAGATGTGATCCTTTAAAGTGTGATGAAAATTGCAATTTTCGAAAAATGACAATGTTCTATGCCAAATCACACATAAATTGTGTCAGATACATGCTTGAAAGTAATTGCCCTGAATACAATGATATCTGTACTTTTAAATGAGCTATTAAACTTAGTTTCATCCTAACTGGTTTACGATAACAAATTCTCCAAAGAAAATACCCCTCGAAAAGTCTAAAAATCACAACATTTTACTTTTTGGGAAATATGTCAATTTTTTTCTGAAACTATTAACTTTTACATGATAATGATATGTTATGTAACTGTTGAACTAGTTATTAGCAATAGATTGATGCCAATTCCTTTGATGTAAGTCAATTTATTACATAGTTGTGTCTCTTTGAACAAAACTCCCTTTTAAAAAAGGTCCACCATATTGAAAGGCAGATTGCTCAAGATGGAGGTCCAAATTCAAAATTCTGTTTAAATTTCTTTATACATTTTAAATTCATTTAGCTTTCAGGTGAGCTATCACACACAGCTATATGTATCACCGTGATTTATGAGAATATTTATTTGACGACGCATACTCTCCAAATCGTGAAAGTTAAAAACAAATTAAGTTTTTTTGTAAAAGTCCTGGAGAATCCAGAAGAATCCGGAAGAATCCAGCAAGCGGATTCGATCACTTTTTGTTCTGTCATAATTGGTTATACAGTTCTCTGTTTACTTTGTCAGTTGCGCAAGAATACACTTATTGGCAAGCAACGATAGCGGATCCGATAATTCTTGTGATTTTCAATGAGCACTTGTTGTGATTAAATGGCAACATATAAATAAAATGGATAATAAATCAAAATGAGACATGAAACAATGACAAATTTATTATTCAGTCTTGTAGGTGTCATGCTATTTTTAGAGTTCAGACAGCAATATGGTTGACCAGTCCATCAATGCACCATATTTAAAACTCACTTCATCAGTCAGATTACTTGAACTACCTTCAAGCAGCCCTTTTAAAGCGAACACCTTAAAATGGCCGCTTAATGGTAAATGGACTCGAATGTTCATTCGTTTTAGAAATACAATTTTTGTTAGACTAAATGTAGTTGCTGAAATGCTATCTAAACTGATGTCAATAACAAAGTATTCCAACAATTATTTGGGTTAAAAACAATATTTGTGAGCGGAGATTCACAAAACGTTACAGGAACATGTGAAAACCTTTAATTTCTTCTTTTAAAATTTATGAAATCTGCGAATACTATCATGCGAACTCGTATCTTCGAAAAAGGGATGTGCACGCACCTGCTGACAAACAGTTTAAGACCAATACACGAGTCATTGTGGCAGTATGAAAAAGCACACACGAAAAATGCCACACCTGACCAAAATCTAGAGAGAGAGAGCCGTAAGAATGGTCAGGGGCTTCACATGCTCACATCACAAGAACGTTCAGCTACACCCACGTATACACCAGAAGGATCGCTCCATCCGGGGAATTCACCTAAGAAACAGCTTATTCCGGCAAGAGCACTCGGACATCGCATTAGTCGACAGACTGTGTCACGGCATCTGCAGGAACATGGTATCAGGGCACGGCGTCCATACCGGGAAACTGTGCTTACCCAGCAACAGCGATGTAACAGGCTCCGCTGGGGCAAGGCAAGTTGGACGTTGGCAAATCCGAAACTGGTCACGTGTCATTTTTTCTGATGAGAGCAGATTCTGTTTGTTCCGAGGTCGTCATCGTGTTTGCGGTTATGATCATGTTCTCAACATGATCTGGCATAGTTTTCATGAGATATTCTTTATATTCCATTATATATTTATCTACTTTTATGAACAATTTATATTCGACATGTGGAACTGACGGTGAATATGCCCCAATATACATGTCAATGTATGTCGATGTCCAAGTAACCCAATTATGTTTATCGCTTGATGAGATATGGTACAAAGAAATCAACCTCACTTAAAGCAACATTTTGCGACAACAGTTTATTTTTGTGAATAATTAAAAACATATGCATTATGTTTTATCCACTTTTCGATACACAAACGGAAAGCTTTTACATTAACCTTAAAGCCAATTTACCACGTCATATGACATTGACGTTCCCTATATGCACAGCAAATATGAAACTATGTTTGTTATTTAAAATACATACACATACCACGAAAGAGATGAGTTTAAATTGCTTTGTATAATCAACTGACAGTTTCTCTTACCTCATGCACTCTTATATCGGTATTGTCTAATTGCACAATATGCCAATAAAATCAGACCGTATCAATAAAAAATATTCGAGAAGTTAATTAAGAACATGACTTATAAGTGATGAAGAACATTCGCCGATATTCTATCAATAAATGAAATTATAAATGAAATCGGCTTAAACACTCATTGAATCATACATATATTTCTCATACTTTATTCAATTCCTATCCAAGTTGAAGGGAAGAAATCTGCATAGTCAGGAGAAAACCCTTTCCTATGATGCGAACCCTCCCGCGCCGGCCACCTGTAGTATAGAGTTTGCCCTCCCACGAGGTACCTAGCCCACCAGCTGAACGACCCAACAGTAGAGATGATATGATCACACTTCAAGAGCACTCCAAAATCAACACTGAAGTGATTCCCTTCTATGTACACCACATCGTCACCCACCACGTTATCTTTCACCCAATCCATGGAGTCGGAACACACGAGGAACAACACGTGTTTGTACTTTTTTCTGAAGTAGTTGGTCGAGTTATGCATGTACTGTATTGATGCAGCTGTTGCCCCGAAGAAGAAGTTGATTCGGTCTCCTCGTCTGACATGAACTCCAACCAAGACAGGACGTGTTCCCACGTATCCTGTTCGTAGTTCATACTCCTCAACAGCCCGATCAACAACTATATCTGCAACGTCTTTTATCTGCTTCTTCAGTCTAAACTGTCTCTTAATATCACGTTCAACATGCTCGAGGTACTTGTATGACTGGAGAAAATGACCAACGCAGGTACTTCTGTTTCGTGGTATGTTCATCATATTCTGGTCATATCCATAAGCAAGTCTCTCAGTAATTCTCACAGTGTTCTTGAAGGTGCACCTGTACTTGTGGATCATGTCCACCTCCAGATTCATGTACTCGGATATGCAGTTGTCTGCTGGGAACACGAGCTTCAGGTTGAGTGCTGAGGCTATACCATAGGCCGAGGCGTAGATGAACATCTGGTTTCCAAACCGACCTGAGGGGAGGCAACATACAACGTTCTGGTCTGAATACCTGAGTCTGTCCCTGTTGGTGCATACGTTCTGGGGTGATGTATTCATCTGGTATTGTGTATCCCTTTGTTTGGTGTATTACTCCTGGTTTGTGAATCATTAGCTGATGGTGTATCGATTGTGGGTGTGTCATTCGTGGGTGATGTATCCTTTTTCAGTGTAACCTCCTGGATTGATGAATCATTTGGAAGCATATCCTTTGTGGATGATGTAGCCTTATGGGCTATTGCATCATTCTGTGTTGATGCATCACCCCCGGTTCAATGTCATAAAGTAGAGAACACAAAGATAAAAGACAGTCAGCCTCACGCGATGCCTTCTCACACATGCCCGTACTATGCGCCTCTTGTGAGTACATCCGATATGAAGCAAACACATTTGACTAAATGTATGATATCAAATGGTCATTAACCAAATAAGGAGGAGACAACAAAAACATTCCATACAATGGAAATGCCATTGAAAATCCTGCGTCTCTTATAGATAATGATACTTGTCTGTATCATTCAACTTGTTTGTTTACAGTTCTTCACTCATATAAGCAGATTTCACCACACCGTAATAAATATGTAACTGTTCACTGTTCTTCAATATGACCTTTAAATATATGTTTTCAAATATTGCAAGACGCAGGTTAATAAAGCTGTTTACAATAAACTGGATATTCGCATTGATAGAATATTACTGTCTACAAAAAACTTATTTTATCTTTATAACCGGAATATATAAATACTCTGACTATTTGCATTGATATACAACCTGTCATTATTCAAACAAAAATTTAATATATTGATACACACGTAAATATGGGAATTACCTTGGTTCTCATAAAGGTGGTCGAATGCTTTTTAATCAATATTCAAATATTTGCAAAACATCAATTATTTATTGAATGAATAAGTGAAGGTATTGGAAGTTTGATTTCAAACCCTGATAACTTCTTTGAAATGTCTGTATACAGAATATATGATTATGAGTGTCAAATATTTCCCAAGCAAGAGCGAAATATATTCCGATGGTAATGTACGAGCGTCGCAACATAGTATGACATAAGCACAAATGTAGTATTATATTTATGACTGAGGGCATAATGGAAGAACATCTACTTTCAAAGATAGGATAGCTAACACTTGACGAAATGATGTTTGACCATACACATCCGGATGTAATTGGATTCAAATTCTGCATATGTTTTCAATTTGCATTGCTAATTCATTGATAGACAGGAACATAAAAAGGACACACTAGAAATCATTTTACTTAAGATCCGTGATGTCACAGACAAGAGAAGCTTGTATACGATCATTTTCTTGACCCATCTATGAGCTCATCTCTGCCATTTTACTTCCAGTGCGGTCAGGTCATATGTGTATGACGTCAGAGCATTGTGATGTCATTACTCGGCGATGTCAAAGCATTGTGATGTCATGAAGTTGCCGGTGACATGGTAGAATCTACTGCCAAAACGATATCTCCTCGGATATATCGCTTGATCTCACACAAGCGATATCTCTTGTGGAACACAGTTTTGGATAAATATAGAATACTGAACTCGGTCCCGTTTGATAACATGTTTATGAAACGAGTGGATGGTTTGGTATTTTAACGAGCGATAGCCATACACGAGTTTCATAAACATGTTATCAAACGGTGCCATTCACGAGTTTCATAACCATGTTATCAAACGGGACTGAGTTTAGTATTTTATTTATTACTCAATGATGTAAACAACGCTCAATTGCAAGAAAATCATTTTTTGTGACGCTTTCTTGCACATGGGCCACCCGCTATTACAGTCGCGCCACTAACATTGTGACGCCAACCAAAAACGACTATCACGTCATGCGCCGATTGTGACGTTACGACAGCACGCGGTGGTATCACACACCGCAAGAAAAGTGCTAGTATACTGACCAGTATACGTCTTGTCAACCACCCTAATTTCCTGGGGTATACTGGTTTGTCAACCACCCTAATTTCCTAGCGTATACTAATCTGTATACGAGACATTTCCAAAGCTTAGGAAACTTCAGTATACCCCAGTATACGCTAGTATACCCCAGTATACCTCAGTATACCCCAGTATACTCTAGTATACTCCACTATATAATAGTATGTGTCATAATTAATTACAAATGAAATGAAAATATATTTGCTGGTTTGTTTATATAGGTGTCCTCTGTTGGCTTATATATATCATGGCTTATATCAGATTGAACTACGCTAGACAAACTTGTCTTGGGTCTTTGGTTTTATAAGATGAAAATGTCCGTGTGACAAAGTTGATAATAGCTATATATGCATTCAAATAAATAAAACTATATTTACGTGATTATTTAAGCAGATCAAATGTAAACGTGATCAGCAGAACGGCATTATGAGAATAATGATAATAGCAAACACGATATATTGTATCCTCTTTGGTATGCATTGGATTATAGGCACTGGTTACTTATATCGGATTTAAATTCTCTGTTCAGTTAGTATCAATTTTGATTGTGGTTTGTCGTTACTCATACAGCATCAATTAATGGATTGTAGTATAGACTGTCTCATCATTGTATATATAATTCGCAAAATGTGTGAAAGTGTGTTATCGTCATACAAGACGTTTCACACTTTAAACATCTCATATATATATATATATATATATATATATGTGACAATGGATATATTGCATTATTGAAGACTTACCTTTGTCGACAAACATATCCGGAGGAAAGTTATAAATATCCAGATAGTCAAAAGAACACAACTTGAAACAGTAAATCCCTAATCGAAACGTATGCGTTTGGGTCACAACTGATGTCGAAAAACACAGAGATTACATCAACGTTACGTTATTTGTTTGACAGTAACTGCTAATGATGATGGCGCAGTCTTTCAACTGAGGGGGTAACTGGTAAAGGCATGACCAAATATTCATGATCATGTATTTTATTGGTTGTTAGTTTTGGCCTTAATTCGTATTGGCTAACTTTAAATGACAAACCAGACGCGCGAAGCCCATAGTCAGACAGACAAAGTGTTTATTAGCCTGTCGCCAGGTCGTCTGTATGTTTATACAACACACCTGTCAAGCTCTTCGACGCACAGCTGGTCTCTCAGCTAATTACTAGCCTGAGTGGCTTAAAGTTTTGTCTAAATAAATGCTAATTAAGCATGCATTGTCCCTCAAACAGACAGACAATTGTTAAGTTGCACCTAGCTTTGGGCATACAAAAAAAGCGTTATATCAATAACCAACAACAATAATTATTCAACTCATTTAACCATAAATGTATGTATTAAGAAGAACATGAACTAAAATAAGATGGAACATATCATACAGACCAGGACATAGCTTCATGATATTACTGCATCACAGTTACGTCTGGATTTTTTAAATTGTGAGAATAATTGAGATAAATGTACATAAAAACAGGATATCTATGGTGAAGCAACAACAGTGCTGTTAAATAATCCAAAGAATACAAATGAGATTATTCATAATTAATTTATTAAATTTATAATATTGGTACACCTGTTGCCGTTTTATGTGAAATAATTTGTTTTAAGTTGCGCGAAATAATATAAATATAAACGGACAATAGCTATGCAAAACGATATGATTTGGTAAAGTTTCCTTTTGTTCAGACTTCACTTCTCAAGTACAAAAATAATATACAAATAGCATATAGGATATAGATAATGAAATAACAACAAAGTATGTGCAAAACAAAACGAACTTACATAAGGCTAGCAGTTACTTTTCATTGGTTTTTAGCTTTTCTCTTTTCATTAGACTGCCTGACCTGATGAAATCGCTAATAAATTGGTAATGGGACGCATCGTATATGTAGGTCAAAATCCTCAGTCGAAACAATCACCACTGAAATGAAGGAATAGTTGACCGTATTCAATATAACACAATTCATTGTTTCTAATATCTGTACTTTTTATTTTACATATAAAAATAAGGGTGATTGCATCCTCATTGTCATATGAAGACGAACATTCAGCATTAGTTGATATATTCATATATATGTTTACTTTAGATAAAATGATATGTAAATAACTACTATTATTAAGGATAAAATAACAAAGTTAAGTATACATGTTATCTGTAATAACAGGATTTAAACAGGAAATGTATCCTTAAAATTACTATCAATGTAGATTTCATAATCTTCTTAAATTACAAGAATTCAAGTCAATACCATACTCTTATTGTTTCTTTATATAAATTGTTTTACTTATTTCAGTTATTTGTTTTCCTACATATCTCTTAACCTGATCAGCTAGCTTTGAGGAACAAACAACAATTGTAGTGCTTTCAAAAATATTTATTTTAAAGGCAAGTACTGGTAAACAGACTCGCAGTTTATCTTTAAAGGTAACATCGTGCTTTGAACTGTGACGCTGTGCTTGTATATTACCGGTATATGACAAACTCTCACTGTACTGTTGAAAACTGTTTTTTTTCTTAGCAAACACTGTTACTATTTTCTCATACTTATTTCTGTTACTTTTTTCTGTTACTTTATCCCTAGCACCAAGTTTTAAGTCGAAAGTATGTCTCCATTAGAAAGTTAAAATCCAAAGATATAGTTTCGTTATTTACGATTCAACTTTTCACAATAATAAACATTTTAATCCCCATTCTTGCATCACGAAATGACAGGCAGAGGTTTTTTAAAATGCTGCAACTGATCAGAGACAAATCGGATTTATTTATGAAAACATCAATTTCTCAAACTCTTGTTCTGTTACTGATCAAAGACAAAAAGGGAATTACTTATGAAAACAACACTTTTTCAAGCTGTTTTACTGTTACTGATCAAAGACAAATTGGAACTATTTATGAAAACAAAAATTTCTCAAAATTCACTTTGTACAAACTACTCTACAACGCTCTATAACAAAAGATCATTTTAAGCCTACTTATTAGAAATAACATAAAGATCAAAGACACTTTCTATTGTGTTGGGGATGGTGTCTGTGTTGTTGTTTTTGGGTGGGGGGATTATATCCACTGGGGATTTTGTCATAGGGGATTATTTTCCTTGGGGATTATGTCCAGTGGGGATTTTGTTCATCCACCTCGCTGGTCTCCATAAATCCCGAAAATTTATCATTAAGACTACTATTAAAACTAAAATAACATTACATTTTGTAAAGTAAACTTGTTATCAGTAGATACTTTAATGCACTGGGATTTAATTCTGCCCTCTCGCCTAAGCAGAGGCTTATGTTCAGCTTAATTTAGTAAACGCTGTAGCTGTAAGAGCACTTCTCTCAGTTTAAACATATTTATTTTCAAAAAGAAGGAACCGGATTGGTAGGGAAGAAAATGCTTATATACAAAGCGCTCCGGGATACAACCAAATACAAAACATGACATGATGAATGTACAGTGTAATTATGAATACAAATAAATGATACAATCTGATTATACAAATTATGACTGTGCCATAGAAGCACTACTTTAAATCAAATCTGCCTGTTAAATTTATAAATGAATGAACTGAATTTAAGAGTTCCATATTTACAGCTGGGGAAGAAATGTGACTTCCAAACAAAATTGAGTTAAGATCAAATCCCTTTGCATAAAAATACAGACTTAACGATATATAATAACGAATATCGCTATAGAGAGGACATACAAGGAATTAATGAATATTCTTCAAAGATATAACCACAAGAGCAAGCTGGTGTTGGAGATATAAACCGTTGATATTTATGTGCATTATGATCAGTACATTCTGGTCGGAGACGAGATTGTATTATTTGACAAAATCTGATGCCGGTGTTTAAGTCAAACGTGGCTGTAAATATTAGTATTGTTTAGAATGGCAGTTTTAAATCTTGAAACTGGCTGTATTTCAGTTCTGTTCAGTTGGCAATGAATTCCATAATTTAACTGCATCAATATCTGTGGGGAAAGGACCTCGCATAACTTTCAGTTTTACAATGTATAATCTGAAGATTCGAATCATTGCGAAGATTATAACCCGTGACATCTGAGAACTTCTCTCATTAGAAATGATCAAAAATAAAGATGATAAATTTAAGTCTCACCTCACAAATTAAATACATACATTGTACAAAGGCAATCATTTATGTTTAACTATTGCGAGTTTACTTAACATGTGTATGAACTTCAATGTATTCCCACAAATGTATAAACAAATGGTTTGTTATAAGTTTGTTTTAGAAGAAGCATTTACATAGGCTAATCCTTTTTTAAAATTTAACTTCTCATAATTTCGTTTGTGTAATATGTTATTTGGGAATAACATACTGTTTAATCAACTATTGCTTTTTCTCAAGCAAAAACAGTTACTTTTTCTGCTATTTTTCCCGGTTACCTAACAGTAATGTCAAAGCTAAGTTATGTAACCCATTTCATCATCACTAAAACGAATGTGAAACACAATCATCCACATGCCATTATTATAATACGTTTAAGCTATCTACATCGAATATACTTTTCATTGAATTTACAATAAGTACCTGTAACCGTAGACTCCCGAATGAAAAAGATAGAACTATGTTAAAAAGGATGAAAGTTTATTTGCATTTTGTAAAAGGCTATGTATGTAGCAAATGTGACTCATAACATACGCAGGTCACCTGACTGAGCTTTCTTAAAATGTAAATGGACAATATTGTATTGTTTTGTCTGTCAAAAGTAAAAAAGTGCCCATGTTTGGTATACAATGTATACTATAAAGTATGACGTATAACCCGTTAAGTATATTACTTAGAAATATGTATTCGCCAGAAAGTATATATCAAGTATTATGATGAACAACTGCACATCACGCACAGTGTTCATTCAGGAATAACAAAACGATTAAGTGCCATGCCCATTCAGGTGTGACTTATCTCGAATTCAGGTTTCTCGGCCATGAACCGTATGACATTACACACGCCCAGTACTGATCATCCAAAAAGTTAGCACTCAATACACATTGATGACTTTGACTGATTAGACATGAAACTAGGTGTGATAAAGCGCCGATATATTGCCGGCAATTGATGACAGTGGCGACGCAATGTCTGGTTGAACATATCTTTTACCGACTGTTAAAGTGTCACTCTCTGCGCGTGAATAAACAGTGGTTACACTAATTAGACCTATACCCCTTTGAGAAGTGACCATTAACCACCACGGAAACATATTGCCATCAATTAATTACCGTTACATAATGCGTGGCTATTTAAACTGGGACTCTCTGTAAGTCCAAATCACTTCATAGATATATTCAGATGCGTTCATTCCTCTTGGTTCCTGCAATTTATTCTGCACAAGTGTTTACTAAGTCCTGAGGAATGGATTTCTATCAAAGGTACGTTGTCACTTCACATGTATATGTATAATGTATGATGAATGAACTGATTTTAAGATCGAGGTACAGATAACTTGAGATCGTAAGTAAGATACATTACGCTGTCGAAATGTTCCAGATCAAAGTTTTGGTAAAAAGAGAGGGTTCGATGGTTTTAGAAAGGATATTCGAGAGGAGATTGCTTACTGCATGTTCCAAGCTAATAAGGGTGATATTATTATTCATTGATATGTAAAATTTAGCGCACATTCATTACAAAATACAAAACAATGGCGAGTGTAGAAAGCTTTCCTACGGCATAAGAGGACAATGTTGCGAAGATTTAATCCCTTCATCAATATTTGAATGAAAATACATCATTATCCTTGTAAATATCAATATATACTTTGTGACAAGAAAGTGGATGTGTCTTAAACGTGAATAGCATAAATGAGAATATATATAGAATAAATTATGGTTTAGGAAATAGTAAAATTTTTATCACAGAACACATGGAGTGTAAATGTAAACTTGTTAAGGCATATTGATAATATAAACACTGTTTATCTATATATTTTAATTATTATTCCTACAAATTAGAGTGATCATTTAAATAAAGGTCAGTATAATGATCATATCAAATATTCCTTTCACATTCTATAAATATCTTATTTGTATAAAGTTACTTGAACCGTTACTCTAGCCCATTGGTTGTTTCGTTTTGAAAAGCCGAATGCATTAACACTCGATTCTTTGATGTTGGATATCTGTGGCTAGTCCGGTTACATTAAACAATTGACTTATCTGTGTTTATTATCAAACTTCCTGTTCCCTGTGACGTAAATGTATGGGACCACAGACTAAAAGGTTACTACCTCGTATATTCTGCCAACGGCAGCACATGAGTTAATTCAAACAATCATGATATTTACAGTAAGACGGAAACAATGTTTTTGATTGTGATTCTTTAGCACTTATGTATTCCAATGTACACACAAGATGATAAATGTATAAAGTGTATGGATATTTATTTATCAAATATAAGCGTTGATTTGATAGAGCATTACAATTAAATAAATAATGAAATTCATCACGAATCTAGATAGAATTATATAATGTATATACTCGTTTTTGACGAGGGATTGTGATATCGTCCTTTTTCAACCGGCAAATTAAGAATAACATTATTGATTTGTACACCATATTGTTTTCGTTCATTATAACATATTGATCAAAACATGGGGAATCCTTAATGACAGCAGAGTATATTTGATAATGTCACTACACTATATACGTTTGCAGAATTATCTTTTAAAACATTGAATAACTATCAATTCCTTACAGAAATACTAGGGATAATGGAAAATAAGTATTTGACCATATGCCACATGTAGTTTTGACATAATTTAACAAAGGATATGATTGTCGTGCTTATAATTATGCATAATACTTGTCCAGACCGTGTACAGTAGGTATTAAACGGTTTGCAATTTGCAAACAATGACTATTGGCGCTGTTTTGTATGATTCTCGCAATTCCTTCATTACCGAAAAAGACTTTGTACCGTATGTTTTTGACCCTGTTGAAAATGTGTTAGCTTGGCCTACACCCCATATTGCCTACATCCCCAAAACTCCTCGTATCGCCTTCACTAAATGCAGAGCGTCACCTATTGTAGAACATGCTACTGTTCACTTAGCAATTAATGAACTGGTTCATTGTTATGAAGTCAAATCTGGTAAGGTATACATAATGACATATATACAAATATATATGAATATAACGCAAACTTTGATGGAGCATACGAAAGTCACGTTTGATATGCAAAGCAATTCTAACTAGTATTGGTTTGTATGTGATGGACATAAGTGAAATATATTTTTTAATGGATACATGTTAACAATAATAAGCTGGATGAGGCTGGAATTATGCTATCAAATAACGTGCGTATTCGTTTCAGAAGTTTTATATGGCGGTATTGCAGTGAATATACCAGAATAGGTCGATGGTTAGTCGACATCGGTAATTTGTTTATTATGAAATATGATTATCTTGTAAATTGTCGAAAAAGCATTTGTCTTACATGTCCGACAGTACAATCTTACACCTGAAAAAATAAAATATTAGTCAAAATAAGGAAATTATAATTATGGTCTATGAAAAACGATAGTACTTTATTAACAGCCAGCTCATTCATGTATTTGGTCTGTTTGTGGTAGGTGAAGTTTCTAACTAGTTTTATTCAAGTTATCGATTGGCATCTAGCACGTGGACGTAATTATTCAAATAATAAACAGTATATAGTATTCATACAGTATTTGCCAATATGTCGCTATTTTGCAATTTTGATATCCGTTGCAGTGAGCAGATACAGTAGCTGTCATGTTTAACCTTCTAGCAAATTGCATCATTTGACCATGACGTGAATATACAAATGTGAGAATGTGTCAAGTAATTACTGCTCAGGGTGTTGAAACTGCGCTGTGTATGTGTTTTGTTAATTGACTTCATTGGAAATTGCGTTCAAGATTAAAGATGTTAATGGTGGGCCGACCGTGAAAAGGATCTTTTGTCACCTAACTAAGAAAATAACAAGGAAAGATATAAAGAATATCATTGAAAATGACACAATTATAATGACATCAACATACATAAGGAGATATAAAAGGTTTACTTATTTAAAAGGTTGATTGTTTGGATAATAAAAGTAGCCAATTTCCCATCCGACAAATCAGGGGATGAACCGTTGTGTGTATAAGGACATGTATTAACCCCTAAATTATGCTCTGTTGTATGATATATCATAACGTTGACGTTAGACCTGCAGTCTATGTCGATTTGTGTTTCATACATAATAATACAACAGTTCGATCATCAATAATTTGAATAGAAAGGCGGTTGATTTCATCATATCATATCATCTCATCTCGATGAAATACATGGAATAGATAACGAATTGTGAAATTTTAATAATGTTAATAATATTATATTAGAAGTTGGAGGTTTGAAAAGACAATACACCTTGTTATACTTTAGAGGTAAACCATCATAAGATAACAAATGTGGATCTTTGTTCAATAGTTTTTTAAATTTGTATTGTTGTTTGTATTGTTGTATGTGCCTAACTTTATTTATCAAAATCAAGTTTGTCAAACCTAGTCTATATCGTATTGATGAATGATACCATAAAATGTGGAATATTGTTTTCGTGAAAAACTTTTTTCATGAATCATATCGTTAACGGTTAATATGCTTTTTATAATGTACTTAGAGTGATTAAACCAAGCCACTATAAATGCACGGAGAGTAAATGACACAAACCAGCTGCAGGTACCCTCTAATCATAACTATCATTAGCGATAATTATTATCTACCTGCACGAACATAAATGTATTTAACTCTCCCTTGGTTATCCGTTTGGATGTAAGTTGGCTCTGTACCCCCCAACCCCATTAAATTCTCACATATATATATATATATAAACTAAAATCGTTTATGAACATTTGTATCTCTAAAAAAGGTTACACATGACTTCATATATGCTTCATGCTTGAATAGTTACACATTGGTAAAAGCAAAGTCGTCATTTTAATGTTTATATGAGAAAAATGCTCCCAAAATGTTGAACTAACTAATTCTAGTGATTGAAATACATGTATTATTTACACATAAACGCATTTCATTTGGCGTTTTGCATTGGCATTTTAAAATCCTTCACACATTTTACTTAAACTAGTAACCCACAGTTGATTTACAGTGAAGCTATCACTTACTGAATTGCAATTAATTTATTGCCCCAATAAACTTGCTCTCCAAAAGGATGTTCACAATCCCGTTACGGTTCGTTAATCACCGCACTATACAGAAATTAACCCCTAATTAATTTATTGCTACAATAAACTCGGGATCAGAGTCTATGCAGTTCACAATTCCAACACCGTTATCCAAATGTTCGTTTGGTTTGGTACATATAAAACTATATGTTAGCACGAATCAGACTTTATAATTATTATTATCTAATTAATTAATTAATTAATTATATCGTAAGTTTTATCATACAGCTTTAAAATATGCTAACAGATGTTTATTAAGTATCTGTGTTTGGTTTGTTATTTATCCACATATTCATGTGTAACTCAATTTAAATTCTCACATATTTAAAATCGATGATGTAATAAGAAATGAGTTAATCATTGTCTTAAAGGTACATCCATTGTGTTTCATAAAATTTGATTTGGCTTTAATACGTTCAAACTCACGACATGTTCTGTCTACAATACAAATTAATTCACTCAGCTTGCAAATTAATCCCCAATCGCCAAATATATCATAATTATTAGTTTCTGATTAAAATTGAGTAACATAATTATACATGTGCAGAAACCGAAACTGCATGCCCATTTGCATGCACAGTGATTATGGGACCTATTAAACATTATCAACTCAAATTTGTCATGTTGTCTGTTATAAATATGATTCCAAAATTACGTTTGACTCATTGACGCGCGCCACACGCTGTGCATTGTCCGGTTTTCGATCAGAAATCATTACTTTTAACTTCATATCGTCAATATGCTAAGTCTGCTATCATCAAAATGGTAGTTTTCGGTAACAGTCGGTACTTATCGATAAAGTAATACCATTTATAGCGTTTGCAATATGTAACCCCCAACAACACAATGGATGTTTGTATGGAAGGCAGAACGGTCTGAGGGGAAAATTTGTTTTCAGATAGTGTGCAAGAATTCCTCTATAAATGTCTAGATTCAGTATTCAGTGATATCAATCGTAGTGTACAATATGTGGCAGATGAGATGTGTACTGTTGCAGCAAATATGAAACGAAAATTGTCGTTTAGAAATGCGGGAAAGGATAGTCCATGGGTTGATTCTGAATGTAGAAGCTTGAAAGCTGACCGTTGTCACAATATTAAACCAGTTTCGAAAACATAAAGATAAGCAACGCTTAGATGATTACTACGTAACAAGAAATTTATATAACGCTAAAATTAAACAGAAACGAAAGGAATACTATAAGCAGAAACCAGTTAAGCTAGAAAATAATATCAATTCCAAAGAGTTTTGGTCCATCCTTCGGGAGTTGCAGGGTAAGCAATTCAAAAAGTATAATATAAGCAATAAAGAATGGTATGAACATTTCAAACATATGTTTTTGTCTATCGGAAAGGAAACATATAGCACTTTCAGTGTAAACTCGACTACGGGAGTTACTGGCGATTTACTTTATGAGTTTGAAGAATTATAGTGAATATTGTGATATTCTGGATTCGCCAATAGATAGGCAAGAAACATTATATAGCATACAAAACTTAAAGGTGAACAAAGCAGCAGGTGTAGATACTATTTTACCGGAATTTATAAAACACTCGGGGGATATTTAGTTATATTAGTTTTTAACGTAAGTGGCAAGTGGCAACTTCCAATCGACTACTGGAATCGTTATCCCAATCCATAAGAGTGGAGATGTAAATAATGTAGATAATTATATAGGTATAAATCTGCTAAGTATATTAGGGAAAGTATTCGTCTACATCATCGAGGTTAACATTCTGGGCTGATACACTAGATAAAATAGATATTAGGCTTAAGGGCGGGATATAGCACAGTAGATAATATTTTTATATTGCATTCGATAGTTCAGAAGTGTCTTGGTACAAAAGGTAATAAACTATATGCCCTGATTATTGACTTTAAAAAAGCCTTTGACTCGATACAAAAAATAAAACTTTGGGAGGTAATGGAGAAACATGGCATAAGCCCTAAGATGAATACATTGCTCAGAAATATGTATGATAAAGTCAAAGTTGTATCAGAAATAACCATGACATTTCAGATTCTTTTACCTGCAATTCTGGTCTTAGACAGGGATGCATTTTAAGGCCGTTTCCGTTTTCAATGTTTATAAATGAATTTTTGATTATTCAAAGTATTGGTTCTCATGGCATCCAGTTACACTCTTATTTGACGAATAGTTTTTATTAATGTTTGCCGATGATATGGTTTTATTTTCTTCAAGCGTCATCGGGTTACAACGGCATATAAATGAATTAGAACGTTACTGAGAAAATGCAGGATTGACTGTCAACATGGAGAAAAGTTAAGTTATAGTATTCAAAAACGGAGGTAAGCTGTCTAAAACGGAAAAGTGGTGTTATAAAGGTCAGCCGCATATCAATATCTTGGAGTATACTTTTCAAATTGCTTATGCTTTTCAGATCATGCAAAACATTGTTCAACACAAGCCAAAAAGGTGTTAATTGGTGTTCTCAAAAGTATTTATAAACTAGTAGATACAACCAATGTATTGATTGCAAATCATTTAACAAAATATTTGACTAACAAATTATTCCACTATTATTGTATGGATCAGAGGTATGAGGAATTAAACATTATGATATTATTGAAAAGATACACTTATATACCTGTAAGAAATTTCTAGTAGTGAAGGCAAGCACACCCAGTAATATGGTGTATGGACAGTGTGGCAGATTCCCAGTTCATATATTTGCCAAAGCTGGAATGATAACATTTCTTAAATATGCCCTCTAATAGATACCCTGTTGTGATATGATGATTCTGTATGATAAGAGAGGAAAGGCAAATTGGCTATCCAACGTTTGTGAGTTATCAAATACTATTAGTTTTGGGGATATATGGCAGAGTCAAAACGAGGATTTCAATTCAAATTTTGTAAATAAGGTTACACAAAGACTGAAAGATATATTTACACAAGAATGGGCTTCATCGCTGTAACAAATGTGTTTACTATAAAATGTTTAAATCACACATATAGAGAATATTATTTGAGTATGTTAGATATAAGGAAATTCCTAAATGCAGTTTCACGTTTCAGGTGCACATCCCACGAGTTAGTAATTGAGACAGGAAGATATTACAATATGGCATTAGAAAATAGAATTTGTAAATTGTGTAATCTTAATTGTGTTGAAGACGAATACCATTTTCTTTTAATTTGTCCTTTGTATACTGTCCTGAGAACAAATAATATTCCAAAATATTACTAGGTACATCCAAACAGGTGTTTTCTATGTTTGCATGTGAATCTTTGCTGGTTTTTGTACTATAGGCAAGTATAGGAAATAAAGATTATCATAACTAAAATCGTTTGTATGCACATTTGTATCTCTAAACAAGGTTACACATGACTTCATATATGCTTCATGCTTGAAGAGTTACACATTGGTAAAAGCAAAGTCGTAATTTTAATGTTTATATGAGAAAAATGCTCCCAAAACGTACTAATTCTAGTGATTGAAATACTTGTATTATTTACACATATATATAGTCGCATTTCAGTATATGAACACAAGCACTTTATTCATTGGTTCATATGGCATTTTGCATTGATATTTTAAAATTCTCACCCATTTTACTCAAACTAATAACCCACAGTTGATTTACAGTGAAGCTATCACTTACTCAATTGCAATTAATTTACTCGCTCTCAAAAAGGATGTTCACAATCCCGTTACGGTTCGTTAATCACCGCACAGAAATTAACACCTAATTAATTTATTGCTACAATAAACTCGGGATCAGAGTCAATGCAGTTCACACTTCCAACACCGTTATCCAAACATACGATTGGTTTGGTACATATTAAACATTAGTTAGCACGAATCAGACTATATATTAATATTTAATTAATTAATTAATTATATCGTAAGTTTGTTCATACAGCTACAAAATATGCTGTATTTCTGTATTTGGTTTGTTATTTATCCATGTATAATTCAATTAACTAAATTTAATCAATTGACTGACTACAGTCGCGTGCTTGTAATTTGTACTTCTGTAAATGTTTTTGTACTACCGAACGTTTTTTTGGAGTAAACAGTTTGTAGCTTTGTATTTGTAACATTGGGATGACATACTATACCACCATTCACGCATTAAAGAAAGTAAATAATTACAAAGATGAGTTCAATGAATAATAATAATAATTAATAATGATTAATCGTCCTGTGTAAGACATATCATATTCACTTTATTTTTTAGATTTTATACATAGTTGTTTTGTAAGTCTAGCATGGGTCTGTAACCTTTGGAAGTATATAAGAACGCAATGTTACCATTTTTTGTAACTGTTTCCAGGTTGAAATGATTTGCGCCATCAGCATTATATTTTTTACCCAAACCGAACATTGGTTGATATATCTATGATATATCTTAACAATTACTACTGTATGTTTTACTGTAGTTTGATAATACTTGTTGAATCATGTGTCACATCCATAATCATCTATGAGGTTCACTGAATTCAACTACATAGTAAACAAACCATCTTTGTTACAAAAGTTTCCTGCAACGACAGGCAGGCTCTTACGTAATATACATAAACCATATCACGGGACCGTGGAATGTTAAACAACTGTCCCTTTACATTAACAGAAACACTTCTATGAACAGATACGACTCAGCGACTTCACTACATAAGCAAACCATACAATAGAAACCATACTTAGCCACATTGACGTATCTTAAAACATAATGACTGACACATTACACAAAAGTAAGTTACTTCAATCACACACAAATCCGACTAATGCTCCCATAAATATGCAACATACATGTAGCGCTATATCATTGTAGTTACATATAGAAATGACTCCAACTTGCTTTTCTAATTATTGTTTTCTTATTTAACATCTTAGACAATGTGCATTATATTTCTCAGCATAGACACCCGAGTCTACCACTAGGTACATATATCCCCAGCTCCCAGCATAACTCTTCACTTACATCCTTCCTACATCACCGTCCCCATTCCCAGTAATTTTCCATGCCGCTACCAAACCCTGCCTTAGTAATCCTTCAACCATATATTTACCAATGACTATCTCGATCTATGCCCATAACCCCCAGTCACTCACTATTAATTACTTTCTATTCCCAGTTCCAAACTTCACCCATCATGTTATCACTCACCCTAGATCGACTCACATCTCCTAACATTAAGGCACAAACTGTGCCTCTACATGTACATCTACAATTAAATTGAAACTACAGTTCAAGTACCCACGACCCTTCCTTCCTAGACCTAAGCAAATAAACATAAATATCAAACCCCTAACTCGTAGCCACTCAACTCAACACAGGCAACACAGGCAACAGCGGCCGTCCCAACCTCCAATCTATAGCCACAAGTACACAACAACACTCATGCCTCTCACTGACGAACTTCACACTGAAAAACGGCACGCCACACCCAGTCACCTACCCTCAAAACTCCACAACCCCAACCACCAACATACAGATTTGTAAAAATTGTAAATAAACCTGTATAATTAACATTAATTAAGTTACTATTATTATCAGACTACATTCATGAAGGATATAAATTTTCATGCTAATTCCAAAACTTCATTCTTTATTATGTTAATGTTATTAAAGTGTAAAATGCACTCTGAAGTAGTTAATTTAATATAAAATAGCTCATGCAAAAGTATACAAGAGTATACAAAAGTTTCCTAGAGTATACAAGAGTATACAAAAGTTAACAAAAGTTTCCAAGAGTATCCTGAGTTTGGATACCCGGCGTATACTGATCAGGATATTTTTGGATACCCGACGTATACTGCCGTATACTGCTTTGGATACCCGACGTATACTAGTCAGGAAACTTCAGGAAATCACTGTATTTTCTCCTGTGACACATATGTGTAACCAACTCATTGTTATCTAATGAGTGATCTCACCACGGTTGAGTAATAACTCTTGCTTGTCACCATTTAATTTATGAAGGTAGGGCGTAGTAAGAAACGTTTGAAACAATAAAACGCTATCTTCCATTTCATTTGTCTTATCCTTCTCTTGCACTGGTATCGTTATTTCGTACCGAACAGTCTGTATGACAAATCAATGAAATTGATGAAAACAAGTACTAACGACTTGACAGCCTTAACAAGAGGGATACTAGGGTGATATAAGTTTACTTCCTATGTCGTATACATGTGTCACAGGAGAAGGTCCATAAACGAAATGCTTGTGTTGGTATTGGAAAACGGAATTTTATTTGAAGCAATAGTGAAACTAACAGGCTTTGACCAACAAACCATATGCTGCTTTCCTGTCTGATATATCTTAACGATGAGATATATTTCCTCCAACCTCTTGAAACAGGAATCCAGACAATTTTATTAGATAACTAGCATGTAAAGATATCTTAAGGTCAAAGCTTCAAACATCAAAAGGAAGAAATTGAAAGAGCAATAACCTCCAACGACAGCCCAAGAGGGTCAGGTCCAGTACCAGGATTAGGACTTAGGCAATTGAAACATTAGTTTAAATACAACTATCTTGTTTTGAAATTTATGGTCATCACCTGTGTGCTTGTAAAACCTCTTACTGTTAAGTAAATCATCATTTGCATAGATATGCATGCAGACAATTTTAACTTCTACAGTGTGGATGGACGGGTTTCTGAATATACGCGGTCTAGTTAAAAGAGGTATCACTGTACATTGATTTCTGTGATAGAGTAATCAGTACCAAACTTGGGTGAGACAAGTTTAAGAACATTTGCAACCAACAATGAAGAAGAAAATACTAATCACGTCATGAGTCAAAAACTGGAATGCTCATCTAAATTCCTCTCACGAAATGTTTACCATCAGTTCTTAGCCACCCCAGACAAAATGGAGCTGAGACCTATTCAACCTGATTGAAACAGACATAGAGACTGTTTTATTTGAAGACCGGCACATGTTAGGATCCAACACAAAGACATGTTGGCATATTAAACAGAGATCAAAGAACCTAAACAATCAGTAAAGAAGATGGATTAAAAGATGTCTTATACGACGTCTTAAAATCCTTAGAAGTCCAGGATCATAACAAGAACTGTGGCTTGGGATAGAACAAAACAAAACAAAACTAATAACAAATTACGTGACTTTGTGTAATGTTTATGTGTTTTTAGTTTTGTTTTATCCTTCTATACTCTAAACAGAAATACTAATGGAATTTCACATAACGTGCACTAAAATGTAAGTGCAACTTTTCGTAATAATAACTGGATAAAAACATAATATTGAACTGATTTCAACAATTATTATAGCTGTGAACCTTTTGATAAAATGTTATCAAGTTATGAGTATTGATTACAGCTATGTATTTAAAGAGCCATCAAGGATGTTGATGAACATATAGGAAAATTGCCAAAAATCTATCTCAATGGAATTTATACACTTAATTTTTCAAAAAAAATTTCGACCCAAAATAAGCCGAGAACTTAGCACTAATTAGTAAAGGTGTTGTCCAATCTAAATATAGATCCAGTCTATTATTTTCAACCGCAAAGCATCATGGTTTAAGTCACACACTGTATACAAAGACGCGAAAGAATAACAAAGTTTATGATCAATGAAAGAAATTGAAATATATAATTTTTGGCGGCTGTTTATTTACCATTTCATTTCATTTTGTATTTGCTACAGAAATTGTAATATTGTTTTACCCAACTAGGTATTTTGTTTGAATTTTATAATTAATGACAGTAAAACTTTGTCATAATTTGCTGGTCTTATCTCAATAAAAAATACATTAAACAGGCATTCTAAGATGCCTAGCGGCTAGAACATTCGAAATAAAAGTACTTTATCAGACGATAAAGGTATAGTTTTTGTGATGATGTAACAATTGAATTACGTTTCCGCTCCCCTCATAGGCACGTGTGCAGTTGAAAAGACTGTGTTTTTCTGCAAATGATAATGTCCTAAAACAACAGGAGCGTCGTTATAACAATTATTGAAAGAATGTGTTCTTTTGTATCCGAATTAGTCTTAAATTTTAAGCTACATTTGTACTTGAACCAAAACGACGAAATCCGCATTAGGCAACCCCAGGAACCACTATGACGTCACACCAGAACAATGACGTCATAGTCGCTGTTGTCGCACGGCTCGTCAGTTGACCCTGATCAGTAATTATTAATATTAAGGAAGTAAACTCTATTTTTCTTGCAAAATTACTCAAAGCAGAATGTTGTGTTATGGGTTATCTTAGCAAAGTAATAAAGTTCGCTGTACCCCAATGTGTTTTGTAATAAAGTTTAGTTTTGCTCTGAACTATTATAACGTCAAAGTACTCGGACTACCGTTCTCGTACTCTAACTATAATAGTTCAGGGCAAAACTATACTTGATTACAAAACACATTGGGGTACAGGGAACTTTATTTCTAAATAATGGGTATATTCTCAGGACTTTTAGAAACAGTGTTTATAAAGCACTCGTCACATTCAGTAATGTGTGACAAGGGTAACTTTAAAGAGAAACACTTGCAGCACATGGGTTGTTATGGCGACTTGCGCTAGAGTAGTAATTTTACGAAATAAATGGGATTCTGTTTATATGACGTCAGATACCCTTAGAGAGCGCTACTTAGAGGTGTACTTATCTTTGAAACCAGATTTCATTACATTGTGTGATATTAAAATTATTTATCACACGTCATGTTGTAGATTAAAGATTTCTCTGGCGATTGACATTATAAGTATATTTTCCCAAAATATTTTTTTTATTTGAAACACTAACATTTATTTTCGTCTTTCGTTTTTACGTCTTATTCCTCTAATATACGATGAATTGTTAGAAAATATAGTAGGGGAATGTCATTGAGATCCGGGGGCTGGATAGCGCAGTGGTTAGCGCGTTCGGCTTCGGATCAAGAGGTCCGGGGTTCGAATCCCGCCAGGGGCACGGCAACTTTGTCTGCAGTAGAGAACTGTTCTATACGCAGTCAGGTTTGGGTGCAATGCTACACTGAATTTCAGTGCAGTACCACCCATGGTTCGCTAGTTCCAGCCGTTGCTCGCAGGTTTCACCGCAATGCATAGCCACATGGCGTTGCGGGCTTTCTCCCTGCCATAATACTAGCAGCCGCGATATAAGTGAAATACTAGATTGTATAACATGTCACCTTATATATCCATAGCAAACATATCGACCTGGGGAGATATTAGATATCTTTCCCAAAATAACATCAACGTATCCAAACATTTATACAGACATGTTTCTTAAGTATGACAAAAGCAGACGACGAGAGATATATTTTGGAAACATTAACGTGTCTTTCACCATGTGTGAAAAATGAAAGCCAAGTGCGAGGATATCTATGATACAAATGACTAAATTAGCCACTAGGCATTTTACAATCCTATGCTCTTAGGGCTTCACAATAATGAAAATAACGAAATTGAATGCTAGCAAAGGAAGTAAAAAAGAAAAATATTTTTTGAAAAAGTCTGAAGCCATGCCATTATAACAGTAATGTGCAACTTACATTCGTATGGTGACGTTATTTCTATTGACGTCCATGTTAATATAGTCTAGGATACATACTTTTCATGAAACAGGTTTTGGTTGTAAAACCTGTATGCTTGATTTGCAATAATCTTAGCTTTTTCTGTTGATCATTTACTTGATTCACTTACTTGTGTACATTAAATATATTAAACATATTCCCATCGATCGTCATGTTAACTGCTGGGCTGCTTGTGGTATACTGCCGAACAATGTCCAACAACACAATGCTTGAAAAGAAACGAAAGGTTTGTCCATGAAATAATTCACACACTGGTCACAGGTCTTAAAAATGAATTACACCAAGTTACTGACACGTCGCTATAGTTAACGCTCAATCAATCAATATCAATATAGTCATTTCTAGAGCGCTTATATCCAGTTCTGGAGAGGACTGTTTAAAAGCGCTATTGACAGTAGGCTATCTCAAAGAGGTGGGTTTTCAGTTGAGACTTGTAAGTCAGGTTATCCTCTGCTGATCTTAGGAAGCCAGGAAGCTTGTTCCACGGAGATGGGCCAACACATCGAAAAAACCTATCTCCAAAAGTTGTTTTACGACCAGGAACTATCTCACAGATGTGTTGCTGAGATGACCGCAGTTGGAGTGATTGCTGATATACCTGTACAAGCTCGGTCAAATACGTTGGTGCATCTTGGTGCAAGCTCCTGAACATCAGCACAAGGATCTTGTATTGAATCCGTTGACGAATTGGCAGCTAATGTAGGCCCGTTAGGACTGGTGAAATGTGCTCCGATTTCTGTGTGCGTGTGACAACTCTTGCGGCTGCGTTCTGGACTTTCTGCAGTTTGTTGAGAAGGTATTCAGGGATGCCTTGAAGCAGTGAATTGCAATAGTCCATGCGTGATGTGACATAAGCATGCATGAGCGTGGCTGCACTGGACTTGTCGATGGATTTCCTGATGAGGCCGATTTTGCGGATTTGGAAATAACTGCTTCTGAAGATGTTACTCACATGTGATTCAAGGCTCATGGTAGAGTCAAACACAACGCCAAGGTTTCTTGCTGTAGTGCATGGCTCGGTAAGGCAACCTTCAATTTCAATTTGCATGGCAGGTAGATGTTTTCTCTATGATCTAGAGCACAGCACAAGCATTTCAGTTTTGTCCTGATTAAGTTTCAAGAGGTTGTTCGTCATCCACCGCTGAATGTCTGATATGCAGCATTCAATGGATCTACGGGCAGATTCCCACGACGACGATTGCAGAGGCTTGAACCCAAGGTAGAGCTGAGTATCATCAGCGTACAGGTGAAAACGAAGTTGATGAGAACGAGCTATGTCCCCCAAAACTGAAGTGTATATCACAAAGAGTATAGGCCCAAGCACTGATCCTTGTGCTACACCAAACTGGAGGGGGTGACGTTTAGAGACCTTGCCCTCAATAAACACAGACTGATGTCGGTTAGATAGGTAGGATCTAAGCCAGTTTAGTGCAAGCCCTTTCACACCCACGCTGTATGCAACCTCTCTGTTGCGTGTAATTGTGTCAACCTACATTTTGGTCATTGTGATACAAATAATGAGATTTTTATTCAGTCACATAAAGAGTAAAACAATGCAATTTTAGTAACATTCACACGATTTGAAGCTAGCTTAGACATGAATACCGGTAATGAGAAAATCATGATTTTGAGTGAACTGCAATGTGTAAGGAAAATACAGAAACATAGAACAGGATACCTCTATGATCTGTGTAGTAAGTCGAATTCATGATACCGGACAAGTGAATATTTAAACAAGTGAACCTAAATATGCACTAAAATCATACTTTGAAAACAGTTGCCTCAATACATTGTTGTCAAATTTGAATGTTCAGTAGAAACTGCTCCATGACCAGCCTCTCCTGCTTAAGTTGGACAGACACTCACATGGTCATTTCAAAGAAACAATTTCACCAAATTAGGAAACTGTTAGTATTTGATAATGAAAGTAGAGACAGATAGCTATATGTTACATCATAGTAACGCAATTAGCAATTAAACTCCGACAAATCTGAGATTACCTTAAGTATTTGTAATCTGTCAAACTCATTCAAAAAGGTTCCATTAGAAACGTATAGCTCCTTGCAAAGTTAATGAATAACAAGTGTGTTTGATGTATTGTACAGCAATCAATATTCTTAGCAGTAAAGATAAAGGTATTATCATGAATGTTGTTAACTTTCTTAAATATGTATGTAAAACTAGAACTGCATTTGTACATTCATATACTTGTTATCTTTTATGTGCGCTTGTTTCAAATTTGTAATGTAATTGTACTTTGAAACTTTGGCCTTTATACTGAATAAAATGTCTGTCTGTCTGTCTGAATAACAAGTAAAATATAAAGTAATACAGAATGTTATAGCAAAACTATTTAACATGATGAGACTGTCCGTTCATTACACACTGGAGTCCCACAGAAACTATACCATGACAAATATGCAATTGAAAAGATCGATTTGAAACAACCATAATTGGTATGAGCCGAGCCCAATCGAACTGATTCCATTCTTTATCAAAATTATTAATTTATCTTCTGAGGAGAAAGGTTTTTATGATTTTCCTTTATTTGCTCATTAAGAAACTGTCAGTAAATGATAATGTACACACTTTCAAAGGATCTATTTCTACCTTTGACACTAACTTTTTATTTATCTTGGTGAATGTTTTATAGTTCATGACATTGATATCAGCCTCTGAAACTATCAAAGCATAAGTATGATAATTTCCAAAATGTACGTTGTACAACTGACTACCTTGCCAATCTTCCGATTCGTTTTCAACGTGTATAACCTTTTCAGTTAGCAAGGGTTGTTTTAGTTCACTACAACCAGGCCTCGCTAGTTTCCCTGATTCAACCTAGCCTTCTTTCTACAGGCACCTTTTTGATACATAAGTCATACTTACGTTTTTGGATGTTCTCGATGATTCCGCTCTGACTTGTAAAGACTTGTACGATCCTGCTGTTTACTAATCCGGGTTGTGTTGACAGTCCAGGTTACGTAACCAACATTTTTTCGTTGTGTCCTGGGGTCGTAACCGGGTACTTCCAAAACAATAAAGTCCAGATGATCGTCTAGATTGTTTTATTTCAATACCAGTTCACAGACACGGGTCGACAGTTTCCAAAATTCTGTACATCAGTGAATACCTACAGACTTTTTCTAAAAGATGCGCTTTAAAAATACGAGAAAAAAGTAAATCACAGCGAATTCGTATGTCACGTGGTTTAGCCACCATTGTGATTTTAGACACATTTACAATTTTCCGACCCCATGCACCTTCGACAATCTTCTCCTCTGTCTGAAGGTACTTGCAGCTAAGAGCTCAAAGTTGAATTTGTGCAGCAGAAGCAGTAGTAATTAAACGTTACTTAAATGCATTAGCGAACTCCTAATACCTTTTTCACAGTGATCATTCAAAGTAATGGAGTTTTCGAAAAAAGAAACTTTTAAGGAGAAATAACTCAAAGGGCTAACCCCGAATTTCAAGATTTTTTCAGGAGAGTAAAGCAGGACTATGGCCTTTATGAATCAACATTAAAATCGAAGATGAACAGTTATTTCTGGTTGTGAGAACATGTACAACAATAAAGACAGTGATAGCCCTCAGTATGAAGTCATCGGCCGAATAATTTAAGGTCCAGTTCGAATCTAAATCTTCATTTTTCCATGGGGAATAACTTCAAAATGTAGATAGAGAATTTAATAATTTGTTTAATATACGTAATAACCAGGCAAGAAATAAAGTAAATCATGGCGAGTTCATAGATCACGTGGTTTGGGTGCCATATTGATTTTCTTTACAATTTAGGTATCAATAATCATACAGATGTGTTAGAACCTTGCATCTTGTTTTGAAAGATGCGCAATATCATTGGAAACCGGTATTATTTGATTATATTTCAATTAATTGAATCATATATGCGCTGAATCCATTCATCGTCGCTTGCGATTATATTTACTCTTGTAATTACTTTTACATTTGAAAAAGGACAAGTCGAACTTAAAGATAAAATCATTTATTGATATGAGGAGAGTTCGTGTTAACTGCTTTCAAGAGTAGTTCACTTACATTCACTAACAGTTCTCTACTTCAGACACGATTACAAAAATGCAGAGCCCGAGGCGGGAGTTAAACTCTGGATCTCATGATCCAAAGTCAGATGCAATAACCACTGCATTGTTTCGTCCCTTATTTTATGAGTACAACAATATGATGTAACTACAAATCACATACAAAATACTAACGTATGTACAGTTTGTAGTAAATTCCATTAAAACATTAAGATGAAATGTAAATAGCACTAATACAGGTAAATACAACCATGTCGAGTTGTACCCTGTGGTTATCACAAATGTGATCAGCATCCATTGCCACAAATGTATATCACGAGAGCCTAAGCAGTATGTTTATAGCATAATAAAAAGCAATGGCGATACGTGTTAACCAAATGAGTGGAAATAGTTGATATCAGAAGACAGAAGGGTGAGATTATATTATATATCATTCAACATCAGTTTTCAAAAAGTTTGAGCAAGAGAATTAACATATCTAAAACGCAACGTCCTCAACAGTGCAATCAGTGAGGCCAAAGCATTGTTATGTCATTAACATTATGAGACCATAGCATTGTTATGTCATAAACTTTGAGACGTTATAGCATTATCTCCATTATAATGTCAGGTTAGCTCTTTGAATTAATTCCAAGCAACTGTAATTATTGTTTATTTTACAATATCAATATTATACCAATTGACCTCCCTCGTTTTTATCATTGTATTTATTTACATATTTAATAAAGCCTTCATGTCATTGTTTATTCACCACTAAAGTACTTACTCCCCTCATGTTTGTATTGCAAATCCTCATTGTTTACATTCTCAAGCTTTACCCCCCTCATGGTTGTATTACAAATTCCCATTGAATACCATTCTTATGCATGTTAATATCCGTGATTGAGTTTCCTCAACATTGTTTTGTTTGCTGTATACATATTTTGTTATTTCCTTACATTCCACATTCAAGAAGTGAGCATATACTCCGAAACGTCATGTATTTTCACATAAAAAAGGTTGTTATCCAGAAAAACGCCCTGTTCTTATCTGTTATCAAGTCCTGAGCAATACATATCACTCGACTTTAAACAGGCTTCTGCAGCATAAGGTTAAGAAGCAGTAGTTTCACGTTTGTGATTACCAAAAGTACAAACTTGCTTTGTGATCGCCATTTATGTTCTGAGAAAGCAATATTAACATGGTGCGACAAGCAACATTTTAAAATAAAAACAATTCAAGGAAAATAACTTTCTTATATTTCAGATTAATGATTGTCAAATTGTTTGTGTGCAGATCAACAACATGGACATCCTTGCCAGTATAATAAGACAGGTACAGTTTGTTATCAAATACTAAACAACTTTTTACAATCATGTGTGTCTTAACTACTGCTGAATCTATCAAGTTAACCATGTCAAGGGTAACAACCTTGTAACCATTGTTGAAGTACAACAAGTGCGTGATGGCATCGTAGAATAAGAAAGTCGCACTTGCCTTCTCTCTCAACGTCTTTAAAACGCTTCCCTCATAATTGAGTGACATGATCTTTTTCTTCAGTATACAAAACACGTATATTTCTTGTTTGTCTTCATTGACAGCTGCTGTATAAATAAGATATTGTAATTTTCTGAAAACCTTTTTACCGGATCCATTTGCTGAGAAACGGCCTAACTTACGAGTAGTCGATGAAACATAGAACACCAACTCTCTACTCTCATCATTAAACATATACTTAACGAGAATGTGTTTAAATAGTTGAACTGTTGTATTTAGTAGCGTTTCAAATAAATACACCCTCGAGTATTTTGAAAATATAAACCTCTTTGATGATGCAAAATATAAAACGAATCTCACGGATGAATCAAAGTAGGGGAAACAGCTCATATGATAGTCAGTAAGGTCGATCTGAGTTATGTATGTATCGTTGCTTAGATATGGAACAAGAAGAAGTTTTCTGTTACCAAACGATGGTTGAGTTATCTTAGGCTTCTTTGTTCGATCTTTGGACACCATCTTCACTGCTGCTAAAATGGATGAGGTTTGAATACATCAGTCTTGTGTCGTAACATTGAATAAACAAACCTAATGTGTAAAAATCAGTTCCAACCATGATACTTGTATGTCTATTTAGTGTGATACAGTTAATCAAAACGCTGCTTCCATTGTGGTGAAGTGAGCTAACCAGTTGCTAATGCTTTGTTCAGGATCATTTGCATCAATTGTGTCAGTAAAAAATAATAGCATATCAAAATAAACATTTATGTATCACAAAGGTAAAATTGCTTTTGTAAAACCTATTCGCCATTTTTACATTTTTACATTTGGTATCACTTACCTTTAACACACACCATTGTTTTTCTCCGTGATTCAATCAGTCTCCAGTGGTTCCTGCACGATCCGTCTATTCGCTGTAATGTATTTAATTAGTGCATAATTTTAAACCACAGCTTCAGTTTAAGAACTCATGAATACAGTCATTCAGGTTTACGCATTATTAGCAGCTTCCACTTAGTCAGAGCTGCTATCAGTTTTCCGCAGTTTCCCTCGCCGGCGCGTTTTGTATTGGCTATAACTTTTTTCCTAGAAGGTTTTGAGAACCCATAGACATAACTTCTTACTTATGCCCCTGGGGAATTTGTTTGACATGATCACATTCAAGGTCAAAGGTCAAGGTCACGAGTTCTGAAATTCCTATAATAATCTTTCTAAACAGGATAAATTGAAGAAATATTTGTGCTATGAGGCTCTTCTTTGGTGTATATCAACTATGGAGAAAGGCCAAGATTTGAAAAGGTTTTCGGTAAAGGCCAAGGTCAAAGGAACAAATGTCTTATTTCAACTACTAACACTGAATTATTACATGATTGTTATATACAATGAATAGTGATCATTGATTGTTTGACCTTGAATATCAAAGGTCATGGTCACAAGATAGGGTCAAGGTCACCAGTTCTGAAATCACTAAATAACTTGTTTACAAGAAGGTATCAACACCTCATAGTTTCTTTCTTATACACCTGGTGAATGACTTTGACATGTTCACATTCAAGGTCAAAGATCAATGTCATGAGTTCTGAAATCAATACAACAATCCTTGTAAACTTCAAACTTTGTTTGTGCTATCAGGCTCTTATTTGGTATATATGAACTATGGAGAAAGGCCAAGATTTGAAAAGGTTTTCGCTAAAATCGGTTATAGGTCATGATCAAAGCGAGGTCACAACTTAAGCATGCTTTTGTGAATATGCTGTATTTTAACTATGAACACTTTGAGTCATTGCATGATTGTTATACACGATGAAAAGTGATCAGTGATGGTGTGACCTTGAAGATCAACGGTCAAGGTCATGAGATATTGGTTAAGGCCACGTTAATCCTTTAATCAAATTTTGAAATAAGAAATAGGTTTTAAGAACAAACTTGTGAAAAGTGACCCCAGTAATAACTCGAATAATAAAAAAGTTTTTGTTAAAAAGAAATCCCATTTTATTGATGCTGACGAGAAGGCGGAACCGGGAAAGTTGAGAGCATAAGTTTCGAAGCTGCTCTGCTTTTGCGGTGTCCCGCAAATGCTCATCTAGTTTGGATAAACTGTTCATGCTGACAAGCATTTAATTCTTAATTGGAATGATATATGTTTGGGATTAACTTGACACAAATTTTAATATATATATATATATATATTCGTACCTTGTTGTCATTGCCCCCTTAATCATTTCCAGTTTTGTTTGAAATCAGTAATTCACATCTCAAGAGAGAACCGTTGTAAATGATATCAGTTTCATATTGACAACAGTTCATTCTTCATTGGAACAATGTAAGTTTGGAATTAACTTTACACAAATTAAAAGTAAAATCTAAGCCATACCTTGTTAGATTTGCTACCATTATCATTTCCAGATTTGTTTGATATCTGTAATTTACATCTCAAGGCGGAATCGTCGTATATGATATCACTGCAACCTCCCATCATACTACACAGCTTATGACACAGTGCTCGTCCACATGGCTTTCTCATGTCATCAATAAGTGGTGTAGTATTTCCAAAAGAGCAAGTAATGTAGGTTGTCACCAAGATGTCGAGGTAGAGATGAAGCATCATCTTCATGAATTTCTAAACAGTACCAAACTTATATTTAGCAAAGCAGTATATATATACAACGTGTATATTTAGTAGACGATAGTTATTCCTGTCAAATACTAAACGCTTCAATAAGAATGGTGGCAAGAAAGGAGGAAAATTAAAATAACCTCTATATGCAATATTATATATTATATTATATTGTATATGTATTTTCTCCAAAAGTATCCAACTTGACCTGGTCAAAGTTCCTTGACGTCTGTGTGAATATAGGAAAGCCTTCTTCTATTTGGGAACGTGATTGACCAATCAATATTTCTCCACCCATTCAAATGTTGGCACCTGTCAAGATAGTGATGCCTTCCAAAGATTTGTTATGATGCCAGCATACTTTATTTATGATACATTTCCAAGATTGAGATATAATGACAAACGATTTAGTGTGTATATATTTGTTTGTTTGCTTGAAATTTTAAATCTTGCTAAAGTTTAAAGAGTGTTTTCAATGAATACAATTACACGTTTGTCATAAACGTTACTAAAATGTTAAGAACTTTACCTCTGACAAAAACATCATCTTCGTGAATTTCCCAAAATAAAAAAAAGAAATGTATTGCGGTACATATTAAATTCATCTTAAATTGTAAATGATTATATCTGACACAAAGTCATAAAATATATAAGTTGAAAAAAATGTTTTAATTAAAACAAAAATATTTGCTACAAGAATCATCATAGTGAATTAGCCTTTGGGAACTTATATTGCTATACATTAGGTATGGTTTATTATCTCCTTAGCAAAATCAACTAAGCATTAGTGAGTATTTGTAGGTTTGTTATTACCCAGCCACAATGAAGTTGTCGGAGGATATAGAAATGACATCCGTCCGTCCATCCGTCCGTGTTTCGTTTCAGGACCAGAATTAAAAAACTGTAAGGCCTAGCTCAATGAAAGTTTATATGTGGAACGGTCATCATGTGTAGATGTGCCTTTTGGGGTTTTCGACCTTTTTGGAATTTTATATTCAACATTTCCATCGAAACATTCTTTAAATAATGTTTAATGTCTCTTATTTTACACAGTCATGTAGCACGACTACGATAATATGCTTAAGTGAACTTTTAATCAAGAAATAAGTATAAGGCCTAAACATTAAACATTCAAGATGATAGCCTAGCGTTATTTGACATTTAAAAATATTTTTCAGCCAATTGTCCTAAATTGTGTCAACTCCTGGTAAACTCATGTAAACTATAGATAACTTGCACTATGAAAGCTTTAACTTATTTCAATATAATATTAAATAATTTACAGACTCGTACCAGTTATAGAAGTTCTGAATTTGATCAACGTAAAACCTTTCAGCTTTTTTCTGAGGACAAATTAACTCAAGTCGTCCGAGTTACCTACATGTGTACATTTACTTAAAACGTTTGCCATATCAATCGCCATATTAAATGTTTTCACAACTATTTAGGTCTATATATTTTATATATATGTTGATCAAGTTACCGCCACTTCCTAGATAAACAATTGCGAATTAAATATTATGCAGCTGTTACCAAGATGATTCCTCACAAACTTGATAAATGTGAACAGGATCAGAATTTGTTAAAGAAAATGTAGTTATCCTTGACTAAATTAAGATGCAAGTCTATGGAAATACCGTCACCTTACGAATATTCAAGTATCGCCGTTTTCCCGTTAGATCCAATGTAGTCCGGCAGCCAAGCCCCGATTTTCACCCTAGGTTGGAAAATGCGTCCATAGAATTTATTTTACAGAAAGTGAATCTCTTGGGTATATACTATAGGAAACTGAATTATGACACTTTGTCATCATTGAGCGTTTTGAATAATTAATGTGTTAATTAGTAATTAGTACATGTATATACCCATAGGGTTCACCATGAACACATATTTTGTAAGGACGCACTTTCCCAGTCACAAGGGCTGGCTGCCGGTCTCATGTTATTTTAGTGCAGCTTATCGTGACAGTTAACGAAAACTTGTAATCTAACATCTTATTATTATGTTTATAATTTTCTAATTCATTAACTTTTAGCATGGTTTTGGAAAACGGCAAAATAGTGACTGGGTAGCCTATTTGTTTACAGTAACGTCACTTCTCCATTGCCACCACCATTTAATATGTAACCTAGAAATCTAGAAAGGGCTGAAAAAAATGCTCATATATCGATCAGTAATTGTTTGAATGTTTAGTTATAACCTTGTATCCAAAATCAGAAACTTGATACGTGTTGCGGAGTAGTCTAGATACTAGATTTCCTGTTTCGATGTCAATTTTCAGTTAAAATAGTTTGAAAATTGAGATAATTAAAGTTATCCATGCTACACTGAAATAACATGGAATATTATGGGTATAAGGGCGATTCTTGCAACACTTTTGGCACGAGTCTGTATATTGATCTGCTTCAGTATTGACTACATAGACTGTCGCTGGAAAAGTCAGTCCCGCACAGAGGATGCGAGCCACAGTTTACAATGTTGTTTTAAATTGGAAATATGATTCCAAATTTGATATGTCTATATTACAAATTTGATATGCCTATATATTTTCATACTAAAATTAAGTAGCCCCTGACTTTATTTAAGTGTCATGTTTACATTTTCGATGAAAGGATTATTTAAAATCTTCATTGATATTACGGGGACAAAAATGTTTTTAAAGATTGTTATTTCTTAAAATTTCTTAATAACCATTATCAAGGGTTGATCATATACTCTTTGTGAAAGGATAACCGATTCACCACTGTTGTTAAATAAAATTCATTACCGCCCTTCCTTGAAAATAATAAACTCACACAATACGACACCTCGGCCCGTAAGCGCAGCTATTGTTTAGTGAATATAGGAATCGGAATATATATAGTTATCAGTTGTAATTAGTCCTTGAAATATATTTCTTTTACACATGAGAATATCATAAAACGGAGATTCGGATCCAACAGTTTAATATTTTTTAATATGTTGGTTCGCACAGATGAAACAAAAAGTAGGTATGTTTAGTATTTATGTTAGTCAGTCTGTCTCTTCTGTCTTAACATTTGTATTCTAAATATTGTCTTTAACAGCTTTTATACAAACGTCGGTAGTGGTGAATAATATATTTATGTATTCCACTTGTTAATACCGATTTATGTGACAAATGGCAATCAATATGAATTAATTTCAAGTAACTAAAATGTCTTTAAGTGGCTAAACTTGTGCCGCTTTCTTTCATGGTCCTGTGTTTTTGAATGGCATCACCATGGTATGACATCATAGTGATCAACCCGTGTTGACGTCACAATGGCCGTCACAGTGGTCTAAGGCAATTTTTAGATTTTTGGGATATTGTCTATGTTGATGCTGTTTATGAATGTTTATCACTTTATACATATATAAGCATACAGCAAATAGTGTATGTGACCATAGTGTATGCATACACCTCGTCATAAGTAGCGCACAACCCATTTGACATTGAAACAAAGAGAAATATGTTTTCAGCGGTTGACATTACAAGTAGTTACGGAATATCCCACATCATATGTGAGCATGCCATCACAAACACACCTTGATCCGAGCTGCACGTGCATGCATACACTGAATGTACTCGCGGAATCGAGCAACCAATGTACGCCATATCTTAATCACATGTGTTTATGTATTAATACGTTAAACGAAGTATATGTCTACCTGTTAATCTGTCAGCCTCTGTTGTCTTGACATTTTGTCTTTTATAGCTTTTTTACCACTGTTGGTTAAATGGTTGGTATTAAATGATGTCGCTGATGATTATATGATTTTGAATGATTCCGTCTTGTCTCTTTATAACTGTAGTTTGAAAATATAATAAGAATCACCATAAAGATGTGAGATGATTTAGGGTTTGTGTCGCTTAGCAAACCAAGAGTGTCACTTTGCTGAAATTGGATTAATTATGCAAACATAATTTCAATATTGGAATAAAAAAAGGTGTGGTAAAGCAAACGTTAAATACCTCATATCGTGCTATGTCAAAATCAATATGAGATAATATAACAAAACAATCAAATCTTCTGTTTTTAAATGATACAATTGTCATCTCTTTTTTAAGGATTAAAACCACTTGTTACTATTTTAAAAATACTGAGATAATATCACCAGACCGTAATAATATAATTATAATAATTCTGTATAAAATTTTCGGATTTGGTGGTAATCGTTTTGAAAAATGTTACATTCGCTGACAACAATAGGTGCCATACCTCCATATAGTATTAAAGCTCGACTGAAATCTGGATTCGGAACATTAACTCTACCTATTTAAAAAAACACATGGAGCTATTCCTTCTTGAAAGTTCAGTGGTCATGACATTGTAACAAATGAACTTCTGAAACAATCTGTTGCCAGCTTCTAGCTAAATATAATCTGGTATTTCTAAATACGTTGCTGGAAATCATGGTCTTTTCCGTCTTAGGTGCGTAGCTTTAGCCTCCAAAATGTACCCAAGTCTCACAGCAAATATCAATTGGTCGATCTGGGTACCAAAGCGTGAAGAATCGCAAGCCTGCAAATAGCATGTAAAGACACAGATCTGAAGTGTGTTGCAATAAGGAATTGTGTGGACTATATATCGACTCCTAATGCAGGAGATGAGAGTCGTAGCAAAAGAAAACCACACTTCCCCTTCTTCATGGTCGTATCGCCATGTTGCTATACAATTTGTTTACCATTCTTGTTGTTTTGAAGTAAGTTTTCGGCCGAAATGCGAGTTTTATGTACCTTTCAAGGGGTTTGTCACCCGTTTTAGATTATATGAATTCAGTTTAGAGGATTTGAATTCAGTTCAGGAAGTTTTGTAGATTTGTATGCTGTTTGTACGGTAGGCCTACACCGTCGAACCTTTATCATACATTGTTGGAGAACTGACTGAAACCGTTTGTCCAGCACCCATATTCACCCCCACTTCATCAGCAAATCTCCACTTCTTGTTCGAACAACAAAGTTTACCTTTTCAAAGGCGTTCCATTTTCTGCCACACTTTGATGTTTGTCCCAGTTATTTATATAAACCTATATTGATTAAATAAACAATGTATCAACATGTTCTGTTTTCCCGCAAATATGATACACCAGACCTTCAAACATAATGTGGTTACGGGTTCCTCGTGGGTACATTCCACTTTCCAGACTGTACCATCAACTGGACATGTATAGCAGGCCTAATGATCTAAACATATATATTCGATTCATTCTGCAGTTACACTCTCTTTTGGACCACAATGATTCTAATTTGGCTCCTCAACATTGTTCTCTCAGGACATATACTGCAAGTATATGCACAGATTATACATCAGCCATATGGTACTAAAATGTGTGATATACTTTACGAGAGATCCGGGTCCTGTTCATATTATATATTCGTCAAAGTACAGTTGATTTGTCAATTTTATATGAACAAATGTACTTCGAATCTCTAACGCCTCAACTTTGGAGTTACTGTTGCCAACTCTTTGCCGTAAAGGAGATTAACCACAACAACAACGCAGTCAGGTATAATCAGTTATGGATGAGAGCTCAACATTTCGATAACGATTCTTGCATCATTTTAAAGTTTGATTGTGACAGGATGTAAAATTGAATCTATAACATAATTCAGGCGAAGCTAACAATGCGATTACAAAAAACACCAGTGGAAGCCAAAAATACACTGATGGTGGACATGTATATAACAGTATAACAATTTTAAGTTGCATTAGTAAGTTCTTTACATAAGAGTTGAATAACAGATCAATAGAATCTGGCCATCTGGTAGTTAAATCATTTATTTATTTATTTATTTATTTATTTATTTATTTATTTATTTATTTATTTATTTATTTATTTATTTATTTATTTATTTATTTAATTTAAAAACAATCAATGTTATAGTCTATCTATCGATACGATCACACTGGTCATGTCTCACCTTAAATGCTAAATTTATTCAAGCCAATCACAAGTTTGCATATTTTAAAAGTAAAATAGACCAGAGCATTGTTACATCACTAACATTATGACACCACAGCGTTGTTACTTCATAAACCTTGTGACGTCAAAGCAATGTGAGCAGTGTTCCCATTGATGCAAAAGTTTCGTGGTGCCATTAACTGATGACGCATCTGTTCCACAAATTCCATCATGTGTGAATCTGCGCCATGAGCAACCACTTTAGCGTGATTGGAGTATTTCGGCGCAATACAAGACTACTTATTATTATTATTATTATTAGAATGATTTGATTGTAGCGACATCTACATTGTAGAGATCACTTGTAGATACCATTTGATCTCACAATATCAGCAACATCTACTGTGGGAACCAGTTTTGGATAATACATTTCGTTTTATATTCTGTTTCGAAGTCCTGAGCAATTTGTGTATGGTTTAAACGATAGCATGATCAAAATAATATCAAATCAGCAAAATTAACTTTCTTATATTTCAGATTAATGATTGTCAAATTGTGTGTCTGCAGATCAACCACATGAACCTCCTTGACAGTACAGAAGACAGGTAGAGTTTGTTATCAAATACTAAACCACTCTGTATAACCAGGTCTGACTTAACTACTGATGACTCTTTCACGTTAACCATGTCAAGGGTAAATACCTTGAATATATGATTGAAGTACAGCATGCATGTTATGGTATCATAGAATACGAAATTTGCACGCACTGACGGTCTCAACGTGTTTAAAACTCTTCCCTCATAATTGAGAGACATTATGTTTTTCTTCAGTACACAACTCACGTACACTTCTTGTTTGTTTTCATTGACGGCTGCTGAAGATATATGACCTGGTAACTTTCTGAGAATCTGTTTACCGGATCCATTTGCTGAAAAACTGCCTAACTTATGTCCAGTCCATGAAACATAATACACCAACTCTCTACTCTCATCATTAAACATGAACATAATGGGCATGTGTTTAAAAAGTTTAGTCGTTGTATTGTTAAGCGGTTCAAATAAAAACACCATCCTGTATTTCGAAAGTATAAACATATTTGATGATGCAAGATACAAAACTGATCTCAAGATTGAATTAAAATATGGGAACCAGCTCATATGATAGTCAGTAAGGTCAATCTGAGTTATGTATTCAGGGTTGCCTTGATTTGGAACCACGAGAAGTTTTCTGTTTCCAAACGATGGTTTGGTTATCATAGCTTTCTCTGATGGATCAGGGTCCTTGGACACGATCTTCACTGCTGCTAAAATGGATGAGGTTTATATATATAATATTATAAAATGCTGCATCCATTGTGGTAAGTGAGCTATCAAGTGGTTAATACCTTGCTCGGAATCATTAGCATTACACCTATCAATTGTGTCATGAGTATTAATAACATATCGAAATAAACATTTAAGTATCTCTAATGTTTAATTTGTTTTGTAAAACTAAACCGAGCATTTAACAGTGCAGAATTGATTATAAGTACTTACCTTTAACACACACCATTGATTTTCTCCGTGATTCAATCACTCTCCAATGGTTCATACACGATCCGTCCTCTGGCTGTAATGCATTAAGTTAGTTCAGAAGTTAAACCACACTTAAAGAAATCATGAATACTGTCATTCAGTTTAAGACATTATTTGGATGTACTGTTCATGCTGACCAGCATTTGAATCTTCATTGGAATAATATGTGTTTGGAATTTACTTAACCCAAATTCAAATGAATATAAAGCCATACATTGTTACCATTGCTACCATAGTCATGTCCAGTTTTGTTTGATATCAGTAATTTACATCTCAAGACGGAATCATTGTATATGATATCAATGCAACCTCCCATCATACGACACAGCTTATGACACAGTGTTCGTCCATATGGCTGTCTCATGTCATCAAACAGTGGTGTTTTATTTCCAAAAGAGCAAGTAATGTAGGATGCCATCAAGATGGTGAGGTTAGGATGAAGCATCATCTCAATGAATTTCTAAACAGTACCAAACGTATATCAGTAAAGCAGTACATATTCAACGTCAAATACTGAACATTTCAATAAGAATAATGGCATGAATGAAAGAAAATTAAAATAACATTGATATGCAATACGTATATGTTCTCTAAAAATATCAACATTTACCTGGTAAAACTCCTTTGACGTCTGTGTGAATATAGAGAAACGTTTTTCTTGATGTTAAAGTTTTTGACCAATCAATATGTTCCCACGATTTCAAATGAACACATCTTTCAAGATAACGATATTTTCTGTAGATTTATTAATATGCCAGCACAAAATGATACATTTTCAAACGTTGAGATAGAATGACAGGCAATATCACAGGACAAAAACGGGTTTGAATCAATTTTCCAGATGCCCAATTTGGGGAGGATCCTGAAGCAGATTCTGTTCCTTTTCGTCCTGTATATGTGTTCACCTATTCATTCATTTGGAATTATAAATCTGATAAAAGTTGAAAGAGTGTATTTAATGTTAAAAATAAAACACATATCCAGTCCTCGTGCATTTTTAAAATGACCAAAACTTATATAAACATTACATATATTGAAGAGGAATCCATCTTTACCTAATAATTCATCAATCATGCATGTATGCATCTACTAATAACAAAATAACTCACATATATACATCATTAGAGTATTCTGTTACGAAGTGGAATACACAGGATACGTAATCATTATGTTCATCAATTATAATATTTTACAAAGTTCAGGTAGTTGTTATGTTAGGTAGCAACAATATTTAAAAAACAATGTTGTTTTTGCAGATACAAAATGAACAAGTAATGGTCATCATCAACTAAAAATCAAGCAGAAATGGAAGGACAACCATACCATACGAAAGCTCGAGTTTTAATTAGCATTTAACATGAGATTATCAAAACACAACTGGTGACCAGGAATACATATGTCATGTACATTTGCCTGTGAATGACCAAATGTTATTGTCGAGGTTTCAAATGACGCTCATTTACCATTGGTAAGTTAAAAGGGAAACATATTGGTCAGATACATTTATCAAGTATAATATGGCTATCACTGACATAACAAATGTTACAACAAATGTTAAAAATTACATTCAGTAAGAAAGCTGACGTTAAGTGCTGTTATCCAAGCATAATAACTCGACAAATTAGTTGAATCAACAGATTTTGTTAAATCCAAAACATGTTAACAGTTTGAAACAAACGATGGTAAACTATGGGAGTAGCTGATTTTACAACTTAATGCTTGGTTTACACTAAGCTCACGGTCCCCACGTACGTGGCGAACGTAGCCTATTTGTTTGCAAAAATACTTTTTTCACTTCGCCTTACAGCAACTCCGTTAATCAAGTTGTATCGCGTTTCCACTGACCATTCCCTCACGGACTATTTGGTCAAAACGTTGCGACCATGGAGAACGTGATCATAGTGAAGCTTAGTTCGAAAGAGGACAGTCAAGTGCTCAAAGTCGAGAGACATATCTTCAACAATATTTATGGAACTGGCACATCCGAAGCAGTTATGGAAGATTGATAAAAAACATTTGGAGGAGTTGATTTCAAGGGATGAGTAACCATTTTGTGGACGGGCCGATGGACAAGCCCCTTAAGATTTCACTGCCGGGATTAAAAAATAGATATATATGCCTAAATTGTGTTTGGATTTGTGATAAAGATAGAAGTGATCCCTTGTCAAGTAAACTGTTATAGTTTATGCCCATCTGTATAACATTTGAAGGCGATATTAAATATTAGCAAATTAACATCTATGACATGTAAGTTTTAATATGTCTACACTTGTGTTTTAAATGATTTGCCTTAATCAGAAGGATTTTCTCCAATTTTGAATATGAGTAAGGTCGCAAACAGAAACACGCTTTAAAGACAGGTAAGTGACATATAGGAGACAAACTTAAGAAGTGTTCATGCTAAGTTACGCAATGGCTTAATGTTTCATTTAGACAGGCTAACAATTCGAAATTACATACAACGTTTCAAGGAAATCACTATTTTCAAAATTGGTTACAAGGCTTTAAAATTGTTTTGAATGAAAAAGCTGTGTACGAACAATTACATTTAAAAAACAGTTCTGATATGTTTTACCACATTTAAATTAGATTTTATTCAGTTTACCAAAATGGGTCATTTCAATACAAGTAGCCTCTTCCTGGTATGACGGACGATTGTGGCTATGTATTACTATGGAACCTATGATCATTAGCTGAAATAAGGAAACCATGTAATGACTTGCATTCGAATACAGGAAAGCATTGTATAAAAACTATTTGGCAGTAGAACGGTTTTCTACAGGAAATAAATTTGCAAAGCATCTGACAAGATTGAAACCTCTAACATTGTTGCTGTTGTTATCGCTCTTCAAGCAAAAGACATGGAACGTGTGTACACAACTAAAACAAAACAAATCACCTTCAGACATATTTTAAGTATGAATATATTGACGACTTTTGTAAAACCATACTTTCGTAACCATATATCACAATAACAATAAAATCATTCAAATTCAAATCGGTTCAAATCGGTCGTTACCAACCCAATCAATCCAAAAGTTGGTAATGCACCGACAGCTTTACAAATTGCTTATAATACTTTGGGATTTTTCATCTCGGATGTTACCCTCATTTGCATAATATAAGTTTCAAAACGGATTTCAACTTCAATGGGAAAATTAAACATGAGAGCTATAATCATATCTTTTGGAAATTGTGGTTTGTTTCATTTACCCCCACGTTGTGATTTAGATTTATCACTAATTAATCGAGTGTAATCAGCGTAGTACGGGTAATTCAAATTAAAATATGAAATGTAAATCCAACGTGTCTGTGCGTGATTTGTAAACTGGCGTTTGATTGGTGTTATTTCCTGTCTCAGAAATCACTGTGAGATGTCGCAAGGGTCAATATGCATTTTCTAAAAGTGCATATATGTCCCGATGTGTGCGGAAGATGTCATACAGAGTGCTGTAAAAGTTACCGTGCTATGCTCTAATGCCAAAGGCCCGCACTTGACTCCGGCTGGAGACAATACAAACATTTGACCAAGGTCTCATTCTGTGTTGCGTCCCTAGGCAAGGCACCTCATCCCCATTGCACTCAGACCTCCCAGCTGTGTAAATGGGTACCTGGATATATGAAGTAGGAACCAGTGTGTTCAGCACTAAGTGGGGACACTCAAAATACAGATCACCTCCAGTGAACAGCATTGAGTTGGATGTTAGATGCCATTTGTGTGGATTACCATTGGTGATGAAAGCCTTGTATTTTAGATGTGTATGTTTGTGTGCAATATTGGTCAGTACATTATTTTGGTATATTTAATAAATGATTTGGTTCTTTATAGCTATTTAACTTTTTCAAGATCTAAACGGCTGTTGTAACATCATCAATGGTAATCCACACACATGGCATCTAACATCCAACTCAATGCTGTATGAAATTAGTTTGGGTTCTTTACTAAAAAATATTGGTTGTATGAAATTAGTTTTTTTTTTAGTAAAACAAAATATTCTCTATTATCTGTAGTTTTGGACTAGAATGGACTTGAGATGAATCTTCCATTGAAGAGTAGTCCCCCCTTGATACGACAACATCAAATAACTTGACTCGTGATATCTTTTTCTCTCTAATACTTATTGAGCAATATATTTCTTCACTTTTCATAATGTTTTATTTTTCATGTATCCTCATTTGCAATTATAACAAAAACTAATTTCATACAACCATAATCCCTTGTTATTTCCTAAGTAGTAAATAACAATCATTTGATTTGTTTTAAATTTGGTTATGGCATTTGTTTATGAAAACTGGACTTAAAATATTTAAGTCACGGGCAGTTTTAGGGCCAACTGTGACACAAGACGTGATTGGTTAATTCAAACTTCCCTCGTTTGCACACGAAAGGGAGTTTTATACATGTGAGTTCTTGAATTCAATGTTCTATGTCATTCTGGGGAAATTAGTTTTACATTATATATGCTTGTTTATTTGTTTTCAAATCTACATAAATGTAAAGTCGCTCTTTCCATTTTCGTTGTCATTTTCACCAATGAAATGGTCCAAATAAGGATAAGAATAAATGTTTTTCTGACATTCTCAACATGATCTGGCAAAGTATTCCTGAGATATAATTTATATTTCATTATATATTTATCTATGATTATGAACAATTTATATTTGACAGTGATTCTGCCCAAATAGACATGTCGTTTGTTGATGGTAAAGTCTCACAAACTTCAGAGTTGCCTTATAGACTGGTACTGAAAGTGACCAAATTATTTTTATCTCTTGAATAGATATGGTACAAAGAAATCGACCTCACGGATAGCAACATTTTCCGACAACAGTTTATTTTTGTGAATAAGTAAAACACATATGCATTGCGTTTTATCCACTTTTGGATACACAAAAGGAAAACTTTTAAATTAAACATAAATCCAATTCAACGGTCATTTGTCGACAGTCATGTCCTTTGATGTTGACGTAACCTATATTCACGGTATATATGTTTGTTATTTCAATTACATACACATACCAAGATAGTGACGAGTTTCAATTGATAATATATCTTACCTCATGCATTCATATTTTGGTAGTGTACAATTGCACAATATGTCAATAAAATCACACCGAATCAATTAAAAATCGGTCATTTAGAACATGACTTTTAAGTGATGAAGAACATTCGACTCCATTCTTTAATCAATATTAATGAAATTATTTGAAACAGTAATTGAATCATATTCTCATACTCTATTCCATTCCTATCCAAGTTGAAGGGAAGAAATCTGCATAGTCAGGAGAAAATCCTTTCCTATGATGCGAACCCTCCTGCGCCGGCCACCTGTAGTATAGAGTTTGCCCTCCAACCAGGTACCCAGCCCACCAGCTGAAGGACCCAACAGTAGAGATGATATGATCACACCTTAAGAGCACTCCAAAATCAACACTGAAGTGATTCCCTTCTATGTACACCACATCGTCACCCACCACGTTGTCCTTCACCCAATCCATAGAGTCGGAACACACGAGGAACATCACATGTGTGTACTTCTTTCTGAAGTAGTTGGTCGAGTTATGCATATACTGGATTGATGCAGCTGTTGCCCCGAAGAAGAAATTAATTCGGTCTCCTCGTCTGACATGAACTCCAACCAAGACAGTGCGTGTCCCCACATATCCTTTTCGTAGTTCATACTCCACAACAGCCCGCTCAACAATTATATCTGCAACGTCTTGTATTGGCTTCTTCAGTCTAAACTGTCTCTTAATGTCACGTTCAACATGCTCAGAGTACTTGTATGACTGGAGGAAATGACCAACGCAGGTACTTCTGTTTCTGGGTATGTTCATGATATTCTGGTCATATCCAGAAGCAAGTCTCTCAGTAATCCTCACAGTGTTCTTGAAGGTACACCTGTACTTGTGGATCATGTCCACCTCCAGATGCAGGTACTCGGATATGTAGTTGTCTGCTGGGAACACGAGCCTCAGGTTGAGTGCTGAGGCTATACCATAGGCCGAGGCGTATATGAACATCTGGTTTCCAAACCGACCTGAGGGGAAGCAACATACAACGTTCTGGTCTGAATACCTGAGTTTATCCCTTGTGGTGCATACGTTTTGGGGTGATGTATCCTTCTGGTATTGTGTGTCCTTTTTGTGTGTTGTATTATTCCTGGTTTGTGAACCATTAGCTGATGGTGTATCGATTGTGGGTGTGTCATTCGTGGGAGATGTGTCCTTTTTGAGTGTAACCTCCTGGATTGATGAATCATTTGGAAGCATATCCTTTGTGGATGATGTAGCCTTAATGGCTATTGCACCATTGTGTGTTGATGCATCACCCCCGGATGTTACGCCCTCTGTGTTTGTGTTGAAGAAACCAAGGTTCCATATCATAAAGTAGAGAACACAAAGATAAAAGACAGTCAGCCTCACCCGATGCCTTCTCACACATGCCCGTACTAAGCGTCTCTTGTAGGTACATCCGATACGAAGCAAACACATTTGACTTGATGTATATCAAATGGTCATTAACCAAATAAGAAAGTGACAACAAAAACATACCATACAATGGAAATGTCATTGAAAATCCTGCATCTCTTATAGCATGTACTTGTCTGTGTCATTCAACTTGTTTGTTCACAGAATAAGCGTAATTCACCACACCATAATAAATATGTAACTGTTCACTGTAAGTTCTTCAATGTGACCTTTAAATATATGTTTTCAAATATTGCTAGACGCAGGTTAATAAAACTGTTTACAATGAACTGGATATTCGCATTGATAGAATATTATTGTCTACAACAATCTTATTTAATCTTTATAACCCGAATATATAAATACTCTGACTATTTGCATGGATATACAATCTGTCATTATTAATATATTCTCCAAACAAAAATGTCATATATTGATACACACGTAAATATTGGAATTACCTTGGTTCTCATAAAGGTGGTCGAATGCTTCTTAATCAATATTCAAATATTTGCAAAACATAAATGATTTATTGAATGAATAAGTGAAGGTATTGGTAGTTTGGTTTCAGACTATGATAACTTCTTTGAAATGTCTGTATACAGAATGTATGATTATGAGTGTGAAATATTTCCCAAGCAAGAGCGAGATATATTCCGATGGTAATGTACGAGCATCGCAACATAGTGTGACATAAGCACAAATATAGTATTATATTTATGACTGAAGGCATAAATGGAAGAACATATATTTTCAATGATAGGATAGCTACCACTCGACGAACGGATGATTGACCAAACACATCCGGATATAATTAAATGTTTGCATATGTTTTCAATTTGCATTGCTAATTCATTGATGGACAGGAAAATAAAAAGGACACAATTTTATCTAACATCAGGTACCTACATCAACACATTCTGATATTTCACTTTCATTTCTAACTTCACAATATCAAGGCTTCATATTTTGTGAATTGTATTACTCACCCATATGTGTTAAATAAATCCCATAACTTTGAACTTTTTTGAACAGGAGAAACATCTAAAAATTATCAAATAAAGCGTAAAGTTTACCCCCTCTAATATTAAGATATATTTGTATTACACACAGTAAAACAATTGTAGTGTACATCCCTGTCTAATCCTGCCAGTGATTCACACGTGCTATTAATTCATCCATCGCCCCCTTCCAAGTACACCAATCTTTGTTTTAAATATTACTTCAAATATGAGCTTAAGATATATTAACTTCAAGTCAGTTGATAAATACTAAACTCTGCTATGTCATTATTGAAGAGACTCCACATGCTATCTGGTGTGTTGGTCTCACAGTGTCCTCTTTTGGTGCTCGCATCAGTTTGTAGTAGAAGTAGTCGCATAGCTGAGTTGTCAACACGATGTCTATATAATTAATTACCTCTGTGACTTGATAACATAGCTGGCGATCCCAACTCCTCCATTCTTCACCACTGTCTGCATCTTAACAGGGTGCCAATTGTTCTGCCAGTGGGCCATGCATACACTTGATGGTTTAGATGCCCATGACTTTGACTCAGAGGATAACGTTGTGCCCTTTCGATATCTCGGGGACCAGAGATGACATCCCTTTGCTTCTTTACCCTTATTAAAAACTGACAAGACCTTATTTTTTTACTCTGCATAATTTTCTTTCTCACCAGTGTCTGCTGCACTATACACTACTTGGTTGTCATACCAACTGCGTATCTAGCAACATGTCACTATCATTTTTCATTATTTGTTGGTACTTGAAGACCTCATCGGAATTCTGCAACTTTTACTGTCAAGCTTTCCAGAAAAAAAATACAACCGTTTCATTACTCACTTGACTTCAGACCCATACAACTCATCATCATAAGTTGTGTTTAGTTACCAATGATATACAACGTGAGGGGTTTGTATGAGAGAATATCATGTTCTATACTATCCCAGGAACTATCATGGATACGAAGATTGTACACAAGAAATACTAAATTGAAACATCTTACTGACTTTTTCCTACCAATTACTCTTTTAAATCCTATGGAAATCGGATCAAAGTAGAACATGTATTAGACCAAATATAAGAAATGTCTTGTGGAAATATGTTTTCAATAAATGGGCGATATTGCAAAGTACAGACACTTTCAATGATATCCCAACCGAACACCTCTGGGCTAATGACAATCTTTTGATAGACAGAAAACCAGTTCTGTTGAAACATTATGTTAGAGCAAATGTGAAATTGATAAATGACTTCTTGAATGCGGAAGGTTCATTCCTTACCATTTTTTAATTTCAACAAATATATAACCTGAAAACTAACTTCTTGGAATTTACAGGTTTGACACACTGTATAAGGAAATATATCCAAAACAAGTCACTGATTATTGATTAGAAACATGATATGCCTTGTATTCCTGACAACGTGAAAGTATTATTTAAGGCTACCAAAGCATTTTAGGAATTCTACAATAGTTTAACCAAATCAGATTTAATAACGAATCAAGTCCTTAGTGAAAAAAATGGGAAATTGAAATCTGATCTCATATAAATAAAGAGGAATGGAAGATATATAACTACATTCCATTTCGAAGCAATTTTAGTTGTAAACTTAGATGGTTTCAATAACGCATTGTCCATAGAATACTTATAACAAACAGGAGGGTTTTTATTTACAAATTACAAAATTCTCAAAAAGTAGTTCAATTGAAACTATAAAGTATATTTTATTTCATTGTGTACATGTAAAACGTCTGCGGCATCTCCTATTTAAACGGTTAAAAAATAAGACATTTTAACACATATTATGTTGGGATACAAGGAAAAGCGAAATGACGTTCTAAATTTGATCTTTATTGTTACCAAACATTACATATATACATTCAAATCTCAAAATAGAAAGCCGCACATAAACGGTCTCAAATCAGTCATTCAAGACCCTATTGACGTCAGTAAGCAGTTGCTTTTTACAGAATGTAGATATCCAAAATTTATGTCATTTTGGTGTTCATGTCATAGTCTTTTTGCATAATCTCTTCTCATTTTCTGCTACGTACTTAACACCCGTGATATCACATAAGCAGACGGACAAGGGAAGCTGGGATATGAGCATTTGCTTGACTCAAATGGAATACAATTAATACTAAAGAAGGTATCAAACTTAGTCCTTTAAAGATAACCTTTGGTTTAAAGACGAACTTGCTCTTGTTGTGTTGAATTCATACGGCACACCTGTAATAATATATTGAGATACGTTAAATGTCGATACTATTTTTATTAAATTATTTTATTAAAGTACCTTTGCATTCAATATGTGTCAAGTTCTTGTTCATACTGACAAACAGAGATCAAAGAATCTAAACAATCAGTAAAGAAGATGGATTAAACGATTGTGTTATACGACGCCTTAGAATCCTTAGATGTCCAGGATCATAACAAGAACTGTGGCTTGGGATAGAACAACACAAAACTAACAACACCTTGCTTGATTTTGTGTAATGTTTATGTGTTTTTTTGTTTGTTTGATTCTTCTATACTCTAAACTGAAATACTAATGGAGTTTCACATTACGTGTACTAAAATGTAAGTGCAACCTTTTGTATCAATAATAACTGGATAAATAAATCTTATGGAACAATTTCAACAATTCTTTATAGCTGTTAACCTTTTTATAAAATGTTATCAAGTTATCAGTTTTGATCACAGCTATGTATTTAATCTGTTTTCGATGTTCTCTTCTTAAATGTGTCAATCAAGAGAAATGGAAATAATGATGGAAAAGAACAATATGATTGAACAAATTGTCACCTTTTTGCATGACAAACTGTCGTTTCAGATCAAATCAGAAACTATGAAAGACAAGACTCATCAGAAGATGACATATCCCACCGGTACCACATAATTTGTAAAACACATCTTTCACAGATACTTGTATATCTACTACTTCATTAAGTGCTGAGTTCAGGTATGATGAAGGGTTTTGCAGTTCTACTTCATAAGTCGCAGCGCAGAACTTTCTCTGAACAAAGTTCAAATCCAACACGTTTCTATGGAAACGAAAAAATGCGACCATTTCAGTTAGTGGGTAATACAAATGCAACGTTTCGGGATGATATGATGAAGAGTTTTGCACCTGTGATCCAGAAAGCAACCTATCTCTGGAAAAAGACCAAATTCAACATGTTTCTATGGAAACAGAAAACAAATTCAGAAATCTGAAAATATCAAAAGGCACCACTTCAGTTAATGGGTAATACACGTGGGCAGTTTCAGAAAGATCATGAATGGTTTTTCGACTTCTGCGGACAGACGGACAGACGGACAGACGGACAGACGGACGGATTGACAGGGAGGACAGACGGAGAGGGCGACGACTATATCCCACGGTATTATATACCGGTGGGATAACAAAATGCTTAAGGATGAGGAATCTCTTATAGACCTATAGTACCTGTTACCTCAAATGTGGAAGAAAATGAAGAAATGGAAGGAATGATGGAAAAAAAACAATATGAATATCGCTTTTTTTGCATGACAAATTCTCGTTTCAGATCAAAGCAGTAACTATAAAGACAAAATGAGTAAAGAAGAAGAGTCCCTTATAAACCTTTACAGATTATTCTTTAATTATTATCCTTGTAGAAATTATGTCAACATGCCCTGAAAGTAAACAACAGTTTTTAATCTGTATAATGTCTTTATGACAGACAGACAGACAGACAGACAGATTTTATAATGTCTTTATGTTCAATTATATGCAGCAATATAAATTATTATCCAATCTAACTTCTTTGAAGACAGTATAACATGAGTAAAAGAGTCATGTAGTTCTGAAGTAATAAGTCTTCCATTTGAATTACTTGAACAAATGATGAGTAAAGTCTGTTTCTTTGAGGTATTCTCGAATCCTTTCATTTGTCACAAGCCATAAATACCGGGAATAATGTAAGGTAAGGCATTCAATATACCTCATGAAAATTAACTCTGCTGAATTCTACAAAACTTTGATTTATTTTCTTTTATTTATGTTTTGTAGAAATATATGACTGTAAACAACATGAGAATTCAAGTTCACAACATCGAGTAATTTTGACGAATATTATCGGTAAAAGTCAAAGTATGGTGGTTATATATTGTAACCTCAATTGTGTTCATTAGAATGTATAACTGTCATATCATATCAATCATGTTTATTCAGTAGTGCAGGCCACGTGGCCCATGGTACAATTGTATTTGAACAAGAGAAAAGTAGTTGTCACATGACCATAATTGTAATGATCTTAAACTGAACATTTTACAAAGGTATATTGAAGTTAATCGAAGTATGTTTATATCATGCGTGTTAAATATTAGTTGCAATGTCAATTTGGCATTACAGTAATGTTTGATGGACATGAGGTATTCATTTCGGATATGAGTATATCTATTACATATAAAAAATACATGGTATTCATTTTCAACAACATTATGATTACAATGCAAACAAATTGAATCTGTATCAGAAATATCATTATACTTCTTATTACGCTGATGATTTACTCTAAAGTCATGCAGAGAAATGCGAAATTTACACATGGATCTGACCAATTGACGATTATTAAACTCATGAATATATTTTTCGCATTGGAAGAAATCTTTTATATTTGAATAATGTGACAGGTAGGATGATAATTCAATATTTTCTTTCCATGATTGTATATAAATGTCAATCAAAGGTCTTTTAAAAGTTGATAAAAATACAGTGGCATCACCAACATCTTGTACAATCCAAACATAACTAAATCCATTAATAAATAACATCTCATAACTGTCATATGACATTGTGTGGTCCACTCAAAAGGCAGCACGTCGTTTAAAAGTTTGAAATCATGGGACATTGGACGGTATTGGCATTTTAGAACAATGTCAAGGCATGTTGCCGTCTGAAGCGTGCCCAATGTATAAGGCAAAATAAGATTTATTGGGTATTATTTAGCAATTTGACTTAATCATTTAATAAGACACCTTTATGAGATTGATAAAGGTTACTGAGGTTTTTTTTATATTACAAATACTGTATATTACAAAGGACTTGCTTTTAATACACGATCAAACTATAACATTCAGTTGTGTTAGTTTCAAGTGTACTAGAGGCATATTCTCAACACGAAGTTTTCTTTGAACATTGCACATCAAAGAATATGAATATTTGAATATCATGCCTCTAATTGACATCCGCCGTTATTTCCGTTGTGAGTAATATTTGTGTCTCGACAAAACTATCCATTGTAAATATCACACAAATACAAGGGCTCAGCTATAAACGTTATTAAAAATAGTTCTTGTTAAATCCCACTCTCGTCTGTATTTGTTTAATGTGTCAAGCCTCATTATCGATGTGCACTCAACAACTTGACAGACTTATCGAAAGGCTTTGATCAGTGGTAATTTCAGATATTGATAAATGTAACAAATTGAACTAACAGACATCTACATGTCATTGACCTACTTAAACATAGTTTTTATGTAGATATTATTATTCATGTCTCACAGAAATATGAATATTGTTGATACACATTACAATCTTTTATACGAGATTTGGAGAAGTTATCTATGGAAATAACCTGGCACTCAATGGAATTAAATAAGTCTATATTTCCCCAAATAACATCAACGTATCCAAACATTTATACAGACGTGTTTCTTAAATATGACAAGAGGAGAAGCCAAGAGTAACATTTTGGAAACATTGACGTATCTTTCACTGTGTGAGGAAAATGAAAGCCAAGTGCGAGGATATTTATGTTACAAATGACTAAATGAGCCAAGGGCTTCACAATAATGAAAATAATGAAATTGAATGCTAGCAAAGGAAGCAAAACAGAAAACGATGTAAGAAAAGTCTGAAGCCAGGCCATAATAACAGAGATGAGCAACTTATATTCGTATGGTCACGTTATTTCTATAGACGCCCATGTTAATATAGTTTAGGATAAACACTTTTCATAAAATAGGTTCTGGTTGGATCAATGTAAAACCTTAATGCTTGATTTGCAATAATCTTAGCTTGAAGAACATGATTTAAATAGTTTGTTGTTGATCATTTACTTACTGTCATTAGATTCACTAACATAAGTACATTAAATTAAAAAAAAACGTATTTATCATAGATCGTCATGTTCACTGCTAGTCTACTTGTGGTATATTGCCGAACAATTTCCAGAAACGAAACGAAACGAACGGTTTGTCCATAAAATAACTCACACACTGGTCACAGATGTTAAAAAGGAATTACACAAAGCTACTGACAGGTCTCTATAGTTAACGTTTTGTGCAACCTCTCTGTTGCGTGTAATTGTGTCAAACTACATGTTGGTCAATGTGATGAAAATAATGAGATGTTTTTTTCAGTTATAACTTATATATAGAGTAAAACATTGAAATTTTCGTAAGAGTTTGACCATATAACCATTGTTATTTAATGATTGATATAATTAGGAGTGCTACGCATACTTTGTCTCTACAGTATGGCATTAGGTAAGGTGTTAGGAGATAATTCCATACATCGTTTTCCATTCTAACTATCATGAGCAAAAAAAAGAAAATCACAAAAAAACTTTTTCCTCAGAAGATAACTTAAATGTTGATAGAGAATGGAATAATTTCGATTTGGCTCGGCTAATACCAACTATGGTTGTTTCAAATCCGTCTTTTCAATTGCATATTTGACATGGTATACTTTCTGTGGGACTCCAGTGTGTAATGAACGGACAGTCTCATCATGTTAAATATTTGTGCATTCACATTCTGTATTACTTGATATTTTCAATGGTATTGATCAACTTTGGTATTAGCTACGAGTCTCCTGCCTGACTTAGGCAGGAGAGGCTGGTCATGGAGCAGTTTTTACCGAAAATTACAATTTGACAAACATGTATTGATGCAACTGTTTTTGTGCATATTTACGTTAACTTGTTTAAACATGCTCCTTTCCGGTATCAGGAATTCGACTTACTACACAGATAATAACGGTGTCCTGTTCTTTGTTTCTGTTTTTTCCTTACACATTGCAGCTCACTCATGAGTTTCTCATTACCTGTATCCCTGTCTACACTTGCTTAAAATCGCGTGACTGTCCTAGGCCCTAAGGCAATGTGGTTTTTAGCCTTTACAAAACGCTAATAATTCCTCAAGTCTATGTCGGGTTTGACTTTTAACATGATAATCTCGCCTTTTACTGCAATGGTTTTGTTTTTAAAATCATGAACAGCTCCGCTACAGCTATGAAAATCACTCCCTAAGACAACTGTATCACTCATGTTTCTAATCATATAAAATATAACATTAAATTTCTTTTTTCCCAAAGTTATTTCATGTTAATACATGACACCAGTGCAATGGTACAAAGTTTATCACATCTTTAAATGATATGAAAACATTATCTTGAGTATCCAAGTTAAAGCAACTGATTGAAGTGAATATAAATACTTTGAATTTATCAGTGTTATGAAAACATTTGTAAAACAATATTATCGGTTAAACAATAATTTAACACTTTTAAACCATGAACCATAACCAGATTGTTATCTGGAAATACATCTTGGAAGATGGCCAACCACATTGGTTTAAAAACACATTATTTGGGGTTTCTCCGACAGGATCGTGTTTGTGTAACCTACCAGCAAACATGTAGAACATTGAAGACCTTGAACTAATCAAGCACAATCTGAAACTCACCTTTTTGAGAGAGCCTTTGTCTAAGAGTCATAATAAATATATTGTATTATTTGTTTCTTTTAAAAGTTCAATTATAGCCATTTTATGTAACATGTTTAATGCAATGCTCCATGCAAGGACGTAACAGCTCAAAACGTTCAAGATCTGCCTCCTACATTAAAGTCTAGCTCATGACGTGGTCATAAACATGTAAAGATCTCAAACATACTTAGGATACAAACGTTGGAATTTTCTTCTCAACAACTCTCATATAGACAGGAATATAGCAGTAGTGTATTTAGTAGTTGAATCCTACCGGTCATGGTTCGCTGAATCCTACCCGTCATGGATCACGAGCGATCGATGCCTTCACAGTTCACTGATGCGATCTAATTATATGCTTACGCTGGGGAATCTAATTATGTACTTACACGTATATAAGACGAGGGTAATTACACACTTATGGGAATATAGGATAGCTTAGTAATCTTTGCGAAATAAGTTCCGACTCATACCACAAAGACCATGTGCATTGACCATAGTGTGTTGACCATAGTGAGATGTTTGTCTACAAGTGGGTTTTAACGATTACAACCTTTTCCAGGAGAGATGAGTGTTTACTAATCGCAGAATCTCGGAAATCGTTTTCAACATTGGAAGATTGTGTTAAAGATTCAGAAAGGGGTTGGTATTGGAATAAGGGTGATCAAGTGCCAAGACTAGAAATAGTAAGGTCTTCAATTGAACGTTCTCACATACAGAATGAGTCAACAACTCATTAGCGTTGAAATAGATAACTCATATATATTAACCCATCTTGAGGAGTTATTATCTTTCGCCTATGCAAAAACTATTGCCGCACATGTCTTCGCACTTTACAATGGCATTCCTCATCATTCACATTTAGAGGAATGTTATGGAAGTGTTGATGAAAACAAGGTAATTACTCTTTGGAGAGACTATATCGCTGACACCCCTTCTTTATCCAATCTAAATCCTTTATACTTCTTGAAATATCAGTGTACAGACTACAGAGAATATACTTTTAAAAGCGAAGTGCGGAAGAATGTTATATTTTCTAACGTGAGAAAAATACTGAAATGTGAAAAACGCTTTTCATAATGACAAACATCGCAAAACAAAATCTTCTATCAAATTTATACCACAACCCTGAGGAGGTCGGAGCATTTGGAGGTTTTGATAAATTTTATGCAAACGTGAAACAATATGGAATATCCAAAGCAGAGACGAGGAAATGGTTGCAAACTCAAGATGTTTATTCTCTACATCGACCACGAAGAAGACATTTTAGGAGGAATCGGGTTATAACAGGAGGAATGTTCATACAGTTTGACGCTGATCTGTGTGATGTGACTAACCTTTCCAAATATAATGATGATGTTAAATTCCTACTCATCATGATTGATTGTTTCTCTCGTTATGCTTGGGTGGAACCTTTACGGGATAAAACAGGTAAAAGTGTCATAGGCGGAATGAAGAATGTTTTGAATTCTTTAAGGGAAAAACCGGTTGTTATCAGAACAGATAAAGGAGGAGAATTTACCAATAAAGAAGTTAAAAACTATCTTAAATCCAATCACATCAAACATTTCACAACACAAAATTCAGTGAAAGCTAACTTTGCGGAGAGATTTATCAGGACACTGAGAAACATGATGTCAAGATATTTTTCATTCAAAAGATCTTACACCTATGTAAACATTCTTCAAGACCTCATACAAAACTATAACAATAGACCTCATCATTCCCTCTTTGGGTTATCTCCCGCAAAAGTGAGTCGAGGGAATGAGGCTATTTTGTGGTTAAAATTATATTCCAAAACCCATAAAGTGAAAGATGATAAGTATAAATTTAAGGTCGGGGATATGGTGAGAGTTTCATTACTGAAGAGGACTTTTGAGAAAGAGTACGAAGAGAAGTGGTCTGAGGAAGTTTTTAGAATAATTAAAAGAGAGCGGAAAGAACAGTTACCAGTCTACACCTTAGAAGATCTTCTTTCAGAGCCAATCCAAGGCACATTTTATGCTGAAGAATTGCAAAAGGTTTATAAAAGTGTTGATGATGTGTGGCGAATTGAACATATCGTGAAACATCGATGGAAGAAAGTTAACGGGAAAAGGGTGAAAGAAGTCTTGGTTAAATGGTCAGGATTTCCTCCTAAATTTAACTCTTGGGTAGATGCAAAGGATATAATTGAAAATGAGTGAGTATTGGATTGTTTTGAATAGCAATGGGAGTTCCGAGTTTTATGCAAACAACTCACCTTGTGAATTTACAATATACTTTAAACAACCAATTCCCTTAAGCGGATATTGGAGTGTCGCACTCACAGAATTCTATGCAAAAAGATTATCCAAACCGGGTCGACCAATTAAAAAAAAAACAGGAACGAGTGAGTTGTTATATGTTTATTGCTCGCTATGCGAACCAATATATGTTGACGGGGAGCAGACAACACTTTTAAAGAGAGTGAACGCCTCCATGAGTAATACGTGGCATGTGGTTGTAAGCAATCCCTATTATATCAAGTGTAAATCCATAAATACTCAAATTAATGAGATTAAGATTTATATAACAGATTTCAGTGGGGAGTTAGCAACATTCCTAGAGAAAGAGGTGAGCTTAACACTTCATCTGAAACAGTACCCATTTTTAGTGTGATATGTCCTTAATAGCTACATCAGGCGAGTCTCAACCACTTTATGTGCCTGACCCTAATTTATGGATAAAATTTTATTCAAGTATTGCAAAGGGACGTGCTAACTCTGAAAGTAGAATATCTTCGATGGAAAAACAAGTCAACTTGGAGAATATAAACACAGGTTCATTCGCACACGCACAGAAGAATATTGAACATTCACCAAACAACATCAAGGGTGTGACAATCGTCAGTCCCAGCGAGCAAGTTGTTCAGCAAGCTAAATCGGAAATAGAGAGAAAACCTGACGAGGTATCACTCGTCGCCATTCCAAACATGAAGAAAAAGCAAGGGAGGAGGCGAGTTAGTCGCAGTCGAGTATTACCAAGTCGACAAAGAAGACGCAGGTCCACTACCACTAAAAAAAAAGTTAAACGCAGTTGGAAGTTAGCAAAGAGGACAGGGAGACAGATAGGGAGAAAACGTTTGTTGTTCCCGGACATATTTAGCAAGTAATTATAAGCACGGGTAAGAACATGGCTACTTTATCGTCGGATTCAACTCATTTTCATGAGGTTCAACCTGCTGAAATTTCCCTCTTCACTATTCCTGGATTTCAAACTGCTGTTCAAAGAACCTACATTCAAGAATACCGCTCAATAGCAACATTGAGTGAAGGTTCACCGATAGAGTTTCATATCAGTGGACAGAACGGTTTGGAATATCTAGATTTAAAAAATTCAACTTTGTATGTTAAATTTAAAATAACGAATGAAGATGGCTCAAATTTACCTAATGATGCTAAGGTTGGTTGTGTGAACTTAATGCTTCAGGCTATGTTTAGTCAGGTTGATTGTTATATTCAAGGTATTCTTGTAACGTCTACGAACAATTACTACCCATATCGTGCGATGTTTAATGTTCTGATGAATTCAAATCAGGATGCTGTTGAAAGTAAGCTTACATCGCAATTATTCATTAGAGATACTGAAGAAGCTATGGATGAAGCTGATCCTAATAATACAAATAGGGGTTTATATGAAAGGTATAAATATACCGCAGGAAGTATGATATCGATTTAGAAGGTCCACTTTATAATGACATATTCCAAATGAGAAGATATATCCCTAATCAAGTACAGAACCCCATCATCTTTTTGTCTTATGTCGAACGATTCAACAAAAAAATACCAAGTCGTACTTCAAGATGCAGTGCTTAAGGTCATGAAAGTTTCTGTCAACCCTGGGGTGATATGGGGGCATAATGAAGCATTGAAGTCAACAAATTTTAAGTTTCCATACACTAGAACCGTGATAAAAGTTCAATCTCTGGCTAGTGGTCAGGTCAGTTTTGTGTGGGATAACATATTTCAGGGTTCAAAACCAACAAAATTGTATGTAACATTTGTTTCAGCTACAGCTATTAGCGGAGACTATGGCAAAAACCCCTTTAATTTCGCTCATTTTAATCTTTCACAAATTAATTTTTTATTTTGTGACGGGGTAGGTGTAGGAAATGCACGACCGCTTAAGTTGAACTACAGCAAGAACGGACAAACCATCATGCCCATGTACGTAAATATGTTGCGAGCTGCTGGTGTATGGGGTAACGATAGAAGTATCGATATCACTCGCAAAGATTTAGATGGAGGATATGCTATATATAGTTTTGCACTCGAACCAGTATTTAGTGAAAACGGAGCGTCATACCTCAACTTACATAACAAGGGAATTTGAGACTTGAGGTGGAGTTTGCAAGTGCCTTAACAGAGACAACATCGTGCGTTCTCATGGGGGAGTTTGGTGGTTATTTTGAAATTGACAAGACACGAGCTATCGTACTGTAATGAACACTGATCAGCTTGAGTGTGTGTTATTCTCAGAAATAATGTTTTAGGTGTTTATCCTTCTGACAAAATCTGGAGCATCAAGCCATCGTTTATAAAAAGCCCTAAGGCTATTATTGTTAATACAGATGCAAGTTTTAAACCTGGACAACATTGGATTGTAATCTATTTTGGTTATAACAAGTCAATTGAATTGTTCGATAGTTTGAGCTCCTTGACAAGTGGTTATATCAAGAAATTTATTGATTTCGCTAAACATTTTCACCATAATGGAGAGGGAGAAGTGAGTATTAATAAGCAACACATTCAAGGATATGATTCAAATGTTTGTGGTCAGTATGTAATATTTTATTTATTATTTAGGTTTCATGGTTACTCTATGGATAATATTGTTGATATATTCTCAAAGAGAAATACCCTTGTTAATGATACATATGTTTATGATTATATATTAAGACGATATCCGTACTGTTTTAGTTCTGTTGGAAAATTTGAGTGAGATAGAGGTTGTGTTTCCTTACTCATTCTCACAGTTGAATGTTGAGCGTATTCTAAAATGTCATCCTTGGAAAGTATGGATTCCTCGGATGGTGATGCAAGTGATGATGGTGATTCTCCGGTGTTATTAATACCAGCCCCAAGCACTATGTACATAGCAGGCTGTTGTCAGTCAGGAAAGAGTGTTTTTACAAGGAGGATTATTGATAACGCGAATAATATTTATTCCATGCCAGTTAAGAAGGTATTGTATGCATATTCAATTTGGCAAACTTTATATGAAAGCATTGAAAGAGATAATGCATGTAGGGGATTAACAGTGGAATTTCACAAAGGTGTTCCATCTGAGGAGCAGTTATATGAAATTAGTAATAACGGGTCTGATCATGTTCTCCTCATATTAGATGACCTCATTGATGAAGTTGTTTCTAATCCCAAAATGTGTAAGCTGTTCACGGCGTTTAGTCATCATCTCAATATTTCTGTCTGTTTAATTAGTCAAAGTATTTATGCTAGTGTTTATGGGAAATATGCAAGGGTGATAGCCCTTAATTGTCATTCTATTGTATTATTTAAAAAATTAAGAGATCGATTACAAATCCAAATGCTCGGAAGACAAATTTTACCAGGCCATGTCTCTTACCTAATGGATACTTATGATAAGGCAGTTAATTCGGGCGCTTATGGGTATCTCTACATAGATTTAAGCCCGCGCAGCAATCAAGAGTATCAGTTGAGAAGTAATATCTTTCCAGGGGAGTTATTAAATATCTATCGACCAGGCTAATGGAGAAAATAGTGAGCTCAGAAGCCTTTCTTAAAGTTATTGCTGAGAGCAGACATAAGCAGCGCAAGGCATTATTACAAACAATGAGTAATATACAAATGGATACTTTATGTGAAATACTGTTGAATGTTTTGAAGGGAAATATCCCTCTGACGAAAATTAAAAAAAACAGACTGATGAAACATAAACAACTCATTCGTTCTATAGCGGATAAGGGGGTAGGACGTGTGCGGACGAGAAGACATTTAATTTTAGCTAACTCAATACTACCCTTTATTGTTAAAATTACCTTAGAATTTGTGAGTGAGTCTCATTGTGATGAAGAGGAAAGTTACGGCGGAGACACTTGTCCTAGTGCCCAAGATGAAATATGAAAGATTATTAGATATTGCACAAAGGAAGGAGGAGAATTCAGACAAATCAAAGGATGGTGGTGGGACGACCGGAGAGGACATAACACCACCAACTGACACTACAGAGGGTATTGGTGCGACAGAACATTCCGAGAGAATAATAACAACAAAACCTTCTTCCCTTCTGCAAACTGATGTAAATGTTAGCCGTCAAGGAAAAAGTAGTCGGTCATTGAACAATGAATTTTTAAAAAACTCTGTAAGGGAAAGAAGGTTCCATGGATTGAACTGGTGTACCTACTAATAACTTTGTAACTTAGCATAATTATGTAGTGAGTATGTAGTAATATATATATATATATTTTATATAAGTGTATATGATGTAATACTACTAATGGGGTGGGGTATCATTGAACGATGTATTATATATATATATATATATATAACTCGGTGTGCATGTGATAAATGTATTGTTTTATCATTGTTATTACTGTTTATACCATAGACATAATCAGTGAACTTGTGTATTATATTATGTTAATGATATGACAAGTCAGACTTCATTCAGAGGATGTTTACTCAGAATATATATATTATGAGAGTATACAATCGACCCTCAGATATCTAGACCTCTTAAACTTAACGTTCCAAAAAAAAGAAAAAAAGTTTTAAGCAAGAAATTATATTCCATGGGATGGTTGAGTTAACCGTTTGAGTCATTCGCTGTGCAACAATATTATGGGGCAAGCATGAGGTCTGGATAGAGGAGGTTCAATTGTATAAGACAAGCAAATGTTAATAAAGATAAAAAAACAAACATCTGTATGGGATATATTTATTGTCATATATTAAATATTTATTAGATAATACATAATATTGAAACATTCATGTTTTGTTATTCTTTCAACCCCGGCGTGATTAAATTTATGATGGGGAAACAACAATACAGTCCATTGTTCATCAACGTGTCACAGGTCGAAGAGTCAAGTTCAATGGTTTGGTGGTGATTGAATCATCTTGAACCTCTCGTTTACAGTAGAAATAACTCAAACCCCATTTTCGCTGTCTGTAGGTATACACAGTATTATCATGACAGCGAAATCCAACATTTACAGAGGATTCACTTTTCTCACTGAGAAGAACATCTTTATAAGTAGTCAGTGGATTCTTCAGCAAACCCGGGTTCAATCCTTTACAACTAACTTTAACTTTACCCTTACCCTTGTTAAGTATGTAGGATTTAGAATTAAGGGAAATCATCTCCAATCCACTTGCCTCGAGTTTGAACAAACCAGGAGTTCTCTTATCCCTTTCAGCATGAGCACGACAGCAAACTCTAGGGAAAAAGTGATTTACAGCATCAGGCTCAATGTCGCGTTGGTTGCAATAGCCTTTCAGCATTCGATTGTATTCACCCCTTTTCTCAGGTCTTATCACATCTGACAATGTTTCACCACTCAAGGCTATATACAAACTATCAGTATCCATTTCACAGCACTCGAAATCCGATCTGGAGACATACACGTCAAGAAAGTCGTAATACATTTCCAACATTCTCAGCTTTCCCCTTTGCAAAACGAAATATCCCAAAATATTAGGTATATTCAATATAGTGCTCTGTTTGGCGAGCTGACACTCATAGTACTCATCACCTAAATCACAAGCAGAGATAAAATGTCTAGAATTAACTGTTAGCTTAGCCTTATGCTCACCATGAACATATTTACACCTAGTGTGAGACTCTTTATTCATCAGCAATGAACCAAACCCTGAATTACCAATAAGTTTCATTATTTCGCCTAAAATGGAGGAATCAGGATCAACATCTCCAAGACGTCTGGCATCGGTCACCTGTTGTGCAAAATCTGAGAAACAATTATCCCTTTGATATTCAACAGCTTGGTAAATTCTGGTAACCACCAAACCATGTTTGAGGTACCACTTCAACAAGGGAGTACTCAATAACAAAGAGCGAGCTTTCATCCCACCAACCAGTAAGACTCTATCCTTTGTGTGAAGGTTTTGTTTTTTGACATAGGATTGCATTTTAGCTCCTATTACTTCAAAGGGAATTTTGCTGGTAGCAAACAATGGACTCATTTCAGAAAAATGATCATAGAGATGATCCGGGACATTTATATCAACCTCCACAACCCCGAAAAAATCATCATTAAGCACCCCATCTAGAATTTCCTCAGCTGAAGCTTTAACACTGTGTTTCCTGTGGAAGGAGTGTTGACGCTGATGTAGAAAGTTTTGAAGGTCAGGATCTACACTACACAATTGCCTGAATTCACATTCCCACATAGTGATAAGATTATACCCCTGTGATTTGATGAACTTATCACGCTCTGTTGTCCTATCATTCCGTCTTTGCATAACCTTGCGTTGCTGATCCGTCATGTGCTCGAGGTTGACACAGCAAGAGTGAGAATGCCAGTAACAACCATTTAGCTCGTAAACAGAGTTATTAGCTTCTGAGTAACCATCCACAGCATAAACCCCCACCCTTTTCTCCTTACCCCCACTATTAAGTTTATGCTTAATAGAAATGTTAGTTGTTTTTGAAACCCAATCAAGCCAGTCGAAAGCTATAGTGTACCTTTCTGATTTATGAGGTTTAAAAAAATTATCACAATTATTCCCATTACTACACCATCTAACATAATAGGAGACTGGCATATCGCTAGCAATACAACTCAAATACAAAGCATTAGCATCGAAACCTTCTATACCTTTACATGGTTTATTAGGATTGCCTCTGATGTAAGTTTCATCAACACTGTGAAAGCGATTGAAAATTATTGAAGGACCACCACAAACACCTCTTTTCACAGTATAATACAATGACTTGTCACGCTCACCAAACAAGGAAAAACTTGCATTGTTCTTGAGAGAGGTTTTAAACAGCAGCCTCCTTGCTATTCCTGGGACTGAAAGAGCATCTTTGAAAATATCTATTTTCATTTTTGACCAATAAAAGGATTTCAACTTGGAAATAGCTTCTACACCTGGAGTAACATCCAAACAGTTATACCATATTAACAAATCGCGCAATGAGGACATACTATGTCTCTGCCAAATATGTTGGAGAAACCTGTAATTCTCCTCTTTTGAGCGAGGGACAGCGGTCAATTGCATACCATCAAGGATTGAGTGTATGGATTCATGAGGTTTTTCTCGCTTCTGCCTTAAGAATTCTCCCTTAAAGGATCTTCCAATGTATTAACATTCTTAACAGAAGACCAGAAAGCATCAATGGGTGGAAGTTCTCTCTCATCGAGTTTTCCTGTGGTGGATAGATATTCATAGCAAAAAAAACCTTTTTCATGAGGAATCTTGAACATTTTTAAAAATTGGAATAACTAGTACCAGGGGGAAGGTACTGTGAAATATCTAAAAGTCTAAAAGATGGAGTTGAAATGCACAAATACTGGTTATTTTTCTTGATGACATATGAAGTACTTTCCTTATCTGCTAAATGAAAAAACTTTGGAAAATGAGTTTTGATGAGATTGAGGTCATATTTAGAAGAATTGAAACCCAACACAGGCAACTGTTCTAGATAAGAATGAAACTTGCTGCGCAGTCCAAGCAACATTTTATACTGCATTACAGCAGAATACCTAGGTATTGCTTTATATGGCTGAACCTCAACATCGTCATCCACTATTTCTTCCCACTCGTTATAAGGAACATGAAGCTCTTCATTTTCACATACATGACGTAACATCGAATGGTATACATTAGGTTTAGACAACCTATTCAACATGGCAGTTGAAGTTTGCTCCACGTCAGACTCTTCATCATCATCATCATCATCATCATCCTCATCATTGTTGACATTATCTTTATCCAAATTGAGGTTTTCCCTAGTAAGAACGCTAACAATATCCTTCCATTTAGTTATTTCCTTATCCAAACTATCTAACACAGACTGAAATTTTGACCTTGTAGAAACCGCAGCAGCATTTGAGAGGAGTTCAAAATATGCGACCATTTCACTAACTAAAGCCTCTCTGTTGTCATTGATAATACAAAAAGGTTCTGTATACCCCGGAACGTTACTACAAACACCCACGGATATAGCTTGATGTCTATGTATCCATTGATGATTTTCATTATTTGAGTTGATTACATCATCATTATCTGCAACAGTTTGAAGCAAACTTTCAAAATCATACATAGCAAAGTAATCATAGCACTGATCCTCCAATGGAATTTCAAGGTCTACAAAGCGTGAGATCTCTTCAAATATAGTTGTTGGGGGTGTAAAGTAACCCCCAGAGTGAATGAAACGTGTTTTACAATCACACCTGCATTTCTCGTGTCGTCTCAATCGAAATTGAGTAGGGAACATCATATCACAAGACCTACATGTGAATTTTCTAGTAAATCTAGCTAAATCAGTTATATAGCTTAAATGAGAATCAAATAGGTTTAAGTTTAACACGCTATTTACCCCATCACCGCAACAAACACCACCACCAGCCTTTAGACTCAAATATATTGGTATACACGAGCGATCCGTTTGGTTAAAGTAAAAAATATTAACCTTCACATTAAAAACAGATTCAAACATGGGTACTTCCTCTGGAACTCTCAGACCCCTAAAATCCCTTAAACTACACCCTATTTTCCTACACCACTCCGTAACTAACTGACGAGTTTTTGTCTCAATTCTATCCTTTCTAACGCGTGCTTTGTTTTTTACATGTATTTGTCTCATCATGTGATATGCTAAACATCTGAAGGCGCACAAATTGTCATTCTTCTTATCAAAAGTAACAACTGAGCGTTTTACTTTTAACCAGGTTGGTATTTCACGGTCACCAGCACCTAAAGTATAAGAAGTCCTATATAAGACATACAACACATTTGTCACAAAAACAGGTTTCCATTTAGTATTTGGTCGTAATGTCATAATGTGTTCTTCAATTATGCTCTGCTTAATTCTAATTATTGCTCTCTTCAATGTCTTTTGATTATTCACTACAAGAGGCCTGTTAAAAAGAGAATTATTATGATAAGGAATGAAATAGCGATATCTTCCACTTTCTAAGTGTTGAAGTATAACACCAAAAGACATGTTAAATTTGAACGAGCTTTTCTCTTTTTGAAATATATGGTTTAATTGTGATTTAAAATCTATGCTTTCAACATCTGTCCCATCCAGAGGAAAGTTATATTCATGCCTAACTTGCTTTTCATTATCCAAATCATGAGAGGTGTTTGATTTTAATATGATAGGCTTAAATGTGTGTATACCTCCTCTAAAGCCTCGTTTTCTAAATTACCACTATCATCTGTCCAGGGTCTAACGAGATGATTAACACCCCACGGCTCTGGTTGTAATGTTGAGGATCCCCCATGCTGACGATGATGCAATACTTGATGATGCATTAACAAGCTCTTGTTAGAAAACTTTGATTTACATGTATGACACTTGTAAGACAAGACCTTATTATCACCTAAACCATCTGATGGAGGCCTACTACTACTACTATACTCATCCTTTTGAAGTAAACAATGTCTCAAATGGAGGTTAAAATGTCTTCTATTATTAAACTCAGAGGCACAAATTACACAAATATATTTTTTCATTAAAGGGGCGGAAATCTGTTTTTGCTTCCTTGGTAGTAGAATTGAATGTTTTTTAAAACAGGAATGAACAAACTTGGAAGAAAAGAAACATCCACATTTCTCACAAAGATTTCTAACGTTAAAGAATTTCTTATGCAAACATCTAAGCGAAGGAATGTTATATTTACGAACAAGAAACAACCTCCTACAAAACTTGCAATGATGTCTATGTGATTGTTTTTTTTTCTTTTCCCTTTTGCACAAAACACAACCATATCTAGAGAGAATTCGTCCACATTTTTCACAAAGCGAGATAGTCATTGTAAATCTTCAGTCTACTGACCGGTCATCAGTTTCCTTATGCAGTCTATGCACCTGTACATATCCTGAGGTGGGAGGGATACTCCATTATGTTGGAGAGGAATCAGCTTCTCTGGACCTCCAAAGCGTTGCACTTGAATATACCAGAACTCCTGGTATTTGTTGAAGATTACTTTTAATCCGTAATCAGCATCAAGAAGCCAGACAGCGCCCCGTCTGACATCTCGTCTATGCTTGAACTTCTTGTCAAGGGTAGCAAGGAGGGTCTTCATTTTGGCAACCTTCTTAAACAGCTGAAACAGTGTATAGTTACCTATACTTATTTACTTAACAAGAAACTGTGAGGGAGCAGAAAAGAGAACATGCAATAATAAATGAATAACTGCACATGTGATTGTGATATTCTCATACATATGGGTTTAATTAACATACTCAGATAGATAATCATATACTGATACATAATCGAATTGAATCTAATTTAGACAAGTAATAAATCACTACATACAATACAATAGATTGGAGCAGTAATGAACAATTACCTCATAATTAACTCAACTTAGATAAGTAATATATAGCTACATACAAAGCATGGAACTGAATTAATTTTAGTGATACTACTTCAAATTGACTCAATTTAGACTAGTAAATAGCATTACATGCAATAAAATAGAATTTAACTAATTTAATGATACATTACCTCATAAATTAACTCAACTTAGATAACTAATTAACAGTACCTACAAGGAATAGAGTAGAGTAATTAGTAATACTACCCAATTGTCTTAATTTAGATGATACTATAGGATTGAATACAATACTATAGATTTAAGTAATTCATAGCACTTACCTCGTTGGCAATAGTCTGAGGTAGGGATAAAGTTTTAATGCAGCCATCTGATTTTGTCTTTATGACGGTGATACTCTTCCGCATGGATGTTGGAGAATAAACAACTTCAATCTTTGGGGAAATTGTATTCTCAACAATTTTCCGCAAGTTGGAAGAATTATCATTTTTGGTTTTCTTCTTCAGGGGTTGGTAAGATAGGACATCTTCCTCGTCTTCATCCTCTGTGAGGATAATAACATCACCATCATCACCATCATCATCATCATCATCACTACCATCCTGGTCTTCTTCTTTGTATTCTTCTTTGTATTCATCATTGATAGCCACTTGATCATCAACACTTTCAACAATCACTTCATCATCATCAAGGCCATCATCATTAATTAAGACTTCAGTTACAGCAGCATCTTCAGATACTGCATGGGTATGATCACGTTTCAAGCTTTTTCCCTCAACAAACGGTGAGGTTTGAGTAGTAGTCGACTGACTAGTTGAGGGGAGAGTATCCTTCTCAGAGTCCATAGCTTTAGAGAGTAAGGAAACTTCCTAGACAGATGCTCTCCGTCGCTAACCCTATATATATATATCCCGACCCTGCCAAACAAGTTTGTTCACTCCGTCACAAAGGAGCAGGCACCACCTCTATTTTTTCTTAGGGTTAGAACAAACAAGCAAGACTAAGTCACGACTCATCTCATAAACTACCCAGTCCGCGTTTCTCAGGATGTCAAAATATAATTGATCAAAAAACATGTTCCAGCGACATCAAAATAAGTACATAATAACACCACAAGTACACCATTTTTACATAGAGGGTATAATTTTCCCGATGTTGGCAGGGTTCTATATATGCATATATCTATGTAATGAGCCGTGGCAAGGCATGCTTGTTTGCTCCCATTGATGGTGAGGTGACTCATCCATAAACCTGTAAACTCAGTTCGGTATATCCCTATTGATGCTGAGGTGAACCATCCATAAAGCAATAAACTTAGTTCGTCAAGTTCATCAAGTTCCAAGATCACTCAAAACCTTACACATTTAGAGAGAGGAACACCGAGACATGTCACACCCAAACAACACTAGCACGCTTAATGTGCAAGCCTTCTTTGAGGAGATAATATCCTTAAAGAAAAAAAACAAACCATGTTGCAATGCAGAAATTAAAAAGTGTGACACTAGCAGCGATGCTGGTCACATAATTATGGATTCTGATGAGGATGTGCCCGACTCTGTAGAAATATACTGGGTAAGACAAGAAAATCGTGAAAAGAGAAAGAAAAAACAAGTTCATGATATATCTTCATCCTCACAGAAATTGTATAAATGTGACAAATGCATAAGGGTGTTCCTCTCTAAACCTGATGATATTAATCATCACTCATACATGCATAGAGAACATGATGGTAGAACACCGACATATTCCATCGTTCAAAAAACGATAAACACCTCACACTAGACAGACAAGCAGACATCCAAACAGAAACACACACACACACACACACACACACATACATGTCTTTGGTGTCAACTGGGGACATGTGTACGAAACCACTTAAATGGGAACATCGTTATTTTCAACTTTTCAGAGTTATCATTGAGGATGTTGAAGATCGGCGACCCTACGAACCTTCTGCAATATTCGAATAGTCTGTCAGTTGAGATATTTGAAAGCTGTACATTGTAGTCAATGTGGGGACACACATCTATACATTCTTACCTCCCTTGAGGTAGGGATTTATTGACACCCTGTCCCTTTCGGCAGTATTATTAAGGGACACCCACACTTCTCCTATCAGTTCTGTTTGAGGACACTCCCATTCCTCTCGACAGTATGATTTGGGGACACTTTGTTCCCATAGGTTGTATAAACTAGAAAAACCATGTCCCTTTCAAAAAAAGTATTTCATGATACACAACCTCATTCTCGACTCGGTATTATCCGAAGACACTCGTCTGTATGGGGGATATCATTCAGGGACACCCACGTCTCTCTGGACAGCATAATTTGAGGACACCCACATCCTCTCTAGACAGTATGATTTGAGGACCCTTCGTCTCTCTGGACAGCATTAATTAGGGACACCCATATCCCTCTGGGGGATATAATTTGAGGACACCCACATCCTCTCTAGACAGTATGATTTGAGGACCCTTCGTCTCTCTGGACAGCATTAATTAGGGACACCCATATCCCTCTGGGGGATATAATTTGAGGACACCCACATCCTCTCTAGGCAATATGATTTGAGGACCCTTCGTCTCTGTGGACAATATTTGGCGATATTCCCGCCTTATCATACAAGAACACGTTAAAAAACGGGAAGTTGGAAGTTGAAATTAAAAGGGAGGTGTTGTCTCCTTGTTTGATACTGACAATTACATTGAAAAAAGAACAATTTACTGGCGATGCAGCGAGGGTGCAGAGAGCACAAATCACATCTCCAAATGTATGTTTTGTAAATGGTTCTCTGAAGTGGTTATTCAACTATGAAGGCCAGTTATCGCTCCTTATTTGAGAAGCCTCTATCGGCGGAAATACCTGTTGTAGTGTAGTAAAGTCTTGATCTGGATCCTTAGAAACGTGAGGCAGGCTATGGTTGGTGAACGATTAAATTTTCTACTTCATCTGTGAAATGCAATATGGCGAGTGAAACATAAGAGAAAATGAGGTTAAGACCGTGTATGCTTTCAGCAGCTCGACAGATTCGATAAAGTCAGCGTTATTTTGTCGGATGCGATATCCAGCACACACAGATCTGACTTAGTGATTAATTTACTGGAGTTTCAGAGAATTTTAATAGCAAATCCTTAAACAAGGGAAATCCTTGGTCTTGACATACTTCTGAATATGACCCACAGAGGGCGTTTTTCGAGTATAATAAGGCCAAGTCTCATACATCAAGTGTGATGGTCCCCTACCTTACCATTTACAAAGTCAATACATTGCGATGGCATTCTTTTCACTGAATCATCAGCTGATAAACCACAAATAGGATAAATTCAGTTGGCGTCAACGTTAACGTCAGAAAACGTCTCAAAAACAATTCTACAATTAACCATAGCATTGCAGGAAGAGTGGGGAACAATTCAACAAGGGCTACTTCAATCAACTTACTCAGTCTCTGACGCGGTGGATCTTTGCAATGATTGTGACCATAGGTGGCAATCAAACTCCTGACTTTGACGCCACCTTCTGGCCTCATGATAACAGATACCCAGCCCACAATAATGGTATTGTGTTAACCGACTATTTATCTACAGGCATATGAATTTTCACCTTTTTACCACTCACATCATGTGATAAAGTTGCTCTCAAAATAACTCAATATTAGGCCTACCTCTAAAAATTACTTTTGCGTTTCTTTTTTGGAAGAGTATTTTTTACAACCATGGCTCTTCTCAGTAAAGGTAAGAGTTACGAACGACAATTTATGAATAGAAATTAGCATACTTTCGTCGAAATGATATGGGTGAAATAGCGACCTCAGCACGAGGCGTTAGCTGTGATATCGCTTTCGAGCGGTAGCGAGAGGGCGATATCACGGCTTAAGCCGAGTGCTGGGTCGCTATTTGCCATTCACAAAAAGGCCAAGTTATTTTGCAATACCTACGATATATTTTGTGGATATTTTGTGTTTTTTTTTGTCTTTTGTCACGTTAATGAACTTTAATAAATATTAGTTATATTATAACATTAATGCAGTCAGATTGCTGGAAAATAACAGCTTTAGAGAGTTATTTGTAAACCAATTGTCCACTTTAGAGGTCAGATATGGATATTGCATATCCGCTGACAGAGGGGAAAGTTCTTCACGAGGTACGATACTGATAAACATGCGAGGCTTTGCCGAGCCTGTTTATCAGTATCGGACCGATATAAATTATATTAATAGGAACATGTTTTCTTGATTAGTTCGTATATGCATACTGCATTTGAGTATTGATATCATACTTATGTTTTCATTTATACAAGCAGAAAGCTATGTAGGTATATATGCAGCAGCGGTTTCACTCCGAAAACAGCTCAGAATAAGGCATATTTCGGTGATACTCGCCACACTTTCATCAAATGTATCGCAAATGTCACAGTGTCTCACAATAACTTTGTTCTATGAAATTTATTGGAGCATTTGCAGTGTTCTCCTTGAAGGTTGAAAAGCTGATAGGATATCAGATAATTCTCTGACCAAACTCAGCATTAGTGTAAAGGTAGTTGTTTTTTATGAAATTGTGTTGGTCTGTGATACGTTCTAGAAAAACGTATTTGCTCAAGTCAAATCATAACACACAGTCATTCATTCGCAAATATATGACAATACATCTTAAGTTTCAATGAAAATCTTACCACACCTTCAAATATGTACAGAATCCAACATCGCATGTCTAATTTCCAAAAATATTTGCTATAGGCCTATAACCTATCACACACTTTCCAATCCAATCAGTTTTCTGTTTGCTATCGATACGTTTCCAAATTTACTTATGACTTATGGGCGCGTGCAATTGCCCGATTTTCGATCAGAAACGCGAGCTACACTAAAAAAAACACGAATCTTTTAGATGAATTATATTTTTATAAACATATAATTAACGATATTTTCGGATTATACTGAAATAATAATTGACATGACATGACATGAATTGCACAACCACCCGTGAAAACGCCCTAAAACGATTGCTATTTCCGGTTGGTTGAATTGACTTTTCACTATGATCACATCTGCAATGTCATCACTTAAGCATGTTGTAAACAGGTGAACATTATCTAGAGGACTATTATAGTATGGTTTTCGGATGGACTGAGCATGCTTTAGCAAAACTATAATTAACCCTGATCGAAATATGAACAGTTACCATGTCTAATTTTGTTTCTTACAACATGCAAACCTATGAAACTTCGATATTTTTCTCAGCAATGGTGCAATGTCATAATGCTACAATATGGTTAACAAGAACCTGATACTTTTTATGAAATCCAAAAAAATATCTGGTAGGCGTTTTTTTGGCCGGTAGTGTAGGTCATACCGTAATGTTGTTTGATACTGAATCGACTGACCTTTAAATGATACTTTTCATCCACAGTGAGTACTCCTCGATAAAATTACATAATTTATAGCGTTTATCATATATGTGACTCCAACAACTTTCTGAATCTATCTTTGAAATACGGTATCGGCAAAATTTAAAGTTTGCAGATTCTGCTGAATATAAGACAACGGAGTTTAGAGTAAAGTCTAACTGAGCCGTTTTCAAAACTCAGTGGTGTAAAGACCTTTAAAACATATTAGTGTATTCGGCCTCCTCATATAAAGTGAGTGTTCTGCTCACATATGCCTTAAGCAACGGTAAAGTTCAATTGCGTCTTAAGTTAAATGTATTCATTCTCCAATACTTTATAATTTCACTGTAAACATTCAATGCTCACAAAACCATACGTTAAGCCAACGTACATTTCTTATTAAGGGTGTTTAGCTGTAAAGTTTCAAATCCGAGGTTTGGTGGTTCGATTCCAACCCAAGACAAATAGATTTACAAAATCAATAACGTTAAATTCTCTCCTCGGGTTGATATCTGATATCGTGCGGGCAGTTTGGAATATCAGCTTGATATCGTATTCGATGGTGGAGATACATGAATTCAAGTACTTCCAAATAACGAGACCGTGTTGTGCATATGAGTTTAGTAAAAAAAACAATGACAACGGATTTAGACAACTTTCATCTAGTTTTTAAAATGCGTCAAAATATCTCTTGTCAACCAATCATTTAGAATATTATAAATTGTACAAACATACCTTTTACTAGGAAAACTTGTGCTATGACATGTATGTTTAAACTTGACAGAGGACCAATTGAAACTGACAATTGAAGAAGATCATGAAAAACATATATAGGACAAGTCGCCATTAATTTTTCACACGATGAGGTGCGTTGTTGCGAGCATTCGAGTCGCAAGAACGTGTTTTCTGAAATGTTTACGTAACTTTGTTTAGTAGGAGAATGTCCGAAAACTGGCCATAAGTTTTGCACGTGGAGCATGTTTTCGGACTAACACATAATGTTGCTAACAAATTTTCATGTGGATATTGAGTGACATGAAATCACATGTCTGATTTGACAAAATCCGAAAACAAACATAGAACATGTTAAAGTTTCGATGTTAATCCGGAGGCTATAACTGTAGAATTATCCTAATGCTTACCTGTGAGATTCTATTCTGTTGTTTTATCCGTCATACTCGATCCCAAATGTTCGACAGGAAATGCAAGTGAAATGCGATTATTTATACCTGAACATGTAGTCATGGACCTCGTGCGTCAGTGACAATGCACGCGATTCGTCATGTAGCCATCAGTTGCTGGGCACCAATAGTTTATAATGCGGTCACAAAACTATCACGCCAATATGAACGAAATTAGGTTTAGTTGACTTGCGGACAAACTTTCATGAACCTTGTTAGGTTGAAGCATAGGGTGTGTATAATGTTTCATTGCATCTGTAATGTGTTATTTTATGTAAAAAGACTTTTCTGAGTTAAAAGTTGTTCTTTATTTTCTCTGAAAAACGGAAATTCAATGTGAGTTTCTGTGAGAAATTCGACTTGAACCGCATCACTTCTGTTGAACGCCTGATGAGCAACAGAGCACACGTCTCTATAATTTTTATATGCTCGTAATTACCACGAAATTGCCGTCTGTCCAGTACCAAATGCGCACGAAAATAAAGATGCGACAAGTCCCGCAAAAAGTCAAAATCAAATGCGACCCTCTTTGAAAATTCCAACTTGAACCGCATCACTTCTGTTGAAAGCCTGATGAGCTACAGAGCACTCGGATCTATAAGTTTTATATGCTCATAAAGCCCACGAAATTGCCGTTTGTTCAGTACCAAACTCCCACGCGCGCACGAAAATAAAGATGCGGCAAGTCCCGCAAAAAGAGTGATTTTGTCAGTACCGAACTTGCGTACTAAGTACTGTTTGGACCGGATGTCCGATTTTATGAACTTTTTTTCCTCAAATAATTCCAGGTATATTACTTATGTGCGCCCACAGAAATAAAAAAAAATACTACATGTCCAAAAAAAGGCCATGTTAACTATTCTCTATATTAAGTTCTTTGTGTATATATTTTTTTACGAGGGTGGAACTAAAGACAATCTTTGCGCGTTTGTAAATAACGCTATACAGGCGACGGGAAAAGATCCACTTGCTAGTTCACTCATTTTATCTTCGAATCGTCTGCTTTACGATATAAAACGCGAAAATAAATCTCTCTTTCACCACCCGAAACGCGACAAAAACATGAAAAAAGGTCATCGCCGGACAATTGATTCCACCGAGAGCGCTAGTGCCAGATAATTGGCATGGGACAATAGTCCGGCACGGGAGTGATATTTTCAACAAAAAACATTTCGCAAGTTAAGGGTTAATAATGAAAACAAAAATGTTATTGAGACAGATTGTATAACAATACGATTAAAAACTTGAAGCCAGATATGTACACAATGGTAGATAAACAAATAATTAGGTTTAATAAAGAGATAAACAATGAACTAAATTATTTAATTAACTATCCATAAGCGGAGGCGATACGCGATACCAGCAGCAAATCCAAGACACTATTAATAGGGAAAGAAAAATGTTTCACTATAAAATCGTCTTGATAACGAGGTTTCCGGATGTTCGAGGTCCGATTAAACAAGGTCTGGCTGTAGTCAATCAAATCTTCTCACATGTAAGTCACAAAATATGAAACGGGTTGGACAAATATACATGAATAACATAAAACACAATATAATGGAGCACAAGCTACATTTGATATACAAAGCAATTGTAACCACTATCGGTTTGTATAAATCATGATAATAATGGTTGACACCCCAAAACAGAAAACTGATTTAACACATGACATGCACAGAAAATTATTAAAATTGTTCAAAATTATTATATTTTCGCACAAACAGATCACGTTAACTATAAAACACATGCAATGAATATATTGTGTGCGGGTTGGATTCCATGACAGATTTAAAAAATAGAGCCATGGGCTCTGTAGCTCATCAGGGCTTATATAACCAGATAACCTTTGAGAGGGGTCAAAACCCAATTTACAAGTTTGATCTCCATGTAACAAAGAAGCTATTCTGAAAATTTCAGCTTCATAAGTTTCAAGGAACGGGTCACCATAAGGTTTGAGGGGGTGAGACCCTGCCACGCCCATATTTGAAGGAGGGTGAATACCAAGTTTACATATTTACAATCTTCATGTAACAAAGAAAGTATTCTGAACATTTCAACTATTTAGCACTAGAAGTTTACAGGGAAAGGCTAGAATAAGATTTGAGGAGCTGGGGGTGAGGCCCTGCCACGCCCATATTTGAAGTTTGATCTCCATGTAACAAAGAGGGTATTCTGAAAATTTCAGCTTGACTGGTTGACTGGCTTCTGGCTTCTGGGTAAGGGGCAAAATAAGGTCTGAGAGGGTGAGACCCTGCCACGCCCGTATTTGAAGGGGGGTCAACACCAATTTGCCAAACTTGAGTCTCCATGGTACAAAGATGTTATCCTGTAAATTTCAGCTCCCTGTGCCCATTGGTTTCGTCGGAGAAGATTTTTTAAGATTTTAGGGAAAATGAGTGCCACGCCCATATTTGAGGGGGCGGGGGGGGGGGGGGGGGGGGGGGGGGGGGGGGGGTCAGGACCAAGTTACAAATTTGGATCCCCTAGGTGCATGGTACATCCCCATAAAATTTCAGCCTTGGGGGTGTAGTGGTTCTGGAGAAGAAGCCGAAATGTCAAAAGTTTGCGGACGACAGACGGACGGACGGACGGACGACGGACGACGGACTCCGGACAACGGGCCATGCCATAAGCCCATCTGGTCTTTCAGACCTGATGAGCTAAAAAAAAAAAATTGGGATCAATAGAAGAAAATTCTAAAGAAATAATCCCGTTTTAAACAGAAGCAAAATGAGAACACTGATATACACTAACAATTTACCAATGCTAAGATCTCAAGATATCAGGAATAATATTTTTGAGGAAAAACACTTTTTTCTTTTATTTACCTCTTTCGGCAATTTTGTTGACAAATGGAACACTAACAAATGTCCAAAGACACTAATAACAGACATGCAGTACTAACAAGTACTATACAAAAGAATATACGAAACTGTCACGTTATGTTGTTAATATAACAGTTCTTTCATATAATAATAAGGGTGTGTCAATCATTATCATGAGTATATAATGATTAACAGTGGAATTTTCGTTTGATAAACGTTTACAATACTGTGCCGAAATAAAGTTGTGTCTTCATTCATTTTACAGATTTCTCTTTAACATAAAATAAAATTCTTCTCCAATATTATTTTACATCGTGTAAACGCTCTATATTCTTTATCAATGATATTACCATTTCCAACTACTTTATGTGGTTTCTAACGTGTTATAGGTTTGTATTTTAAAAGATGTTAATTCAAAGAAATCTGCAATAAATAGTTTCAATACACATTTAACACATTATAATAATAGTGATTTAATGGTTGTGCTTTGCTTTCTCTTCATGTTTATAACTAGAATTTAACATTTAACCGGGTATTTGGTGGGAATAACATTAATCTGTACAATTTACAATACAGATGTCTTTTGGGATATCAATGACGTGCGCCAATATTGAATATGATAACATTCTCAATCTGATTAAAAAACTAAGTGGATATCTCCCAAATTCATTCAAATCTGGAGTTTTTAATCAAATAAATATATTAAAGTTGAATGATGTTTTCATTACCCCACACTTTAGGACCATACAAACTAATGTATGTCAGAATGTGTCTTCCGTCTTTGAAACAGTCATTTTTTACGCGAAATGACGTGATTGATCCGAGACGAAACGTGATATACGAATTCATTTGTTGTAGAATTCAAATATTCAGCAGTCATTCGTAGTTTTTCCGAAATTCTTCCAAACGTTAAATAAACCTGAGTTGATTAATAATAGGCATATAAGATATGCCGCATTTCCCATAATAAGCGCAGGGTCTCCAATAAGCGCAGGGTTCAAGAGTGGTTGAGAAAATATGCGCCGGGCCTATAACAGGCGCAGAATCTTAACCATTAAATTAATGCTCCCTTAAAATGTGTAAACATACATGTATAATAATGACGACAAGGAATAAGCACCGGGTCTCAAAAAAGCGCCGGGCCTCTAAAAGGCACGGTGAATTAAGGGGCGCTTATTAGAGAGATGGGACCCAGAAATCGAACTCGCTTACGGCAACATTTTGCGACAACAATTTATTTTTGTGAATAAGTCTCAAAATATATGGATTACGTTGTGTTGCGCATAGGTTTATTTGTACACTAACGGGGAACGCTTAAATTTACCGTAACGCCTTTATAACGGTCATTTTACGACATGCCGCATAGCGTTACCGTCACCTATATTCGCGGTAAATATCTTACTACGTGTGTTATTCGAATTACATGCGTATCTCAAGTAAGTGTCGAATTTAAATAGCCTGGTATAATCAACTGATAGTTATTCTTTCATCGTGCACTCTTAGATTGATAATATATTCAATAATGATTACACAGTAGGCCGTCAAAGTTACACTTGAAATCATCGAAACTGCCGTGACGTCAGGTTTTTACGTTTATGTAGGTAATTTAAAAAATGACGTTAAAGAGATGAAAAACGTTCGGCGACCCCCCTATTATTATTTCTGAATTCGTTTGTTCAGTTAACTGCGCACATCATATTAAAGTATTAGCAATATCTAAAATATGTGTGTTAGTGACAAATCCTGTTAAATATGCGAAACACGATGATAAAACTGCCGTTTTTAATTAAAAAGTGCTTAATTTAATTTTGTTTCTCTTTCCAGCGTCATTAATTTTCAAAATATAGATTTGCTATACATCCCCGAATGTGACTGAAATGTATCTGAAAGAATTCGGAGTTTATTCGTTGACAGCAAGCGCTTAATTCAAATACACCAAATCAGTAAAAAAAATTACGTAATTTGCCGACGGGTGTATTATTATTAATGCCAACAACTCTTTAAATCGTCCGGTGACCCCCAAATTTTCTTACATTTTTGGATAATATATAAAATAAACTTGCTATTTTGAAAAAATAAACGAATTCTAAAATATTTGCTTTCATCGTCCCATCTCTCCTTAAATGAATAGCATAAAATGGGCAGTATATGTAAAGATTCTCAATACTGGATTTTGTGATTTAGGTATGTTAAAAACCTTGTTTATATTCTGCAGTATATCATTTTCAAACAATATATGAAAAAACAATCTTTTTCATAACAGTAATGACCGCACAAACTCGAACCCGTATCATAAAGTAAAATACCGCATTTCCTCTAATAGGGCCCAGAGCCTTATTAACATTAAAATTCCCTTAAACGATGGTTATTTGAGATTCGTTTCTTATAGTCTGTTAATGGGTTTTGGAAGGAATTTTTAAAATAGAGACAATAATCATTATTGCTATCGAAACGGTCTATGCTATGAGAGGTCCGGGTCGAATATATAATAATAATAATTATTACTCGCCCGTGTAAGATACTGCAGTGTAATATTTATACGGCAATATTAAACTAGTGTAATACCGCCGCACATATGACGTCACAATAGTTTGCGGTTATGACGTCACAGTGGGAGTAACGTCGTCACAATGGTATCGGATCTGCGGGTATCATAGTTTTAGAGCCATGTCGGCTTTTGTGCTGGATTATAGGTCGGCGAGTAATAAACAGAATACTAAACTTCCTTCTATTGAATACCATTTTTATTAAACTCGTGAATGATTTGGTATCAAACTCGCTGTCGCTCGTTTTATACAAAATCATTGACTCGTTTAATAAAATTGGTATTAAATAGAAGGTCGTTTAGTATCCTCTATTAATAACACTTTATTGTCCGTAATACACAGTACATTGGAGATTTGTTGTGGGCATTTCGCCGCCGGCCGGTAGCCACAGTGCAGCGCCAGTTCAAGCGTTGTTCTATGGTTTTATTGCTGAGCGCCAAGCAAGGAAGCAACAACTTTTAACGTATTTTGGCGTCCGCTCTTCACCTGGAATCGCACCCCTACCTCCCGGATGAAGAGCGGACGCTCTACAGATAGAGCTATTTCCCCTGTTTAATGGCTAGTATAATACAAAGAAGTGTTTATTGGGTACAACTGTAGTTTGGCCGTGTTGATGGGATTTTGTATAGTTCTACTAACAAGTAATATTTTGAACAGACAGAACATTAAATATTTGATGAGTATCATCATAAGGACGTTATATTTGTGATATAAGTTTGTTTATTTAAAACGCTATGATGTAAATTACAACCTGTTCTTTATGTTCAAAACTCTGTAATAATACTCTGTATGTGGCAGTTGGCCACATCTCCACCAAAGCTATAAACCATAGTCCTCACTAGTCAAGGAGTCTGTTCACAAGATTTCAGCTTTCTAGGTATTTTTGGTTCTGGAAAGAAGTCGACGGACGGACGGACGGACACTATGCCATGCCATAAGCCCATCGGGGCCTTTCAGGCCAGATGAGCTAAAAATGAAAAACGTATAGTGAGAACGGGTTTCGTGTAAAGCGGGTAATAGATTTCGTCGCTCGTTTTTCTGGTTGAAACCTTATTGTAGAAAAAATGCTATGAATGGAATAAAAATAGGGTCGCGTATCTAGCTACACAAATGTATTTAATGAGTGTGGTTTGGATAACCATTATTGACAACGGTACAATAAGCTGTTGCTATACGTCGCGAATTGTGAGTAAAGAAGTTTGTCATCCTTAGAATCTTGTACTTTGAATTTGGATTTGTTGAAGAATGATGTCAAACTTCTAGGAAACGGTTCTGTACATATATCTAGAATGTTATACACCAACTAAATTACGAGGAAAAAATATGCAAATGAAACGTTTAATGGATATTTTTTTAGCAATGGTCTAACACCTTGTGAAGAAATAGTTTTGAAATCCCTCTTCCTTCCCTAGTTAAATCATATATTCTCTTCATTTACTCGTCCAACTGAACCTCTTATAGACATGTTCCAAAAACAGTGTTTTTAAAATATTTTGAGAGGTAAACCTGACAAAGTGGAGCGAGATTTAGAGAATAACCAACGAGGTACGAGTGATTACGGGAAATATCCATGAGTCTAAATAATGTTCAGCCACGAGCTTTAGCGAGTGGCTCTGAACATTATTTAGACGAGTGGATATTTCTCGTAATCACTCGTACCGAGTTGGTTATTCTATATATTACCCATTATGCAATTAAATTGACCAAATTACGCTTGGTTATTACATGTTCATGTTGGGCGGCCGCTGTGAAGGACCCGTCGCCACAGTAACATTGTGACGTCATAAGATAATTCGACGCGTCAGACCATTGTTTTATGACGTCATAGTCATTCTTTCTCAGGCTAACCGACCAATCAACGTTGAGAATCACTTGAAAGCACATGTGCAAATATCACAAAAATAATCACCTGTGTCTTCTCACCCGTATGGGTAATATTAAAAGTTCAAATCATTTCAATTGGCTTGCATATTCATCGCCAGATGAAAAATATATGAAAATTAATAATATTCAATGAAAATAGAAAACAAGGTTTAAACATGTCAAAAAGTAGAAATAACTATACCAATTCATCTATGTACTATTTATATCACCTGTTAAAGGGGCAGTAGCACGTTTTTTCGCTGAAATAAGTCGATGAAATGTAAATGTCACCAATAGTAAAACACCCTTCTCTCTCCAGAAAATCAAATTGAAAATGAGTGTACATGGTTCGGTAAAGTCATGGGGATTGTTTTGGTAATGCGAAATGATTAAATTGTGTTCACAATAAAATGGCCGCCATGCAATTTTTGCTTTATACGCAACATCGTTATTATCTCTACGGATAACTGGTGTGTGTAATAACATGTTTTAAACTCTAAAGTTAATATAAATGACATAAACTATCATTATAAATGGGAAATTTGAAAAAATAAAATTTGCAAAAAACGTGCTACTGCCCCTTTAAAGCCTATCATACCAAATTTGTCATCTTATCGACTCTCAATAAATTTCCAAAATTACGTTTGACTAACGCGCGCCTTTTGATCAAAACCACGACTTTAAACTCTTATATTGTTACGAAACGTCCGGAATTAACACTAAAATGTTTATTTTCAGCAACAGTTAGTACTTCTCGATGAAATAACACCATTTGCAATATGTGACATATGTGAAACCAACAAAAGACAAAATGTCACTTTAATGGTCTATTCGATGAAACTGGTGGAGTTTATTCCAAAGAAGACATTATATTCTCTAGATATGAACTTACTTACTAATGAATGTATCAAGCGATCAGTCTTAATTTATGCAATACAGCTCTTGTTCTTAAACCATGCACTACGATATATCTTTATCATATTTTTAATATTTTATTATCAAATGTGAATTACCGTTTTTGGTCAGCTAAACATATATGACATTATATCATCAACTTTGTTGCTCTCCCTTGCTATGGTATATAGGAACAAATCAGCCGCAATAGTAAGTGTTAATAGAGTATCTCTATCGCAATAGTCAAATCTTGATCCATAGTCTTCCGAAGTTCGAACTGCTTCTTTTTGAAAAATTTTGCATTGCGGGTATGTGAACCCCTTACTTTAACATTGGTGAAGCCCCTCCTTTCAACATTCCGGAATCAGCCGATGTATTTAATTTCAAACTTCATCAGAATTAGTTTATCATAATTTCAACTTCCTGGCACGTTTGTTTCAGTTTCAGCTTTCTGGACCTTTTTGAACTGGAGAAGATGAAAATAGGTTTTTTAAGGTTATGACCACTATGACCCTATTAGCTCTTTTGGTTCTGTTGAATATGAAATGTAACAGGCGGATGCCGGACACCATGCCATGTCATTAGCCCATCGGGCCTTTTAGGCCTGATGACATCGATATCACACTCGTACAAATCTGATAATGAAATATATACACAAGAACAAAGTAAAGCACCCCCTGATATTTGTGATGATATCTTTTCGAGAATATTTGAAATAGTTAAACAAGGTTCATTTATGAGAAGAGTAGTGTTTGTGCGATATGTTCCGATACGTTGCGAGTCCCGCCTACACGTTCGGGCCATGCACGTGCGCTCGAGGTGGCATGTAACGTTGCTTTCCACAGCCACAAATTCTCAGCTGAAACGTCTGTGGTTACCAAATCGAAATATCAGCACCAGAACAGTCAGAAATCGCCCAAAACTCGGCAGGACTGAAGGCAAGGAGTGTAATTAAACGTCCCTTGTTGAGAGACCATAAACGTGCACGTTTGGCATGGTGTTTGGAAAGACAACACTGGTATCAGAGGACCTGGCGGAAAATCCATTGGTCTGACGAGAGTCTGTTCTTGCTCCATGTTACTGATGGGGTACTGTGTTTGGAGACAGAAGAATACTGCTAGCTTATATATACCGCCAGGAACATCCAGCCAACTGTTGAGTGTAGAGGTGGCTCTGTTATGGTATGGGGATACCTATCTCATGACTGAAAACTGGATTTGGTCACCATCAGGGGCCACTTAACGGGAGCTCAATACATCCGGGGCGTGCTACAGACCAAATTTTAAAGTTTCCAAGTGGTATAGTTTTTGAGTTATGCTCCGGAAACGAGACAAAGTCCAAAAATCGGACCGTTTGTGGTCAAAATTTCAAAAAACGTTTCAACCATTGAGCCGAAATCTCTAAAAGGCACAACAGCATCATATAGTCTACTTCCATACCAAGTTTGAAGTTTCCATGTGGTATAGTTTTTTTAGTAAACGGAAACGATTTCGGACGGACGGATGGACACACGGAGCGCTATATACCCCCGACTACGTCGTAGCGGCGGTATAATAATGATAACATAGTCGCCTTTCTGTCTTTCCAGATGGCTGTTCTGTCTGAAGATAAAAATAATCTGAGTCTAATTTAGGGTCATAGCAGAGCTTACTTGTTTCTGACATTTAGCTATATGAAAATATCAGGGGTGCTTAACTTTTTTCGTTGTGCATACTTTCTTCCTTAAGTTTAGACTCACTAGTGTTATAGTGGTCACTCACTATACCAAACTGTATAAAACAACATGACAAATTTTAGTGCATAACCTAATGTGCCATAAACTAAAAACGCTACAATCTAAAGGTTGGAGATTTTGTTCACCAAATGATTGAACTTCATGTTTTAGGCAAATTTCACACCAAAACGCATGTGATGCATAATTATGCTTTAGCACCATTTTGACGGGCAATGCAAAAGCAATACATTTGTAAAAGTATTCAAAGTGACTCTCAAGAGTAACCAGAATATGGTTCTGTGAAGCATGCAGGGTTCAATGAAAAAATAGAGCCATGGGCTCTGTAGCTCATCAGGATTTATATTGATTGATGTTTAAGACTGAAATAGATTTGCCTCCACAAGTACAAGTACAATCTCTAGATTTAACTTAGTAAAATCCCATGGTCATTGAAACTGTTCAGTGTCAGTGCAAAAAGAAAACACGACTTCAAACTACAGTTTATGAAATTGGTTGTCCAAGTATTACAATTCCTACAATGATCTTGAAGAGAAGGTGACTCTTCCAATTCAAATGTGCAGACATATTCCCCAAATTTTAATAATTATACAAAACGGTTAACTATTTGGTGAGAACAAAACATTTCTTCTAAAATGACTACTACACAGTGCAAAATATTTATATTCCTTGAACAATAAAATGTGTAATGCACCAAAGGTTAGAGAAGAGAGAGAGACACACACACCCATGAGCTAACGAGCTGGGCCCTGCCATGGCAGCTCTTGGCTGGCATCGATTCTTGTCACAGCCATGCAGGTGTTCACAGCTAGAGATCCTCATGTAACATGCATCTCGGATTACGAGGAGCCTAGTCTAGGATTTGATCTGTATACATTATATTTATATCCTTTTTAACACTTATGTATGGTGCTCTACGCATAAAATGATTCTTGAAATGATCAAGACTACATGCATATTGGTCACAGTCATTGTCTCTAAAGGAGACAGTCAACAACTTTAAATTGCACCCCTGCCACGCCCATATCTTTGGGAGCAGGGTAATGAAATTTACAAATATCAGTCATCATGTAACAAATAATTTATTCTGAAAATATGAGCATCCTATAGCATCCTAAGTTTACTGGTTTTCAAGAAAAGGTCAACATAAGCTTTTAGGGCCTGAGGGTGAGACCCTGCCACGCCCATATTTGAAGGGGGATAAAAATCAATTTTACAAATTTATTCTCCAAACTGGTGCAAACGCCCATATTTGAGGGGGGGGGGGGGGGGGGGGGGGGGGGATTCAGGACCAAAGTTACAAATTTGGACCCTATAGGTGCAAGATATCTCCCCATAAAATTTCAGCCTTAAGGATGAAGTGGTTCTGGCGAAGAAGTAAAAAATGTTAAATGTTTACGGACGGACGGACGACGGACAACGTCCCATGCCATAAGCCCATCTGGTCTTTCAGACCTGATGAGCTAAAAATGTACACAATAACATCAGTGAGTCTAAACTTAGAACGTAAAATATTTTCCTTATGACCTTTTTAAAGTAATAAAGCTAAAATATATAAATCAAACAGCAGATAACTGTAGCAATTCAACCAAATTACCAAATCAGAAATCGTACCCCCTACTCCAAAACCTTTGGAACCGTTCCAACGGCTATGTTCTAGGCTTGACACAAGTAAAAATAACACAATTCAAACTTATATGTATCAACTTTATTTCAATGATGGCAACTGTCAGTAACCAGCAAAGTTGCATATCAATGACCTGAATGGTAATAGGCTGTGTTCTAATGACAGATGAATAAACCTCACTTTCATCTGAATCACAAGAATCAAGAACATATTCACTGTCAGTTTCTGATTGATATGAACATGAATCCGAATCCACATCTTCAAACACATCATGGAAAACTTTCTGTTTTGTCCTTCTCAAACGTGGAATGTCATTGAAGTTTAATGAACTCCTGATGTCCGATTTGGTCTTCTCGGGAACAGGATCTGAAAAAACAACAAATGGATATTTTTTTTAAAGTTTAACTAGAAATATGTGCATGTGACGCACTGTGATGTCCCCCGCTCCAACTTTCAATCTTCTTGTCATGGGATAGGTACCTTTACCACCTATACAGGGGTACACTTCATGACTACAAACAAAATAAATTCAGAATAACACAATAGTAAAAGGCACGACTCCCTCACTAGTTCTAACCACATACCAAGTGTCAAAGAAATGCTTCATAGATTTTGAGAAAGAAGTCGGAAAAGGTACCTACCCCCTAGATATTTACTAAGTTCAATCTGTTTCCATGGAAACCAGAAAAACTTAAAACTTCAGAATAACCAAAATAGCAAAAGGCATCACTCCACCACTAGGTCTAACAACATACAAAGTTTCGTAAAGAAATACTCGATAGATTTTGAAATAGAGGCCGGAAAAGGTACCTAGTACTACCTACTCCAAATTTTCACAAAGTTGAAATTGTTTCCATGGAAACCAGAAAAAAAATCAGAATTACCAAAATAGCAAAAGGCACCACTCCACCACTAGGTCTAACAACATGTCAAATTTGAACTTTCGTGGAAAAATTTTAACGGTTTTAGAGATATGGCCCGAAAAAGAAAGCATTTCGAAATGAAGGAATGACAGAATGACGGAATAACGGACAGAGGCGAAAACATTATGTCTCCCGAAAATTTTTTCGGGGACATGACAACAAAACTCAACAGTATATACATTGTAATAGGGTGCCTATTCATGGATCCGCGGGCAGTGATTGACAGCTGGGCTCAACTAATCAGAAACTAGCTGATCTATCCCTGTGGTCTACTACCCACGTTGTAATCGTGTTGTACCCACAAGCAGACACGTATATTCTTGTGATGTTATTCGATAATGGTATTACGGTGTGATTTGGGGACTTGCAATTGTGACAAAAGGCTCCCAGGAAGACTGGAAGGGGGATTTTTCCACCGATTTCAAAATGTCAAACGTAATGCAGAAAATAGAGCCATGGGCTCTGTAGCTCATCATAGTTTAAATAATACAGTTTCATGTATGTTGAAAATTTACAATCTATTGTCTATAATTGAGACCAAGCCTTCTAGGCCTGAATGCCTAAGGAGTGTGTATAACAGATTGCAGATTTCTGGACCATTTAGTTCTGGAGAAGATAAAATAGGTTTTTAGGTCGTTACCCCGGTGACCCCACTAGCCAAAGTGCCTGCACACAAATTTACAACTCTCTAGAGTCAATGGTTCTATAAGGTTGTAAAATAGGTTAATAAGGTTGTGACCCCTGTTACCCTATTTGGGGTAATGGGGTCACAAAATCTACAATTAAGAATCCCCATTGCCCAAGGAGTCTGCACATAAAATTTCAACTCTCTAGACCTCTTGGGACCCGAGAAGGAGACGAAAATAGGTTTTAAGGGCGTGGCCCCTGTAGCCCTTGATAGGCTCCATAGTGTCACCAATGCTATAATTTATAATCCTCACTAGTCTAGGAGTCTGTACACAAGATTTCAGCTTTCTAGTTTGTTTGGTTCTGGAGAAGAAGACGAAAATAGGTCTTAAGGGCATGGCCCTTGTGGCCCTTATCAGGGGCCACAGCTCCACCAACGCTATAAATTATAATGCTCACAAGTCAAGGAGTCTGTACACAAGATTTCAGCTTTCTACGTGCTTTGGTTCTGGAGAAGAAGTCGAAATTCAACAAAGTTTACGAATGGACGAATGGACGGATGGACGGACGCCGGACACCATGCTATGCCATAAGCCCATCGGGCTTTTCAGGCCTTTTCGTCAATTATTAATTAAAATATATAGATCTAAACAATATTTTCAGGCAATGTCTCCAGAATGCATGGAGGTTGATAAATTAAAGTTTTTTTAACGATTATAATTGTACTTTTGTCTGTTTTTCCCCTTAGAAATTGGCGTCAGGTGGCATACACGTGACAAGTTTTTTTGTTTTACAAACGCAGTCTATAAACAAATTTAGCCCTAGTACATGTAACTAATAATTTTGGTACACTTTGCTAATACAGCTGCGTACCTTAAGTTTGTTCACCTACTGTGTATAACAGTGCAAATATCATGTAATTTGGATTTTTTAAAATGTAGATAACATGACTTCAACTGCACTGACAAAGGAGCTTCCTTTGCAAATGTGTACAACAGTCATTCTCACACCTTCCATGTGACCTAGAGGCCAGTTGTGAAAAAGGCAGGAGGGGTCCTATTTTCAAAATTCGGATTTCGTTAATTGTGAATAAAATTTCCTTATCGACTTTCTGACAAAAACATCATAACAAGTCAAAAGAATATGTATAGATTAAAATACATGAATAATGTTTTACGCGGTTGATCATCTTATCAAGGTCACTCATGTTCACTGGTGTCTGTGTAATCCCCCAATATAGTCCGTCAACAAATTTGAAGAAATTTGGTACATTGGTTTATGAGATGTCACGTATTAAAGAAGTCAAAATGGCTTGGTGACCATGACCTTATTTTCAAGGCGACTGGCGTGTGCCTAATCCCCCAATGTTGTCTGTCACCAAATTTGAAGACCTTGGGTACAATGGTTCTTGAGATATCGCGTAAACAAGATAATTGACAAAAGATCGATAAGGAGTTACAACACAATTCTTTACTTTGGTTTTACTTCTTATTTACAAATAGCATATTCAGAGTGATTTTTATGCATATCAAGAATGACTGACATGTATATGGAAGAAAATTCTTTTCTTGTTGATCGATCAAGAATTTTCTTAATCGATTATTGATTGTCAATCCAAAAACGATCGATAATCTGATAATATGATTGATTGGTGCATCAGTAGGAACTGGTGAAAAAAATGAAAAAAGTTTTTAAGGTTGTGACCCCTGTGACCATATTTAGGGTCACAGGGTCACCAAAATTAAAAATAATTAGAATCCCCATTGGCCAAGGAGTCTGCACATATCATTTTTAACTCTTTAGACCTAGAGTAGAAGATGAAAATACATTTTTAAGGTTGTGACCCCTGTGACCCTATTTGGGGTCATGGGGTCACGAAATCTACAATTGAGATCCCCAATGGCCAAGGTGTCTGCACATAAAATTTCAGCTCTCCAGAGTCACTTGTTCTGGAGAAGAAGTCAAAAAAGCGAAAAGTTTAAGGACGGAAGGACGGACGAGCGGTCCATGCCATGCCATGCCATAAGCCCATCGGGCCTTTCAGTCTTGTCATAGAAAATTATTTTAAGAGCAAAATTCCAGTTCATTTCTGAAGACCTTAAATTGCTCCTGAAATATGTTTCTTTTTACGGAGCTTTGAAATTCAAATCACCAAGCCTGTGAACCCTGCTTCTCTAAACTTCAAAGGTCAATAAAAGGAAGATTCCCTAAAAATTTAAGCCGATCAAGAATAGAAACATGCTTTCATACGTAAAGTTTATGTTCGCTAAATTTATTTTGCATTACAGTAAACATTTGTAGTCATACCTACGCTATTAACCATTCTAGCAAAATTAAATTGACACATAGATCTTACTGGTCAATATACTCTAGACTACTGTTTATGTAGGTCTACGATCGGTGTGATTGAGGTTGTGACAATTAAATGAAACCTAGTATAAACATGAGAACACATTTTTTCAAAAAGAAAACATACACAATAATGTGTTGTTGAAACTTTATCACGATTTAGTTAAAATGTGGAAGAAAAACTTTCATGAATGTAAGCGATTACAATGGCCGCGCTCGTTTTGTTTACAAGCGTGTGGAGGTAGCAACGGTATCCATGGAGGGACGGGGCTTAGCGAAGACCGCGGATCCATGAATTGATCAAGTCTATTCCAGCTTACTACATTACCATAACAATGGGCTATTGTGACCAACTATTGCAATAGTTTTGGCTCTTAAACACTAAAATAGAGCCATGAGCTCTGTAGCTCATCAGGGTTTAAATCTTACAGTTGCATGTAGGTTAAAAATTTAGTTATTGTCTATGGTTGAGACAGCTATCGATGCCTCGATGCTTAAGGAGTGTGTATAGAAGATTTCAGCTTTCTGGACCATTTAGTTCTGGAGACGGTGACAATAATATATGTAGGTTTAAGCTGTGACATCTTCTTTGGGATCAGAGGGTCACGAAATCTATAAATTAATATCCTCATTAGAGAAGGTGGCTGTACACAAGAATAAAGCTCTCTAGGGTCAGTGGGTCTGGACGAGAAGGTTGAAATATTTTAGGTCGTGACCCTAGTGACCTTATTTGGGGTCAGAAGGTCACCAAATCTATAGATCAAGATTAGCCCCATTAGCCAAGGTGCCTGTACACAACATTTCTGCTTTCTAGAACCAGTGTTTTGGGAGAAAAAGAAGAAAATAGGTTTTTAGGTCATGACCCCTTATGTGGTTGTGACGGGGTCATGGGGTCACAAAATCTACAATTTAGAATCAACATTGGCCGCAACTTTGGGCTATACACTGTCGATCTAACATGGACCAATGCACAGAGCTGTCCCATTGAACTTTGACATTCGCCGCTCAGCCAATCACAAAAGATGCCTCATCTCGCTTGAGCTCATTCAAAAGTCCAAACATCATCAGATCTCTACGTGATGCAAAGAGTTCGTGTTCATTCGGAAAAGAACAGAGCGACCTCAACAGCACCTCGATAATGAATCTGATTGCATCAATGTATTTATAGATTATAATTCTTAATTTGCAAATGGGGATTATGGTGAACTGCACATGGCACAAAAGTTCAAGTAACAAATAACAATCAAGGTTTTAGAGTCACGTACATATGCTTGTTGGGAGTGCAATATTTATGATGAATTCCTTGCAAGATGAAATAACTCTTCACTGACAAAATCACTTCTAGTGAACTTTTTCATTTCATTGTAAGGTTATAGACCATAGAGCAAATATTTTGTAATCATAAAACAAGAGTCATCAGAAGATGACATATCCCACCGGTCCCCTATTAACTCGGAGTGCTTTATTAGCATGTATGATCAATCTTTTATATAAAAGAGAATGGACTTTTAATTCTGTTATTGGACAGTACAACATATGATTAAGTTTCAGAAAGATATGATCAATCATTATTCACTTCTCCTCAGGAATCAAACCTATCTGTGAACAGAGTCAAATTCTCGTTTTTCATGGAAACAAAAAAAAATTAGTTTTCAAAAATCTGAAAATATCTAAAGGCATCACTCCAGTATATGTATGGGTAAAGCACATGCAAAGTTTCAGAAAGATATGAGGAGTGGTTTTCGAGTTCTGCTCCGGAAACGAACATATCCCTGAACAGAGTCCAATTTCAACTAGTTTCCATGGAAATGAAAAAAAAATGAAACTTTCAAAAATCTGAAAATATGAAAAGGCACCACTCCAGTAAATGTGTAATACATATGTAAAGTTTCAGAAAGATATGATAAATAGTTTTCGAGTTCTGCTCCGGAAACGAAATGATTACGGACGGACGGACAGACGGACAGGGTGATGACTATATCCCACGGTATTACATACCGGTGGGATAATAATGAACATTGTCATATAACCATAATACTTTCATCTTTACTTATTAGTAATTAAATAATTTGTTTTTTAAATAATGTTCCTGTTGACACACCGTTCATGAGAAGTGAACTGAAGTTATATATATTTCTACAACTCGTGCCGTGAGAATTGAAGGTTGTGCATACAAGAGGGCTTTTTGTGACACCAAACATGATTGGTCAACTTGAAATGTCCATTCATTTCCACAAGAGATCAACGGGATGACCTTTCATATGGGTCCATATTAGATCGACTGTATTAACATACTAGTGAACTGTCAATCTAAATTTATTAAGATTGCATTGGCAAAGGAGTCTGCATATATAATTTCAGCTCTCTAGACCTTTTGGAACTGGAGAAGAAGATGAAAATATCTTTTTATGGTTGTGACCCCCTGTGACCATATTTGGGGTCAAATATGGTCACAGGGTCACCAACGTTACAAATGAGAATCTCCATAAGCTAAGGTACCTGTACACAACATTTTAGCTCTCTGGTGTATATGGTTCATGAGAAGAAGTCAAAAGTGTCAAAAGTTTACAGACGGATGGACGCTGGACGATGGGCCATGCCATAACCCATCTGGCCTTTCAGGTCTGATGAGCTAAAAATTGACTGCGTTTCAATAAAAGTATTGAATTGTTGAAAATAAAATGTTGATCAACTAGATTAGCGTTTGCGGGACACCGCAAAAGCAGAGCAGCTCCGAAACTTAGGGTCTCGCCTTTCCCTGTCCCGCCTTCTCGTCAGCATCAATAAAATGGGAATTCTTTTTAACAAAAGTTTGTTCATTATTCGAGTTATTACTAATCATCACTGGGGTCACTTTTCACAAGTTTGTTCTTAAAACCTATTTCTTCTTTCAAAATTTGATCAAAGGATTAACGTGGCCTTAACCAATATCTCATGACCTTGACCTTTGACCTTCAAAGTCAAACCATCAATGATCACTTTTCATCGCGTATAATAATCATGCAATGACTCAAAGTGTTCATAGTTAAAATATGACATATTAACAAAAGCATGCTTAAGTTTCGACCTCACTGTGACCTTGACCTTTGACAGATTTGAGCAAAAACGTTTTCAAATCTTGGTCTTTCTCCATAGTTCATATATACCAAATAAGACCATAATAGCACAAAAAAAGTTTGAAGTTCTCATGTTTACAAGGATTGTTGTAGTGATTTCAGAACTCATGACCTTGACCTTTGACCTTGAATGTGAACATGTCAAAATCATTCACCAGGTGTATAAGAAAGAAATTAAGCTGAGGTGTTAATATCTTCATGGAAAAAAGTTACTTAGTGACCAGTCAGTCAGCATGACCATATCTCGTGACCTTGACCTTTAAAATTCAAGGTCACACAATCAGTGATCACTTTTCATTGTGTATCACAATCATGTAATGATTCAAAGTGTTAATAGTTGAAATAAGACATTTTCGCAAAAGCCTGCTTAGGTTGTGACCTCGCTATGACCTTGACCTTTGACGGATCTTAGCGAAAACCTTTTCAAATCTTGGCCTTTCTCCATAATTGATATAGACCAAATAAGAGCCTGATAGCACAAATATTTTTCAAGTTATCGTGTTTACAAGGATTGTTTTAGCAATTTCAGAACTTGTGACCTTGACCTTTGACCTTGAATATGAACATGTCAAAATAATTCCCCAGGGGCATAAGTAAGAAGTTATGTATATGAGGTGTTGATACCTCCTTGGAAAGAAGTTATTTAGTGATTTCAGAACTGGTGACCATGACCCTATCTCGTGACCTTGACCTTTAAAATTCAAGGTCACACAATCAGTGATCACTTTTCATTGTGTATCACAATCATGTAATGATTCAAAGTGTTAATAGTTGAAATAAGACATTTTCGCAAAAGCATGCTTAAGTTGTGACCTCGCTATGACCTTGACCTTTGACGGATGTTAGCGAAATCCTTTTCAAATCTTGGCCTTTCTCCATAGTTAATACACACCAAAGAAGAGCCTGATAGCACAAATATTTTTCAAGTTATCGTGTTTACAAGGATTTTTTTAGTGATTTCAGAACTCGTGACCTTGACCTTTGACCTTGAATGTGAACATGTCAAAAAAATTCCCCAGGGGTACAAGTAAGAAGTTATGTATATGAGTTCTCAAAACCTTATAAGGAAAAAAGTTATAGCCAATACAAAACGCGGCGGCGATGGAAACTGCACAAAAACTGATAGCAGCTCCGACTTAGTCAGAGCTGCTAAATATATCAAGTATTCATGATTGACTGTTTTTGACAATTTCCCTCCTACACCTATCTTTTTTCTTTATTAAAGGAGTAACTATATTCAAGAATTTAAACATTACAAATTGATGGGACAATGCCACTCTTGATAGTATAGATTGTTATGTTTGAAGACATGGAATCAATAAGTGCTAACTAGGTATGGTCAGCAAGAGATTTAGTAATCTTTAAATGTCTAATTACCTTCAGTGCTCGGTAATGTTTTATCCGTGTTTTTGCAGGTCTGCGTCTTCTGCACAGAAACTGGAAATACAATCAAAAGTGAAAAAATCTTAAGCTAAACAATAAAACTCATACATTGAAACCTGTTTTTCAAAGGCAAGGCTACATCATATGACATCAAATTGTTGAAAACAAGCAAATTCTGGTCATTACTTGTTCATATTTAGGAAAAGGGTTGTTTATCTCAGTAAAGAACAAGTTCTGTGTGTTCGTCACACTTCATGTAGACTAGATAAATGCGGTCAATCACTACAAACCATTCAAATGAGGACTGCATGGTTGAAAAAGGCAAAGTGGATATGTGGGGATGATTTATGTATGGAGACATTGAATCAATAAATCCAAGGTAAAGGAATAGTAAGTAAGTGATTTAAGTAATACGTATATGTCTTATTACCTTCAGTGCTCGGCAATGTTGAATCCATGGTTTTGGTGGTCAGCGTCTTCTGCACAGAAACTGGAAATACAATCAAAAGTGAAAAAATATTAAGCTAAAACTGAGAGGTTCTATTATCTTTAAGAACATAAGAGGACATATAGACAAACTTTTTTTTCATTTGCATGTTTTTGATTGAAACAGGTTCTGAAGAAACAACTTACTTTTCCTATTGACTATTATGAAAAAGTATGTTCGTGAACGTTGTAAAAACAAATACCCTCTTGGAATTTTATGTTCTTACACAAACAAGAAAAAATAAGTTATATGTTTACTTCTTTGTTCACGCAAGGTCCACTTAGAGCATAGACTCATAGCTATTACATTGGACTGCAAAAGTGTTAAGCAAGGCAAAGCTTTCAGGATAATCTCACGCCATAAACATGTTGTTTTTTATTCAATACTTTACCACAATGTTGTTTATAGTGAGGGAGCTATAAAGAAGACATGTAATACTATTCTTCATAAAAAACATGTATGATTAATCAAATAGATTAAAGTAAAGAACTTCAACTGTCTGGAGAATAGATTTGGGATAACTTTGAGTTACAACATCACAAATAATCATCGTCCAATATTTATGACCACATGTGATCAAAAGGAAAAGCATCCCTCTCAACGTACATCTTCCTTCATTGACAGTTTTCAAATAATCCCTTAGTTAAAAGATGGCTACCCTGTCCATCACTAAGATCACAAAGATAGAGAGTAAATATATATTCACTACAAACCACTTCTTTTATCAACCAAAACCTAACACCATGAAATACCGAAGTAAAACTAGGAGTTCAGACACAAAACCAAATACTTGCAATGAATATTAAAGCCTTATGGTTTTCTGAAACGCTGATATCTATGAGGAAAATAAAACTAAATACAATCACTACATTTAGTAATTTACACTTGTAGGAGATCATTGCACACATCAATATATGATGTATGGAAGTTTTGTTTCTGGTTTTTGCAATATTGTTGAATCTTGAAACATCATTTAACGATTTCGTTAATCGGAATTAAGCACGGATCAAAGAATCCATATAATGATTATAAATAATACCATTAGGCCTACTGCAACATAACACTTAAGAAAGGTGATTTAATCAGGACATGTAGAGTTTTTTTACAAATTTTACAGATATAATCATCACTAACTTCATTCATACGAATAATGTGATTGTATAACAAATTATGCTTATAAATCTTTATTGAAAGATGATAAGACCGTTTATCCTGGTTCCGGTGGCTAACTTGGTGTTGGGACAGTTTGATCTGGCGATTGGTGCCTGATTCTGAGAGACTCGACCCCCAAAACATACAAAAATGTGTACTATCGCAGAAAGTGTGATTCCAAATATAACATTGTTACATATGTTCACTATCTAAATGACATGTATTTCGAATAGTTGAAAATCTTGTTTCAACAACAGAAAATCAACCAAAAGTAACATGAAGCTGGAATGAACAAACTAAAATCAAGCTAACTCTTGTAGTGTGTTACTAAACTGAAGTGCAAAAGAAAGTATATCACTCATTTGTTTTCCATTATTCAATGCTTTAAAGAACTTAGATGCATTTGATTATGGCACGATACAATAACAAATTTCGGCAGTAGTTTGAATGACTTAATTAGTGACTGTTTTATTTTTTAACTTAAGTATCATTATTTAAAGTAGACAGACTTAAGAAATGAAATTTACACCAACATGACCCCTACCATGTTCACAATGTTGTATATGTGCGCAGGACGAGGCACATTTATTGATCTTCACACAGAGTATGTATTATATGTCGATGAACAGTTGTGTTTTGTCAAAATTAATTTTGGGGGATTTCAAAATTTTAATTTTTTAATTTTTAAAATTAATAAAAAAAAAAAAAAACGCGTAGATGTATTCTTTGACTGATTTAATGTTTTTGACTAATTTGCCAAACTAGTCAGTTTTTGGGCATACGACGTCGAAAACTCGAGATATGTGACTTTGAAAATTATACATATGATAAATACAACTGAGTGATATACTTTCTTTTGCACCTCAGTTTATGTAGCACTGTGAACACTTTCGAAAAACACTAATATGGCACTCACGTCAAATTAACATAAGGAAAAATAACCATAACAAAGTTATAAATCACTTACAAATATATCAAATCATACTGAAGCTGAAGCAGTGCTCGTATTGAGTCGACAAATACACACAATCGCCAAAACCGTAAGAATTGTAAGTTTTGAAATCTCCTTGATGCTTCAAAGTAGATGTAAATGAAGTAAATGAATTTAAGTAAATGGCCATCATATACTTTGTCTCACATAAACCTAGTCTCACACTGGTCAATACTCTGACTTTTTGTCTTTGGCTATGTATTAGATTAGGTAAATTTCATCTCTGATTGGTAAATTCTCCATGTTTGGCTTAGTCTCTGATTGATCAGATCTCAATGATTGACCGCGTTCACTGATTGGCTGAAGGAATGTCACTAGATTAAGCATTGCATTGAAAAACATCACACCACAATCAAATGTTATATACAACATTCCTTGATCCTCTACTTGCACTCCAAAGGCTTAACTCTCTTTTCAATCCAGGCCGGCATCTTGTTGGGCGAACTCCATGCGAGGCGGGGATTGTAGAGAACATAGTAAGCTCCTAACAGGGTCAGAGCTGAGCTAAACAGCAGCTCAATGAATGTGAGATACTCGGAGAGAAAGTAGACGTTGATGACGTGCACGCTGACGTCAAACGCTGTCATGAGTATAGAGTCAATCTCGACGTTGACCCTCTGAGGGCTCTTGAAGTAATCAAGCGAGCTCCAGTCTATGATCTGTGAAACAGGAAGTTACAATGAATAATCAAACATATGTTGGTAAAATATCTAACGGACTTAAAACGTCAATACATGGAAATTAAATACTTGACATCAACACAATCTGCATGTCTATCTAACGGTAGGTAATGTGGACAGTGATATCGTACATTTTACATCATATGTATGTTCAAGACCCAACCACACTACTACTATTGCTGAACATAACATTCAACAAGTATCCATTGTTTTGGCTGGTGAGCAATTTTTTAGTCTTTTGTCCACGATATCACCACGGTCTCATCTCATGTTTCAGGGTTGGGTAACGTGTTTCCTCGAATAGACTTCTATTGTTTAGACTTCCTTCAGCCCAGTCATCTATTCGAGACCCGGTGTCTATTTGAAACTGGCGACAATTAATTGTGGAGCACCATACATCCTCCGACTTACAAACATGTAAAATTGCAATCACAACACACTTTCTTGAATATGAATTTGTTAGGAATATTTATTCATTACTGAAGGTGAACAACTAAATCTTATTCAAGTGACATGTCAACATTGCATTTTCTAAAAACATTTGCGTTATTCGGGGATATACAGCGATATTCTCAAATAATCCAGCGGTTTCACATTCCGGATATATCACACTCACTGCTGGTGAAATTCGCTATTAGCGGCAGACTGATTTTGGCAGAAAACCATGTTTAACACAGCCGGTAGCACCCTTCCTTCACAATACTTATTATCTCTTCATGGTACTTAGTGGTATCAAAATTTGTGTTGATGTCAAGAAAGGATGCAGTACATGTAGTACACCTAATAATGACTTAAATTTTCATGTTATGAAAAATTATCTCTAAACCAGAATGTATCAGATAAATACCCCCGCAACGTTACTCATTTTATCATTTCAATCGAAGCAATGATGTACAACTGAAATTGGAATCAACCTGTCGTTTCATCTTATTTGACAAGTTAATAAAGTAAACGTAGTAAAAACGTCAATATATTTTTACTAACTTTGATCTTAATAATAATCAAACGATCAATAACGTCTGGTGACAGAAACTAAAGTTTAAAGGGGCAGTAGCACGTTTTTCCGCTCAAATAATTTGATGGAATGTATTTGAAAAATAAATTCACCAATACTAAAATACCCTTCTCTCTTCGGAAAATGAGTGTGCACATGGTTCGGTGAAACCATGGGAATGGTTTTGGTAATTCGAAATAATTAATTGTGTTCACAATAAATGTACGCCATGCAATTTTTGCTTTATACGCAACATAGTTTTTAACACTACGGATAATTGGTTTGTGTAAAACAGTGTTGTGACCTCTAAATTTAATTTTAAAGACATAAACAATCATTATAAATGGGAAATTTGATAATATGAATTTTGCAAAAAACGTACTACAGCCCCTCTAAGGTATCAAAGAGGGATTACCTTCTGGACAGCCCAGGTCCGATTCCAGTACACAAAGTAGTACATATGCTGGGCTATATGTATCGCTGCGAGCCATTTCATGCGCCCCGTGTACAGAAAGCATGTGATGAAGACAGATGCAGCTTCCAACAGGGGGTAGTTGCGTATGCGCACAAGGTCCCGTCTTGGTAGAAGACGCAACCGGAAGAGGATGACTGAGTGTCCGAGAATGTTATACAACTCCACTACGAAGAGCAGGAATGCCACGGGGTTAAACGAGATCATCTTCAGTGTAGTAGAGTTATCTGCCCCTGTCAATGAGAAATGGCAAAACTATGACAATACAAGAGGTCTCATCGTGTCGTTTGAATTAAAATAAAACAGCCCCCTATCAAACATAGATCGGCAGCAATTATCAAAGCAGCCTTCCTCTCATGATGATAAATAGAGTGTATGTCGTGTGTCGACACTTTTTTTGCTTTCTATTCTAAAGTGTTTCTCAACCTGAAAGACATTGCAAATAACTTTGTGAGAGAATTGGACACAAAAATTGTGTCTGACGTATCTAAACAGACAATGACAATTAACACAACAGGCTCCATAAACTTTATAAGAAGTGAAGAAAGGATGTTTATTTTTGGAAAATGCTGATAGTGTAAGTGGATGTTTGAGTATAACGGATACTGCGTAGACAAGTATTACAACGTTTACCCAACGTACCTACATGTATGTGTTTCTGGCTTGAATGTTTGCGTATGAAGCTGGGTCCTTTTTTCAGTATAATTCATTGTACAGGTTGTAGGAATGTGTGAATGACAACTCCATAGGTTTCGTTTGGATCGATGCTTGTGCAAGTGAGGGTTCCAATGTCGATTCAATGCAACTGGCATTAACTCATTTGAACTTTTTAATATGGATATGTGGTCTAATGACGTGCTTATTTTGAAAATTATTTATATGTTAGGTTTAAATATAATTGCTTTTAAGCATTGAATGTAGTGTTATCCTAAATGAGACAGTGTGAGCTTTTCTTCACTATCTGAATTACAAATGTCTGGTTAAGGGGAAAATAGCATAGGGGAATCGCGATGTCCTAAGGTCATTTTAATTCATAGTTCGCCCTAAATGACGGCTTACAATTTAATATGTTGTTTACGGGACGTAATATTCAGCAACATAATTCTGGATCCAAATACTTCGTTCTTCATTGAATAGGCCCCTTGAAGGGGCAGTAGCACGTTTTTTTCGCTCAAACAAGTCGATGAAATATATTTGAAAAATAATGTCACAAAAAGTAAAAACTCTTATCTCTTTTGTAAATTAAGTTTAAACGAGTGTATATGGTTCGGTAAAGCCATGGTGATCGTTTTTTAATTCGAAATAATAACATGTGTTCACATTAGAATGACCTATATGTAATTTTTGCTTTAAACGTAATAACAAAACATGTCTATTAAATATCGTAATTACCTTTACTGCAAAGAAATGGGTTCAACACGGCAATACAAAAAACAAGTTGAAACCACAAGGTATGTGGACGCCACCCTGTCGTACTAACGAATTCTGCCTTTGAATTCGAATAAATTAACAAAGATACAGTCTTACTATATCTCATCGAGACTAGACGAATGCAGGTACACCTTTGATGAAAACAACATATTTACCTATAACGGCGAGGAACGTCTAGCTAGTTCATGCAAATATTTCACAAATAAATCAGTGCATAAGTTGTACAAATTGGACTTTGCCCTACTGCTTTACTTCTGTTTTGACAGTTACAATGAAGGTCAGAGGGTGAGTTGGCTGCAGGCCAGATACCAGTGCGCTAATTCAGTAATACCTGTTATACAAGGCCATCGAAATTAGAAAGTTTTTTTCTGGACATATAACATAAAAATGCATTTGACTGCATATTCCTAATTGAAAACATAATTGTCAATATTCAAGTTTCTTTATATCTCTACACTGGGTGGTATATGAGCGATTTTACTTAAATATTTAAAATATATTGCACATAAACAGCATGATAGCACTGGGTAATATATATACATATATGCATTACATATATTTGAAAATGCATCTTATGAAGTATGACAGATTCTTAACAAATTGGCATATCATCAGAAACGTTCAAATTTGATGTTATCATTTTATGATGGGAAACACGGGTAACCTTCGACATTATGCTATAAGATATATGAATCTATTCTTTCTTTATATAATATATATATAAACAGCAAATGGTGTGTCGTCGGGTGGATTTAAATGTTATTGTTTTATTTCATGTTTTATGAAGAATGAAGACAACATATATGAATATAGAGCTTCTCTACTCTGTATAGGCGATGTTAATGTCGTTGCCAAGCACATTTTCTTCCTCATCCCAAGTTTTAAAATGCCACTCAATGTCATTTTATTGATGGTTTTGAATACATCTTTTAAGTTTCTATAATGTTAAAGGTTTGATGTAGTGAAGCAAGTGACTGTCTTTCTTTGAATTGATCAATATAAATGCTTGAAGCGATAAATGTATCAAGGGTACTCGAGTCTGACACTACACCCTCAGACTCTGTAATTACAGGTTCTCTAGTGTCAACCCAAGAACACTTCACCTGATTATCATTAGGTTGTGATGAACACTCTGCGATATGTTAATATAGAAATGAACGGTTTCAAATGTCACGATCAAGGAAAAATATAATTATCACTTGCAGAGATGTAATATATAATCTACGATGTAAATTAATTTTTTTCAAGACTTTTAAAGGTATAGAAAAGACAAACTTTCAATACTTAATGCTCTTATTTCATATACAGTCATGGGAAGGACGTAATGACCTGGGTGTCCGCGAATTCAGATGAAGTTTAGGTAGTTGTGGGTGGTATAGCTATTCCAATTCGCAGCCACAACATTAAACATTCACACACAAACCGGCTATGCAGACCAACCGGACATGTATTATTCTTAAGCATAGTATCACACTTTCTTCCTTATTCCCAACTACTTCCCTTTGCGGACTCAATCAATATACCACGAATATATATTGACCTGTCTATTGGATAGTGGTAACACTGACCAGTCCAGCTGGGCGAGAGACAGCGGCAAGCATATAGACTCTCCCATGGGCTTCTAAATCAATACCGCATTTTATCAAGACAGTCGTGAGCTTCTACTGATAATTTCAAATATAATCAAAATAATTACCCAAGCCCGTATGTCACTATGTTTTAGATTTGCATATAATGTTCTTAGATTCATTTTTCTACATCATGTGTATTATGTTATGATGTCGTCTTACATGCTTTTATAGGGAATTGTCAATCAAACACAGGATAAGATTTAGTTTCTAAAATAAAAATTCCGAAAAATATATTTAAATTTGAAAAATGAAAATATAAATAATAGGGTCCAGATCTCTTCACAATTGAACTTCCTATTTGTGCTTTAGAATTGATTTAAGTTTCGACAATGTCTCGATGGTAGACTAAGTGTTCCGCGAGCTAAATCCATTTTCAGGCTATAAATAGCTCACCACACTCGAGTTGACCGAGTTATACGGTAGAAAAAATGCCCTCGAGTTTTGATTTGAATGTCTTTGTCTCTGTCAGAGTTGACCAAAATGTAAAAACTTTACGTTATTTATATCACTGAACTTGTATATCAACCAAAGTTCAACTTAATCAGTTTGGCAACGGTGAGAATTTCTAACACTGACATCACTTCTGGACATGCGTACATATCGGCATATTTGCACTGACAGCCGGTCAAAATATCTTCATATTCAATCTTATCGAAACCAAGACTGTATTATACTACCAATCACCCGACCATTACTGATAAGTTATCGAGTCGTTTACAAATCTTACCGTTTCTCAGGCATAGCAGACAATCTGCTGATATCACAATAACAAAGCCATCTCGCGCCGATGTTCGGTGATGACGTAGTTGGGTCGCGGTAACCTAGGCGATGTCAAAGGCCAACACAGACACTGGCCCGCTTTGTTTGTTTGAGTTGGGTTTCGTTTTGACTGGGAGAGAGTCGTCGTGAGTCTATAAGGTAGCCTTGGCGCAATTTAGGTCTCACAATATTTAAATTCAATATTAGTTTTGATCTGATAACTTATACTTCATGAGTTATAAAAATGTAATATATGAATCAAATGAACTCGTGTAGAACTTAATTATAAAATTCATTGCTTAAGGTACGTTTATGGTTTTCCACCTGAAAGTAGCATGAGATTAACGTTATGTTTTTAAATTATATAGTGAGCAGTAGTAACAGAAAAAAACGATATAAGTGTACACTGGCATATTTATAAAACAGTAACACAATTAAACAAACAATTGTGCTAATCATTTAGCTTATAACCATAATTAACACCCCGTTTAAGCAGGAATACGGTTCACTGTTATTTATGAATACAGAACATGTACATTATGCACCTTAAATGCAACGGTAGATGAATATCATAATTTCGAACAAAAACATGGCTTCTTTCATAAAACTGTCCATATTCTGTACATACCAAAAATGACTTCTCCATGCAGTGTATTGTCCATGTATCAATGAATGCATACGTTGATTATCCACCTCCATCCCATAACAACTTCATCATCGTGCATTGTAGCCGTAAGTAAATAAAATAATACCACCGTATAAAGACTAAGTTGACCCACATACGTAGTTGATTCTTAAATCCAGTGAAGCGAAACTAAACTACGGTTTAACTTATACAAGAGGCCTATGTGGTATACATCACTGTTGAAACCCGTCTCTTGGTTGGTAATAATACAATGTACGCATGTTATTAACATTAGAGGGCTATTGTTATTCTAAGCTGCATGTATATATTTTGGGAACATTTTAGATAGTAGATTCTCGAGTCTGGTGTATTGAGAATTGAGTGTCTGGATTTACAATGTAAAGAAATATAATATGCTTTACTTTTCGTATTTAGTCTAGTGGTCCCTCAGTATAGCTCCCCTCTGTGCACCGCGCTAATCGTTATAACGCTGGCTAAATATTAATATTAGTAATTATATAATGCATTTTAATCATAGTAACTAAATTAACGTAATTAAAACGTAGTGGCAACGTAGATTAAAACAAACACATACTAGAGTGATAAAGGATGTAGTTTTTTTTTACCTACGTTTGACCTACGTTTTACCTTCGTTTTACCTACGTTATAATTACGATATCGGGCTCCTAAGTTTAATCCATTCACTCGTGCTAAACACTTTTTGTCCAGAAAAACCCTTTTGAAATAGCGAAAAGGCGTAGTATAGCTTTATAGGTATAATATCATGGTTAGTGAAATTGATCACATATTTAAGGAACCTGTACTTATCAATGACATTCAAGAGCGACTTTATGCGGTAGCAGAATTTTGATAGTGACTCTGTTGACACTTTGGTGGTGTTTGATTGTGACGCAAGTTTGCATTTTGTTTACATACAGTCTTGCCCCGCGACTGGGTTTAGAATTAGAACCTGTGATACAGTGTCGGTAATTATTCAGCAAGTCTAGACTAACGTAATACAGTGTATTGTGAAAGAAATACACTCACACAAACGTAGGTTCAGAAATGAGTAGAAGTTCAGAGAGTAAATTTTCGTCTAGTGTTCACTGTCAAATCAGATTTTATTTTTCTGATCAATGCATTCTGATTCGAGTGATTGCACACGGATTATCGTTTTCCCGACCTGTGCCTACCATTCGTTAAATCATAAGTTGTACTTTAACCTAACCCGGCAACTTGTAACTAAACTGTGCGTATTTCTAGGCGACAGCTGAATAGTCACGATAAACACAGTCAACACTATTTTAAATTTCTAATTCGTGTCGGTGATATTTAAAGCGAGAGTCTCATTTAGGTATTAATTATGGATTCAGGTAATAACATGTGTTTTAACAATTGACAATGTACATTGAATTATCTAATTATTTGACATATTATGAGAAGTCACTTTAAAGGTTAGATGAAATGACATATGGTCAAATTCGTATTCGGTGAAAAGGGGTTTCAATTTGACAATTGTTCGATTTTAAATTTCTGAAATCGACCCATATATTACTTATATACGGCTTTTTTTAAAAAGTGCCTAATTAAGCCCCGGCGACCAGAATGAAAGTGGGCGGGGGTGGTCGTTGAAGCGTATCGTGTTGTGACGTACGTAGAGGAGCCTCATCATGGCCGCTAATCATAATTTAACTCGTTTTCCCCACTTTTAAACTGCTAATATAAGACAGAAAACTTCATCAAAACAACCCCAATTTTCGATGTAGGGCACAGAAAGGGGTCACAACAAGAAGATCAAGTACACCGCTTTTATTCCCTTTTTGACATGTTATTTTTGAACACTTTGTGGGTTCACGTTTCTGAGCATTTATATTTTTCAGCATTATATTGCCTTTTCTTCATGAATATTGATGGAACAGTATAGAGTGCGGGTACTTCAACCATCTTGGATTAGGCCTGGATAGGGATTAATCAGGCAAAACCTGAAATTATGCACCTTAGCAAAAAACTCAGAGAAGCTCTCATAAAATCTCTTCCATGGAGTGTAATTTAAGACCAAAAAACTTGAATCTAACATTCAATAAACGGATTACTTAACTATTCAACTAGATATTTCATATGGTTACAACAACTGGGGCGTGCTTAATTAGAGTGGATTCTGCGCTTTTGTATAGTATGTTTGCAGCAATTAATCGCGGAACTGGAAGGTTCCTACAACCTTATGGATGACTATAAAAAACATAAGACAACGTTAACAATTGTGTTTGACACAAGTTTCAGGAAAGGAGGATGGACGAAACCCAAAGTGAGTACCAGCTTGCGTGAAGCTACTTCCCTCACCCTCAACTAGAAGCACTAGGATACCTCCGCAGGTACCTCCTCGTACCTCTACCGCTATCAAACCAGCAAGGAAGAGATTAAGGCCGGATACATCCGACTCATGCACTGATATGTCATCTACACACGTGGATATGGAAACACAACACACATCAACGTCGACAGATGAATCATGTAACAATCAACAATCATGTAACCTTACAATAAACTACAAAGGTCTTGAGCAGCCAGCGCTACCCTCTCGCCACTAACATCTACTCCACCACTACCAAGGCCTTCCCTCCAATTGGCCACTTCTCTACTCCCCCCCCCCCCCCCCCCCCCCCCCCCACCATTTATTTGATTATATTTGATTAACCACGCATTTTATTGAAAACATTATCTTATTATCTATAAGATTCTGAATGTTTTAATGTGTAATAAGTGATGACTAAATCGTAAAATGTAACATTGGGATGCGATGTTTTCGTAGGTGGATTCGTAGACGTATTATTATCGTTGCTAAAGAAATTATTTTGATGTTTTAAAATATGTGGTGAGTTACTTTGATTGTTGTAATGTACAGTTAGTAAATTAGGTTGTCGGTTGATTAACAACGTTTAAAAACAGGATGTTGTGAAATGCTTTTATTGTCGATTGCTTACAATAGGGCCTACTTCGCCGGCGTGCTTATCTCACGTTTGTTGTTTTATTTTAAACACAAACATTCTCTAACAAAAAATAACAACAGCGACTATCTGATGTCGTTGTCTCAACTATACCTCGTTCTTATTATCATATCTTGGTTTCATTTTGTCATCTTATATATCATTAGCATTGATTTATCCTATGTCTACGACCGCCTATGAATCCACCGTCTCTCACTAGTTATATCAATTATATTTGATATATATAACGATATTTTGGTACATTTGTAAAGTGAAACTTGATAACTAACATTACTCGAACAGTTTACAGCATAACAGCGATGTGGCATTATTGCAAAGCGTAGATATAACAGATTAACTGACCGATTCCCCAGTGTTTGCCATTGTAAATAGTAAGCGAATGTTTACACCCTGTCCCTTCACGTACGTCAATCCGGTATCTTCCAACTCTCTAAGCCCCGCCCCATTTTGGGTTTGTTGGTCACGGGTGAAAAGAAGACGATGTTTTTCGGTGTTTTTAAGTCGCTCTAGTTTAAAGGAGCATTATGGGGATAATTTAAACAATCCAAGATTTATTATCACCACACCGTGGCGAGCCGAAAATCTCAATTAGTGTTCTGTCTGCTATATGCACCTTGCGTTTGCGTGAAGACAGACGGGCGTCCAGGCGTCTTACTGAACCGAATATAATTAAACGACTACTACTATAAATGTCTGTTATGCTTTACATGCTTATGCTTTTTATCCATAATTATACAAAATTGGATCGACAAACAAGCTAAGTTTTTTTGCTAATCCTTCTCAACGAAAAACGAGTGTTATGCAACGTATCCATATCTATATCATTTTACAGATTCAAAGAAATAAATAGCTATCAACAAATTGTTTTATACTGTGGTGGTTGCCTAACAAGTTCGCATATAAATAAAATTTCTGATGTCTTCAATGTTTTAAATAACGAACCTGTTGTCAGCGTGATTGCTAATCCATGTACATTGGTGTACATCATACATAGTGAATGACTGGCTGCGATCACCGACGAAACAACAGATAAACGAAGCTAACCATATTCCTAAATTTCAATGGTTGAATATAATGTTCTTTACTTCTATTGGCTCCCTATGTCTAGACTGAATGTCGTCTAATTGTGTGTCTTCAATCAACGAAGGGTCGGTTTAGTGTCGTCAGTTACGTCATATGACAGGACCTTGGCAATATGCTTGGAGCGCCACCTATTATATAATTGAACCGGCCAAGTGGCAGATATCCAGCATCAAATAAAAGGTGTTAATGCATTAAGTGTAATTAGAGATTGTTAAATTCAGGACTAACTTCTCAACAATATAGATTTTTTTTTAAATATAGCATTCTACACTAACATTCCATAGATTTTACCCAAATAACATTATATTGTTAGAACGGAATGAAAGAAAATGTGTACCGAAAAAGAAAACTCCCTTCTCATTTCTATTTGAAATTAATCATGGTTGCTTATAATATATATCACATTAAATTTTTTCTTGAACATTAAACTAACTTCTATAGGAAATAAGCGGGACTGACGAGTCCTGGCAGTACTAAACGTGGAATAGAAATATACATATTTCAAAATTAAGACGTTATATACTATAAAGATACATATTGGAGTTCTACATTCATGTAGGCAGCATTTGCATTGACTTTGTGTGCCACATTCATATAGAAATCACCCTGTCCTAAATCGTCTTTTGCGTCTTTTTTAATTATTGCATTCGGTCTTATTTGTTCTTTATTAAAATGTAATAAGCATATACATATGTGTGCGTGTACACTGCAGTAGTTTCCGTGTAATTTTCACTGAGTTTGTCCAGCATTCCAGTCCATTTGATCATAAAATAACTATTCATAAATCATGTAGGAGCGGTGAATAATTTTGCATAGAAATCACAATATATAAAAAACGTTTTAACGGGAAAATAAATTTAAGCAATGTTTTATATAACACGATGTCAGATACACTGTACAAATATACTTTTCCACCGATATCTAATGTAACAACAACAAATGAGATACGCTGAATGAAATGTGAGTGAATATTTCGAATGAGTTCGTTTTGATTATGAATTCCCGTTTGGGACAAGGTCGCTTTGGAGAGGAATTTACCGACTGCTGCAGTCAAGCCCAGTACCCAGTTTGCGTCACGTGACCTCGCTACCCGGCTCGCTCGGGCATCGCCACGCTGCAGTCACAGCACACATTCCTACAGCAATGTCCCCCTTTAATATAGGAACAACATATGGATTTTTTTGGGGTCTCGTTTTGTCACAAAATAGTCTAATGAACCAATTGCAGTTAAGAATTCAATAGAAAATAATTTATTTCGGCCTTCCTTTAATATATATATAAAGTCTGATATATTCTCATTAATAATTCACTTTCCAAATTTTACCATGGTTGATATCTACAATATTTATTAGCTTTTAGTTGACAGCTTATATTCCCAGTAGATCAGAAAACAATTTAGACGAACTATTTTGAGTCTTTTAAAATAAAATTAGATCAAAATGAGCTGCTGTGAAATCGACGATTTGAATCATAGAAATAAACTTCGTAATGACGAATACTATTACAGGAAATCTATTAACTTGTTAGATTTAAGTTAAATTAGACATATTTTTCGAATAATGAAGAGCCAGGAATGTAATTAAAGCTATAAAACCCATCTAAAAACCTATTTCCTGTAATTGAGCAATATAAATCCAGTCAGCTGGAAAAAGTAATTGCTGTATTTGTAATCGTTTTTAAAAAATGGATAATAAAGTTTTATTTTGGTTTTAAATGAGCACGATATGAATATGCATTTCACCAGTTAGTTTTTGTCAAAGTCTTGCTTCAAGCATCCTCTTATATTATTAAGAATGAAATCATGAAATTACTGAAGCAGTATTCAGATAAGCTATTGCAGCTTGTTTACCAATCCACTTCGTTGTGAAATAAATATGTTTAAACCATATTATTAAGAACCACTCTTTGTAATACAGTATTTCCTCAGATATGCGCCTGGTCTCTAAAGAGCATTTGACCTATCACAATCCCTGGGTTAGACTAACATTAACATTTGACATTTTCATTACCATACCTTCCTCCGTATGATTATATATGTATTCGGTTTATTAGACTTGCTGAATAATGAATTATACCATATTACAGGCTCTTATTTTTACACAGTATGGGGCAGTACCAGCACTGGGTGTGCCACATGTTTACACACATACAAAGCACCAGTAGAGAAAATATTGATGTTTCTAATGAAGCGTCGGATCTGTAATATACCCTTAGTCGGACGTCATTTGACTCAATAGCCTCTTAGGAAATATACGCTATTTAGCATTAATATATGTTCTGGTGGTAAGTCGACCCAAGTTATTCATTACTGGTGTAGCACAACAGCACTATTTGCTGCTACTACCATATGGTTAAAGGCCTGCAGAATAGCGTTCTTACTGAAATATACTTTCTTCACTTAATACTGCAGTACATTAGGTAATTCATGTTGCTGACGTCCGGTTAAAAATTTGATCCATGAATAAAACGGCAATTTACCACATGGTTTAAAGACTCAACTATGATGGATTGAGACATGACATTCATTGTTTTGATTTGAACAATATTACGAGATTAAGTCTCCACTACCTATTTTGATATCTCGATTAATTGTATACATGTAAATCACGACCATTGGTCGAGTTATAACGAGTCATGCATTAGACAATCATTATCACAAACTGTTCAGCTAAAGGCGTTTAGCTGGAAGCACCCATAAAATATCAACACTGATACCCTGTTCATCTTTTGATACTCTGCAATACGAGGCCTCACTGTATCGTCGGTCAACCAGGGCTTAATATTCTGATACTCTTCTTATACCACCAAGTGGACACTTCATCAGAAACATGTGGATTAGCATTACCAGTTGTTGACTACTGTAAATTAAACACATAACTAAGTGATGTGTTGGAAATACTTGTCTTGGTTCAGTCGAGAAGTTTAAAACATTCTTGTTCAGTGCATGTTCAGGTTCTAGACTCTGAAAGTTCAAAAGAAAACCTGCCATCTAATTTGTCGAGGTGAGGTGAGGTGAGTTTGGGTTGAATGCCGCTTTCAAGAGTATTTCACTTATATCGCGGCTGCTAGTATTATGGCAGGGAGAAAGCCTGCAGTGCCATATGGCTATGCATTGCGGTGAAACTTGCGAGCATCGGTAGGAACTAGCGAACCATGGGTGGTACTACGCTGAAATTCAGTGTAGCATTGCAACCAAACCTTATCGTGTAGAACAGTTCTCTACTGCAGACAAAGTTGCCGTGCCCCTGGCTGGATTCGAACCCTGGACCTCTTGATCCGAACCCGAACGCGCTAACCACTGCGCTTTCTTCAACTTTCTTTAATGCATGACCTAAGCATGTTGTACGATGTCATTTGAGAGGTTGTTATTGTCAATCATGAACACATTAAGAGTTTGACTGGCTTTCACATATCAAGGACGGATATTCGAGATTTCCTTATCCCGGGGTAATATGGAGACGTGGCTTATCGGGACATTAAGCCCATTATGATCAAGGAGTGGTAGCTACAGGAGAAAGATATTTCTCAAGCTTTTATCTTTGGCAACAACATAACTCCTACTTTTTTCAATCCTTTTTATTAACACTGGGTCTGCTCAAAGGTCCTTTACGATCGTGTATTATAGCGAACCATTAACCCAAACTGCATCTCAATCCCGTGTGCCCTCTAAATGTCAATACTTCTTATCCATAATCTTTAATCTATAGAAATAGTACTGCAGGGACCTTAATAGAGGGGTCTTACAGAAGAAGAGGCAGTTAAACGTTTTATAGTGTAACCTTTTGGGTAAAATGACATAACTATAAACCATATAGATTGGGGACTTTTGAAAAGCAAAACAAAGCAAAACAAAATAAAGAACTAAAACATAACAATATTGGTCCTTTCGGGAAGTCGTTCAAGAGACTCTTCAATATTAATTTGCATTTGGTTTGGTCATCGTAAAATTGCAGGAAAAGGTTTTACCTGAAAGATTCCACTAGAATATCAATAGAAGTACTTTGGCATCCTAAACCATTGACAAGTACAAAGCAAGGACGTGTAATGCCTAAATGAAGGGCTGATGATAATAGATTTATTAATTATTGTATTGAGCAATACACTTTTTGTACTTGTCTGTTACATACATTTTGATATTTTCGATGAACAAGCAATTTGACTTGAGGTTAAATCAGTGCGGGAAAATAATCTCTTCGTTGTAATAATGTCAGTATGTATTATCAGTGCATCTGTGTAATCAGACGGATGGCTTCAGATTAAATTCCTGAGTACTAATCCAGTAAGATGCTAGGCGATTCTGTGTGCGGAAGAGAACTGTTCTTCGTGGAGTAAGATTTGGGTTCAAAACTACCCTGCTGAATTTCAGTGCAGTAAAGCCCATGGTTCGATAGTTTCAGTAGATACTCACATGGTACCATTATACATAATCACACAGGTGTTGTGGGCTTTCTTCTTCCCTATCATCCGTGATATAAGTGAAATACTACTGAAGACCTCAGATTTTGCATATAGGCTTAATATGGTTTATCCAACACAATCGCAGCAGGTTATCTTTCCCTTTGGGAAGAAGCTAGCCATGATGGCACCGTTTTGATTGGAATTTGTTAGAATACCGCCTACAGCTAAAAGATTGCTTTTCTCTTTGAATATCACATATTTGATAATTTGATAATGATAGCATGGGATTGATGGATCAGAGCGATGATCTTTTTTTGTGATACAAGTTAATTGTCTTTGGTGGTATCACTACCTGCTGCAATGAAAGTTACACAGGGCGTTAAATCACCTTAAAGAAGTTCTACAACAGCGACTCTGATGATATGAATCTGTGATTCAAATATATTGGGAATGGCAGTAGGAATGGCCGAACTATGTCGTTTCCCCCCTGCAGGAAAATTTCAAAGTATAAGTTTGAAGTAATGTCAGAAAAAGATATATACTATGTTGTATGGCAGATAGTTTCTTTCAGTGTTTATTCGTGAAATGCAATATCTATTAAATGGAAATTTTATTTTAAGAGATGAAGTATGATAAAGACATACTTATATTTAAACTTGTACGTATGTTTATAATTGCCATAACACATGATCAATATATTAAAAATCATACAACGAAAATCATCGTTTTTCTTTGGGAATATATGTGCATAACGTGCGTTCATTATAGGCCTAAAATAGTGTACAATCTAAAATTGTTACAGGTTTTTGATATAGTAAAGTGTGAACCCTTCAAAACTGAAATCCTATAATTTCAAATTGAACATTTCTTGAACAGGTCTTGAATTTAGATTGCAATCGGTAAGGAAATCGTTTAGCAAATACTCTTATAACACAATTAGCTTATGGAATCATATATCAAGAAGCATAATGTACATATTGTACTGTAATCAAGTTCAACCAACCAACCTTACTGACCGATGTTCCTTCACCTGTCGCATGGCCCATTTAACTGTTTATATGATACCGTAACTGCATATTTTAAAATTGTAATGAAGACACTTCTTCATACCCCTGTAATGTACAAAGTTAACGAATTGCACCAGACTCGCCGACTATCAACTACATGAAGAGAATTGATATGCGGAATCATTAGGAAGAATAATTTTCTGGATAATAACAATAATTAAAATTCTGATTTTGATAATGATAACGTTAGTATAATGAATTTGGTTAGCACCTAATTCCCAGGTCATAACTTTTAAACGATGTTTGAACATGTGTAGAGGTGGTAGAGTTCAGAGAATGGGAAAGTTTTCGAATGATGGGATATCCTGTTTACATGTGAGCTTGTATGGGTAGAGTTCCACAATATTGGGACTGTTACCTAGAAGGCATCACCGCCAATTTGTTTATATAATCTAATCAGATTTGCATTTATATACCACTGATTATTTGGACCACAATGCACACTATTTCCCGAACTTGCCTTTAAAGGTAATACATATCCGCAGATTTCTGTTTGAAGGACACATTATAGTTATTACATATATTAATTCATATCAGCAAGAATCAAATAGGTTAAACAAATACAAGTTTCAAGATAAAGGGCATCATATCGTTGTATTGCATCAGACTCCGAGATGCTATGAACACCCCTGGGGACGTAATTAGAACTTTACTCCATTACCGGACCAGACTCTCTGACTCTCGGTGGTATAATCATCACACAAATTGCAACTTAACTGACCAACAATTGATTTTTTTATTGTGCTGTACCAGACTCCCAAACTCTTTGTGCGATAATCATGACATCAATTAACTGAACAACCACTGTTTTGTTCTTCACTGCACCAGACTATAGGACTACCGGTGATTTCACCAAAACACCTGCTCGGAGTATTGATCATATTATCATAGTTTACCAGCTCTTGAAAGAAGTTTTTTAGATTGCCATCAGCGTAGCATTCTGGGTGCTCTGTCCACCAAACAACCATAGCTCTAATACTAGTCAAAGTCACATTGTTATATTTACCAGAATTTAATCAAAACAGACCTTATATCAGTGAGAGAGAACCCTAACTTTGTTATTACTGTATTATGATCTATTATTTGTAATAATAACGATAATAATTACTCGAGTAAATCACTTCTTTCTCACTCGATTCCAGTGTTTTACATATCAAATATGGGGCAACCAGTGGAAACTCTTTGAAGAAAATATGTTCTTAAAATTGCAGATTTATATAGGTGACGGTAACGTTATGTGGCATGTCGTAAAATGACCGTTATGAAGGCGTTACTGTAAATTTAAGCGCTTCCCGTTAGTGTACAGATAAGCCTACGCCCCAAACATCGTAATCCATATATATTGAGACTTATTCACAACAATAAATAATTGTTGCAAAATGATACCGTAAGCGGGTTTGATTTCTGGGTCTCATCTCTCCTTAAGAGGTCCTTTCTATTATCTTAGAAGGTGTGTTAGGTGTCTCTTGATTTCTGAAATCACTTCCTGTAAAATATTGTCTCATTTTCGTCAAACTTTTTCATATTCGTGTTTTATGGCATTATCTCTATGAGAGGTATGTTGTATCAAAGGAAGACTCACACTCCTAAATCTGTTTGTGATGAGTTTGAAGGGTTGTACTTAACCAAGGGTTTCTGACAAAGGTCAATAATGAACATTGATTTGGCATTCAAGCACTATATTTCCTTAGATCTTTCCTCTGGAATTATCAGAGATTTTGCAGTGATTTCTGGTTAAAGCGGTCATTAATCCTAATCAAAATAGATGTCAACTAAATACATTATTCAAAAGAAACAGGCTTTGCCAAGGTTGTTTGATGTGCCTTCATGTAATACTCTTCAAGACGATAAACTGTCTCTTAAAGATGATGAAATTGTTGCAACAGCGCTGTACTGGCTCTAGATGGTGTTAAGGACGGGAAAGACGAGAATGTCAAGTGTGGAACAACGATTTAATTGACAAAATCGTTAATATTTTTCATTATTCTCACCTTGAAGTGGCGTCTTTGTCAAAGGCACTTATAGTGAAGAATTCTCTGATTTGGAGCTGATGTCTTTCCTCTTGTTTATCATCTATTTATCTAATATATCTATGTCATAAGACTCACCTTTCAGTAATACAAATTGTCTTAAGATGTGTTTCAGAACATGTCACGTACGAGTTTAGTTATCCATTAGATCAATTTATAGAACTGCTGATAAAAAGTATTTGCTTAACATGTATTAGTTTTCACCAGAGCAGCAGATGATTACACCCGTGTGAAGATGTTGTGATTAAATAAATACGCCAACACATTAACAGTTAAGAGTAGTATTTCAGTACATGTTATTTGATCTGCTATCCAAGCTTTTACACTTTCTGTTTGTTGAGGAGTGTAGTACACTGTTGATGATTTCTGATTTTGTTTTATTTATCATCATCAGAGTACTGTCTTCCAGATGATAACACCTGTGTGAAGACGCTATGATAAAATGACACCAAGGTACAAAATGAATACTGAACAGTGTTATTCCGGAACATGTAAATAACCTGATTAACTAAACGTGTATATAAATGTGTTTAATAAATTTGAAGTGGATTCTAGTACACTATTTAGATAAGTTTTTTTTTCGCCAGAAGACTTTCTTACAGATTATGAAACCTGTTTGTAGAAGCTATACAAATATACAAAAAATACATCAATGCACAGTATGAGTAGTGCACAATGCTGTTCCAGAACATGTAAAATCAATCTGATTAACCAAGATCTTAGTAATCTGTAATATTGTCTTGAATAGGTTTCCAGAGGATCATATCTGATGATAGTTCATAACGACGCGCTTCCAAAGATGATGTTTTTGTTGTAGTGGTTTTCATCAAATAGCTATAATCGAGATAACAATGTCTCCCTTGAGGCACTGTTACATAAGAACATAAGAGGACAAATAGACACACTTTTTTCATTTGCATGTCTTTGATTGAAACGGGTTCTGAAGAAAAGACTTACTTTTCCTATAAGAACATCGACTATTTTCAATATGATGATTTTTCATAATCATTGCTTACTCGCTAATAGTAATTAAACTTAAAGTAATATGATACGTGAATGCTTTTCATGATTTATCATGTGTTGATATACGAAATTATGACAAACCTTCTGTCATTGAAATTTCACCAAAGTATAATATTTTTTTACTTATCATAGTTCTCTCACATTATCTGAACTTGGCAATTCATTCGTCTGTATTTTAGTCAACATCATACCATTTTTTAGGAAACATTTATTTCGTATATATGTGCAGCAGATTGTGTTCTACTTTCTGCATCTGATCATGGGAGACTGCCACATTAAGGTAGAATAATCATTTAATGTCAAAACAAATGCTTTAACTTGGTTGGCCTATTCAAACTTATACTTCATAAAACTATTGGAGTGAAAGTGAAGCATGCACGAATCAAGAACATTGTAGCAATGATGCTTTCTTTGACGACGATTTGCATGCAGTTATTAGATTGTATTTTAAATGAATTTACATGTCTGTGTGTAATTAATGATTTCTCCCCTTTTCCCATTAATTAATGCATTCATCACGTATTAAGCCGTTTCAAAAGGGCAACCATAACCTACATTTGTATTTTAATTAAATTGTGTGTCATTTACATCAAATAGCCTGATACCATTGGCATTTTGTTTCTCAGACTGACACAAGACTCGTTAGTCCTCGTTAGCTGTAGCAAAAACACTTCTGCAATTCAGTCACATAGGTCATTTCATTGCAGACAAAATACATTTTTGATTGTCCTGACCTGGCATTTCCTCAGTTTATTGTTTAATCCTTACCAGAATGATCTTTGATGATTGGTAATTTGTACCTTACACAGTGAGGTGTATAAGTTTGAATTATCCGAACAAGTGCCCCTCGTATAATAAAACTGTCCTGATTAATGCTCGATAGATTATAATAGATGAGCAGATATCCGAAAGTGTTTCAAACAAAGTGTAAAATATTTGAGCTCAATTTGAAAAGCAAATGAACAAGTATGGTCGTCCACATTGGAAAAAATACCTCTTTGAAATTTACATTGTTACACCAACTAGAAAAAATAGGTTATATGCCAACTTCTTTTTTTCACGCAAGGTCCACTTAGAGCATAGATTCATAGCTTTAAGATTGGACTGCAAACATTTTAAGCAGATAAAGGCAAAGCTTTCAGGATAACTCATAAATCTGTCGTTTGTTATTCAAAACTTTACCACCATGTTGTTTATGGTGAGGGAGCTATAAGGAAGACATGTAATTCATCATAATAATCTTTTTCATGAAAACCATGTATGATTAATTAAATAGATTAAAGTAAAGAACTTCAAATAACTGGAGAATAGATTTAGGATAACTTTGAGTTGCAACATCACAAATAATCATCGTCCAATATTTATGACCACATGCATTTTCTTTCATTGACAGTTTTCCAAATAATCGCTTAGTTAAAAGATGGCTACCCTGTCCATCGCTAAAACCAAAACAAAGATAGGGAGTAAATATATATTCACTACAAACCACTTCTTTTATCCACCAAAACCTAAGATCATGATATACCGAGGTAAAACAAGGAGTTCAGACACAGAACCAAATACTTGCAATGAATATTAAAGCCTTATGGTTTTCTGGAACGCTGATGTTTATGAGGAAAAGAAAACTTAATACATTCACTACATTTAGTAATTTACACAGTAATTTGACTGCAAACCTTTTTAAGCCAAGAAAGGCCAAGCTTTCAGGATAATCTCACGCCATAAATCTGTTGTTTTCTATTTCAATACTTTACCACAATGTTATTTTTGGTGAGGGAGCTATAAGGAAGACATGTAATTTCTTAATAATCTTCTTCATGAAAACCATATATGATTTATTAAATAGATTAAGGTAAAGAACTTCAAATAACTGGAGAATAGATTTGGGATAACTTTGAGTTGCAACATCACAAATGATCAAAAGGAAAAGCATACCTCTCAACGTACATCTTCCTTCATTGACAGTGTTCCAAATAATCTCTTAGTTTAAAAATGGCTACCCTGTCCATCACTAAAACCAAAACAAAGATAGGGGGTAAATATATATTCACTACAAACCACTACTTTCATCAACATCATGAAATACCGAAGTAAAGACAAAAAAAACTCATATTTGCAATGGATATTAAAGCCTTATGGTTTCCTGGAACGCTGATATTTGTGAGGAAAAGAAAACTTAATATAATCCCTACATTTAGTCATTTCCACTTGTAGGAGATCACTGCACAACATATTATTTCTTCAGGGCATGTTTTTGTCATATCTCAGAGAAGTCAACCACTCGTGATGATAACCTTGATGTAAGGTGATCGGAGTTTGATACAGACAGAAGGCTACATGTAGTTAGAAGGTTGCATGTTTGTGCTGTGATATTTTTTACTTTGATAACATGCGATAGTTTGATGACAGATTCGTTTATGTGAAACATACGTTTCATTGAAAAGGTTTCTATTTGATGAAGTGTGGGTGTTTAATCATCTTAAATGAAATTCCACAAGTGTAGATTTGATTTTGTATTTTCAATCTGTCTCATTTAAATCCCCAAGCATACTACTGCTTAAACGAGCATTCTGTGTAGTTTTGTCATAAACAGTGAAGTAAGATGAATAGACAAAATACGTAATCAATATATGATGTATGGAAGTTTTGTTTCTGGTTTTTGCAATAGTGTTGAATCTTGAAACATCATTCAACAATTTCATTAATCGGACTTAAACACATATCAAAGAATCTGTATAATGCTTATAAATAATATCATTTGACTGTTCATAAGTGATTGATTCAAGACAATTAGGGTTCTAAATTTTACAAATTGTACAAATATAATCACCACTAACTTCATTCCTAACAACAATGTGATTGTATAAACAATTCTGCTTTTAAATCGATATTGAAAGTTATAGTCACGGGTGTATATTCTATAGCGAACAAGTTAATGTACACATTTCTAGTCAAGCTCATTCAGAATAGAAACATTGTTTTAATATTTGAATGATAATGTATTATAAAACAAAAACACGCAACTTGTTTTTTATAACAGAAAACGATCTCATGAATTACAAATGGTGAGATAAATGTAGTAACATCAGTTTATTACACTAAGTCTATGAACTCCCCTAGAATGTATCAAAACTTATCTGAATTATAACACTTTGATTCAATCGCACAGGACCAGAGCAGTGTTTTAAGGACGACCAAATTGCAACCTAACTGAATATCCACTGTTTTATATGTCACTGCACCAGACTGTCCGACTCCCGGTTATATAACTGGCACATCAATTGTGACTTAATGATAACTTCCCTGGACAACCCACTGCTTAGTGTCATTAGACGACCTGACTCTCAGTGAGACTACCTCTCATCTGATGACAGTATTGTGTGGTGATCATTGGGTCGTTGAGGTCTTGACTATTGGAGGTTGAAATTTTAAACCATAAAGTCCTCTGATTATTCAGTAATCATCGATCAACTCAGAACAATTTCAGGAAATTGTTACAATGTTTACACATTGGTAATGTTTATAAAAAATATTATGTCATTCCAGGCAAATTAAAAATGTTGATTATGAACTTGTTGGTTATGAACATACCCATCTTATGACAGCTTGTGTTTGATCCGATTTTCTAGCTGAGTGAGTTTCAACTTTATCTTGTGTGAAAACAGTCTTCTTGAAAATCAAAATATGTCTAATTTAAAGTACATGACTGACGTATTGAGGTTTAAAATAAATTCATCACATTAAGACTCAATCATGACCGAAAGGTTATTAATATTTTACATTCATTTTTAACTTGTTAATTAGCAAGAGTGTAAATATATCTATGGAAACACTCACGGTTTTTCCAACAGCAAAATGTGTTTGATAAGAGATACAACAATGTTTCATTAAAAGTAACCACATGGAATAACATAACTCTGAGTTTAATAAAGGAACATTCATTCATATAACATTTCGCTGCTTTTGTATATTTTTGAATATGCAATTTTGGTATTTTGGTCTCCAAAATTAAGTAACCTTATACTGAGAAATAAATGTAAATATTGGTTGCTGCAATATGAGTAATTCCAATTGTTCAAGTCAACTGGTCAAACCTTAGTATCTGCCTTTTCGTTAAAAGTCAGTAGTAACAACACTATGAGGTGTTTTAACAAAAAGAAGAGTTTAATTAACGGTTTGAACCGGAAAAAATAAAAATAGAGCCAAGGGCTCTGTAGCTCATCAGGATTTGATTTATTATCTAAGGTTGAATATCTAAGTTATCTCAAGTAATACATTGTTAACAAGCAAAAATAGGTTTTTAGATCATGACCCCTGTGACCCGCATTTGGAGTCACAGGGTCACCAATCCTACAATTAAGAATCACCTTTGACCAAAGAGAATCTACACAACTTTTTAGCTTTCTAGACCTTTTGGAACTGGAGAAGAAGATGAAAATAGGTTTTTAAGGATGTGACCCCTGTGACCCCATTTGGGGTCACGGGGTCACGAAATCTACAATTTAGAATCCCCATTGGCCAAGGAGTCTGCACACAACTTTTTAGCTCTCTAGACCTTTTGGAACTGGAGAAGAAGATGAAAAAAGGTTTTTAAGGATGTGACCCCTGTGACCCCATTTCGGGTCATGGGGTCACGAAATCTACAATTTAGAATCCCCATTAGCCAAGGAGTCTGCACGCAACTTTTTAGCTCTCTAGACCTTTTGGAAGTGGAGAAGAAGATGAAAATAGGTTTTTAAGGAAGTGACCCCTGTGACCCAATTTGAGGTCATGGGGTCACGAAATCTACAATTTAGAATCCCCATTGGCCAAGGAGTCTGCACATACAATTTCAGCTCTGTGGAGTCATTGGTTCTGGAGAAGAAGTCGAAAAAGCGAAAAGTTTACGGATGGACGGATGGACGGAAGGACGGATGGACGGATGGACGGACGGATGGACGGACGCCGGACACCATGCCATGCCATAAGCCCATCGGGCCTTTCAGGCCTGATGAGCTAAAAATGCATTCTTAAATCGTACTTTCTTTTCAACTTACAATGGGTATAATTATAAAGAAACCATTAAACATCGGTAAGATGGCATAAGCTTATGCTTCACATCCTCGTTTGTTTTCTTCCTATCAGGGTCATAGCCTTGGTATCATGGTTAAAGGTGAGAGATATACCCATACATTTCCGAGTGTATCGAATGATACCCAACACTTTCCTCCGTGGGGCCCTTTCTAAACAAATGCAGCTGTAAATAAGTTTGTGTATGAAACGCACAACCGGAATACAGCCTCATCTGTCACAACTCGTGGGAATGCCCAGCTCTGCTGCGTTTTATGGTTACCCGTGTTTGGGCTCGAAATCTAATTAATATGGCCCAATGATGCCATTGTTAACGCAGTTGCATGTGCATCTCGCTGAAATGTACATCTAAACTGCATGGCTACTGTGAACTTGGCAAAAGTTTAGAGAAAACAGAAGCAACTTTCAGTATGATAAGACATTTTGAAACCAAAATTAAATAACATTCTCATATAAAAAGAAATACACAAGTGTGTGATATCGTATCACGCATTATAAGAAACTTATTCAGTTGGTCATGGAAAAATGTACGACGTTGCAACTGGCCTCGTGGTTTACTGGTTAGTTCATTCGACAAGAAAGCATCAGGACACTGGTTCGATCCCAGGTGTCATATGCGTTCATATATAATCTGACATTTATAAAGTATCATAATCTAGACTTGGAAAATTTTGAAATGTTCTCCATTGATTTCTCAGTTGTTAAAAAGTGTAGGTACATGTAGAAATGCATACCCACATGGCGTTGCAGGCTTTCTCCCTGCCATAATACTAGCAGCCACAATATAAGTGACATACTCTTGAAAACCGCGTTGAACCTCAACTCACCTCACCTCTATTAACTTGTTAGATTTAAGTTCAATTAGACACATTTTTCGAATGATGAAGAGCCAAGAATGCAATTAAAGCAATAAAACCCACCATATAATCTGATACTCTTCTTATATCACCAGGTGGACACTTCATCAGAAACATGTCTACTCCCAATAAAAGTTTTTCAGTAGTGTAAACTAAACAACTAACTAATTGAAAGTGATGTGAAGGTAATACGTGTCTTGGCTCAGTCGATGATTTTAAAACCATCTTATTAACTGCATGTTCAGGACCTTGACAAAGGTAAACTTGCCTCCTAATTGGTCAAAAACATATCGCAATACAAGCAACTTTCTTTAATGCAAGACCAAAGCATGTTGTACGATGTCATTTGAGAGGCTGTCAGTGTCAATCATTAACAAATTAAGAGTTTAACTGGCTTTCACATATCAGGGACGGATATTCACGATTTCCATATTCAGGGGTAATATAGAGACACGTGGCTTATCGGGACATTAAGCCCATTATGATCGAGGATCTGGTGCCTACACGAAAAGGAGAATTCTCAAGCAATTGTCTTTGGCAACAACATAACTCCTCTTTTATTTCATCCTTTCTTCCAACATTGGGTCTGCTCAAAGGTCCTCTACGATCATGTATTATAGCGAACCATTAACCCAAACTGCATCTTATTCCCGTGTGCCCTCTAAATGTCAATACTTCTTATCTTTAATCTGTAGAAATAGTACTGCAGGGACCTCAATATAGGGGTCTTACAGGAGAAGAGTCTGTTAAACGTTTAATAGTGTAACTACTGGGTAAAGTGGCATAACTATAAAACCATTTAGATTGTTGACTTTTGAAACGCAAAACAAAACAAAACAAAACAAAACAAGAAAACACCAACATGAAATCTGATGTAAACACGCGAATCTGGCAGATGTGGGTATCCAGAGTTTGAAACAGCCACAGGTTGCTATTTTAGGATGTACTACGTCACAGCAACTAGGACAGAGGACGGTTTTGTTTGACATCTCTAATGTTTCAAACTCTGGACACCACCCTCTGCAAGAATCGCGTGTTTCCATCAGATTTCATATGATGGTTATATAGACAGATTTATCAATTCGTTTCACCAAATTTCAAATTTAGAATCCTATATAGGTACAAGTAATATAAGGATTGGCAAAATATGAGTTTGCTAGTTTGCTTGGTTTTGTAGTTATTGTACGAAATAGCGGTATCACTCACTTTCCTGCCAAACTATAGTATACATATATATATATATATAGTTTGTGAAGGAAGTTGAGGCTTCACATTTGTGGCAAATTGAATTTAATGGAATGCTATAGTATTGTTATTAAGTTTAAGTTGAGAGAAATGGTTGATTAATGTGAATGAGTAATACATATACTTAATGTGAATGAGTAATGCTTGATTAATGTGAATGAGTATATATATAGTTTATGAGTTCAAAAATAATAACTCCAATTTCCTCTGATAAAAAGAATACTTCAAACGACACTTGCTGTAGATATCATTTTAATGATGACTGGATGCGTTCCATTTCGACTCGTTTTTTCAACAGAAATGGAACGCATTCAGTCATCATTAAAATGATATCTACAGCAAGTGTCGTCTGTAGGATTCTATTTGTATATACATTTACTTCACGTGATACCTTCTGCATTATATATATTTCCGACCACACAGATTTGAAATAGGTATGTAGTGTCAAACGTTGTATGAAGGTATGCAGTGTCACATGATATATATATAATATATAAATGAGTTTAAAAAAAAAAACTTACTCCTACTCCTACATGTTTCCTTTTACTCTTCAGGGACCTTTCTATTCCTTCGGAAGGAGTGTTAAGGGTCTCTTTATTTCTTAAATCACTTCCTGTAAAATGTTGCCTTATTTTCGTCAAACTGTTTCCTATTCGTGTTTTATGGCATTAGCTCTCTGGGAGTTATGTTGTGTCAAGGAAAAGTCACACTCCTAAATCTATTTGTGATGAGTTTGAAGGGTTTTGATTAACCAAGGGTTTCTGACAAAGGTCAATAATGAACATTGATTTGGCACTCAAGCATTGTATTTCCTTATATCTTTACTTTGGAATTATCAGATATCTTTTGCAGTGATTACTCGTTGAAAAGGTCATTAATGTTTATCAAAATAGATGTCAACTAAATACATAATTCAAAAGAAACAGGCTTTGCCAAGGTTGTTTGATGTGCCTTCAAGTGATGTTTTTCTAAAAGATAAACTGTCTCTTAAAGAAGATGAAATTGTTGCAACAGCGCTGTCATGGCTCCGGATGATGTTTTTAAAGTCGTGTAAAGAGAATTGAGCAGATTCACTAATCGTTGATATTATTTATTATTCTCACCTTGAAATGGTGTCTTTGTCAAAGGAACTTATCGAGAAGAATTATCTCGCATGGAGCTGATGTCTTTCATCATGTTTATCATCCGAACTCAGTGTATGGTAGCTGTGTACTTCTAGAAATTCCAGTGTTTTTTCAACGTTTGTCTGTTAATTTAATATATTTATGTCATAAGACTCACCTTTAACCAACACAAAGTGTCTTAAGACGTGTTTCAGAACATGTCACTAAAGTGTTAACCTATCCATTAGATCATTTTATAGAAGTGTTTGCACTTCTGCAATTGTTAAATTGGTTAAAAATATTGAAATACAAACAACTTTCTTTAATGCAAGACCAAAGCATGTTGTACGATGTCATTTGAGAAGCTGTCAGTGTCAATCATTAACAATTTAAGAATTTAACTGGCTTTCACAAATAAAGAGCGGATATTCGAGATATCCTTATCCCGGGGTAATATGGAGACACGTGGCTTATCCGGACATTAAGTCCATTATGATCGAGGATTTGGTCCCTACAGGAAAAAGAGAATTCTCAAGCAATTGTCTTTGGCAACAACATAACTCCTATTTTATTCCGACCTTTCTATCAACACTGGGTCTGCTCAAAGGTCCTTTACGATCACGTTTTACACAGGGGGTATTCGACTGTACAGGGAAACCGGATGTTGCACGCCTGCAACAACCAATTTCTCGCTGTACAGTTTTTACGAAGTACCCCTGTCTTCACGTTCACGGTTAGTTTGAGTTATTCTCCCCCTTTATCTATAGAAATGCTATAAATTTAAGTTGTTCAAGCTTTTCTCGTCATATTTGCAATCCCACAATAACGATAATGTTTCTATTATTGTCATAAATGCCTGTTCCAAGTGGCAGGCCGATTGAGGCTAGCGTAGCGATCACGAAAAAGCGTGTTTAGGTCATGTTTTTACGCACGTGGTGATCATACAGTACTTTTATAAAGTTATATAGTAAAATAATTCTTATTCGAAGACTTGTGTGAATTTTCAATGCTCATCTCTTTATATTTAAAGAAAAACAAGGCAAAATAGTGACTGTACGCTCTTATGATTGTTGCACCAGCACTGTACAGGGAGTTGCAGTTAATGATTTTTTGACTGTACAGGGAGTTGTAATGATTCTATGATGCATGATATATAATACCATTCGTGTTCAACTTCATTTACTTTTTCAGGCTACATGCATTCAGCGTATATCATTTCAATTATGGCGGCTTTCCATTGCTACTATTGCACTTTTTCGTCGGACTTTGAGACTGTCATTAACATTCTGTAGATGCTCATCCAACAAATGTGTTAAAGGTCCGCCATCGCATCTTAGATTGTGGTACTGGTAAATTAAAACTACAGACCAAGAACTTTCAAAACATTGTACCTGCCAAATTAATTAAAGACAAGTAGTTGTCACTAAGGTGACATGATCCCCGCCGCAAATTAATACTTCAAAATTGAAAAATAATGTCAAGATCAGCAAAATCGACTGGGCCCTGAATTTTCCCTAAAAGAACCACTGGTGTAAGATAATGATTAGTATCTAATGAACAGTTCTTGTGATATCGATTCCCTGACAAGCTTAACATGTCGACAAACTCAAAGTTCTGCTGTGACCTAGATAATAATGTCAAGGTTAAAAATATATAATCAGCACTTTGTCTTCCCTTGGAGGTGCTTTGTGTAATATATGATGAAATTCAGTTCTTGAGATATCCTGCTGACAAGCTTTACATGTATATTAACATGTCGAAAAATTCAAAGTTCCACTGTGACCTTGACAATAAAGTCAAGGTCACCAAAATCTAATCAGCCCTTTGTCTTTCCTTGGAGAAGCTTCGTGTAAGATATGAAGAGAATCCAGTGAATGGTTCTTGAGATATCACGTTGACAAGGGTAAAATGAAAAAGTCTTGTTATGACCTTGAAATGAAGGTCACAGTCATAAACCTCTGTAGGAAATTACTCTCCCTATGATGAACCCATATGCAAATTATGAAAAGAATCCAGTGAATAGTATTTGAGTTATTCCATTTCCTACGGACGTATGTACGGACGGACGGACGCAGCCGAAAACTATATAATAATAAGACATGCATTCCTGATGGGAAATGCTCACAGTGAAAATAGTAGAATTCATTACATCAGTGGAAGCAGCTAGTGCATCACAAGAAAATGTGTATGATGAACCTGTCAGCTCTGAGTTAACCCACGTTTCACTTGTGACAAGTGAAGAATTTAACGAAATACAAGACTCATTCAAAGGTTCGACATCCATTTCTGAAAGAATCAAGAAGTTCAGTACATTATGTTTTCATTCCACATAAAACTGCATGTTAGTTTTAGTGAAACAACATTTTGTCGGATACCTGAATGTTAGCTTAACCATTTGTGTCGAATCCGACCTCAAAAATACATGAACAGGTTTACAAATAATGCAAATTAATTATAATACGCAGAATAAACATGCACATATTTTGTGATATTCTATTTTTCGGTTACCAATCAGACGGCTGTCACTCTGAAAATGCGGAACAACCTGTACAGTCACTGCCCGAGACAGCAGCAACAACCATTTAACGTACAGTTTAGTTTTAGGCAACATAGGGGCTTGAAACAGTCCGAATTACGTGCTTTCAAAATCATATAATACAATCTGCATTCGCTTTACATAGAAAATGTGTAATTGAGGGAAATAATTAATCTATATTGCTGTAATAGACAAATTTAGACATATTTTCGTAGGGCATGCTAACGTGATATGAAAGACGACAGTAAATCGTCCCGATAAAGAGATTGAACGAATGTCACATCATAAGGAGGGTAGTTTAGGGTACAAGAAAGCTTCATCTGTCGACATATAAAGTTTGAGTCCATTTTAAAGAAAATATGTTCTATAATTACTGTGAGCGTGAAGACAGGGGTACTTCGTAAAAACTGTACAGCGGGAAATTGGTTGTTGCAGGCGTGCAACATCCGGTTTCCCTGTACAGTTGAATACCCCCTGTGTTTTATAGCGAACCATTAACCCAAACTGCAACTCATTCCCGTGTGCCCTCTAAATATCAATACTTCTTATCCATAATCTTTAATCTGTAGAAATAGTACTGCAGGGACCTTAATATAGGGGTCTTACAGAAGAAGAGGCAGTTAAACGTTTTATAGTGTAACCTTCTGGGTAAAATGACATTACTATAAACCATATAGATTGGGGACTTTTGAAAAGCAAAACAAAGCAAAACAAAATAAAAAAAAAACTACAACATAACAATATTGGTCCTTTTGGTTTGGTCATTGCGGGAAAAGGTTTTACCTGAAAGATTCCACTAGAATATCAACAGAAGTACTTTGGCATCCTAAACCATTGACAAGTACAAACCAAGGACGTGCAATGCCTAAATGAAGGATTGATGATAATAGCTTTCTTTATTATTGGATTGAGTATTACACTTTTTGTTCTTGTCTGTTACACATATTTTGATATTTTCGATGAACAAGCAATTTGACTTGAGGTCGAATCAGCGAGGGAAAATAATCTCTTCGTTGTGATAATTCAAATGTCAGTATGTATTATCAGTACATCTGTGCAATCAGACAGTTGGCTTCAGATTAAATTTCTGAGTTCTAATCCAGTAAGATGCTAGGCGATTCTGTGTGGGGTAGAGAACTGTTCTTCGTTCAGTTAGGTTTGGGTTCAAAACTACCCTGCTGAATTTCAGTGCAGTACAGCACATGGTTCGATAGTTTCAGTTGATACTCACATCTTACCATTATACATAGCCACAATGATGTTGTGGACTTTCCTCTTCGCTATCAGCCGTGATATAAGTGAAGTACTCCTGTAGACCTCAGATTTTGCATATAGGCTTGATATGGTTTATCCAACACAATCGCTGCAGGTTATCTTTCCCTTGGGGAAGAAGCTAGTCATGATGGCACCATCTTGATTTGAATTTGTAAGAATACTGCCTACAGCTACAAGGTTGCTTTTCTCTTTGAATATCACATATTTGATAATTTGATAATGATAACATGGGATTGATGGATCAGAGCGATAATCCTTTCTTTTGATACAAGTTAATTATCTCTGATGGTATTACTACCTGCTGCAATGAAGGTTACACAGGGCGTTAAATCACCTTAAAGAAGTTCTTCAACAGCGACTCTGATGATATGAATCTTTGATTCCAATATATTGGGAATGGCAGTAGGAATGACCGAATTATACTGTTTCCCTTGTAGGAAAATTTCAAAGTATAAGTTAGAAGTAATGTCAGATATATATATGTTGTATGGCAGATAGTTTCTTTCAGTGTTTATTCGTGAAATGCAGTATCTATTAAATGGAAATTTTATTTTAAGAGATGAAGTATGACAAAGACAGAGTTATATTTAAACTTGTACGTATGTTTATGATTGCCATAACACATGATCAATATATTAAAAATCAGACAACGACACTCATCGTTTTTCTTTTGGAATATATCTGCATAACGTGCGATGATTATAGGCCTAAAATATTGTACAATCTAACATTGTTACAGGTCTTTCATATAGGACAGTGTGAACCCTTCAAAACTGAAATCCTATAATTTCAAATTGAAAATTTCTTGAACAGGTCTTGCATTGAGATTGCAATCGGTAAGGAAATCGTTTAGCAAATACTCTTATAACAAAATTAGCTTATCAGCCGAAAAAAGGAATCATATATCAAGAAGCATAATGTACATATTGTACTGTAATCAAGTTCAACCAACAAACCTTACTGACCGATGTTCCTTCACCTGTCACATGGCCCATTTAACTGTTTATATGATACCGTACCTGCACATTATAAAATTGTAATGAAGACCCTTCTTCATACCCCTGTAATGTACAAAGTTAAAGAATTGCACCAGACTCGCCGACTATCAACTACATGAAGAGAATTGATATGCGGAATCATTAGGAAGAATAATTTTCTGGATAATAACAATAATTAAAATCCTGATTTTGATAATGATAACGTTAGTATAATGATTTTGTTTAGCACCTAATTCCCAGGTTATAACTTTTAAACGATGCTTGAACATGGGTAGAGGTGGTAGAGTTCAGAGAATGGGAAGGTTTTCAGTTATATACCGAATGATGGGATATCCTGTGTACATGTGAGCTTGTATGGGTAGAGTTCCACAATATTGGGACTGTTACCTAGAAGGCATCACCGCCAATTTTTTTTATATAATCTAATCAGATTTGCATTTATATACCACTGGTTATTTGGACCACAATGCACACTATTTCTCGAACTTGCCTTTAAAGGTAATACATATCCGCAGATTTCTGTTTGAAGGACACGTTATAGTTATTACATATATTAATTCATATCAGCAAGAATCAAATAGGTTAAAAAAATACAAGTTTGAAGATAAAGGACATCATATCGTTTTATTGCATCAGACTCCGAGATGCTATGAACACCCCTGGGGACGTTATTACAACGTTACTCCATTACCGGACCAGACACTCTGACTATCGGTGGTATAATCATCACACAAATTGCAACTTATCTGACCAACCATTGTTTTTTTATTGTGCTGTACCAGACTCACAAACTCTTTGTGCGATAATCATGACATCAATTAACTGAACAACCACTGTTTTGTTCTTCACTGCACCAGACTATAGGACTCCCGGTGATTTCACCAAAACACCTGCTCGGAGTATTGATCATATAATCATAGTTTACCAGCTCTTGAAAGAAGTTGTTTAGATTGCCATCAGCGTAGCAATCTGGGTGCTCTGTCCACCAAACAACCATAGCTCTAATACCAGTCAAAGTCACATTGTTATATTTACCAGAGTTTAATCAACACAGACCTTAGATCAGTGAGAGAGAACCCTAACTTTGTTATTACTGTATTATGATCTATTATTTGTAATAATTACGATAATAATTACTCGAGTAAATCACTTCTTTCTCACTCGATTCCAGTGTTTTACATATCAAATATGGGTCAACCGGTGGAAACTCTTTGAAGAAAATATTTTCTTAGAATTGCAGATTTATATAGGTGACGGTAACGTTATGTGGCATGTCGTAAAATGACCGTTATGAAGGCGTTACTGTACATTTAAGCGCTTCCCGTTAGTGTACAGATAAGCCTATGCCCCAAACAACGTAATCCATATATATTGAGATATATTCACAACAATAAATAATTGTTGCAAAATGATACCGTAAGTGGGTTCGATTTCTTGGTCTCATCTCTCCTTAAGAGGTCCTTTCTATTATGTTAGAAGGTGTGTTAGGTGTCTCTTGATTTCTGAAATCACTTCCTGTAAAATATTGTCTCATTTTCGTCAAACTTTTTTTGTGGCATTATCTCTATGAGAGGTATGTTGTATCAAAGGAAGACTCACACTCCTAAATATGTTTGTGATGAGTTTGAAGGGTTGTACTTAACCAAGGGTTTCTGACAAAGGTCAATAATGAACATTGATTTGGCATTCAAGCACTATATTTCCTTAGGAATTATCAGAGATATTTGCAGTGATTTCTGGTTAAAGCGGTCATTAATGCTTATTAAAATAGATGTCAACTAAATACATTATTCAAAAGAAACAGGCTTTGCCAAGGTTGTTTGATGTGCCTTCATGTAACACTCTTCAAGACTATAAACTGTCTCTTAAAGATGATGAAATTGTTGCAAAAGCCCTGTACTGGTTCTAGATGGTGTTAAGGACGGGAAAGACGAGAATGTCAAGTGTGGAACAACGATTTAATTGACAAAATCGTTAATATTTTTCATTATTCTCACCTTGAAGTGGCGTCTTTGTCAAAGGCACTTATAGAGAAGAACTCTCTGACTTGGAGCTGATGTCTTTCCTTATGTTTATCATCTATTTATCTAATATATGTATTTCATAAGACTCACCTTTCAATAATACAAAGTGTCTTAAGTTGTGTTTCAGAACATGTCACGTAAGAGTTTAGTTATCCATTAGATCACTTTATAGAAGTTTGTGCACTTCTGCTGATAAAAAGTATTTGCTTTACATGTATTAGTTTTCACCAGAGCAGCAGATGATAACACCCGTGTGAAGATGTTGTGATTAAATAAATACGCCAACACATTAACAGTTAAGAGTGGCATTTCAGTACATGTTATTTGATCTGCTATCCAAGCTTTTACACTTTATGTTTGTTGAGGAGTGTAGTACACTGTTGATGATTTCTGATTTTGTTTTATTTATCATCATCAGAGTACTGTCTGCCAGATGATAACACCTGTGTGAAGAAGCTATGATAAAATGACACCAAGGTACACAATGAATACTGAACAGGGGTATTCCGGAACATGTAAATAACCTGATTAACTAAACGTGTATATAAATGTGTTTAATAAATTTGAAGTGGATTCTAGTACACTATTTAGATAAGTTTTTTTTTCGCCAGAAGACTTTCTTACAGATTATGAAACCTGTTTGTAGAAGCTATACAAATATACAAAAAAGACATCAATGCACAGTATGAGTAGTGCACAATGCTGTTCCAGAACATGTAAAATCAATCTGATTAACCAAGATCTTAGTAATCTGTAATATTGTCTTGAATAGGTTTCCAGAGGATCATATCTGATGATAGTTCATAACGACGCACTTCCAAAGATGATGTTTTTGTTGTAGTGGTTTTCATCAAATAGCTATAATCAAGATAACAATGTCTCCCTTGAGGCACTGTTACATAAGAACATAAGAGGACAAATAGACACAATTTTTTCATTTGCATGTCTTTGATTGAAACGGGTTCTGAAGAAAAGACTTACTTTTCCTATAAGAACATCGACTATGTTCAATATGATGATGTTTCATAATCATTGCTTACTCGCTAATAGTAATTAAACTTAAAGTAATATGATACGTGGATGCTTTTCGTGATTTATCATGTGTTGATATACGAAATTATGACAAACCTTCTGTCATTGAAATTTCACCAAAGTATAATATTTTTTTACTTATCATAGTTCTCTCACATTATCTAAACTTGGCAATTCATTCGTCTGTGTTTTAGTCAACATCATACCATTTACGGTGGATTCTTACACGTCTTTGTTTAGGAAACATTTATTTCGTATATATGTGCAGCAGATTGTTGTTCTACTTCCTGCATCTGAGAATGGGAGACTGCCACGTGAAGATAGAATAAGCATATAATGTCAAAACAAATGCTTTTATTTGGTTTGACTATTCAAACTTATACTTCATAAAACTATTGGAGTGAAAGTGAAGCATGCACACATCACGTACATGGTACCGATGATGCTTTCTTTGACGACGATTTGCATGCAGTTATTAGATTGTATTTTTATTGAATTTACATGTCTGTGTGTAATTAATGATTTCTCCCCTTTGCCATTAATTAATGCATTCATCACGTAGTAAGCCGTTTCAAAAGGGCAACCATAACCTACATTTGTATTTTAATTAAATTGTGTGTCATTTACAACAAATAGCCTGATACCGTTGGCATTTTGTTTCTCAGACTGACACAAGACTCGTTAGTCCTCGTTAGCTGTAGCAAAAACACTTCTGCAATTCAGTCACATAGGTCATTTCATTGCAGACAAAATACATTTTTGATTGTCCTGACCTGGCATTTCCTCAGTTTATTGTTTAATCCTTACCAGAATGATCTTTAATGATTGGTAATTTGTAACTTACACAATGAGGTGTATAAGTGTGAATTATCCGAACAAGTGCCCCTCGTATAATAAAACTGTCCTGATTAATGCTCGATAGATTATAGTAGATGAGCAGATATCCGAAAGTGTTTCAAACAAAGTGTAAAATATTTGAGCTCAATTTGAAAGGCGAATGAACAAGTATGGTCGTCCACATTGGAAAAAATACCTCTTTGAAATTTACATTGTTACACCAACTAGAAAAAATACGTTATATGCCAACTTCTTTTTTTCACGCAAGGTCCACTTAGAGCATAGATTCATAGCTTTAACTGCAAACCTTTTTAAGCCAAGAAAGGCCAAGCTTTCAGGATAATCTCACGCCATAAATCTGTTGTTTTCTATTTCAATACTTTACCACAATGTTATTTTTGGTGTAATTTTTTAATAATCTTCTTCATGAAAACCATGTATGATTAATTGAATAGATTAAGGTAAAGAACTTCAAATAACTGGAGAATAGATTTGGGATAACTTTGAGTTGCAACATCACAAATGATCAAAAGGAAAAGCATCCCTCTCAACGTACATCTTCCTTCATTGACAGTGTTCCAAATAATCTCTTAGTTTAAAGATGGCTACCCAGTCCATCACTAAAACCAAAACAAAGATAGGGGGTAAATATATATTCACTACAAACCACTACTTTCATCAACATCATGAAATACCGAAGTAAAGACAAACAAACCCTCATATTTGCAATGGATATTAAAGCCTTATGGTTTCCTGGAACGCTGATATTTGTGAGGAAAAGAAAACTTAATATAATCCCTACATTTAGTCATTTCCACTTGTAGGAGATCACTGCACAACATATTATTTCTTCAGGGCATGTTTTTGTCATATCTCAGAGAGGTCAACCACTCGTGATGATACCCTTGATGTAAGGTGATCGGAGTTTGATACAGACAGAAGGCTACATGTAGTTAGAAGGTTGCATGTTTGTGCTGTGATATTTTTTACTTTGATAACATGCGATTGTTTGATGACAGATTCGTTTATGTGAAACATACGTTTCATTGAAAATGTTTCTATTTGATGAAGTGTGGGTGTTTAATCATCTTAAATGAAATTCCACAAGTGTAGATTTGATTTTGTATTTTCAATCTGTCTCATTTAAATCCCCAAGCATATTACTGCTTAACGAGCAATCTGTGTAGTTTTGGCATAAACAGTGAAGTTAGATGAATAGACAAAATACCTAATCAATATATGATGTATGGAAGTTTTGTTTCTGGTTTTTGCAATAGTGTTGAATCTTGAAACATCATTCAACAATTTCATTAATCGGAATTACACACATAGCAAAGAATCTGTATAATGCTTATAAATAATATCATTAGACTGTTGATAAGTGATTGATTCAAGACAATTGGGGTTCTAAATTTTACAAATTGTACAAATATAATCATCACTTACTTCATTCCTAACAACAATGTGATTGTATAAACAATTCTGCTTTTAAATCGATATTGAAAGTTATAGTCACGGGTGTATATTCTATAGCGAACAATTTAATGTACACATTTCTAGTCAAGCTCATTCAGAATAGAATTATTGTTTTAATATTTGAATGATAATGTATTACAAAACGAAACACGCAACTAGTTTTTATAACAGAAAACGATCTCATGAATTATTATTGCAGTAACATCAGTTTATTACATATATATGTTATCATCAGTCTATGAACACCGCGCGACTTTATCAAAACTTATCTGAACTATAACACTTTGATTTAATCGCACAGGACCAGAGCAGTGTTTTAACGACGACCAAATTGCAACCTAACTGAATATCCACTGTTTTATATTTCACTGCACCAGAGACTACCTGTTATATAACTGGCTCATCAATTGTGACTTAATGACAACCTCACTGGACAAACCACTGCTTAGTGTCATTAGACGGACTCTCAGTGAGACGACCATGCACCTGATGACAGTATTGTGTGGTGATTATTGGGTCGTTGAGGTCTTGACTATTGGAGGTTGAAATTTTAAACTATAAAGTCCTCTGTTTATTCAGCCATCATCGATCAACTCAGAAAAATTCCAGGAAATTGTTACAATGTTTACACAATGGTAATGTTTATAAAAATATTATGTCATTCCAGGCAAATTAAAAATGTTGGTTATGAACTTGTTGGTTATGAACATACCCATCTGATGACAGCTTGTGTTTGATCCGATTTTCTAGCTGAGTGAGTTTCAACTTTATCTTGTGTGAAAACAGTCTTCTTGTAAATCAAAATATGTCTAATTTATACACTGATTAGTTGCTGATGTAAATGACTGACGTATTGAGTTTTAAAATAAATTCATCACATTGTGACTCAGTCATGACCGAAAGGTTATTAATATTTTACATTCATTTTGAACTTGTTAGTTAGCCAGAGTGTAAATATACCTAAGAAAACACTCACGGTTTTTCCAACAGCAAAATGTGTTTGATAAGAGATACAACAATGTTTCATTGAAAGTAACCACATGGAATAACATAACTCTGAGTTTAATAAAGGAACATTCATTCATATAACATTTCAATGCTTTTGGATAGGTAACCTTATACTGAGAAATAAATGTAAATAATGGTTGCTGCAATATGAGTTATTCCAATTTTTCAAGTCAACTGGTCAAACTTTAGTATCTGCCTTTTCGTTAAAAGTCAGTAGTAACAACACTATGAGGTGTGTCAACAAAAAGAAGAGTTTAATTAACTGTTTTAACTGGAAATAATAAAAATGCATTCTTAAATCGTACTTTCTTTTCAACTTTAACATGGGTATAATTATAAAGAAACCATTAAACATCGGTAAGATGGCATAAATTTATGCTTCACATCTTCGTTTTTTCCCTTCCTATCAGGATCATAGCCTTGGTATCATGGTTGAAGATGAGAGACATACCCATACATTTCCGGTGTATCGAAGGATACCCTACACTTTCCTCCATGCGGCCCTTTCTAAACATATACAGCTGTAAATAAGCTTGTGTATGAAACGCACAACCCAAATGCGGCCTCAACTGTGACAACTCGTGGGTATGCCCAGCTCTGTTGCGTTTTATGGTTACCCATGTTTTGCCCAATGATGGCATTGTCAACGCAGTCGCATGTGCATCTCCCTAGGATGTACATCTAAACTGCATGGCTAATGTCAACATGGCAAACGTTTAGAGAAAACAGAAGCAACTTTCAGTATGATAAGACATTTTGAACCCAAAATCAAATACAATTCTTATATAAAAAGAAATACAGGATTGTGTGATATCGTATCACGCATTATAAGAACCTTATTCATTTGGTCATGAAAATGTACGACGTTGCAACTGCCTCGTGGTTTACTTGTAAGTTCGTTCGACAAGAAAGCATCAGGACACTGGTTCGATCCCAGGTGTCATATATGTTCATATATAATCTGACATTTTATAAAGTATCATCATTTAGATTTGGAAATTTAGAAATTTTCTCCATTGATTTCTCACTTGTTAAAAAGTGTAGGTACATGTATATTAGAAATGCATAGCTACATGGCGTTGCGGGCTTTCTACCTGCCATAATACTAGCAGTGTAGTGTAGGTATATTAGAAAAGTGTAGGTAAATCAGAAACAAGTATAAGTTTATCAGAAAAAGTGAAGATGTATCGGCTAACACACGTACACATGTAACAACCCTATGTGTGCTCGAACAGATATAAAATATTAAGTATCATACTCTCATGAATGAAATTGTGTATATCTCTTAACGAGATATATCCTCATAAAAAAACATTCAAAACCGAGTTTAACCGGCAGAAATATTTTGTGTTTGACTCTGTCTGTCTATTTCTTTTGCCCGTGAGTTTATATTCTCATTGATAATCAACTTTCCAAATTTTACCATGGATGATATCTACACTATTTATTAGCTTTATTGTAAAATATTCTATTCTCAGTAGATCAGAAAACAATTCAGACGAACTTTTTTGAGTCTTTACAAATAAAATTAGATCAAAATGAGCTGCTTTGAAATCGATAATTTGAAACAAAGAAATAAACATTGTAAAGACAAATACTAATTCAGGAAATCTAGTCACTTGTTAGATTTAAGTTAAATTAGACATATTTTTCGAATGATGAAGAGCCAGGAATGTAATTAAAGCTATAAAACCCATCTAAAAGTTATTTCATGTAATTAAGCAATATAAATCCAGTCGGCTGGAAAAGTAATTGCTGTACAATAAAGAGGACAATAAAGTTTTATTTTGGTTTTAAATGCGCACGATATGATCATGCATTTCACCGGTTAGTTTTTAATCAAAGTCTTGCTTCAAGCATCCTCTTATATTATTAAGAACCACTCTTTGTAATACCGTATTTCCTCAGATTTGCGCCTGGTCTCTAAAGAGCATTGGACCTATCACAATCCCTGGGTTAGACTAACATTAACATTCAACATTTTCATTACCATACCTTCCTCCTTATGATTATATATTTGTCAATACTTCTGGTTCCATATTTTATATTTATTCAGTTTATCTAGACTTGCTGAATAATGATTTATTCCATATTACAGGCTCTTATTTTTACACAGTATTGGGCAGTACCAGTACTGGGTGTGCCACATGTTTACACACATACAAAGCACCAGTAGAGAAAATATTGATGTTTCTAATGAAGCGTCGGATCTGTAATATACCCTTGGTTCGGATGTCTCTTGAATTGATATCCTCTTAGGAAAGATACGCTATTTAGCATTAAGAGATGTTCTTGTGATAACTCGACCCAAGTTATTCATCACTGGTGTTGCACAACAGCACTATTTGCTGCTACTACCATATGATTAAAGACCTGCAGAATACCGTTCTTACGGAAATATACTTTCTTCACTTAATACTGTAGTACATTAGGTAATTCATTTTGCTGACATCCGGTAAAAAAATTGATCCATGAATAAAACGGCACTTTACCACATGGTTTAAAGATTCAACTATGATGGATTGAGACATGACATTCATTGTTTTGATTTGAACAATATTACGAGATTAAGTCTTCAATACCTATTTGGATTTCTCGATTAATTGTATACATGTAAATCATGACCATTGGTCGAGTTAAGGAGTCATGCAGTAGACAATCATTATAACAAAGTGTTCAGCTAAAGGCGTGTAGCTGGAAGCGCCCATAAACTATCAACACTGATCATCTTTTGGTAGTCTGCAATACGAGGCCTCTCTGTATCGTCGGTCAACCAGGGCTTAATGTTATGATATTTTTCTTATATCACCAAGTGGACACTTCATCAGAAACATGTCTACTCCCAATAACAGTTTTCGAGAAGTGTAAACTAAACAACAAACTAATTGAAAGTGATGTGAAGGTAATACGTGTCTTGGCTCAGTCGATGATTTTAAAACCATCTTATTCACTGCATGTTCAGGACCTGGACAAAGATAAACTTGCCTCCTAATTGGTCACAAACATATGGCAATACAAGCAACTTTCTTTAATGCAAGACCAAGCATGTTTTACAATGTCATTTGAGAGGCTGTCAGTGCCAATCATTAACACATTAAGAGTTTAACTGGCTTTCACATATCAAGGACGGATATTTGGGATTTCCTAATCCCGGGGTAATATGGAGACACGTGGCTTATCGGGACATTAAGCCCATTATGATCGAGGATTTGGTTCCTACAGGAAAAGGAGAATTCTCAAGCAATTGTCTTTGGCAACAACATAACTCCTATTTTATTCCATCCTTTCTATCAACACTGGGTCTGCTCAAAGGTCCTTTACGATCACGTATTATAGCGAACCATTAACCCAAACTATATCTTATTCCTGTGTGCCCTCTAAATGTCAATACTTCTTTTCTTTAATCTGTAGAAATAGTACTGCAGGGACCTCAATATAGGGGTCTTACAGGAGAAGAGTCCGTTAAACGTTTAATAGTGTAACTACTGGGTAAAGTGGCATAACTATAAAACCATTTAGATTGTTGACTTTTGAAAAGCAAAACAAATCAAAACAAAACAAGAAAACACCAACATGAAATCTGATGTTAACACGAGAATCTGGCAGATGTGGGTATCCAGAGTTTGAAACAGCCACAGGTTGCTATTTTAGAATGTACTATGTCACAGCAACGAGGACGGGGACGGTTTTGTTGGTGACACAGTGGTTTGGTCGGTTGCACTTGTACTGAGGACTTTTATATTATATATTTAATTATATAATTATATATTATAAGGGAAGAAAATAAAAGTGTTAAATTGTGGATGAAAAAAGAAGATTGGTTAATAAATCTGCCTTTGGCAAGACAATCAAATGTGCAGAAGAAGAAAAGAAACATTGCATACAACGGAAGTAAGCAGGTCGAAAACCACAGAGTTCGCAAAGAGAGAGGAAATCGTAACAGAAGACCACTTGCAGTTCCAAACAGAGACAAATATATGGATCAAACTTGTTATCATCACTACGAATCAGATGGGTCCTTCTCAATAGAGGGGATGAATCAGTCCCCAGTGCTATTATCAACTGAGGACTTAGACCAAACCAACACAAGTGCAACCGACCAAACCACTGTGTCACCAACAGAAACAACAAACATTGACTTTAATAACACCTCTTTAGATTCCTTTCCAAACACCGTGAAAAAAGGTCTTTGGAGTAAATTTGATTTTATAAGAAGAACTTTTTCAAGAAGCACAAAATCGTATACTCCCCGAAACTACATGTATGATAGAAATGTCAATTATGCAATTGAAACAAATGCTCAATTCATTGACTGTGGGCCAGGATGTGAGACCTGCAATGACTCAAATTTTAATCTCTCGTAAATAGTTTATTGTGTGCTAATCAAGCTAACCACTTGTCACTTACCAATCAATCAACGTCTATTGTACATTGTTTAATCTACCTATATATTCGCCATGTTGAAAATGCTCCACACTGTTGAAAAGACTTGTAAGCAAGTCGAAATGCGACGCATCCAGTCATCATTAAAATGATATCTACAGCAAGTGTCGTCTGAAGTATTTTATTTCTATATACATTTACTTCACGTGAGACCTTCCTCAACTTTTTCATATATATATATATATATATATATATATATATATATATATATATATATGCATTGAATGAGTTTAAAAATAATAAGATTTCCTCTGATAAAAAGAATACTTCAGACGACACTTGCTGTAGATATCATTTTAATGATGACTGGATGCGTTCCATTTCGACTTGTTTTTTCAACAGAAATGTAACGCATTCAGTCATCATTAAAATGATATCTACAGCAAGTGTCGTCTGAAGGATTCTATTTTTATATAGATTTACTTCACGTGAGACCTTCTGCATTATATATATTTCCGACCACACAGATTTGAAATAGGTATGTAGTGTCAAACGTGGTATGTAGGTATGTAGTGTCAAACGTTATATACATAATATATAAATGAGTTTAAAAACAATAACTTTCTCCGATTTCCTCCTACATGTTTCGTTTTACTCTTCAGGGACCTTTCTATTCTATCGGAAGGAGTGTTAGGGTCTCTTTATTTCTTAAACCACTTCCTGTAAAATATTGCCTTATTTTCGTCAAACTGTTTCCTATCCGTGTTTTATGGCATTAGCTCTCTGGGAGTTATGTTGTGTCAAGGAAAAGTCACACTCCTAAATCTTTTTGTGATGAGTTTGAAGGGTTTTGATTAACCAAGGGTTTCTGACAAAGGTCAATAATGAACATTGATTTGGCATTCAAGCATTGTATTTCCTTAGATCTTTACTTTGGAATTATCAGATATCTTTTGCAGTGATTACTCGTTGAAAAGGTCATGAATGTTTATCAAAATAGATGTCAACTAAATACATTATTCAAAAGAAACAGGCTTTGCCAAGGTTGTTTGATGTGCCTTCAAGTGATGTTTTTCTAAAAGATAAACTGTCTCTTAAAGATGATGAAATTGTTGCAACAGAGTCATGGCTCCGGATGATGTTAAAGTCGTGTAAAGACGAGAATTGAGCAGATTCACTAATCGTTGATATTATTTATTATTCTCACCTTGAAATGGTGTCTTTGTCAAAGGAACTTATCGAGAAGAATTATCTCGCATGGAGCTGATGTCTTTCATCATGTTTATCATCCGAACTCAGTGTATGGTAGCTGTGTACTTCTAGAAATTCCAGTGTTTTTTCAACGTTTGTCTTTTAATTTAATATATGTATGTCATATGACTCACCTTTAACCAACACAAAGTGTCTTAAGACGTGTTTCAGAACATGTCACTAAAGTGTTAACCTATCCATTAGATCATTTTATAGAAGTGTTTGCACTTCTGCAATTGTTAAATTGGTTAAAAATATTGAAATACAAACAACTTTCTTTAATGCAAGACCAAAGCATGTTGTACGATGTCATTTGAGAAGCTGTCAGTGTCAATCATTAACAATTTAAGAATTTGACTGGCTTTCACAAATAAAGAGCGGATATTCGAGATATCCTTATCCCGGGGTAATATGGAGACACGTGGCTTATCCGGACATTAAGCACATTATGATCGAGGATTTGGTCCCTACAGGAAAAAGAGAATGCTCAAGCAATTGTCTTTGGCAACAACATAACTCCTATTTTATTCCGACCTTTCTATCAACACTGGGTCTGCTCAAAGGTCCTTTACGATCATGTATTATAGCGAACCATTAACCCAAACTGCAACTCATTCCCGTGTGCCCTCTAAATGTCAATACTTCTTATCCATAATCTTTAATCTGTAGAAATAGTACTGCAGGGACCTTAATATAGGGGTCTTACAGAAGAAGAGGCAGTTAAACGTTTTATAGTGTAACCTTCTGGGTAAAATGACACAATTATAAACCATACAGATTGGGGACTTTTGAAAAGCAAAACAAAGCAAAAAAAACTATAAAAAAACTACAACATAACAATATTGGTCCTTTCGGTTTGGTCATTGCGGGAAAAAGGTTTTACCTGAAAGATTCCACTAGAATATCAACAGAAGTACTTTGGCATCCTAAACCATTGACAAGTACAAACCAAGGACGTGCAATGCCTAAATGAAGGATTGATGATAATAGCTTTCTTTATTATTGGATTGAGTATTACACTTTTTGTTCTTGTCTGTTACATATATTTTGATATTTCGATGAACAAGCAATTTGACTTGAGGTCGAATCCGTGCCGGAAAATAATCTCTTCGTTGTGATAATTCAAATGTCAGTATGTATTATCAGTACATCTGTGCAATCAGACAGTTGGCTTCAGATTAAATTTCTGAGTTCTAATCCAGTAAGATGCTAGGCGATTCTGTGTGGGGTAGAGAACTGTTCTTCGTTCAGTAAGGTTTGGGTTCAAAACTACCCTGCTGAATTTCAGTGCAGTACAGTCCATGGTTCGATAGTTTCAGTTGATACTCACATCTTACCATTATACATAGCCACAATGGTGTTGTGGGCTTTCTTCTTCCCTATCAGCCATGATATACATGTAAGTGAAATACTCCTGAAGACCTCAGATTTGGCATATAGGCTTAATATTGTTTATCCAACACAATCACAGCAGCTTATATTTCCCTTGGGGAAGAAGCTAGTAATGATGGCACCGTCTTGATTTGAATTTGTAAGAATACTGCCTACAGCTACAACATTGCTTTTCTCTTTGAATGTCACATATTTGATAATTTGATAATGATAACATGGGATCGATGGATCAGAGCGATAATCCTTTTTTGTGATACAAGTTAATTGTCGTTGATGGTATTACTACCTGCTGCAATGAAGGTTACACAGGGCGTTAAATCACCTTAAAGAAGTTCTACAACAGCGACTTACATGATATGGCAGTAGGAATGACCGAACTATGCCGTTCCCCCTTGTAGGAAAATTTCAAAGTATAAGTTAGAAGTAATGTCAGAAAAATATATATAATATGTTGTATGGCAGATAGTTTTTTTCAGTGTTTATTCGTGAAATGCAGTATCTATTAAATGGAAATTTTATTTTAAGAGATGAAGTATGACAAAGACAGAGTTATATTTAAACTTGTACGTATGTTTATGATTGCCATAACATAAGGCCTAAAATATTGTACAATCTAACATTGTTACAGATCTTTGATATAGGAAAGTGTGAACCCTTCAAAACTGAAATCCTATAATTTCAAATTGAAAATTTCTTGAACGGGTCTTGAATTTAGATTGCAATCGGTAAAGAAATCGTTTAGCAAATACTCTTATAACAAAATTAGCTTATCAGCCGAAAAAAGGAATTATATATCAAAAAGCATAATGTACATATTGTACTGTAATCAAGTTCAACCAACCAACCTTACTGACCGATGTTCCTTCACCTGTCACATGGCCCATTTAACTGTTTATATGATACCGTAACTGCACATTATAAAATTGTAATGAAGACACTTCTTCATTCCCCTGTAATGTACAAAGTTAAAGAATTGCACCAGACTCGCCGACTATCAATTACATGAAGAGAATTGATATGCGGAATCATTAGGAAGAAGAATTTTCTGGATAATAACAATAATTAAAATCCTGATTTTGATAATGATAACGTTAGTATAATGAATTTGTTTAGCACCTAATTCCAAGGTCATAACTTTTAAACGATGCTTGAACATGTGTAGAGGTGGTAGAGTTCAGAGAATGGGAAGGTTTTCAGTTATATACCGAATGATGGGATATCCTGTGTACATGTGAGCTTGTATGGGTAGAGTTCCACAATATTGGGACTGTTACCTAGAAGGCATCACCGCCAATTTTTGTATATATATCCCATTTATGCATGACGTCCCATAAATGGGACGCTAATTCAATGATCTAGTTCTCTGTTAATATATAAGATAAGTATTTGCTGTAAGCTGTTTTTTAAAGGGAAGATGTTGTATTTATATGTCAACCAAGTTAAATAGTTGTAGATTTAAATATGGTTAAATCTGACAACCTGAAACAGAGGAGATACTAATTTAGCAAATTGCCAAAGTTTGAGGTACTACTGAATAATAGAACTTTCCAGTTGAACTCAATTGATTTGTTTTTAAGGTTTTTCAATGTTAAATAGTTTAAGTAAAAATAAGAGTTTCTGTCAACTATATTTTGTTCCATGCTCAAAGTTTTGTCAAATTAGCGTCCCACATATGGGACGACATGCACAAGAGGGTACAGGTATTTTGGTGATTCACAGAAATTATTTTTGTGGCGAAGTATAATTTCTTGTCTTGATATTTATTGGAAAGGATGAGGGGAAGGGTAATAAAAAATGTTATAAGTGACTGACTAACCCTCTGCTGACATATATCTATATTGACATATCAGATTTTTCTGGTGCCACAGACTATTTTGAAGATGAGGACGGTTTAAGGAGGAAATGAGTAAATCAGAGCATTGCATGTGCTAACAGTATCTCATGAAGAAACAAAAGTGGTGGTCAATATTCCTTTTCCCGCTCTCTGTAGAAATTTTAAATGTTTGAATACGATATATACTACGTTTTTCACGCAAAAATCGACTGATTGCTCTGCTGTAGTACATCTGTAATCTGAAATTCAGAAATTGTTTGCATTTGAGAAAGAGGAAGTCCCCAAGATGTTGTCCAACCAAAATTTATTATCTGTCAAACAATTTGGTTTTTTTTCATGTGAATATAAAAAACCTGTACCCTCTTGTGCATGACGTCCCATATATGGGTCGCCGCTAATGGCTGCAATACTGCCGAAGCGGCGTTATACAATAACTCACTCACTCACTCACCCATATATGGGACGCTAATTCTATCATCAAAATAACACGAACAAAATTATTTGAGGTAAAAATAACCATTGATTCACTTCATTGCAAGTTATGAACTATAAATTCTCACAATTAAATGAAAATCTGAGAGGTCATGCATAAATGGGATATAATCTAATCAGATTTGCATTTATATACCACTGGTTATTTGGACCACAATGCACACTATTTCCCGAACTTGACTTTAAAGACAATACTTATCCGCAGATTTCTGTTTGAAGGACACGTTATAGTTATTACATATATTAGTTCATATCAGCAAGAATTAAATAGATTTAAAAATACAAGTTTCAAGATAAAGGGCATCTTATCGTTTTATTGGATCAGACTCCGAGATGCTATGAACACCCCTTGGGACGTAATTACAACTTTAATCGATTACCGGGCCAGACTCTCTGACTCTCGGTGATATAATCATCGCACGAATTGCCACTTAACTGACCAGCCATTGTTTTTTTATTGTGCTGTACCAGATTACCAAACTCTTTGTGCGATAATCATGACATCAATTAACTGAACAACCACTGTTTTGTTCTTCACTGCACCAGACTATAGGACTCCCGGTGAGTTCACCAAAGCACCTGCTCGGAGTATTGATCATATAATCATAGTTAACCAGCTCTTGAAAGAAGTTATTTAGATTGCCATCAGCGTAGCAATCTGGGTGCTCTGTCCACCAAACAACCATAGCTCTAATACCAGTCTCAGTCATAGAGGATTCTACTCAGCTGCCCATACAATCACATTTGTATTACACTAGTTAATGATTCTGTATGAAACTAGCGAAATCAAATTGGACGAAGCTTAGTATACTTGTATTACTCGTTCACATTAATCAAGCGAAGAAGTTGTGTGCTCAAACTAAATATGTCCGCATTTCCACCATTGTGACGTTGGTACTTAGAGTTTGATGTTACAAATGCAAACTAGTATGACGTCATCTTGTAGCGGCATAACATTAGTTTAACATTGTCGCACAAATATAATTTCCAGAGTTTAATCAACACGGACCTTTAATCAGTGAGAGAGAACCCTAACTTTGTTATTAATGTATTTTGATCTATTATTTGTAATAATTACGATAATAATTACTCGAGTAAATCACTTCTTTCTCACTCTTTCCAGTGCTATACATATCGAGTATGGGTCAACCGTGGAAACTTTTTGAAGAAAATGTTTTCTTAGAATTGCAGATTCATGTTATATTTTTAACATCAAGCAGTTATTTTGAAATTCTAATCAACATGTCAGGTTGTATGTGTAAATATTAGTTGTTACCTTTCAGATAGTTCACTTTATGTCAATTTGTCAGAACATATATATGTTATTGGAACATATGTTCAGTATGATGTGATACACCTTTTTTCTTCACATGAAATATTGTTCCCACGACATATTTTGATGGTTGATATGTGATTTACGTTATATCATTTTTCTAAATTGAATAGCAATACTATAGTCTTTCATTAAATTCAATGTGGCACAAATGTGAAGCCTCAACTTCCTTCACAAGCCATAACTCGCGTCAACCTCAACTGGCTAATTTAAAGGGGCAGTAGCACGTTTTGTCACTGAAATAGGTGGATGAAATGTATTTGAAAAGTAACCTCACAAATAGTAAAACACCCTTCTCTCACCAGAAAATGAGTGTACACAGTTCTGTAAAACCATGGGAATCGTTTTTATAATTCCAAAAAATAAAATGTCTTCACAATAAAAAGGATGCCATGCAGCTTTTACTTTATACGCAACAACGTTATTTCCACTACGGATAATCAGTTTGTGTGATAAGACGTTTTACCCTCTAAAGTAAATATAAATGACATAAACTGTCATTATAAATGAGACATTTTAAAAATAAAATTTGCCAAAAAACGTAATGTTGTTGCTTTTGGTTAACTTGTCCTTGCTTGCGTAACATCGCACTTCATACAACTTCATAGTGCAAGCTGCTGTGCTAAAACAGGAAAGGTTACGAAATGCAACACACATATAGAGTCTACTATATCTCCCGTTAAAAGGGACACATTTCATTTATAAATCCTAAATCACTCATAAGTAATTTATTCGTGTTAAATATATATACAAAATGTACTAATTTCTATCTAACAGTTTTCAAGATCTGATCTGGAAGTGCAAATTGTAAAAAACATTTTGAGATTTGCTCCGGAATCCATATGTTTTCCCATGGCAATGGCTAAAAATAAAAGTGAAAAAAAGTGGGGAAAACCAAAACACATCTGTACATGATGATTGTTTCACATACCATGAGTTATTGAGCTTGGTCTTACAGTTGTTGAGCTCTGCATTGTTCAGAAACAAAATGTTAAGCTATGTTTCCATGGAAATGGGCACAAAACTAAATTCCAAAAGGCACATCTACACATGTTGGTTGTTCCTTATTTCTTTTCATTGAGCTAGCCCGTAAAGTTTTTGCATTTTGGTCCAGAAACACAATTTTAAAGTATATTTCCATGGAAACAGCTAAAATTAAAAATCCTAAGAGACACATCTATACATGATGACTGTACCACATACCAACCTCACATATCTTGAGCTCTGGTCCGGTTCATTGAGATAGGCCTCACATGTTTTTAGTTCTGGTCTTGAAACGAAACCCAAACTCACGGACGCACTTGTGGTGAGGGATAATATTAGTAACACAGTGCTTTGACAGGGTGTACGGGACTGTAAGATTAGTGTATATTCCGTATTGACGTCATATATATGACATGACGTATGACTTTGGTGTTACGTGTTTTTCAATTTCTGAATATTTCCCCCAAGCTGATGATTTAAGTTATAAATAGTACATTATATTCGTTTCCCTGTCACACTATAAGCCTGAATATCTCTCGCTCAGGCAATTCAGCCCATAGTATGATATGGATACTCCTATAGTATTCTTTATTATCACAAACAGATTGCGATGAAGAAGGAGAAAGTATATTATCCGAACAATTTACCTTCCCAATAAATGAGCTCTTATACGGATATATGTAAGTAATATTACTAACATCTACCAAATCAAATCATGCATTTTCAAGTGTTACAGTAGTTGTATCTTTGCACAGAGTGACAATCAACCTGGCAGTTACTAACCCAACTGACAACACACAATTACTTAAGAGGTCCTACTATTATGTTAGAATGGGTGTTAGGTGTCTCTTTAGTTCTGAAATCACTTCCTGTAAAATATTGTCTCATTTTCGTCAAACTTTTTCACATTCGTGTTTTATGGCATTATCTCTCTAAGAGGTATGTTGTGTCAAAGGAAAAGTCACACTCCTAAATCTTTTTGTGATGACTTTGAAGTGTTTTAATTAACCAAGGGTTTCTGACAAAGGTCAATAATGAACAATGATTTGGCATTCAAGCACTTTATTTCCTTAGATCTTTCCTCTGGAATTATCAGAGATCTTTGCAGTGATTTCTGGTTGAAGCGGTCGTTAATGCTTATTAAAATATATGTCAACTAAATACATTTTTCAAAAGAAACAGGCTTTGCCAAGGTTGTTTGATGTGCCTCATGTAATACTCTTCAAGACGATAAACTGTCTCTTAAAGATGATGAAATTGTTGCAACAGCGCTGTACTGGCTCCAGATGATGTTAAGGACGGGAAAGACGAGAATGTCAAGTGTTGAACAATGATTTAATTGACAAGATCGTTGATAATTTTCATTATTCTCACCTTGAAGTGGCGTCTTTGTCAAAGGCACTTATCTAGAAGGATTATCTGGCTTGGAGCTGATGTCTTTCCTCGTGTTTATCATCCGAGCTTCGTGTATGGTAGCTGTGTACTTCAGAGATGTTAGTGCTTTGTCGACATTTGTCTATTTATCTAAGATATCTATGTCATAGGACTCACCTTCAAATAATACAAAGTGTCTTAAGACGTTTTTCAGAACATGTCATTTAAGTGTTTAGTTATAATAATAATAATAAAAATAGTATATTTATAATGCGCACATATCCATGCACAATGCATGCTCAAGGCGCTACACAATTATTACCCTGAAGGAATCGTACTTTCGGTGCCGCCTATGAAGCGCTCTGCACGACCATATAGATCCATACATTCCCATGTTCAGATACCTATTTGACAGCTGGGTGAACTGAGTGCAATGTGGATGAAGTGCCTTGCCCATGAACACAACACAACACAGACCCAGGTAAAAAATGCTTGGTGTCTCCACCGGGATTCGAACCCGGGCCGTTGGCGTGAGAGGCAGACATGCTAACCACTACACAACTGTGCTCCATTAGATCAATTTATAGAAGTTTTTGCACTGCTGCTGAAGGTATTTGCTTTACATGTATTAGTTTTCACCAGAGCATATTTAGATGATAACACCCGTGTGAAGATGTTGTGATTAAATAAATACGCCAACACATGAACAGTGAACAATGGTATTTCAGTACACGTTATTGGATCTGCTATCCAAGCTTTTGTACGTTCTGTTTGTTGAGGATTGTAGTACACTGTTGATGATTTCTGATTTTGTTTTATGTATCATCATAGGAGTACTGTCTTCCAGATGATAACACCTGTGTGAAGACGCTATGATAAAATGACACCAAGGTACAAAATGAACACTGAAAAGGGGTATTCTGGAACATGTAAATAAACTGATTCACGAAAGGTGTTTAAAATCTGTTAAATAAATTTGTAGTGGATTCTAGTACACTGTTTAGATGATTTTATTCTACGATAGAAAACTTTGTTACAGATTATGAAACCTGTTTGTAGACGCTATACCATCGTGTCATATGTTTCCGTGGTATTAGGCAAACAGCTGCTGTAGACGGTAATATATGTACTGACAAACAAAAAATGCATTATAAACAGTTAAAACACCTACCTCACAAGCATTTACTGTCAATAAAACATTGTTTCTCCAAAATTGTTCGTCGTTATCGAGAGCAGGCGGCCGGGCGCCATATTGGGAACTCTCTGGTGACGTCATATGTTTCCGTGGTATTTCCCAAATGACGAAGTACGGTAGCACAGCACATGTCACAATCTCTCGACTTCACAATTTCCACTCACGAATTGTTATTGAAGATTTCAGGTGGCAATTATATGATAAAAGTTTGATATATTAACATTGTCAATAAGCAAACATAATGGAACAGTTATTCTGAGTAATTTAAAACGTATTTACAGTTATAAAAATACGTAACTTTCCAACAAGAAATCCAAATTGTACTAATTTTGTGATATATTTTGATTATGTAACGTGAGATACATTATTCCTCCTGATGGTTGCATGGACAGTGAAACTCGTCGTCAGCTCGCAGAACTGTTTCAGTGCAACAATACTTGAGGTGCACCCAGTGACCACAGTCATAGATCGTGCACTGTCCCCACTCTACAAACTGCAAATTGGGAGAGCGGCGCAAATCGTCTGGCTGAAACTTGTTGCAAACACAACACTTGTCATCTTCCGTATCACTGACGTGTGCACTCATGTCCGAATCGCTATTGTCCGATACCAAAAGCTTGTCCACTCCAGATGGTCCAGATGTCTGTGCTGAAAGCCTGCGATGTTTACGAGTTGTAGAAGAAGGGAGTTGACGAGAAGATGGCTGTGTCTTTTTGTCGGCAGTGGACTTCTTTTTCTTCTGACGAGTGTTTCCGGCCATTGAAGTCTGCTTGTGTTTTGAAGTGGGCTTTTTGGAAGAACTGATGTATTCGGCAACTTGACTTGAAATAATGGGCTCGGTGATGGCTTGTCCTCCAACAATTTTGTGAATTGAACGTCTGGGCTTGGCTTTTTTGATGGTCACAACTGGGAGATGGTCGGTAAAGAAATCTGTGCTAGCACCGGCAACATCGGATTCTGCTGATTGCTCTGTATTCTGTTCTTTAGCGAATGTTGATGGCTTCAAGAAGGACCTATCAATAGCTGTCGGGTCAAACGGAAATATGCCACATTTCCTGAAAGCACTCTGCAAGTTCATGGAAGATAATGACAGTTCATACGATTTACAAGCAAGTGAACACACGCTGTACCGGTTGACTGTCCCAGAATTGGAGCGTTGCCATTTTCTACACTCTGCGCTGAATATTTTCGTGAATGGGCCGAAACAGCCCACATCCATTGGTTGAAGCACATGACTTGTGTGTGGCGGTAAAACAAATAAGATGATCCCGCTTGAAACAGCAAAGTCGATTAGAGTTGGTGTGATGTGAGACCTGTGTCCATCATAGAGCAGAAGAACTTTCTTTTCACCGCCGACGTTTGCGTATCTTGTGAAGTGTTCTGTTAGCCAATGTTGAAAAATTTCAGAATTGGACCACCCACTATCGCTCACGGTACCAGATGTTCCAACTGAAGCCCCTTCTAGTAGATCCTCACGCATGCGAGCTCCTGGAAAAATGAAGAAAGGGGGTGTCTTCTGGCCGAGAGCGTTGCCACATCCCAAAATGGTAACTGTCGCTGATTTTTCGGGAGTAATCTCTATTGGTACCTCGCTTGACGATCCAACCACTTGAGGAGATGAGTGTGTTAGATTAATACCCTTCTCATCAACGTTGTAGATGCGTTCTGGACTTGAGTGGAGCTGATACTTGTCAAGTACTTGTTCCAGCTGGGAGAAATACTTATCTACATTCTCCTCTGATGTTGCCGTCGCACGTAGCTGGGTAAGGGTCCGGGGACGTCTCAGCTTAAGTTCAGGCCATCTTCCCATAAAAGAATAGAACCATTGTAGAGACAATGAACTGTCTTGTTTGCTACGCTTGTTCAAAGTTATGGCATACTCTGTTCCAAGGGAGATAACCTGGGCTCTTGTATAGCCGTAACCAACAGATGCCATTAGTTTCAAGTGACTGACAAGACGAGCTTCTTCTTCCTGACTGAGAAGTGGACCAGGGCCAGATGACAAACATTCAGGTGAAGTTATTCCCTTAGTACGGTCTCTAAGTGTCTGTTCAGGGACAGAATACATCTTTGCTGCCTTATAGACAGAACACCCCTTTTCTACAACTTCCATGTAGGCATTCTTCAGCTGTGTAGGGCTGTAAGGGCGATATTGCCTCTTTCGTCGCGCAGGAGTATCCTGTAAGAGTTAAGAAATCGACTTAAGAGATGACCCTTTTGGGCTTCCATAGTTTTAAAAATCGAGCAGGGGTTTCCCTCTTACGTCACGTGATTACTTTCAGTGTTTACGTCAGCTAGCAGACGAACGAAGTTTGGAAAACTTTGATGGTTTGTAAATTGAGAAAAACATTGATTTAGATTACGGGAAAAAGTGCATTACGTTCTACAGTGAAAATTACATTAGTTTTCATTAATAGAAGGTTGAACTTACGCAGATTGACGAAATTCTGAACATTTTCTGCTCTGAGCCGTGGTGACGGACTGCCAAACGTAAACAATCGGTAGGTGGCGCAGTTTGGTGCACGGCTCGCGAGAAATGACGTCACACGGAAATACCACGGAATGGTGAGTACCACGGAAACATATGACGGCACGGTACTAATATACAAAGACATCAGTGTGTAACATGAGTAGTGCACAATGCTGTTCCAGAACATGTATGATCAATCTGATTAACCAAGATCTTAGTAATCTGTAATATTGTCTTGAAGAGGTTTCCAGAGGATCTGATTATAGTTGATGACGACGCGATTCCAAAGATCTGAGAAGACTGCCACATGAAAATAGAATAAACATTTAATGTCAAAACAAATTATTTTACTTGGTTGGCCTATTCAAAATTCTACTTCATAAAACTATTGGAGATTGTATTTAAATATCTGTGTGTAATTAATGATTTCTCCCTTTTTCCCATTAATTACTGCTTTCATCACGTAGTAAGCCGTTTCAAAAGGGCAATTATAACCTTTTTTAATTAAGTTGTGGTTCATTTACAACAAGTAGCCTGACACCGTTGGCATTTTGTTTCTCAGACTGACACAAGACTCGTTAGACCTTGTCAGCTGGAGAAAACACACTTCTGCAATTCAGTCACATACGTCATTTCATTGCAGACAAAATACATTTCTGATTGTCCTGACCTGGCATTTCCTCAGTTTATTGTTTAATCTTTACCAGAATGATCTTTGATGATTGGTACTTTGTTCGACAATGAGGTGTACAAGTGTGAATTATCCGAACAAGTGCCCCTTGTATAATAAAACTGTCTGATGTCCTGATCAATGCTCGATACATTAGAGCAGATGAGCGGATATCCAAAAGTTTACAGTGTTTCATACAAAATTAAAAATAGTTGAGCACTATTTGAAAGGCGAATGAAAAAGTATAATTGTGAACATTGGGAAAAAATACCTCTTGGAAATTGACATTGTTACACAAACTAGAAAAAATAGGTTATATGCCAACTTCTTTTTTTCACTCAAGGTCCACTTAGAGCATAGATTCATAGCTTTAACATTAGGCTGCAAACATTTTAAGCAGATAAAGGTCAAGCTTTCGGGATTATCTCATGCCATACATCTTTTTAATCCAATACTTTACCACCATGTTGTTTATAGTGGGGAAGCTATAAGGAAGACATGTAATGCATGCTAATAATCTTCTTCATGAAAACCATGTATGCTTAATTACATCACAATTAAAGTATGAACTACAAATAACTGGAGAATAGACTTGGGATAACTTTGAGTTGCAACATCACAAATAATCATTTTCCGATATTTATGACCACATGTGATCAAAAGGAAAAGCATCCCTCTCAACGTACATTTTCCTTCGTTGACAGTGTTCCAAATAATCTCTTAGTTTAAAAATGGCTACCCTGTCCATCACTAAAAACAGATAAAAAATAGAGAGTAAATATATATTCACTACAAACCACTACTTTTATCCATCAAAACCTAAGATCATGAAATACCGAAGTAAAGACACAAAACTCATATTTGCAATGAATATTACAGCCTTATGGTTTTCTGAAACGCAAATATTTATAAGCAACAGAAAACTTAATACAATCACTACATATAGTCATTTACACTTGTAGAAGATCATTGCCCTCACCATATTATTTCTTCAGGGCATGCTTATGTCAACCACTCATGTAGATACCCTTGATTTGAGGTAATCTCCTACCTCGTACCTCGCTATATTTGATCGGAGTGTTATACAGACATAAGGATACATGTAGTTAGAAGGTTGCCTGTTTGTGCTGTGGTGATCAAATGCTATTTTTGACATTGATAACATGCGATTGTTTGATGACAGATTCGTTTACGTGATACATACGTTTTATTGATAATGTTTCTATTTGATGAAGTGTGGGTGTTTAAACATCTTAAATGAAATTCCACAAGTGTAGATTGTAATGTGTATTTTCAATCTGTCTCATTTAAATCCCCCAGCATATTACTGCTTAAAACGAGCATTCTGTGTAGTTTTGTCATACATAGCGAAGTTAGATGAATAGACACAATATACAATCAATATATGATGTATGAAAGTTTTGTTTCTGCTTTTAGCAATATTGTTGAAACATTATTCAACAATTGCATTAATCAGACTTAAGCACAGATCAAAGAATCCAAATAATTATTTTAAATAATATTTCTGCAACATACAACTTAAAAAGAAAAGGAACACAAAGTGATTTGATCAAAACATTTAGGGTTCTAAATTTTACAAATTGTACATCTATAATCACCACTAACTTCATTCCTAACAACAATGTGATTGTATAAACAATTCTGCTTTTAAATATATATTGAAAGTTATAGCCATGGGTGCATATTCTATCGTGAACAAGTTAATGTACACATTTTCTGTCAAGCTCATTCAGAATAGAAACATTGTTTTAATGTTTGAATAATCATATTTTATAATAAAAAAAACGTAACTTGTTTTTTATAACAGAAAACAAGTTCATGAGTCACGAATGGTGAGATAAATACAGTAACATCAGTTTATTATATATGATATTATCAGTCCATGATCACCCCAAGACTTTATCAAAACTTAACTGTACTATAACACTTTGATTTAATCGCACAGAACCAGAGCAGTGTTTTAACGACGACCAAATTGCAACCTAACTGAATATCCACTGTTTTATATTTCACTGCACCAGACTGTCCGACTCCCGGTTATATAACTGGCACATCAATAGTGACTTGATGACAACTTCCCTGGACAACCCACTGCTTTATTACATTAGACCGTCAGACTCTCAGTGAGACTACCACGCACCTGCTGACAGTATTGTGTGGTGATCATTTGGTCGTTGAGGTTTTGCCTATTGGAGGTTGAAATTTTATACCATGAAGTCCTCTGATTATTCAGCAATCATCGATCAACTCAGAAACATTCCAGGAAAGTGTTACAATGTTTACACAAAGGTAATGTTTATTAAAATATTGTGTCATTCCAGGCAAATTAAAAATATGTCTAATTTATATTGAGGTTTCAAATAAATTAGCACTCAGTCATGATCGAAAGGTTATTAATATTTTACATTCATTTCGAACTTGTTAGTTAGCCAGAGTGTATATATACCTATGGAAAAAAGTTAAGCACACTCACGGTTTTTCCAACAGCAAAACTTGTCTTGTTCATTAAAAGTAAACACGTGGAATAAGATAACTCTGAATTTAATAAAGGAACATTCATTCAGATAACATTTCGCTGCTTTTGGATATTTACATTCATGCAATTTTGGTATTTTGGTCTCCAAAATCAAGTTACCTTATACTGAGGAATAAAAGTAAATATTGGTTTTTGCAATATGAGTAATTCCAATTTCAAAGTCAAATGGTCGAACTTTAGTATCTGCCATTTCGTCAAAAGTCAGTAGTAACAGCACTATGAACAGTGTAAACAAAGAGAATAGTTTAATTAACGGTTTGAACCGGAAATAATAAAAATGCATTCATAAATCGTACTTTCCTTTAAACATGGGTATAATTATAAAGAAACCATTAAACATCGGTAAGATTGCATAAACTTATGCTTCACATCCCCGTTTTCTTTCTTCCTATCAGGGTCATAGCCTTGGTATCATGGTTAAAGGTGAGAGATATACCCATACATTTCCAAGTGTATCGAATGATACCCAACGCTTTCCTCCGTGGGGCCCTTTCTAAACAAATACAGCTGTAAATAAGCTTGTGTATGAAACGCACAACTGGAAAGCAGCCTCATCTGTGACAACTCGTGGGTATGCTCAGTTCCGCTGCGTTTTATGGTTACCCATGTTTGGGGCTGGAAATATATTTGATATTGCCTAATGATGGTATTTTCAACGCAGTCGTAGTGCATCTCGCTGAAATGTACATCTAAACTGCATGGCTAATGTAAACTTGGCAAACGTTTAGAGAAAACAGAAGCAGCTTTCAGTATGATAAGACATTTTGAAACCAAAATTAAATAACATTCTTATATAAAAAGAAATACAGAAATGTGTGATATCGTATCACGCAGTACAAGAAACTTATTCAGTTGGTCATGAAAACATGTACGACGTTGCAACTGGCCTCGTACAGGACACTGGTTCGATCCCAGGTGTCATATGCGTTCATATATAATCTGATATTTTATAGAGTATCATCATTTAGATTTGGAAAATTTTGAAATTTTCTCCATTGATTTCTCAGTTGTTAAAAAGTGTAGGTTCGTGTTATTAGAAATGCAATATGGCTTTGCAGGCTTTCTCCCTGCCATAATACTAGCAGCCGAGATATAAGTGAAATACTCTTGAAAACTGCGTTGAACCTCAACTCACCTCACCTCACCTCTATCAACTTGTTAGATTTAGACATTATTTTCGAATGATGAAGAGCCAAGAATGCAATTAAAGCAATAAAACCCATCTAAAAAGCTATTTCCTGTAATTGAGAAATATAAATTCAGCAAGCTGGAAAAGTAATTGCTGTATTTGCAATCGATTTTAAAAAATGGACAATAACATTTCATTTTGGTTTTAAATGAGCACGATATGAATATGCATATCACCAGTTAGTTCTTGTCAAAGTCTTCCTTCAAGCATCCTCTTATATTATTAAGACCCACTCTTTCTAATACCGTATTTCCTCAGATATACGCCTGGTCTCTAAAGAGCATTGGACCTATCAAAAGCCCTGTTTTAGACTAACATTAACATTTAACATTTTCATTACCATACCTTCCTCCTTATGATTATATATTTTTCAATACTTCCGGTTTCATATTTTATATATGGATTCAGTTTATCTAGGCTTGCTGAATAATGATTTATACCATTTTACAGGCTCTTATTTTTACACAGTATGGGGCAGTACCAGAACTGGATGTGCCACATGTTTACACACATACAAAGCACAATTGGAGAAAATATTGATGTTTCTAATGAAGCGTCGGATCTGTAATATACCCTTGGTTCGGACGTCTTTTGAATTGATATTGTCTTAGGAAAGAAACGCTATTTAGCATTAAGAAATGTTCTAGTGGTAAGTCAATACAAGTTATTCATCACTGGTGTTGCACAACAGCACTATTGGCTGCTACTACCATATATTTAAAGGGCTGCAGCATACCGTTCTTACTGAAATATACTTTCTTCACTTAATACTGCATGCAGTACATTAGGTAATTCATGTTGCTGACGTCCAGTTAAAAAATTGATCCATGAATAAAACGCCACTTTAACACATGGTTTAAAGATTCAACTATGATGGATTAAGACATGACATTCATTGTTTTGATTTGAACAATATTACGAGATTAACTCTTCAATACCTATTTTGATTTCTCGATTAATTGTATACATGTAAATCACGACCATTGGTCGAGTTAATGAGTCATGAGACAATCATTATCACAAAATGCCTAGCTAAAGGTGTGTAGCTGGAAGCACCCATAAAATATCAACACTGATACCCTGGTCATCTTTTGGTACATACGAGGCCTCACTGTATCGTCAGTCAACCGGGGCTTAATTTTCTGATACTCTTCTTTTATCACTAAGTGGACACTTCATCAGAAACATGTCTACTCCCAAAAAAAGTTTTTGAATAGTGTAAACTAAACAACTAACTAATTGAAAGTGATGTGAAGGTAATGCGTGTCTTGGCTCAGTTGATGATTTTAAAAACATCTTATTCACTGCATGTTCAGGACCTGGACAAAGATAAATTTTCCTCCTAATTGGTCAAAAACATATGGCAATACAAGCAACTTTCTTTAATGCAAGACCAAAGCATGTTGTACGATGTCATTTGAGAAGCTGTCAGTGTCAATCATTAACAAATTAAGAGTTTAACTGGCTTTCACATATCAAGGACGGATATTTGGGATTTCCTTATCCCGGGGTAGTAAGGAGACACATCGCTTATCGGGACATGAAGCCCATTATGATCGAGGATTTGGTCCCTACAGGAAAAGGAGAATTCTCAAGCAATTGTCTTTGGCAACAACATAAGTCCTATTTTATTCCATCTTTTCTATCAACACAGGGTCTGCTCAACTGTCCTTTAAGATCACGTTTTATAGCGAACCATTAACCCAAACTGCATCTCAATCCCGTGTGCCCTCTAAATGTCAATACTTCTTATCCATAATCTTTAATCTATAGAAATAGTACTGCAGGGACCTTAATATAGGGGTCTTACAGAAGAAGAGGCAGTTAATCGTTTTATCGTGTAACCTTCTGGGTAAAATGACTATAAAACCATTTGGATTGTTGACTTTTGGAAAGCAAACAAAACAACAACAAAAAATACATAACAAAACATAACAAAATATTTGTCCTTTCGGGAAGTCGTTTGAGAAAACTAATAATATCAATTTGCATTTGGTTTGGTCATCGGAAAATTGTGAGAAAGGTTTTACCTGAACGATTCCACTTAAATATCAACAGTAGTACGTTGTCATCTTAAACCATTGACACTTACAAAGCAAGGATCGATATGTAATGTTTAATGCACAAATGAAGGACTGATGTCGGATAACAGTTTTCCATAATTGTATTGAGCACTTTTTGTTCTTCTCTATTACATATAAACTAGTGTCCAAAAGAAACGATACCATCTATTTTAAAAAATATCTTTTTACAAAGTGATTTTTTTCGTATGAACACATGGTTTTGCGTATCCCACATCCCAAATGCAGTGTATTCAATCGAAAATACCGAGAACATTTTATCACATCCGAAGAAATGGTTCACTTTGTGAGAATGACATTATTTTAGGTAGCATAGTTTGCAACTGCAGAGAAAGTGTATAAAACGGCTGACCATACACGTTGGAATCAAAGCAACAAAAAGCACACAAGAAAATATCGGTTTTGACAGCCATTGAGAGTGAGAGAGTCGTTGGAATTGTCACATAGCGAGTCTCACACGCCGACGACGCCAGAAGGTTCGGTTGCGCACGCATAGCAGTCACCAGGTTAACGCAACGGTTCCGTGATAGAGATCGGACAACATGCAGGTCGAGAAGAAGGTGATTACGCTTATTGAAGATCGCAACATCCGGGTATTTCATCTCTAAAACCCATTCATCATTACGACGTTAACGTCAAAGACGTCACTGAGTCACGTGATTAGCAGACAAACTTGGTAAAAGAGATTGACGGCTCATGATATCTGAACACGTCGTCCATACCACAAAACGTTCCTGGGGCGTCAACAAAGAATAAACAAACAGACGAATTCAACGTTGGCAACAGAGAGACTGAGCAATGGTCATGCTCTCATATGGGAGCAGATTTTGCATCTTCAAGAACAATGGTAGACAGCGTGTGTACCGAAGAATTAGTGACCTTTATGCTCTGACTTGCGTCCATCAAGTCAGCCCATTGCCTCCTTGATGAATAACAAAGCTTATCTTCTGACGTCATCCGACGTCTGACGTCATCAACCCATAGACGTGTACTTGCCCGTTCTGACGCTCGGGATGGACATAACGAATACAAATGTGACTTAGTGACCTCTCTTTTGACATTTTCAACATTTGTCTCAGTCATTTGTGTGAATGAAATTTTCATTTTCAGACCCCTCACGTCAATACAGACCTGTACAAATGAATGCAAAGTACTGATTGAAATGAATTTTGTACACATGTTAAATGAACGAAATCTCAAAAGAATAATACCAATTCTAGATTTCTGTGTCGTTACGTTTTCCTGTAATGGTCGTTCAAAGACGTGGTATCGTTTCTTTTGGACACTAGTTTATTTTGATATTTTCGATGAACAAACAATTTGACTTTATATTAGGTCGAATCAGTGTGGAAAAGTTATCTCTTTGTTGTGATCATTTACATGTCAGTATGTACATCTTTGTAATCAGACTGTCGGTTTCAGATTAAATTCCTGAGTTCTAATCCAGTAAGATGCTAGGGGATTTTATCTGCGGTAGAGAACTGTTCTTCGTGCAGTATGGTTTGAGTTCAATACTACTCTGCTGAATTTCAGTGCAATACAGCCCTGGGCTCGATAGTTTCAGTTGATACTCACATGTTACCATTATACAAAGCCACAATGGTGTTGTGGGCTTTCCTCTTCCCTATCAGCCGTGATATAAGTGAAATACTCCTGAAGACCTCAGATTTTGCATATAGGCTTAATATGGTTTATCCAACACAATCGCAGCAGGTTATCTTTCCCTTGGGGAAGAAGCTAGTCATGATGGCACCATCTTGATTTGAATTTATTAGAATACCGCTTACAGCTACAAGATTGCTTTTCTCTTCGAATATCACATATTTGATAATTTGATAATGATAACAAGGGATTGATGGATCAGAGCGATAATCCTTATTTGTGATACAAGTTAATTGTCTTTGATGGTATTACTATCTGCTGCAATGAAGGTTACAGGGGGCGTTAAATCACCTTAAAGAAGTTCTACAACAGCGACTCTGATGATATGAATCTTTGATTCCAATATATTGGGAATGGCAGTAGGAATGACCGAATTATACCGTTTCCCCGTGTAGGAAAATTTCAAAGTATAAGTTAGAAGTAATGTCAGAAATATATATATAATATGTTGTATGGCAGATAGTTTCTTTCAGTGTGTATTCGTGAAATGCAGTTTCTATTAAATGGAAATTTTATTTTAAGAGATGAAGTATGACAAAGACATAGTCATATTTAAACCTGTACGTATGTTTATGATTGCCATAACACATGATCAATATATTAAAAATCAGACAACGAAAATCATCGTTTTTCTTTGGGAATATGTGTGCATAACGTGCGATTATTATAGGCCTAAAATAGTGTACAATCTAAAATTGTTACAGGTTTTTGATATAGTAAAGTGTGAACCCTTCAAAACTGAAATCCTATAATTTCAAATTGAACATTTCTTGAACAGGTCTTGAATTTAGATTGCAATCGGTAAGGAAATCGTTTAGCAAATACTCTTATAACAAAATTAGCTTATGGAATCATATATCAAGAAGCATAATGTACATATTGTACTGTAATCAAGTTCAACCAACCAACCTTACTGACCGATGTTCCTTCACCTGTCACATGGCCCATTTAACTGTTTATATGATACCGTAACTGCATATTTTAAAATTGTAATGAAGACACTTCTTCATACCCCTGTAATGTACAAAGTTAAAGAATTGCATCAGACTCGCCGACTATCAACTACATGAAGAGAATTGATATGCGGAATCATTAGGAAGAATAATTTTCTGGATAATAACAATAATTAAAATCCTGATTTTGATAATGATAACGTTAGTATAATGAATTTGTTTAGCACCTAATTCCCAGGTCATAACTTTTAAACGATGTTTGAACATGTGTAGAGGTGGTAGAGTTCAGAGAATGGGAAAGTTTTCGAATGATGGGATATCCTGTTTACATGTGAGCTTGTATGGGTAGAGTTCCACAATATTGGGACTGTTACCTAGAAGGCATCACCGCCAATTTTTTTTATATAATCTAATCAGATTTGCATTTATATACCACTGATTATTTGGACCACAATGCACACTATTTCCCGAACTTGCCTTTAAAGGTAATACATGTCCGCAGAGTTCTGTTTGAAGGACACATTATAGTTATTACATATATTAATTCATATCAGCAAGAATCAAATAGGTTAAACAAATACAAGTTTCAAGATAAAGGGCATCATATCGTTGTATTGCATCAGACTCCGAGATGCTATGAACACCCCTGGGGACGTAATTACAACTTTACTCCATTACCGGACCAGACTCTCTGACGCTGGGTGGTATAATCATCACACAAATTGCAACTTAACTGACCAACCATTGTTTTTTTTATTGTGCTGTACCAGACTCCCAAACTCTTTGTGCGATAATCATGACATCAATTAACTGAACAACCACTGTTTTGTTCTTCACTGCACCAGACTATAGGACTCCCGGTGATTTCACCAAAACACCTGCTCGGAGTATTGATCATATAATCATAGTTTACCAGCTCTTGAAAGAAGTTTTTTAGATTGCCATCAGCGTAGCATTCTGGGTGCTCTGTCCACCAAACAACCATAGCTCTAATACCAGTCAAAGTCACATTGTTATATTTACCAGAATTTAATCAACACAGACCTTAGATCAGTGAGAGAGAACCCTAACTTTGTTATTACTGTATTATGATCTATTATTTGTAATAATAACGATAATAATTACTCGAGTAAATCACTTCTTTCTCACTCGATTCCAGTGTTTTACATATCAAATATGGGTCAACCAGTGGAAACTCTTTGAAGAAAATATTTTCTTAGAATTGCAGATTTGTATAGGTGACGGTAACGTTATGTGGCATGTCGTAAAATGACCGTTATGAAGGCGTTACTGTAAATTTAAGCGCTTCCCGTTAGTGTACAGATAAGCCTACGCCCCAAACATCGTAATCCATATATATTGAGACTTATTCACAACAATAAATAATTGTTGCAAAATGATACCGTAAGCGGGTTTGATTTCTGGGTCTCATCTCTCCTTAAGAGGTCCTTTCTATTATGTTAGAAGGTGTGTTAGGTGTCTCTTGATTTCTGAAATCACTTCCTGTAAAATATTGTCTCATTTTCGTCAAACTTTTTCATATTCGTGTTTTATGGCATTATCTCTATGAGAGGTATGTTGTATCAAAGGAAGACTCACACTCCTAAATCTGTTTGTGATGAGTTTGAAGGGTTGTCCTTAACCAAGGGTTTCTGACAAAGGTCATTAATGAACAATGATTTGGCATGCAAGCACTTTATTTCCTTAGATCTTTCCTCTGGAATTATCAGAGATATTTGCAGTGATTTCTGGTTAAAGCGGTCATTAATCCTTATCAAAATAGATGTCAACTAAATACATTATTCAAAAGAAACAGGCTTTGCCAAGGTTGTTTGATGTGCCTTCATGTAACACTCTTCAAGACTATAAACTGTCTCTTAAAGATGATGAAAGTGTTGCAACAGCGCTGTACTGGCTCTAGATGGTTAAAGATGGGTAAAGACGAGCATGTCAAGTGTGGAACAACGATTTAATTGACGAAATCGTTAATATTTTTCATTATTCTCACCTTGAAGTGGCGTCTTTGTCAAAGGCACTTATAGAGAAGAATTCTCTGACTTGGAGCTGATGTCTTTCCTCATGTTTATCATCTATTTATCTAATATATCTATGTCATAAGACTCACCTTTCAATAATACAAAGTGTCTTAAGATGTGTTTCAGAACATGTCACGTAAGAGTTTAGTTATACATTAGATCACTTTATAGAAGTTTTTGCACTTCTGCTGATAAAAAGTATTTGCTTTACATGTATTAGGTTTCACCAGAGCAGCAGATGATAACACCCGTGTGAAGATGTTGTGATTAAATAAATACGCCAACACATTTACAGTTAAGAGTAGTATTTCAGTACATGTTATTTGATCTGCTATCCAAGCTTTTACACTTTATGTTTGTTGAGGAGTGTAGTACACTGTTGATGATTTCTGATTTTGTTTTATTTATCATCATCAGAGTACTGTCTTCCAGATAATAACACATATGATAAAATGACACCAAGGTACACAATGAATACTGAACAGGGTTATTCCGGAACATGTAAATAACCTGATTAACTAAACGTGTATATAAATGTGTTTAATAAATTTGAAGCGGATTCTAGTACACTATGTAGATAAGTTTTTTTTTCGCCAGAAGACTTTCTTACAGATTATGAAACCTGTTTGTAGAAGCTATACAAATATAAAAAAAATACATCAATGCACAGTATGAGTAGTGCACAATGCTGTTCCAGAACATGTAAAATCAATCTGATTAACCAAGATCTTAGTAATCTGTAATATTGTCTTGAATAGGTTTCCAGAGGATCATATCTGATGATAGTTCATAACGACGCGCTTCCAAAGATGATGTTTTTGTTGTAGTGGTTTTCATCAAATAGCTATAATCGAGATAACAATGTCTCCCTTGAGGCACTGTTACATAAGAACATAAGAGGACAAATAGACACACTTTTTTCATTTGCATGTCTTTGATTGAAACGGGTTCTGAAGAAAAGACTTACTTTTCCTGTAAGAACATCGACTATTTTCAATATGATGATTTTTCATAATCATTGCTTACTCGCTAATAGTAATTAAACTTAAAGTAATATGATACGTGAATGCTTTTCATGATTTATCATGTGTTGATATACGAAATTATGACAAACCTTCTGTCATTGAAATTTCACCAAAGTATAATATTTTTTTACTTATCATAGTTCTCTCACATTATCTAAACTTGGCAATTCATTCGTCTGTTTTTTAGTCAACATCATACCATTTACGGTGGATTCTTACACGTCTTTGTTTAGGAAACATTTATTTCGTATATATGTGCAGCAGATTGTTGTTCTACTTCCTGCATCTGAGAATGGGAGACTGCCACGTGAAGATAGAATAAGCATATAATGTCAAAACAAATGCTTTTATTTGGTTTGACTATTCAAACTTATACTTCATAAAACTATTGGAGTGAAAGTGAAGCATGCACACATCACGTACATGGTACCGATGATGCTTTCTTTGACGACGATTTGCATGCAGTTATTAGATTGTATTTTTATTGAATTTACATGTCTGTGTGTAATTAATGATTTCTCCCCTTTGCCATTAATTAATGCATTCATCACGTAGTAAGCCGTTTCAAAAGGGCAACCATAACCTACATTTGTATTTTAATTAAATTGTGTGTCATTTACAACAAATAGCCTGATACCGTTGGCATTTTGTTTCTCAGACTGACACAAGACTCGTTAGTCCTCGTTAGCTGTAGCAAAAACACTTCTGCAATTCAGTCACATAGGTCATTTCATTGCAGACAAAATACATTTTTGATCGTCCTTACCTGGCATTTCCTCAGTTTATTGTTTAATCCTTACCAGAATGATCTTTAATGATTGGTAATTTGTAACTTACACAATGAGGTGTATAAGTGTGAATTATCCGAACAAGTGCCCCTCGTATAATAAAACTGTCCTGATTAATGCTCGATAGATTATAGTAGATGAGCAGATATCCGAAAGTGTTTCAAACAAAGTGTAAAATATTTGAGCTCAATTTGAAAGGCGAATGAACAAGTATGGTCGTCCACATTGGAAAAAATACCTCTTTGAAATTTACATTGTTACACCAACTAGAAAAAATACGTTATATGCCAACTTCTTTTTTTCACGCAAGGTCCACTTAGAGCATAGATTCATAGCTTTAACTGCAAACCTTTTTAAGCCAAGAAAGGCCAAGCTTTCAGGATAATCTCACGCCATAAATCTGTTGTTTTCTATTTCAATACTTTACCACAATGTTATTTTTGGTGTAATTTCTTAATAATCTTCTTCATGAAAACCATGTATGATTAATTGAATAGCTTAAGGTAAAGAACTTCAAATAACTGGAGAATAGATTTGGGATAACTTTGAGTTGCAACATCACAAATGATCAAAAGGAAAAGCATCCCTCTCAACGTACATCTTCCTTCATTGACAGTGTTCCAAATAATCTCTTAGTTTAAAGATGGCTACCCTGTCCATCACTAAAACCAAAACAAAGATAGGGGGTAAATATATATTCACTACAAACCACTACTTTCATCAACATCATGAAATACCGAAGTAAAGACAAACAAACCCTCATATTTGCAATGGATATTAAAGCCTTATGGTTTCCTGGAACGCTGATATTTGTGAGGAAAAGAAAACTTAATATAATCCCTACATTTAGTCATTTCCACTTGTAGGAGATCACTGCACAACATATTATTTCTTCAGGGCATGTTTTTGTCATATCTCAGAGAGGTCAACCACTCGTGATGATACCCTTGATGTCAGGTGATCGGAGTTTGATACAGACAGAAGGCTACATGTAGTTAGAAGGTTGCATGTTTGTGCTGTGATATTTTTTACTTTGATAACATGCGATTGTTTGATGACAGATTCGTTTATGTGAAACATACGTTTCATTGAAAATGTTTCTATTTGATGAAGTGTGGGTGTTTAATCATCTTAAATGAAATTCCACAAGTGTAGATTTGATTTTGTATTTTCAATCTGTCTCATTTAAATCCCCAAGCATATTACTGCTTAACGAGCAATCTGTGTAGTTTTGTCATAAACAGTGAAGTTAGATGAATAGACAAAATACCTAATCAATATATGATGTATGGAAGTTTTGTTTCTGGTTTTTGCAATAGTGTTGAATCTTGAAACATCATTCAACAATTACATTAATCGGAATTAAACACATAGCAAAGAATCTGTATAATGCTTATAAATAATATCATTAGACTGTTCATAAGTGATTGATTCAAGACAATTGGGGTTCTAAATTTTACAAATTGTACAAATATAATCATCACTTACTTCATTCCTAACAACAATGTGATTGTATAAACAATTCTGCTTTTAAATCGATATTGAAAGTTATAGTCACGGGTGTATATTCTATAGCGAACAATTTAATGTACACATTTCTAGTCAAGCTCATTCAGAATAGAATTATTGTTTTAATATTTGAATGATAATGTATTACAAAACGAAACACGCAACTAGTTTTTATAACAGAAAACGATCTCATGAATTATTATTGCAGTGACATCAGTTTATTACATATATATGTTATCATCAGTCTATGAACACCGCGCGACTTTATCAAAACTAATCTGAACTATAACACTTTGATTTAATCGCACAGGACCAGAGCAGTGTTTTAACGACGACCAAATTGCAACCTAACTGAATATTCACTGTTTTATATTTCACTGCACCAGACTGCACACATCAATTGTGACTTAATGACAACTTCACTGGACAACCCACTGCTTAGTGTCATTAGACTGTCTGACTCTCAGTGAGACTACCACGCACCTGATGACAGTATTGTGTGGTGATCATTGGGTCGTTGAGGTCTTGACTATTGGAGGTTGAAAGTTTAAACTATAAAGTCCTCTGTTTATTCAGTAATCATCGATCAACTCAGAAAAATTCCAGGATATTGTTACAATGTTTACACAATGGTAATGTTTATACCAACATAATGTCATTCCAGGCAAATTAAAAATGTTGGTTATGAACATACCCATCTTAAGACAGCTTGTGTTTGATCCGATTTCCTAGCTGAGTGAGTTTCAACTTTATCTTGTGTGAAAACAGTCTTCTTGTAAATCAAAATATGTCTAATTTATACACTGATTAGTTGCTGATGTAAATGACTGACGTATTGAGTTTTAGAATAAATTCATCACATTGTGACTCAGTCATGACCGAAAGGTTATTAATATTTTACATTCATTTTGAACTTGTTAGTTAGCCAGAGAGTAAATATACCTAAGGAAACACTCACGGTTTTTCCAACAGCAAAATGTGTTTGATAAGAGATACAACAATGTTTCATTGAAAGTAACCACATGGAATAACATAACTCTGAGTTTAATAAAGGAACATTCATTCATATAACATTTCGATGCTTTTGGATATTTACATTTATGCAATTTTGGTATTTTGGTCTCCAAAATCCAGTAACCTTATACTGAGAAATAAATGTAAATAATGGTTGCTGCAATATGAGTAATTCCAATGTTTCAAGTCAACTGGTCAAACTTTAGTATCTGCCTTTTCGTTAAAAGTCAGTAGTAACAACACTATGAGGTGTGTCAACAAAAAGAAGAGTTTAATTAACGGTTTTAACTGGAAATAATAAAAATGCATTCTTAAATCGTACTTTCTTTTCAACTTAAACATGGGTATAATTGTAGAGAAACCATTAAACATCGGTAAGATGGCATAAATTTATGCTTCACATCTTCGTTTTTCCCCTTCCTATCAGGGTCATAGCCTTGGTATCATGGTTGAAGATGAGAGACATACCCATACATTTCCGGGTGTATCGAAGGATACCCTACACTTTCCTCCATGGGGCCCTTTCTTAACATATACAGCTGTAAATAAGCTTGTGTATGAAACGCACAACCCAAATGCGGCCTCAACTGTGACAACTCGTGGGTATGCCCAGCTCTGCTGCGTTTTATGGTTACCCATGTTTGGGCTCGAAATCTAATTGATATGGCCCAATGATGGCATTGTCAACGCAGTCGCATGTGCATCTCGCTAGGATGTACATCTAAACTGCATGGCTAATGTCAACATGGCAAACGTTTAGAGAAAACAGAAGCGACTTTCAGTATGATACGACATTTTGAACCCAAAATTAAATACAATTCTTATATAAAAAGAAATATAGGATTGTGCGATATCGTATCACGCATTATAAGAACCTTATTCATTTGGTCATGAAAATGTACGACGTTGCAACCGCCTCGTGGTTTACTGGTTAGTTCGTTTGACCAGAAAGCAACAGGACACTGGTTCGATCCCAGGTGTCATATATGTTCATATATAATCTGACATTTTATAAAGTATCATCTTTTAGATTTGGAAATTTAGAAATTTTCTCCATTGATTTCTCACTTGTTAAAAAGTGTAGGTACATGTATATTAGAAATACATAGCTACATGGCGTTGCGGGCTTTCTCCCTGCCATAATACTAGCAGTGTAGTGTAGGTATATTAGAAAAGTGTAGGTAAATCAGAAAAAAGTATAAGTATATCAGAAAAAAAATGAAGATGTATCGGCTAACACACGTACACATGTAACAACCCTATGTGTGCTCGAACAGATATAAAATATTAAGTATCATACTCTCATGAATGAAATTGTGTATATCTCTTAACGAGATATATCCTCATAAAAAACATTCAAAACCGAGTTTAACCGGCAGAAATATTTTGTGTTTGACTCTGTCTGTCTATTTCTTTTGCCCGTGAGTTTATATTCTCATTGATAATCCACTTTCCAAACTTTACCATGGATGATATCTACACTATTTATTAGCTTTATTGTAAAATATTCTATTCTCAGTAGATCAGAAATCAATTCAGACGAACTTTTTTGAGTCTTTACAAATAAAATTAGATCAAAATGAGCTGCTCTGAAATCGATGATTTGAAACAAAGAAATAAACATTGTAAAGACAAATACTAATTCAGGAAATCTAGTCACTTGTTAGATTTAAGTTAAATTAGACATATTTTTCGAATGATGAAGAGCCAGGAATGTAATTAAAGCTATAAAACCCATCTAAAAGTTATTTCATGTAATTAAGCAATATAAATCCAGTCAGCTGGAAAAGTAATTGCTGTACAATAAAGTGGACAATACAGTTTTATTTTGGTTTTAAATGCGCACGATATGATCATGCATTTCACCGGTTAGTTTTTATCAAAGTCTTGCTTCAAGCATCCTCTTATATTATTAAGAACCACTCTTTGTAATACCGTATTTCCTCAGATAAGCGCCTGGTCTCTAAATAGCATTTGACCTATCACACGCCCTTGGTTAGACTAACATTAACATTTAACATTTTCATTACCATACCTTCCTCCTTAGGATTATATATTTGTCAATACTTCCGGTTCCATATTTTATATTTATTCAGTTTATCTAGACTTGCTGAATAATGATTTATTCCATATTACAGGCTCTTATTTTTACACAGTATGGGGCAGTACCAGCACTGGGTGTGCCACATGGTTACACACATACAAAGCACCAGTAGAGAAAATATTGATGTTTCTAATGAAGCGTCGGATCTGTAATATACCCTTGGTTCGGACGTCTCTTGAATTGATATCCTCTTAGGAAATATAAGCTATTTAGCATTAAGAGATGTTCTGGTGATAACTCGACCCAAGTTATTCATCACTGGTGTTGCACAACAGCACTATTTGCTGCTACTACCATATGGTTAAAGACCTTTCAGAATACCGTTCTTACGGAAATATACTTTCTTCACTTAATACTGTAGTACATTAGGTAGTTCATGTTGCTGACATCCGGTAAAAAATTTGATCCATGAATAAAACGGCACTTTACCACATGGTTTAAAGATTCAACTATGATGGATTGAGACATGACATTCATTGTTTTGATTTGAACAATATTACGAGATAAAGTCTTCAATACCTATTTGGATTTCTCGATTAATTGTATACATGTAAATCACGACCATTGGTCGAGTTAAGGAGTCATGCATGAGACAATCATTATAACAAAGTGTTCAGCTAAAGGCGTGAAGCTGGAAGCGCCCATAAACTATCAACACTGATACCCTGGTCATCTTTTGGTAGTCTGCAATACGAGGCCTCTCTGTATCGTCGGTCAACCAGGGCTTAATGTTATGATACTTTTCTTATATCACCAAGTGGACACTTCATCAGAAACATGTCTACTCCCAATAACAGTTTTCGAGAAGTGTAAACTAAACAACAAACTAATTGAAAGTGATGTGAAGGTAATACGTGTCTTGGCTCAGTCGATGATTTTAAAACCATCTTATTAACTGCATGTTCAGGACCTGGACAAAGATAAACTTGCCTCCTAATTGGTCACAAACATATGGCAATACAAGCAACTTTCTTTAATGCAAGACCAAAGCATGTTTTACAATGTCATTTGAGAGGCTGTCAGTGTCAATCATTAAAAAAATAAGAGTTTAACTGGCTTTCACATATCAAGGACGGATATTTGGGATTTCCTAATCCCGGGGTAATATGGAGACACGTGGCTTATCGCGACATTAAGCCCATTATGATCGAGGATTTGGTTCCTACAGGTAAAGGAGAATTCTCAAGCAATTGTCTTTGGCAACAACATAACTCCTATTTTATTCCATCCTTTCTATCAACACTGGGTCTGCTCAAAGGTCCTTTACGATCACGTATTATAGCGAACCATTAACCCAAACTGCATCTTATTCCCGTGTGCCCTCTAAATGTCAATACTTCTTATCTTTAAAGGTGCACTCCGGCATATTTTCCACTTTTAAACTAGAAGGTTTCCCTGCCATTATTTAACATGGATTTGTTCATTTCTACTATTAGACACTTCCACAAAAAATGGCAAAAATTTGTCGAGCGGTTTTCGAGAAAATCACCGCTAAAATCTGTCATCTCAATTATGGAAACGTTTCCATAAATATGGCGGCTAAACCGGAAATGATTGACTCGCTTGTACACCACTTCCACCACCAACTCCTCAAAATGCAGTAAACAAAAGTGTAGCGAAAGCACCGACGACAATCCGACGGAGCCTTCAGACAATCGACAGTCATATTGATAAAAGATCTACAGCGAGCAACCATCAAAGACACGAATATTTCAACTTTGCCGTAGGACAAACTTGAAGGACGGTCATTTTCTCCCAAACCTCGACGCATGTCACCTGTCACAGTGTCGGAGCACCGGTACTGTACGTACCAGTAGGAACCCACCAGTAGAGATACGCGACTCGAGAGCCGAGTGCGATGCTTTCACACTTTATTATTTGATCGTAATTTGTGGATAATCAAATATATTTAGGTTTTGAAATGTGCACGTCAAGCCTCAGGTTTGTAGGAACACGTAAATAGTTTCAAATATAATTTCTTCAGGCCCAAATTCCATTGAACTGAACAACGTCCCCTCATGCGGCTGACAGTGTTTACTTTTTCTCCGGTAATAAATATTCTTCAGACCAGATCGCAACTAAGTTTTGGTTTGTGCAAGTAGGCCTACAAATAAATCTAATTTACGCCTTGTAGACGTTTGAATCTAGGCCTATAGTAATTGTTAGTTTCAGGTCCCAATGTTCACTCTCTCACTGTCTCAGCTCTCTGAATCTCTCACTTCCGGAATAAGACTTTGTTAGGTCAATTTCTGTTTGCCAGTCAGTCTGTTAATTGAAAGAAAAAATTATTTGTTTAATCTCATTGAATTATGACACGGTCCGTGAATAAAATCACTGTTTCATATTTTGAATGCAGTAAATTTCTGTAATGTAATTTAAACTATTTCATGATTTCATTACTTGTCATTTGGCCTACTTCAACAACAAAAATAGATCAGATACTAAAGTGTACTATCGTTATTATGTTACATTTTTTAGAATTCATCAACTTGAATGTAATTCAGATAGGTTTACATATTGCTTATAGTTGTCCACTGATAACTATCTATAATTCATTTTTATAAAATGTGATCAACCAATAATTTCTGCTACTGAATAGACTGTTCACCAAGGATGAATAGAATGGAGTGAGAGAAAAAAATTAATATATAAATGAACACATAATATGATTAAATTTGAAATGTCCATGTCCATGTTAATTTTCCTGTTATGCTTATGCAGGAATTATTTTTGAAAAGGAGATAGCCATTAGTTTATTTACAAATGCTAACTGTAACCTGATGATTATTGAAGGTAGGGGATTATTTATTTCAAAAAGGGCTTAGACTCAGCAATTATTCAAGGCAGGTGATTATTCAAGGATTAACGGTACCTTGAATGTTTGTTTTTAATTAATTTAATTCATACACAATTCCCTCTTCCTAGGCCCTTTGTGTCAAACATAAATACTTCTGTTTGTGTTATATTTTGTCAATGACAAATACCAAATTATTATGTAGTTTAGAATAATAAACATTTCTGAACCATAATTTTGTTGATTGATTAAAATATTAGAAATATGTGTAGTATCAATGGAAAAAGCAGAAATATTTTAAATAGTGATTGAATGTCAAATTAAATAGTAGTCAAATTCAATTACACTTCTTTGCTTTAAAGATTTAATCCATTAATAATGGCATGCTGATTATTTATTTCAGTGTGAAACTGACTACTGCAGATGAGTCTATGAAAGCAGAAAATTCCAACTGCTTTTCAAAACTAGTGTGTACATGCAGAATGAGAAAAGAATTAGATATCTGGAACAAACCCATCAATCTGTAAGTATATATAATTTATTTTTCGGTAATTATTATTAGGTATCTAGAAACCAAAAACTGGAGTAAACAGGTGATAAATTTTACTGATAATTTGAAATATACCATATTTCCTCTAATAAGCGCCGGGTCTCCAATAAGTGCCAGGCCTCTAATAAGCGTCGGGGGGTCAAGAGTAATTGAGAAAATTAGCGCCGGGCCCCCAATAAGTGCCTGGTCTCTAATTAGCGCCGGGGGGTCAAGGAGTGCTGGAAAAATAAGCGCCTGGGCGCTTATTAGAGGAAATACTGTATTAGCAATTAGGTTGGGCCTGTGGTTTTTATTTTCACTAACCCAAAATAAAAAAAACACTAGCCCCAGTGCATCATTTAGTATTAAAATTTTAAAATCTGTAACTATTTATTTTTCGGTAATTATTATTAGGTATGTGGAAACCAAAAACTGGTGTAAACAGATGATAAATTTTACTGATAATCTGATATATACCATATTTCCTCTAATAAGTGCCGGGTCTCCAATAAGCGCCCAGCCTCTAATCAGCACCGGGGGGTCAAGGGTAGTTGAAGCGCCGGGTCTCTAATAAGCGCCAGGGGGGGGGGGGGGGGGGTCAAGGAGTGCTTGAAAAATTAGTGCCCGGGCGCTTATTAGAGGAAATACAGTATAGCAATTAGGTTGAACCTTTGGTTTTAATTTTAACTAACCCAAAATGAAAAAAAACACTAGACCAGTAGCCCCAGTGTATCATTTAGTATTAAATTTTTAAATTACCAACATAAACCTTTATGAGACATTTATTAAATCATAATAATGATTCACTCTTTCACATTCAGAGAAATAAATTTGACACAAGTCCTTTGGTCTGAGACTAATATTGTAACCTTTGGCTAACACAAGTTGAGTATTGGTAGCCATGTGAGCTTGTAAAACTCCTGGATCACTTAGGAGCATTCATACTCAATCTTAAAAATAATAAATAAAGCAATTAATACCAGATGAGCTACAGAGTTCTACTTTCACTAGCTAAGCTGGCGTTAAAGCACTAATAGTTATGTGTCCAATAGGAACAATATTGAACAATATTAGATGGCTGTCATCCTGTTCAGTTATACATTCATAATCATTGCATAATATAGATGTGAAATTTTATATTTTTAATACAATATATGTAACTATTTCAGCAATTCAGCCAACAATGTTGGAGATTATCACATTATCCTAAGACGTATTGGACATTACATCTCTTCGACATTACAGAAACCACTAATGAAAGTGAAGGCATCATGTATGACCCCAGCCCAACAAGAGACTGTTCATTGAGTTACCTGTGCAGATGAGATCCAGGTGGATGAAATGCCCCCTACCTAGTGTTTCAAAGCAAAACTGTTAAACATGCGAGAAGTTGATGAGAGTAAGTTGTAATTATCACATCTTTACTGAAACTGTAATCCCAAATATATAACTATTGTATTTTTTTTCACTAAATAAATGGCATGTAATTCCAACCTGGTAACCGTTCCCTGTCTACTGTCCGTCCATCCGTAAAATTTTCGCTTATTACCTCATCAGGGCTGAATGGCCCAAAGTGCTTCAGACTTCTTGCATGGTACGGTGTCCATCCATCCGTCTGTCCATGTGTAATTTTTTTGCTTATAGAACTTCTTCTCCAGAACCAATTACTCCTTAGACAAATTCCACAATGGATATTCTAAATATAAAATCCTATTCTTGACTTATTTTCCAGTATAAACAATCTATTTGCAATCAATACATATCATGATGAGCTACAGAGCCCATGGCTATATTTTTAGCTCATCAGGCCTTGCTATGTAATCCTGCTCCTTGAATGTGTAAAAATAAGAGCCTTTAATACAGTCAACATCTTTATTCAGCAAGTCTAGATAAACTGAATACACAAACTGGTAGTATTGAAAAATATATAATCATAGATGAAGATACACTAATTAAACAAATTCCATTGACTAAATTTCAGTCTAAGGGCTATGATAAATGTTCATTTTGTTTTGGTCAGGTCTTTGTGAATGATTTTTCCACTCATAAGTATGATTCATTAATACAGTATACTCACTTGAGAAGGGATTTGTATTGTTTCTCTCCAAATGTTTTAATTTAATTTCTTTTTTAATTTTAATCTTATCATCAATATGGAATTGTGATACATGGACATTACATTTTATGAAATTAGTGTATAGTCATGTTTTTGATATGCACTGCCAATTTCAGGGCTAGGGGTTGTGCATTATATTGAGAATAATCATCAAACAATATAATCCCTGATGAGCTACAGAGCCCATGGCCCTTTTTTCTTACTTCCTATCCAGAACCAGTGACTCAAGAGAGCTGACTTATTTATGTACAGACTCTTTGGCCAATGGTGCTCTAGTTCCAGCCGATCCTCGCAGGTTTCAGCGCAATGCATAGCCACCATTGCGTTGCAGGCTTTCTCCCTGTAATAATACTAGTATCCATGATAATAGTGAAATATTCTTGAAAGCGGTGTTAATACCCAAATCAATTCTAAATTTTGAAGTTAGTTTATTTTATTATACCCCCACCAACTGTTTTTTTTTTTAAATTAGAAAACTAGTTTATGTTCTGTATAAGATTCCAAATATGTTCTATAACATTGGACATATTATTCAGCAAAGTAAAACAGTATGCCAGTTGCACGGTATACCCAAACTTCCAAACGCCAGGCATAACTCTTACCAGTCTGCATTACTGGCCGATTTAAGCCTTGCGGTATTTCCCTCGCTTTGTTGTGCCTAGATAGTGAATCGCTGCACCAGAAATGCATAGTGGGCCTTGATTTCTAAGCACAGATTTCTTAAGGAAATAGTGCAAGGCCTAAATCAGCCAGTAATGGAGACTGGCAAGAGTTATGCCTTGCATTGGGAAGTTGGGTATACCCATTTATTGGGATACATCTTAACCATGATGGTTGCTTGTTAATAATTGACATAATGAACATTTAGAACTGAATTGTACAATATTGATGTTTCAATCTTTTCTTATGTTTCAGTTATCCATGGATGAAGCACCAGTAACTTGGCATCTTACATTGATCTGCAATCCATTCTAAGAATATTATCAACATCAGAAGCTCCTAGTCAATGACGGCTTCATAAATACTAATAATAGGATCCGATACTTCTACCGGCTGAACTCTTCACCACTAAGGGACATGCTCATACTGCACCCACATTATTACCCTGATGTAAAGACCAACATTGTTCTTTTTTCAACCTCAAGTCACTGAAAGTCAATTTTTCCTGAAGTCACTGGCTAATTTAAATTGCTTCAGTTTGTTAATTTTTCTGTGCTAGTGTAGGAGCATACATAGAAAAGTTTATAAAATGCAGCATGACTTAAAATTTGTCAATGATAGACTTGGAAGTTGACTTGGAGCATGCAACCTAGCTGCCAATTAAAGTGCTTGAACTTATGTTACATTGCCTTAACTTTCATACCAGGTACCCAATTGTACTGCTGGGTGAATAAACCATTGTTCCCGCTCATGAATATCAGTGTGTTTTATAAATGTACAAGCTTGACATGTGAGGTCTAGAAATGGACACCACATTATGACACTTTGCTTTCATTCAACACCAAATTGCAGAGGGGATGAGCTTCTGATGTGCTCGTTGTTTACTCCTGACATAAATATTGATCTAGTTAAAAACAAGTTGATTTTTTTTATGGAGTTCTGTCCCTTTAATCTATTATTTAACATCAGTCATAATTCCAGCTTTTTACACTGCTAACAGCAGTTTCTGGGAAACTGATAGGCCTGCATGCTCACTTTTGTCAACACCACTAACATATTAATCCAGTGAATAAAAAAAACATCACTTCAATCATAATATTTATTTGTTATTGTTAATACAAAATTCTCAACCTCTCCACATCATCAGCCTCGTACAGCCAAATGTCTTCACCTGCCCTCTTCTTCTTCAACTGCTGTAACAAGCTGGACCCTCCCCTCTATTCATTGCTCCTTCCGGAGTGTCTTTTTCTGCTTCCTTCTGCAAAATCAAGTTTACTTTATTTTTAACAAGTCATTAAAAAAATACATGACTTTATTGATGCAAGCATTTAATATAAAAGTATGTTTTCATTGAATCTAGTCAATAGCAAATGACAGCTGATCAGATAGTATATCACAACATATTTACTTGCACCAATTTAAATAAAATTTTGCTTTTAGTTCATAATTATTAAGTTTTACCCCTTTGGTAGCCTATCTAATTGGATTTATTTTCAGTATTTCCAAAGAAAAGACAAACGTAGTTATTAATCAAGAATTTGCTGGTAATCAAAACAAAGGAACAGTTATTACCGTAAATCCTTGAATAATCGGGTCGATTTTAAGTTGTAAATATATTGTAAATAAAGCTCTTGCCGTGAGGTTGAAATTCACATACATATGCCGGAATTATTTCTAAAAAGGAGACTATAGCCGGAGACTACCATGCACTAGTTTGTTTACATTTGCTAAATTTAACTCTGCATGCAATTATGTATATCAACGAGGAATTTATCATTAGACCGGGCAATTATTCAAGGATTTACGGTATTCGGTTGACAAGGTGGCGAAGTGGAAGAGACTTCGTAGATACATAATAAATTTTGCATTCATTTTACACGACGAAGGCTCGTACTCGTACCGGTAGTGTGATGGTACAATTTTACCTTACCGATGTCTTACATAAACTCAAAACAGTATTGTCTTATAAAAGTCATTGTTCAACGAATCAACAGCTGATTCAGCGATTGCGATTCGTAATGCGCGGAACAGTGAACTACAGATGACCGAACTTCGAACTTGAATTATTATTACAAACATACATATTCTCAACATGATGACATATTTGAAATGTTCAATGCGTATTCACTTGTACATCAATCAATATATACACCACATGTACCCATGGAAAACAATATTACGTCCACATACCATGAAAGTTTTCTCAGTCGCTTGAGTGGCCATACCGACCTCCATGATCCACCGTGTTGTCGTGTTACACGCGAGTACCGGAAGTCACGTGACGACTTACTGTTATTGCGTACCACTAAACTTCACCAAAAAAAAAACGTTTTTCAAATATAACTTAAAATTTAATTTTTTATTATTTTTTAAATTTTAACCAATAGGTAATGTATATTGTTAACGTTTCAGAACAGTTAAGAGTGAAAAAGGTCAAAAATTTGCCGGAGTGCACCTTTAATCTGTAGAAATAGTACTGCAGGGACCTCAATATAGGGGTCTTACAGGTGAAGAGTCCGTTAAACGTTTAATAATGTAACTACTGGGTAAAGTGGCATAACTATAAAACCATTTAGATTGTTGACTTTTGAAAAGCAAAACAAATCAAAACAAAACAAGAAAACACCAACATGAAATCTGATGTTAACACGAGAATCTGGCAGATGTGGGTATCCAGAGTTTGAAACAGCCACAGGTTGCTATTTTAGGATGTACTACGTCACAGCAACTAGGACAGAGGACGGTTTTGTTTGACATCTCTAATGTTTCAAACTCTGGACACCACCCTCTGCAAGATTCGCGTGTTTCCATCAGATTTCATATGATGGTTATATAGACAGATTTATCAATTCGTTTCACCAAATTTCAAATTTAGAATCCTATATAGGTACAAACATAATATAAGGATTGGCAAAATATGAGTTTTCTAGTTTTCTTGGTTTTGTAGTTATTGTACGAATTAGTGGTATCACTCACTTTCCTGCCAAACTATAGTATACTGATATTACTCATTCTATATATGTAGTTTGTGAAGGAAGTTGAGGCTTCACATTTGTGCCAAATTGAATTTAATGGAATGCTATAGTATTGTTATTAAGTTTAAGTTGAGAGAAATGGTTGATTAATGTGAATGAGTAATACATATAATTAATGTGAATGAGTAATGCTTGATTAATGTGAATGAGTATATATAAGTTTCATGTTTAATACACATTCGGACCTGTTTCTATTTCTACATTTAAATAACTTAAGTCTTTGAGGGACATTTAGAAGTTTTATTCATGATTAAAATAAGATTATTAGATGATGAAGGATAAAATATACTCTCCAAAACGTAATTTATCTTCCCAATAAAGGAGCTCTTATCCGGAATTGTGTAATATATATATATATATATATATATATATATAATTTATGAGTTAAAAAATAATAACTCCGATTTCCTCTGATAAAAAAGAATACTTCAGACGACAGTTGCTGTAGATATCATTTTAATGATGACTGGATGCGTTCCATTTCGACTCGTTTTTTCAACAGAAATGGAACGCATTCAGTCATCATTAAAATGATATCTACAGCAAGTGTCGTCTGAAGGATTCTATTTTTATATACATTTACTTCACGTGAGACCTTCTGCATTATATAGATTTCCGACCACACAGATTTGAAATAGGTATGTAGTGTCAAACGTTGTATGAAGGTATGCAGTGTCACATGATTTATATATAATATATAAATGAGTTTAAAAATAATAACTTACTCCTACTCCTACATGTTTCGTGTTACTCTTCAGGGACCTTTCTATTCCTTCGGAAGGAGTGTTAAGGGTCTCTTTATTTCTTAAATCACTTCCTGTAAAATGTTGCCTTATTTTCGTCAAACTGTTTCCTATTCGTGTTTTATGGCATTAGCTCTCTGGGAGTTATGTTGTGTCAAGGAAAAGTCACACTCCTAAATCTATTTGTGATGAGTTTGAAGGGTTTTGATTAACCAAGGGTTTCTGACAAAGGTCAATAATGAACATTGATTTGGCACTCAAGCATTGTATTTCCTTAGATCTTTACTTTGGAATTATCAGATATCTTTTGCAGTGATTACTCGTTGAAAAGGTCATTAATGTTTATCAAAATAGATGTCAACTAAATACATTATTCAAAAGAAACAGGCTTTGCCAAGGTTGTTTGATGTGCCTTCAAGTGATGTTTTTCTAAAAGTTAAACTGTCTCTTAAAGAAGATGAAATTGTTGCAACAGCGCTGTCATGGCTCCGGATGATGTTTTTAAAGTCGTGTAAAGACGAGAATTGAGCAGATTCACTAATCGTTGATATTATTTATTATTCTCACCTTGAAATGGTTTCTTTGTCAAAGGAACTTATCGAGAAGAATTATCTCGCATGGAGCTGATGTCTTTCATCATGTTTATCATCCGAACTCAGTGTATGGTAGCTGTGTACTTCTAGAAATTCCAGTGTTTTTTCAACGTTTGTCTGTTAATTTAATATATTTATGTCACAGGACTCACCTTTAACCAACACAAAGTGTCTTAAGACGTGTTTCAGAACATGTCACTAAAGTGTTAACCTATCCATTAGATCATTTTATAGAAGTGTTTGCACTTCTGCAATTGTTAAATTGGTTAAAAATATTGAAATACAAACAACCTTATTTAATGAAAGACCAAAGCATGTTGTACGATGTCATTTGAGAAGCTGTCAGTGTCAATCATTAACACTTTAAGAATTTGACTGGCTTTCACAAACAAAGAGCGGATATTCGAGATATCCTTATCCCGGGGTAATATGGAGACAGGTGGCTTATCCGGACATTAAGCCCATTATGATCGAGGATTTGGTCCCTACAGAAAAAGAGAATTCTCAAGCAATTGTCTTTGGCAACAACATCACTCCTATTTTATTCCGACCTTTCTATCAACACTGGGTCTGCTCAACTGTCCTTTACGATCACGTTTTATAGCGAACCATTAACCCAAACTGCAACTCATTCCCGTGTGCCCTCTAAATGTCAATACTTCTTATCCATAATCTTTAATCTGTAGAAATAGTACTGCAGGGACCTTAATATAGGGGTCTTACAGAAGAAGAGGCAGTTAAACGTTTTATAGTGTAACCTTCTGGGTAAAATGACATAATTAAAAACCATATAGATTGGGGACTTTTGAAAAGCAAAACAAAGCAAAAGAATATATAAAAAAACTACAACATAACAATATTTGTCCTTTCGGTTTGGTCATTGCGGGAAAAAGGTTTTACCTGACAGATTCCACTAGAATATCAACAGAAGTACTTTGGCATCCTAAACCATTGACAAGTACAAACCAAGGACGTGCAATGCCTAAATGAAGGATTGATGATAATAGCTTTCTTTATTATTGGATTGAGTATTACACTTTTTGTTCTTGTCTGTTACATATATTTTGATATTTTCGATGAACAAGCAATTTGACTTGAGGTCGAATCCGTGCGGGAAAATCATCTCTTCGTTGTGATAATTCAAATGTCAGTATGTATTATCAGTACATCTGTGTAATCAGACGGTTGGCTTCAGATTAAATTCCTGAGTTCTTATCCAGTAAGATGTTAGGCGATTCTATCTGCGGTAGAGAACTGTTCTGTGCAGTAAGGTTTGGGTTCAAAACTACCCTGCTGAATTTCAGTGAAATACAGTTCATGGTTCGATAGTTTCAGTTGATACTCGCATGTTACAATTATACATAGCCACAATGGTGTTGTGGACTTTCCTCTTCCCTACCAGCCGTGATATAAGTGAAGTACTCCTGTGAGACCTCAGATTTTGCATATAGGCTTAATATGGTTTATCCAACACAATCACAGCAGGTTATATTTCCCTTGGGGAAGAAGCTTGTCATGATGGCACCGTCTTGATTTGAATTTGTAAGAATACTGCCTACAGCTACAACATTGCTTTTCTCTTTGAATTTCACATATTTGATAATTTGATAATGATAACATGGGATTGATGGATCAGAGCGATAATCCTTTTTTGTGATACAAGTTAATTGTCGTTGATGGTATTACTACCTGCTGCAATGAAGGTTACACAGGGCGTTAAATCACCTTAAAGAAGTTCTACAACAGCGACTTACATGATATGAATCTGTGGTTCCAATATATTGGGAATGGCAGTAGGAATGACCGAACTATGCCGTTTCCCCTTGTAGGAAAATTTCAAAGTATAAGTTAGAAGTAATGTCAGAAAAATATATATAATATGTTGTATGGCAGATAGTTTTTTTCAGTGTTTATTCATGAAATGCAGTATCTATTAAATGGAAATATTATTTTAAGAGATGAAGTATGACAAAGACAGAGTTATATTTAAACTTGTACGTATGTTTATGATTGCCATAACATAAGGCCTAAAATATTGTACAATCTAACATTGTTACAGATCTTTGATATAGGAAAGTGTGAACCCTTCAAAACTGAAATCCTATAATTTCAAATTGAACATTTCTTGAACGGGTCTTGAATTTAGGTTGCAATCGGTAAAGAAATCGTTTAGCAAATACTCTTATAACAAAATTAGCTTATCAGCCGAAAAAAGGAATCATATATCAAAAAGCATAATGTACATATTGTACTGTAATCAAGTTCAACCAACCAACCTTACTGACCGATGTTCCTTCACCTGTCACATGGCCCATTTAACTGTTAATATGATACCGTAACTGCACATTATAAAATTGTAATGAAGACACTTCTTCATTCCCCTGTAATGTACAAAGTTAAAGAATTGCACCAGACTCGCCGACTATCAACTACATGAAGGAATTGATATGCGGAATCATTAGGAAGAAGAATTTTCTGGATAATAACAATAATTAAAATCCTGATTTTGATAATGATAACGTTAGTATAATGAATTTGTTGAGCACCTAATTCCAAGGTCATAACTTTTAAACGATGCTTGAACATGTGTAGAGGTGGTAGAGTTCAGAGAATGGGAAGGTTTTCAGTTATATACCGAATGATGGGATATCCTGTGTACATGTGAGCTTGTATTGGTAGAGTTCCACAATATTGGGACTGTTACCTAGAAGGCATCACCGCCAATGTTTGTATATATATCCCATTTATGCATGACGTCCCATAAATGGGACGCTAATTCAATGATCTAGTTCTCTGTTAATATATAAGATAAATATTTGCTGTAAGCTGTTTTTTAAAGGGAAGATGTTGTATTTATATGTCAACCAAGTTAAATAGTTGTAGATTTAAATATGGTTAAATCTGACAACCTGAAACAGAGGATATACTAATTTAGCAAATTGCCAAAGTTTGAGGTACTACTGAATAATTGAACTTTCCAGTTGAACTCAATTGATTAGTTTTTAAGGTTTTTCAATGTTAAATAGTTTAAGTAAAAATAAGAGTTTCTGTCAACTACAGTACAGTACAGGTATTTCGGTGATTCACAGAAATTATTTTTGTGGCGAAGTATAATTTCTTGTCTTGATATTTATTGGAAAGGATGAGGGGAAGGGTAATAAAAAATGTTATAAGTGACTGACTAACCCTCTGCTGACCTATATCTATATTGACATATCAGATTTTTCTGGTGCCACAGACTATTTTGAAGATGAGGACGCTTTAAGGAGGAAATGATTAAATCAGAGCATTGCATGTGCTAACAGTATCTCATGAAGAAACAAAAGTGGTGGTCAATATTCCTTTTCCCGCTCTCTGTAGAAATTTAAAATGTTTGAATACGATATATACTACGTTTTTCACGCAAAAATCGACTGATTGCTCTGCTGTAGTACATCTGTAATCTGAAATTCAGAAATGGTTTGCATTTGAGAAAGAGGAAGTCCCCAAGATGTTGTCCAACCAAAATTTATTATCTGTCAAACAATTTGTTTTTTTTTCATGTGAATATAAAAAACCTATACCCTCTTGTGCATGACGTCCCATATATGGGTCGCCGCTAATGGCTGCAATTCTGCCGAAGCGGCGTTAAACAATAATTCACTCACTCACTCACCCATATATGGGACGCTAATTCTATCATCAAAATAACACGAACACAATTATTTGAGGTAAAAATAACCATTGATTCACTTCATTGCAAGTTATGAACTATAAATTCTCACAATTAAATGAAAATCTGAGAGGTCATGCATAAATGGGATATAATCAAAGTTTGAGGTACTACTGAATAATTGAACTTTCCAGTTGAACTCAATTGATTGTTTTTTAAGGTTTTTCAATGTTAAATAGTTTAAGTAAAAATAAGAGTTTCTGTCAACTATATTTTGTTCCATGCTCAAAGTTTTGTCAAATTAGCGTCCCACATATGGGACGACATGCACAAGAGGGTACAGGTATTTTGGTGATTCACAGAAATTATTTTTGTGGCGAAGTATAATTTCTTGTCTTGATATTTATTGGAAAGGATGAGGGGAAGGGTAATAAAACATGTTATAAGTGACTGACTAACCCTCTGCTGACATATATCTATATTGACATATCAGATTTTTCTGGTGCCACAGACTATTTTGAAGATGAGGACGGTTTAAGGAGGAAATGAGTAAATCAGAGCATTGCATGTGCTAACAGTATCTCATGAAGAAACAAAAGTGGTGGTCAATATTCCTTTTCCCGCTCTCTGTAGAAATTTAAAATGTTTGAATACGATATATACTACGTTTTTCACGCAAAAATCGACTGATTGCTCTGCTGTAGTACATCTGTAATCTGAAATTCAGAAATGGTTTGCATTTGAGAAAGAGGAAGTCCCCAAGATGTTGTCCAACCAAAATTTATTATCTGTCAAACAATTTGTTTTTTTTTCATGTGAATATAAAAAACCTATACCCTCTTGTGCATGACGTCCCATATATGGGTCGCCGCTAATGGCTGCAATTCTGCCGAAGCGGCGTTAAACAATAACTCACTCACTCACTCACCCATATATGGGACGCTAATTCTATCATCAAAATAACACGAACACAATTATTTGAGGTAAAAATAACCATTGATTCACTTCATTGCAAGTTATGAACTATAAATTCTCACAATTAAATGAAAATCTGAGAGGTCATGCATAAATGGGATATAATCAAAGTTTGAGGTACTACTGAATAATTGAACTTTCCAGTTGAACTCAATTGATTGTTTTTTAAGGTTTTTCAATGTTAAATAGTTTAAGTAAAAATAAGAGTTTCTGTCAACTATATTTTGTTCCATGCTCAAAGTTTTGTCAAATTAGCGTCCCACATATGGGACGACATGCACAAGAGGGTACAGGTATTTTGGTGATTCACAGAAATTATTTTTGTGGCGAAGTATAATTTCTTGTCTTGATATTTATTGGAAAGGATGAGGGGAAGGGTAATAAAACATGTTATAAGTGACTGACTAACCCTCTGCTGACATATATCTATATTGACATATCAGATTTTTCTGGTGCCACAGACTATTTTGAAGATGAGGACGGTTTAAGGAGGAAATGAGTAAATCAGAGCATTGCATGTGCTAACAGTATCTCATGAAGAAACAAAAGTGGTGGTCAATATTCCTTTTCCCGCTCTCTGTAGAAATTTAAAATGTTTGAATACGATATATACTACGTTTTTCACGCAAAAATCGACTGATTGCTCTGCTGTAGTACATCTGTAATCTGAAATTCAGAAATGGTTTGCATTTGAGAAAGAGGAAGTCCCCAAGATGTTGTCCAACCAAAATTTATTATCTGTCAAACAATTTTTTTTTTTTTCATGTGAATATAAAAAACCTGTACCCTCTTGTGCATGAAGTCCCATATATGGGTCGCCGCTAATGGCTGCAATACTGCCGAAGCGGCGTTATACAATAACTCACTCACTCACTCACCCATATATGGGACGCTAATTCTATCATCAAACTAACACGAACAAAATTATTTGAGGTAAAAATAACCATTGATTCACTTAATTGCAAGTTATGTTCTATAAATTCTCACAATTAAATGAAAATCTGAGAGGTCATGCATAAATGGGATATAATCTAATCAGATTTGCATTTATATACCACTGGTTATTTGGACCACAATGCACACTATTTCCCGAACTTGACTTTAAAGACAATACTTATCCGCAGATTTCTGTTTGAAGGACACGTTATAGTTATTACATATATTAGTTCATATCAGCAAGAATTAAATAGATTTAAAAATACAAGTTTCAAGATAAAGGGCATCTTATCGTTTTATTGGATCAGACTCCGAGATGCTATGAACACCCCTTGGGACGTAATTACAACTTTAATCGATTACCGGGCCAGACTCTCTGACTCTCGGTGATATAATCATCGCACGAATTGCCACTTAACTGACCAACCATTGTTTTTTTATTGTGCTGTACCAGATTACCAAACTCTTTGTGCGATAATCATGACATCAATTAACTGAACAACCACTGTTTTGTTCTTCACTGCACCAGACTATAGGACTCCCGGTGAGTTCACCAAAGCACCTGCTCGGAGTATTGATCATATAATCATAGTTTACCAGCTCTTGAAAGAAGTTATTTAGATTGCCATCAGCGTAGCAATCTGGGTGCTCTGTCCACCAAACAACCATAGCTCTAATACCAGTCTCAGTCATAGAGGATTCTACTCAGCTGCCCATTCAATCACATTTGTATTACACTAGTTAATGATTCTGTATGAAACTAGCGAAATCAAATTGGACGAAGCTTAGTATACTTGTATTACTCGTTCACATTAATCAAGCGAAGAAGTTGTGTGCTCAAACTAAATATGTCCGCATTTCCACCATTGTGACGTTGGTACTTAGAGTTTGATGTTACAAATGCAAACTAGTATGACGTCATCTTGTAGCGGCATAACATTAGTTTAACATTGTCGCACAAATATAATTTCCAGAGTTTAATCAACACGGACCTTTAATCAGAGAGAGAGAGAACCCTAACTTTGTTATTAATGTATTTTGATCTATTATTTGTAATAATTACGATAATAATTACTCGAGTAAATCACTTCTTTCTCACTCTTTCCAGTGCTATACATATCGAGTATGGGTCAACCGTGGAAACTTTTTGAAGAAAATGTTTTCTTAGAATTGCAGATTCATGTTATATTTTTAACATCAAGCAGTTATTTTGAAATTCTAATTTGTTAATCTTATTCTTATACCCAGAAGAACAGAAGGTGTGAGACTTACTTTTGATTAAAAATATCAATCAACATGTCAGGTTGTATGTGTAAATATTAGTTGTTACCTTTCAGATAGTTCACTTTATGCCAATTTGTCAGATCATATATATGTTATGGGAACATATGTTCAGTATGATGTGATACACCTTTTTTCTTCACATGCAATATTGTTCCCACGACATATTTTGATGGTTGATATGTGATTTACGTTATATCATTTTTCTAAATTTAATAGCAATACTATAGTCTTTCATTAAATTCAATGTGGCACAATGTGAAGCTTCAACTTCCTTCACAAGCCATAACTCGCGTCAACCTCCACTGGCTAATTTAAAGGGGGCAGTAGCACGTTTTGTCACTGAAATAGGTGGATGAAATGTATTTGAAAAGTAACCTCACAAATAGTAAAACACCCTTCTCTCACCGGAAAATGAGTGTACACAGTTCTGTAAAACCATGGGAATCGTTTTTATAATTCCAAAAAATAAAATGTGTTCACAATAAAAAGGATGCCATGCAGCTTTTGCTTTATACGCAACACCGTTATTTCCACTACGGATAATTAGTTTGTGTGTTAAGATGTTTTACCCTCTAAAGTAAATATAAATGACATAAACTGTCATTATAAATGAGACATTTTAAAAAATAAAATTTGCAAAAAAACGTGCTACTGCCCCTTTAATGTTGTTGCTTTTGGTTAACTTGTCCTTGCTTGCGTAACATCGCACTTCATACAACTTCATAGTGCGAGCTGCTGTGCTAAAACAGGAAAGGTTACGAAATGCAACACACATATAGAGTCTACTATATCTCCCGTTAAAAGGGACAAATATCATTTATAAATCCTAAATCACTCATAAGTAATAAATTCGTGCTAAATATATATACAAAATGTACTGATTTCTATCTAACAGTTTTCAAGATCTGATCTGGAAGTGAAATTGTAAAAAACATTTTGAGATTTGCTCCGGAATCCATATGTTTTCCCATGGCAATAGCTAAAAGTACAAGTGAAAAAAAGTGGGGAAAACCAAAATACATCTGCACATGATGATTGTTTCACATACCATGAGTCATTGAGCTTGGTCTTACAGTTGTTGAGCTCTACATTGTTCAGAAACAAAGTGTTAAGCTATGTTTCCATGGAAATGGGCACAAAACTAAATTCCAAAAGGCACATCTACACATGTTGGTTGTTCCTTATTTCTTTTCATTGAGCTAGCCCTTAAAGTTTTTGCATTTTGGTCCAGAAACACAATTTTAAAGTATATTTCCATGGAAACAGCTAAAATTAAAAATCCTAAGAGACACATCTATACATGATGACTGTACCACATACCAAACTCACATATTTTGAGCTCTGGTCCGGTTGATTGAGCTAGGCCCCACATGTTTTTAGTTCTGGTCTTGAAACGAAACCCAAACTCACGGACGCACGTTGTGGTGAGGGATAGTATTAGTAACACAGTGCTTTGACAGGGTGTACGGGACTGTAAGATTATTGTATATTCCGTATTGTTGGCATGACATCATATATATGACATGACGTATGACTTTGGTGTTACGTGTTTTTCAATTTCTGAATATTTCCCCCAAGCTGATGATTTAAGTTATAGATAGTACATTATATTCGTTTCCATGTCACACTATAAGCCTGAATATCGGCATATCCCTCGCTCAGGCAATTCAGTCCATAGTATGATATGGATACTTATATAGTATTCTTTATTATCACGAACATATTTAGGAGTGTGACTGTTACAATTTTCATCTCATTGTTATCTCATCTTGTTGTCTTTGTTATCTCATTATCATACCAAAATGTATCATGTATATAACCTCTAAGGATCTATACCGAAATGTCGCTATTGTTAATAAAGAAGTTGATCATCCATAATATTTGTCTTCTTCATCACACCAACTTCTAGAATGCCTCTCAAACAGTTTAGTATTCTTTATGTACTGGTTTTTGAACAACTCAGGAAACAAAATATGAAAGATACGTTTCAGATTGTATACACATTTGGTACCCGTTTCTTGTCATTTATACTTTTAAACAACTTATGTCTTTGAGGGACATTTAGAAGTTGTATTCGTGATGAAATAAGAATATTAGGTGATGAAGAAGGAGAAAGTATATTATCCGAAACGTAATTTACCTTCCCAATAAATGAGCTCTTATACGGATATATGTAAGTAATATTACTAAAAACTACCAAATCAAATCATGCATTTTCAAGTGTTACAGTAGTTGTATCTTTGCACAGAGTAACAATCAGCCTGGCAGTTACTAAACCAACTGACAACACACAATTACTTAAGAGGTCCTTTCTATTATGTTAGAATGGGTGTTAGGTGTCTCTTTAGTTCTGAAATCACTTCCTGTAAAATATTGTCTCATTTTCGTCAAACTTTTTCACATTCGTGTTTTATGGCATTATCTCTCTAAGAGGTATGTTGTGTCAAAGGAAAAGTCACACTCCTAAATCTTTTTGTGATGACTTTGAAGTGTTTTGATTAACCAAGGGTTTCTGACAAAGGTCATTAATGAACAATGATTTGGCATGCAAGCACTTTATTTCCTTAGATCTTTCCTCTGGAATTACCAGGGATCTTTGCAGTGATTTCTGGTTGAAGCGGTCATTAATGCTTATTAAAATAGATGTCAACTAAATACATTATTCAAAAGAAACAGGCTTTGCCAAGGTTGTTTGATGTGCCTTCATGTAATACTCTTCAAGACGATAAACTGTCTCTTAAAGATGATGAAAGTGTTGCAACAGCGCTGTACTGGCTCTAGATGGTTAAAGATGGGTAAAGACGAGCATGTCAAGTGTGGAACAATGATTTAATTGACAAGACCGTTGATATTTTTCATTATTCTCACCTTGAAGTGGCGTCTTTGTCAAAGGCACTTATCGAGAAGGATTATCTGACTTGGAGCTGATGTCTTTCCTCATGTTTATCATCTATTTATCTAATATATCTATGTCATAGGACTCACCTTCAAATAATACAAAGTGTCTTAAGATGTGTTTCAGAACATGTCACGTAAGAGTTTAGTTATCCATTAGATCACTTTATAGCAGTTTTTGCACTTCTGCTGATAAAAGGTATTTGCTTTACATGTACTAGTTTTCACCAGAGCAGCAGATGATAACACCCTAGTGAAGATGTTGTGATTAAATAAATACGCCAACATATGAACAGTTAAGAGTGGTATTTCAGTACATGTTATTTGATCTGATATCCAAGCTTTTACACGTTCTGTTTGTTAAGGATTGTAGTACACTGTTGATGATTTCTGATTTTGTTTTATATATCATCATCAGAGTACTGTCTCCCAGATGATAACACCTGTGTGAAGACGCTATGATAAAATGACACCAAGGTACACAATGAATACTGAACAGAACATGTAAAATCAATCTGATTAACCAAGATCTTAGTAATCTGTAATATTGTCTTGAATATGTTTCCAGAGGATCATATCTGATGATAGTTCATAACGACGCACTTCCAAAGATGATGTTTTTGTTGTAGTGGTTTTCATCAAATAGCTATAATCAAGATAACAATGTCTCCCTTGAGGCACTGTTACATAAGAACATAAGAGGACAAATAGACACAATTTTTTCATTTGCATGTCTTTGATTGAAACGGTTTCTGAAGAAAAGACTTACTTTTCCTATAAGAACATCGACTATGTTCAATATGATGATGTTTCATAATCATTGCTTACTTGCTAATAGTAATTAAACTTAAAGTAATATGATACGTGAATGCTTTTCATGATTTATCATGTGTTGATATACGAAATTATGACAAACCTTCTGTCATTGAAATTTCACCAAAGTATAATATTTTTTTACTTATCATAGTTCTCTCACATTATCTAAACTTGGCAATTCATTCGTCTGTGTTTTAGTCAACATCATACCATTTACGGTGGATTCTTACACGTCTTTGTTTAGGAAACATTTATTTCGTATATATGTGCAGCAGATTGTTGTTCTACTTTCTGCATCTGAGAATGGGAGACTGCCACGTGAAGATAGAATAAGCATATAATGTCAAAACAAATGCTTTTATTTGGTTTGACTATTCAAACTTATACTTCATAAAACTATTGGAGTGAAAGTGAAGCATGCACACATCACGTACATGGTACCGATGATGCTTTCTTTGACGACGATTTGCATGCAGTTATTAGATTGTATTTTAAATGAATTTACATATCTGTGTGTAATTAATGAGTTCTCTCCTTTTCCCATTAATTAATGCATTCATCACGTAGTAAGCCGTTTCAAAAGGGCAACCATAACCTACATTTGTATTTTAATTAAATTGTGTGTCATTTACAACAAATAGCCTGATACCGTTGGCATTTTGTTTCTCAGACTGACACAAGACTCGTTAGTCCTCGTTAGCTGTAGCAAAAACACTTCTGCAATTCAGTCACATAGGTCATTTCATTGCAGACAAAATACATTTTTGATTGTCCTGACCTGGCATTTCCTCAGTTTATTGTTTAATCCTTACCAGAATGATCTTTAATGATTGGTAATTTGTAACTTACACAATGAGGTGTATAAGTGTGAATTATCCGAACACGTGCCCCTCGTATAATAAAACTGTCCTGATTAATGCTCGATAGATTATAGTAGATGAGCAGATATCCGAAAGTGTTTCAAACAAACTGTAAAATATTTGAGCTCAATTTGAAAGGCGATTGAACAAGTATGGTCGTCCACATTGGAAAAAATACCTCTTTGAAATTTACATTGTTACACCAACTAGAAAAAATACGTTATATGCCAACTTCTTTTTTTCACGCAAGGTCCACTTAGAGCATAGATTCATAGCTTTAACTGCAAACCTTTTTAAGCCAAGAAAGGCCAAGCTTTCAGGATAATCTCACGCCATAAATCTGTTGTTTTCTATTTCAATACTTTACCACAATGTTATTTTTGGTGTAATTTCTTAATAATCTTCTTCATGAAAACCATGTATGATTAATTGAATAGCTTAAGGTAAAGAACTTCAAATAACTGGAGAATAGATTTGGGATAACTTTGAGTTGCAACATCACAAATGATCAAAAGGAAAAGCATCCCTCTCAACGTACATCTTCCTTCATTGACAGTGTTCCAAATAATCTCTTAGTTTAAAGATGGCTACCCTGTCCATCACTAAAACCAAAACAAAGATAGGGGGTAAATATATATTCACTACAAACCACTACTTTCATCAACATCATGAAATACCGAAGTAAAGACAAACAAACCCTCATATTTGCAATGGATATTAAAGCCTTATGGTTTCCTGGAACGCTGATATTTGTGAGGAAAAGAAAACTTAATATAATCCCTACATTTAGTCATTTCCACTTGTAGGAGATCACTGCACAACATATTATTTCTTCAGGGCATGTTTTTGTCATCTCAGAGAGGTCAACCACTCGTGATGATACCCTTGATGTAAGGTGATCGGAGTTTGATACAGACAGAAGGCTACATGTAGTGAGAAGGTTGCATGTTTGTGCTGTGATATTTTTTACTTTGATAACATGCGATTGTTTGATGACAGATTCGTTTATGTGAAACATACCTTTCATTGAACATGTTTCTATTTGATGAAGTGTGGGTGTTTAATCATCTTAAATGAAATTCCACAAGTGTAGATTTGATTTTGTATTTTCAATCTGTCTCATTTAAATCCCCAAGCATATTACTGCTTAACGAGCAATCTGTGTAGTTTTGTCATAAACAGTGAAGTTAGATGAATAGACAAAATACCTAATCAATATATGATGTATGCACGTTTTGTTTCTGGTTTTTGCAATAGTGTTGAATCTTGAAACATCATTCAACAATTTCATTAATCGGAATTAAACACATAGCAAAGAATCTGTATAATGCTTATAAATAATATCATTAGACTGTTCATAAGTGATTGATTCAAGACAATTGGGGTTCTAAATTTTACAAATTGTACAAACATAATCATCACTTACTTCATTCCTAACAACAATGTGATTGTATAAACAATTCTGCTTTTAAATCGATATTGAAAGTTTAGTCACGGGTGTATATTCTATAGCGAACAATTTAATGTACACATTTCTAGTCAAGCTCATTCAGAATAGAATTATTGTTTTAATATTTGAATGATAATGTATTACAAAACGAAACACGCAACTAGTTTTTATAACAGAAAACGATCTCATGAATTATTATTGCAGTAACATCAGTTTATTACATATATATGTTATCATCAGTCTATGAACACCGCGCGACTTTATCAAAACTTATCTGAACTATAACACTTTGATTTAATCGCACAGGACCAGAGCAGTGTTTTAACGACGACCAAATTGCAACCTAACTGAATATTCACTGTTTTAAATTTCACTGCACCAGACTGTCCGACTCCCAGTTATATAACTGGCACATCAATTGTGACTTAATGACAACTTCACTGGACAACCCACTGCTTAGTGTCATTAGACTGTCTGACTCTCAGTGAGACTACCACGCCCCTGATGACAGTATTGTGTGGTGATCATTGGGTCGTTGAGGTCTTGACTATTGGAGGTTGAAATATAAAGTCCTCTGTTTATTTAGCAATCATCTATCAACTCAATAAAATTCCAGGATATTGTTACAATGTTTACACAATGGTAATGTTTATACCAACATAATGTCATTCCAGGCAAATTAAAAATGTTGGTTATGAACATACCCATCTTATGACAGCTTGTGTTTGATCCGATTTCCTAGCTGAGTGAGTTTCAACTTTATCTTGTGTGAAAACAGTCTTCTTGTAAATCAAAATATGTCTAAGTTAAACACTGATTAGTTGCTGATGTACATGACTGACGTATTGAGGTTTAAAATAAATTCATCACATTAAGACTCAATCATGACCGAAAGGTTATTAATATTTTACATTCATTTTGAACTTGTTAGTTAGCCAGAGTGTAAATATACCCAAGGAAACACTCACGGTTTTTCCAACAGCAAAATGTGTTTGATAAGAGATACAACAATGTTTCATTAAAAGAAACCACATGGAATAACATAACTCTGAGTTTAATAAAGGAACAATCATTCATATAACATTTCGCTGCTTTTGGATATTTACATTTATGCAATTTTGGTATTTTGGTCTCCAAAATCCAGTAACCTTATACTGAGAAATAAATGTAAATAATGGTTGCTGCAATATGAGTAATTCCAATTTTTCAAGTCAACTGGTCAAACTTTAGTATCTGCCTTTTCGTTTAAAGTCAGTAGTAACAACACTATGAGGTGTGTTAACAAAAATAAGAGTTTAATTAACGGTTTTAAATGGAAATAATAAAAATGCATTCTTAAATCGTACTTTCTTTTCAACTTAAACATGGGTATAATTATAAAGAAACCATTAAACATCGGTAAGATGGCATAAACTTATGCTTCACATCTTCGTTTTTTTCCTTCCTATCAGGGTCATAGCCTTGGTATCATGGTTGAAGATGAGAGACATACCCATACATGTCCGGATGTATCGAAGGATACCCTACATTTTCCTCCGTGGGGCCCTTTCTAAACATATACGGCTGTAAATAAGCTTGTGTATGAAACGCACAACCCAAATGCGGCCTCAACTGTGACAACTCGTGGGTATGCCCAGCTCTGTTGCGTTTTATGCTTACCCATGTTTGGGCTCGAAATCTAATTGATTTGGCCCAATGATGGCATTGTCAACGCAGTCGCACGTGCATCTCGCTAGGATGTACATATAAACTGCATGGCTAATGTCAACATGGCAAACGTTTAGAGAAAACAGAAGCAACTTTCAGTATGATAAGACATTTTGAACCCAAAATTTAATACAATTCTTATATAAAAAGAAATACAGGATTGTGTGATATCGTATCACTCATTATAAGAACCTTATTCATTTGGTCATGAAAATGTACGACGTGAAACTGCCTCGTGGTTTACTGGTTAGTTCGTTTGACCAGAAAGCAACAGGACACTGGTTCGATCCCAGGTGTCATATATGTTCATATATAATCTGACATTTTATAAAGTATCATCATTTAGATTTGGAAATTTAGAAATTGATTTCTCACTTGTTAAAAAGTGTAGGTACATGTATATTATAAATGCATAGCTACATGGCGTTGCTGGCTCTCTCCCTGCCATAGTACTAGCAGGGTAGTGTTGGTATATTAGAAAAGTGTAGGTAAATCAGAAAAAGTGTAACTATATCAGAAAAAGTGTAGATGTATCGACTAACACACCTACACATGTAACGACCCTATGTGTGCTTGAACAGATATAACATATTAAGTATCATACTCTCATGAATGAAATTGTGTATATCTCTTAACGAGATATATCCTCATAAAAAAACATTCAAAAGCGAGTTTATCCGGCAGAAATATTATGTGTTTGACTCTGTATGTCTATTTCTTCTGCCCGTGAGTTTATATTCTCATTAATAATCCACTCTCCAAAGTTAACCATGGATGATATCTACACTATTTATTAGCTTTATTGTAAAATATTCTATTCTCAGAAGATCAGAAAACAATTCAGAAGATTTTTTTTTAGTCTTTACAAATAAAATTAGATCAAAATGAGCTGCTTTGAAATCCATGATTTGAAACATAGAAATAAACATCATATAGACAAACACTATTTCAGGAAATCTAGTCACTTGTTAGATTTAAGTTAAATTAGACATATTTTCGAATGATGCAGAGCAAGGAATGAAATTAAAGCTATAAAACCCATCTACAAGTTATTTCATGTAATTGAGCAATATAAATCCATTCAGCTGGAAAAGTAATTGCAGTATTTGCAATCGATTTAAAACAATGGATAATAAAGTATTATTTTGGTTTTAAATGCGCACGATACGATCATGCATTTCACCAGTTATTTTTTGTCAAAGTCTTGCTTCAAGCATCCTATTATATTATTAAGAACCACTCTTTGTAATACCGTATTTCCTCAGATAAGCGCCTGGTCTCTAAAGAGCATTGGACCTATCACAAGCCCTGGGTTAGACTAACATTACAAAAAAATTCACTACCATACCTTTCTCCTTTCTCTTTATGATTATATATTTTTCAAAACTACCGGTTCCATATTTTATATATGTATTCAGTGTATCTAGACTGATTAAAGATTGTATCCATATTATTTTTACACAGCTCCAGTATGGGGCAGTACCAGCGCTGGGTGTGCCACATGTTTACACACACGCACAGCACCAGTGGAGAAAACATTGATGTTTCTATTAAACCTTCACATCTGTTATATCTCCTTGGTTCGGACTATTTAGCGTTTAAGAAAAGTTCTGGTGGTAAGTCGACCCACGCTATTCATCACTGAGATTTACTTTCTTCACTTAATACTGCAGTACATTAGGTAATTCATGTTGCTGACGTCCGGTTAAAAATTTGATCCATGAATAAAACGACACTTTACCACATGGTTTAAAGATTCAACTATGATGGATTGAGACATGACATCCATTGTTTTGATTTGAACAATATTACGAGATTAAGTCTTGAATACCTATTTTGATTTCTCGATTAATTGTATACATGTAAATCACGACCATTGGTCGAGACAATGAGTCATGCATGATACAATCATTATCACAAACTATTCGGCTAAAGGTGTGTAGCTGGAAGCGCCCATAAAATATCGACACTGATACCCTGCTCATCTGTAGGTACTCTGCAATATGAGGCCTCACTGTGTCGTCGGTCAACCAGGGCTTGGTGTTCTGATACTCTTCTTATATCACCAAGTGGACACTTCATCAGAAACATGCCTACTCCGAATAACAGTTTTTGACAACAATGTAAACTAAACAACTAACTAATTGAAAGTGATGGGAAGGTAATATGTGTCTTGGCTCAGTCGATGATTTTAAAACCATCTTATTCACTGCATGTTCAGGACCTGGACAAAGGTAAACTTGCCTCCTAATTGGTCAAAAACATATGGCAATACAAGCAACTTTCTTTAATGAAAGACCAAAGCATGTTTTACGATGTCATTTGAGAGGCTGTCAGTGTCAATCATTAACAAATTAAGAGTTTAACCGTCTTTCACATATCAAGGACGGACATTCGGGATTTCCTAATCCCAGGGTGATATGGAGACACGTGGCTTGTCTGATACTCTTCTTATATCACCAAGTGGACACTTCATCAGAAACATGCCTACTCCGAATAACAGTTTTTGAGTATTGTAAACTAAACAACTAATTAATTGAAAGTGAATGTGATTAATCTGTAGAAATAGTACTACGGGGACCTTAATAGAGGGGTCTTACAGGAGAAGAGGCAGTTAAACGTTTTATAGTGTAACCTTCTTGGAAAAATGACATAACTATAAACCATATAGATTTGGGACTTTTGAAAAGTAAAACAAAACAAAACAAAATTTTTACAAAATTCAACATAACAATATCGGTCCTTTCGGGAAGTCGTTCGAGAAAACTTTTCAATATTAATTTGCAATTGGTTTGGTCATCAGAAAATTGTGGGAAAGGTTTTACATGAACGATTCCACTTGAATATCAATATTTAGTAGTACGTTGGCATCTTAAACAATTGACAATTACAAAGCAAGGACGTGTAATGCCTTAATGATAATAATGATGATAATAGCTTTCTTTATTATTGTTTTGAGTAATACACTTTTTGTTCTTGTCTCTTACCTGTTACATATATTTTGATATTTTCGATGAACAAACAATTTGACAATTATTCCATCCTTTCTATCAACACTGGGTCTGCTCAAAGGTCCTTTAAGATCACGTATTATAGCGAACCATTAACCCAAACTGCATCTCATTCCTGCTTTCTTCATTATTGAATTGAGTAATACACTTTTTGTTCTTATCTGTTACCTGTTACATATATTTTGATATTTTCGATGAACAAGCAATTTGACTTGAGGTCGAATCAGTGCGGGAAAATAATATCTTAGTTGTGATAATTCAAATGTCAGTATGTATTATCAGTACATCTGTGTAATCAGACGGTTGGCTTCAGATTAAATTCCTGAGTTCTTATCCAGTAAGATGTTAGGCGATTCTATCTGCGGTAGAGAACTGTACTTCGTGCAGTAAGGTTTGAGTTCAATACTACCCTGCTGAATTTCAGTGCAGTACAGCCCATGGTTCGATGGTTTCACCCCCGTGGGGTGCCCGGGTTAGAATAGGCCCTCAGTTCCTCCTGCTTGTCGTAAGAGGCGACTAAAAGGGGGCAGTCTGTTTGCCGTGGACTGCGACCTGTACGGGTGGAGGAAGGATGCCTGGTGGTTGAGGATTGTGTGCAGCAGAATGCTACCACTGACCAATACACTGCTTCGGCCCCGACTTCATCTAGACAGGTGGCCAGATTGGTCCGGTCTGGTCAATCGGCTGGTCATGCCAAGCACTTGGTTGTGCACATCTTTGCTATCCTTCTTCTTCCGCTGCTACCTCTCTTTACAAATAGTTTCTTTACTTTCTTGGTGCTCTCTTGCATACCTTCACCACCTTTCAACAATGCTTTCCTTCCTGATGTACTATCCCTACTCTCGGCACTCTCTCTTAGTGCAATCTTGCACACATTCATCAACTTTACTCAGCTTCCAAGATAGCGGTGGCAAATGGGCCAATCCAGTGAAACATTGGCAACGTTTTAGTGGAGTATATCATCCTGGTATCCCCGGTGCTGTCAGCAGGAGACCCGCTGACACAGCATTGCCCTTGTTGGTGCTCCGTGGTGGGTGGGGATCCAGGTTAATGAATATTTACCAACCCAACATGACCAGATCAGCTAAAAACAAGCGCAATCTTTCAACGGATGATTGTCCCTCTTCTGAGGAAGAGGCAACAGCATCAAAATCAACTAAACTTGCAAAATCAACAAATTCAAAACCTTCATCATTAACTTCAACTTCTAATACAAATTCAAGCAGCTTTCCTCGATTTCTGGTAATATCATCAACTGATGATAAACCTCTCCGTCTGAATCCTTTCGCCACCGCCAAGACCATTCAAGGTCTAGCCGGTGATGTAAAAGATGTAAAGAAGATTAGGAATGGGTACCTTCTTGTGGAAGTAAGAACAAAACAACAGGCAACGTCACTTCTCACTTTGCAGAACATTATTGACAAACCTGTTAAAGTCTCTCCCCATACATCACTAAACAACAGCAAAGCCATCATCCGGGATAAGGATCGCTGTCTCGATGATTCCTCCGAACAGGAGCTCCTTGACAACCTGAAGAGCCAGGCAGTGACTGCTGTCAAGCGGTTCACTATCAAGAAGGAGGACAACATCATCAAGACGCGCACCTATCTCTTAACATTTTCAACTCCACAAGCTCCAAAAACAGTTTATGCAGGGTATTACAAACTCCCAACAGAACTGTATATCCCTAACCCCCTCCGTTGCTTCCGGTGCCAGAAGTTTGGCCATGGAAGCAACTCTTGCAAAGCGGATGAGCGTGTTTGTCCACAGTGTGGCAAACTCGACGATGAAAGCCATCCAGAGAAGTGCAAGGAGTTGCCGAAATGCGCCAACTGTGCTGGTGAACACTTGGCTTCCTCCAAGGAGTGCCCACGGTGGCAACAGGAATCTAAAATACTCAAAGTTAAATTCACTCAAAATATCTCTTTTCCCGAAGCCAAACGCCTGGTTCTTGAGGGTCCTAAACCCTCATACTCAACCATAGTATCATCAGCAACTGCCACTAAACGCTCTGTATCAACTCAGACAGACATTCAGTGGGTGAGTGATCCCCCAACTCAATACAAACTCCGCGATTCAACTTCTTCCACAATAGGTACCATGACATTCCCTCTTCTGTCCCCTTACAGAGCCTGTCAAACCGACAGGATCTAAAATACCTCCAACTGCAAGCAAAAATTCAAAACCATCATCCTCAAAACAAAATTCTAAAAATTCCAAATCCAAATCAGCAAACCGAACTCCCAAAGGCCAGAGGAGTGCCGTAGAGATCTACAACAAATATGGATCTCTTGACCATGAGTCTGATGACGTCCTTATGGATGCATCAGACACCGCATCTCTTAACAACTCCCCCAAAAAGGGGCACAGGGCTCGGTCCAAGGACCGTCGTCTTTCTCCTGTAAAACCTCCATCATGAGGCTTTTAATATTTTATTTCATCCTAGCATCCATGGCGATTCTCCAGTGGAATTGTCGAGGCTTTAAGGTCAATTTTAATGAATTGGGCTTGTTGGCCCAACAATACAATCCCCAAGCTATTTGCCTTCAAGAAACTCATCTTAAAGAATCTGATACAGTTGCAGTGAGACCATTCACTTTTTATAATTATTTCTCCCCTTCTGCTGATAGGGCTAAGGGGGGTGCATCAATTTTAGTACGTGATGGAATTATCCACAGATTAATTCCATTAAAAACACAATTACAAGCTGTAGCTGTCAGCTTATCATTATTCAAAACTTTAACTCTTTGTTCTTTATATATTCCACCATCTCAATATCTTACTATAAAAGATCTTGATCAACTTGTTACCCAATTACCTAAACCTTTTATTATCATGGGTGACTTCAACGGTCACAATCCCCTCTGGGGTAGTAATACCCTAGACTCTAGGGGTAAAATTATCGAAAGTTTCCTCACCCAAAATGATTTATGTCTATTCAATGATGGTTCAAACACATATCTACATCCTGCTACAGGATCATATACAGCTATAGATTTATCAGTAACTGATGCATCCCTTTTTCATGACTTTTCATGGTCAGTCCATGAGGATACATGTGGGAGCGACCACTTCCCCATTGTATTAGAACCCTCATCACCTATTCCCGAGGAGCACAATCCTCGTTGGAAATTTTCCAAGGCTGATTGGGGTACATTTTCTACCCTCTGCCGTGAACATAGTATATATGATGAAATAATCAATGCAACTGATCCTGTTGAGGCCTTTTCTAAAGGTCTCATTGATATAGCAACTGAAACTATTCCTAAAACCTCGGCAAATCCACGCATTCACAAGCCATGGTTTAATGAAACCTGCGATACTGCCATTAAGGCACGTAAAAAGCTGAACGCAAGCTCAGTAAACGACCTACAATAATTAACTTAGATAACTGTCGCAAGGCACGAGCTAAAGCTCGACGCACAGTCAACCAACAAAAACGCGAATCTTGGAGAGGCTATGTCTCTAAGATCAATTCCAGAACACCTATCAGCAAAGTCTGGAATATGATTAGTAGAATTAAAGGCAAAGGTTCCAAATCTACAATAAAACATCTTAAGGTCAATGATGACCTTCTCACATCAAAATCTAACATTGCCAATAAGTTGGCTGAAACAATCTCTAAAAACTCCTCATCTGCAAATTATGTCCCTGCTTTCCAAAAGTACCAAAGGGTACAGGAAAAACGACCACTTAATTTCAAATCTGACAATGGAGAAGATTATAATGAACACTTCTCCTTGTCAGAGCTGAAAACTGCACTTTCTAAAGCTCATGATACAGCAACTGGCCCTGATGAAATCCATTATCAGCTTTTAAAACATTTACCGGAACCTTGCCTTGAGGTTCTACTTCATGTATTTAATCATATATGGGAAACAGGTGAATTTCCATCTTGTTGGCACAATGCTACTACTGTGCCAATCCCAAAACCTGGGAAGGATCATACAGACCCTTCCAACTACCGTCCTATAGCCTTAACAAGTTGTGTATGTAAAACTATGGAACGGATGATCAATGATCGTCTAGTTTGGTACTTGGAAACAAATAAATTACTAACTGATATTCAATGTGGTTTCCGCAAACAACGCAGTACCACCGATCATCTTGTTCGTTTAGAATCATTTATTCGTGATGCATTTATTAATAAACAACATGCTGTGTCTATCTTTTTCGATTTAGAAAAAGCTTACGACACTACATGGAAGCATGGCATCCTAAAAGATTTATTTGAATTTGGCTTGCGAGGTCGTATGCCTCATTTTATATCTATTTTTTTACATGACCGCCAATTTAAAGTGCGCGTCGGTTCTACCCTTTCTGATTTCTTTGATCAAGAAATGGGTGTCCCACAAGGTAGCATTTTATCTGTCACATTATTTAGCATTAAAATCAACAGTTTGGCTGAAGTCTTAAATGACCATACAGATGGTTCACTTTTTGTGGACGATTTTGGCGTTTCCTGCAGAGGCAAAAATATGCCATCAATTGAACGCCAATTACAGCTCTGCCTCAATAAAATACACAAATGGTCGTTGGAAAACGGCTTCAAATTTTCCAAAGCTAAAACATCTTGTGTGCATTTTTGCAATATGCGCAAAATGCACAAAGATCCAGAACTTTTTCTGGATAAAATTCCAATCAAAGTCGTTCCTGAGGCCAAGTTTATTGGTCTTACTTTTGACAGCAAATTATCATTTATCCCTCATATTAAAAACCTAAAAGCTAAATGCTTAAAGGCATTAGACCTTTTAAAGGTCGTTTCAAATAATAAATGGGGTGGAGATGAAGAAACTCTTCTTCATCTCTATCGATCACTCATCCGCTCCAAACTGGATTATGGATCCATAATATATGGATCTGCCCGCCCCTCATATATCAAAATGCTAAATACAATCCACCACCAGGGTCTCAGACTTTGTCTTGGGGCCTTCAGAACTTCACCTGTTGAAAGCCTTTACGTTGAAGCTGATGAACCATCTCTTGAAGATCGGCGCATCAAGCTAGCACTTCAATATATAACCAAATTAAAATCAAACCCTTCAAATTCTGCATACAACTGCGTATTCAATCCTGAATACCAGCAGTTGTATAACTCAAAACCCAAAGCAATTCCACCACTCGGTATCAGACTTCAACAACATGTTGAAGATTCTGATATCGACCTCTCAACAATAGCAGAGCACGGTTTGCTTGCCACTCCGCCATGGCAGGTGGTCAGGCCCCGTGTAAACCTCTCTTTATCTACTCATAAAAAAGCAAATACAGACCAATTAGTATTTCAACAGGCATTTTTTGAACTACGTGATTTTTTCGCATATTATAAACCAATTTACACTGACGGTTCTAAGGATGGACTCACAGTTGCAGCGGCAACTGTGACACCTTCAACAACATATGCTTCAAGGCTGCATGATGGCAGCAGCATCTTTACTGCCGAAGCTAAGGCCATCCTTAAGGCCGTCCATCACATTAAAAATTCAACTCCAAATAATTACATCATCTTTTCTGATTCACTTTCTTGCCTACAAGCAATTAAAAACTTTAAGAGTGATCACCCAATTATCAGGGATATTTTATTACTTCATAATTCTTGTCTCCAATGCGACATCGTCTTCTGCTGGCTTCCTAGCCATATGGGTATAAGAGGTAATAACAAAGCTGACTCAGCTGCTAAATCAGCATTAAACCTCAAACATATTTCTCCTACCAAAGTTCCATATACGGATTCCAAGCCTGCTATTAAATCTTACATTAAACAACGTTGGAAGTCCCAATGGGACCAACAGCACCATAACAAACTTCACACTATTCAACCTCATTTAGGTTACAAATCTCTATCCTCTTTTACCCGGCAGGAAGCTTGTGTCCTACGACGATGTCGTATTGGACACTCTCATCTTACTCACTCATATCTTTTAAAGGGGGAAGATCCTCCGGTATGTATACCCTGTCAGTGTCCTCTCACAATCAAACACATTCTATGTGAGTGTTGGGACACTGCACATATCAGGGAAACTTTTTATCCTTCTATTTCAATCAATCAAGTTTTTACTCATTTCGGTGAGCATTGTGTTTTAGATTTTTTGAAGGCTATACACCTTATTGACAAATTGTAAATTTTAACTTTTCACTATCAGCTTTTATTCAACTTGTGATAATACGCTGATGTTTTTACGGCCTTCGTGCCGTGTTCTGTTTTTCAATTGCAATTTTCTTTTTTAAATTAGGCTAATAAATTAAATATCTCGCCGCTAATGGCTGCAATACTGCCGAAGCGGCGTTAAACAATAACTCACTCACTCACTCACTCGATGGTTTCAGTTGATACTCGCATGTTACCGTTATACATAGCCACAGTGGTGTTGTGGGCTTTCTTCTTCCCTATCAGCCGTGATATTAGTGAAATACTACTGAAGACCTCAGATTTTGCATATAGGCTTAATATGGTTTATCCAACACAATCGCAGCAGGTTATCTTTACCTTGGGGAAGAAGCTAGCCATGATGGCACCGTTTTGATTTGAATTTGTTAGAATACCGCCTACAGCTAAAAGATTGCTTTTCTCTTTGAATATCACATATTTGATAATTTGATAATGATAGCATGGGATTGATGGATCAGAGCGATGATCTTTTGTTGTGATACAAGTTAATTGTCGTTGATGGTATTACTACCTGCTGCAATGAAAGTTACACAGGGCGTTAAATCACCTTAAAGAAGTTCTACAACAGCGACTCTGATGATATGAATCTGTGATTCAAATATATTGGGAATGGCAGTAGGAATGGCCGAACTATGTCGTTTCCCCCCTGCAGGAAAATTTCAAAGTATAAGTTTGAAGTAATGTCAGAAAAATATATATACTATGTTGTATGGCAGATAGTTTCTTTCAGTGTTTATTCGTGAAATGCAATATCTATTAAATGGAAATTTTATTTTAAGAGATGAAGTATGATAAAGACAGAATTATATTTAAACTTGTACGTATGTTTATAATTGCCATAACACATGATCAATATATTAAAAATCATACAACGAAAATCATCGTTTTTCTTTGGGAATATATGTGCATAACGTGCGATTATTATAGGCCTAAAATAGTGTACAATCTAAAATTGTTACAGGTTTTTGATATAGTAAAGTGTGAACCCTTCAAAACTGAAATCCTATAATTTCAAATTGAACATTTCTTGAACAGGTCTTGAATTTAGATTGCAATCGGTAAGGAAATCGTTTAGCAAATACTCTTATAACAAAATTAGCTTATGGAATCATATATCAAGAAGCATAATGTACATATTGTACTGTAATCAGATTTGGCATATGGGCTTAATATGGTTTATCCAACACAATCGCAGCAGGTTATCCTTCCCTTGGGGAATAAGCTAGTCATGATGGCACCGTCTTGTAAGAAAACCGCCTACAGCTACAAGATAGCTTTTCTCTTCGAATATCACATATTTGATAATTTGATAATGATAACATGGGATTGATGGATCAGAGCGATAATCCTTTTTTGTGATACAAGTTAATTGTCTTTGATGGTAATACTACCTGCTGCAATGAAGGTAGCACAGGGCGTTTAATCACCTTAAATAAGTTCTACAACAGCGACTTTGATGATATGAATATGTGATTTCAATATATTGGGAATGGCAGTAGGAATGACCGAACTATGCTGTTTCCCCCTGCAGGAACATTTCAAAGTATAAGTTTGAAGTAATGTCAGAAAAAACATATATAATATGTTGTATGGCAGATAGTTTCGTTCAGTGTTTATTCGTGAAATGCAATATCAATTAAATGAAAATTTTATTTTAAGAGATGAAGTACAAAGACAGATTTATATTTAAACTTGTACGTTTGTTTATAATTGCCATAACACATGATTAATATATTAAAAATCATACAACAAAAATCATTGTTTTTCTTTGGGAATATATGTACATAACATGCGTTGAATATAGGCCTTAAATATTGTACAATCTAACATTACAGGTCTTTGATATAGCAAAGTGTGAACCGTTCAAAACTGAAATCCTATTATTTCAAATTGAAAATCTCTTGAACAGGTGTTGAATTTAGATTGCCATCGTTAAATAAATTGTTTAACAAATACTCTTATAACAAAATTACTAGCTAATCAGCAGAAACAATTAGGCATATATCAGCAAAGCATAACGTACATATTGTACTGTATGTAATCAAGTTACCGAATGATGTGATATCCTGTGTACATGTAAGCTTGTATAGGTAGAGTTCCACAATACTGTTACCTCCACTCTTCGTATATCATTTATTGTAATCTGATATCGTTTGCATTGATATACCACTGGTTATTTGGACCACAATGCACACTATTTCCCGAACTTGACTTTAAAGGTAATACATATCCGCAGATTTCTGTTTTAAGGACACGTTATAGTTATTACATATATTAATTCATATCAGCAAGAATCAAATAGATTTAAAAATACAAGTTTCAAGATAAAAAGGTTTCATATCGTTTTATTGCATCAGACTCCGAGATGCTATGAACACCCCTGGGCACGTAATTACAACTTTACTCCATTACCGGGCAAAACTCTCTGACTCTCGGTGATATAATCATTACACAAATTGCAACTTAACTGACCAACCATTGTTTTTTTATTGTGCTGTACCAGATTACCAAACTCTTTGTGCGATAATCATGACATTAATTAACTGAACAACCACTGTTTTGTTATTCACTGCACCAGACTATAGGACTCCCGGTGAGTTCACCAAAGCACCTGCTCGGAGTATTGATCATATAATCATAGTTAACCAGCTCTTAAAAGAAGTTTTTTAGATTGCCATCAGCGTAGCAATCTGGGTGCTCTGTCCACCAAACAACCATAGCTCTAATACCAGTCACATTTACATTGTTATATTTACCAGAGTTTAATTAACTGAGACCTAAGATCAGTGATTGTTATTACTGTATTATGATCTATTATTTGTAATAATTACGATAATAATTACTCGAGTAAATCACTTCTTTCTCACTCGATTCCAGTGTTTTACATATCAAATATGGGTCAACCGATGGAAACTCTTTGAAGAAAATATTTCCTTAGAATTGCAGATTTATATAGGTGACGGTAACGTTATGTGGCATGTCGTAAAATGACCGTTATGAAGGCATTACGGTAAATTTAAGCGCTTCCCGTTAGTGTACAGATAAGCCTGCGCCCAAAACAACATAATCCATATATATTGAAACTTATTCACAACAATAAATAGTTGTCGCAAAATGATACTGTAAGCGGGTTCGATTTCTGGGTCCCATCTCTCCTTAAGAGGTCATTTCTAATATGTTAGAAGGTGTGTTAGGTGTCTCGTTAGTTCAGAAATCACTTCATGGAAAATATTGTCTCATTTTCGTCAACCTTTTTTATTTTCGTGTTTTATGGCATTATCTCTCTGAAAGGCATGTGTATCAAAGGAAGTTGCACCCTGCTAAATCGTTTTGTGATGAGTAAGAAGGGTTTTGTTAAACCAAGGGTTTATGACAAAGGTCAATACTGAACATTGATTGGGAATTCAAGCACTATATTTCCTTAGATATTTGCTCTGGAATTATCAGATATCTTTGCAGTGATTTCTGGTTGAAGTGGTCATTAATGCTTATCAAAAAAGATGTCAACTAAATACATTATTCAAAAGAAACAGGCTTTGCCAAGGTTGTTTGATGTGCCTTCATGTATTACTCTTCAAGACGATACACTGTCTCTTAAAGATTGTGAAATTATTGCACTGTACTGGCTCCAGATGATGTTAAGGACGGGTAAAGACAAGAATGTCAAGTGTGGAACAAGGAATTAATCAACAAGATCCTTAATATGTTTCGCTATTCTCACCTTGAAGTAGCGTCTTTGTTAAAGGCACTCATGGAGAAGGATTATCTGGCATGGAGCTGATGTCTTTCCTCATGTTTATAATCCAAGCTTAGTGTTTGGTAGCTGTGTACTTCTAGAGATTCCAGTGCTCTGTGGACTTTTGTCTATTTATCTAATATATATATGTCATAGGACTCACCTTCAAATAATACAAAGTGTCTAAAGACGTTTTTCAGAACATGTCACTTAAGTGTTTAGTTATCCATTAGATCACTTTATAGAAGTTTTTGCACTTCTGCTGATAAAAATGAATTTGCTTTACATGTAATAGTTTTCACCAGCGCACCTTTGGATGACAACACCCGTATGAAGATGTTGTGATTAAATAAATACGCAAACACATGAACAGTGAACAAAGATATTTCAGTACATGTTATTCGGTCTGATATCCAAGCATGTATATTTTCTGTTTGTTGAGGATTGTAGTAAACTGTTGATGATTTTCTGATTTTGTTTGATGTATCATCGTCAGAGTACTTTCTTCCAGATTATCATCTGTGACGCTCTGATAATTTTGCACCAATGTACAACATGAATACTGAACAGGAGTATTCTGGAACATGAATGATTTCTCCCATTTTCCAATTAATAAATGCATTCATCACGTAGTAACCCGTTTCGAAAGGGCAATGAAAACTAAAATCAATTAAACTGTGTGTCACTTTTACAACAAATAATTAAATACAAATATCCCTTATGTAAATGTATTCAGATCTCAAATGTATATATATTTAACTGAAAATGAACAAACCAAATCTTTGTACAAGTTATTATGACTACTGTAAGCCCGCACCGTCGACAGTGTTTTTCTCAGACTGATTCAAGACTCTTTAGACCTCACTAGTTGGAGAAATCACACTAATGCAATTCAGTCACATACGTCGTTTCATCGCACACAAAAGGCATTTTCGATTGTCCTGACCTGGCACTTCCTCATTTTATTGTTTAATCTTTACCAGAATAATCATTGAGTATTGGTACGTTGATCCGTACATAATAAGGTGCTTATACGTGTGAATTATCCGAACTCTTTGCCCTTGTGTAATAAAACTGTCTGCTTTCCTGATCAATGCTTGATAGATTGGAGTAGATGAGCGGATATCCAAAAGTTTACAGTGTTTCAAACAAATGTAAAATATTAGAGCACAATTTGAAAGGCGAATGAAAAAGTATATTCGTGAACATTGGAAAAAACAAATACCCTCTTGGAAATTTAAGTTTTTAAACTAGTACGTTTTTGATTAAACGTAATTATTTATACTTACCTGTTGACTAGACCTACTTTGCCTTACCTCCTAAGGGTAATGCTATTTCAACCTTAATACAGACGAACTTGAAGAGTGGAGAAGGGGTGCGTAAAATCCCTTATCCAAGGGCCGGTAAGTCTAGGTGGTCTTGTGACGTCACTACCTGTTCATATCACTCTCCGAAAGTACCAAAGGCAAGACAGACCAAGTGGGGAGGATGGGAGGGCCTAGAGCGTAGGTCTAGTCAACAGGTAAGTATAAATAATTACGTTTAATCAAAAACGTACTATTATTTAAATACCTATCTGTTGACTAGACCTACTTTGCCTAGAATCCCACCGCAAGGAGGCGGGTCAGTAGATACATGGTAGTGACGAGACCAGCAACTAGCCCTGAGTGTAAGCTAACCTACGAGTCCTCCACCCTGTGGTGAGGACAAAGCACAGCCCGGGAGATACCATCTCTACCGCTAAGCGGATCGAAGAGACAACCCTGCAACTCAACTTCCGATCAACACACCGCCCCCCAAACCCCAACAGGGAGGGGGGTGTTAAAGCGAAGTTAAAGAAAAAACCAACAGACACGAGAGCTAGTAATGTAAACCATGTTTATTTACAATAAGTCTCAAAAGCGTCTAAGAAGGATGACCCCTTCTTGGTCTGGTTGGGGGGACCACTTTCGTCTGCACGAAGACCTGTGGACCCAGCCTAGAGATGCCTTCAAGATCTGCTGTGGAGACATCTCGTAGGTAATGGTAGGCGAAAACCTCTGATGAACGCCAAAAACACCCTGCCATGACATCCGAAAACGCGATGTTGCAGTGATAAGCCATTGTGGCTGAAACTGCTCGGATCTCATGAGGGATGGAACGCGAAGGCGGAGGCAGGTCAGCGGCCTTGTACGCATCAATGACTGCCGACCTTAGATACACCCCCAACGCTCGCTTATCAAGCTCCTTGGTGCTCCTCGGTGAGTGAGGCAAGAAACAGACGACTCCTGCCATCCCTCAGCCTGCGGGTACGCTGCGTGTACATCCTCAAGGCTCTCACCGGACACAGAGAGAGATCTCCTGAGTCAGAACCCAGAACCGTGATAGAAAACGTACGGTCAGCTTCATAAGCTGCCTGGTCCTTACAGACAAAGTCGGGAGCCAACTCAAGAGAGGTCGATCCCCCCCTCCCTGACCTCATAACGTAGAAGGTCCGTCTTCAACGCATGGATTTCCGAAATCCGCGCTGCGGAGGCCATAGCCCCCAGAAAAAAGACCTTGCATGTGAGAGGGAGAAGGGACACGTCGGAGAGCGGTTCACGTATCGGAGCGAAGGTGGTTGAGCACAATGGCTAAGTCCCACTCAGGTGGACGAAGCCTGGACCTGCCGTCAACCAAACGGAATGTTTTAATGAGGTCCTTGAGGACCGACACATCCAACCCTGGCGATCTCTTCCTGAGGACAGACAGGATAGCAGACATGTTGGTGTTGATTGATGGCTCGAGCCCACGACCGCGAGACTAGGAGTCTCGCGCTCTACCGACTGAGCTAGCCCGAGACCGCGATGTTACAGTGGTAAGCCATCGTGGCTGACACTGCACGGATCTCATGCGGGTTGGAACACGAAGGAGGAGGCAGGTCAGCGGCCTTGTACGCATCAATGACCTCAGGTACACCCCCAACACTCGCTTATCTAGCCCTTGGGCTCTCCTAGGCGAGTGAGGCAAGACCAGCCTCAACAGCTGCCTGGTTTTGTAACAGTTCCAGACTTGTTGCAAAATCCAAAACATGGGACGATGAACCAGTTCTTAAATAACAAACTGAAAGAATGCAAAGATTCAGAGGGGTGCCGAACAGGAGACACAACCCCCTGAAGACTGCCACGTTCCGTTGCCACTGCGCTTCCAGGAAGAAGTACCAGACCTACGAATGGCCGAAACATACTCCAGGAAGTCTGAAGACGAAAGAATGACACCCTCGTTACACAGATCCTTGCACTTCATACAAGGCAAGACCTAACAGACTTCCTACCTCCGCAAATGTACAAAATGCAGAGTACGTAGTGATGCAAACACCGAGGTAGTAGAGTAACTAGGTGACTGATAGCCGAGTCACTGACGAGACCCTCGAGACACTACCAGGTGATTGACAACGAGTCACTGACGCATGTAAGCTAGGGGAGGTGAGTGAAACTCAAATCACTTAACAGGTGAGTGACAGACGAGCCACTGACACGAGTAAGCTAGACGATGTGAGTGACAGGAGATACAGCCGAGTCACTTAGTAGGTGAGTGACAGACGAGACACTGACGCGTGTAATCTAGACGAGGTGAGTGACACTCAAGTCACTTAACAGGTGAGTGACAGACGAGCCACTGACGCGTGTAATCTAGACGAGGTGAGTGACAGTCGAGTCACTTAACAGACGAGTGACAGACAAGCCACTAACGTGTGTAGTCTAGGCCAGGTGAGTGACAGGTGAGTGACACTCAATTCACTTAACAGATGAGCGACAGGCGCGTCACTAACTTGCGTAACCTAGACGAGGTGAATGACACACAAGTGAGTGAGTGAGTGGGGTTTAACGCCGCTTCCAAGAGTATTTCACTTATATCGCGGCTGCTAGTATTATGGCAGGGAGAAAGCCCGCAACGCCATGTGGCTATGCACTGCGGTGAAACCTGCGAGCAGCGGATGGAACTAGCAAACCATGGTTGGTATTACGCTGAAAATCAGAGTAGCATTGCAGCCAAACCTAACTGCGTGTAGAACAGTTCTCTACTGCAGACAAAGTTGCCGTGCCCCTGGCGGGATTCGAACCCCGGACCTTTTGATCCGAAGCCGAACGTGCTAACCACTGCGCTATCCCGCCCCTGAATGACACACGAGTCACTGACGCGAAACACCTACATAAGGTAGTGTAAGAACTAATTCCTGACACTAAGAAGCAACACTTCCGATAGCTTAATTACTCCAAAAACACCAACACGCACTCGTCGCAACGAAAATCCTTCTCACACAAGTCCTTACACTTCCTAAACAGCAAGTGAGGATCCTTGATAGTGGACTTCCTACCTCCGCAATTCGTGCAGAAGGCAGAGTACATATTGAAGTAACAACGTGAGTGATAGTCAATCACTGACCCACGCGCGTAAGCTGATGAAGTGAGTGACAGGAGATTGACCCTCAATCAGTTAACACTAACGTGGGCGAGGTGAGTGACAGTTAGGTCACTTACTGACAGGCGCGTGGTGAATGACAGTCGATTCACGACGCGAAACACAAAGTAGAGTAGTGTAAGAACGAAGTTCTGACATAGGAAGAAAACAACCCTTCTGATAGCTAATTACTCCAAAAACAAACTCACGAAAACGTAGAACGAAAACGCTTAAGTGAAAACACGCAAGGCGAGACGAGAGAGACTATCAAAAGTGTTGAAGGCAGAGGCTCCGTACCCGAAGGGTGCGAAGTCCAAAGACTGACGAAGCGAGACACTGGCAAAATGAGTCACTGGCGAAACGAGTCACAGACGACACGAGGCAATCAAGTCGAGTCGTAGGTGAAGGCGAGTGACAGGCAAGGCGAGTGAGACGAGCCACTGACGAAAGAGAGCCAAAACAAATTGACAACCTAAAGGCGAATGACTGGCTACGCGAGTGCCTGGCGAAGCGAGTCACTTGCTAGCCGAAGCGAGTCAAGTAGAATCGAGCCTAAGGCGAGAGACAGGTGAGTGACAGTCCGTTCCCTTACACAGGTGAGCGATAGACGAGATACTCACACGAGAATGTAGACGAGGTGAATAACCGGCGAATCACTGACTACCTAAGTAGCGTAGCGTAAGACACAACAAATCTTCCGATAGCTAATCGAGAGAGTTGAAAGCGGACCTGCCACGCTGACTTGACTAAGTGGAACCTCCGCGAACGAAGCCACTTCGAATAACATAGCGATTGCGTCAACCACTGGCGGATCCTCCGACAACCCCGTACCCCCAGCCTTCGTTTCTATACTGATGAACGGAGGGTTCGACCCGTCGACGTAGCGGACGTCACGCTCCGGCGAGGAATCACGTGGGGGTGACACCACCGTGACACGACGCGTAGGGTGTGAGGGGTATGCGATGGGGTCGCGGATGCGGAGGCCCTAGCGGACGTAGAACGCGAACCCTGAGGTACGACATCCGCATTGGGTTCACACGGTAGCGTAGTCATAGTGTGAGTGGGTAAGGTCTGCGGACCCAGACGCGCATCGAGCAAGGAAGAGACCATATCCTTGACGGATGCCAGAAGGAGGGACGGATTGACCTTGTCAAACCTAGCCTCTTGGACTTCTTCTTTTTGCTCATGGGCTTAGTGGGTCCGCCAACCTTAAGCCTAAGTGGAGACAACCGCTTGTCTGGCGAAGGAGGGGACCACGGGCGAGTCCGCGGACGAGAACTGGAACACGACGGCGGAGGGGGGGAGCGCGAATCCTTCGACCCCCTAGCGGGTTCGGACAGGACCGACGATTCCCTGACGAATTCATCCGCCCGTTCCGTGAGGACAATGTCTACGTCTCCTCCGGAGACGGATGACGAATGGGAGGCATCTCCCTATGATGAGCTGACGACGCACGCTTCTGAAGCGAAGCCCTATCGGCCACAGACTTGCGTATGGGGGAAACGTACGCGTGGAACTCCGATTCAGAGAGAGGAGCGCACTCGTTGCAACGGTACTCCTCTTCGCATAGGTCCTTACACTTCCTACATAACAAGTGCGGATCCTTAGAGGCGGACTTCCTGCCTCCGCAATTCGTGCAAAAGGCGGAGTACATGGCGGACGAAACGATAAGACGCGTAACGTAAGCGAAGGTAAAGACAGTCAAGTCACCTACGCGGCGTGGCAAAACGCGAGACACTCGCTCGCGTAGCGTAGACGAGGTGAAACCCTACAGAAAGACACCTAAGTAGCGTAGCGTAGACGAGGTGAGTCACACACGTGAAACACCCAAGCGGCGGAGCAAAAGCACAACAACTCTGACGATATGCAATCGAGAGAGTTGAACCAAAAACTCTGAACTCGAAAAGCACAAAGTCAAAATCAAGTAACGACCCGCCAAGGTAAACAAAGACGAACAAGCCAGACAAAAACTAGGCTAAACACTTACAAGATAATTCAATCTTATTTCACATAACACTCGTGTGTGTACCAAACTGGCGTAGCGAGTCACTTGAACCAAAGTGATTCACCCTAAGGATGAGTCGCGTAGATTCGACCTAAGGCGATGCCAAAGGCGAATGGTAGGCGAAACCTAGCAACGGGCAACGTGTGTCACTGACGAGGAGTGTATCCTTAACCAAGCTAGTCACCCACCTTAGGCGAACAACTAGCGAAGCCAGTGACAGATGTGGCGAGACGGGAAGCACTTGAGTACGGACCGCAGGCGTATGACAAGCGAAAGCGAATGACAAGCGAAGCAAGCCAAACGCGTAGGAGAGATTCCACTGCTCCTTTACCCTACGCAAGTCAACAACCCACAGTTCCCTAGAGTACAGACCGAAAAGCGTATGACAAGCGAAAGCGAATGACAAACGAAGCAAGCCAAACGATTAGGAGAGATACCACTACTCCTCTACCATACGCAAGACAAACACCTAACAGTTAGCACTAGAGTACGGACCGCAGGCGTATGACAAGCGAAAAGCGAATGACAAGCGAAGCAAGCCAACCGCGTAGGAGAGATTCCACTGCTCCTTTACCCTACGCAAGTCAAACCCACAGTTCCCTAAAGTACAGACCGATAAGCGTATGACAAGCGAAAGCGAATGACAAACGAAGCAAGCCAAACGAAATAGGAGAGATACCACTACTCCTCTACCATACGCAAGACAAACACCTAACAGTTAGCACTAGAGTACGACCGACAGGCGTATGACAAGTGAATTAGGAGTGATTCCACTAGCTCCTTTACCGTACGCAAGTCAACAACCCACAGTTAGCACTAGAGTACGGACCGAAAAGCGCATGACAAGCGAAAGCGAATGGCCAGCGAAGCAAGTCAAACGATTAGGAGAGATGCCACTACTCCTCTACCATACACAAGACAAACACCTAACAGTTAGCACTAGAAAACGGACCGAAAGGCGTATGAAAAGCGAAAGCGGATGACAAGAGAAGCAAGTCACACGCGTAGGAGAGATACCACTGCTCCTTTACCCTACGCAAGTCAAACACCCAACAGTCAGGTGAGAGAAAACAAAGAATCAGGAGCTGCACGTGCGGCGCATGCAATCCCCCTACTCCGGGTGGTCGCTAGCTAGCACATGTCAACAAGGCCCCTTGAAAACTAACACCTACTTGCCTAAGCTGAGGAAGGTCAAGCTTTCAGGATTATCTCACACCATAAATATATTGTTATTTAATCAATACTTTACCACACTGTTGTTTATGGTAAGGGAGCTATAAGGAAGACATGTAATTCATGATAATAATCTTCTTCATGAAAACCATGTATGATTAATTAAATAGGTTAAAGTAAAGAACTTCACATATCTGGAGAATAGTTTTGGGATAACTTTGAGTTGCAACATCACAAATAATCACCGTCCAATATTTATGACGACATGTGATCAAAAGGAAAAGCATCCCTCTCAACGTACATCTTCCTTCATTGACAGTTCATCAAATAGTCTCTTAGCTTAAAGATGGCTCCCCTTTCCATTACTAAAACCAAAACAAAGATAGAGAGTAAATAAATATTCACTACAAACCACTACTTTCATCAATCAAAACCTAACATCATCAAATACCGAATTTAAGACACAAAAACTCATATTTGCAATGAATATTAAAGCCTTATGGTTTTTTTAATCGCAAATATTTAAAGGGAACAGAAAACTTTATACATTCACTACATTTAGTCATTTCCACTTGTAGGAGATCACTGCACACCATAATATTTCTTCAACCACTCGTGTTAAAACCCTTGATTTAAGGTAATCTCCTACCTCGTACCTCGCTGTGTTTGAGTAAGTGAGGGAGTGAGTGAGTGAGTGAGTGAGTGAGTGAGTGAGTGAGTTGGTGTTTAACGCCGCTTTCAAGATTATTTCACTTATATCACGGCTGTTAGTATTATGGCATGTGGTTATGCGATGTGTTTCATCGGCGTTTGATACAGACAGAAGGCTAAATGTAGTTAAAAGTTTGCCTGTTTGTGATGTGATGATCAAATGCTATTTTTGACATTGATAACATGCGATTGTTTGATGACAGATTCGTTTACGTGATACATACGTTTCATTAAAAATGTTTCTATTTGATGAAGTGTGGGTGTTTAATCATCTTAAATGAAATTCCACAAGTGTAGATTTGATTGTGTATTATCAATCTGTCTCATTTAAATCCCCAAGCATATTACTACTTGAAACGAGCATTGTGTGTAGTTTTGTCATAAACAGTGAAGTTATATGAATAGACAAAATACGTTATAAATATATGATGTATGGAAGTTTTGATTCGGTTTTATGCAATATTGTTGAATCTTGAAACATCATTCAACAATTTCATTAATCGAAGAATCCATATAATGATTATAAATAATATCATTAGGCTTACTGCAACCTAAAACTTAATAAGAAAAAGAACATAAAGTGATTTGATCAAGACATTTAGGGTTCTAGATTTTACAAATTGTACAAATATAATCATCACTAAGTATTTGAAAGATAATGTTTTATAAAAAAAAAAACGTAGCTTTGTTTTTTTATAACAGTAACCAATTTCATGAATGACAAATGGTGAGATAAATACAGTAACATCAGTTTATTACACTAAGTCTATGAACACCCCACGAATTTATCAAACCTTAACTGAAGTATAACACTTTGATTTAATCGAACAGGACAAGACCAGTGTTTTAAGGACGACCACATTGCAACCTAACTGAATATCCACTGTTTTATATTTCACTGCACCAGACTGTCCGACTCCCGGTTATATAACTGGCTCATCAATTGTGACTTAATGACAACTTCCCTGGTCAACCCAGTGTTTAGTGTCATCAGACGACCTGACTCTCAGTGAGACGACCACGCACCTGATGACAGTATTGTGTGGTGATTATTGGGTCGTTGAGGTCTTGACTATTGGAGGTTGAAATAATAAACTATAAATTCCTCTGATTATTCGTTGATCAACTCAGAAACATTCCAGGAAATTGTTACAATGTTTACACAATGGTAAGGTTTATTAAAATATTGTGTCATTCCAGGCAAATTAAAAATGTGTTTAATTTATATTGAGGTTTCAAATAAATTCATCACATTAAGACTCATTAGACCGAAAGGTAATTAATATTTTGCATTCATTTTGAACTTGTTAGTTAGCCAGAGTGTAAATGTTAAGCACACTCACGGTTTTTCCAACAGCAAAGTTTGTCTGATAAGAGATACAACAATGTTTCATTGAAAGTAACCACATGGAATAACATAACTCTGAGTTTAATAAAGGAACATTCATTCAGATAACATTTCGCTCCTTTGGGATATTTACATTTATGTAATTTTGGTATTTTGGTGTCAAAAATCAAGTTACCTTATACTGAGAAATAAAAGTAAATATTGGTTGCTGCAATATGAGTAATTCCAATTGTTCAAGTCAACTGGTCAAACTTTGGTATCTGCCTTTTCGTTAAAAGTCAGTAGTAACAGCACTATGAACTGTGTAAACAAAGAGAGTTTAATTAATGGTTTGAACCGGAAATAATAAAAATGCATTCATAAATCGTACTTTCTTTTCAACTTAAAAATGTTTATAATTATAAAGAAACCATTCAACGTCGGTAAAATGGCATAAACTTATGCTTCACATCCTCGTTTTCTTTCTTCCTAACAGGGTGATAGCTTTGGTATCATGGTTAAAGGTGAGAGATATACCCATACATTCCCGAGTGTATCGAATGATACCCAACACTTTCCTCCTCTAAACAAATACAGCTGTAAATAAGCTTGTGTATGAAACGCACAGCCAGAAAACAGCCTCGTCTGTGACATCTCGCGGGTATGTTCAGCTCTGCTGCGTTTTTTGGATACCCATGTTTTGGGCTCGAAATCTAATTGATATTGCCCAATGATGGTATTTCAACGCAGTTGCATGTGCATCTCGCTGAAATGTACATCTAAACTGCATGGCTAATGTGAACTTGGCAAAAGATTAGACAAAACAGAAGCAACTTTCAGTATGATAAGACATTTTGAACCCAACATTAAATAACATTCTTACATAAAAAATAAATGCAGAAATATGTGATATCGTATCACGCAGTACAATAAACTTATTCATTTGGTCATGAAAAATGTAAGACGTTGCAACTGGCCTCGTGGTTTACTGGTTAGTTCGTTTGACCAGAAAGCAACAGGACACTGGTTCGATCCCAGGTGTCATATGCGTTCATATATAATCTTACATTTTATAAAGTATTATAATTTAGATTTGGAAAATTTGGAAATTTTCTCCATTGATTTCTCAGTTGTTAAAAAGGGTAGGTACATGTATATTAGAAATGCATAGCCACATGGCGTTGCAAGCTTTCTCCCTGCCATAATAGAAGCAGCCACAATAAAAGTGAGATACTCTTGAAAAAAACGCGTTGAACCTCAACTCACCTCACCTCACTTCTATTAACTTGTTAGATTTAAGTTAAATTAGACATATTTTTCGAATGATGAAGAGCCAGGAATGTAACTAAAGCAATAACACCCATCTAAAAAGCTATTTCCTGTAATTGAGAAATATAAATCCTGTCAGCTGGAAAAGTAATTGCTGTATATGCAATCGATTTTAAAAAAATGGACTATAACATTTCATTTTGGTTTTAAATGAGCACGATATGAATATGCATATCACCAGTTAGTTTTTGTCAAAGTCTTCCTTCAAGCATCCTCTTATATTATTCAGAACCCCTCTTTGTAATACCGTATTTCCTCAGATATGCACCTGGTCTCTAAAGAGCATTGGACCTATGACAAGCCCTTGGTTAGACTATTTGGTTAAACATTTTCAGTATCATACCTTCCTCCTTATGATTATATATTTTTCAATACTTCCGGTTCCATATTTTATATATGTATTCACTTTATCTAGACTTGCTGAATAATGATTTATACCATTTTACAGGCTCTTATTTTTACACAGTATGGGGCAGTACCAGCACTGGGTGTGACACATGTTTACACACATACAAAGCACCAGTAGAGAAAATGTTGATGTTTCTAATGAAGCGCCGGATCTGTAATATACACTTGGTTCAGACGTCTCTTGAATCGATATCCTCTCAGGAAAGATACGCTATTAAGCATTAATAGATGTTCTGGAGGTAAGTCAACCCAAGTTATTCATCACTGATGTTGCACAACAGCACACATTTTCTGCTACTACCATATGATCAAAGGCCTACAGAATACCGTTCTTACTGAAATATAATTTCTTCACTTAATACTGCAGTACATTAGGTAATTCATGTTGCTGACATCCAGTTAAAAATTTGATCCATGAATAAAACGTCACTTTACCACATGGTTTAAAGACTCAACTATGATGGATTGAGACATGCATGACATGCATTGTTTTCGTTTGAACAATATTACGAGATTAAGTCTTCAATACCTATTTTGATTTCTCGATTAATTGTATACATGTAAACCACGACCATTGGTCGAGTTAAGGAGTCATGCATGAGACAATCATTATCACAAAGTGTTCAGCTAAAGGCGTGTAACTGGAAGCGCCCATAAAATATCGACACTGATACCCTGGACATCTTTTGGTACTCTGCAATACGGGGCCTCACTGTATCGTCGGTCAACCAGAGCTTAATGTTCTGATACTTTCTTATACCACCAAGTGGACACTTCATCAGAAAAATGTCTACTCCCAATAAAAGTTTGTGAGTAGTGTAAACTAAACAACTAACTAATTGAAAGTGATGTGAAGGTAATACGTGTCTTGGCTCAGTCGATGATTTTAAAACCATCTTATTCACTGCATGTTCAGGACCTGGACAAAGGTAAACTTGCCTCCTAATTGGTCAAAAACATATGACAATACAAACAACTTTCTTTAATGCAAGACCAAAGCATGTTGTACGATGTCATTTGAGAGGCTGTCAGTGTTAATCATTAACACATTAAGAGTTTAACTGCCTTTCACATATCAAGGACGGATATTCAAGATTTCCTAATCCAAGTGTAATATGGAGACACATGGCTTATCGGGACATGAAGCCTATTATGATCGAGGATTTGGTCCCTACAGGAAAATGAGAATTCTCAAGCAATTGTCTTTGGCTACAACATAACTCCTATTTTATTCCATCTTTTCTATCAACACTGGGTCTGCTAAAGGGTCCTTTACGATCACGTATTATAACGAACCATTAACCCAAACTACATCTCATTCCCGTGTTCCCTCTAAATGTCAATACTTCTCATCCATAATCTTTAATCTGCAGAAATAGTACTACAGGGACCTTAATATAGGGGTCTTACAGAAGAAGAGGCAGTTAAACGTTTTATCATGTAACCTACTGGGTATAATGACAGTAAAATTATAAAACCATTTGGATTGTTGACTTTTGGAAAGCAAACAAAAAAAACAAAAAAAAACTACAACATAACAATATTTGTCCTTTCGGGAATTTTGAGAAAACTTTTCAATATTAATTTGCAATTGGTTTGGTCATCGGAAAATTGTGGGAAAGGTTTTACCTGAACGATTCAACTTGAATATCAACAGTAGTACGTTGGCATCTTAAACCATTGACAATATGATTTGATCGATATGTAATGTTTAATGCGCAAATGAAGGACTGATGCGAGATACTAGCTTTCCATAATTGTATTGAGTAATGCACTTTTTGTTATTGTCTATTACATATATTTTGATATTTTCGATGAACAAACAATTTGACATGACGTTAGGTCGAATCAGAGTGGAAAAGTAATCTCTTTGTTGTGATCATTTACATGTCAGTTTGTATATTTTTGTAATCAGACGGTCGGCTTCAGATTTAATTCCTGAGTTCTAATCCAGTAAGATGCTAGGCAAATCTATCTGCGGTAGAGAACTGTTCTTCGTGCAGTAAGGTTTGAGTTCAATACTACCCTGCTGAAATTCAGTGCAGTACAGCCCTGGGTTCGATAGTTTCAGTTGATACTCACATGTTACCATTATACATAGCCACAATGGGCTTTTTTCTTCCCTATCAGCCGTGATATAAGTGAAATACTCCTGTAAGACCTCAGATTTGGCATGTAAGCTTAATATGGTTTAGCCAACACAATCGCAGCAGCGTATCTTTCCTTGGGGAAGAAGCTAGTCATGATGGCATTGTTATATTTAAACTTGTATGTTTATGTATGATCATTATATTAAAAATTAGACAAGGACAATCATCGTTTTTCTTTGGGAATATATGTGCATAATGTGCGATGATTATAGGCCTAAAATAATGTACAATCTAACATTGTAACAGGTCTTTGATATAGTAAAGCGTGAACCCTTCAAAACTGAAATCCTATAATTTCAAATTGAAAATTTCTTGAACAGGTTTTGAATTTAGATTCAGTCGGTAAAGAAATCATTTAGCGAATACTCTTATAACAAAATTACTAGCTTATCAGCAGAAAAAAATGAACCATATATCAACAAGCATAATGTACATATTGTACTGTAATCACGTTCAAACACCAACCTTACAGATCGATGTTCGATCGCCTGTCACATGGCAAATTTAACTGTTAAAATGATATTGTTACAGCACATTATAAAGTTGTAATGAAGACACTGCTTCATAGCCCTGTAAAGTACAAGGTGAAGGAATTGCACCAGACTCCCTTACTATCAACTACATGAAGAGAATTGATATGTGGAGTCGTAAGGAAGATGGATTTTTTTGGATAACAATAATGAAAATCCTGTTTTTGATAATGATAATGATAATGATAATGATAATGGGTTTGTTGAGCGCTCAATTCACAAGTCATAACTTGTTAACGATGCTTGAGCATGTCTAGAGGTGGTAGAGTTCAGAGAAGAGGAAGGTTTTCAGTTAAAATCGGAAGGATGTGATATCCTGTGTACATGTGAGCTTGTATGAATAGAGTTCCACAATACCTCCACTCTTCGAACATGTATATAATCTATTGTAATCTGATCACGTTTGCATTGATATACAACCGGTTATTTAGTACTACAATACACACTGTTTCCTGATCTTGCCTTTAAAGGTAATACACATCCGCAGAATTATGTTTTAAGGACACGTTATAGTTATTACATATATTAATTCATGTCAGCAAGAATCAAATAGATTTTAAAATAGTTTCAAGATAAAGGGCTTCATATCGTTTTATTGCATCAGACTCCGAGATGCTATGAACACCCCTGGGGACGTAAGTACAACTTTACTCCATTACCGGGCAAAACTCTCTGACTCACGGTGATATAATCATCGCACAAATTGCAACTTAACTGACCAACCATTGTTTTGTTATTGTGCTGTACCAGATTACCAAACTCTTTGTGCGATAATCATGACATCAATTAACTGAACAACCACTGTTTTGTTCTTCACTGCACCAGACTGTATGACTCCCGGTGAGTTCACCAAAGCACCTGCTCGGAGTATTGATCATATAATCATAGTTTACCAACCTTTGAAAGAAGTTATTTAGATTGCCATCAGCGTAGCAATCCGGGTGCTCTGTCCACCAAACAACAATAGCCTTTATACCAGTCTCAGTCATTGAGGATACTAAACAGCTTTCCATTTAATTCAATTGTTATTACACTAGTTAATGATTCTGTATGAAACTAGCGAAATAAAATTGGACGAAGCTTAGTATACTTGTATTACTCGTTCACATTAATCAAGCGAAGAATTTGACAATGTGATTAAACTATAGATCTCCACGTTTCCACCATTGTGAAGTTGGTACTTAGAGTTTGACGTTGCAAATGCAAACTAGTATGACGTCATCTTGCAGCAGTATAACATTAGTTTAACATTGTCGCACAAGTATCACACTGTTATAATTTCCAGAGTTTAAACTTTTTGAAGAAAATCTTTTCTTAGAATTGCAGATGTATCTTATATTCTAGCATCAAACAGATATTTGATATTCTAATAGACAATATTCTTAAACCCAGAAGATTAGAAGGTGTGAGATTTTCTTTTGATTAAAAGTAAATACCGAAGTAAAGACACAAAAACTAATATTTGCAATGAATATTAAAGCCGTATGGTTTTCTGAAACACTGATATTTATGAGGAAAAGAAAACTTAATACAATCACTACATATAGTCATTTACACTTGTAGAAGATCATTGGCCTTACCATATTATTTCTTCAGGGCATGTCTATGTCATAGCTCTAAGAAGTCAACCACTCGTGTATATACCCTTGATTTGAGGTAATCTCCTACCTCGTACCTCGCTATATTTGATCGGAGTTTTATACAGACATAATGATACATGTAGTTAGAAGGTTGCCTGTTTGTGCTGTGGTGATCAAATGCTATTTTTGACATTGATAACATGCGATTGTTTGATGACAGATTCGTTTACGTGATACATACGTTTTATTGATAATGTTTCTATTTGATGAAGTGTGGGTGTTTGAACATCTTAAATGAAATTCCACATGTGTAGATTGTATTGTGTATTTTCAATCTGTCTCATTTAAATCCCCCTGCATATTACTGCTTAAAACGAGCATTCTGTGTAGTTTTGTCATACATAGTGAAGTTAGATGAATAGACACGATATGCAATCACTATATGATGTATGGAAGTTTTGTTTCTGCTTTTTTGCAATATTAATGAAACATTATTCATCGATTTCATTAATCAGACTTAAGCACAGATCAAAGAATCCAAATAATTATTTTAAATAATATTTCTGCAATATACAACTTAATAAGAAAAGGAACAAAAAGTGATTTGATCAAAACATTTAGGGTTTTAAATTTTACAAATTGTACAACTATAATCACCACTAACTTCATTCCTACAATGTGATTGTATAAACAATTCTGCTTTTAAATATATATTGAAATTTATAGTCATGGGTGCATATTCTTTCGCGAACAAGTTAATGTACACATTTTCGGTCAAGCTCATTCAGAATAGAAACATTGTTTTAATGTTTGAATGATCATGTTTATAAAAAAAACGTAACTTGAATTTTATAACAGAAAACAATTTTATGAATCCATATGATAAATGCAGTAACATCAGTTTATTACATATATATATATATATATATATATATATATATATATATATATATATGTTATCATCAGTCTATGAACACCCCGCGACTCTATCAAACCTTGCCTGAACTATAACACTTTGATTTAATCGCACAGGACCAGACCAGTGTTTTAACGACGACCAAATTGCAACCTAACTGAATATCCACTGTTTTATATTTCACTGCACCAGATTGTCCGACTCCCAGTTATAAACCTGGCACATCAATAGTGACTTGATGACAACTTCCCTGGACAACCCACTGCTTTATTACATTAGACTGTCTGACTCTCAGTGAGACTACCACGCACCTTCTGACAGTAATGTGTGATGATCATTGGGTCGTTGAGGTTTTGACTATTGGAGGTTGAAATATTAAACCATAAAGTCCTCTGATTATTCAGCAATCATCGATCAACTCAGGAAAATTCCAGGAACGTGTTACAATGTTTAAACAATGGTAATATTTATTAAAATATTAAGCCATTCCAGGAAAATTGAAAATGTTGGTTATGAACTTTTTGGTTATGAACATACCCCTCTTATGACAGCTTGTGTTTGATCCGATTTTCCAGCTGAGTCAGTTTCAATTTTATCTTATGAGAAAACATGAGGACATTCATTTTGAACTAGATAGAGAGCCAGAGTGTAAATATACCTATGGAAAACAGTTAAGCACAATCACGTTTTTCCAATGGCAAACTTTGTCTGATAAGAGATACAACAATATTTCAGTAAAAGTAACCATATGGAATAACAGAATCATAAGTTTCAGAAATGAAAATTCATTCAGATAGCGTTTCTCTTCTTTTGAATATTTTCAATTATTCAGTTTGGTATTTTTGTCTAAAACAAACAAGCTACCTTATACTGAGAAATGAAGTGAATATTGGTTGATGTAAAATGAGTAATTCCAATCTTTCAAATCAACTGGTCAAACTTCAGTATCTGACTTCTCATCAAAAGTCAGTGGTAACAGCACTATATGTTAACTGTAATGACCCCTCTAAAACAAAGAAACTTTTAATTAACGGTGCGACTGGAAGCATTAAAAATGCATTCATAAATCGTATTTTTAAAGCCTTTTTACCAGTATTTTCCCCTCTTGGATTTGGAAGTTTAAGTGTACTTGAGATTTAAAATCTTAGCTTTGTCACAGCCAATGTCCAAGTCATACATTTCAGCTCTAGCCAAATTTCGACTTTTGTTAGTATGGATAACCGGACATTATGAATACCGTCTCTTGTTCAACTGTTCTAATAATGTGGAAGATAAGCTACATGTACTTATATTATTCACTGTCCACTATATGCAGATATCCATTATATTCTTTTTAATATACGTGAGAAGGTTGTTACTGGTTTTAATGTGTTGAAGAATAGATAGATTTTGACAACAAATCTACGTGGCACCAGGATATGTTATTATACCACCAATGTCTGCCATGATATATTGTTTCTTAGACATTGGACGCTATATGGATTAATTGTATATGTTTGTAAAATCCTTTTTTACCATTATGTTAAACATGTTATAACTATAAGCTTATTTTATGATAATAGTGTCTCAGAGCTTCTTTTAAGAGTGGTTCTGATGTTGTTGTATGAATGTTTTAAAAATCACAATGATTAATTCAATTATTGTCTGTCTGTATACAAGGATAATATAAATAAGAACATGTCAAAGACTATAAATTGCTATATTATCGTAAAATAAAATGGCCTATTTCAAAATGATCAGTAAAACAATTTGAGGAATCATCTAATATTTCAAAAGAAAGAAGCAAAGCAATATGAACTAATTTAAAATTTATTATTTGAAGTTATGAAGATAAACATCAATGAAAACAAATGCCCACGTTAAAAGCAAGTTGTTTTTTACATTAAGAGAACTTAATGTTATAGCTCATCAGAATGTGAGTTTTTGGAATGCCCTTTGAAAACTTCAGTCATGCGAAATAATGAATGTGATTGTGTCTAATTTAATGCACGAAATAATGGGAAATATAATATTTATCTAATTTCATGCGCATATGAATTTGATTTAGTTGGGTTTTGTGCACGCCTTGTGGTTGTTTGCTTTAAAACTTAATATTACAGCCGTTATCTACATTTTACAATTGCAAATATTATAGAGAATTCAACTTTTTCATGTGATTTGTTTTTCAAACTAAGTTTAACTTGTGAATTTACTAGATTAGACGATATCCACATCACACAATTGTTATATTAAGGTCCGTTCACACCGTGTGATTCATAAACTTGGTGTCTAAATCTACTAACATAATTTAACAGGTCAAAGGTCAAATGTATACACGACCTACTTTCGCAAAATCCCATTCAACAAATCCGAACATTGTTTACCTGGCGTCGAATGGCATCAATACGTGCTTACAATAGTAGGTCAGGTTTTATTTAAATATTCAGGACCCAATTATTGGACACAGCACTTTTGTTTTAACAAGGTCAATGATCCAAGGTCAAAATGATTGTAGATTTGTTCTAAAATCAAATAAAAAAAGTCAATGCACATAGACAAACATTACATAGCAAGTAGCTTCGTTTGTGCAAAATTAATGTTATTGTGTAGGCAACCGACGCGCCTTATGATAATTATAAATGTGATGAACATACTTGTTAAGAACATAACCTACGTTTACTGTAAATGAAATTACTCAAATCTATTATCAAATGTTTTTCAAAAGCCCTTATTTCAACAATGACACAATCATGATGAAAATATTATTAACCTTGTGTGTTTCTGTATCTATAATATCATACATTTGGAATAAAAAGGCTCGCATAATACACTTTTTATTAAAAAAAACTAATATTAATGATACGGGAAAACAATTTGTTAATAATATATATATATATATATATATATATATATATATATATATATATATATATATATATATATATATATATATATATATATATAAATGAGTCGTTTCTCACGTGAAGTAAGGTTATATATAGAAAAGAGTAAACATCAGATGGGTTTGACTGGATCAATCTTCTTTAATACGATGAGCTCATTTCGACCAGTATATCGGTCTTTTCAAGTATGTCTTGACACATACTTGAAAAGACCGATAAGAGAACAATTTGAGGAATCATCTAATATTTCAAAAGAAAGAAGCAAAGCAATATGAACTAATTTAAAATTTATTATTTGAAGTTATGAAGATAAACATCAATGAAAACAAATGCCCACGTTAAAAGCAAGTTGTTTTTGACAAAACTTGAAAAGGCCGATATACTGGTCGAAATGAGCTCATCGTATTAAAGAAGATTGATCCAGTCAAACCCATCTGATGTTTACTCTTTTATATATATATATATATATATATATATATATATATATATATATATATATATATATATATATATATATATATATTGAAATAGGTATGTGGTATCAAACGTGGAGAAGTGTATAAGTAAATTTAAATAATACACTGAAGACGTATATCAACTTTCATAATCAATACTTTATATTCCGATATGCATATTTCTGCTTCTTGTTTCGAAGCTTCATCAGGGAATAATTGTTTGAAGCATAGCAGTAGTCTTATAGTCTATGTACAAATGTCTGTCTTGGCAACACAGGTTGCTAATAACGTCAAAGCAATCAACAAGCGTCTTTGAGAGTTATCCCCACTATAATCTGATTGGTTTTAATTGGCCGTGATAGGATTAGGGATTAGGGATTATGGTGTTAACTGCTGTTTAAAAAAAGGTAAATTCAAAATATTTCCTTTTTACGAAATATACAATAATGGAGGTGACATTACGACACAATTAGTAACAAAAGAACAGTATTTCATTTCAAAACTTTCCCCTTCATTAAACAGCAGTTTACACCATAATCCCTAATCCTATCACGGCCAATTAAAACCAATCAGATTATAGTGGGGATAACTCTCAAAGACGCTTGTTGATTGCTTTGACGTTATTAGCAACCTGTGTTGCCAAGACAGACATTTGTACATAGACTATAAGACTACTGCTATGCTTCAAACAATTATTCCCTGATGAAGCTTCGAAACAAGAAGCAGAAATATGCATATCGGAATATAAAGTATTGATTATGAAAGTTGATATACGTCTTCAGTGTATTATTTAAATTTACTTATATATATATATATAACCTGACCATAAAAAAATGACCTTAGTAAAAGTGAAGTATAGTCCTCCCAGGGGATGTTCGTTTTATGCTATCCATTTTAAAGCGTGATAAAGTTCTTCATGAAACTAAGGTTGCATAGTTCCTACACCGAAGTTGTCTGTAAGTTTCACATAACGTAGCTGTCCAAAATCAATAACCCTGTCTCGAAAGGAAAATAAATTTAAATGCTTAAAGCATACTAAACTCTTGATGTGGGACTCGTGTCTGACTACCTTTAATCAATCAATATCACATGTCAGTTCTTATACAAGTGCGACTGAGTGGAATGTTTGGTGAGATAATATCTATGATAAATCACATGTGCATACCAGGGACAACATTTCCATGCATACTGTTCTATAGATAGGCGTTCTGCAATACAAAACCTTTGACGGAAGTATGGAATAAAGGTTCATTCCTCGAGTTTTAAGGATGATAAATAAAGGTGAATTTTAGAAGTAAACTTTGTAAGACTTATTTTGAATAGAACTGTGTTGGTTTCGATACAACGGATCCACAAGTTGAATATTATGAAGCAATTGAATTCACTTTTCCTGTCTCATTGAAACTTGATGAAAAGAAGTTAAACGTACACTTTTACCCTGGGGACCTGAGATTGTCTGACGCGTGTCACACCTCATATTATAAATCAATATCATATATGTAAGTGGAAAGGAATATGTCTCGGTCTGCAGTGTTGAGTGATGCTGAGATCAATGAACGTATTGCACTTGCAGGATGGTTACAGGATGGTGTGTAAATTAATATAGTAAATGAAAGTTATTCTATATGTATAGTCACCTCAAGTAGTTAAACATCATTAGTTCATCGGAAGATTCTACAAGTTATTAAAGAGGACGCTTTTAAAGTTTTTATTTTAATGTTTTGTCTAAATGAAACTAATTTAATGACTGCAATTTAACCCAAACATAAGTTTGATAAATGAAACGAATCGTTTGAAAATGCTTCCTCTGATTATTAAAACCGTAATGCAGTTCGATACTTTCAGACATCTATCACTTTACGAAATTGCGAAACGATTTATTTGATTATTTCAAAACCTTCGGGTAAACACCTTATCTTGTTTTTGTCAGATTTCTGTCACATCGGGCATTTCATAGGACTGCTTGGTGGAGTAAATAAACACAAACGTCAGAACCATCAAACAATGTTTTAGGAGGCTAGCCAATATCTAAAGTAGTGGTTTGTGGAGTTGTCAATTATAAGAGGCTGTAATACCGGATGATAATGTTGTTTCAAAGCCTTTCAGATAAATCTATAAAGTATGTTTCATCCTATATTGTAATGCTTCAAAGGATATGTGATGAGATGATTCCTTATCGAGCTGTCGGTATACAGCGTTTTATAGTTATATATGGCCGCTGAATATGGTAAAATGCCGGAATGTCTCACAAAATGAGGAATGTCTCACAAAATGAAGAACGGTCATCTGGTGAAGCTAATGGTATTACTTGATACTTGATCTGCACAGGGATAAGTTATACATCGAAGACATCTTTTTGGACCCCTAAGGTTATAGCTTTACCAGATATGACAGGTCGTGTGAATCAGTAAATAGTATTCAGTTCTGACAATAATTCATGTCTGTACTACATGTAAACTTCATAAGTTAAGTCATATACTGGTTCTTTTCAATAACACTCCCCAGTTTTCTTAAAATCGTAACTTAAAACATGCACTTTGCCAAATTCTATAAAAAATATTACGATGCAGTATTCTCAATGGGTTAGAAATAAACGTTTATTCGTATTTGTATAATATTTTCCCTATTTCAAACAACACATCAGCAAGAGCATTAACAACCTCATCAATACATTCATATGAATCATGGCCCATTTTAAAAATTATTTTATAATGATGAAAAGGGTTGAATAGACGTTTTAGTTTAAAACAGTTGTGTGGTGTAGTTTGTATATCGAAACGCCGTCGTCGTTTGTATATCGAAACGACGTCGTCTTCAAAGAATAAATAAGTTGTACAGGTATATCTATAAATTGTTTTTATTCTTCACCACCTAAACTTCTAGAATGACGATAAAAAGAAGTGACAGTATTTACTCAGATGATTGGTAAAGACTGATGGTTTGAAGATGAATCTCTGTGATCGTGAATATATTGTTTCAGTTCCATTGTTGTAGACATTTATCAACTGTTTTAAAAACATTTAAATATGCGATCATGTTAATTTAATAAAATGATCCCATCTTTAAAGGCTTTTAAAAAGGTATAAGGTAATTTATAATGTCATTTTGTAAAAAACGTTCGACATTGTTCTTAATAGATTATGTACAAATGCAAATAAACAATGTGTAGGCAGTGTTTACATTATTTAATATGATAAAACTAATAATTAAATTAATTATAATTAAACTATTTGAATATGATACAATATGATTTGCGCAATATTTACAAACTGAAAACGTAACATTCAAAATTTGTATGATCTATTTTTACCAGCATATTCATCATTACAGATGCCAACCCTAAACAACTACATGCGTGAATATTTCTAACATATTGATTCAGCAAAGTCATTGATGAAAAATATAATTTGTAAAATGTTATAATGAGATTTATAAATTGTTTCTCCCCAAGATCAACAAACAAAACAAAACAAAAACAAACAAACAAGACGCAAACCAGAAACTACCGATAACAAGCAAAACAACAAACAACCCTTAACAATTATTTTTAAAGCATACATACATAACCATGAAGTGCTTTCAACATGACATTTTACAGAAATGACAATTACATAAATTTTTTAAGAAGGATACTCAACTGATTAATTATATTTTTTAAATTCTTTTCAATTAACTTGTTATTTGATAACTTTTATGAAACAATACTCGATCGTTCTACTGAGACTGCTTATAACACTGATACAGTAGTGCATATCAAAACCCAATCAATTACTACTATTATAATGTTATTAATTAAGTATTCCGTATAGGCCCAGGTACACGTCCAATACGAAAATACTTAATTAATGACAATTTTATTAATTAACTTCTTTTAATTCTATTTGCACAACACTAGACATATCATTTATATTGAAATAATGAGTATAAACAAGATTGGTGAACAAATAGCACGGGTCAAAGTTATAAAGTGACACCTTCGGGCTTTCACAAAAATGTGCAACTGCGCATGCTCAGACTCATATTGGCCCAGTTTGTCTCGTATTGGCCCAGTTTTTCCCGTATTAGCCCAGTTTCCCCGTATTGGCCCAGTTGTCGAATCATATGGTCTAGGCCGTAAATGCCATATACATGCCATAACATTGATAGTTAATTAATAATACACTGTTCTCTTCTTTTTTCCACTGACGTTTGTTAAATGAGTTTCATCATTCGTAGATATAAGGCAATGCGTTAGTCCGGTTTGTTATGTTTGTATGGTGACGTATAGATGTACATTCTTCAGAAATTCATTACTTGTCTACATCACTAGATTAGATAAACATGTCATTTGTTAAGTAAAATGTATTTAAGAAAACTTATTTTCAATTTGTCATATCATTATTTTCGTGTTTTACGTGACATGGACTGATTTTAACTGTAAATAGCGGGCCTTCATGACGTCATAACATTGACTTTTGACGATTGCCTCATGCGATTAGTAATAGGTTGAAGTTCACATTCGGTGTTCTTCATAATCATATATTTGGTTTTGATTTGTGCCAAAATATCATATGTGCTCTTTCAGTTAATATTACGTCAATCAACTTGCCTATTCATCTGCAAACGCAAATATGTGCTAATTACTGTTTTTGATGAAAATCGAGCAATATCTTTATACATGCATAAACACGAACACAACAAGTTCCATTTACACACACAGTCGGTTTCTGCTGTAGACAAGTTTCAGACGAAATGACGCTAGCCAGTCGTTGTGTATTGTCCGATTTTTTTCCCTAAAAAATCAGAAATGATTGCTTTCAACTTGAGCATTAATCAGTTTTCCTCGATATTATAACACCATTTATAAATGTTTGACAAACGTGACTCCAACATACGTAATCATCCTTTTAAAGCTTTACTGATTCGATCACCATTACAACGACAATGTTCGTCATCAGTCAGTACTTATTGATATAATAACGCCATTTACACACACTTAACATACAAGACACTGAATGTCCTTTTAATCATAAAATATCGATTAAGTTTATTGTCACTGTAGTCAGATATATATTTTATGTCACTGATGGAATGAAGTATTTCACTCTGAAATCAAATAATTCTCCAATTCATAGACTTTAATCGCATTGTATATGAATAGATATAGTGCAATATTGCAAACAGCTGTGATGAAAACGTATACAAGGGAGGCCCACTTTGAAGAAAGGCATAGCGGAATGTTGCAGTACAAGGTAGTCAGTTTCATTCTCCCACTGTACATTCTGATTCTGTTCTCTTTCAATTGAACTTGGATGTCACGCCTTGCCCGTTCTCTGAAGTAGGTCGGACAAAACAGCTTCAGAAAGGCAACTCTGAATGGTCGATAAGTTGCAGCATAGATGAAGACATTCCACAGACTGTTGGACAAAATGCAAGTCATTGCTACTCGCGACAATACATAGATGCCCATCTCCGTTATAAGACTGTCCACAACATAAATAGCTAATGGAATGTAACACAAAATGTAAACTATAGTAGAAAGGTACATGGTGTATGTGAAAGGTGCTGAACCACCCCTTGGCCTACCTGTTTTGTTCAAATCCAGGCGAATTCTTACGAGAAGAACAAGGATGGTTGTAAATGTGATCAGAGAAAATCCTCTTAAAACGGATATTTTCATAGTAGAATTGGAGAAAGTAACAATACCCAAAGCCTTGTTGTTACCTCCATCATTTGTGTGACTTTGAAATATGCAGAGACGAATAATATATTAATATTGACAAGAAGTCCGCAGGTGACTGCAAATGTGAAGCTCTTTGGTGACATGATTCGGTGGTAATGTAAAGGCCAACGGACAGAAATGTACCTGTCCACAAGAGCACAGGATGTTGAGAACGTTTTGAATCAAAATGAACGTCAACAGTGTTGCAGCAGATCGTCTGTATATATCCGGGCAAACAAAATGATTCACAATCTTAGATGGCACAATGAATACCAGAATGTATAACCCTAAAGCAAGATCCCATGAAGCCATAAAAGCAATATTCCATAATGTCGTGAGGTGGAGTTGCTTTGACTTGACAATGGCGATGATGACGATGGTGTTACTGAACAGAACAAGAAAAGCGAACACAGAATACAGAACCACAAACACGACGTCTGCCTGTTCCAACATCGTCGTATCTTTGTGAAAAGCAGTTTGCTATAGCTTATCTATCCCTACTTATTATTACTACTGATATTCTTTTCCAAGTTTTAACAAATCACATTTAAGTTAGAAATCGTACACTTATTGATAGATGGTATAACTGGCCATAATGAGATAGATCAACTTTATTTCCTCCAAAAAAATGAAGATTGTTACATATCAAAGCAACATCACAAGTTAAATGTACAGTGAATCAATGAACAATTAATTTTGAAAACAATCGAGAGTGACAGACAGTCATAAAGTCTGACACTAATATCATCACCTTCTCCCATTCTGTCATATTTAATTTTCCCAGTGATGTACAGGAACCACCAAGCAAATCAACAATAATATCATCATCATCATTTTCACAAAATTCAACAAAATCAGATATTGGAATGATATGACAAATCCTTTCAAACATGTCATTTCTTAAATCATTAAAAACTGTACATGATAAATTAGTATAACATGTTTAACAATATCACAAGCTACAATTCCTCATATACACTCTCTGGATTCAATCTTTGTACAGCTAACATGAATAATACGAGAGATATTGAAAAAGTTATGCTTATTGATTAAGGCAAGCTCCCAGAGTCTGCTGGGTTTACAAGGCTCTCGGATTAGGTGATATCTAGATAGATCCTCTCTCACTGCTATCTGATGACACAGCAACCTCTCATAATATTGACAAATTTAAGATTTAACAATATCAGTCCATTTTCCTTTAGAGCATGAAACACCTGTTGTGATATATGTGTCAAGAACGCCAAACAAATTGTACCTGTCTAAAAGTGAAACCATGTACAAAATAGGTGACTGGGATTTACCGATGTTGGCCACACACCTACATTCAAAGAGACGATGAAGGAATAATTGCTTAACAGAATAGACATAGTCTAGACGACATAATCTACCAAACAGAAGCAAACATGCTTTTTCTATATACCCTTGAACCGGCAGTAAACCCAGAGTATCTAAAACCACAGGAAACGCAGTGCGTTTGGGCAGACCCTGTATCTTTTTGCAGAATTACCTCTGCACCGACTCCAATATCTCCAATTCTCTTGATGTTAATCTGCTCCATACTGTACAACCATATAATGCACATGGCAAGATGACATTATTCCATATGCGACAAGCACAGACTGGATTGAGTGAACCATAGCATAGCCCAAGGTCATGATACATATTTACCAGTTTTCGAGCCTTTTGACACGAGGACATGGTTCTATCATACGACCTATTACATGTAGACAAATGAACTCCAGCATACATAACCGATTGCTTTAAGGGGATTGACGTTGATCCAAGATATAAGCTAAGTGGTGTAAGATATCTATCTGCAATGAATACAATCAAGGCACTTTTACTGACGTTAAACTTCAACTTCCACTTCAAGCCATAATCATGCACAATTTCAAGGAGTGCCTGGGAGTTACATGGATTGCTAGAAGTTAAAGTAGTATCATCAGCAAGAAGAATACCTGGACAATGTCCCCATGGAAGCTGGAGACCTAATCCTGAGTTGTCTAAGCTCTGGATCAGGTCGTTGATGTACAAACTAAAAGGCCACGCTGAAATCACTCTCCCCTGTCCAACACCTTGACAAATTCACATCAGATTGATAACCAGCATAAGAAACAGAAGATTGCATTGACAAGTATGAATTTCGAAGCAATCTCCAGATTTTACCTCTGATGCCAAGATTATACAACTTAAGAAACAACCCATCCAGCCAGACACGATCAAATGCCTTTTCGTTATTCAGAAACACACACAAAACTGGAGATTTCCTCTCTCTCAAATGATGTTTTTCATCATTAATCACCAGTCGTTCTCAAACGAAATTAAACCTTGTTTTGAATGTCTTACTTGCGATAAGAGTGATATAATCCAATATGGGTACCAAACCAGATGGTAGATACGGATAATTATTCTTTTCAATCTTATTTTAGTACCAGTCTGCAGACAATTTCATAGAAAACCGTATATAAGGATGGTAGACGAATCCATAATTTATATTCAACTGGTGTAATATAATGTTATGCATAGGAATTTCAAGTGACAACTATGGTTGTTATGCCCACCAATATCACGCTGTAGCTTCAGATATCTCCCGGGAGATGTCAGTTCCAGAAGATCTTATTTTTATGTATCCGTTTTAAACTGGGGTCAATAATAGAATTTGAAAGTATGTAAAACATGGATGATTTTGGGCGTAAAAGTGTTTCTCCATTCCAAGCCGAATGTCAATGTTAAACAATTAAACTGTTGCGAGAAAGAGTTGACCCAACATGAGAGTCATTGGAAAGATATGCTTATATCCTAACACATCCTATGACATCATTTTGAACACACTTCATTGAGACAATTAGGTTTATAATAATCGTGAATTTTGTCATTTACAAGTGCAACTATCAAGGTAATAGTATACACGTTATTTGATTATAAAGTTTAGTAAACTGGATATGGAATAACACACAACATTCCACAGTTGACAGCAGCTGAGCGAGAGAAAGGGGTATCAGCAGTGTTCGATCTTCAAAAAGACAAAACCCCACATTTAGTCATGATCAATTTTACTCTCACTCGTCACCTACCAGGCATCTATGGGACCATCTAGACAGACAACTTAGATGTCATCAACCAAAATCTGTGAAAAATGATAAACACGCCAATGAAAAAAGAATCAGACATTGGCTGAATCCCTTATTAAGGAACCAGTACACGTAAAAGGAATGTATTCATAACCGTCGCTTTTGCTTTTTTCAGTGCTCTCATGTAGTTAAAGTCTTATAACACATTTGATCGTTTTGTTGTCTTGAATGTTTGAATTCTGAGCGTTGCCACCTACACTGCTGCACTCATTGTAAATTGAATTATTAATTCTTTTCAGTTACTTATTGACACTCTCAAGCTTAAACAATGTTTTTAACTGTTTAAAATACACCACGTAAAAATGAAATTTCGTTAATGGTTCCTTAATGTCATTTAAACATATGAAATTAAGTGCCCTTTTTGATTGATGTTGTATTTCGTTATAACCAACAGTCGTGCTCAAACAAAACATTGTTATGAAATGTATGAATGAATGGAAACATTTACATAATGTATTATTTTCGATAGGAGTGATGGGATCATATAACACATTTTCAATCCCATTTGGCTGCCAAAGCACAGAACATTAATTTATCAAAATAGGCAATTTGGATTTCCTCAGTTTCTAAAGCCTCTTCGGTATTGGATACTATAAAATGTACTTTATGTTACAACATTGAGATATGGATGGTAGGGTAGGATAATTATTCAACCTCATTTGAGTTCCAATTCTACAGACGATTTCATAGAAAGTCGTTGAGCAGTTTTTTTAAAGTTCATCCATGTTGCTAGACGAATACATCATGTCAACGATCCGTGTACATGTAAATTGCTTTAATTATAACAGGATTGTAAAGGTAGTAATAAATACAACATTAATGCCTTAAAATTACTGCTAAAAATCAAAATGGCGGATACCCCAATGGAACCCTTTACACATAGGCCGTACATGAGCTTGAGTCGACGTGTATAGATCTCTGATCACTTCTATATAAATGCACTATCTGAGAATTATCACTGTTATGTTTTTGTGGTAGCTGCATATTTCATTATAATATCAATGTATATATATATATATATATATATATATATATATATACACCGGATAACCGCATGATGCATGATGGATGGATCCCCTCATTGTGTACAGTGACAAGTTTCATGGATCTGTGATTGTGACTGTGAGTTGACTAATATTGAACTTTGCTGCCTATGATATGACATGTTTATGATGCTATCGTAGCCATGTGCCAACAATGAAGATACCTTTCCAGAGACATGAACTCTATACTTTCTATATAACATTTCTGTGATACTAAATATGTGATTGTTGAATTTTGATTGTTTACATTGTGATTGACATTCATATGCTACTGTTGCCTTTATAATTCAATTGCCTTGATGTACTGTGTGGCATTTGTGATTTGGTAAATTAGCTGATTATATTATGGGGCCTTAGTGTAATGAGCTCACGTATCTTTTGTATGTATCTGTGACATCATTTACATGTTTTCATTTTTACTTTGTGATGTTCTTGCCTTCATCCACTTGCATTCATGGGTTAGAGAGTTGATATACCTTATTGATTTGATTTTACCACATCTTTGGAGAAATTCAAAGTTTGTTTACAGTTTGCAATTTTGGAGTTGGTAATATGTGTTTAGTTATTTCAAATAGTTGTTGGCCATTTTCCATTATTTAGTCGGGTTTAGTTCAAGTGCACTTTAGGTCTTAGGTAATAGATGTGTTATCTTTATTTACATTATTTAATCGGTGCGTTACATTAAGTTAATTTTGCATTTGCACATGTATTTGAAGATAAACATACTGTGCGGCATATAACGGAATTATTATAGCTCTAAATTTAATTTTAAGTCGAAGAAGCCAACCAGAAACAACTATTTCGCAAAGTTATGGTAGAATAATTAATATATCCCCATTTAGTCTGTTTTCTTTTCTCTTCTTTCAGTTGGGTCAGGTAATCATTTAAGTTTAAGTCCCACGCATATCACTCATATTCACTTTTCATTTTACATTTTTCATTTGTGTTTGGTCCTGAGCCCCTACATATATATACACTTTGCCCTTCAGTGTTTACACTTCACATCATATTGAGTATTATTCCATTTAGCTAAAATTAGTTAATCATTTTAGCATTGTATGTCATGCACACTAGTTAAAGATGGCACATGTTAGTTAGTTTAGTTTTTTCATTCTTGAATGTTCTCCCTTTTAATATTGTAATCTCTGTGAACATAATATTCAATATGAATATCAGTCCACATCCAGATTAACACTATTGTGGAAGCATTCCATAGAATGGGTTTAAGGCCTCAGGCTTCTACACCTGAGGAGTTGCAGACTTGGTTGCATGATGTAGCTAATTCAAACATGCACCAGTCAGGGGAAACAGCTGCTCGTGTTTATCCTTTAGGCTTACAAAACTCCTTCCTCCCTTTGCTGGTAGTAGTCATTGCACTACATCTTATGACTACTGGCGTTTTGAGGTTGAGTGTCTTCTGTCTTTGAATACTTATCCTCATGATGTCATATATCAGGCAGTGCGACAGTCACTACAAGGGGAGGCAAGTCAGTTGGCTATGGCCCTGGGACCTGGCGTCCCAATAGATAAGCTTCCTTCCAAACTGCAGAGTGTGTTTAGTAACGTGGAGCGAGCAGACTAGCTACTTGCACATTTCTATGCTGCTACTCAGCATGAAGATGAGGATGTGTCAGCCTGGAGTCGACGAGTGGAGCACTTACTGTCGAAAGCAATAGAGAAGAAGCCACTCATTATTGGAACAAGAATCAGATGCTAAGGGATGTGTTCTGGTCAGGCCTCTTGAAAGCCTTCACTTCAACTGATATCAAGGTACAAGTTCGACAGTATCCAAGACTTTGATGAACTTCGTTTTGCGTTGAGACAGGTGAGTTTGAGCACCAGGACACCCCTACCAGAGTTTTCTCACAGATACCCACTTTTGACAGCAATTTTGCCTAAAAAGAAATTTGATAAATGAAGCAGAATGAATTTTTTTGAAAAACCTGTGCCTTTAACGTCACTAAGCTTTTAATCTAACTAATTACATTCATTTCTAAGATTTTATTCATCAGATATTTTTAAAATTTTAAATTTGAACTAATGCCATTTTTTAAAGTCTATAATATTTACTACTTAATATACATGGAACTTCAACAGTAAGTATTTCCACTGCTAGAAAATTGGGGTATCCTGATACAGTATACCTCATGAAACCCTAAGGGTTTAATGAGGTATCCTGCTCAGGATACCCTAAGGGTTTAATGAGGTATCATGATCAGTTTACAGGGAATTTCCTGAGCACAGGATACTTCAGGAAACTCAAGGAAACTCCAGTATATGAACGGAAATTATCAGCGCTATAACATAACGAGGACTTTGTATTTATTCACCAAATATACATAGTCATATTACATTTCATTGTTAAAAATTAAGATAGTGTGTTAAAAATGTGCATTTTGATCTGTTAGTTGAATGCTTGACGGAGCTGGGGGGTGTCATTATTCAAATGAAAAGGGAATTATTTATACATGAGAAGCAGTTTTCAAAATGATTAACTCGCATTTCTAAGAAACAAACTGAAAACTTTGTTTTAAACATTATTTTGTCACTGTTTCATAGAAGTCAGATGCTTGTAAGAGACATCTTGAAAGATTTGATATACGAATGAAGAGGAGGATTTTGCCACATGTCTTGGCAACTTAACAAATAATGATACATTCACTGATTTTACCTTCTTTCTATATTCGTTATGAATATTGAACGATAATGTTACAATTAACAGTTCATTTATTTTCTCAATGATAACATCTAATAACATTTCAGAGGGTAGCAGGATCACGATAAACAAAAGCATATCACTTATTTACTTTGTCAGTATTTATTATAAGGTTTAACAATATACGGTTCAGAAAAACAAAATATATGGACAATCAAATTTATAATAAATATAAATGACGCTCAAATTACAGTCAGCAATTTCATTGATTTCAATATGGTTTGCTGTTACCTAAGAGGTTGGTTGTTGTTTAACTGTCGTCCATTCAGGATAATAAATGTTTTCATTGAATAATATTTGGTAATCAAATCAAGTATCAAATATTAGGAATTAATGAAAGAAGCTTACCTTATCACCGAATCCAACAATATGAATATCCAGATACACAAGAACACAAATTGTAAACTTATAAATCCTTCAATGTTAGAACTTTGAACCACAAGATTGCGAAACTTGTCCTACTTCAACAAAAGTCTTTTCGCAACTGGCAAAGTTTGCAAACAAATTGTTCTCACGATTTCATACTTAATTTAATTTCATTGGTTCCTTGGTTTACCCATTAATTGTCATTGGACAACTAGATTGAGAAAAAATAGTGTTCATGTTGTTACACTCATGACACTGAGACAGAGAGACAGACAATTGTCTCAGTACCACCTGCAATTGTTTATTCAAGTGACACTGACATTATCTGGTCAGGTGGCTTACCGGGAAGCAGACATTTGGTATTACAGTTAAAATCCTTTGATGCTTGAGAGATGATGGCTTGTGTTGTTATAACGGATAAACTTTTTTGATTATACCAATGCTGAACTACTTAACGAAATCGGCCGGTCACTACAGTGACTTAATTGCATTGTCTTAAAGACAGAGCAACACACAGACAAGTAAAAACATGTCATAGAATGAAAATTACATTTTTTATAGCAGTACAACATATTCAGATATAATCAATAAAGCATACTCAACCCCTTTTGATAAAATTAGGTATAGGTTTATATTAGATGGACATGAGTGAAATATCTTGTGTACAATATATTAAGGAAGATATCACTGTATAATATCTACATCACTTGTTCAATGTATTTATTTGCTTGCACAGGTGTCCAATAAATAAACATACCCCGTATCTAGAAACTTTCTAGTGCGTATCTAGAAATTTTCTAGTGCATATCTAGAAACTTTCTAGTGCATATCTAGAAACTTTCTAGTGCATATCTAGAAACTTTCTATCAAACACTTTCTATGTACCATGTACCATGTGCCATCTGGACATATTTTTGCAAATCACTAATCACACTTCATCCTTGGAAACATGACACAAATATTTTTCATAAACCCCAGAGACAACAGTAGGACCCCCATGTTGCATCAACTGTTTTACTACATTTAATCATCCGTAAAATCATGGTGAGACCTGAACGAAATAAAACATTTTGTGTCATTATAACTGTCCATGACCTGTCCATGTGTATGTCACTTTGATTTAACTGTATTTTGTTAGGGAGCAGCATTAACATAAGCATTATTTGCTTGTTTGCCAATCCCGTTTTGTTTTTGAAATAAAAATATGTTTAAACCATATAAAACTGATATCAATATCACGTATAAAAAGGGCGTACTTACTAAATCCTGCGTACCAATGTTCTTGGCCTTTCAAATGTAAAACAGTGATTCACTGCGTTGGTTATGCTATCTTTTTAATAATTTGTATTGAACTAAAGAAGTGTCTCTGGGTTTAAGGTTGTCTGCTTAGCTCAATTCGAGAAATATATTAAGTTTGCCATATTTTGAATCCTTATTTGTAAGTTTATTTTTCAAATGAACAATAAATGTGTCATTTGAATGATGATAACAGTATACATGTAAGTACAGGTAGCAGAGTATTTATAGTAAGGCGTCTCAACGAATATGAATGTATTTGTTCCTAAACTGATTGGAATATCAAATCAAGTGACTGATTTTAATTCATTTGTTGTTACTTACTACATATGAACAGAAACAATATTAATAAATCCGGAGAGACTCACTAATGCAAGACGATTTATAGAAGGAATGGTAGCTGAAAGAGGGCATTTTGTCATAAGCCACTTAATGCATTTTGAAAATGAAGTATTACTTTTTCAGTAAGATGTCATCTTGCATATTGGTTAAAATGTGTATGTGTTTATTTCTATAGATTAAGTAATGAAAGGGGTTGAGTGATGCATGTCAGACATAGGGGCAAGAATGAGCTAAGAAACTTCGTATTGTAAGTGGTTAAGAAACTATAATCCATATCACACGTTGTAAAACCTACCGAATTCTAAATGCCCTATACTCATTTAATAAGAACCATTTTACCATTACCTGTTTCCCGGTTTTTCCTAGCCTAACAATATTGATACAAGTAATGAGCCTACATAAGATGTGTATTTAGATCAAAGGTTAATTGCTTTTTCAGGTTATTAAACATAAGTTCTGATAATTACACTGAGTCAAACATACATTTTCATACTTAATAGTTTTATCACTTTAATCGGGACATTTTGATGGTACCATTTTGATTTTTGTCCTGTAAACCAGAGATTATTAGAGCGTAAAATTAACCTCGCGTTACCGACAATTACTAATGAACTGGTTGTCGGCGGTCAGCTCGTTAAGAGAGATAAAACACTGAGGCCGCCAAAGAGTTTTACGAGACACGCGCATGAACAGCAATGGTGCAATGTATTTCATTTATACGTGTATATCTCTAACTAAACAGTCATGGCTGGTGTATATGATCAGCCAGTTTCCTGTCATCCCAGGTTTTGAGGACACCTGTTCAGCAACTCAAACGTGGTAAGCTGTGGACCCGCCGTTGTGTCATTCATTCAATGGTAAGATTACATAATGAAGTATACAAGATCATTGAAAGAAGAAAATGGTGTATATTTGAAAGATGGTGTTTTGTCAGCCATTTATTTATGTATTTAGGAAAGAAGTTTTATGTCTTCAATAAGCTGATATCTTGATTATCTCATGTAACGCCGATGGAGAGAATTAACATTTGAATTTGAACTGAAAATCACATATTCTAAATGTCCATCAATCATCTACCATGCTTGATTAAACTTATGTCTTATTAACACTGCATGTGCTTATTGCGCAATCAAGATGAAAATTATTACTGAGGGTGATATATGTATGACTTTATATTTGAGAACTTACTTGAGAGCCTACATAAGTTGTAGTCGTTGAACCAAAGTTATTAATCATGTGAGGTTAGAAAAGTAAAACTTCTTATCACTGAGTAGGAATTCGTTTGTTCGTCTAAAATACATAACAGTGATATGGTAGTTCACACATTATTAGTATTTGGCATCTCTCTCAACCACAATTAACTATCAATGAACGTAAATCCCCCACAAAACAATACATCCACAAATTTGTATTTGATTAAAGTTATTTGAATGAGTAGACCTTTGGTCATTTGCATTCATTTGCTCATATTACATTGTTCTTTTATGATAAAACACAGTAAGTATTGGATCCGTTTAATGAGTAGAATTCATTTGTTTATGGGTATTTAAGAAAGCAGTTTGATATAAATATCCAACCAAGAACCCATACACTTAACCAAGGCAATAATATTGTATTTGTGGCGTTTGTCAAGAATCATTCACAAATAAAACGTAGGAAATGTACATTTAGTACCCTACCGAAACATGTTTGAAGGGGTATTGAAACACCAAAACAAACTAAAATACCAAAGTAAAAATAAACATTTTGAAATACATTTCCATACTCAATTATTATCCCTTTAACCTATTTTCAACTCAGTTTTGTAACGCCATCGGAAACTTTGTCTTGAAACCACTAGATCAGTAGCGCGGAACAATAAGCTTGAGCATGAACTGATAAAATACAATCACAGAGGCCGCACAAGAGCTACATAAGAGACAGACGTGTGTACATCAGTGTCGCAATATATTGTTTATATACGTAGACGTATATACAACAACTTAAATCACCGGCTGTTGTACATGACTAGACAGTTTTCGTTCATTGGGAACCACTTGTTATACTCGTGTATCAATGATACCAAAACATGCGTGATTAGCAGGGTATTCAAAGCACTGTCGTGGATCTTCTCTAACTTCATGATACTGCGTAATTAAACACTGGTTTTGATATCGTCAACCTAATCTTATAGTTCTTTAATTGTTACAAACATGACAAATCAAAAGTTACGTATTCATTGCGGTATAGTATGAAAATCAGCGTGTATATAGATTACACTATTGACCAATTGTGAGCGCACGAATATGAAATATAAGCAAATTTGAAAACGTGCATACTATTTATTTCATTACATTTGTTTCGTATTGATAAGTATCCACACTTATACATGAGTGTAAATACGTCTGTGACAATGCCATTAAAACCCTATTTCCACAAAGGTGAAGATTGTTGTATGTCAGTGTCACACAAAAACTGACTTATGGGGCCCTATAAAACATAGTATACAAAAGAATAAACACATATTTAAAAAGAAATACCATAGGATAATGTCAATAACCAAGGGAGACAGTATGAAATATACATGTCGTATCGTATCGATGTTTAAGTTGTAATGTATAATATCATTTAAAACCGTTGCCGTCAAACAATAAGAATCTAACCGTAAAAACATTGATTAAACATCGTATTCATCATAAAATATATATTGCCGTCACACATCCAACAAAAGCCATTTTAGTTTGTGCATATTTAGATAATTATAATCTACAATGTATATGAGAAATAAATGAATATTCAAAACAAAGTACATGTATTGTAAAATTTAAGAATCGACGGAATACTTAATTATCATATTCTATAACATGCAGACACAATTTGGAAATTGCATAGTTACTGGACATTGATTTTGATTTCTCAGTATGGTATAATAAATGTAATTTGTGATGGGATATTTGAAATGAATCAAGTCAATTCAATTCTTTATTATTTATAAGTTGTATCAGTGTATACAGTACAGTATTTTAGTGTCTAATTGCCATCACTCATCCTGTGAGGAGCCCAGTCGCGCTATTAACGAGTTAAATAAAATATGCAAGCCTGGATATACTAGGATATGTGTGTATTGCAAGGGGGCAATCTGTGCGGCTATTACCATAAACCAATTTACGGATGTGTATTGTCGCCAATACTGCTTATTCAATCTGATTAAATTTACACGTGTGTAGTTGACTCAGAGATATATTCAAGTGGTCACTGGAATGTTCAGGAGATACGGTTCACTGACTTCATGGATAAACCCTAAAGTTTCTGAGATTTTTGAAAAAGTGGTATATATTTATTTTGATTTCATTTGAATGAAAACCGGAGAGCATATTGGTTGAAGGCTTATTCAAATTTGATAATTCTGAGGGAAGGAAAATTGTGTGACAAAAGGCTATTCGTAAAAATTGTCCATCAAAATCGTAAGACATCTTGTATAAAACAGAGAGAGACCAGCCGAAATTGTAAACAAATCAAATGATTAAGAACATGTGTAATGTAGATTTTGCATACGCCTCTTCACTGCTGTCAACAATCTAAATCTAAAAATTGGAGACTTATTTCAAGATTAAATAGATAGTGTTCGGATAATGCAAAATTGGTGACTCGATGTTAAAATACAATATTTAATCTTATCTTGAATATATAAATAATCGAAAATGTAATATGTTTACTTGCATCCCCGACAGTATTTTTAGTATTTATTGTAATAGGGGAATTGTTATAACAGTCGCGTAAAACGTAACGCTTTTCAATATCCATCCAGTGGTTCTTGAACATAAATATTGGTTACTAGTAGATGAAGGAGAATGAGTTCTATGGATATACAATTTCTTTAATGCAGGAGTGCGACGTTTCGTGGTAGCTTGATAACAGTTTTAGAAACTCGTTCTCCTTCATATATATATTGAAATTGATTTTAAAATTTTACAAAATTAAGAAAACAATATGTATTGATGACAGCATATAAACATCTTGTTTGCAAATCCTTTTCTATTTACTGAACAAGATATGTTAAACTCTATCCCATAATATTGACATGGATTTGATTATCCGTGAATCGGTATTATGTTTTAAACATATTTATTCATGTTAATTATACATGAATAAGGACATGCAAATAAGCCAAAGGTTTATCTAAATGCCTGTCCTCGTCAAGATACAATACATACAATATAAATACGGATGGCATCATGAATACACACACGCACATTTCATACAGTGATTGCAATGTCAGAACAGTAATGAATTATTAGATCGGTATTATATAGTAAAACAGATATCCACTTGTGTAACTACGTTTAATTTTTCATAGAATACATTATGACAAAGCTAAAGTTGACTTCCCAGATAAACCGTTACCAGATGTTGATTATATGAGTTGACATAAATAAGGCAAGTGGCCCAGATACACTTAGTAATAAGTTCACCAAGCTAGCTGCATAATCAATTTCCTTGCCCCTTATATATTTACATTTACATAAATCATTGTGTGGGTATATATTTCCTCCCTTATGGAAAGAAGTTTCTGTATATCATTTGCACAAGAAAGGCAGTGTAAATGAATATCAAAATTATAGACCTGTAGTATTTCCTTCCTGTATTTGAAAGATGAGTTTTCAAACAGTGTTCAACTTTTTTCGAGACAAAAATGTCAGGGTTTATGCCAGGGGAAAGTAATGCATATCAACTTACATACCTCTATGACATCATAGCAAACGCTTTAGACAATTATTATGTTAATGGATTTAATTTGAAAACCGTTCTTTAAGGTAAAAATGACTTATCTGATGAGACTAACTTAACAATTGTGGATTCTGTTGACACATTTATTGACTTAAGTTAACGTTTCTAAATTTAGAAAGCACTTGAAGTTTAACCAAATGTTATATTTGTTAGCATGCAACACGTACATTTCTTATTTATTATTATTATTTATTTCCAAAAAGAAATCTGGATTGGCGAACAAGCCATAGGCTTATTTCAACGCCGCTCCAGTACAATGAAAGCAAAAGCTGGACGCAGAAACAATATATATGGAATAATTTTTAAGCAAAAGACAAATCAGTTAATCCTCGAATCTGTCTATAATTTTATTCAAGAGTCACTAACATTTAAATCATCCTATTCAGCATGTGTCCTTTTAGATATTTCCGAATTAGTGTTTTGCTTTTTGCCTTTGTGTAATCATTTGATCACTGAATTTGTACATTGATCTTGAATTATAAATTGTACTTTGATATATTTAGTAGAGCGGCACTACATAAGCCAATAAGTCGAAGTATCATCCTTTCAGTGCATTACTGTTTTACCTAAATGGTTATTTTACTAATTTCCTTGTGAAAATTAAATGTTGAAAATTAATGTTATTCTATTACATGTATTCACCTTTATTTAATGTTGTGCTTTCTCAGTTTTGATGAATGAATATGTATTATGTACTGGAGAGGTATTTATAAAGGTGTAATGTATGTGGTTTAAACATATTTATTCATGAAGAATGTGGTTTGGTAAAAAGCAAACTGTTGCTTATATTAACACACGAGAACTGGACATAAAAACAACCAGCTATAACATAATCATATGGTTTAAACTCATTATTATTCAATAAAGAATCTGTGCACATGATTGTTGTTTATGAACATTCTCTACATGTGTAATGTATACATTCATTCTGCTTCGAATCACTACCCGCTCATACATTTTATTGCATCAACATGTATAAATTACTCTGTATGACACATTAATAAACAATATATCTTTCCTCATTTTGAGTGAGACGCTCAGGGTTCATTCATCCATAACAAGGCTACTGGTCACGCATTTAGCATTCCCGGCTAAGAACCTTTTGATCAAAGGGGATCACAGCAGGAGGGCTAATTAGTGTCACAGTGTGTATCCACTGCGATGAGTGAACTGTTCTGCTCTAAAACAGGTTACAGCCCCACAGTCAAGTAACCATCTAATCCCCTCTTAATCCCTGTCAAAACATACAGATGTGTGACAGGGTGAGGTGTCAACATGACACAAGATCAAAGTTAATCTGTTTGTGTTTAAAGATTAAAAAGAACCAAATATTTAAGAATACATTACAAAAACAACTAACAAAAATATATATCATATATCAACATAATATATACTAATATATTATATAATTTGTGACTTTTTTCTTGTAACATGTGTCCCTACATTCAACTCTACACGGCAATATTATAATTGTAAATTAGTTCCTTATTCAGACAGAAAGTAGTTAGCAAACTTTGAAACCGATAATTTAATTTCTTTTCATATTATCAGGTCCTTGTTATAATGATTTCAGGAAAGCTTATATTCAACCTTGATATTTGAATAAAGCTAGTTGTTTAAGAAGTGAAATAAAATTATATTCTCTGCATTGTCCTCAACCTATATGTTTATGATCACTTTGGTTTAAACATATAGCAGACTAGGAGAATTTAACAATAAACTAAAACAAAAAGCCACAATGTTATGTATGTTTGTGCCGTGCCGTGCCTTGTTGGCGTTACCTATATCCAGATATCTATTCTGCTGACATCATAACACCTAGTTTTGTTTGGTGTTTTTGTTTCTTATAATATTACTTGTCTTGTTTTGTTTTGTTGTTGAATTTGTAAATTTATGATATTTTGTAAATTCACCATGACGCATAATGTCCTGTAGTCTGGAGCTGTATTCACTTTAACTTTTAAAGTTCGTTTACCAATCCATTTCATGTATGAAATAAATAAGTTTAAACCATATTTAAACGTATTTTATTTCATAAACATGAAAAAACTATTGGCGAACAAGGCACAATCCGCTCCGGCACATATATATTTTTAAAAATCATATTTTGAAAATCATTCTAAATTATCTAAATAAATATAATGGAACGAAACTGCAACAAATTATCAATTAACACTTATGTACGTATATCTATAGTTTGATTGTCTTGATTTTTCATTTGTTGTTAACATGTTACCAGCTCTTGTGAATTTGTTTATGTTTTATGTAGTGGTGAGGCATTCACATAAGCAGAGTTTTGCTTGTTTGCCAAACCACATTCTTATTGAATAAACATATGTTTAAACCATATATTTTTAAAAAGCTGGTTACAAGATAAATGAGACAGAAAAATGAAAATTAACATTTGTATAACATCAGACATGAATATTGTTATGTTGTTAGGTGTGACTAATAATGAAGTGGGCTGCAGCTCAGAATTTAATCATTAACTACAATAACTTTCAAAGAAACCGGTTGCTTTTACTGATAAACTGATGTAATGAGTTCAAAATATTAGTGTAAGTGGTGTCCTTCAAGGAGCTGTTATCATATGATTTAAACAGTATTTATTTTCCAGATGGTACATGGAAAGGGGGATCGATAAACAGGGTTACCCCTATATAAATATCTCTCCCCGTGATCATATTATACTGTTGTTATGTCCTAGCCTTGATTGTAAAAATACATATTTGATCTTAAATGGTAGTAGCTTCAGCAAGTAAACAGATAGCGAAGTACATGTAAGTTTTCGTTATTGTGACCACATGAAAATCTGGACGTTTCCGAGATATGTGATTTAAACATATTTATTCCATAAATGGATCCGGATTGGCAAACAAGTTGACGCTTATGTCAATGCCGCTCTGGGATACAAAATACATAAAATAAATGTCATGATGAATGTACAATAAATTGTATTACATGTCTGAAAAGAATAATACACCAATTTATGATATATGTCTATTATAACGGTGGGTAATCCATAATCCAGGCTCTTCATTTCTCATAGCAAACGCTTCTTATGAAATATCTATTAAAATGATGTTGTGTTTTTCTACATTCATGTATGTATGATTATATTTATGATGTAATTATCCTGTTTTATGTTCTTTTCGGGAGAAACAGTTATATAGGGAAAACCTGTTTGTTGATTCCCCTGAGTACATGAATAAATATTGTTAAAACCATATAAAATCTGAATAAGTTTATTTCAACATTTACAGGAGAGCTGTAGTCATCTATCAAGAGACATGAGCTTTGCCTCAAGTTGGTACCCATATTGACCACTCTAATTAATCCATCGTTAATCCCTCGTCTGGGTGAATCTTGTTGACACTCTGAGGTGTACAAACTAAACGGGCTCTTTGTTTGTTATTTAACATTGTGTTCATCTCTTGTGAATACCATCCGTGAAATGCAGACGTCTTTGTTAAGTGTCAATTAAGATACTCAGACAATACTAGTAATTCACTTGTGACCAGCTAAGCAGGTGTGAACTAGTCACCTGTAAAAACACACACGGGTGGCTTATGGGCCTTATGTTGCCTGTCAATAGAATCACGTCACAGCCAATGGATGATATACTGTTTTGAGTTATCCAATGAAATCAGTAACTGTTAAGTGAAACACCAATGAGATTTGAGCTGAAATCCGGGATAATCAATTGGGCAAGATGTTAACCATTTATCTCGAGTTACTACACGTGTAAACACCTAAGAGTTTCATCAATGGTGGATACACATGTTGTGTAGTGTTAATACCTGTATTTGATTTGGATATTCATAGTGTTCTTTCGGATGCGCTTTTTTAAAAGGTGAGTTTTAGGTTTTTCATAAATATATCACGATCCAGACAACAATTATAAAAGAACTTGTATAAAGAACTTTAATGCAGGTAACTTAAACTTATGCATTTGATACTGATACATATGATAGGGAAGCAACAATGACAAAGAGCCACACATATCAAACGTGATTTTACACATGCTTCAATGTATAATTTTCTCAATAAAAAGCGTCTACATGAATCTAATGTCGTCTGACAGAAACAACTAATGCCAAAACTGTATGACAGGGTTAAACCTCGTTCGTCTGTGGTATAATTTGCAGTATTATGTGTAATATTTTAAAATTTCTAACAAATTCCGATAGTTTAATATAGTTTCCTGAAGTATCCTGAAGTATTCTGACGTATCCTGAATCATGAAACCCGGAGTATCCAGAACAGGATATTTTTGGATACCCCGAGTATCCTATGGTATACTGATACTGAAATTCGGAGTATCCTGGTCAGGAAACTTCATGAAATCACTTCTGTTTCTCATGTGTTCGTCCCCATTTCTCCTATTAATGAGATGTGTTGTGTATGGAAATTAATATAGTAAAGGAAAATGATACTATATGTAAAGTCACCTCAAGTAATTAAACATCATTGGTTCATCGGAAGATTCTGCAAGTTATTAATGAGGACGCTTTTAAAATAGGTTGTCTTGTCTCAACGTAACTCAACTATTGACTGAAATTGCCTAAACAGAAGTTTGATAAATGAAACGAATCGTTTGGAAATGATTCCTCAGATGTATGAAAACCTTAATGGAGTTCGGTACAATCATACATCAATCAATTTACGAAATTGCGAGAGGATTCATATTATTATTTCAAAATCTTCAGATACACTTCTTAAGTTGTTTTTGTCAGATTTCGGTCACACTGGGCATTAAAGAGGACTACTTTGTGAAGTAAATAAACACAAACGTCAGAATTATCAAACAATGTTTGAGGAGGTAGTGATTTGTGGAGTCCATTATAAGAGGATGTAATACTGGATCATAATGGTGTTTCAAAACCAGATAATTCTATTAAATGTGTTTCATCCTACATTGTAATGCTTCAAATCATATTTGATAGAAAGCTCTAGATTGATCGCGAGCTGCCAGTGTACAGTGTTTTCTAATTATATATGGCCACTGAATATGGTAAAATGCCTGAATGCCTCACAAACTGAAGCATTTTCATCAAGTTATTGAGATTACTTGATAGTTGATCGTCACGAGGATAACAGATTTTCTATGTTATAAATCGAATACTTTTTTAGGACGCCTATGGTCATATCCTTACCAGATATGATAGGTCGTTTTAATCAGTAAATTGCATTCAGTTCTGAAAATTATACATGTCTGTAGTACATTTAAACTTCATATGTTTAGTTTACTGGTTCTTTTCAGTAAAACTTCATTTTCCTAATATGGAAGCTTCATATAGTCAGATTCTATAAAATGTTACGATGTAATATTTTTCACGAGTGAGTAACATTCCTGTAGTAGTTGTAGTTAGTAGTTGTTTGAGCTCTTTCAAACACCACATCAGCAACAGCATTAACAACCTCATCAATAAATTAATTTGAATTATCGCCCATTTGTGTAATCGTTTCAATCAATGTTGCATAGAGCAGAACAATAATCAATCACATACGGCTACATGTGTACATAGGAGGGACACCAAATGAAGAAGGGGTGGAAATACAAATATAAATATCTCAGGGAATCGAACCGGCGAATTATTGGATTCAGACAATCTATCAATTGAGTTAAAGGGACATATTTATATCCCAAGCTAGTAGGAACGCTTTAAACGTGCCACACCAGGATGAAGACTTAGAACAAAATAACGTTTTCGTGCGCCAGACCTAAATATATATAAGCATACTTACCTAACTATATAATGTAACAACGAAGGCGAAGCAGCATGGATACTGTCATATGACGGATAATGGTTCAAATTGTCCGTTGGCTTAAATATGGTTTGTTAAATTTGTAGACTGGCCAACTTTCGATTTCCTGTTGCATTGCAGGATCCACCGTTTCCCATTTACTTTACATGTTATACAAGTAGATAGGTATCATATAGGTGTACATATATGTTTATTTTGTCTCTGGAGCTGATGTTATTATGTTTTCGTCTATTTTAAGAAGAACAAGCACTTGAAGATAAACACATTTTTCCTTTATTATTTAATTAACACAAAAACAATATAAAAAGTGTATACATGGATATTTCTCTAGCAATTGTTCCAAGCGATCATTTTAATTTTGAAATTGAAACGTGTCTTTTTCAAAAACTGTGAATCTGTGAGGAGGAATTAATAATTACCATTATTTATTTATTATATAAACTATTATTTGAATCAATCCGAAACTTTAAATGGTATCACATACCTCAATTGATTTAGATTAATAGAGACAATTTATAGATATACAACTTATGTATGTTTTTAAGACGACGTTTTGATATACAACTACATGTACATCACATAACTGGTTTCCATTCATTCAGCTGTTCAACAGCTGTCGATCAACCCTATTCATTGTGTAAACAACTCATCTCTAGTCTGTTGAAATTGTAATTGTAATTCATGTATATACTGCTACATGTTTGCCCCTTGTTTATCACGTGCTTCACATCGACATTAGTTCCTATGTCGAAACGTGCCTCCAAAGAATAAAGGAGCTGTATATCCATAAATTGTTTCTTTTCTTCATCACCTGAACTTCTATAATGTCAATTAAAGAAGTGACTTTATTTACTCTGTTGCTTGATAAAGACTGATGGTTTGAAGATGTATCTCTAGGATTATTACAGTTCACTAGTATAGATTTTTCAATATCAAAATGAATGGAAGTTTATCAATTACAGTTGTTTGTATTGGAAGGATACAGAACTGATTAATTCTATCTTTAAAACATATTCAATTTACTTATTGTTTGAGAATGTTATTTCAGCAATACTCCTACGTTTTGCTGAATCTGTTATGCTTGGTAACACTCATATAGTAGTGCATATCAATAGTCGATCAATTAGTAGTATTACACGTTTCTCTTTTTGTTTCAACTGACGTTTTGAAAACGAGATCCACCATTTGTATATAAGTGGCATGTGAAAATGTTAGCCCGGTTTGTCACGTTGATTGATATTTGAAACTTCAAACGAACTACATATATAGAAACGAATCATGCTAGAACTTAAATTGTCGAGTGCATTTGGCTACGTAGGCTTGTGATACTGATGGTACAGGTATATATGTATCCTCCCAACTTGGGATACCAATGGGATGGAGTGTATTGAAATGTGCAAGTAAGTTTTATATTTAAATATGAAGTTTGGTAATACCATGTGTTACAGATAATTTAGGTGTAAATATTAAGTGCTTGCAATGACAATGTGAAAATAAGACTAGTTCGTCTCGTTGATTGATATTTGAAACTACAAATGAACTACATATCCAAAAGAAAGTCATCATGCTAGAAGTCAAATTGTAGAGTGCATTTGGCTAATTAGACTTTTGATAATGATAGGATAACAATAGTGTATCTTTCCCTTAACAACTGACAGTATGGAGAAGTATACAAGAAGATTCTTCAGAATTCTTAACTTTACTACATCAATAGATAAGATAACATGGTATTTGTTAAGAACATGGGTTAAGGAAAACTTATATTATATTTAACATTTAATCATGTCAGTGTTATACAGTGATATGGACTTCATAATCTGCCACCGTGACGTCATATCATTGTCTTAATGTGATTAGTAATAGGTTAAAGTCCACATTTAGTTTTTTCGAAATATGTATGTGTCTTTGAATCGTGCCAAAATACCATAACTGCTGATTCAGTTAAAATGATGTCACTCGACTTGCATATTCATCCCCAAATATAAATCTGTGCTAGTTATTGTTTTATGAAATATAATGAAAATCTAGCAACAGCCTTATACATGCATAAGTTGCATATACAGCAAAATTCAACACTTCCATTTGCATACACCGTAGTTATTTGACCTATCGAACATAACCAGACCCAATAAGTAACGGCGTCTGCTTCAGACAAGTTTGAGTCTAATTGATGCTCGTCAGATGCTGTGTATTGTACGAATGTTGTTTATCATAAATCATTGCTTTCAACTTGAGCAACAGTCAGTAATGCTCAATAATGTAACACCAGTTATAAATGTTTGACTCCAACAATACATTGGATGTCCTTTCAATCCTAAAATGTTGGTTAATTATATTGTCACTGCCAATTCATAGACTAAAATTATATTATATGGATATATGTAGTGCAATACAGCTGTGACGAAAATGTATACAAAGGATACCCACTTAGAAGAAAGTCATAGCCGAATGATGAAGTCCAAAGGAATCAGTTTCCTCCTTCCACTGTAAACACATTGACTCTGCTGTTGTGAAATTGGACTTGGATGTCATGCCTTGCACGTTCTCTGAAGTAGGTAAGACAAAACAGCTTCAGAAAAGCATCTCTGAATGGTCGATACGTTGCAGCATAGATGAAGACATTCCACAGACTGTTGGACAATATGCACGTCATTGCTACTTGCGACAAAACATAAGTATCCATCTCCGTTATTAGACTGACCACAACATAGACAGCTAATGGAATGTAACACACAATGTAAACAATAGCAGATAGGTACATGGTGTATGTGAAAGGTGCTGACCCACCCTGTGGTCTTCCTGTATTTGTTTTGTTCAACTCCAGACGAATTCTTACGAGAAGAACAAGGATGGTTGTAAATGTGATCAGAGAAAATCCTCCTAAAACGGACACTTTCATAGTCGAATTTGAGGAAGTAACGATGCCCAAGGCCTTATTGTAGACCCCATCTTTTATTTGAGTTTGAAGTATGCAGAGACGAAGAATGTTGACAAGAAGTCCGCTGGTGACTGCAAAGGTGAATCTCTTTGGTGACATGATTCGGTGGTAATGTAAAGGCCGACGGATAGCAATGTATCTATCCACAAGTGCGATCATGATGTTGAGAATGTTCTGAGTCATAATGAACACCAATAGTGTTACAGCAAACCTTCCGTATATATCCGGGTAAACAAAAGAATTCACAATCTTTGAGGGCACAATGAACACCAGAGCATATAATCCTAAAGCAAGATCCCAGGACGCCATAAATGCAATATTCCATAATGTGGGGAGGTGGAGATGCTTTGACTTGACAATGACGATGATGACGATGGTGTTACTGAACAGAACCAGAACAGCGAATACAGAGTACAGAATCACAAACACAACGTCTGTCTCTTCCAACATCGTCGTCTCTTTGTGAAAAGCAGTTTGCTGTACCTAATCTATCCCTACTAATTACTACTGATATTATTTTCCAAGTTTTAACAAACCACATTCAAACTAGAAATCGTACACTAATTGATGAACGGTATAACTGAACATAAAGTGTAACCTAAGGTTTCAATTGCTAATAAGAATGTAAGTAATGTATACACCTGTGTTCACATACAACCAAGCACTACCACTTTCGTCTGCACCTTTTGTCATCACTGATCTTATTGAGAGATGAGACGAAGAAATAGTATATTTTAGAATTCGTTTTTTGCTTCAAAATGTTTATTATATCTTTCATCTAAACATCTAAGAAAAGTTGCTGGTCACTGACCAGTTTCAAGAGTTATTGACTTTAAGTAATACAATTCAGAATCAGTCATCCCACTTTCAGTAATGGTTGCAAGCACATATTATGTAATGGTTGTTTAATATGGGTAGGATTTTAGTACTCGTAATTTGTGAATTGAGATGTATCATCAAAAGGTATGTTAGATTGTGTGATTTTTGAACATCATCAGACATTCATCGTGACACGTCATCATCAAGTTTAGAACGTATACCAGAAAATTTATTAAAGTCTTCGAGACAATTCATTGACCAACTCAGAATGAACTTAAAAAAAACCACTTAAATAACAAACTGATATAATATATATCTGTGACTGAAACTCTAATATCAATTTTTAATCAATCTGTGTTTGGTTTAATTAATTCAAACAGATTATTCACATTTTGGACTTTGTCCCAGAATAATATTTACGTGGAGTTGATATGCTTCGGGAAAGGATTTAATATATTTAGCAGGGGAAACAAGAGGTGTACAAATGTACATTTCTCAGATTGAATTATCAAAATTGATTAAATCTCATTATATTTTACCGTAATAAACAGTTGGTTTGACTGAATCAGTTAATACCTGACAAAAGAAATGTTTCGTTGTTAACATTAATTAGATTTGACAACAGTGTATACAAAATACATACAGTGATCTAAATCATGCAGACAGTAACATAGGTACATGCTACGTTCCATTTTAATAGTGTAGTATTGTGACAACAGTGTACATAAACAAATGTATGACATACAAACAAGAAGATACATACATTTAAATTTAAACAGTATAAAGGAAGTATCTTAGAATGCAATTAAAACATGCTAGATAAGTGCCATTCTTGATTAGTGCTGTTTTTCATCATTAATCACCAATCCTTCTCAAACAAAACCTTGTTTTGAATGTCTTATTTGCGATTGGAGTGATAGGATATTTTAAAACGCAATATGGGTACCAAAACACATACTATTTAATGAATCATATTGTGTAATGTAGACTTTACGTTTCCATGGTATGTTCTATATTTGATACCATAAACATACTTTATAAAGAAGTTGCGATAGAAGTGGTAGATACGGATAATTATTCTTTTCAATCTTATTTTAGTACCAGTTTGCAGACAATTTCATAGAAAACCCTATATAAGGATGGTAGACGAATCCATCATTTACATTCAACCGGTGTAATATAATGTTGTGCATAGCAATTTCAAGTGCCAACTATGGTCGTTATGCTCACCAATATCACGCTGTAGTTTCAGATATCTCCCGGGAGATGTCAGTCCCAGAAGATCTTATTTTTATGTATCCGTTTTAAACATGGGTCAATAATAGAATTTGATATTATTTAAAACATGGATTATTGTGGGCGTAAAAGTGTTTCTTCCATTCCAAGCCTTATGTCAATGTTAAAAAATGAAACTTTTGCGAGAAAGAGTTGTGCCAACATGAGAGTAGCTCAGCAGTTGACAGCAGCTGAGGGAGAAAAGCCGTTTTCATACAGGGATATCAGCAGTGTTCGATCTTCAAAAAGACAAAACCCCACATTTAGCTGTGATCAAGTTTGCCATTGTGCTGCTCTCACTCGTTACCCACCAAGCATCTCTGGGACCATCTAGACAGACAACTTAGATGTCATTAACCAATATCTGTGAAAAATAATAAACACGCCAATGAAAAAACGAATCAGGCATTGGCTGAATCTCTTATTAAGGAACCAGTACACTTAAAAGGAATATATTAATAACCGTCGCTTTAGCTTGCTTCAGTGCTTTCATGTAGTTAAAGTCTTACAACACATTTGATCGGTTTGATGTCTTGAATTTTTTAATTCTGAGCGTTGTCTCCTACAGTGCATCACTCATTGTAAATTAAGTCATCAATTCTTTTCAGTAACTTATTGGCACTCTCAAGCTTAAACAATGCTTTTAACTGTCTAAAAAACACACCAAGTGAAAATGAAATTTCGTTAGTGGTTCCATAATGTCATTTAAACATATGAAATTACTTGCCCTTCCTGATTGATGTTGTATTTCATTATAAAAAAAACAGTCGTTCTCAAACAAAACATTGTTATGAAATGTATGAATGAATGAAAATATTTACTTAAAGTATTATTTTCGATAGGAGTGATGGGATCGTATAACACTTTTTCAATCCCATTTGGGTGCAAAAGCACAAAACATTCAGTTATAAAAATGGGCAAATTGGAGTTACTCAGTTTCTATAGCTTCCTCGATATTGGATACTATAAAATGTACTTTATGTTACAACATTGAGATATAGATGGTAGGGTCGGATAATTATTCGTTTCAATCTCATTTGAGTTCCAGGTCTACAGACGATTTCATAGAAAGTCGTTGAGGAGGCTTTTCAAAGTTCATCCATGTTGCTAGACGAATACATCATGTCAATGAGCTGTGTACATTGACGTGTTAATGATATCAAGGGACAACTGTTGTGGTTATATTCGCTAATGTAATCTATCTTCTAATAACGGCCCTATAAGATCTTATTTTATGGTATCCGTTATAGAATGAGATCAATAATTGAATACAACATTTTGCAAAACATGGATAATTTAGAACGCAAAACCTTTCTTCGATTCCCAGCCCAATGTGAATGTCGATAATAAAACAGTTACAGGCTATAAGTAGTGAACTGTGTTGCGCTCTCATACCGCCACTACGTCACGCATAATTACATCTAAATTATACGTTTAATTACATCTCAATTATACACACATCCTGCCATGCCATCCTGCCATACCATCACATTCACTTCAATTAACTTCAATTAGAGCTAGCACGACTAAACGTTTCAATAGAGAGGGAAGTAACTCAAACAATTTAGAGCTAGCACAACTAAACGCTTCAGTTCAAGCGTGAGCGAACTAATCCAAACACTGTATTGAAGAAATGGTAAAACGACTCGCATCTCAACAGGGAGTCTACCCTTCAATCACAGCGATGGGGGACCATGCAAATCACGGGCTAATTTCACAAATAAAAGATAACATCTCCTTACTATAAGAATTGACATGATGACCGCTGTCAGAGTTCACCTCTCAGCACATGGAACGACATCTCAACAGGGGATTTACACCTCTCAAACATATCAATGCATCAGTCGAGCAAAATCGTAGATAATTCTTCAAATCGAGGGATAGCGTCTTGCTCTCTCTTACCGACACCACACGACGCTTGAGTCTTACTTTGGTTTGAAATTTATCTCTAATTTGAAATGGCTAAATCAAACAAATCTTCCTTTTTTCAAAGTTTGGGTTTAATCGAGATATCGGAAGTTACCCCTTCAAATCAATCTTATTCAGTAATACAGAATGATAAACTATTTAAGGAGGACGATATCATGAACTCTAATCTGTTTAGGATATTTAATTCTTTACCTTCTCTACTACCTCCCAATAAGGTTAAACGCAGGAGCAAAAAACGAAGAAAGTTGAGGAATTGTCATACTTTAAATAGAGCAAAAAGTGTCTTCACGAAGAGAGAAACAGAAGAAGGAAAGAGAGCTACGTTATTTGAGGAGAGAGAGGAAGGATGAATATGCACGGAGGGACAAGGAAAAAGACTTGAGATACGAAAGGAAAGAGGAATATACACACACGGACAAGGAAAAAGACTTGAGATACGAGAGGAAAGAGGAATATATACGGACGGACATGGAAAAAGACTTGAGATACGAGAGGAAAGAGGAATCTTCACGAACGGAGTCATCTCTACGCAGCACTCTTGTGGTATTGTTAAAGCCTCTAACTTCGGGAGAGTTAATTTACTTGTGAGTATTAATATTAATTAACTTTGATCATATTTTAAGTTGTGAATCACCAATGCGACAAACAAGGTAAGTACCACATTCGCTACTCATACATCCAACTTGAACGCGATTTATTCGATATTAACCAATGCTTGACTTATTATAATTATGGTTGTTGTGACTCGCTAGAAACCCCTCCCGATAATACGTGTGACAAGATGCTCAACGCGTAAATAAACTATCTATGTGCTTACGGGTGTATACGCATCACTTGCGCGCATTGCTTTTGGGTGGGAGGAATTATCTATGGGCTGTGTTCGCTCCGATCGACCTGTTTGGATTTGTCCTGCTTGCCTTCAAATTAATGAGTATTGTTTTTGCGATCTACACTCAACATGTTCCAATTGTGGTGAAGTGGAAGAATCTTGTCTATGTTGCAAGTTTTGTAGAGTGAACCTTGCAGAAAACTGTGATTGTCTCTTTTTATATCACGAGGATATTTGCATCTATAAAGGATGTACTAGAACTCTCTATCAGGAAGGTTGCCTGTGCATTCCTCGATATCGTTTCGATTTTGATATCTGTGAATTGTGTGAATATTTGGTTATAAACTGTAAATGCAACAGTTGTTATTATTGCGGACATACATATATAATCACCAAGCGATGTTTATGCGATGCGCCTCCTGAGGATATAAGATACTATTTCCCAGGATAGGAAGATTAATGATGGATCCTATTGGATTATTTCAATCACCTCGGGTGGTTTCTGTGGACGGCTTGATATCTGCGGGGAAGTCTACCTTAGTTAATTCTTTGTATGAACAATTTGGATATTCTGATTTCTTAAAGGACTCAATTCATCTTTTAGAACCACTTGAATTTTTTAAACATTTTAAATGTGAAGATGGAAAAGAATGGAACCCATTATCAACCTTTTATGAGAATATGCCTGAAAATGCTGCTGCATTTCAGTTACATGTACTAGATAGTTTTGTAAAACAATATTCACAGATCCCATCAACCCCGTATAGGTCTCTACTTATTGAAAGGGGCATGCACTCTAATGTTGTATTTACAAAAACCCTTCACAGTATTGGTCACATAAGCGAATTCACGAAGGATTACATTGTTTCAAAAGTATATAATGTGATGACTACTCCTGAATTTTCAAGATTTCAACCTCAATCAATTTTTTTCTTGGACACTCCGATTGGATTATGTATTGAAAGAAAAAAAAAACGTCAAAGAGTGGAAGAAGAAAATGTGCAATATTTTGCAAACTATCAGGAAAAGTTGAGGATTAATTATATGGAATATTTAGACCAGTTTAAATACAGACATGGGGAGGAATCCGTTTACATAAGCAAGGAAACTGATTTAAAAAACTTACTTTGGAATTGTTTTCTTGGTTGAGCCTCACCTTTAAGAAATAGTTGAAGTTTGCGGGCTACTCTCATATATATATATATATATATATATATTAAGGAATATTATGACAAATATATATTTATTGACGCCTATCCTTTCAAACCACTGCATTCAAACTAGACAGAGTACGCCGTGTTCCTAAACAAGTGCAGCTCACTATCTGCACCGTACGCCGGCTAGTGAGACCCGTTTCCAAAACAAGCACAGCTGTACATTGACCCCGCATCATCAATACGACTTGGATGATGACTACTCACTTGCCCTGCATATGTTAAACTAATATAATATATATATATACTGCTCTGGTTAATCTCTTATTTAGTTTAAAATGTGAAGGATATATTATCTTAATACTAATGTCTTATTGTGTACAATAAACAAGCTGTGATAGTATCAATACGTTAATATAGCTCTCATGAGATAATGATAATGAGACTAGTTTTTTGGATGCATTATCAAGTGAGCATCTAACGGGAAGAACGGGAAGCCATCAGCATGAAGGGGGTGTTTCTTGCAATAATTGCAAATATTCTAGTCAAAGTAGTCATCTCCACGCAAACGTCGGGGTATTGTGTTTTCCCTGATGGCACCGACAAAGACTACATGAAATGCGTGGGCATCGACCCAACGCGCTATTACGAAGAGCGAGGCACCCCGCATCTCGCATGGCCAGCGGTTGTCGCCTGGAGGGGGTGGGATGGTGGAGGGCCCCCGTTGAAATCGCCCGGGACATGTTCCCAATCCTAGAGTTCGTCTCCATCACCGAGACTGATCTTAACTGTGTTGATGTGAGGACTAGGGCAATACTACGTATCAACATGCAAGCGCCTTGTCCGGAAGAGGTATATCACCCAATTTGAACATTAAACATAGTAAATTGACAAAGATGTATTGACATGGGATGAGATTGTTTACATGTTTGTGAGTTACATTACACTAATAGTAGTAGTTATACTCCTTGGTTGTCTTGCTCCAAACACTTAGGTATTATATTATTCATCAATATTATGTAATAAACCGATAATGTCTTGAAGGTAAGTAGGAAAATGACTAACAAATGTTTACGCTATGCTAATTATGCGTTATATTAATTTATGTCTTTATTCTCTTTCAGAACACGAGCATTTCACCTGACTCCCCTCCAACCACCTCACCTCTCAAGGTTGTTATTCTCATTTATTGCATAGTTAATAATATTAGTGCACACAAGTGACTAAATCTGTTAGATCAGCATGTGCTACTAATCCTGTTTATGGTTTATTATGATCAATATTGATTTTATTGTATTAAATATTGCCACTAGTGAAGCATTTAATCATATCATAATAGCTTGCTTACTCCATCAAACATTCGATGTCTGACCGATTAATGTCTTCCATTTTAAGAGTATGATATGTCTCATTTACTCAAAGATTAGTATCACATAGGGCATGCAATAAATGTCACAACACAAATTATATCCCAGTTAACTCATATATTCAGACCGCAACTTCCCACGACCGTCGCACCCCCACAACCACTGCGGACGATACCACCGCTTCCAAGGTGAGTAATTTAATCTACCTCTCCTTGCTATATCTCTATACATTGTTAAGTGTGTATATACTAACTCCCAATAATCACATATCTTTCAACCTCATTGAATGCACATAATAAATGTCACAACACCAAATGATATCACAGTTAACTCATAGATTCAAAACCCAGATAAATATCTTCCATTTCAAGAGTATTATATAATTCTCATTTACTTAAAGATTTTAGTATCCTAGCTTTTTTACTTATAGCATAGGGCAGGCAATAAATGTCACGACACAAAATGATATCACGGTTAACTCATATATTCAGACCGCAACTTCCCACCACCGTCGCACCCCAACAACCACTGCGGACGACACCACCTCTTCCAGGGTGAGTAATTTAATCTACCTTTCCTTGCTACATCTCTATATACATTGTTAAGTGTGTATATACTAACTCCCAATAATCACATATCTTTCAACCTCATTGAATGCTCATAATAAATGTCACGATACCAAATGATATCACAGTTAACTCATATATTCAGACCACCGCATCATCCCATCACCGCCACCCTTCCACAACCCCTGCAGATACCACCGCTGCTGACGACCACACCATTTCTTCGAGGGTGAGTAATTTAATCTACCTTTCCTTGCTATATCTCTATACATTGTTAAGTGTGTATATACTAACTTTCAATAATCACATCTTCAACCTCATTGAATGCACACAATAATGTCACAACATCAAACGATATCACAGTTAACTCATATATTCAGATTGCGACTTCCCACCACATCCGCCATTCCACAACCCCTGCGGATACCACCACTTCCACAACCGCTGCGGGTGAGACACGGGTATCAACTCAGGACCCAAACACTCCCAAAGCAGGTGAGATTCATAAATTTTGAACATTGTAACACATTGTAACCATTCTCCTAATCTTGATGATTTAATATCATACAATAGATATATCAATTTATCTACTTAATGCATTATGTTATGTAGCCTAATTATAGATATTCCTTATGAACATAGATGTAATTAATTATCCATATTCAGAACCCGAAGACACTCTGAAAGGTGAGATGCTGCTGTTGGTAGATGAATATTGTAGAAGAATATTGGTTATATACTAACATTAACCTCCCAACTAATAATCGTTAAGATTAATTGTTCTTGTTTTATTAAACTACTAACTTGGAGTTGCTTTACAATGAGCATAATTTTATATTTCAGATAACGGAAAAGGAAATCCTTGATGAATATTGTAGAAGAATATTGGTTATATACTAACATTAACCTCCTAACTAATAATCGTTAAGATTAATTGTTCTTGTTTATAACTTGGAGTTGCTTTACAATGAGCATAATTTATATTTCAGATAACAGAACGGAAAATCCTTTAACACGGGTAACGACATCTACTGTTAGCTTCACTAGCAGGAAACCATTAAATATTACTAACAGTAATACTGTTATCCCCCCAACTAATTTTGTCATCTCAACTAAAACAACTCTCAACAACATCTCTAACAACCCACTATTTGTGTCTACTAACACAACTGACAATAACAACGTAACATCAAGTTCTGTGGAAACAAAAACTGGTGCTGTACTATCTAATCTACACAATATTCTAGCAAGTAGTAATATTACTTTTGGGTGGTTTGATAAAGATCACCCCATTAATGTTTACAATTTAATAATTGAAATAATAATTATTATCATCATTGTGAGTATTGGCCTAGCATTACTTTTGCGTTATAAGCAATATTTAAAATGTGAGAAGAATACATTCTCACCGGGTGTAGAATTAGAAAGACTACCCCTTCGCAATGATGATATTTCAAATCGATTTATGAATTCTTCAACTGATTCTTTATTTTCTAATGATGATTGTGATAATATAGATGACAACATACCTATTTCCCTAGAAAATGAATATTTAGAACCTCAACATATTTACAGTGATATTAAAGAGTAACAATATATATAGTAGATACATTATATTTCAGGTGAATGGTGGATAATACCAACAGCTCTCATCCCCAGCGTTATAGTTTTATTAATTATTGCTTATTTAGCTAGACGTAGATATAGAAGTCGAAGAGGTTTGCGCAGATTAGGATCAGAGGGTAGTATTGTAGAATTTGAAAGGGGGCTACAACCACCAGCTTTCGCCATGACGGTCAGAAGACGTTCACTTACTCTGATCAGAGAGGAGAATAAAACAGATTAGGGGATAGATATTACAGTTGCCTTAGAGATATTAAGCCCTATTAGTTAAGTGAACCATATCCTTAAATAGAACACTTTTTGTTTCAGATATTCAACAAGAAATTATCACTTTTGCCTTAGCTCTTTTAACTATTTTGATATTTTGGTTGAAAAGGAAATTTTTGTTAATTCTGAATAAGCTTACTGATAGGATTGTAAATTATCTTGATGTTTTAATGCCAGAAGTATCAATAGGGAATTTAAGAATAATTATGAATAGACTGGTAAATTATCTCGATGTTTTAATCCCGCCGCCAATGAAGCCTGCCCTCCCGAGAAGATCCACCAGAGTTAGAAAACCGCCTCAACGTTTGACTTATGATTGATTATTATTACTTATCACTTTCCCCTTATTTCTTACCTGAGGTATTATATTATTAACAGTTCTTCATGCAGTGATGTTATTGAGTATTATTGTTTTAACTTTAGAGTGCATAATGTTCAGTAATTGTTAAAGGATGATATGTTAATTGTTTAATTCACCTTATTTACTCAGCAATAATGTAAGGATAGTTTCATGACCCTTAATTATCTGTAACCAACCCATAGAATATTAAATATCTACCTCAATTTAAACCTTTCAGCATTTTGAAGAGCACCTCATTCTATTCTATTTTATTTCTTATTATTTGAAGTAGTTACTTCTTATATGTAGTGTTTGTAGTTGGATATGTGAAAGATGAGATTATGGACCTCCTCAACGATTGTTGTGAGAGAGATTTTATTTTATTTTATTTTGTTATTTATATATTTTGAGATTACATGTTCAGATGGTAAATGTTTATATCCTTTACATTCCACCTCTGTGCCAATGATCAAAGATGATTATTTAGTAGACGTTTGACTTATGATTGATTATTATTACTTATCACTTTCCCCTTATTTCTTACCTGAGGTATTATTTTATTAACAGTTCTTCTTGCAGTGATGTTATTGAGTATTATTGTTTTAACTTTAGAGTGCATAATGTTCAGTAATTGTTAAAGGATGATATGTTAATTGTTTAATTCACCTTATTTACTCAGCGATAATGTAAGGATAGATTCATGACCCTTAATTATCTGTAACCAACCCATAGAATATTAAATATCTACCACAATTTAAACCTTTCAGCATTTTGAAGAGCACCTCATTCTATTCTATTTTATTTCTTATTATTTGAAGTAGTTACTTCTTATATGTAGTGTTTGTAGTTGGATATGTGAAATATGAGATTATGGACCTCCTCAACGATTGTTGTGAGAGAGATTTTATTTTATTAATTTTTGTTATTTATATATTTTGAGATTACATGTTCAGATGGTAAATGTTTATATCCTTTACATTCCACCTCTGTGCCAATGATCAAAGATGATTATTTAGTAGATAGTTTGTCTGCTATTACTTAACCAATGTGATACCCTTACTCTTCATTATTATTGATGGTTGTGTTTAGCTTTTAGTGTCACTACAGTCAATCAACAGTCTCTCAATCAGTAATGTTGTTATATTTATTAGATGGATAATGTTTATATGTAAATGTTTGAACACTTATATAATATGTTTAATCACCTAATTAATATCTACCTCAATGACTAAACGCCTGCTGATGTGAGATTATTTTTTACGCCCCTCGAATCAGAGAGATCTGAGGGTATATTGTTTTTCTATATAATATGCTTATATTCCATCCAAGTAATATATACCTCTTGACTCAAAAGCATCCAGGGCATTTCTGTTTCACAAACATATCTTGTTTATAAATATATTTGAGATTATATATTTATATGTTTACATTCCATCTCCATATCATTGATCAACATGATTATTTAGCAGATAGTTTGACTGCTATTACTTAACCCATGATACCTCGACATTGTACATGCTGGGCTATATTTCTGCTTTGAGAATAAATAGTAACTTTCTGATTGATTATGCTCTTCATTTACGTGTGCGGTTGCACGACTTTGATTGTGTGTGTGTGTGTGTGTGTGTGTGCGTTTGTAACTGGTGTCAAATGGGGACATTTACATGTATGAAGCCTTTCAAATGCGGACACACGTCAAATGCGGACGTCCGCATTTGAAAAAAAGCTGTAAAAACGTCCAGAACGGTTCCGCAACATGTAAATTTTACTTATTTTTCATATTTGATCAATGTCCACAATTCACCACTTTCAGGTTAACCAACGAGTGTAGCCTGTTTTGGCGCATTATTTGGGTGATACACACCAAGTTCCCGTTTGCTATTTCCTGTACGCTACTGAAGGGAGATAACTGAGTTTAGATAGGGGGCGCTAGTTTCTGTTGAGGCCGTGAAATATTCCGTGGGAAGGTGGGAAAGATCAGCTGAAGATGGCAGGTATCACGCGTGGGAAGGCATTGGTTCGTATGCTTATTTTCTTGCTAATATATTGGTTTGGGACATAGTCTTGTCATGTCAGGTTCTTGTCACCTCATCCTTCGGAAAATGTGTATATGTCTAATAATGTTCTTGAACGACCAGGCGTGTTACAGACTACAGTAGTACAGTGCCGTCGGGTAAAGAATCTAAGATCTAAGATACGCACCTAAATCTTTGAGTTCAATATTTACGCAAGTACCGGGGCGGACAATGAAACTTTAGGATATGATAAAATAGGATGAACAAAGATAAATACAGTAAATACATATGTATATCAATTCAGTTGTTGAAAGGGGATACGGACGAAACGGCAACACGGCAAAACGGCGACAAAATTTGTCTGAAACGGCGACAAATTGGACAGAACGGCGACAGAAATGGGTTGGACTAAACGGCGACACCAAATATTTTATTTTTATATTAATTATTTATGAATTTTGACTGTCGTTGTTCACCAATTGTTCCATTTATTTGTTGTATATTTGTCTGCTGTATATTATATATTCGTATATAACCAAAACAAAACAAATGTAGGGCCTATTACTAATTAGTCTCTAATATTTTATTTTAGACCCATATTCATATTACGAGTGATACCGTATTTCCTCTAATTGGGGCCCGGGCCCTTATTAACATGTTAAGGCTCTTACCCCCCGGCGCTTATTGGAGGCCCGGCTCTTATTTGAGGCCCGGCCCTTATTTCATTATTAGGTTTGACCAATGCACATGATAATATCTGATAACTGACGAAAATGTCTCAGAAAAACACAAACTCCTCGCCATTTGACGTAAACCTAATTTAGAATGGTAGTTTAACCCTCTAAGTCTTAGTACCTGGGAACATATATGGGGAATATTATCTAGTAGGGAGTAATTAATAATGCGATATAAACCGGACCCCTATCAGAGACCTGGCCCTTAATGGAGGCCCGGCTCTTATTCACCTTTAGGTACCTTTACCCCCAGCTGCTATTAGAGGCCCGGCTCCTATTAGAGGAAATACGGTATTTGAATCTCTCATTTCAAGTTCATTTCATTTCAGTTCAAAAGTCAAAAGGGCCGAGTGAAAAATTCACAAGGGCCGAGGAAAAAGGGCCGAAAATAAAAAATATACATATTCATTGTATTCAACCTACATTTGATAGTTGTAATATGTTTACTGTTTACTGTAATGTTTTTTATATGTTTTATTAGAATGTATATATAGATATATTTTACAGTTATGTGTGAATCCATTTTAATGAGCTGATACGATAATAACATATCTGTCTGTAATACGGTTTCAAGGCTTTAAAGATATAGGCCCAACCCTTAAAATGTGATCAACCATGAATACACGATTACTGATTGATTTAATTAATTAACACGGCCAATTGCTAATACCTCGATAGTCGCTAATTAATGTAAACAATAACCGGATTAATTGATAATTGCTTGTGTAAAAGGCATGTTGAGAAGTGTGACTGAAGTATCTATGTTTCGGTTTTCATATCTTTTTCAAGTGACATTGAGTCCGTCTATTTAACTTTTAATTAACAATTAATTAATGACAAACAAAACAATTAATCCAAGGATCAATACAACATCAAAGCATAAGACAGATATATTGGATTATAGTCGTAAGCAATTAAAACATCTCGCGCACATCAGAAATTCTTTATTTAACTATGTAAACTTCGTGAATAAACATCTCAGACATGAAGGATCTAACAATATAACTTATAAAAACTATTTTATACAAAAAGTATTGTCGCCGTTTAGTCCAAATGTGTCGCCGTTTAGTCAAGCGATTTTGGTCTAAAATTTAGTAAGAAATTTGTTTCGCCGTTCTGTCCAGGAGATTTTTTCCATCTGTCGCCGTTCTGTCCAAATTGTCGCCTTTCTGGTTTGTCGCGGTTTTGCCGTGTCGCCGTTCAGTCCAGCACCATTTGAAAGTAATCATTCATACCTTCGAGTTAACTATTTTTATGAGACCTGTTTTCCTGACAGCAAATTCCTTTCACCACGTGTTACCCTCGTGTTACCGTGATATTAAGAAATAAACTAGGCCTATGATAGATCTACCATCTTGAGGGCTCATAATGCCAAACGTCATAAAACGATAGATTAGCTAGTTTTCCAACATTTCATGCCAAATAAACAATTATGTTATTCTTATTTTGCCTTTAGTTGACATTTTTAAAAGAGGTGTACATTTTTACTAATAATTTGCATGGGTGTCTCAGTCTGTCACATATTTTCATGGTATTTGTCTTATTACGACAACACAACCCATTTAGAATTACTACTGTGTACTTTACTGATTTAAAAAACTATGAAGCTATTGTAAAATAAAATTTGCTGCATGTTCATTTTTTTAACATGTTCAGTAAGGTCTGGCACATTGACAAATATTTAGCATAAAATTATCATTTCTGCTGAATGAAAAAAAACTATTCAGGCTACCAAGTGTTTATTTAGGAACAGAAAACTCAATGGCTGTATATATATTTATTATGCTTCAAATTGTTGATAAGCAATACAGTGGCGGATCCAGGATTTTTGAAAGGGGAGGGTTCCCTGAAAATGTTTTTAAGAAAGGGGGGTTTCAACCTTGCTTTTCACCCATTTTACCGGTCTTTTTTGGGAAAAAAATCATTAATAAAGAATCGCCCAAAAGTTCATTAGTGAAAAGCATGAAATATCAATATATTTTCATCACTGAAGTTTGTAGTTGAAGAGATTGGTACAAAGGTGATGTCAGATGATTTAGGAGATAGATGCATTCCGTTTTTGATTTTTGGGTTGTATTTGTGCTTTTTTTACCCCTAAATTTACTTGCAAGCTCGGTTTGAAGTGTTTGATTTAGGGGTAAAAAATCACAACATACAACCCCAAAATCCGAAACGGAATGCATTTATCTCCATTCTAACATGACTAATAAGAAATATAATGAGGAACTTTATTTTGTCTTGCGCAATAGCGAAGTGATAAGGTCAAACCAGTGCAAACGGTTCTGCTCGCATGAGAAGCTGATGCATGGTACGCTTCAGTTGTCAAAGAACACACGTGAAACATACACTCAACATTATTTGAATAAAAAACATTCTAATTAATTTCATTGAGGATAATATCAACAGGTTTCCTATGTTCACGCCGAAATGATTTTCACAGATCTTCCACCCCTAATAAATAGTGTGTACATTGACAACCGAATCAAGGGGCGTTACTCTAAAAGATGTTCTTAACTACCTACCCAAACAAGGGGCGCTACTCTAAATGAAAGCTATATTTGGCGGACATGATGACAGGAAATGTGGTCACTCGTGAACAACAGACAGTGGAATTAGAAAACTTTAACATAATTTGACAATAATGTCGCTTCAGTTCGTTCACTGTGTGAAGCGAGCGACGCGGAGGAGGTGAATCGGTCGCAAATATTAAGAGGTGATTATCGGTCAAATAATTACTCCAAAATCGTTACGAGGAACCAATCAGAAAGCAATATTTTCATTCTAAATTTAGTGTCATGTTAGAATTGATGCTTTGAACCATGCAGATCAACTGATCAACAAAATAACTGCTAACTGATAGGGACCAATGAATGCTAATGGTAAGTGAGAAATGACATTTGTAAATACCACGGTAACTGTCAAGTCGTTACTTTCTTTCTATAACAATGATATCATGATGATAAACAATAGAATCACCATTCTGGGGGATTGGAACATGTCCCAATGCGCCCCAGTCAACATGTCTCAATGCGCCGATTCCTCCCCTTGTATTTTATTAAATTATATTATATTAATGGTTCTATGACATAACCGGGGGCGGGATAGCGCAGTGGTTAGCGCGTTCGGCTTCGGATCAAGAGGTCCGGGGTTCGAATCCCGCCAGGGGCACGGAAACTTTGTCTGCAGTAGAGAACTGTTCTACACGCAGTCAGGTTTGGGTGCAATGCTACACTGAATGTCAGCGCAGTACCACCCATGGTTCGCTAGTTCCAGCCGCTGCTCGCAGGTTTCACCGCAATGCATAGCCACATGGCGTTGCGGGCTTTCTCCCTGCCATAATACTAGCAGCCGCGATGTAAGTGAAATACTCTTGAAAGCGGCGTTAAACCCCACCTCACCTCACCTCACCTCACCTCTATGACATAACCATGTCATGTGGCACATAGATTGTTTCTTTTGGTTGAGTACTTCTAAATAACTTTTGTTTTGAGTTTTATTCACTACATGTATGCATCAAAAGAACAATGAAATATTTGTTCACATGAGGGTTTCTTAATAGGTGTCTGAATTTAACAATGAGGTGCAAAAATCTAATTTTATTTACCACACTGCTAAATTTGTCAGCTGCATCAAGTTTTGCTACAATAAGTGTCTGGATATTATTGATCGATAAATAAGTGTTTTTTGGGCTGTCCCAATGTCCCACAGTCCCAATGCACTCTGCTCACCCCAGATCTCCCAAACTATATGTGCTAGCATAGGGCTGCAACGATTCACTTGTCCTTCGATTCGGTTCGATTTTCGATTCTAGTCACTCGATTCGATTATTTTCGATACAATTAACAGATCTGATAAAATACAATTATTTAGGTATTAAAATGAAAAAAACTGTTACATGACAATGTTATTCTATTGAATTCTGTTGAATTGGTTGCATTGTGTTAATGGATGCAGGTTTGTTCAGTTTGTGTGTGTTAAATCAGAAAGTTTTATACAAATTCTGCCATGTAAATGATATTTGCCATCTCAGTTCGATCTTCGATCAACAAAATTCGATTCGATTCAATTGATTCGGTTCGATTCTGGGTGCATTGAACCGATTTGTTGCAACCCTAGCTAGCAATACCAAACTTCATACACATGTCAACCATGATGCCTAGTTGTGACAGTGTCTTTTGAGGATTCATTTTTTTTCATCTGAATTTAATTTTTGCGGTTTCTATGGAAACGTGACTAAAAAGTGACTCTGATGAAGTCATTTTGTGCGAAGCTGATCTCCCTAACTATATGTGCTAGTTTCACCAAACTTCATACACATATCAACTATGATCCTTAGTTGTGCCTTTTGAGAGTTTTTATTTCACATATCAACTATGATCCTTAGTTGTGCCTTTTGAGAGTTTTTATTTCTGAATTTTAATTTTTGCGGAGCGAGTGACTCTGTGAGGAAGTCATTTTGTGCGGAGCAGATCTCCCAAACAATGTATACATGCTAGCCTCACCAAATTTCATACACATGTCAACTATGATCCATAGTTGTGCCTTTTAAGGGTTAGAACTAATTTTGACTTTCAATTTTGTTGGTTTCCATTGAAACGTGAGGTAATCATTTAATTCATTTTGTGCAGGGCATATCCCCTAAACTATGCATGCTAGCTTCACACACATGTCATACAATGATCCACATGCAGGTTTCCCCTTAACCCCGAAAACTTGAGTATTTGACTCCCAAAATAAGTAAATGACTCCCACTTTTGACAGCAGGGAGTCATTTTGACCCTTACATTTCTAAGCCTTGGGCAAACATTAACTGAAGTTGACCCCCAAAACTATATTTATGACTCCCTTTTTCGATGGCAGGGAGTCATTATGACTCTTCAATTTCTTAGCCTAGGGGAAATCCTGCACATGTTAGCAATGATCCCTAGATGTGCCTTTTGAGGGTTAGGCCTTCATCTGAAATTTATATTTACATTTATTATTAGATATAGACCTATTGATGTTTAATTAGCTTATAATGAAATTCAAAGGGAGAAGCAGGAGTATGTGAGCTTACTGACCTTTGCTTGCTTCTACACTTGTTTCGTATGCAACATTATCATACCGGTATATCTATCCATGATGTGGGGTCTTTTGCATATGTGATAGAGGCTATTATCATATATCTATCCATGATGTGGGGTCTTTTGCATATGTGATAGAGGCTATTATCATATATCTATCAATGATATGGGATGTTTTGCATATGTGATAGAGGTCAGGACACCACACCCATATCGCTGCCCGGTCCGCAAATCCATATCAGCCATATCATCCGGTCCGCAAATCCATATCAATATCAGCCCGGGTTACGTTAGGTCAGAGTGATCTCCCTTTGCTTAGGCCTACATGCGTGAACACAGTAAAGTCACAAGCGAAGCAGTGTCTGAGTAACTAGTTCATTTGAATCCTTTCAGAGTACCCTCCAAACAAGGATGTTGTTGACGCTTTTAATTTATTAAATTAAATATACTTTTAATTTGAATAGGAGGCACGACTCGCATAATTTTAAAAGGAAAATTACCCCCAAAGAACAAATTTTCGCATAACATAAAATTATTATTATTTCTGTAAATATTTTTTCATGTTTTAGAAAAAAGTATGATATATGATAAAAAGGTTACAACATGTCATTTTTCATACCATACCCCATATCAGCCCTCGACCCATATCAGCCCTCTGGCCTGCGGCCCTCGGGCTGATATGGGGTCTCAGGCTGATATGGGGTATGGTATGAAAAATGACATGTTATAACCTCTAAGAACAACGCATCCATATCGGTGCCCGGGCCGCAAATCCATATCAGCCCGGTCCACAAATCCATATCCATATCAGCCCTGGTAACGTTAGGTTAGAGTGATCTCCCTTTGCTCATACCAGCACAGTGTTCACCGTCATAGGCGTGGCAGTGAGAGCACCGATCAGCACTACCAAACAATATGTAATGTTGTTTACGCTTAATATAAATAACTTATATAATTAATCTTTTCATTAACATAATATTTAAATAATACTGTTTATTGGAAAATAAATAAAAGGCACGGCTCAAATAATGTTTTCAAAAACTTATATAGTGGAGGTGTTAGGCCCATTTTTAATTCATCTTGGTGGCCAATTGTCGCATGAAAACATCACTTTCATAATACTTCATTAAACTTGCTTTTGCTCTATTAAAAACTATGATATATGATAAAAAGGTTACAGCATGTCATTTTTCATACCATACCCCATATCATCCCTCGACCCATATCAGCCCTCTGGCCTACGGCCCTCGGGCTGATATGGGAGTCTCGGGCTGATATGAGGTATGGTATGAAAAATGACATGTTATAACCTCTAAATATTTAAGGCGCAGTTAGTCATATTATCTTTTCCTATATTACAGTACAGATCAAAATAAAGATCTTAAAACCATACAAATGAACACTTAATTCATTATTTCTACAATCAATACAAAATTGATAAACTACCAATTAATTAATTGGGTTAACTACACTTAATTTGATTATTCAAGGAAAATTTGGATACCCAATTAGGATGAGCACAAGACGAAGTGTGTACATTACTCAATACACCAAAAGTTATCTGTAGCTCTGGCCTAATATATATATTATACAATCATACTCTAAGCGAAAATACCCATTTAATGGCTGTACATTCTCGGTTCCACATTCTCAAAGCACAACATGATAATTGAAAAGATAACTTTATATGCCCATCTAATCTCAGGATAGTAATGCAGGGTGCAATACGGACGACATCTTCAAATTCTGTATTGCAAACCATATTCCGTATTGTGCGGTTGCTGGTTCTACTTTCTCTAAACTTCGGCATTTCTTGGATATTTCAGTACAAAATAATATTTTTATGCCTCCGAATTGGAGATTCCGTATATTGTTTTTCACCTGTCCGTTTGTCCACAAAAACTTTAACCTTGGTCATTACTTTTGATTGGTCAGAGCTGGGTCTTTGATACTTGACATGTGCATCCCTTGTGATGAGACCTTTCAGATGAGGTCATAATTTTTTACCTTGACCTTAAAGGTCCATCCATTGTGTTGTTTGGGGTCACATATTACAAAAGTTGTAAATAGTGTTACGTTATCGAGAAGTACCGACTGTTACCGAAAACTACCATTTTGATGATATTCGACTTAGTAAATTGACGATATAAAGGTAAAAGTAGTGATTTCTGATCGAAAACCGGACAATGCATCACGTGTGGCGCGCGCCAATGAGTCGAACGTAATTTTGGAATGTTATTTAAAACAGACAAAATAACAAATTTGGGTTTATACTGTTGAATAGGTCATATAACTACTTTGCATGTAAATGGAACGTGCAGTTGCGGTTTCTGCACATGCATAATGATGTTACTCAATTTTAATTGGAAACTAGTAATTATGATATATTTGGCGATTGGGGATACATATGCAAGCTGAGTGAATTTATTTGTATTGTAGACATCACATGTGGTGAGTTGGAACGTATTAAAGTCAAATAAAATTTTATGAAACACCATGGATGTACCTTTAACAGTGCAAGAATTTTAAAAAAAACTTTAACCTTGGCCACAACTTTTGATTCATTGATTGGTCAGCAGTGCTTCAGATTTTTCAAAATTCTTGTAGGTCATAAGGGACCCCTTACTTGGTCATTTTAGGGGTCAATTTCTTTTTGCAGGGATCAAGGGAAAATTATATAAATTTTCCTGGTTAATAAGTAAAGATGAAATTATAATTGCAATACATGTTGCATTATCTTAAATCATGTCATATAAACATACATAATTACCTAAATTTTCCTCTGCATAAGATATGTAAACATAATTTTGTTCTTATTAGAATATATCTTTATGGCTTGGGCCTGAGGGACCAAAGCACATAAAAAAAGATAGGCCATTTATAAAAATCATGGAGGAATTGCCAAGGCCCAATGTCAATCGGAAGCTCTGGGTCAGAGCTAGGTCTTTGATACTTGACATGTGCATCCCTTGTCTTCTTGTGACTTTGGCTAAGAATGCATATGGGGGCTTATACTTTAATTAATGAAAAAGTTAAAAAAGTTGTTACCAACCTCAAGAAAACATCAATTCCGAGGATTTAAAATGAACAAGATGTGTTTGTGAAACAGGAATGACATGACATGACATGATTTAAGATAATGCAACATGTATTGCAATTATAATTTCATCTTTACTTATTAACCAGGAAAATTTATATAATTTTCCCTTGATCCCTGCAAAAAGAAATTGACCCCTCAAATGACCAAGTAAGGGGTCCCTTATGACCTACAAGAATTTTGAAAAATCTGAAGCACTGCTGACCAATCAATGAATCAAAAGTTGTGGCCAAGGTTAAAGTTTTTTTTAAAATTCTTGCACTGTTAAAGGTACATCCATGGTGTTTCATAAAATTTTATTTGACTTTAATACGTTCCAACTCACCACATGTGATGTCTACAATACAAATAAATTCACTCAGCTTGCATATGTATCCCCAATCGCCAAATATATCATAATTACTAGTTTCCAATTAAAATTGAGTAACATCATTATGCATGTGCAGAAACCGCAACTGCACGTTCCATTTACATGCAAAGTAGTTATATGACCTATTCAACAGTATAAACCCAAATTTGTTATTTTGTCTGTTTTAAATAACATTCCAAAATTACGTTCGACTCATTGGCGCGCGCCACACGTGATGCATTGTCCGGTTTTCGATCAGAAATCACTACTTTTACCTTTATATCGTCAATTTACTAAGTCGAATATCATCAAAATGGTAGTTTTCGGTAACAGTCGGTACTTCTCGATAACGTAACACTATTTACAACTTTTGTAATATGTGACCCCAAACAACACAATGGATGGACCTTTAAGGTCAAGGTAAAAAATTATGACCTCATCTGAAAGGTCTCATCACAAGGGATGCACATGTCAAGTATCAAAGACCCAGCTCTGACCAATCAAAAGTAATGACCAAGGTTAAAGTTTTTGTGGACAAACGGACAGGTGAAAAACAATATACGGAATCTCCAATTCGGAGGCATAAAAATATTATTTTGTACTGAAATATCCAAGAAATGCCGAAGTTTAGAGAAAGTAGAACCAGCAACCGCACAATACGGAATATGGTTTGCAATACAGAATTTGAAGATGTCGTCCGTATTGCACCCTGCATTACTATCCTGAGATTAGATGGGCATATAAAGTTATCTTTTCAATTATCATTTTGTGCTTTGAGAATGTGGAACCGAGAATGTACAGCCATTAAATGGGTATTTTCGCTTAGAGTATGATTGTATAATATATATATATTAGGCCAGAGCTACAGATAACTTTTGGTGTATTGAGTAATGTACACACTTCGTCTTGTGCTCATCCTAATTGGGTATCCAAATTTTCCTTGAATAATCAAATTAAGTGTAGTTAACCCAATTAATTAATTGGTAGTTTATCAATTTTGTATTGATTGTAGAAATAATGAATTAAGTGTTCATTTGTATGGTTTTAAGATCTTTATTTTGATCTGTACTGTAATATAGGAAAAGATAATATGACTAACTGCGCCTTAAATATTTAGAGGTTATAACATGTCATTTTTCATACCATACCTCATATCAGCCCGAGACTCCCATATCAGCCCGAGGGCCGTAGGCCAGAGGGCTGATATGGGTCGAGGGATGATATGGGGTATGGTATGAAAAATGACATGCTGTAACCTTTTTATCATATATCATAGTTTTTAATAGAGCAAAAGCAAGTTTAATGAAGTATTATGAAAGTGATGTTTTCATGCGACAATTGGCCACCAAGATGAATTAAAAATGGGCCTAACACCTCCACTATATAAGTTTTTGAAAACATTATTTGAGCTGTGCCTTTTATTTATTTTCCAATAAACAGTATTATTTAAATATTATGTTAATGAAAAGATTAATTATATAAGTTATTTATATTAAGCGTAAACAACATTACATATTGTTTGGTAGTGCTGATCGGTGCTCTCACTGCCACGCCTATGACGGTGAACACTGTGCTGGTATGAGCAAAGGGAGATCACTCTAACCTAACGTTACCAGGGCTGATATGGATATGGATTTGTGGACCGGGCTGATATGGATTTGCGGCCCGGGCACCGATATGGATGCGTTGTTCTTAGAGGTTATAACATGTCATTTTTCATACCATACCCCATATCAGCCTGAGACCCCATATCAGCCCGAGGGCCGCAGGCCAGAGGGCTGATATGGGTCGAGGGCTGATATGGGGTATGGTATGAAAAATGACATGTTGTAACCTTTTTATCATATATCATACTTTTTTCTAAAACATGAAAAAATATTTACAGAAATAATAATAATTTTATGTTATGCGAAAATTTGTTCTTTGGGGGTAATTTTCCTTTTAAAATTATGCGAGTCGTGCCTCCTATTCAAATTAAAAGTATATTTAATTTAATAAATTAAAAGCGTCAACAACATCCTTGTTTGGAGGGTACTCTGAAAGGATTCAAATGAACTAGTTACTCAGACACTGCTTCGCTTGTGACTTTACTGTGTTCACGCATGTAGGCCTAAGCAAAGGGAGATCACTCTGACCTAACGTAACCCGGGCTGTTATTGATATGGATTTGCGGACCGGATGATATGGCTGATATGGATTTGCGGACCGGGCAGCGATATGGGTGTGGTGTCCTGACCTCTATCACATATGCAAAACATCCCATATCATTGATAGATATATGATAATAGCCTCTATCACATATGCAAAAGACCCCACATCATGGATAGATATATGATAATAGCCTCTATCACATATGCAAAAGACCCCACATCATGGATAGATATACCGGTATGATAATGTTGCATACGAAACAAGTGTAGAAGCAAGCAAAGGTCAGTAAGCTCACATACTCCTGCTTCTCCCTTTGAATTTCATTATAAGCTAATTAAACATCAATAGGTCTATATTTAATAATAAATGTAAATATAAATTTCAGATGAAGGCCTAACCCTCAAAAGGCACATCTAGGGATCATTGCTAACATGTGCAGGATTTCCCCTAGGCTAAGAAATTGAAGAGTCATAATGACTCCCTGCCATCGAAAAAGGGAGTCATAAATATAGTTTTGGGGGTCAACTTCAGTTAATGTTTGCCCAAGGCTTAGAAATGTAAGGGTCAAAATGACTCCCTGCTGTCAAAAGTGGGAGTCATTTACTTATTTTGGGAGTCAAATACTCAAGTTTTCGGGGTTAAGGGGAACCCTGCATGTGGATCATTGTATGACATGTGTGTGAAGCTAGCATGCATAGTTTAGGGGATATGCCCTGCACAAAATGAATTAAATGATTACCTCACGTTTCAATGGAAACCAACAAAATTGAAAGTCAAAATTAGTTCTAACCCTTAAAAGGCACAACTATGGATCATAGTTGACATGTGTATGAAATTTGGTGAGGCTAGCATGTATACATAGTTTGGGAGATCTGCTCCGCACAAAATGACTTCCTCACAGAGTCACTCGCTCCGCAAAAAATAAAATTCAGAAATAAAAACTCTCAAAAGGCACAACTAAGGATCATAGTTGATATGTGAAATAAAAACTCTCAAAAGGCACAACTAAGGATCATAGTTGATATGTGTATGAAGTTTGGTGAAACTAGCACATATAGTTAGGGAGATCAGCTTCGCACAAAATGACTTCATCAGAGTCACTTTTTAGTCACGTTTCCATAGAAACCGCAAAAATTAAATTCAGATGAAAAAAAATGAATCCTCAAAAGACACTGTCACAACTAGGCATCATGGTTGACATGTGTATGAAGTTTGGTATTGCTAGCTAGGGTTGCAACAAATCGGTTCAATGCACCCAGAATCGAACCGAATCAATTGAATCGAATCGAATTTTGTTGATCGAAGATCGAACTGAGATGGCAAATATCATTTACATGGCAGAATTTGTATAAAACTTTCTGATTTAACACACACAAACTGAAAAAACCTGCATCCATTAACACAATGCAACCAATTCAACAGAATTCAATAGAATAACATTGTCATGTAACAGTTTTTTTCATTTTAATACCTAAATAATTGTATTTTATCAGATCTGTTAATTGTATCGAAAATAATCGAATCGAGTGACTAGAATCGAAAATCGAACCGAATCGAAGGACAAGTGAATCGTTGCAGCCCTATGCTAGCACATATAGTTTGGGAGATCTGGGGTGAGCAGAGTGCATTGGGACTGTGGGACATTGGGACAGCCCAAAAAACACTTATTTATCGATCAATAATATCCAGACACTTATTGTAGCAAAACTTGATGCAGCTGACAAATTTAGCAGTGTGGTAAATAAAATTAGATTTTTGCACCTCATTGTTAAATTCAGACACCTATTAAGAAACCCTCATGTGAACAAATATTTCATTGTTCTTTTGATGCATACATGTAGTGAATAAAACTCAAAACAAAAGTTATTTAGAAGTACTCAACCAAAAGAAACAATCTATGTGCCACATGACATGGTTATGTCATAGAGGTGAGGTGAGGTGAGGTGGGGTTTAACGCCGCTTTCAAGAGTATTTCACTTACATCGCGGCTGCTAGTATTATGGCAGGGAGAAAGCCCGCAACGCCATGTGGCTATGCATTGCGGTGAAACCTGCGAGCAGCGGCCGGAACTAGCGAACCATGGGTGGTACTGCGCTGACATTCAGTGTAGCATTGCACCCAAACCTGACTGCGTGTAGAACAGTTCTCTACTGCAGACAAAGTTTCCGTGCCCCTGGCGGGATTCGAACCCCGGACCTCTTGATCCGAAGCCGAACGCGCTAACCACTGCGCTATCCCGCCCCCGGTTATGTCATAGAACCATTAATATAATATAATTTAATAAAATACAAGGGGAGGAATCGGCGCATTGAGACATGTTGACTGGGGCGCATTGGGACATGTTCCAATCCCCCAGAATGGTGATTCTATTGTTTATCATCATGATATCATTGTTATAGAAAGAAAGTAACGACTTGACAGTTACCGTGGTATTTACAAATGTCATTTCTCACTTACCATTAGCATTCATTGGTCCCTATCAGTTAGCAGTTATTTTGTTGATCAGTTGATCTGCATGGTTCAAAGCATCAATTCTAACATGACACTAAATTTAGAATGAAAATATTGCTTTCTGATTGGTTCCTCGTAACGATTTTGGAGTAATTATTTGACCGATAATCACCTCTTAATATTTGCGACCGATTCACCTCCTCCGCGTCGCTCGCTTCACACAGTGAACGAACTGAAGCGACATTATTGTCAAATTATGTTAAAGTTTTCTAATTCCACTGTCTGTTGTTCACGAGTGACCACATTTCCTGTCATCATGTCCGCCAAATATAGCTTTCATTTAGAGTAGCGCCCCTTGTTTGGGTAGGTAGTTAAGAACATCTTTTAGAGTAACGCCCCTTGATTCGGTTGTCAATGTACACACTATTTATTAGGGGTGGAAGATCTGTGAAAATCATTTCGGCGTGAACATAGGAAACCTGTTGATATTATCCTCAATGAAATTAATTAGAATGTTTTTTATTCAAATAATGTTGAGTGTATGTTTCACGTGTGTTCTTTGACAACTGAAGCGTACCATGCATCAGCTTCTCATGCGAGCAGAACCGTTTGCACTGGTTTGACCTTATCACTTCGCTATTGCGCAAGACAAAATAAAGTTCCTCATTATATTTCTTATTAGTCATGTTAGAATGGAGATAAATGCATTCCGTTTCGGATTTTGGGGTTGTATGTTGTGATTTTTTACCCCTAAATCAAACACTTCAAACCGAGCTTGCAAGTAAATTTAGGGGTAAAAAAAGCACAAATACAACCCAAAAATCAAAAACGGAATGCATCTATCTCCTAAATCATCTGACATCACCTTTGTACCAATCTCTTCAACTACAAACTTCAGTGATGAAAATATATTGATATTTCATGCTTTTCACTAATGAACTTTTGGGCGATTCTTTATTAATGATTTTTTTCCCAAAAAAGACCGGTAAAATGGGTGAAAAGCAAGGTTGAAACCCCCCTTTCTTAAAAACATTTTCAGGGAACCCTCCCCTTTCAAAAATCCTGGATCCGCCACTGTATTGCTTATCAACAATTTGAAGCATAATAAATATATATACAGCCATTGAGTTTTCTGTTCCTAAATAAACACTTGGTAGCCTGAATAGTTTTTTTTCATTCAGCAGAAATGATAATTTTATGCTAAATATTTGTCAATGTGCCAGACCTTACTGAACATGTTAAAAAAATGAACATGCAGCAAATTTTATTTTACAATAGCTTCATAGTTTTTTAAATCAGTAAAGTACACAGTAGTAATTCTAAATGGGTTGTGTTGTCGTAATAAGACAAATACCATGAAAATATGTGACAGACTGAGACACCCATGCAAATTATTAGTAAAAATGTACACCTCTTTTAAAAATGTCAACTAAAGGCAAAATAAGAATAACATAATTGTTTATTTGGCATGAAATGTTGGAAAACTAGCTAATCTATCGTTTTATGACGTTTGGCATTATGAGCCCTCAAGATGGTAGATCTATCATAGGCCTAGTTTATTTCTTAATATCACGGTAACACGAGGGTAACACGTGGTGAAAGGAATTTGCTGTCAGGAAAACAGGTCTCATAAAAATAGTTAACTCGAAGGTATGAATGATTACTTTCAAATGGTGCTGGACTGAACGGCGACACGGCAAAACCGCGACAAACCAGAAAGGCGACAATTTGGACAGAACGGCGACAGATGGAAAAAATCTCCTGGACAGAACGGCGAAACAAATTTCTTACTAAATTTTAGACCAAAATCGCTTGACTAAACGGCGACACATTTGGACTAAACGGCGACAATACTTTTTGTATAAAATAGTTTTTATAAGTTATATTGTTAGATCCTTCATGTCTGAGATGTTTATTCACGAAGTTTACATAGTTAAATAAAGAATTTCTGATGTGCGCGAGATGTTTTAATTGCTTACGACTATAATCCAATATATCTGTCTTATGCTTTGATGTTGTATTGATCCTTGGATTAATTGTTTTGTTTGTCATTAATTAATTGTTAATTAAAAGTTAAATAGACGGACTCAATGTCACTTGAAAAAGATATGAAAACCGAAACATAGAAACTTCAGTCACACTTCTCAACATGCCTTTTACACAAGCAATTATCAATTAATCCGGTTATTGTTTACATTAATTAGCGACTATCGAGGTATTAGCAATTGGCCGTGTTAATTAATTAAATCAATCAGTAATCGTGTATTCATGGTTGATCACATTTTAAGGGTTGGGCCTATATCTTTAAAGCCTTGAAACCGTATTACAGACAGATATGTTATTATCGTATCAGCTCATTAAAATGGATTCACACATAACTGTAAAATATATCTATATATACATTCTAATAAAACATATAAAAAACATTACAGTAAACAGTAAACATATTACAACTATCAAATGTAGGTTGAATACAATGAATATGTATATTTTTTATTTTCGGCCCTTTTTCCTCGGCCCTTGTGAATTTTTCACTCGGCCCTTTTGACTTTTGAACTGAAATGAAATGAACTTGAAATGAGAGATTCAAATACCGTATTTCCTCTAATAGGAGCCGGGCCTCTAATAGCAGCTGGGGGTAAAGGTACCTAAAGGTGAATAAGAGCCGGGCCTCCATTAAGGGCCAGGTCTCTGATAGGGGTCCGGTTTATATCGCATTATTAATTACTCCCTACTAGATAATATTCCCCATATATGTTCCCAGGTACTAAGACTTAGAGGGTTAAACTACCATTCTAAATTAGGTTTACGTCAAATGGCGAGGAGTTTGTGTTTTTCTGAGACATTTTCGTCAGTTATCAGATATTATCATGTGCATTGGTCAAACCTAATAATGAAATAAGGGCCGGGCCTCAAATAAGAGCCGGGCCTCCAATAAGCGCCGGGGGGTAAGAGCCTTAACATGTTAATAAGGGCCCGGGCCCCAATTAGAGGAAATACGGTATCACTCGTAATATGAATATGGGTCTAAAATAAAATATTAGAGACTAATTAGTAATAGGCCCTACATTTGTTTTGTTTTGGTTATATACGAATATATAATATACAGCAGACAAATATACAACAAATAAATGGAACATTTGGTGAACAACGACAGTCAAAATTCATAAATAATTAATATAAAAATAAAATATTTGGTGTCGCCGTTTAGTCCAACCCATTTCTGTCGCCGTTCTGTCCAATTTGTCGCCGTTTCAGACAAATTTTGTCGCCGTTTTGCCGTGTTGCCGTTTCGTCCGTATCCCCTTTCAACAACTGAATTGATATACATATGTATTTACTGTATTTATCTTTGTTCATCCTATTTTATCATATCCTAAAGTTTCATTGTCCGCCCCGGTACTTGCGTAAATATTGAACTCAAAGATTTAGGTGCGTATCTTAGATCTTAGATTCTTTACCCGACGGCACTGTACTACTGTAGTCTGTAACACGCCTGGTCGTTCAAGAACATTATTAGACATATACACATTTTCCGAAGGATGAGGTGACAAGAACCTGACATGACAAGACTATGTCCCAAACCAATATATTAGCAAGAAAATAAGCATACGAACCAATGCCTTCCCACGCGTGATACCTGCCATCTTCAGCTGATCTTTCCCACCTTCCCACGGAATATTTCACGGCCTCAACAGAAACTAGCGCCCCCTATCTAAACTCAGTTATCTCCCTTCAGTAGCGTACAGGAAATAGCAAACGGGAACTTGGTGTGTATCACCCAAATAATGCGCCAAAACAGGCTACACTCGTTGGTTAACCTGAAAGTGGTGAATTGTGGACATTGATCAAATATGAAAAATAAGTAAAATTTACATGTTGCGGAACCGTTCTGGACGTTTTTACAGCTTTTTTTCAAATGCGGACGTCCGCATTTGACGTGTGTCCGCATTTGAAAGGTTTCATACATGTAAATGTCCCCATTTGACACCAGTTACAAACGCACACACACACACACACACACACACACAATCAAAGTCGTGCAACCGCACACGTAAATGAAGAGCATAATCAATCAGAAAGTTACTATTTATTCTCAAAGCAGAAATATAGCCCAGCATGTACAATGTCGAGGTATCATGGGTTAAGTAATAGCAGTCAAACTATCTGCTAAATAATCATGTTGATCAATGATATGGAGATGGAATGTAAACATATAAATATATAATCTCAAATATATGTATAAACAAGATATGTTTGTGAAACAGAAATGCCCTGGATGCTTTTGAGTCAAGAGGTATATATTACTTGGATGGAATATAAGCATATTATATAGAAAAACAATATACCCTCAGATCTCTCTGATTCGAGGGGCGTAAAAAATAATCTCACATCAGCAGGCGTTTAGTCATTGAGGTAGATATTAATTAGGTGATTAAACATATTATATAAGTGTTCAAACATTTACATATAAACATTATCCATCTAATAAATATAACAACATTACTGATTGAGAGACTGTTGATTGACTGTAGTGACACTAAAAGCTAAACACAACCATCAATAATAATGAAGAGTAAGGGTATCACATTGGTTAAGTAATAGCAGACAAACTATCTACTAAATAATCATCTTTGATCATTGGCACAGAGGTGGAATGTAAAGGATATAAACATTTACCATCTGAACATGTAATCTCAAAATATATAAATAACAAAAATTAATAAAATAAAATCTCTCTCACAACAATCGTTGAGGAGGTCCATAATCTCATCTTTCACATATCCAACTACAAACACTACATATAAGAAGTAACTACTTCAAATAATAAGAAATAAAATAGAATAGAATGAGGTGCTCTTCAAAATGCTGAAAGGTTTAAATTGAGGTAGATATTTAATATTCTATGGGTTGGTTACAGATAATTAAGGGTCATGAATCTATCCTTACATTATTGCTGAGTAAATAAGGTGAATTAAACAATTAACATATCATCCTTTAACAATTACTGAACATTATGCACTCTAAAGTTAAAACAATAATACTCAATAACATCACTGCAAGAAGAACTGTTAATAATATAATACCTCAGGTAAGAAATAAGGGGAAAGTGATAAGTAATAATAATCAATCATAAGTCAAACGTTGAGGCGGTTTTCTAACTCTGGTGGATCTTCTCGGGAGGGCAGGCTTCGTTGGCGGCGGGATTAAAACATCGAGATAATTTACCAGTCTATTCATAATTATTCTTAAATTCCCTATTGGTACTTCTGGCATTAAAACATCAAGATAATTTACAATCCTATCAGTAAGCTTATTCAGAATTAACAAAAATTTCCTTTTCAACCAAAATATCAAAATAGTTAAAAGAGCTAAGGCAAAAGTGATAATTTCTTGTTGAATATCTGAAACAAAAAGTGTTCTATTTAAGGATATGGTTCACTTAACTAATAGGGCTTAATATCTCTAAGGCAACTGTAATATCTATCCCCTAATCTGTTTTATTCTCCTCTCTGATCAGAGTAAGTGAACGTCTTCTGACCGTCATGGCGAAAGCTGGTGGTTGTAGCCCCCTTTCAAATTCTACAATACTACCCTCTGATCCTAATCTGCGCAAACCTCTTCGACTTCTATATCTACGTCTAGCTAAATAAGCAATAATTAATAAAACTATAACGCTGGGGATGAGAGCTGTTGGTATTATCCACCATTCACCTGAAATATAATGTATCTACTATATATATTGTTACTCTTTAATATCACTGTAAATATGTTGAGGTTCTAAATATTCATTTTCTAGGGAAATAGGTATGTTGTCATCTATATTATCACAATCATCATTAGAAAATAAAGAATCAGTTGAAGAATTCATAAATCGATTTGAAATATCATCATTGCGAAGGGGTAGTCTTTCTAATTCTACACCCGGTGAGAATGTATTCTTCTCACATTTTAAATATTGCTTATAACGCAAAAGTAATGCTAGGCCAATACTCACAATGATGATAATAATTATTATTTCAATTATTAAATTGTAAACATTAATGGGGTGATCTTTATCAAACCACCCAAAAGTAATATTACTACTTGCTAGAATATTGTGTAGATTAGATAGTACAGCACCAGTTTTTGTTTCCACAGAACTTGATGTTACGTTGTTATTGTCAGTTGTGTTAGTAGGCACAAATAGTGGGTTGTTAGAGATGTTGTTGAGAGTTGTTTTAGTTGAGATGACAAAATTAGTTGGGGGGATAACAGTATTACTGTTAGTAATATTTAATGGTTTCCTGCTAGTGAAGCTAACAGTAGATGTCGTTACCCTTGTTAAAGGATTTCCCGTTCTGTTATCTGAAATATAAATTATGCTCATTGTAAAGCAACTCCAAGTATAAAACAAGAACAATTAATCTTAACGATTATTAGTTAGGAGGTTAATGTTAGTATATAACCAATATTCTTCTACAATATTCATCAAGGATTTCCTTTTCCGTTATCTGAAATATAAAATTATGCTCATTGTAAAGCAACTCCAAGTTAGTAGTTTAATAAAACAAGAACAATTAATCTTAACGATTATTAGTTGGGAGGTTAATGTTAGTATATAACCAATATTCTTCTACAATATTATCTACCAACAGCAGCATCTCACCTTTCAGAGTGTCTTCGGGTTCTGAATATGGATAATTAATTACATCTATGTTCATAAGGGATATCTATAATTAGGCTACATAACATAATGCATTAAGTAGATAAATTGATATATCTAATTGTATGATATTAAATCATCAAGATTAGGAGAATTGTTACAATGTGTTGCAAATTTATGAATCTCACCTGCTTTGGGAGTGTTTGGGTCCTGAGTTGGTACCCGTGTCTCACCCGCAGCGGTTGTGGAAGTGGTGGTATCCGCAGGGGTTGTGGAAGGGTGGATGTGGTGGGAAGTTGCAATCTGAATATATGAGTTAACTGTGATATCGTTTGATGTTGTGACATTATTGTGTGCATTCAATGAGGTTGAAGATGTGATTATTGAAAGTTAGTATATACACACTTAACAATGTATAGAGATATAGCAAGGAAAGGTAGATCAAATTACTCACCCTCGAAGAAATGGTGTGGTCGCCAGCAGCGGTGGTATCTGCAGGGGTTGTGGAAGGGTGGCGGTGATGGGATGATGCGGTGGTCTGAATATATGAGTTAACTGTGATATCATTTGGTATCGTGACATTTATTATGAGCATTCAATGAGGTTGAAAGATATGTGATTATTGGGAGTTAGTATATACACACTTAACAATGTATAGAGATATAGCAAGGAAAGGTAGATTAAATTACTCACCCTGGAAGAGGTGGTCTCCTCCGCAGTGGTTGTGGGGGTGCGACGGTGGTGGGAAGTTGCGGTCTGAATATATGAGTTAACCGTGATATCATTTTGTGTCGTGACATTTATTGCCTGCCCTATGCTATAAGTAAAAAAAGCTAGGATACTAAAATCTTTGAGTAAATGAGAATTATATAATACTCTTGAAATGGAAGATATTTATCTGGGGTTTGAATCTATGAGTTAGCTGTGATATCATTTGGTGTTGTGACATTTATTATGTGCATTCAATGAGGTTGAAAGATATGTGATTATTGGGAGTTAGTATATACACACTTAACAATGTATAGAGATATAGCAAGGAAAGGTAGATTAAATTACTCACCCTGGAAGAGGTGGTCTCCTCCGCAGTGGTTGTGGGGGTGCGACGGTGGTGGGAAGTTGCGGTCTGAATATATGAGTTAACCGTGATATCATTTTGTGTCGTGACATTTATTGCCTGCCCTATGCTATAAGTAAAAAAGCTGGGATACTAACATCTTTGAGTAAATGAGAATTATATAATACTCTTGAAATGGAAGATATTTATCTGGGGTTTGAATCTATGAGTTAACTGTGATATCATTTGGTGTTGTGACATTTATTATGTGCATTCAATGAGGTTGAAAGATATGTGATTATTGGGAGTTAGTATATACACACTTAACAATGTATAGAGATATAGCAAGGAGAGGTAGATTAAATTACTCACCTTGGAAGCGGTGGTAGGGTGTATTTTTTTTTTTTACATTTTAAATATTGCTTATAACGCAAAAGTAATGCTAAGGTTATAGTGAATAAAAAGGTTATAATAATCATTTCAATAATTAAATTGTAAACATTAATACCCTGTTTTTTATCAAACCAGGAAAAAGTAATATTATCACTTGTCAAAATATTCTGTAGATTAAACGATACGATGGGTTTTGGCATTCTTAATAATTCAGTTCACATGTAATATTAATAATGTAATTATCATAATTATATTTTACCTTGAGAGGGTTAATGCTTGATGGTGTTCTGGTGGTGCTTTGGATGTTTGCATTCTGAAAGAGAATAAAGACATAACAATATACGGTATAATATCAATACTGTAATATAACACTCCTAAATTGAGGGATATTCTTCAACTTTCGTGTTGATCAATGTCAAATTGTTCAGCTTAATTGAAAAACATCTCAGCCTGAAGTACATAATTAGATTAAATATTCAGATGATAATTTAACAAATGTCATCCTATTTCACCTACTGGTGTACATTGAAATAAAACGGGTCCCATAGATAGCCATGTTAAATGTTTCACAACTATGTATATATGATGATGAATTATTATCATTTCCTATATATAAAACAGAAATTAAACATAAATTATGAGTTTGTAAACAAGATGTTTTCTCACAAACGTGATAAATGTGATAGGATCGGTTGGATAAAATACTATCTATGAAATTATATATCCCAGACTAATTTAACATGTAAGTCTATGGAAATGAGGTCGTTGTCCGAATACTTTTGCACTTTTTGTTTGTTTTTGTTTTTTATAATGAATTAAAGTTTATTGGCATACCTCTCCAGAACATGGCAGGGCCTTGTTGATTCGCAATTCAGCATTGGTTTGGATTTCTTTACAGTTGAGGTTTGTATTTGTTACCGAAATGAACTCTAGCTTCGGAAACATTTCCTTGCTAATCACTACTGGTTTCCTCCACCATCCCGACCCCTCGAGACGGAGAACCGCCGCCCAAACGGAACGAGGGTTTCCGCGATCTTGGTAGAATCGAGCGGGATCAACGTCCTCGCACCTCATGAAGGTTTGATCTACTCCATCCGGGAAGTAGCAATCGGCTGCGAGATGGTCGATAGTTAGGAGAATAATGCAAGATTGCATTAATAAAAACACGCATTCCTTCCCCATGTTTGCTGTTGATGGCTTCTCCGCTAGTCAGATGATAATACTTTCACAAAAACTACTCTCATTATAATTATCATTATCTCCGGAATTGCATATTACATGTTAGACTCATATACTATTTTGTAATCAATAAGAAATAAGTATTAAGATATATATATTTTACATTTAAACTAATAACACCCTAGCATTATAATATATTACCATCATTAACAAGACTAAGCCAAATGAGTAGTTATCACCTAAGCCGTACTGGTGAAGCGAGGGGAGGGTACATTGGGAAGAGCTCGGCCCTCTACGTTACTCTCCGTTACAATCAACGTTTATAAATGGGTGTATTACCAACTATTCTCCATGGTGTTGTTGAATAGCTAGTGAAAATAGTGAAATAATATCCCTAAAGCTAATAAATATATATTCAATGTAATCTTCCTCTACTATAATAGGGTGATATGTGACAAACCTCAACTAATTCAAAACACACGGCTCAACCAGGAAAACAATTCTAAAGCGAGTTTTTTCAAATCCGTTTCCTTGGTTATGCATACGGATTCCTCTCCATTTCTACATTTAAACCTGTCTAAATATTCCATATAATGCATCCTCAACTTTTCCTGATAGTTTTCAAAATATTGAACATTTGCTTCTTCTTCTCTTTGACGTTTTATCTTTCTTTCAATGCATAATGCAATGGGAGTGTCCAAGAAAAAAATCGATTGGGGTTGAAATTTGGAAAATTGGGGACTAGTCATCACATTATTCACTTTTGAAACAATGTAATCCTTCGTGAATTCGCTTATGTGGCCAATACTGTGAAGAGTTTTTGTGAATACAAGATTAGAGTGCATACCCCTTTCAATAAGTAAGGACTTATATGGGCTTGTTTGAATCTGGGAATATTGTTTTACAAAACTATCCAGAACATGTAACTGAAAAGCTGCTGCATTTTCTGGCATATTATCATAAAAAGTTGATAATGGATTCCATTCTCTTCCATCTTCAGATTTAAATTGTTGAAAAAGTTCAAGTGGTTCTAAAAGGTTGAGAGATTCCTTTAAAAAATCTGAACTTCCATATTGATCATAAAACAAATTCACTAAGGTAGACTTCCCTGCAGATATCAACCCATCCACGGAAACTACTCGAGGGGAGTCTGATGATAATCTTATAGGATCCATCAATCTTCTAATCCCTGGAAATGAGATCTTATATCCTCGGGAAGCTTATCGCATAAACATCGTTTGGTGGTTATATAAGTACGTCCACAATAATAACAACTACTGCATTTACAGTTTATAACCAAATATTCACATAAAACACAGATATCGAAATCAAAACGATAGCGAGGAATGCATAATAGGCAACCTTCCTGGTGGAGAGCTTTCGTACATCCTTTATAGATACAACTATCCTCGTGATAGAGGTAAAGACAATCACAGTTTTCTCTGAGATGCACTTCACAAAACTTGCAACACAAACACGAATCTTCTAATTCACCACAATTGGAACATGCTGAGTCTAGATCACAAAAACAATATTCAAACAGTCCGATCCGAGCGAACACAACCCATATAATTGAATCAGTAGTTAACTTAGGCTCGCAAATGATGCGTATACTGAAGGTAAACAGGATGGGTGGGTCCGAGCGAAAATAATACATCGCTCATAGTCATGACACAGCGAGCAAGTGATGCATATACAAGTGCATACAAAGAAAGAAACAGGTAGTCGTCGGGCGTGTGTTACTTCATAGTTAATCTAAATAAGAACATTCATTTGAGTTATAATAAATTATGTTATACATAGCTTATTATCATATTAATGATATCACAAGTTGTAATATCTTTCATATTTAAGCTGATTGGTGAAGAGAGTTGGTTAGCGTAATATAATATATATATATATATATATATATATATATATATATATATATATATATATATTATGATATTACATTAAGAGGTATTAATATCCTACTTAATCAATAATAAATACTCACAAAAAAAATAATTCCGCGACCGTTAGACGCTCCAACAGTACGACGCTTGTTCCTGAAATGATTCCCTTCCCCGTTTCTTCACATGTGTCTTGGTATTTCTCTTGATATTCCTCTCTCCGTACTCTCAACCTCTCCTTCTCTCTCTCTCTCCACTTGCGCTTCTTCGTTCCTCTCTCCGCACATATCTATAATGTCTTTCCTTCTTCTGGTTCTCCATTTGTGAGGGGGTAAACTTTCTCGCTATAAATGGGTGGGGTTTTACATTCCCCACTCTCCCCCGTTTTTTCCTCCTATTCAGCTTATTAGAAGGAATTATGGAGGGTAAGGAGTTAGAGGGGGTAAACTTTCTCGGTATAAATGGGTGGGGTTTTACATCCCCCACTCTCCCCCGTTTTTTCCTCCTATTGTCCTTATTAGGAGGAATTATGGAGGGTAAGGAGTTAAACAGGTTGAAAAGACTCGACTTTAGTATATCCTCTTGATTAAATAGTCTCTCATCCTGTGTTAGGGGGTAATCACACTTTTGCATACTAACTCTCGAGTTCACGATCAAACCCAAGCTTTGTAAAAAGAAAGATTTTCCTGATTCTTCCATTTTTGCTATATTAATCCGAGGTGATACAGTTTCTTGCAATGCAGTGAGATTTACTCAAGTTAGACGGTCATGGCTTAAATAGGTTAGATTCACCATGCTCAAGTAAATAGTAAAAAGGTGACACTTTACAAATTGTAAGATGTTATCTTTTATTTGTGAAATTAGCCCGTGATTTGCATGGTCCCCCACATCGCTGTGATTGAAGGGTAGACTCCCTGTTGAGATGCGAGTCGTTTTACCATTTCTTCAATACAGTGTTTGGATTAGTTCGCTCACGCTTGAACTGAAGCGTTAAGTTGTGCTAGCTCTAAATTGTTTGAGTTACTCCACTCTCTATTGAAACGTTCAGTCGTGCTAGCTCTAATTGAAGTTAATTGAAGTGAATGTGGTGGTATGGCAGGATGTGTGTATAATTGAGATGTAATTAAACGTATAATTGAGATGTAATTATGCGTGACGTAGTGGCGGTATGAGAGCGCAACACAGTTCACTACTGTCGAAAAAGCGGAACAAGGGGAATAACTCCAGAAAATAATCACATGCTTTTTTTTTCAAATTCCGTCAAGGTATCGATGGCCTCAAAGTACACACCAAATTAGGTTATCCTTTCTTAAATAGTTTCTGAGAAAAGCTGTCCCCTTTGGTGATACCTTTAACAGAGTCCAAATGTACAGAACAAGGGCAATAACTCTGCAAATATTAATTGTGTGCTTCTCATTTTCGAACTCCATCAAGGTACTTATGCCCTCAAGCCATCCACCAAATTGGGTAATCCTATCTTAAATAGTCTCTGAGAAAAGCTGTACCCTTTAGAGATAGCATGAAGCGAGTCAAAACATACGGAACAAGGGCAATGACTCCGGAAAATTAATCACACGGTTCTTATTTTCGAACTCCATCAAGGTATTTATGTCCACAAGCCACACACCAAATTTGAAAACTCTCTCCTAAACAGTTTCTGAGAAAAGCTGTCCCCTTTGGAGATACCATGAACAGAGTCCAAAAATACGGAACAAGGGCAATAACTCCGGAAAAAATAATCACATCGTTCTTATTTTCGAACTCCATCGAGGTATTTATGTCCACAAACCATACACCAAATTTGGTTGTCCTATCTTAAATAGTTTCTGAGAAAAAGTGTCCCCATTATAGCGGACGGACGGACGGACGGAGCCCAAACCTATATCCCCCTTCCACTTCGTGGCGGGGGATAATAAGCACTGTTTCTATAGCGGGAGGCTGCCGCTTTTTGAGCTAAATGTAATAAGCACTGTTTCTATAGAGGGAGGCTGCCGGTTTTAAGCTTAATGTTAATAAGCACTGTTTCTATAGCGGGAGGCTGCCACTTTTAAGCTAAATGTTAATAAGCACTGTTTCTATAGCGGCAACCTGCCCCTTTTAAGTTGATCGTAATAAGTCAGTGTCAGCCGTACATATATGTGCGACACAATAACCGAAGCATTACTATAGCATAGCATGCCAGTAAATGTGTAACATATATATGGCTATTTAAAGGTTCAGTAGCACATATTTTTGCTCAAATAAGTTGATGAAATGTATTTGAAAAATAATGTCACTATTAGTAAAACACCCTTCTCACTATAAAAATCAAGTTGAAAATAAGTGTACATGGTTCGGTAAAGCCATGGGAATCGTTTAGGTAATTTGAAATAATAAATTGTGTTCACAATAAAATGGCCGCCATGTAATTTTTGCTTAATTCGCAACATCATTATTACCACTACATATACTTGATTTGTGTAATAAGATGTTTACCCTCGTAAGTTGATTTAAATAACATAAACTATCATTACTATCATTATAAATGGGAAATTTGAAAAAATAAAATTTGAAAAAAAACGTGCTAATGCCCGTAGGATCTTTTTATTTAAATTATTAAATTAATGTTACAAATATTTCCTGAATAATTATGTCTTTCTAGATGTAACGTGTGACACTATAATAAAATACTTTTCTTCTTCTTCTTTTTCTTCTATATTGACAATAACAAATAAATGAACATACCCTTGGGACACCATCCTGGAAAACTTTAAGCGTATTTATCTCAAATCTAGTTACCTCCCTTCGCAATGACTCGGCAAAACGCTTGCTTTCTACCAACCAATGAAATCACTTGATGTCGCGAATGGAAGTTGTGTAAGGGGCGTAACTCTCGTGTCAGGATGTTGGCTTTCGCAGATGATTGGGAACGACTGGTAGCACAGGGATTTACCTCCACCAGTTTTGATGAACATGAATACATCCTTCTCGTATAGACTTTTTAAAACCTTCTTTTGAGTTTCTGTCAGGTTTTCTACACTGAATTTGTTACAAACTTTATCGTAATCAAGTGAGTCGGCCGCCGCAATATTAGTTTCTCTAAACAACGGTAGTGATAAAAGATGCGTTTTGATTGGTCGAGTTGTTTACGCAGATAGTGTCTGCGTTTCGTTTCTGATAGGATAACATGGACCCAAGATTTATTTTGACCACTTGACCATTGACGGCATGTCACATGTACATATTTCGAATCTGTCCCCATTTAAATCACTTCAGTCGAGTCTCGCAAGATGTCTGGTCCAAAATTGAGACCAATAAAGGAATAGTCGATAATTTTGTTTTATAAAATGGATATGAAATCAGGTATATATACGAACCTGTCTCTACGAAACCGTAAAAAATCGCATCTAAGAACCTGCTTCATCTACGAATAAACCTACACCCCTAATTACAGCCTTCACAATTTTAAACGAAAAAGCTTAACTGTGATTCTAATTGTCATGTCAGTACTGTTATTGTTCATATTGTATCATCATGAGGTGATATAGCACCTGTTCCAGTGTACCATGGAAGTGATCATGTTAATTACGATCTGTAATATCCAACGTACTTTTGCAGTATGACATTGAGTATATTTCTTATAACATCTAATTTTGGTTTAAGTACGTGATATCATATCATCTCACTGAACTTGGACTGCTTGTTAAATACGATATGACGTGATGTGAGATTTCGTATACTTATACGATATGGGTAAATAAAATGTTTCGTAACATTAATCATTATTTTGATTTTTGTCTCGTAGATTACTGATTTGATGAATAGAGTTGCTGTCCTGGAACGGGGAGGTTCCCAAGAGAAATCCAAAACGAAGAACAAAGTCGGCAATGGAGTAAAGGTTCATCATTTAAATGTTATTATGGAACTATATTTCTAAAGTACTATCACACGCTCACATTTCTTTACAAACTTTACAAATCTAACATCATATTCCTACTAAATTCCCAAACAACATTGCTATCATTGTCATATTTCATTAAGATAAGTCACTGGCCATCACTGGCATATTCTCTTTTGCAACACTATCATAAATCATCTTGGGTTAGCTTCCGGTAAATAAATTATATTAATTTTTTATCATCGATCAATTCAGTTTTTCCGTCGTCAATCCGTGGTCTAACCATGAATCAACATTACATTGCAACATCGGTTAAATTAGTCTAAATAGTATTCTATTTTCACAGCAGGCCGTGCGAGTAGCTGTTGCTGAATGTAGTCGACACAAGGGAATGGAGTTGGACCTAGACACCAAGTAAGTTGTTTATTACGTTATAAAATCATACGAAGGAGCATGATGTAAGTGATAGCATTTTCTAAAATCACTACAAGACAGTGGTACGTAACACTGTTAAGTAGAACAGCCTTTCTCTTGCGCACTTTTAAAAGTTAATTCACGGTAATTGCAAGTTTCTGTAGTATCACTATCAATGAAGTAATTTTGTATTATGCATTACGTTGGTATCGAATACATAGTTATTATTTTAAACGAATTTTACCAATGCATATACTTAATTTAATAAAGCTGATTTCTAATGCACATACGTGGTTACTTACATACAGTCTGATTTCAGCATGCAGTCTACGAACAACAGAGCCGTAGCAGCCTACTGCTGGAAGTATGCCAAGACAGTTGTTCAAGACATGACTTCAGATGAATTTAAAGGTGAATATATATCATTGCATGTTGATAAAGTGTACATATACATATATGCAACATACGGAAGAAATATTATTAGGGAAATAATTTAAAAGATCTAATCGGCATTATTTATAAAATTAGTGTCACATGCTCACACTACTAGGTTACGAATTACCATATAACTTTGTTGATACAAACACATATTAATACAAACATATATAGAAACATAAAAGATGGAATAAATATGTTTCAAAGGTAGATTAGGTACAAACTGGTTAAACCAATGGTATATTTTGAGTGACCATGGATAGATATCTCAACTCTAAGAAGGAACAAGAGTCAAGGAATAGAAGAGGCAAGACGCAGGCTAACACAGATGGGCAGAGAAAAAAACGGCGAAAGAGGAGGGGAAGTGAAGAACCCATACATAACCTATACTATTTATGGTAAATAGTAGAGTATTTGAGTAACACTCCACCCGTCTGTTGTATATAAGTACATGCTATGGTACTGAAGCACATCTAAACTCGTTCCTTTGGTTATTTCATTAATATCAAATCCATACATTACTGGATATACTAGTATATATAAGTGTTTGAATATCAAAATATTCATTTACCCTCATATTTTTATTATTTTGTTACGACATTTTGAAAATATCATTATACTGGGGGTTCTGCTAGCTAAATATAATACACATGACCAAATGAAAATATGAAATGGAGGTGGGTGAAAACGCACAGAACTTTGAATTGTTGATTCAGTTTCCATAATTTACCTATTAAATAAATAGTTTATTAAAAATAAATATCCAGAAAATATCACACTCGATTGTTATATTGTTAAGACTCTTTATTTTATAAGAGCAGAAATCGTGTTGACGGTTTGGAATTGGCTGAACTTCCACAACACGTGGAGACAAAGTATCGGCAGGCCATTAACCAGCACGAAATGATGTCAACAGAGGAAAGTGATGTCAACGAAGACGGACACAGGATATTCCGCACTAAACACAGGAATTGGGAGGCACCTGAGTTAACGTCCGCAAAGAGAATTGCTGATGTAGCATACACCAGGAAGTCCAGTTCAGCACCAGCAGCCAAGATGAAGAGGACAAGGGGATACCCTGATGCACAAGTCCCCTCCGTCAACGACAACAACAGATGGAATATTGCAACAGATTACGGACTCTTGTGATTTTATTACTTTCTCTATTACTCTTTGTATTTAACGTATACCTTTTAATAACCTAGTGCTTCATGGGAAACCTGGCCGAGTGCTGTTTTTATTGTCACCTCAAATTAAAACAAGAGTCATCGGAAGATGACATATCCCGCCGGTCCCACATAATTTGTAAAACACATCTTTGACAGTGTTCAATTTCAACACGTTTCCATGGAAACGAAATGAAAAATGTAAAAACTATCAAAAGGCACCACTCCAGTAAGTGTGTAATACATATGTGTAGTTTTCGAGTTCTGCTCCGGAAACGAAATGATTACGGACGGAAGTACGGACGGACAGACAGACGGGGTGATGACTATATCCCCACGTATTACATACCGGTGGGATAATAATACTAGCATGTGACGCTTACTAAAAGCATTCTGGAAAAGTTTGTCAGTGTCTTTAGGATAACTTATTTATCAACGCTATGCAAAGAGTAGATGGCGTTAGAAGTGGGACACAGCAATTGATTCATCACTCGTTTTTGCAAGATTAAAAGGCCAATCTGGATTACTTAATTACATTTGCCTGTCTGTCTCACATTCATAATATAATTAACAGTGTTAAATGTGGAAAAGAGTATTATTTATTATTACTTGTTATTGTTTTATTTGTATATTATGCTACTGCGTTTGTATCAAACTGGTGTGAAACGTTTAATTATTCATAATTGGGTGTTGCCTTCCAAATACAATTATGGGTCCTTGTTTTTTTCCCAAACAATGCCTTGGGCTCAGAAGCTGATGACTTTGGACGTCAGATTGGTATCTCTAACACTCTTACATGTGCTCTCTGATTAAAATATGCATGGGTTTACCGACGTACGTTAGTGTTAAAGGCCATGCAGCACGTTTGTTGCATGTTTTGTTATATGTATTCGAAGAAAATGGATTACTCATTACTCCGTCACTTTTGTTAAGAAGTCATCTGTTCTCCCGCGTATGTCCCCGATAGGACCGGAAATAAACAACTTCAAATGGAAGAACTTCGATGCATTCCGCTCAGCACGAGGAGTTGCAAACACAGCTACTTTGGTGGCCTGATGCAGGATGAGATGTCGATCCAAGAAGACCTCCAGATTGTCGGAAGAAATGGTAACATCAAGCTGGTTGGATTGGCAGGGGGAACAAGCGTAGAAACTTGGTTAGCAAGTCATGTCCAATTTGTATTTCATACTTTGACAGGCTTTTGCTTTCCAATTGCGCATTATCCCACAAAACAAACTAATGCTGCACAAATGTATTCCAGTTTCTCGGATGTAATTGAAAAGCTGGAGCAGAGGAATTCAAGATTATGTACTGGTAGCTTCTAACAATCGTGCTTTGTCAAGATGCTTTTCACAGGCTCACCTGTTGGAACCTGTTGACAACATTCAATCCATGTGGTGACGAACCTTTCGTCTTATTGCAAATCCGTCACACCTCTTCTAGCAGATCTATAACCACATATTGGAAAGTGGGGTCAAATGCATGGTATACCCGGGAGTTGATTGAAGATGGCCAGCACAGTTTGTAGATTCATCTGTCAAATCAGGCCGGGAAAATGCGAAATCATTTGGCAGAGGAGGTACTGGGTAACAATATGCTTAATCTGAGACACAGTATTTAAGACAGCTGGGTGAAAAGGGAGCGATTCTTCAAGGGGCTCTTAGCCTTCTTGAAACGACAAGTGAACTCAAACATTTTCCATGATAGAAGACAAACTATCAGTGAAAGTGACATAAGGATCATCAACATGAGGACAATTGACAGTTGGTTCCCAGCATTGAAGCAACATGGCAGCGCCAAGAGGCACATGTTTTGGGAAACAAGAGAGGTTAAATACGTTAAGTTCTGTGTGGTTGGATTCCTGAAGCTAGTATCTGTGGCAACAAAGGCTATTCATGTGAATGTGACACCTCTATACATTAACAGTTACATCATGGAGAACCTGTTCCCATGACAAGGATGATTCTATCATTGGCTAGGATCCAACCCTAACTACAGTCGTACATCAGTGCTACTAATAACATCATTCGGTCACAGACCATTGTTTCAGACAATTCAAATGCTGCCCTCCCGATGTCTTCAAAAAAAAAAACGCTGTCTTGTCCTTCCAACAGCTATGCAAGAAATCCAATATATACATGTAAATTAACTGTACTTCTAACTCATGTACAGCGTCTCATTTATCACGTTGGACTATTGGCTACAATAAGCAGAAGGGACAAAACCAGACAACCTTTTCATTAGATAATTTCTCCCTGTCTTTATCAAACTTGATCCCCCTTCATTCCCTCCTTGGTTCCATGTGCTCATTCTTTCCTGTCCTTTTCCTTTCCCTCTGGATTTCTCTTTTTTTGTGCAGCATTTGCTCCCCCTTGTGATCATCCCGGTACCATATGAAGAGCTTTAAGTAACGCTGCATCAACATACACAATTTGAGGAATTATTACTTGTACTATAATTATACCCCCGCTACGAAGTAGTCGGGGGTGTATACAGCGGTCATCACGTCCGTCCGTTAGGAATGTTTATAAACCGCTCATAACTCGGACACTAGTTGTTCAAATTTTACGAAACTTTATGTGTACATATGCCTTTTGCATGTTTTATATCCTCATTTGCATTATTTATGCAAATTTTCTCCGTTTTTCAACTCTAATAAAATTTGAACAACTAGTGTCAAACTTGATATGTACAATCACCGTGATGAACATCTGCCTTTTGTATGTTTCATACCCTCTCTGTTCCTTTTTGCTTTGCCATTCACACTTTTTGTTCCGCTCATAACTCAAACACTATTTGTTCAAAGGTTACAAAACTTGAAACATATGTACACTATGATGTGTATATCTGCCCTTTGTATGTTTCATAATTCATGCAAAGTTTCTAAATTTTTCAACTTTTACTTCTAAAGCACAGGTGTATATATGAAGACATACTTACTATGAAAACATACATACTCTGCATTCATAGTACTGCTGTGGTTTGTTTGTACAGAAGACTAAGCATTGATGTCTTTCTGCTATTTTGAAACTTTTATTTGCCCAATGTTAAAAGCGGGGGTATATGAGTGAGCTGTGCTCACTAATTCTCGTGTTTTATTTACAACAAAAGTTGACATTTGCTAAAACACCTGAAATAAAGATTCAGAACAATATCCAGCCATCTGTGTTTGATTTGTTTCAATGAAGTGTAAATAAATATGAGATAACAAAGAAACCTGATTAAGAGTTTGATGAAATAGAAATTGGAAAATCTCAAACAGATTCATCAATATCATTGCCATTGTGAGCTCTAAATTTACAAGACATGAGATACATTACTTAGTAAAACAAATACACATACAGTGACCACGACTTAAACAAAACTATTAAAATGTTCCTCTCACTAAACTCAAACGTATTTGCAATGTCACTGTGAACTATGGACATGGCTAAGAAACATATAGGCCATGGGCCGAAAGCCGTAGCTTGTCTCTAAAGTGACTTAGGTCAAAGTTTTGGTGAAGGCAGAAACAATATATAAATTTAATCCTGAGTGTTTACTGATTCCAAAAATGCAATGTTTCACCTGGGATACTTGTTCATTATGAAATTAGGGCATGTTGAAGTGATGAATCAGCAGTTTTGCAAAAGGTCTTCTTAGCCATGGAAAAACTGATTTTTTGACAAAAGTTTTTAATATATTTCCACATATCACATATCTGTTGAAAGAAAATATGTTGTTCAATCTAAATATTGTGGTCATACTAGGTTTCCTATTCAAAAATGTGAAATTTCTGCAAAAAATGTTCTAAACAAAATTTGTTTTTCTCAAACCGTTCCATTTCATTTATGATTTTAAAAGGAAAATTACATTTTTAGCCCTGATTGAATTCATAGTTTAAAAAACAGATGTAATTAAAACAAAGAGAAGTTGGATTTTTTAAACTACATAAATTTCCAAGAATGAATTAGTTCATTACCGGAGTAGACCTGTGTGTGTTATCTTTTTTAAACTTAATAGGTGGTAATCACAATTCAACGTATTATCTTATGACTTGTTAATTGTTTTTAATTTAAAATTATTGTGTTTTCATGGAAACAAACTGGATTTTAATTGAGGGATAGGTTTCTTTCATTTCCGAACACAAAAGGTCAATATACCTTTTTAAAAATATGGGCCTTTCATGTTTCAAAGCTTTCAAATTTTGATTGATTTCTCATTTGTGAGAGACCCATACTTTTGTTTCTACTGCTTGCAAAGTTTATCTGCACGTCAGTGTTATAGACAGAAGATAGGTAGATATATGCATAGAGTCAATATGAACACCCAACAAAATTCAACTTAGTATTTGCATATAAAATATAATCATGTAATAGTAATACTTTATTGCTTTACATTAGTAAAATAATGCATATTAAATATAATTGTAATACATTATTATTGTTCAGGATTGTTTGTCAATTTTGAAGATATTACACATTTTGCTAAGGGTAAAAGGTTTTTTTTCTGTGTGTTTTTTTCAAAAGGTGTTCACACTTTTTTCTTCTTCTTTCGTTTTTTTTTTCTTTCTCTATTGTTTATATTGTTTTTCTTCCATTTCATTTCAAATACATACAATCCAAAAAATATATATGTCATCAGTCTATTGTTGTCAAAGATAAATAATAATAGGTGTCAGTAAAAGTCACCAGATTGATGTTAATAGCCAGAAAATTGACTACCAATAAAGTGTTTTACATACCATCATCAAAAATGTTTATCAAATGAAAAGAGTAAAGGAACAAGGTCAGCCATACTGCCGATCTAGGAAGCGGTCCATTCAATTTCAGGTCAAAATGTACGCTAAGAATTGGTGACATTTACAAATAACAGCATGTACCTATCAACTACACATTTCTCAACAAACCCAGCTGATTTCAAACATATGTCACCCCCTTAGATAAATTAAGTAGCTCTTCAAACTCGAAAATTGACCACAAAAACCTCTCCCCTGAACATTATTCTGCAGTATCACAGTGTTAATAATCAAAGTTATGATTATTTTTCTGTTTTTCATCCAGAAGTAGTCATTGTTTAATAAACCCATATATATAGCCCCTAGAAACAATGGCCACAATTCGACCAGTTGAAGACTCACAGACACCACACAATCTATGATGGGGGCGGCCATCTTTGTTGTACCGGGCAGGCTGACCTAACTGCTCTCGGATTGGTTGAAAATAGCATATTTCTCAAGGGCCTTTTATTACTGTTTATTAATTAATGAACAAGTGTTTTTGGTGAAACATTGAATATTTTGTGAAAAATAACCATTTTCTACAATATAAAGTAAAGTTTTCCCCTTCACAAAAAAACTTGGACCTCAAATGAACAAAAAAAACCTTCGGCCCATGGCCTAATATTCCAGCTTTTACTGTGAACATAATTTCAAGATCTCCTCAACCCCTAGATAAGTGTTCTATTATGATATTCTTGTGAACCATGCAAAATGAACAACCAGATTTAGTTTCAAATGTTATGACCCCGATAAGTCAAGAAGATTAATGTACTTTTGCATGGCTAAACTCTGTCTCCTGGCAAATCAATCATTATATTCTCCTGGGTGTCTGTGGCATGGTCAATGGTTTCAGAGCCGATTTAATAAACTGATGAACAGCTAGACTATGATTTAATGACCGACTCCCTGAACAGATCTAATAAATTGAAGTATCGCTGTTGAAGACTTTACACTAAACTCATTCAGTAAGGAATATCAGCAACATTTATCAATCATCTCTTAAGCCTAAATAATGAAAAAAACATGTTTCTGTCTTTACAGGCTGACAACAATGACGCGATTTTTAAATTTGTATTTACAACATTTAAAAGTTTGGAATGAAGAGACACACACAATTCATACAATTATTTATAAAGAACAAAGCACAAACCCTCTTAAATATGTGTTACTATTCCAAATAGTCTATAATCCCACCCCTATACTCCATCTCAACAGAAACGAGTGACATTCTCTATGTCCAATGTTTTCTGAATTTAAAAAACTAGTCCCTTACTTTTTTAAGCTTGGCTTAAGTCTTTACGATTTCCCCGTGCCCCATACTTGTGCACCTAACAGCAATATCAACAGCACTCATAAATATATATTCTAACTTAATCATCTCTACCTCGAGCAGGAGAGAGGGCAATATACGCTGATTGAGGCATCAATGTTCCACATTTATTTCAGAAGTAAAAATAGAGCCATGGGCTCTGTAGCTCATCAGGATTTCATTGATTTACTATCTAAAGTTGAATATTTAAGTTATTTAAGTTATTGTTTACAAGCAAAAGATAGGTTCTTAGATCATGACCACTGTGACCCCATTTGAGGTCACGGGGTCACATAATCTACAATTTAGAATCCCCATTGGCCAAGGAGTCTGCACACAACTTTTCAGCTCTCTAGACCTTTTGGAACTGGAGAAGAAGATAAAAATAGGTTTTTAAGGATGTGACCCCTGTGACCCCATTTGGGGTCATGGGGTCACATAATCTACAATTTAGAATCCCCATTGGCCAATGAGTCTGCACACAACTTTTCAGCTCTCTAGACCTTTTGGAACTGAAAAAGAAGATGAAAATAGGTTTTTAAGGATGTGACCCCGGTGACCCCATTTGGGGTCACGGGGTCATGAAATATACAATTTAGAATCCCCATTGGCCAAGGAGTCTGCACACAACTTTTCAGCTCTTTAGACCTTTTGGAACTGGAGAAGAAGGTGAAAATAGGTTTTTAAGGATGTGACCCCTGTGACCCCATTTGGGGTCACGGGGTCACAATCTACAATTTAGAATCCCCATTGGCCAAGGAGTCTGCACACAACTTTTCAGCTCTCTAGACCTTTTGGAACTGAAGAAGAAGATGAAAATAGGTTTTTAAGGATGTGACCCCTGTGACCCCATTTGGGGTCATGGGGTCATGAAATTTACAATTTAGAATCCCCATTGGCCAAGGAGTCTGCACATAAAATTTCAGCTCTGTGGAGTCATTGGTTCTGGAGAAGAAGTCGAAAAAGCGAAAAGTTTACGGATGGACGGATGGACGGATGGACGGACGCCGGACACCATGCCATGCCATAAGCCCATCGGGCCTTTCAGGCCTGATGAGCTAATAAAAATTGAGTAAACTACGGAAAAAAAGTATTTTAAAGCATTGACCGATTATGTCACCATGACATCGCATTTACGCACCATACGTTATTTGGCGTCAAAACATGTATATATCATAACAGGTTCATCCATCCTTTTGATTTATCTTAATCAATCATGTAACTTTTGGAAATAAGTATGTCAATCAAACTTATATATTGAATGTGTTGTTTTTAACCTTTCATACTTTCATGTGGCGCAATACAAGAAGAATTATTATTATTACTTATTTCGAATGGTTTCATTAAGATCCAATTTTATCAGTGTTATAGCATATCTGTAGCATATATAAGTAGGTAATTTAATAGAAATGTATTGAATTAGTCAGAATTACAGTCAATATGTCTGGAAGGATGGATCTGAAGTTTCCAATTATTTCAACAAGTTATTAAATCAGTGGAATTATTGATCAGCATGCAATGCTCCACAAACATATTAAGTCTTTAGTATTTCTGATTAATCAGTTGTATCGATTGCTGATATTTCCAAAGGGTTTTGCCGACATTGAAGCAGCGAGAAAACAATGTTCTACTCAAGTTCAGTAAGTTTCATCTCGGGTGATAATAATCTTTGAAATAAAGTCGCAAGTGACGATAAAAGGATTCAGAGTATACATGATTCAATTATTTGAAAAATAATGAATCAATACATATTTCCAATGTTATTGCGCATGTTTTAAAACAATTTGCAAGTTTCTAACATGTCCCTGGGATTATTGATACCCAATACGTACATGTCAAATCAAAGAATTGTAAAGAAAATCAAAATGGCGGGTAAACCACGTGAGCTACAACTACGTCATGATTTACTTTTTTGCTCGTATTGTTCTTGCGCATCCTTTACAGAAAGTCTCTATGTTGATTTTGACAATTTTCCCATAGTTAAACTTTGCTTTATTATGACCGGAAATGACTGTTCGCGAGCGATTTTATTACTGATTCATAAAGACCATAGTCCTGTTTTACTCTCCTGAAAAAAGTCTTTCAATTCCATGGGTAGGTTTTTGAATAATCGCCCCTGAAAGTTCGCAGCTTTCAAAATTTGCCTGACTTTGAAAGTTCACTGTGAAAAAAGTATTAGGAATTAGCACAAACAAGAACAAACTTGTTATTCCCCAATATGTCAGCTATATATAAATGAAGTTTCAGCTCTTAGGTGCTAATATCCTCGGAGTGGTGTTTCCGCAAAAGAACATGGGGTCCAAAAATTTGAAAAAGTTAAAAAATCCAAGATGGCGGCTAAACCACGTGACTGACGATTTCGCCATGATTTACTTTATTGCTCGCAATGCCATTGCGGATCTTTTGGAAAACGTTGCAAGTCTCTAGGTACATTTTGAAAAAATGTCCAATGTTAAAAATCGAAATTTGGATTCGACCTTGACCTTTAATGGCTGAATCGATCGGGCCCAAAAGCTTCGCCTGGCGTGTGCCCAGTAAGGGCTATCAGACTGTAAAGTTTGGTTGAATTATCTGTAGCCGTTTTTGCTTAAAGTTGTCCACCATATTGCTGAATCCTTAATAATAAGAATATAATTAATCTCATATTACAAAAGTGATATAACGTTGTAGTGTACCTTGTCGAACGGCTGGATGTAATGGATATATAGCATTGTGACACTGAAGATACTCTGACTGACCAATTATAGCTCTGCTGCTGTGACACAAACTGCTTGTAAAAGGCCTTTTCATCATTTAAGTTTATCAAGGTAATAATATTCTTGGCTCATATTAAGGACTCGCTGGCCATTGTTATCCCACTGGTATGTACTACCGTGGGAGATAGTCGTCGCCCTGTCCGTCCGTAATAATTTCAATTCCGGAGCAGAATTCGAAAACCGTTCATGATATCTTTCTGAAACTTTCCATGCGTATTACCTGCCAACGGAAGTGGTGCCTTTTGATATGTCTTCATTTTGGGGTGGGTTTTTTTCGTTTCCATAGACACGTGTTGGATTTGGACTTTGTTCAGGGATAGTTCGTTTCCAGGGCACAGCTCCAAAACTCTTCATTTCATCTTCCTGAAACAGTGCATGTATATTACCAACGAACTGAAGTGGTGCCTTTTGATATTTTACCTCCTGATCCAATACATGAATATGACATGATTGATGCAACAGTTTGTACACACGTGCACATGCCTGACTGCCACAACAGACGATAGTAATGTCAATGCTGGAAATAAGTTGTATTTATATATCAGCTGCCCATACAATGACAAAGATATACATGAAAAGATCTACTTAATATGCTCATCGTACCTTTATATTCTCTTTAATGGTATAAACGATCAGAAGATGACTTTAAAAGTTACTTTCGTATTCTCTATTATCATTGATGAAAGTTATGTCTTGTTGATTATAGGATAGTCTTGCATTTGTTGCCGCGTGTAATTACCGGTGTATTGGGAAATGGGTCCCCATGAGTGAGCGAGTGTTTAGCGCCGCTTGGGCAATATTACAGCCATTAGCGGCGTGAAAGTTGTATTTGAAAACACATGTATAATACATTTCAAAAGCAATACAAAAATAGAGAGTAAATAAGTTAGGTAAATATCACAAGGTCAGCTATGCACTGACGTAAAAGGATACTTTTCTATAATTTATCATGAAGGTTTATTGCCTTCAGAATATCTTAAATACGGTGTTCACCAAAATGGCGAAAAAATCAGGGTAGAAAGTTTTCCTGATTTCTGCAGTGTCCTTCACACAGAATGTGTTTAACGGTCAGGGTACATTGACAAGGTATACACTCTGGGGGAACTTCACCCTTTAAAAGATAAGCATGTGTTAATCTTGTGTGTCCTATACGACATCGTCGTAGGAGACATGCTTCCTGCCGGGTAAAAGTAGATATAGATTTATAGCCTATATCAGGCTTAATAGAATGAAGCTTGTGTTGTTGTTGGTCCCGATGGGATTGCCAACGTTGTTTAAGGTATGATTTGATAGCAGGTTTTGAATGGGTCACCATGAAATATGTTACCAATGTAAGTAGATTTATTGTTAATTTTCAGTTTGTCTGTCTGTTCAAAACGGGTGGGACAATATCCTCCTCCAAAATGACACCTCACGTAAGGAGGTATACAAGGCTATGTACAGCTTGTGGTAAATAGACTTTAATGTTTAATCATCAGTACCTTTTGTAAATTATTATTATGTGATGACCACCTCTCATGTAATGATGACAGTATCATAAAACATAATAATGAAAACACAAATAATTGTAACCCGAACAGGGTAATGTGTAAAGGGTAACATTGGCACTTAACATTTAAACCGAAATGACTAATAACAGTTTTTGGGGTCGTTTTTTTGGTCAGTACTGGAGTGGATTAGCCAGGCTACGTACCAAGGTTGTGTACCCAGAGCTGGTGCGGGATGTAGTACGGGGGAGGTTCTCCGAACCCTCTGCAGGAGCCTATGCCAAACAATGTCCAGCAGGAGAGATAAATAATATGACACATGGACTTTAATAATGAAATTTATTTCAAATATGAAATAACGCCAGAACAAATTATGAAGTAGCTCAACACATTATGGTTGTATACCTTTCAGTGCAAGCACACAAGCCTGGAAGAAATGGCTCTATATGACTGGCGTGGAAATGGAGAACGAAGACGAAGGCAGAGAGAAAACACTGCGTTCGGCTTCGGGTCAAGAGGTCAACTTTGTCTGCAGCAGAGAACTGTTCTACACGCAGTAAGGTATTGGTGCAATGCTACACTGATTTAAGTGCAGTATCACCCACCCACCGATGCGCGCAGGTTTCGCCGCAATGCATAACCACATGGCGTTGCGGGCTTTCTCCCTGCCATAATACTAAACCGCGATATAAGTGAAATACTTGTGAAAGCGGGGTTAAATCATAAGTCACCTTAACTCACAAGCCTTACTGATCTCAAATTGAAAATAAAACTCCTGATTCTGATTAAACACTTTTGAACAAATATGCCGACTTGATTATTGTTGTAATCTTGGCTCTTTCTCTCTCCGGGACTGGGGGCTTCGTGTTGAACGTTGCAAAACACACGTCATGGAGAGGACATTTAACACACCTTTTTGGTTTTCTTTCCGCACTAAACGCATCGACGTTGGGTGGGGTTAGAATATAGGCAATGACCCTAAGTGTTATACAGGACACGGCTCACATTTGAGAAACCACCAAGGACACACGTCTAGGCTCTTTGTCTGTGCCTTAGAATGTATGTCCAAGCAATCGAGCGTGTGCATTCTATCAGATCTGTTTCCTTGGCACGTGGAACTGCACTGAGTCGGAACAATTGCCTTACATCACTGATGTTGACAACAGGAAGATGAAGACGGACCACCACCATTTCTTCTTCCTGATTCGAGGCCTGTACTTGGCAATGCCTCCCATGTTCCTGTTGTACGTCTTCAGTATGTAGGGCATTCCCAACTGAACTTCCTGATGTTTGGATGAGGACCACCTCCTTGCTGGCTCTAAGGGATATACACCATATCCAAGTCACGACACTGTTGTCTACTCACCTGACAAGGATAACTTTTGAGTGCATGTCGCTTCGAAAATCATCAAAACCCCTCTCATTCTTCTTCATCACTTCAGGGCTTCAATTGTGATGAACATCAATCACACATTGCAAATTATGTTTCTTTGTGAGATAATTGCGATTTGCAAGCATTTGTGTAATGGACATATTTCTTTGACTGAAACTGTTTCATTACAAAATTAACTATTTGTTTATGTCCCAATTCTCCTCAATCATGTTATGAGCCACAAATAAATTGTCTTCAGCTGTTTTTATTGGTTGAATTTTAATCAAGTTTTACTATAACAAACTAAATGAATTACTTGGTGTACTATCGTATGTAAAGACATTGCAATATTGTTGTAATTTAATCTGATATGGAAATGAATGGTGTTGTGGTTTGACATAACAACTGTATGTATTTCTTATGATAAAGTGTGTATGTTAAGGCGACACAGTGTATGTTGTTTGTGATATGTGGCCTGGGTTTAGTTTCATATGAGGACAGCCCCACATATATGTCCACTCCACATGATGAAGAATCTACTGCACTGCGTGTAGAACAGTTCTCTACTGCAGACGAAAGTTGCCGTGCCCCTGGCGGGAATCGAACCCCGGGGGTCGAGTCGATACACATACATAAGAAGAACAGTTTGCAACTTCATGGTCCAAAATGTTTTATATAACACGAATTAGATATGCTCTTTCAACGTTAAATACTGAATCTAACAGGTGTTATGAGTCTGGAGTCAAGATCAAAGACGTCAACGGTTCATTGCATAACATAAACAGGTAATATATCACTAGTAAGATATAAGTATTCACATCATACCCATGTTTTCTTAAATGCAAGCACCTAAGATTTCTTCTATTTCTATGCTTTTCATAGATCCCGCATCATTACCAACAGGATTGCTCTGAGGGCACAATAACCCCCGGGGTTTGTCCTTTCATTGTACACATTATTCTCCAACAAAGTAATTTGACATGTAACGGTACATTATGAATGATTAGATCTTATCATCTAGATCATGATGTTTGATCAGCTTGAAAATAATGACATCGTCTAAAAGATCTTGTGAACATAAGTAAGTGTACCAACATTTGAAGGCATATCCCTGATCAAACAAAAAATATGTCCATAGTTAAATTTCTTAGAAATAGCATCTCATCGCGGTCATGGTAACATGGGCAAAATTTATGACCTCAAGAAGTGACATTGGAAACAGCATTTTCAAATGCTGAAGAATTGAACGTTATGGTAAAGTCGAAATGATAAATATTCTATTTGAATTACTTAAACTAATTACTTAAAATTACCAATCACACCATGGGTCTCAAACTTACTTCCTCATAACCATCCCCAGACAGAGCTCAGACCTTTACAAGATGATTGCAACATACATAGAGACTGTTTGACGATCGGCACATGTTGGCATATTAAACAGAGATCAAAGAATCTAAACAATCATCAAAGAAGATTGATTAAACAATTGTGTTTTATGACGCCTTAGAATCCTTAGAAGCTCAGGTTCATAGCAAGAAATGTGGCTTAGGATAGAACAACACTAAGCTAATAACAAATTACGTGTCTTTGTGTAATCTTTATGTTTCTTTTTTGTTAGATTCTTCCTTACTCCAAACTAAATGCAGCTGTTCCTTTTAGTTGTGAACATACATAGAGGATATCTGTCTTTTCTTGACTAATACCATGTTTATCTCATCGAGTGAGGTAGAAAGGTTATATTTTCACGAGTGGCGCAGCCACGAGTGAAAATATACAACGTTTCTACCTCACGAGATGAGATAAACATGGTATTTGTCAAGAATTGACGGATAATCTATTTCTTATATGATATTATCCATGTAATTACGTCCGAAAAGGGTCGTTTTCACGCCAAGCGGCCGCAAGGAACAGCCCGTCACCACAGTAACACTGTGACGTCATAAGCCAAATCGCCGCGCGAGACCATTGTTTTAGACGTCAAATTATATCAGTCACCGTTCGCAGTGAAAATATAAGTTATTTTCACTGTAGCTTGATAGACAGTTTATTTCACTGATAAATCCCAGTATTTCACTGCTCGTCATATAATAAATGTATTTATCAAATTTAATCAAGTTATCAATATCGATTACAGCTGTGTATGTAAGGAATGTGTTCTCAATGTGTTTACCTTAACTGTGTCACCACGAGGTCACGAAGCTAAACCAATGAATGATGTTAAAGAACAATATGAATGAACATATGAACAGTCGTTTCAGATAAAAGCAGGAACCTTGAAGACAAAGTAAGTAAAACAAAAGAGTTCCTTGCGGACCTAGTATTACCTAGTATTCTGGAAGCGTTGTAGAAAATCTGTCGATATGCCATCAAAATAGAAGACCGATTTGAACTAGATGAGTGTCATACCGCAAAAGCAAAGCAGCCCCAAAACTTAGGGTCTCGCCTTTCCCTGTTCCGCTTTCTCCACAGCAACAAGAAAATATGACTTCATTTTAATAAAAATGTGTTCATTATTAGAGCTATTACTAACAAGTTGAATCATCAATGGGGTCACCTCACACAAGTGTGTTCTTAAAAACCTATTTCTGATTTCAAAATTGGATTAAATGGTAAACATGGCCTTAACTAATATATCATGACCTTGACATTTGACCTTAAAGGTCACACATTCATGATCACTTTTCAATGTGTATAGCAATCATGGAATGATTCAAACTGTTAATAGTTGAAATAAGGCATTTTCGCAAAATCATGCTAAAGTCGTGACATCGCTGTGACCTTGACCTTTAACGGATCATGGTCATGGGGTCATGAAATTTACAATTTAGAATCCCCATTGGCCAAGGAGTCTGCACATAAAATTTCAGCTCTGTGGAGTCATTGGTTCTGGAGAAGAAGTCGAAAAAGCGAAAAGTTTACGGATGGACGGATGGACGGATGGACGGATGGACGGACGCCGGACACCATGCCATGCCATAAGCCCATCGGGCCTAAAAAGCTAATAAAAATTGAGTAAACTACGGAAAAAAAGTATTTTAAAGCATTGACCGATTATGTCACCATGACATCGCATTTACGCACCATACGTTATTTGGCGTCAAAACATGTATATATCATAACAGGTTCATCCATCCTTTTGATTTATCTTAATCAATCATGTAACTTTTGGAAATAAGTATGTCAATCAAACTTATATATTGAATGTGTTGTTTTTAACCTTTCATACTTTCATGTGGCGCAATACAAGAAGAATTATTATTATTACTTATTTCGAATGGTTTCATTAAGATCCAATTTTATCAGTGTTATAGCATATCTGTAGCATATATAAGTAGGTAATTTAATAGAAATGTATTGAATTAGTCAGAATTACAGTCAATATGTCTGGAAGGATGGATCTGAAGTTTCCAATTATTTCAACAAGTTATTAAATCAGTGGAATTATTGATCAGCATGCAATGCTCCACAAACATATTAAGTCTTTAGTATTTCTGATTAATCAGTTGTATCGATTGCTGATATTTCCAAAGGGCTTTTGCCGACATTGAAGCAGCGAGAAAACAATGTTCTACTCAAGTTCAGTAAGTTTCATCTCGGGTGATAATAATCTTTGAAATAAAGTCGCAAGTGACGATAAAAGGATTCAGAGTATACATGATTCAATTATTTGAAAAATAATGAATCAATACATATTTCCAATGTTATTGCGCATGTTTTAAAACAATTTGCAAGTTTCTAACATGTCCCTGGGATTATTGATACCCAATACGTACATGTCAAATCAAAGAATTGTAAAGAAAATCAAAATGGCGGGTAAACCACGTGAGCTACAACTACGTCATGATTTACTTTTTTGCTCGTATTGTTCTTGCGCATCCTTTACAGAAAGTCTCTATGTTGATTTTGACAATTTTCCCATAGTTAAACTTTGCTTTATTATGACCGGAAATGACTGTTCGCGAGCGATTTTATTACTGATTCATAAAGACCATAGTCCTGTTTTACTCTCCTGAAAAAAGTCTTTCAATTCCATGGGTAGGTTTTTGAATAATCGCCCCTGAAAGTTCGCAGCTTTCAAAATTTGCCTGACTTTGAAAGTTCACTGTGAAAAAAGTATTAGGAATTAGCACAAACAAGAACAAACTTGTTATTCCCCAATATGTCAGCTATATATAAATGAAGTTTCAGCTCTTAGGTGCTAATATCCTCGGAGTGGTGTTTCCGCAAAAGAACATGGGGTCCAAAAATTTGAAAAAGTTAAAAAATCCAAGATGGCGGCTAAACCACGTGACTGACGATTTCGCCATGATTTACTTTATTGCTCGCAATGCCATTGCGGATCTTTTGGAAAACGTTGCAAGTCTCTAGGTACATTTTGAAAAAATGTCCAATGTTAAAAATCGAAATTTGGATTCGACCTTGACCTTTAATGGCTGAATCGATCGGGCCCAAAAGCTTCGCCTGGCGTGTGCCCAGTAAGGGCTATCAGACTGTAAAGTTTGGTTGAATTATCTGTAGCCGTTTTTGCTTAAAGTTGTCCACCATATTGCTGAATCCTTAATGATAAGAATATAATTAATCTCATATTACAAAAGTGATATAACGTTGTAGTGTACCTTGTCGAACGGCTGGATGTAATGGATATATAGCATTGTGACACTGAAGATACTCTGACTGACCAATTATAGCTCTGCTGCTGTGACACAAACTGCTTGTAAAAGGCCTTTTCATCATTTAAGTTTATCAAGGTAATAATATTCTTGGCTCATATTAAGGACTCGCTGGCCATTGTTATCCCACTGGTATGTACTACCGTGGGAGATAGTCGTCGCCCTGTCCGTCCGTAATAATTTCAATTCCGGAGCAGAATTCGAAAACCGTTCATGATATCTTTCTGAAACTTTCCATGCGTATTACCTGCCAACGGAAGTGGTGCCTTTTGATATGTCTTCATTTTGGGGTGGGTTTTTTTCGTTTCCATAGACACGTGTTGGATTTGGACTTTGTTCAGGGATAGTTCGTTTCCAGGGCACAGCTCCAAAACTCTTCATTTCATCTTCCTGAAACAGTGCATGTATATTACCAACGAACTGAAGTGGTGCCTTTTGATATTTTACCTCCTGATCCAATACATGAATATGACATGATTGATGCAACAGTTTGTACACACGTGCACATGCCTGACTGCCACAACAGACGATAGTAATGTCAATGCTGGAAATAAGTTGTATTTATATATCAGCTGCCCATACAATGACAAAGATATACATGAAAAGATCTACTTAATATGCTCATCGTACCTTTATATTCTCTTTAATGGTATAAACGATCAGAAGATGACTTTAAAAGTTACTTTCGTATTCTCTATTATCATTGATGAAAGTTATGTCTTGTTGATTATAGGATAGTCTTGCATTTGTTGCCGCGTGTAATTACCGGTGTATTGGGAAATGGGTCCCCATGAGTGAGCGAGTGTTTAGCGCCGCTTGGGCAATATGACAGCCATTAGCGGCGTGAAAGTTGTATTTGAAAACACATGTATAATACATTTCAAAAGCAATACAAAAATAGAGAGTAAATAAGTTAGGTAAATATCACAAGGTCAGCTATGCACTGACGTAAAAGGATACTTTTCTATAATTTATCATGAAGGTTTATTGCCTTCAGAATATCTTAAATACGGTGTTCACCAAAATGGCGAAAAAATCAGGGTAGAAAGTTTTCCTGATTTCTGCAGTGTCCTTCACACAGAATGTGTTTAACGGTCAGGGTACATTGACAAGGTATACACTCTGGGGGAACTTCCCCCTTTAAAAGATAAGCATGTGTTAATCTTGTGTGTCCTATACGACATCGTCGTAGGAGACATGCTTCCTGCCGGGTAAAAGTAGATATAGATTTATAGCCTATATCAGGCTTAATAGAATGAAGCTTGTGTTGTTGTTGGTCCCGATGGGATTGCCAACGTTGTTTAAGGTATGATTTGATAGCAGGTTTTGAATGGGTCACCATGAAATATGTTACCAATGTAAGTAGATTTATTGTTAATTTTCAGTTTGTCTGTCTGTTCAAAACGGGTGGGACAATATCCTCCTCCAAAATGACACCTCACGTAAGGAGGTATACAAGGCTATGTACAGCTTGTGGTAAATAGACTTTAATGTTTAATCATCAGTACCTTTTGTAAATTATTATTATGTGATGACCACCTCTCATGTAATGATGACAGTATCATAAAACATAATAATGAAAACACAAATAATTGTAACCCGAACAGGGTAATGTGTAAAGGGTAACATTGGCACTTAACATTTAAACCGAAATGACTAATAACAGTTTTTGGGGTCGTTTTTTTGGTCAGTACTGGAGTGGATTAGCCAGGCTACGTACCAAGGTTGTGTACCCAGAGCTGGTGCGGGATGTAGTACGGGGGAGGTTCTCCGAACCCTCTGCAGGAGCCTATGCCAAACAATGTCCAGCAGGAGAGATAAATAATATGACACATGGACTTTAATAATGAAATTTATTTCAAATATGAAATAACGCCAGAACAAATTATGAAGTAGCTCAACACATTATGGTTGTATACCTTTCAGTGCAAGCACACAAGCCTGGAAGAAATGGCTCTATATGACTGGCGTGGAAATGGAGAACGAAGACGAAGGCAGAGAGAAAACACTGCGTTCGGCTTCGGGTCAAGAGGTCAACTTTGTCTGCAGCAGAGAACTGTTCTACACGCAGTAAGGTATTGGTGCAATGCTACACTGATTTAAGTGCAGTATCACCCACCCACCGATGCGCGCAGGTTTCGCCGCAATGCATAACCACATGGCGTTGCGGGCTTTCTCCCTGCCATAATACTAAACCGCGATATAAGTGAAATACTTGTGAAAGCGGGGTTAAATCATAAGTCACCTTAACTCACAAGCCTTACTGATCTCAAATTGAAAATAAAACTCCTGATTCTGATTAAACACTTTTGAACAAATATGCCGACTTGATTATTGTTGTAATCTTGGCTCTTTCTCTCTCCGGGACTGGGGGCTTCGTGTTGAACGTTGCAAAACACACGTCATGGAGAGGACATTTAACACACCTTTTTGGTTTTCTTTCCGCACTAAACGCATCGACGTTGGGTGGGGTTAGAATATAGGCAATGACCCTAAGTGTTATACAGGACACGGCTCACATTTGAGAAACCACCAAGGACACACGTCTAGGCTCTTTGTCTGTGCCTTAGAATGTATGTCCAAGCAATCGAGCGGGTGCATTCTATCAGATCTGTTTCCTTGGCACGTGGAACTGCACTGAGTCGGAACAATTGCCTTACATCACTGATGTTGACAACAGGAAGATGAAGACGGACCACCACCATTTCTTCTTCCTGATTCGAGGCCTGTACTTGGCAATGCCTCCCATGTTCCTGTTGTACGTCTTCAGTATGTAGGGCATTCCCAACTGAACTTCCTGATGTTTGGATGAGGACCACCTCCTTGCTGGCTCTAAGGGATATACACCATATCCAAGTCACGACACTGTTGTCTACTCACCTGACAAGGATAACTTTTGAGTGCATGTCGCTTCGAAAATCATCAAAACCCCTCTCATTCTTCTTCATCACTTCAGGGCTTCAATTGTGATGAACATCAATCACACATTGCAAATTATGTTTCTTTGTGAGATAATTGCGATTTGCAAGCATTTGTGTAATGGACATATTTCTTTGACTGAAACTGTTTCATTACAAAATTAACTATTTGTTTATGTCCCAATTCTCCTCAATCATGTTATGAGCCACAAATAAATTGTCTTCAGCTGTTTTTATTGGTTGAATTTTAATCAAGTTTTACTATAACAAACTAAATGAATTACTTGGTGTACTATCGTATGTAAAGACATTGCAATATTGTTGTAATTTAATCTGATATGGAAATGAATGGTGTTGTGGTTTGACATAACAACTGTATGTATTTCTTATGATAAAGTGTGTATGTTAAGGCGACACAGTGTATGTTGTTTGTGATATGTGGCCTGGGTTTAGTTTCATATGAGGACAGCCCCACATATATGTCCACTCCACATGATGAAGAATCTACTGCACTGCGTGTAGAACAGTTCTCTACTGCAGACGAAAGTTGCCGTGCCCCTGGCGGGAATCGAACCCCGGGGGTCGAGTCGATACACATACATAAGAAGAACAGTTTGCAACTTCATGGTCCAAAATGTTTTATATAACACGAATTAGATATGCTCTTTCAACGTTAAATACTGAATCTAACAGGTGTTATGAGTCTGGAGTCAAGATCAAAGACGTCAACGGTTCATTGCATAACATAAACAGGTAATATATCACTAGTAAGATATAAGTATTCACATCATACCCATGTTTTCTTAAATGCAAGCACCTAAGATTTCTTCTATTTCTATGCTTTTCATAGATCCCGCATCATTACCAACAGGATTGCTCTGAGGGCACAATAACCCCCGGGGTTTGTCCTTTCATTGTACACATTATTCTCCAACAAAGTAATTTGACATGTAACGGTACATTATGAATGATTAGATCTTATCATCTAGATCATGATGTTTGATCAGCTTGAAAATAATGACATCGTCTAAAAGATCTTGTGAACATAAGTAAGTGTACCAACATTTGAAGGCATATCCCTGATCAAACAAAAAATATGTCCATAGTTAAATTTCTTAGAAATAGCATCTCATCGCGGTCATGGTAACATGGGCAAAATTTATGACCTCAAGAAGTGACATTGGAAACAGCATTTTCAAATGCTGAAGAATTGAACGTTATGGTAAAGTCGAAATGATAAATATTCTATTTGAATTACTTAAACTAATTACTTAAAATTACCAATCACACCATGGGTCTCAAACTTACTTCCTCATAACCATCCCCAGACAGAGCTCAGACCTTTACAAGATGATTGCAACAGACATAGAGACTGTTTGACGATCGGCACATGTTGGCATATTAAACAGAGATCAAAGAATCTAAACAATCATCAAAGAAGATTGATTAAACAATTGTGTTTTATGACGCCTTAGAATCCTTAGAAGCTCAGGTTCATAGCAAGAAATGTGGCTTAGGATAGAACAACACTAAGCTAATAACAAATTACGTGTCTTTGTGTAATCTTTATGTTTCTTTTTTGTTAGATTCTTCCTTACTCCAAACTAAATGCAGCTGTTCCTTTTAGTTGTGAACATACATAGAGGATATCTGTCTTTTCTTGACTAATACCATGTTTATCTCATCGAGTGAGGTAGAAAGGTTATATTTTCACGAGTGGCGCAGCCACGAGTGAAAATATACAACGTTTCTACCTCACGAGATGAGATAAACATGGTATTTGTCAAGAATTGACGGATAATCTATTTATTATATGATATTATCCATGTAATTACGTCCGAAAAGGGTCGTTTTCACGCCAAGCGGCCGCAAGGAACAGCCCGTCACCACAGTAACACTGTGACGTCATAAGCCAAATCGCCGCGCGAGACCATTGTTTTAGACGTCAAATTATATCAGTCACCGTTCGCAGTGAAAATATAAGTTATTTTCACTGTAGCTTGATAGACAGTTTATTTCACTGATAAATCCCAGTATTTCACTGCTCGTCATATAATAAATGTATTTATCAAATTTAATCAAGTTATCAATATCGATTACAGCTGTGTATGTAAGGAATGTGTTCTCAATGTGTTTACCTTAACTGTGTCACCACGAGGTCACGAAGCTAAACCAATGAATGATGTTAAAGAACAATATGAATGAACATATGAACAGTCGTTTCAGATAAAAGCAGGAACCTTGAAGACAAAGTAAGTAAAACAAAAGAGTTCCTTGCGGACCTAGTATTACCTAGTATTCTGGAAGCGTTGTAGAAAATCTGTCGATATGCCATCAAAATAGAAGACCGATTTGAACTAGATGAGTGTCATACCGCAAAAGCAAAGCAGCCCCAAAACTTAGGGTCTCGCCTTTCCCTGTTCCGCTTTCTCCACAGCAACAAGAAAATATGACTTCATTTTAATAAAAATGTGTTCATTATTAGAGCTATTACTAACAAGTTGAATCATCAATGGGGTCACCTCACACAAGTGTGTTCTTAAAAACCTATTTCTGATTTCAAAATTGGATTAAATGGTAAACATGGCCTTAACTAATATATCATGACCTTGACATTTGACCTTAAAGGTCACACATTCATGATCACTTTTCAATGTGTATAGCAATCATGGAATGATTCAAACTGTTAATAGTTGAAATAAGGCATTTTCGCAAAATCATGCTAAAGTCGTGACATCGCTGTGACCTTGACCTTTAACGGATCATGGTCATGGGGTCATGAAATTTACAATTTAGAATCCCCATTGGCCAAGGAGTCTGCACATAAAATTTCAGCTCTGTGGAGTCATTGGTTCTGGAGAAGAAGTCGAAAAAGCGAAAAGTTTACGGATGGACAGATGGACGGATGGACGGATGGACGGACGCCGGACACCATGCCATGCCATAAGCCCATCGGGCCTAAAAAGCTAATAAAAATTGAGTAAACTACGGAAAAAAAGTATTTTAAAGCATTGACCGATTATGTCACCATGACATCGCATTTACGCACCATACGTTATTTGGCGTCAAAACATGTATATATCATAACAGGTTCATCCATCCTTTTGATTTATCTTAATCAATCATGTAACTTTTGGAAATAAGTATGTCAATCAAACTTATATATTGAATGTGTTGTTTTTAACCTTTCATACTTTCATGTGGCGCAATACAAGAAGAATTATTATTATTACTTATTTCGAATGGTTTCATTAAGATCCAATTTTATCAGTGTTATAGCATATCTGTAGCATATATAAGTAGGTAATTTAATAGAAATGTATTGAATTAGTCAGAATTACAGTCAATATGTCTGGAAGGATGGATCTGAAGTTTCCAATTATTTCAACAAGTTATTAAATCAGTGGAATTATTGATCAGCATGCAATGCTCCACAAACATATTAAGTCTTTAGTATTTCTGATTAATCAGTTGTATCGATTGCTGATATTTCCAAAGGGCTTTTGCCGACATTGAAGCAGCGAGAAAACAATGTTCTACTCAAGTTCAGTAAGTTTCATCTCGGGTGATAATAATCTTTGAAATAAAGTCGCAAGTGACGATAAAAGGATTCAGAGTATACATGATTCAATTATTTGAAAAATAATGAATCAATACATATTTCCAATGTTATTGCGCATGTTTTAAAACAATTTGCAAGTTTCTAACATGTCCCTGGGATTATTGATACCCAATACGTACATGTCAAATCAAAGAATTGTAAAGAAAATCAAAATGGCGGGTAAACCACGTGAGCTACAACTACGTCATGATTTACTTTTTTGCTCGTATTGTTCTTGCGCATCCTTTACAGAAAGTCTCTATGTTGATTTTGACAATTTTCCCATAGTTAAACTTTGCTTTATTATGACCGGAAATGACTGTTCGCGAGCGATTTTATTACTGATTCATAAAGACCATAGTCCTGTTTTACTCTCCTGAAAAAAGTCTTTCAATTCCATGGGTAGGTTTTTGAATAATCGCCCCTGAAAGTTCGCAGCTTTCAAAATTTGCCTGACTTTGAAAGTTCACTGTGAAAAAAGTATTAGGAATTAGCACAAACAAGAACAAACTTGTTATTCCCCAATATGTCAGCTATATATAAATGAAGTTTCAGCTCTTAGGTGCTAATATCCTCGGAGTGGTGTTTCCGCAAAAGAACATGGGGTCCAAAAATTTGAAAAAGTTAAAAAATCCAAGATGGCGGCTAAACCACGTGACTGACGATTTCGCCATGATTTACTTTATTGCTCGCAATGCCATTGCGGATCTTTTGGAAAACGTTGCAAGTCTCTAGGTACATTTTGAAAAAATGTCCAATGTTAAAAATCGAAATTTGGATTCGACCTTGACCTTTAATGGCTGAATCGATCGGGCCCAAAAGCTTCGCCTGGCGTGTGCCCAGTAAGGGCTATCAGACTGTAAAGTTTGGTTGAATTATCTGTAGCCGTTTTTGCTTAAAGTTGTCCACCATATTGCTGAATCCTTAATGATAAGAATATAATTAATCTCATATTACAAAAGTGATATAACGTTGTAGTGTACCTTGTCGAACGGCTGGATGTAATGGATATATAGCATTGTGACACTGAAGATACTCTGACTGACCAATTATAGCTCTGCTGCTGTGACACAAACTGCTTGTAAAAGGCCTTTTCATCATTTAAGTTTATCAAGGTAATAATATTCTTGGCTCATATTAAGGACTCGCTGGCCATTGTTATCCCACTGGTATGTACTACCGTGGGAGATAGTCGTCGCCCTGTCCGTCCGTAATAATTTCAATTCCGGAGCAGAATTCGAAAACCGTTCATGATATCTTTCTGAAACTTTCCATGCGTATTACCTGCCAACGGAAGTGGTGCCTTTTGATATGTCTTCATTTTGGGGTGGGTTTTTTTCGTTTCCATAGACACGTGTTGGATTTGGACTTTGTTCAGGGATAGTTCGTTTCCAGGGCACAGCTCCAAAACTCTTCATTTCATCTTCCTGAAACAGTGCATGTATATTACCAACGAACTGAAGTGGTGCCTTTTGATATTTTACCTCCTGATCCAATACATGAATATGACATGATTGATGCAACAGTTTGTACACACGTGCACATGCCTGACTGCCACAACAGACGATAGTAATGTCAATGCTGGAAATAAGTTGTATTTATATATCAGCTGCCCATACAATGACAAAGATATACATGAAAAGATCTACTTAATATGCTCATCGTACCTTTATATTCTCTTTAATGGTATAAACGATCAGAAGATGACTTTAAAAGTTACTTTCGTATTCTCTATTATCATTGATGAAAGTTATGTCTTGTTGATTATAGGATAGTCTTGCATTTGTTGCCGCGTGTAATTACCGGTGTATTGGGAAATGGGTCCCCATGAGTGAGCGAGTGTTTAGCGCCGCTTGGGCAATATGACAGCCATTAGCGGCGTGAAAGTTGTATTTGAAAACACATGTATAATACATTTCAAAAGCAATACAAAAATAGAGAGTAAATAAGTTAGGTAAATATCACAAGGTCAGCTATGCACTGACGTAAAAGGATACTTTTCTATAATTTATCATGAAGGTTTATTGCCTTCAGAATATCTTAAATACGGTGTTCACCAAAATGGCGAAAAAATCAGGGTAGAAAGTTTTCCTGATTTCTGCAGTGTCCTTCACACAGAATGTGTTTAACGGTCAGGGTACATTGACAAGGTATACACTCTGGGGGAACTTCCCCCTTTAAAAGATAAGCATGTGTTAATCTTGTGTGTCCTATACGACATCGTCGTAGGAGACATGCTTCCTGCCGGGTAAAAGTAGATATAGATTTATAGCCTATATCAGGCTTAATAGAATGAAGCTTGTGTTGTTGTTGGTCCCGATGGGATTGCCAACGTTGTTTAAGGTATGATTTGATAGCAGGTTTTGAATGGGTCACCATGAAATATGTTACCAATGTAAGTAGATTTATTGTTAATTTTCAGTTTGTCTGTCTGTTCAAAACGGGTGGGACAATATCCTCCTCCAAAATGACACCTCACGTAAGGAGGTATACAAGGCTATGTACAGCTTGTGGTAAATAGACTTTAATGTTTAATCATCAGTACCTTTTGTAAATTATTATTATGTGATGACCACCTCTCATGTAATGATGACAGTATCATAAAACATAATAATGAAAACACAAATAATTGTAACCCGAACAGGGTAATGTGTAAAGGGTAACATTGGCACTTAACATTTAAACCGAAATGACTAATAACAGTTTTTGGGGTCGTTTTTTTGGTCAGTACTGGAGTGGATTAGCCAGGCTACGTACCAAGGTTGTGTACCCAGAGCTGGTGCGGGATGTAGTACGGGGGAGGTTCTCCGAACCCTCTGCAGGAGCCTATGCCAAACAATGTCCAGCAGGAGAGATAAATAATATGACACATGGACTTTAATAATGAAATTTATTTCAAATATGAAATAACGCCAGAACAAATTATGAAGTAGCTCAACACATTATGGTTGTATACCTTTCAGTGCAAGCACACAAGCCTGGAAGAAATGGCTCTATATGACTGGCGTGGAAATGGAGAACGAAGACGAAGGCAGAGAGAAAACACTGCGTTCGGCTTCGGGTCAAGAGGTCAACTTTGTCTGCAGCAGAGAACTGTTCTACACGCAGTAAGGTATTGGTGCAATGCTACACTGATTTAAGTGCAGTATCACCCACCCACCGATGCGCGCAGGTTTCGCCGCAATGCATAACCACATGGCGTTGCGGGCTTTCTCCCTGCCATAATACTAAACCGCGATATAAGTGAAATACTTGTGAAAGCGGGGTTAAATCATAAGTCACCTTAACTCACAAGCCTTACTGATCTCAAATTGAAAATAAAACTCCTGATTCTGATTAAACACTTTTGAACAAATATGCCGACTTGATTATTGTTGTAATCTTGGCTCTTTCTCTCTCCGGGACTGGGGGCTTCGTGTTGAACGTTGCAAAACACACGTCATGGAGAGGACATTTAACACACCTTTTTGGTTTTCTTTCCGCACTAAACGCATCGACGTTGGGTGGGGTTAGAATATAGGCAATGACCCTAAGTGTTATACAGGACACGGCTCACATTTGAGAAACCACCAAGGACACACGTCTAGGCTCTTTGTCTGTGCCTTAGAATGTATGTCCAAGCAATCGAGCGGGTGCATTCTATCAGATCTGTTTCCTTGGCACGTGGAACTGCACTGAGTCGGAACAATTGCCTTACATCACTGATGTTGACAACAGGAAGATGAAGACGGACCACCACCATTTCTTCTTCCTGATTCGAGGCCTGTACTTGGCAATGCCTCCCATGTTCCTGTTGTACGTCTTCAGTATGTAGGGCATTCCCAACTGAACTTCCTGATGTTTGGATGAGGACCACCTCCTTGCTGGCTCTAAGGGATATACACCATATCCAAGTCACGACACTGTTGTCTACTCACCTGACAAGGATAACTTTTGAGTGCATGTCGCTTCGAAAATCATCAAAACCCCTCTCATTCTTCTTCATCACTTCAGGGCTTCAATTGTGATGAACATCAATCACACATTGCAAATTATGTTTCTTTGTGAGATAATTGCGATTTGCAAGCATTTGTGTAATGGACATATTTCTTTGACTGAAACTGTTTCATTACAAAATTAACTATTTGTTTATGTCCCAATTCTCCTCAATCATGTTATGAGCCACAAATAAATTGTCTTCAGCTGTTTTTATTGGTTGAATTTTAATCAAGTTTTACTATAACAAACTAAATGAATTACTTGGTGTACTATCGTATGTAAAGACATTGCAATATTGTTGTAATTTAATCTGATATGGAAATGAATGGTGTTGTGGTTTGACATAACAACTGTATGTATTTCTTATGATAAAGTGTGTATGTTAAGGCGACACAGTGTATGTTGTTTGTGATATGTGGCCTGGGTTTAGTTTCATATGAGGACAGCCCCACATATATGTCCACTCCACATGATGAAGAATCTACTGCACTGCGTGTAGAACAGTTCTCTACTGCAGACGAAAGTTGCCGTGCCCCTGGCGGGAATCGAACCCCGGGGGTCGAGTCGATACACATACATAAGAAGAACAGTTTGCAACTTCATGCGATTTACATATGCTCTTTCAACGTTAAATACTGAATCTAACAGGTGTTATGAGTCTGGAGTCAAGATCAAAGACGTCAACGGTTCATTGCATAACATAAACAGGTAATATATCACTAGTAAGATATAAGTATTCACATCATACCCATGTTTTCTTAAATGCAAGCACCTAAGATTTCTTCTATTTCTATGCTTTTCATAGATCCCGCATCATTACCAACAGGATTGCTCTGAGAGCACAATAACCCCCGGGGTTTGTCCTTTCATTGTACACATTATTCTCCAACAAAGTAATTTGACATGTAACGGTACATTACGAATGATTAGATCTTATCATCTAGATCATGATGTTTGATCAGCTTGAAAATAATGACATCGTCTAAAAGATCTTGTGAACATAAATAAGTGTACCAACATTTGAAGGCATATCCCTGATCAAACAAAAAATATGTCCATAGTTAAATTTCTTAGAAATAGCATCTCATCGCGGTCATGGTAACATGGGCAAAATTTATGACCTCAAGAAGTGACATTGGAAACAGCATTTTCAAATGCTGAAGAATTGAACGTTATGGTAAAGTCGAAATGATAAATATTCTATTTGAATTACTTAAACTAATTACTTAAAATTACCAATCACACCATGGGTCTCAAACTTACTTCCTCATAACCATCCCCAGACAGAGCTCAGACCTTTACAAGATGATTGCAACAGACATAGAGACTGTTTGACGATCGGCACATGTTGGCATATTAAACAGAGATCAAAGAATCTAAACAATCATCAAAGAAGATTGATTAAACAATTGTGTTTTATGACGCCTTAGAATCCTTAGAAGCTCAGGTTCATAGCAAGAAATGTGGCTTAGGATAGAACAACACTAAGCTAATAACAAATTAAGTGTCTTTGTGTAATCTTTATGTTTCTTTTTTGTTAGATTCTTCCTTACTCCAAACTAAATGCAGCTGTTCCTTTTAGTTGTGAACATACATAGAGGATATCTGTCTTTTCTTGACTAATACCATGTTTATCTCATCGAGTGAGGTAGAAAGGTTATATTTTCACGAGTGGCGCAGCCACGAGTGAAAATATACAACGTTTCTACCTCACGAGATGAGATAAACATGGTATTTGTCAAGAATTGACGGATAATCTATTTATTATATGATATTATCCATGTAATTACGTCCGAAAAGGGTCGTTTTCACGCCAAGCGGCCGCAAGGAACAGCCCGTCACCACAGTAACACTGTGACGTCATAAGCCAAATCGCCGCGCGAGACCATTGTTTTAGACGTCAAATAATATCAGTCACCGTTCGCAGTGAAAATATAAGTTATTTTCACTGTAGCTTGATAGACAGTTTATTTCACTGATAAATCCCAGTATTTCACTGCTCGTCATATAATAAATGTATTTATCAAATTTAATCAAGTTATCAATATCGATTACAGCTGTGTATGTAAGGAATGTGTTCTCAATGTGTTTACCTTAACTGTGTCACCACGAGGTCACGAAGCTAAACCAATGAATGATGTTAAAGAACAATATGAATGAACATATGAACAGTCGTTTCAGATAAAAGCAGGAACCTTGAAGACAAAGTAAGTAAAACAAAAGAGTTCCTTGCGGACCTAGTATTACCTAGTATTCTGGAAGCGTTGTAGAAAATCTGTCGATATGCCATCAAAATAGAAGACCGATTTGAACTAGATGAGTGTCATACCGCAAAAGCAAAGCAGCCCCAAAACTTAGGGTCTCGCCTTTCCCTGTTCCGCTTTCTCCACAGCAACAAGAAAATATGACTTCATTTTAATAAAAATGTGTTCATTATTAGAGCTATTACTAACAAGTTGAATCATCAATGGGGTCACCTCACACAAGTGTGTTCTTAAAAACCTATTTCTGATTTCAAAATTGGATTAAATGGTAAACATGGCCTTAACTAATATATCATGACCTTGACATTTGACCTTAAAGGTCACACATTCATGATCACTTTTCAATGTGTATAGCAATCATGGAATGATTCAAACTGTTAATAGTTGAAATAAGGCATTTTCGCAAAATCATGCTAAAGTCGTGACATCGCTGTGACCTTGACCTTTAACGGATCATGGTCATGGGGTCATGAAATTTACAATTTAGAATCCCCATTGGCCAAGGAGTCTGCACATAAAATTTCAGCTCTGTGGAGTCATTGGTTCTGGAGAAGAAGTCGAAAAAGCGAAAAGTTTACGGATGGACGGATGGACGGATGGACGGATGGACGGATGGACGGACGCCGGACACCATGCCATGCCATAAGCCCATCGGGCCTTTCAGGCCTGATGAGCTAATAAAAATTGAGTAAACTACGGAAAAAAAGTATTTTAAAGCATTGACCGATTATGTCACCATGACATCGCATTTACGCACCATACGTTATTTGGCGTCAAAACATGTATATATCATAACAGGTTCATCCATCCTTTTGATTTATCTTAATCAATCATGTAACTTTTGGAAATAAGTATGTCAATCAAACTTATATATTGAATGTGTTGTTTTTAACCTTTCATACTTTCATGTGGCGCAATACAAGAAGAATTATTATTATTACTTATTTCGAATGGTTTCATTAAGATCCAATTTTATCAGTGTTATAGCATATCTGTAGCATATATAAGTAGGTAATTTAATAGAAATGTATTGAATTAGTCAGAATTACAGTCAATATGTCTGGAAGGATGGATCTGAAGTTTCCAATTATTTCAACAAGTTATTAAATCAGTGGAATTATTGATCAGCATGCAATGCTCCACAAACATATTAAGTCTTTAGTATTTCTGATTAATCAGTTGTATCGATTGCTGATATTTCCAAAGGGCTTTTGCCGACATTGAAGCAGCGAGAAAACAATGTTCTACTCAAGTTCAGTAAGTTTCATCTCGGGTGATAATAATCTTTGAAATAAAGTCGCAAGTGACGATAAAAGGATTCAGAGTATACATGATTCAATTATTTGAAAAATAATGAATCAATACATATTTCCAATGTTATTGCGCATGTTTTAAAACAATTTGCAAGTTTCTAACATGTCCCTGGGATTATTGATACCCAATACGTACATGTCAAATCAAAGAATTGTAAAGAAAATCAAAATGGCGGGTAAACCACGTGAGCTACAACTACGTCATGATATACTTTTACTCGTATTGTTCTTGCGCATCCTTTACAGAAAGTCTCTATGTTGATTTTGACAATTTTCCCATAGTTAAACTTTGCTTTATTATGACCGGAAATGACTGTTCGCGAGCGATTTTATTACTGATTCATAAAGACCATAGTCCTGTTTTACTCTCCTGAAAAAAGTCTTTCAATTCCATGGGTAGGTTTTTGAATAATCGCCCCTGAAAGTTCGCAGCTTTCAAAATTTGCCTGACTTTGAAAGTTCACTGTGAAAAAAGTATTAGGAATTAGCACAAACAAGAACAAACTTGTTATTCCCCAATATGTCAGCTATATATAAATGAAGTTTCAGCTCTTAGGTGCTAATATCCTCGGAGTGGTGTTTCCGCAAAAGAACATGGGGTCCAAAAATTTGAAAAAGTTAAAAAATCCAAGATGGCGGCTAAACCACGTGACTGACGATTTCGCCATGATTTACTTTATTGCTCGCAATGCCATTGCGGATCTTTTGGAAAACGTTGCAAGTCTCTAGGTACATTTTGAAAAAATGTCCAATGTTAAAAATCGAAATTTGGATTCGACCTTGACCTTTAATGGCTGAATCGATCGGGCCCAAAAGCTTCGCCTGGCGTGTGCCCAGTAAGGGCTATCAGACTGTAAAGTTTGGTTGAATTATCTGTAGCCGTTTTTGCTTAAAGTTGTCCACCATATTGCTGAATCCTTAATAATAAGAATATAATTAATCTCATATTACAAAAGTGATATAACGTTGTAGTGTACCTTGTCGAACGGCTGGATGTAATGGATATATAGCATTGTGACACTGAAGATACTCTGACTGACCAATTATAGCTCTGCTGCTGTGACACAAACTGCTTGTAAAAGGCCTTTTCATCATTTAAGTTTATCAAGGTAATAATCTTCTTGGCTCATATTAAGGACTCGCTGGCCATTGTTATCCCACTGGTATGTACTACCGTGGGAGATAGTCGTCGCCCTGTCCGTCCGTAATAATTTCAATTCCGGAGCAGAATTCGAAAACCGTTCATGATATCTTTCTGAAACTTTCCATGCGTATTACCTGCCAACGGAAGTGGTGCCTTTTGATATGTCTTCATTTTGGGGTGGGTTTTTTTCGTTTCCATAGACACGTGTTGGATTTGGACTTTGTTCAGGGATAGTTCGTTTCCAGGGCACAGCTCCAAAACTCTTCATTTCATCTTCCTGAAACAGTGCATGTATATTACCAACGAACTGAAGTGGTGCCTTTTGATATTTTACCTCCTGATCCAATACATGAATATGACATGATTGATGCAACAGTTTGTACACACGTGCACATGCCTGACTGCCACAACAGACGATAGTAATGTCAATGCTGGAAATAAGTTGTATTTATATATCAGCTGCCCATACAATGACAAAGATATACATGAAAAGATCTACTTAATATGCTCATCGTACCTTTATATTCTCTTTAATGGTATAAACGATCAGAAGATGACTTTAAAAGTTACTTTCGTATTCTCTATTATCATTGATGAAAGTTATGTCTTGTTGATTATAGGATAGTCTTGCATTTGTTGCCGCGTGTAATTACCGGTGTATTGGGAAATGGGTCCCCATGAGTGAGCGAGTGTTTAGCGCCGCTTGGGCAATATTACAGCCATTAGCGGCGTGAAAGTTGTATTTGAAAACACATGTATAATACATTTCAAAAGCAATACAAAAATAGAGAGTAAATAAGTTAGGTAAATATCACAAGGTCAGCTATGCACTGACGTAAAAGGATACTTTTCTATAATTTATCATGAAGGTTTATTGCCTTCAGAATATCTTAAATACGGTGTTCACCAAAATGGCGAAAAAATCAGGGTAGAAAGTTTTCCTGATTTCTGCAGTGTCCTTCACACAGAATGTGTTTAACGGTCAGGGTACATTGACAAGGTATACACTCTGGGGGAACTTCACCCTTTAAAAGATAAGCATGTGTTAATCTTGTGTGTCCTATACGACATCGTCGTAGGAGACATGCTTCCTGCCGGGTAAAAGTAGATATAGATTTATAGCCTATATCAGGCTTAATAGAATGAAGCTTGTGTTGTTGTTGGTCCCGATGGGATTGCCAACGTTGTTTAAGGTATGATTTGATAGCAGGTTTTGAATGGGTCACCATGAAATATGTTACCAATGTAAGTAGATTTATTGTTAATTTTCAGTTTGTCTGTCTGTTCAAAACGGGTGGGACAATATCCTCCTCCAAAATGACACCTCACGTAAGGAGGTATACAAGGCTATGTACAGCTTGTGGTAAATAGACTTTAATGTTTAATCATCAGTACCTTTTGTAAATTATTATTATGTGATGACCACCTCTCATGTAATGATGACAGTATCATAAAACATAATAATGAAAACACAAATAATTGTAACCCGAACAGGGTAATGTGTAAAGGGTAACATTGGCACTTAACATTTAAACCGAAATGACTAATAACAGTTTTTGGGGTCGTTTTTTTGGTCAGTACTGGAGTGGATTAGCCAGGCTACGTACCAAGGTTGTGTACCCAGAGCTGGTGCGGGATGTAGTACGGGGGAGGTTCTCCGAACCCTCTGCAGGAGCCTATGCCAAACAATGTCCAGCAGGAGAGATAAATAATATGACACATGGACTTTAATAATGAAATGTATTTCAAATATGAAATAACGCCAGAACAAATTATGAAGTAGCTCAACACATTATGGTTGTATACCTTTCAGTGCAAGCACACAAGCCTGGAAGAAATGGCTCTATATGACTGGCGTGGAAATGGAGAACGAAGACGAAGGCAGAGAGAAAACACTGCGTTCGGCTTCGGGTCAAGAGGTCAACTTTGTCTGCAGCAGAGAACTGTTCTACACGCAGTAAGGTATTGGTGCAATGCTACACTGATTTAAGTGCAGTATCACCCACCCACCGATGCGCGCAGGTTTCGCCGCAATGCATAACCACATGGCGTTGCGGGCTTTCTCCCTGCCATAATACTAAACCGCGATATAAGTGAAATACTTGTGAAAGCGGGGTTAAATCATAAGTCACCTTAACTCACAAGCCTTACTGATCTCAAATTGAAAATAAAACTCCTGATTCTGATTAAACACTTTTGAACAAATATGCCGACTTGATTATTGTTGTAATCTTGGCTCTTTCTCTCTCCGGGACTGGGGGCTTCGTGTTGAACGTTGCAAAACACACGTCATGGAGAGGACATTTAACACACCTTTTTGGTTTTCTTTCCGCACTAAACGCATCGACGTTGGGTGGGGTTAGAATATAGGCAATGACCCTAAGTGTTATACAGGACACGGCTCACATTTGAGAAACCACCAAGGACACACGTCTAGGCTCTTTGTCTGTGCCTTAGAATGTATGTCCAAGCAATCGAGCGTGTGCATTCTATCAGATCTGTTTCCTTGGCACGTGGAACTGCACTGAGTCGGAACAATTGCCTTACATCACTGATGTTGACAACAGGAAGATGAAGACGGACCACCACCATTTATTCTTCCTGATTCGAGGCCTGTACTTGGCAATGCCTCCCATGTTCCTGTTGTACGTCTTCAGTATGTAGGGCATTCCCAACTGAACTTCCTGATGTTTGGATGAGGACCACCTCCTTGCTGGCTCTAAGGGATATACACCATATCCAAGTCACGACACTGTTGTCTACTCACCTGACAAGGATAACTTTTGAGTGCATGTCGCTTCGAAAATCATCAAAACCCCTCTCATTCTTCTTCATCACTTCAGGGCTTCAATTGTGATAAACATCAATCACACATTGCAAATTATGTTTCTTTGTGAGATAATTGCGATTTGCAAGCATTTGTGTAATGGACATATTTCTTTGACTGAAACTGTTTCATTACAAAATTAACTATTTGTTTATGTCCCAATTCTCCTCAATCATGTTATGAGCCACAAATAAATTGTCTTCAGCTGTTTTTATTGGTTGAATTTTAATCAAGTTTTACTATAACAAACTAAATGAATTACTTGGTGTACTATCGTATGTAAAGACATTGCAATATTGTTGTAATTTAATCTGATATGGAAATGAATGGTGTTGTGGTTTGACATAACAACTGTATGTATTTCTTATGATAAAGTGTGTATGTTAAGGCGACACAGTGTATGTTGTTTGTGATATGTGGCCTGGGTTTAGTTTCATATGAGGACAGCCCCACATATATGTCCACTCCACATGATGAAGAATCTACTGCACTGCGTGTAGAACAGTTCTCTACTGCAGACGAAAGTTGCCGTGCCCCTGGCGGGAATCGAACCCCGGGGGTCGAGTCGATACACATACATAAGAAGAACAGTTTGCAACTTCATGGTCCAAAATGTTTTATATAACACGAATTAGATATGCTCTTTCAACGTTAAATACTGAATCTAACAGGTGTTATGAGTCTGGAGTCAAGATCAAAGACGTCAACGGTTCATTGCATAACATAAACAGGTAATATATCACTAGTAAGATATAAGTATTCACATCATACCCATGTTTTCTTAAATGCAAGCACCTAAGATTTCTTCTATTTCTATGCTTTTCATAGATCCCGCATCATTACCAACAGGATTGCTCTGAGAGCACAATAACCCCCGGGGTTTGTCCTTTCATTGTACACATTATTCTCCAACAAAGTAATTTGACATGTAACGGTACATTATGAATGATTAGATCTTATCATCTAGATCATGATGTTTGATCAGCTTGAAAATAATGACATCGTCTAAAAGATCTTGTGAACATAAATAAGTGTACCAACATTTGAAGGCATATCCCTGATCAAACAAAAAATATGTCCATAGTTAAATTTCTTAGAAATAGCATCTCATCGCGGTCATGGTAACATGGGCAAAATTTATGACCTCAAGAAGTGACATTGGAAACAGCATTTTCAAATGCTGAAGAATTGAACGTTATGGTAAAGTCGAAATGATAAATATTCTATTTGAATTACTTAAACTAATTACTTAAAATTACCAATCACACCATGGGTCTCAAACTTACTTCCTCATAACCATCCCCAGACAGAGCTCAGACCTTTACAAGATGATTGCAACAGACATAGAGACTGTTTGACGATCGGCACATGTTGGCATATTAAACAGAGATCAAAGAATCTAAACAATCATCAAAGAAGATTGATTAAACAATTGTGTTTTATGACGCCTTAGAATCCTTAGAAGCTCAGGTTCATAGCAAGAAATGTGGCTTAGGATAGAACAACACTAAGCTAATAACAAATTACGTGTCTTTGTGTAATCTTTATGTTTCTTTTTTGTTAGATTCTTCCTTACTCCAAACTAAATGCAGCTGTTCCTTTTAGTTGTGAACATACATAGAGGATATCTGTCTTTTCTTGACTAATACCATGTTTATCTCATCGAGTGAGGTAGAAAGGTTATATTTTCACGAGTGGCGCAGCCACGAGTGAAAATATACAACGTTTCTACCTCACGAGATGAGATAAACATGGTATTTGTCAAGAATTGACGGATAATCTATTTATTATATGATATTATCCATGTAATTACGTCCGAAAAGGGTCGTTTTCACGCCAAGCGGCCGCAAGGAACAGCCCGTCACCACAGTAACACTGTGACGTCATAAGCCAAATCGCCGCGCGAGACCATTGTTTTAGACGTCAAATTATATCAGTCACCGTTCGCAGTGAAAATATAAGTTATTTTCACTGTAGCTTGATAGACAGTTTATTTCACTGATAAATTCCAGTATTTCACTGCTCGTCATATAATAAATGTATTTATCAAATTTAATCAAGTTATCAATATCGATTACAGCTGTGTATGTAAGGAATGTGTTCTCAATGTGTTTACCTTAACTGTGTCACCACGAGGTCACGAAGCTAAACCAATGAATGATGTTAAAGAACAATATGAATGAACATATGAACAGTCGTTTCAGATAAAAGCAGGAACCTTGAAGACAAAGTAAGTAAAACAAAAGAGTTCCTTGCGGACCTAGTATTACCTAGTATTCTGGAAGCGTTGTAGAAAATCTGTCGATATGCCATCAAAATAGAAGACCGATTTGAACTAGATGAGTGTCATACCGCAAAAGCAAAGCAGCCCCAAAACTTAGGGTCTCGCCTTTCCCTGTTCCGCTTTCTCCACAGCAACAAGAAAATATGACTTCATTTTAATAAAAATGTGTTCATTATTAGAGCTATTACTAACAAGTTGAATCATCAATGGGGTCACCTCACACAAGTGTGTTCTTAAAAACCTATTTCTGATTTCAAAATTGGATTAAATGGTAAACATGGCCTTAACTAATATATCATGACCTTGACATTTGACCTTAAAGGTCACACATTCATGATCACTTTTCAATGTGTATAGCAATCATGGAATGATTCAAACTGTTAATAGTTGAAATAAGGCATTTTCGCAAAATCATGCTAAAGTCGTGACATCGCTGTGACCTTGACCTTTAACGGATCATGGTCATGGGGTCATGAAATTTACAATTTAGAATCCCCATTGGCCAAGGAGTCTGCACATAAAATTTCAGCTCTGTGGAGTCATTGGTTCTGGAGAAGAAGTCGAAAAAGCGAAAAGTTTACGGATGGACGGATGGACGGATGGACGGATGGACGGACGCCGGACACCATGCCATGCCATAAGCCCATCGGGCCTTTCAGGCCTGATGAGCTAATAAAAATTGAGTAAACTACGGAAAAAAAGTATTTTAAAGCATTGACCGATTATGTCACCATGACATCGCATTTACGCACCATACGTTATTTGGCGTCAAAACATGTATATATCATAACAGGTTCATCCATCCTTTTGATTTATCTTAATCAATCATGTAACTTTTGGAAATAAGTATGTCAATCAAACTTATATATTGAATGTGTTGTTTTTAACCTTTCATACTTTCATGTGGCGCAATACAAGAAGAATTATTATTATTACTTATTTCGAATGGTTTCATTAAGATCCAATTTTATCAGTGTTATAGCATATCTGTAGCATATATAAGTAGGTAATTTAATAGAAATGTATTGAATTAGTCAGAATTACAGTCAATATGTCTGGAAGGATGGATCTGAAGTTTCCAATTATTTCAACAAGTTATTAAATCAGTGGAATTATTGATCAGCATGCAATGCTCCACAAACATATTAAGTCTTTAGTATTTCTGATTAATCAGTTGTATCGATTGCTGATATTTCCAAAGGGCTTTTGCCGACATTGAAGCAGCGAGAAAACAATGTTCTACTCAAGTTCAGTAAGTTTCATCTCGGGTGATAATAATCTTTGAAATAAAGTCGCAAGTGACGATAAAAGGATTCAGAGTATACATGATTCAATTATTTGAAAAATAATGAATCAATACATATTTCCAATGTTATTGCGCATGTTTTAAAACAATTTGCAAGTTTCTAACATGTCCCTGGGATTATTGATACCCAATACGTACATGTCAAATCAAAGAATTGTAAAGAAAATCAAAATGGCGGGTAAACCACGTGAGCTACAACTACGTCATGATTTACTTTTTTGCTCGTATTGTTCTTGCGCATCCTTTACAGAAAGTCTCTATGTTGATTTTGACAATTTTCCCATAGTTAAACTTTGCTTTATTATGACCGGAAATGACTGTTCGCGAGCGATTTTATTACTGATTCATAAAGACCATAGTCCTGTTTTACTCTCCTGAAAAAAGTCTTTCAATTCCATGGGTAGGTTTTTGAATAATCGCCCCTGAAAGTTCGCAGCTTTCAAAATTTGCCTGACTTTGAAAGTTCACTGTGAAAAAAGTATTAGGAATTAGCACAAACAAGAACAAACTTGTTATTCCCCAATATGTCAGCTATATATAAATGAAGTTTCAGCTCTTAGGTGCTAATATCCTCGGAGTGGTGTTTCCGCAAAAGAACATGGGGTCCAAAAATTTGAAAAAGTTAAAAAATCCAAGATGGCGGCTAAACCACGTGACTGACGATTTCGCCATGATTTACTTTATTGCTCGCAATGCCATTGCGGATCTTTTGGAAAACGTTGCAAGTCTCTAGGTACATTTTGAAAAAATGTCCAATGTTAAAAATCGAAATTTGGATTCGACCTTGACCTTTAATGGCTGAATCGATCGGGCCCAAAAGCTTCGCCTGGCGTGTGCCCAGTAAGGGCTATCAGACTGTAAAGTTTGGTTGAATTATCTGTAGCCGTTTTTGCTTAAAGTTGTCCACCATATTGCTGAATCCTTAATGATAAGAATATAATTAATCTCATATTACAAAAGTGATATAACGTTGTAGTGTACCTTGTCGAACGGCTGGATGTAATGGATATATAGCATTGTGACACTGAAGATACTCTGACTGACCAATTATAGCTCTGCTGCTGTGACACAAACTGCTTGTAAAAGGCCTTTTCATCATTTAAGTTTATCAAGGTAATAATATTCTTGGCTCATATTAAGGACTCGCTGGCCATTGTTATCCCACTGGTATGTACTACCGTGGGAGATAGTCGTCGCCCTGTCCGTCCGTAATAATTTCAATTCCGGAGCAGAATTCGAAAACCGTTCATGATATCTTTCTGAAACTTTCCATGCGTATTACCTGCCAACGGAGTGGTGCCTTTTGATATGTCTTCATTTTGGGGTGGGTTTTTTTCGTTTCCATAGACACGTGTTGGATTTGGACTTTGTTCAGGGATAGTTCGTTTCCAGGGCACAGCTCCAAAACTCTTCATTTCATCTTCCTGAAACAGTGCATGTATATTACCAACGAACTGAAGTGGTGCCTTTTGATATTTTACCTCCTGATCCAATACATGAATATGACATGATTGATGCAACAGTTTGTACACACGTGCACATGCCTGACTGCCACAACAGACGATAGTAATGTCAATGCTGGAAATAAGTTGTATTTATATATCAGCTGCCCATACAATGACAAAGATATACATGAAAAGATCTACTTAATATGCTCATCGTACCTTTATATTCTCTTTAATGGTATAAACGATCAGAAGATGACTTTAAAAGTTACTTTCGTATTCTCTATTATCATTGATGAAAGTTATGTCTTGTTGATTATAGGATAGTCTTGCATTTGTTGCCGCGTGTAATTACCGGTGTATTGGGAAATGGGTCCCCATGAGTGAGCGAGTGTTTAGCGCCGCTTGGGCAATATTACAGCCATTAGCGGCGTGAAAGTTGTATTTGAAAACACATGTATAATACATTTCAAAAGCAATACAAAAATAGAGAGTAAATAAGTTAGGTAAATATCACAAGGTCAGCTATGCACTGACGTAAAAGGATACTTTTCTATAATTTATCATGAAGGTTTATTGCCTTCAGAATATCTTAAATACGGTGTTCACCAAAATGGCGAAAAATTCAGGGTAGAAAGTTTTCCTGATTTCTGCAGTGTCCTTCACACAGAATGTGTTTAACGGTCAGGGTACATTGACAAGGTATACACTCTGGGGGAACTTCCCCCTTTAAAAGATAAGCATGTGTTAATCTTGTGTGTCCTATACGACATCGTCGTAGGAGACATGCTTCCTGCCGGGTAAAAGTAGATATAGATTTATAGCCTATATCAGGCTTAATAGAATGAAGCTTGTGTTGTTGTTGGTCCCGATGGGATTGCCAACGTTGTTTAAGGTATGATTTGATAGCAGGTTTTGAATGGGTCACCATGAAATATGTTACCAATGTAAGTAGATTTATTGTTAATTTTCAGTTTGTCTGTCTGTTCAAAACGGGTGGGACAATATCCTCCTCCAAAATGACACCTCACGTAAGGAGGTATACAAGGCTATGTACAGCTTGTGGTAAATAGACTTTAATGTTTAATCATCAGTACCTTTTGTAAATTATTATTATGTGATGACCACCTCTCATGTAATGATGACAGTATCATAAAACATAATAATGAAAACACAAATAATTGTAACCCGAACAGGGTAATGTGTAAAGGGTAACATTGGCACTTAACATTTAAACCGAAATGACTAATAACAGTTTTTGGGGTCGTTTTTTTGGTCAGTACTGGAGTGGATTAGCCAGGCTACGTACCAAGGTTGTGTACCCAGAGCTGGTGCGGGATGTAGTACGGGGGAGGTTCTCCGAACCCTCTGCAGGAGCCTATGCCAAACAATGTCCAGCAGGAGAGATAAATAATATGACACATGGACTTTAATAATGAAATTTATTTCAAATATGAAATAACGCCAGAACAAATTATGAAGTAGCTCAACACATTATGGTTGTATACCTTTCAGTGCAAGCACACAAGCCTGGAAGAAATGGCTCTATATGACTGGCGTGGAAATGGAGAACGAAGACGAAGGCAGAGAGAAAACACTGCGTTCGGCTTCGGGTCAAGAGGTCAACTTTGTCTGCAGCAGAGAACTGTTCTACACGCAGTAAGGTATTGGTGCAATGCTACACTGATTTAAGTGCAGTATCACCCACCCACCGATGCGCGCAGGTTTCGCCGCAATGCATAACCACATGGCGTTGCGGGCTTTCTCCCTGCCATAATACTAAACCGCGATATAAGTGAAATACTTGTGAAAGCGGGGTTAAATCATAAGTCACCTTAACTCACAAGCCTTACTGATCTCAAATTGAAAATAAAACTCCTGATTCTGATTAAACACTTTTGAACAAATATGCCGACTTGATTATTGTTGTAATCTTGGCTCTTTCTCTCTCCGGGACTGGGGGCTTCGTGTTGAACGTTTCAAAACACACGTCATGGAGAGGACATTTAACACACCTTTTTGGTTTTCTTTCCGCACTAAACGCATCGACGTTGGGTGGGGTTAGAATATAGGCAATGACCCTAAGTGTTATACAGGACACGGCTCACATTTGAGAAACCACCAAGGACACACGTCTAGGCTCTTTGTCTGTGCCTTAGAATGTATGTCCAAGCAATCGGGCGTGTGCATTCTATCAGATCTGTTTCCTTGGCACGTGGAACTGCACTGAGTCGGAACAATTGCCTTACATCACTGATGTTGACAACAGGAAGATGAAGACGGACCACCACCATTTCTTCTTCCTGATTCGAGGCCTGTACTTGGCAATGCCTCCCATGTTCCTGTTGTACGTCTTCAGTATGTAGGGCATTCCCAACTGAACTTCCTGATGTTTGGATGAGGACCACCTCCTTGCTGGCTCTAAGGGATATACACCATATCCAAGTCACGACACTGTTGTCTACTCACCTGACAAGGATAACTTTTGAGTGCATGTCGCTTCGAAAATCATCAAAACCCCTCTCATTCTTCTTCATCACTTCAGGGCTTCAATTGTGATGAACATCAATCACACATTGCAAATTATGTTTCTTTGTGAGATAATTGCGATTTGCAAGCATTTGTGTAATGGACATATTTCTTTGACTGAAACTGTTTCATTACAAAATTAACTATTTGTTTATGTCCCAATTCTCCTCAATCATGTTATGAGCCACAAATAAATTGTCTTCAGCTGTTTTTATTGGTTGAATTTTAATCAAGTTTTACTATAACAAACTAAATGAATTACTTGGTGTACTATCGTATGTAAAGACATTGCAATATTGTTGTAATTTAATCTGATATGGAAATGAATGGTGTTGTGGTTTGACATAACAACTGTATGTATTTCTTATGATAAAGTGTGTATGTTAAGGCGACACAGTGTATGTTGTTTGTGATATGTGGCCTGGGTTTAGTTTCATATGAGGACAGCCCCACATATATGTCCACTCCACATGATGAAGAATCTACTGCACTGCGTGTAGAACAGTTCTCTACTGCAGACGAAAGTTGCCGTGCCCCTGGCGGGAATCGAACCCCGGGGGTCGAGTCGATACACATACATAAGAAGAACAGTTTGCAACTTCATGGTCCAAAATGTTTTATATAACACGAATTAGATATGCTCTTTCAACGTTAAATACTGAATCTAACAGGTGTTATGAGTCTGGAGTCAAGATCAAAGACGTCAACGGTTCATTGCATAACATAAACAGGTAATATATCACTAGTAAGATATAAGTATTCACATCATACCCATGTTTTCTTAAATGCAAGCACCTAAGATTTCTTCTATTTCTATGCTTTTCATAGATCCCGCATCATTACCAACAGGATTGCTCTGAGAGCACAATAACCCCCGGGGTTTGTCCTTTCATTGTACACATTATTCTCCAACAAAGTAATTTGACATGTAACGGTACATTACGAATGATTAGATCTTATCATCTAGATCATGATGTTTGATCAGCTTGAAAATAATGACATCGTCTAAAAGATCTTGTGAACATAAATAAGTGTACCAACATTTGAAGGCATATCCCTGATCAAACAAAAAATATGTCCATAGTTAAATTTCTTAGAAATAGCATCTCATCGCGGTCATGGTAACATGGGCAAAATTTATGACCTCAAGAAGTGACATTGGAAACAGCATTTTCAAATGCTGAAGAATTGAACGTTATGGTAAAGTCGAAATGATAAATATTCTATTTGAATTACTTAAACTAATTACTTAAAATTACCAATCACACCATGGGTCTCAAACTTACTTCCTCATAACCATCCCCAGACAGAGCTCAGACCTTTACAAGATGATTGCAACAGACATAGAGACTGTTTGACGATCGGCACATGTTGGCATATTAAACAGAGATCAAAGAATCTAAACAATCATCAAAGAAGATTGATTAAACAATTGTGTTTTATGACGCCTTAGAATCCTTAGAAGCTCAGGTTCATAGCAAGAAATGTGGCTTAGGATAGAACAACACTAAGCTAATAACAAATTACGTGTCTTTGTGTAATCTTTATGTTTCTTTTTTGTTAGATTCTTCCTTACTCCAAACTAAATGCAGCTGTTCCTTTTAGTTGTGAACATACATAGAGGATATCTGTCTTTTCTTGACTAATACCATGTTTATCTCATCGAGTGAGGTAGAAAGGTTATATTTTCACGAGTGGCGCAGCCACGAGTGAAAATATACAACGTTTCTACCTCACGAGATGAGATAAACATGGTATTTGTCAAGAATTGACGGATAATCTATTTATTATATGATATTATCCATGTAATTACGTCCGAAAAGGGTCGTTTTCACGCCAAGCGGCCGCAAGGAACAGCCCGTCACCACAGTAACACTGTGACGTCATAAGCCAAATCGCCGCGCGAGACCATTGTTTTAGACGTCAAATTATATCAGTCACCGTTCGCAGTGAAAATATAAGTTATTTTCACTGTAGCTTGATAGACAGTTTATTTCACTGATAAATCCCAGTATTTCACTGCTCGTCATATAATAAATGTATTTATCAAATTTAATCAAGTTATCAATATCGATTACAGCTGTGTATGTAAGGAATGTGTTCTCAATGTGTTTACCTTAACTGTGTCACCACGAGGTCACGAAGCTAAACCAATGAATGATGTTAAAGAACAATATGAATGAACATATGAACAGTCGTTTCAGATAAAAGCAGGAACCTTGAAGACAAAGTAAGTAAAACAAAAGAGTTCCTTGCGGACCTAGTATTACCTAGTATTCTGGAAGCGTTGTAGAAAATCTGTCGATATGCCATCAAAATAGAAGACCGATTTGAACTAGATGAGTGTCATACCGCAAAAGCAAAGCAGCCCCAAAACTTAGGGTCTCGCCTTTCCCTGTTCCGCTTTCTCCACAGCAACAAGAAAATATGACTTCATTTTAATAAAAATGTGTTCATTATTAGAGCTATTACTAACAAGTTGAATCATCAATGGGGTCACCTCACACAAGTGTGTTCTTAAAAACCTATTTCTGATTTCAAAATTGGATTAAATGGTAAACATGGCCTTAACTAATATATCATGACCTTGACATTTGACCTTAAAGGTCACACATTCATGATCACTTTTCAATGTGTATAGCAATCATGGAATGATTCAAACTGTTAATAGTTGAAATAAGGCATTTTCGCAAAATCATGCTAAAGTCGTGACATCGCTGTGACCTTGACCTTTAACGGATCTTGGCTAACACCTTTTCAAATGTTGGCCTTCTCCATAGTTGATTTACACCAATTAAGAACCAGATAGCACAACTAGTTTTGAAGTTATCGTGTTTACAATGATTTTTGACCTTTGACCTTGAATGTGAACATGTACATGTACACAAACATTCCCCGGGGGTATAAGTAGGAAGTTTTGTATATGAGTTAACGCACCGGCGGCGGCGAAAAATCAACAAAAACTGATAGCAGGCCCGAGTTAGTAGGGGCTGCTAAATATCAGTATTTGCAATTGTATGCTGAATGTTCAATGTTCTATAATTGGAAAGTGTTCACCCAATCGAAATTCGTAACGTATTCGTAATCGAACGTATTACACTAGACAAAGTGTCATAAAGCTAAAATGAAATGAGAAATTTTCCATTTGAATTACTTAAAATGTTGAGCAAATGGTCAGTAAAGTCTGTTTCCCTGAAACCATAAATACTGACACTAACGGGGGAAAAGAGAAGACTAACAAGGTATTCAATATATCTGATTAGACTTTATTCTGATAAATTTACCATGTTTTGATAAATATTATTTCATTTGACATATTGAAGAAATGCGAGAGCCAATTAACTGCAGCGAATATTGAATATTATGGTGGTTATATACCTCCAGTTTTGGGTTCATTAGAATGACCTTGTGTGGTCATTGTACTGAAATTCGAAAACAATGTAAAGAATTTTGCTACATGAAGTATGCCCAATGTATACTACAACATAAGATGTATTTGGTGATAATCTGCAATATGACTACTTTATGTAATAAGTCATAAATTATGACTAAGCTTGACAAAGATTACTGAGTTTGTATAAATAAGGAACATTACAAAGGACTTGCTTTTGAAACACGACCAACATTTGACATTCATTTGTTTCCGTTTCTAGTGTACTAGCTGCATATCGTTAACGTGAATTGATTGACAGATACACAATTTTCATTTCTCAAACAAATTGTATTGTTGATACATATTACAGCGGTTTATATAACATTTGAAGACGTTTTCTATGTAAATAAAAACAGACACAGAAATAAGTATTAGCTATACCCATATAAATACAGCAAACATACTTCTGTGTTGTTAAGAAGCAGGAAACATACACTATAACTTTGTTTTAGGAACTCAATGGCATTTTCCAAATGAGTTTCCCTCGAAACCCCAGATCATCTTTATTGACCCTTTTATCTACCAACGAATTTGCCATTACTGATTCTTATATATATGATGGACCAGGTTTTATTTATGTCTGGGTTGTACATTAAGCAAACCACGTACACACAATGCTACAACAACAGCGGTTGCAAATAACCCTTTGATAGCAGAGATGAAAGGGGACAGACATATTACAATGAAGATGGTTTTCAGCTTTCATTTGGAGTAAAGCAAAATCTGTGCAGACAGTCTTGAAGTCAATATTGTTCTCAATATGTTCATTGGTAAAATCAACATTTTGAAACATTCTGAGAGGAGAATCTGTCGATGATGTACATATTTGTGACCGATCAAATAGTAACTGGTAGCTAGGCGGTATATTTTCAAATTGAAGACTGATGTAAATGATTTTATCCTCTGTTCTGACGACTGACAAGACCCCATTTGAATCGTAAGTTAGTATATATATGTATTCTTAGTGAAGGGGTTGAACGTCAGACGTCGATTCTTCTGTTTAAGCTGTGGTAATACTATGGTAAGTTGTTTCTGTGGATGGTATATTAGCTGTCTGCTGAGATGGCTTCAGAGATGCTCGATGGGTAACGAGTAAGACAGCATCATGGCAAAATTTGTCATGCCGTGTGTGGTGTGACGTTGTCCTTTTTGAAAATCAACACTCGCTGATTCTGGTGCATGAAGATGGTAATTTAGTCAGATCGAAACTCCGGGTCACATGAATGTCAAGGTGAGTTTTCGCTGAAAATTGGCTTGAAAGTGTGGAGGTAGCGATATACGGACTGTCTTGTCGCATACCTTTGGAAATAACGATCCGATTGTGACCATTCATAGCTCATTTTGAAGGGAAATCATTTAGCTTTCGTATCGTAGTCTGTAGACTGTGCCATAAATGCGAAATATGAACATGCGGTTGTTTCGTCGTTACATCCCTTTCCTGTTATAAAGTAATAGGGAAGGGTCTATAGAGGTATACGTCTTTAAAACGCTTTTTCTAAGCGATACACGCCCCCTGTGATTGTGAGGGAAAAACCCACAAAAATACAGAACAAAATTAATTATGTAGGGGTCAATTGTTCAATCCTACGCTGCAATCGGTAATATGCGTGTGATAAGAAACATAGTAAACATAGTAAATATGTTACATTATGAACGTGGATTGTTTTGCTTCTTATGCTTCTAAATGCATTTGTAACGAAAAGGCATTGATTACGTTTTTCAATTTATCGGTAATGGACGTGTTTCTTCAGATGGATGGTGTACGGTTGCTAGATGGTAGATGCTAGAAGCAGCACAGTACACACAATGCATGACCCATCTTTCCATGCGTTTATTGCAAGTTATGTGAATCACATTTCGGTGTTTTGTGCTACATATTGTACGTACCAAAGGGATTTAATAGCTTCCAAATACATAGAAAACATGGCAGTATGTAAGAGCGATCTCCTGACATATTGCAAGCAATACTTTTATACGTGACATGTTTGATTTCAGTACAAGTGCCAATCATCTTACATTATTTAATAGTGTTTAAGGAAGTGATCAACATCCTACTCTCATTGAAATGAGTTAACAGAAAAACAATATGAGCAAGGACATACCTTCAATCGGCTACTATATATACACTCCTATACACTCCTCGCTAGATTTTGTTTACCGATGTACACCTCGCTGTTTTCGGTGTACTGTTATACACAGTGATACTTTTAGGTCATATTTCAAGACCCCAGCGACCCATAATCACAACACAATACTGTCAGCAGGTGCGTTGTAGTATCCATGAGAGTCCGACAGTCTAATGAAATAAAGCTGTGATCGTCCAGTGAAGTTATCAATAAGTCACAATTTGTCACAGTTGATTTTTAGCAGATATGCAAACCTAATAACAGTTTTTACAAAACATTACCATTCGAATATTGAAACATTGTCTCTATTCTAAATGAGCTTGACTTGAGCATTTTCTTGTCTGCTATAGAATATGCACCCGTGATGTTAAGCTCCTAGACTTTGAATACATATTTATAAACATAATTGTTTATACAATAAAATCATTGTTAAGAATGAAGTTAGTTGATGATTATTATATATGTACGGAATATATATCACATGTTTACTTTGAATGAAGTTTCTAAAACTTTTGATTAAAATTGGATAGTGCTTTGACAATCCCTCAGAGAGTGGGACGGTCTAATAAAATACAGCACCATTGGTTGTCATTAGCAGCGCAAGCAAAATGGACAACTGGCTAATCTTTTAACTGTGGAAACTACGTTAATTTGTAATTATGCCACTGGCATTATTGTGCTTATCTCTAAAAAAAACAGGACTTACTAAATGTAAACATATATGAAGACATTTATCATGAAGATGTATGATTTGTTTCCATATTATGTTTGCTGATATAAAATCATAAAGTCATTTAAAACGAAATCTGATAGCTAAAGGCAAGCTGGGATATATTGTGTAGCGTTGTTAAAAAAACAGTAAAAAATCACAGTAGGTCGAACCAGGTTATTTCTTGGGTAATTGTATCAAATCTCATGAAGTCGTAATCTCTGCACCCCTCGGGAAAAAATATACTGCGACTTCGCTCAATGGGATATACATGTATTCTATCGCAACTGTCAAATAAAATTCAGACCTGCATGTAAAATGAAAAGTTGTTGCTCTTAATATGGGATAACATTGTGAACTAATTAAAGACTGTAGGATGTAAACATGAAAGTGATAATTCTCAGTGCATTTATAAATATGGAAGCGCTCAGAGATCTATATACGTTATACAATCCTGTTATAATTAAACCAGTTTTATATTAGTAGAATGTCAACAAAGTTACCAATACTGAATAAAGAGTCTGAAAAACAATGTATTGATATGCTGTAGCAAAGCTTTCTACACTCATAAGGATTATTTAGTTTTAGCATTGAACTTGTTGAAACTAATAACAAAACACATTTATGTTGTATGGATAACAGAAGTGCTGCGTACTGGATACATATTTTTATCCTCATGGTTTTATGAAGAGGGCATCTTCACAACGTCACAGGCGTAACGAACAGATTTCCATATCTTTTCCTTCCGCCCTTGACCTCAACCCTCGCATTTTCAGTGCTAAGATTTTAACGTACTGCAGCTTAATCGGATAAGCCAATCAGAAGACAGTTGTATTGCCTCTGTGACTGTGTCAATCGTCTCTTTATTATCCCCCGCCACGAAGTGGAAGGGGGATATAGGTTTGGGCTCCGTCCGTCCGTCCGTGTTTCGGTATGTGCGTCCGTCCGTCCGTCCGTCCGAGATAAAGGGGACAGCTTTTCTCAGAAACCGTTTAAGATAGGGTTACCAAATTTGATGAGCTGCTGGAGGGCATGAATACCTTGATGGAGTTCGAAAATGAGAATCGTGCAATTATTTTCTCCGAAGTTATTGCCCTTGTTCCGTATTTTTGGACTTTGTTCATGGTATCTCCAAAGGGGACAGCTTTTCTCAGAAACCATTTAAGATAGGGTTACCAAATTTGATGTGTTGCTTTAAAGCATGAATACCTTGATGGAGTTAGAAAATGAGAATCGTGCAATTATTTTTTCCGGAGTTATTGCCCTTGTTCCGTATTTTTGGACTTTGTTCATGGTATCTCCAAAGGGGACAGCTTTTCTCAGAAACCGTTTAAGATAGGGTTACCAAATTTGATGTGTTGCTTGAAGGCATGAATACCTTGATGGAGTTCGAAAATGAGAAGCGTGCAATTATTTGTTTTGGAGTTATTGCCCTTGTTCCGTATTTTTGGACTTTGTTCATGGTATCTCCAAAGGGGACAGCTGTTCTCAGAAACCATTTAAGATAGGGTTGCCAAATTTGATGTGTTGCTTGAAGGCATGAATACCTTGATGGAGTTCGAAAATGAGAAGTGTGCAAATATTTGTTTTGGAGTTATTGCCCTTGTTCCGTATTTTTGGACTTTGTTCATGGTATCTCCAAAGGGGACAACTTTTCTCAGAAACCGTTTAAGATAGGAGAACTTAAATTGGTGTGTTGCTTGAGGGCTAACATACCTTGATGGAATGAAAATGAGTAATGCACAATTATTTTCCAATTTCTTGGCTCTGGCGGGGGATGTTGATGACTATGTCTTCTTGTTTTGAATTGGTTCCGAATGTAAACGGCGATTTCATTGGCTGTATGTTAGACTATGGTAAGGGACGTAACTCGTGATCACGACAGGTGTCGCTGATTCGTTTCACCTTTTCTGGCTAGGTTGAAGGCAAGGTAAAAAATGGAGAGATCTCGATACATTTTCACCTTGCCGTGGGAAGATGTGAAGAGGGTTATAATCATGAATTACATGTCTTCATTATAGCTCTCACATCATAAACAACATGGTACTGAATACAAGAAAATCCTAGATTTATGGCATGAGATTGTACTGAAAGCCTTGGTTTCCTTGGCTTAACCTGTTTGCAGTGCACTGTTATAACTGAGAGCCTATAATCTAAGTGACACTTGCGTGAAACAAATATTTGGCACATCAATTTTTATCCCACCGGTATGTAATACCGTGGGATATAGTCATCGCCCCGTCCGTCTGTACGTCCGTCCTCACTTCGTTTCCGGAGCAGAACTCGAAAACCGTTCATGATATCTTTCTGAAACTTTCAATGTGTATTACCAACCAACTGAAGTGGTGCCTTTTGATATTTTCAGATTTCTGAAAATGTTATTTGTGTTCGTTTCCATAAAAACTTGTTGAATTTTGACTTTGTTCAGAGACAGGTTCGTTTCCGGAGCACAGCTCCAAACCCGTTCATCATATCTTCCTGAAACTTTGCATGTGTATTACCCACTAACTGAAGTGGTGCCTTTTCATATTTACAGATTTTTTCTGAAAAATAATTCTGATAAGCATGAGAGGGATGTTGGTTCTTGTTGACTGTGACTGCTTCTGGAGCAGAAGTCTAAAACCCTTAACATACCTGAAACTCAGCATCTGTAATACCCACTAACTGAAGTCGGTAGTAGATACACAAGATGCGTTTTACAAATTTTGTGGAACCGGTGGGATATGTCATCTTCCGATGACTCTTGTTTTTTCTAGTTAGTGTAATGACGTAAATTTCCAAGATAATTTTTTTTAAAACTTTTTTATGAAAAAAATTAACTGAAAAATGCAATTTTGTAGCAAATTTTCTGTTCCAGATATGATCATCTTAACTGCTTGAAAACATTTTACTTGAAACCATTTCGTGGTTCACCTTAAATGCCAATTGAATACAATCCAATCACAACTTTGCATATTTAACTGTAAAATATGCCAGAGCAAAATTATATAAATGCTGATAGCCTTGACTCTGAAGTCGCGAAAATAAGCTTTTGGGTCCAAACGGCCCAGCCATTAAAGGTCCAGTTCGAATCTAAATTTCGATTTTTAACATTGGTACATTTTTCAAAATGTACTTTTTTCTAAAAGATGCGCATTAATAACACGAGAAACAAATAAATCACAGGGAATTCGTAGGTTACATACTTTAGCCGCCATTGTGATTTTAGACACATTTAAAATATTCCGACCCCACGCACCTTTGACAATTTTCTCCTCTGAAGATACTTGCAGCCAAGAGCTCAAACTTGCATATATGTGCAGCAGAAGCATTAGTTATTAAACACAATAGTAATTTTCACAGTGATCTTTCAAAGTCATGCAATTTTCGAAAAAAGCAAATTTCAAGATGAGATAACTCAAAATGCTAACCCCCAAATTTCACGACTTTTGCCGGAGAGTAAGGCAGGACTATGGGCTTTTTGAATCAACACTTACATCGAAGCTGAACAGTTATTGCCGGTTGTGAGAACGGGTTCAACATTACAGATAATAACACTTACAATTTAACCATTGGGCGAATTTTCAAAATGCACTTAAAGACTTTTGTTTATATGATAGACACTACAAACAAGAAAGTCAATCATTGTGATTTCATAAGACTTACGGTTTCGTCGCTATTTACGCGAAACTATTCACATACTTTGAACAACTGGGACAAAGTATGTCAGGTCAAGCCAATAGACTGTGTAAAAATTCCTTTGTTCTTCTAATATTTGTTTGCACTCGGATTCAGCTAAAACTACGACACTTAGCATTCTGAAAAAAAAGATAGCCCTCAGTATGAAGTCAAGGTGTATAACTTTTGGGCCTCATCGGCCCAATCATTCACGGTCCAGTTCGAATCTAAATCTCCATTTTTAACATGGGAAGATAGAGAATTGAAACTTGTTTTTAAAAATATGCGCAAAAACATGCGAGAAATAAAGTAAATCATGGTTAGTTTGTAGGTCACTGGGTTTAGGCGCCATATAGATTTTCTTTACAATTATGGTATCAATAATCCTGCAGATGTGTTAGAGACTTGCGACTTGTTTTGAAAGATGCGCAATAACATTGGAAACTTGTATTATTTGATTATATTTCAATTAATTGAGTCATTTATGCGCTGAATCGATTGCGACTATATTAACTCTTGTAATTACTTTTACATTTGAAAAACGACAAGTCAAAATAGAATTTAAAGATAAAATCATTTATTGATATGAGGGGATTTCGGGTTAATTGCCTTCAAGAGTAGTTCACTTACACTTTCAAACAGTTCTCTACTGCAGACACAATTACAAAATTGCAGAGCCCGAGGAGGGAGTTAAACTCACATGATCCAAAGTCAGATGCAATAACCACTGCGTTGCCTCGTCCCTTATGTTATGAGTATACAAATATGATGTAACTACAAGTCACATACAAAATACTAACGTATGTACAGTTTGCAGTAAATTCCATTTAAAACATTAAGAAATGTAAATAGCATTAATATAGATAGATAGAACCGAGTTGAACCTTGTGATAATCACAAATGTGTTCATCATTTATCGCTACAAATGCTAGAGCCTAACAGAAGACGCGATTATATTTATCATTCAAACTCAGTTTCAACAAGAGCCTGAACATATGCTGATGGAAACGAATAAGGGAACGCTTAATTACTGTTAACTTATGTCTGGCATAATCTGTCTGTTCGAGGCTGCGTGGGGCCATTATAAACTGAAAATGTTGAAGTTTACTTTCACTGAAAAGGTACCGTGCACGTGACAACTAATGTCCATGAACTTCATGCATGGCAACGTCCATTTAACCTTCAAGGAGTCAACGAATGTCAGTGTACCTTTACCTTCAGAATCATGCCCAGAGCACCGGGTGCATAAACAGCAGTCAATCAATATGCCAGACAGCCAGACAATTTAACAAGTCTAAAAGTGTGATTTTGCGACTGTGGAACCGGTACTGTCAGACAGGGAACGTAAAGTTTAAACCCGGTCGTAGTCCAAAATGTCAGACAATGTGCTGCTGTCCATAAATAAGCGAGTTATACCAGCATCGAAAATAAACTCTGAGTTCAGGGCAGTAACTAGACTAAGAATTTGTGACTGTACTGTCAGAAACAGACTTAAAGCAGCAGGCATAAAGTCACGTCGTCCTGTCCCGTCGTCCAGGGTAAGGCTGACTCCGGAACACAGTCGTCTCAGAAGAGCATGGGCTACACAACATCGAGTTAGACAACTTCGACATTGGCGCAATACCATGTTCAGTGATGAGTCACGGTTCAATGTGGACTTGACAGATGGTCAGATCCGCGTTTGGCGACGCCTTCGTGAACGTCACCATCAGTGCACCATCAAACAACACGATTCCTACGGGGGCAAATCTGTGATGGTATGGGGCGGCATAACCTATGGCCATAGAACCAACCTTGTTCGACTTGATGGAAGGGTGACTGGTGTCCGTTACCGAGACGAAGTGTTGCAAACTTTTGCATTCCTTTCCGCCGTAGAGTGCATGTAAACTTTGAGTTTCAACATGACAATGCTCGACCCCACACGGCTCACGTCAGCAGGGATTTTCTCACGCAAAACAACATCAGAGTGTTGCCATGGCCGTCCAAGAGCCCAGACATTAATCCCATTGAACACCTCTGGGACGTTCTTGGACGTCTGGTGAGGGATCGTGATGTTCTACCCCAGACACCTGATGCCATGTTCCAGGCTCTCCAGGAAGAGTGGCGCATATTTCCTCGGGCTGTCATCCGGAAGTTGATCCAAAGTCTTCCACGACGGTGTGAAGAAGTGATCAGGAAACCGGGGGGACACACCAGATACTGAAATTTCACCTGTGGTGTACATACTTAATGAAATATACTTGATCAAATACCCATGACAATAAAACAAATTTCTCCATCAATACATGCGTTCCTTTATTCATTTCCATCAGTATATCTAAAACACAACTACCTCAGCAGTGTAATCGGTGATGCCAGAGCATTGTTACGTCATCAACATTGATGCCAAAGCTTCGTGATGTTGTTAACTGATGATGTAATAGGATAATGACAATTTCAGTGAAATAGATATTGTATCACTAGAAGTCGCCTGATCTTGAACAAGCAAAATCTACTGTTGGGGTAAGTTTTGGATGATACGTTTCGTTATCTTATTGTACCTGTTGATGGATATTACTGCATCATCTCCATGTTGAATCAACTCCATTCAACTGTAATTATTGTTTGTTTCACAATATCAATAAAGCCAATTGACCTCCCTCGTTTTTATCATATGCATTTACATCTTTAATAAAGGTTACAGGTAATTGCCCCCCCCCCCCCCCCCCATGTTTGTATTACAAATTCCCATTGAATACCATTCTCATGCATGTTAATCTCCATCATTGAGTTTCCCGACCATTGTTTTGTTTGCTGTAAAAACATTTCACATTCAAGAAGTGAGTATATACTCCGAAACGTCGTGTATTTTCACATTAAAAAGGTTGTTAAAAAGAAGTGGGTGTTTCACGTATGTGATTACCAAAACTACAAACATACTTTGGGATCGTCATTTATGTTACAAGCAGCATTTTAAAATAATAACAAATCAAGGAAAATAACTTCCTTATATTTCAGATTAATGATTGTCAAATTGTTTGTGTGCAGATCAACAACATGGACCTCCTTGCTAGCATAATAAGACAGGTACAGATTTTTACCAAATACTAAACCACTTTTTACAAGTAGGCGTGTCTTAACTACTGCTGAATCCTTCAAGTTAACCATGTCAAGGGTAACAACCTTGAAAACATGGTTGAAGTACAACAAGTGCGTAATGCTATCGTAGAATAAGAAAGTCGCACTAGGCGACTCTCTCAACAACGTCTTTAAAATTCTTCCCTCATAATTGAATGACATGATCTTTTTCTTCAGCATACAAATCATGTATATTTCTTGTTTGTCTTCATTGACAGCTGCTGAATAAATACTATATTGTAATTTTCTGAGAATCTTTTTACCGGATCCATTTGCTGAGAAACTGCCTAACTTGCGTCGATTCAATGAAACATAAAACACCAAATCTCTACTCTCATCATTGAACATAAACTTAACTAGAATGTGTTTAAATAGTTGAACTGTTGTATTTAGTAGCGGTTCAAATAAATGCACAATCTTGTTTTTTGAAAATATAAACCTCTTTGATGATGCAAAATACAAAACGAATCTCACGGATGAATCAAAGTACGGGAAACAGCTCATATGATAGTCAGGAAGGTCGATCTGAGTTATGTATGTAGCGTTGATTGGAGTTGGAACAACAAGAAGTTTTCTGTTTCCAAGCAATGGTTGAGTTATCTTAGGCTTCTTTATTGGATCCTTGGACACCATCTTCACTGCTGCTAAAATGGATGAGGTTTGAATACATCATTGTTGTGTAGTAACATTGAATAAACAAGCCTAATGTGTAAAACATCAGTTCCAATCATGATACTTGTATGTCTTTTTGGTGTGATACAGTTCATCAAAACGCTGCTTCCATTGTGGTGCAGTGAGCTAACCAGTTGCTAATGCTTTGTTCAGGATCATTTGCATCAATTGTGTCAGTAACAAATAATAGCATATCAAACGAATCATGTATGTATCACTAAGGTATAATTTGTTTTGTAAAACTTAACTCGCAATTGGACAGGGCAAAAGTGACTATTATCACTTACCTTTAACACACACCATTGTTTTTCTCCGTGATTCAATCAGTCTCCAGTGGTTCCTGCACGATCCGTCTCCTCGCTGTAATGCATTGACTTCAGACGTTTAAACCACAGCTTCAGTTTAAGAACTCATGAATACAGTCATTCAGGTTAAGGCATTATCTGGATAAACTGTTCATGCTGACAAGCATTCATTCTTAATTGGAATGATATATGTTTGGGATTAACTTTACACATATTTAAATATAAATATATAACTGTACCTTGTTGCCATTGCCACCTTAGTCATTACCAGTAAAAATCAGTAAATTACATCACAAGAAAGAACCGTTGTAAATGATATCAGTTTCATATTGACAATATTTCATTCTGCATTGGAAAAATGTATTTTCGAATTAACTTTACACACATTAAAAGTAAAATCTATAGCCATACCTTGTTTGATTTGCTACCAAAATCATTTCCAGATTTGTTTGATATCTGTAATTTACATCTCAAGAGAGAATCGTCGTATATGATATCACTGCAACCTCCCATCATACTACAAATCTTATGACACAGTGTTCGTCCATATGGCTGTCTCATGTCATCAAATAGCGGTGTTTTATTTCCAAAAGAGCAAGAAATGAAGACTGTCACCAAGATGTCGAGGAAGAGATGAAACATCATCTTCATGAATTTATAAACAGTACCAAACTTATATTTAGCAAAGCAGTATATATATATATATATATATATATATATATATATATATACAACGTGTATATTTAGTAGACGTTAGTGTTATCCGTCAAATACTAAACACGTCAATAAGAATGGTTGCAAAAATGTAGGAAAGTAAAATAACCTTGATTTGCAATATTATATGTTCATATGTATTTTCTCCAAAATTATCCAACTTTACCTGTTCAAACTCCCTTGACGTCTGTGTGAATATAGGAAAGCCTTCTTCTGTTTGGGAAAGTGATTGACCAATCAATATTTCCCCACCCATCCAAATGTTGGCACCTGTCAAGATAGTGGTGCCTTCCAAAGAGTTATTGTGATGCCAGCATACTTTATTTATGAAACATTTCCAAGATTGGGATATAATGACAAACGATTAAGTGTTTATTATATGTGTTTGTTTGTTTGAAATTTTAAATCTTGCTCAAGTTTAAAGAGTGTTTTTAATGAATACAATTACAGGTTTGTCATAAACGTTACTAAAATGTTAAGAACTTTACTTCTGACAAAAACATCATCTTCATGAATTTCTCAAAATAAAAAAAGAAATGTATGGCTGTACATATTAAATTAATCTTAAATTGTAAAATATTATATCTGACACAAAGTCATAAAATATAAAAATCTGACACAAAGTTGAAAGAATTGTTTTAATTAAAACAAACATATTTGCTACAAGACTCATCATAGTGAATAAGCCTTTGGGAACTTATATTGCTATACGTTAGGTATGGTATAATATCTCCCTAGCAAAATCAACTAAGCGTTAATGAGTATTTGTAGGTTTGTTATTCCCCGCCACAATGAAGTTGTCTGAGGATATAGAAATAACATCCGTCAGTCAATCCATCCGGGTTTCGTTTCAGGACCAAAATTAAAAAAAATGTAAGGTCTAGCTCAATTAAAGATGTTATGTGGAACGATCATCATGTGTAGATGTGTCTTTTGGGGTTTTCGACTTTTTTGGAATTGTATATGCAGCCATTTCCATGGAAACATTCTTTAAATTTTCGTTTCCGGTCTACAACTATAAAACTGTAAGGCCTTGCTCAATTAAACATGCAATGTGGAACACTTGAGAAATATTATATAAAATCAGTTACAAAGTCCAGTACTTGGTGCATCAGATTGCTCAAGAATTAAAACAACTCAGAGCTGAGTATCACAGGAAATTGCAAGATTTGAAACGTATCACGATATTAAACGGCAATAGCGATTTCATGTGACCACATACTTGTGTCATGAATTGTTTGGAATCGATTATATATGTTGTATCTTTGAATCCTAACAGCTCTATAAAACATGATGGACATTATGTCTCCCCATGACATACATACATACATACCGGAGCATTTTTGTTTTATTTCCCGAGCATACCTCTTAAACCTAATGACCAGTCTCTACCAGAGTTGGTATACAGCCTCCCCATATCATACAGATGTCCCTTTTGACATGTGTTATTCAGATTTTTAAAAAATGTATTTATTTCTGTTTCCATGGTAACAATTTTAATTGTGTCTACTTGAAGGGTAGGGTTTGTTTCCGGAGAAGATTTCTAAAACTAATTCACCAATCCTCACCAAACTTAGTATGCTGCCTCCCCATATCATGTAGATGGGCCTTATGGGTGTTCGAACTGTTTATAATTTGACTAGGGTAGGGTTTCTTGAGCAGATCTCTAAAACTATGTGAGCTTTCCTCGACAAGTTTGGTACACTATCTCCCTATATCATGTAGATGTGCCTTTTGGTGTTTGAAAGTTGTTTTAATTTATTTCCATGGCAACAATTTGGATGTTGTCTTTCAGAAGGAAGGAAGGGGAATACATACGTTTTTTACGAGTAAAAACACATTTTACTTGTAATTGATTGTAACTGATGAGTTATGAGTGTTTAATGTGGTAAATGTTTACCTTCATTCGAAATGGACAATGAGCGAGTTTGTAACGATGTAACTTATCAATGGAAAATCATAGCACATTGTTTACTCCTTTTTCAGAGAGGGAAAACTTCAATATTTTCTCACAAAAGCATTTCGTTTTAATTCAATATATAACAAATGACCAACAAAAATGTACAGTTGCCCATTTTTTAACTGCCAGCAAAGAGGGATATCTCAATTTTCACTTTGAAATAAATGAGAGTATACTCCCACCAAACATATAATTATTGAACAACAACCATCATGCAGTTCATACTACTATTCAATGTGGTCCTGCCAACGAAGTGCCACTGATCATATCGTGTGTTTATAAAAACAAGTTTGTCCCTGAGGCATTTATTAATAAACAATATGCTGTATCTCTTGTTTTATTTATAAAAACTTATGACACCACATGGAAGCATGTATCCAAACTAATGTATTTCAATTTGGCTTGCCATTTTTCTGTGCAGGATTTTAAATCGATCTATTTGTATATGGGCGCCAATGTAAAGGGCTTGTGAGTTCTACCCTTTCTCAATTGTGTTCAGGAAATGGGCATCCAACAACATATTATACTCTTTAAGATATTATTTAGCCTCAACATCAGCAGTTCCGTTAAATGTGCCAATAACCATACAGATTGCTCACTTTTAGAGGATGGTGTTGGAGTTTGGAGTAGCAAAAGTATGATTTTAATTGAATGGTAATTGCAGGTATGTCTCAATAAAAGTAATAAATGGTCAATTGAAAACAGCATTAAATTAGCAAAAACTATAACGTTGTAAAAATGCACAAAGATAAAACTACCAAATCAGGGGCGTGTCACCTATACCTAAATACATGAATTGGTTGGGGACCTTCATATTAATCAGAGAAATAATAAACTCGCCCCAAAATCTGATAATATCACCCTGATCCTTAAAGAAGAAAGGCTTCCTGCCCAACATTGGATCAACTTTAAACTTATGTGCATTGTTTACCAGTGGTTCTCCTATGAAACACTCTGTCACTTGAACCATCTGGCCCATGTTTAACTTCTGATCAGTAGTTTGAACTATTTTTATAGTTTATGTAATTGCTGTTATACCTATTGCTGATACCAAGACAATGTATTATTTTAGCAGATGGTTTTCAGCATTAGGTAATAACATAGTTGCAAATATTACTTTAAAAAATCAATGGCACTTTAGTATGCGTTTTCAAAAAAAGTAAATGGATAAAAGATATTTGATATTTCAGTTACACGATACATGTGTATTTACTTCTCTCTTTTCATCTCGCGCATTTATGGCACAACACAAGGTCAACTTGGTGAGATATAAAATGTCAGTATCCAATCATTATAAATGTGACCATCTTCGTCAATCCAGAAATGAACGCTAAAATCTGCTACATGATTAAATACGTGTAGTTAATTATTTAATGTCATTTATTCCTATGGGTGTCTGCAACTTAATGTGCCAAATCCATCTAGATGCATTCCAACGAAGCATGTAATTAGACTGATGAAGAAGTAGACTATGAAACATTCTATGGCTAAACTAGATACACCCCAGATTCGAGAAATCTATGTACATACAATCTTTATCACATGTTTTTATGTATTTATACATTATACCAAGTCTACGTATTTATCTTAGTCAGTCTGTCTATTCTGTCTTAACATTTTTATTCTTAATATTGTCTTTACAGCTTTTATACAACCGACGGTAGTGGTTTCACTTGTTAATGCCGGTTTATGTGACAAATGACCCTCAATATGAATTAGTTTCAGTAACAAAAATGTGTTTAAGTGGCTAAACTTGTGCCGCTTTCTTTCATGGTCCTTTTTTCGAATGGCATCACCATGGTATGACATCATAGTGATCAACCCGTTTTGACGTCACAATGACCGTCATAGTGGTCTAAGGTAATTTTTAGATTTTTGCTCTTGGGATAATGTCTATGTTGATGCTGTTTATGAATGTGTATCGCTTTATACATATATAAGCATACAGTAAATAGTGTATGTGACCATAGTGTATGCATACACCTCGTCATAAGTAGCGCACCACCCATTTGAAATTGAAACAAAGAGAAATATGTTTTCAGCGGTTGACACTACAAGTAGATACGGAATATCTCACATCATATGTGAGCATGACATCCCAAATACACCTTGATCCGAGCTGTACGTGCATGCATACACTGAATGTACTCGTGGAATCGAGAAACCAATGTAGGCCATATCTAAACCACATGTGTTTATGTATTAATACGTTAAACGAAGTCTATGTCTACATGTTAATCTGTCAGCCTCTGCTGTCTTGACATGTTGTCTTTTATGGCTTATTTACCACTGTTGGTGATGATTACAAGTTATTAAATGATGTCGCTGATGGTTATATGATTTTGAATGATTCCGTCTTGTCTCTTTATAATTGTAGTTTGCAAATGTAATAAGAATCATCATAAAGATGTGAGATGAGTTAGGGTTTGTGTCGCTTAGCAAACCAAGGCTGTCACTTTGCTGAAATTGGATTAATTAAGCAAACAGAATTCCAATATTGGATCCAAATAAGGTGTGGTAAAGCAAACGTAAAATACCTCATATCGTGCTATGTCAAAAACAATATGAGATAATATAACAAAACAATAACAACTTTTGTTTTAAATGATACAATTTTCATCTCTTTTTTAATGATTAAAACCACTTCTTACTATTTTAAAAATACTGAGATAATATCACCAGACCGTAATAATATAATTATAATATTTATGTATAAAATTTTTGGAAATTGTTACATTCACTGACAACAATAGGTGCAATACCTACATACATTTTTTACAGCTCGACTGAAATCTGGATTCGGGACATTAACTCTACCTATTTAAAAAAACACATTGAGCTTTTCCTTCTTGAAAGTTCAGTGGTCATAACATTGTAACAAATAAACTTCTGAAACAAGCTTCTAGCTAAATATAATCGGGTATTTCTTAATACGTTGCTGGAAATCATGGTCTTTTCCGTCTTAGGTGCGTAACTTTAGCCTCCAAAATGTACCCAAGTCTCACAGCAAATATCATTTGGTCGATCTGGGTACCAAAGTGTGTAGAATCGCAAGCCTGAATGGTATATAAAGACACAGATCTGAAGTGTGTTACAATAAGGAATTGTGTGGGCTATATATCGACTCCTAATGTAGAAGATGAGAGTCGTAGCAAAAGAAAACAACACTTCCCCTTCTTCATGGTCGTATCGCCATGTTGCTTTACAATTTGTTTACCATTCTGATTGTTTTGAAGTAAGTTTTTGGCCGAAATGCGAGTTTTATGTACCTTTCAAGGGATTTGTCACCCGTTTTAGATTCTATAAATTCAGTTTTAGAGGATTTGAATTCAGTTCAGGAAGTTTTGTAGATTTGTATGCTGTTTGTACAGTTGGCCTACAACGTCAAACCTTTATCATACATTGTTGGAGAACGGTCTAAAACCGTTTGTCCAGCACCCATATTCACCCCCACTTCATCAGCAAATCTCCACTTCTTGTTCCAACAACAAAGTTTCCCTTTTCAAAGGCGTTCCTTTTTCTGCCACACTTTGATGTGTGTCCCAGTTATTTATATAAACCTATATTGTTTAAATAAAACATGTATCAACATGTTCTGTTTTTTCCCGCAAATATGATACACCAGACCTTCAAACATAATGTGGTTACGGGTTCCTCGTGGGTACATTCCACTTTCCAGACTGTACAGTCAAATGGACATGTATAGCAGGCCTACAGATCTAAACATATATATTCAATTCATTCTGCAGTAACACTCTCCTTTGGACCACAATGATTCTAATTTGGCTCCTCAACATTGTTCTCTCAGGACATATCCTGCAAGTATATGCACAGATTATACATCAGCCATATGGTTCTAAAATGTCTGATTTACTTTACGAGAGAACCAGATCCTGTTCAGATTATATATTCGTCGAAGTACAGTTGATTTGTCGATTTTATATGAATAAATGTACTTCGAATCTCTAAAGCCTCAACTTTGGAGCCACCGTTGCCCACTCTTTGCCGTAAAGGAGATTAACCACAACAACAACGCAGTCAGGTACAATCAGTTATGGATGAACCACGTCTTTATTCTGAGAGCACAACGTTTCGATAACGATTCTTGCATCATTTGAAAGTTTGATTGTGACAGGATGTAAAATTGAATCTATAACATAATTCAGGCGAAGCTAACAATGCGATTACAATAAACACCAGTGGAAGCCAATATTACACTGATGGTGGACATGTATATAACAGTATAACAATTTTAAGTTGCATTAGTAATTTCTTTACACGAGTGTTGAATAACAGATCAATAGAATCTGGCTATCTGGTAGTTACATCATTTATTTATTTATGTATTTATTTATGTAATTTCATAAAATTCAATGTTATAGTCTATCTATCGATATGATCACATTGGTCATGTTTTACCTTAAATGCTAAATTTATGCAAGCCAATCACAAGTTTGCATATTTTAAAAGTAAAATAGACCAGAGCATTGTTACGTCACTAACATTATGACACCACAGCGTTGTTACTTCATAAACCTTGTGACGTCAAAGCAATGTGCAGTGTTCCCATTGATGCAAAAGCTTTGTGGTGTCATTAACTGATGACGCATCTGTTCAACAAATTCCATCATGTCTGAATCTGCGCCACGAGCAACCACTTTAGCGTGATTGGAGTATTTCGGCGAAATACAAGACTACTTATTATTATTATTATTAGAATGATTTGATTGTAGCGACATCTACATTGTAGAGATCACTTGTAGATACCATTTGATCTCACAATATCAGCAACATCTACTGTGGGAACCAGTTTTGGATCATAAATTTCGTTTTAGTTTCTGTTTCGAAGTCCTGAGCAATTTGAATATGGTTTAAAAGATAGCATGATCAAAATAATATCAAATCAGCAAAATTAACTTTCTTATATTTCAGATTAATGATTGTCAAATTGTTTGTCTGCAGATCAACCACATGAACCTCCTTGACAGTAGCAGAAGACAGGTACAGTTTGTTATCAAATACTAAACCACTCTTTATAACCAGGTCTGACTTAACTACTGATGACTCTTTCACGTTAACCATGTCAAGGGTAAATACCTTGAATATATGATTGAAGTACAGCATGCGTGTTATGGTATCATAGAATAAGAAATTTGCACGTACTGACTGTCTCAACGTGTTTAAAACTCTTCCCTCATAATTGAGAGACATTATGTTTTTCTTCAGTACACAACTCACATACACTTCTTGTTTGTTTTCATTGACGGCTGCTGAAGATATATGACCTGGTAACTTTCTGAGAATCTTTTTACCGGATCCATTTGCTGAAAAACTGCCTAACTTATGTCCAGTCCATGAAACATAAAACACCAACTCTCTACTCTCATCATTAAACATGAACAGAATGGGCATGTGCTTAAAAAGTTTAGTCGTTGTATTGTTAAGCGGTTCAAATAAAAACACCATCCTGTATTTTGAAAGTATAAACATATTTGATGATGCAAGATACAAAACTGATCTCAAGAAAGAATTAAAATATGGGAACCAGCTCATATGATAGTCAGTAAGGTCAATCTGAGTTATGTATTCAGGGATGCCTTGATTTGGAACCACGAGAAGTTTTCTGTTTCCAAACGATGGTTTGGTTATCTTAGCTTTCTCTGATGGATCAGGGTCCTTGGACACCATCTTCACTGCTGCTAAAATGGATGAGGTTTATATATATAATATTATAAAATGCTGCATCCATTGTGGTAAGTGAGCTATCAAGTGTTTAATACCATGTTCGGAGTCATTTGCATTACACCTATCAATTGTGTCATGAGTATTAACAACATATCGAAATAAACATTTAAGTATCTCTAATGTTTAATTTTTTTTGTAAAACTAAACCCAGAATTTAACAGTGCAGAAGTGATTATAAGTACTTACCTTTAACACACACCATTGATTTTCTCCGTGATTCAATCACTCTCCAATGGTTCATACACGATCCGTCCTGTGGCTGTAATGCATTAAATTAGTTCAGAAGTTAAACCACACTTAAAGAAATCATGAATACTGTCATTCAGTTTAAGACATTATTTGGATGTACTGTTCATGCTGACAAGCATTTGAATATTCATTGGAATAATATGTGTTTGGAATTTACTTTACCCAAATTCAAATGAATATAAAGCCATACCTTGCTACCAATGCTACCATAGTCATGTCCAGTTTTGTTTGATATCAGTAATTTACATCTCAAGACGGAATCATTGTATATGATATCACTGCAACCTCCCATCATACTACACAGTTTATGACACAGTGTTCGTCCATATGGCTGTCTCATGTCATCAAACAGTGGTGTTTTATTTCCAAAAGAGCAAGTAATGTAGGCTGCCATCAAGATGGTGAGGTTAGGATGAAGCATCATCTTCAAGAATTTCTAAACAGTACTAAACGTATATCAGCAAAGCAGTACATATCCAACATCAAATACTGAACATGTCAATAAGAGTAATGGCACGAATGGAAGAAACTTATAATAACATTGATATGCAATACGTATATGTTCTCTAAAAAAATACACATTTACCTGGTAAAACTCCTTTGAAGTCTGTGTGAATATAGAGAAACGTTTTTCTTGATGTTAAAGTTTTTGACCAATCAATATGTTCCCACGATTTCAAATGAAGACGCCTGTCAAGATAGCGATGTTTTCTGTAGATTTATTAATATGGCAGCACAAGGTGATACATTTTCAAACGTTTAGATAGAATGACAGGCAATATCACAGGACAAAAAAGGGTGGAATCAATTTTCCAGATGCCCAATTTGGGGAGGATCCTGAAAAATCCGCAAGGAATCTGCAAGCAGATTCTGTTCCTTTTCGTCCTGTGTATGTGTTCACCTATTCATTCATTTGGAATTATAAATCTGACAAAAGCTGAAAGAGTGTATTTAATGTTTAAAATAATATCCAGTCCTCGTGAATTGAATTGAATCAAACTAAAATTTAGCCAAGCGGTATTTATTTAACGTTTAATTCTTGTAGACTCTAGTTACATCCGTCACAAACTAAACATGCCAATAAGAATGATGGCAAGAATGGAAGAAGGTAACAATAACCTTGATATGCAATGCGTTTATGTTCATATGTTTTTTCTCTAAAATTATCCAAATTTAGCTTGTAAAACGTGATGTATGTGTGAATAAAGGAACATTTCCTCATTTTGAGAAAGTGACCGACCAATCAATACTTTCCCACGCTTTCAAATGTTAGCACCTGTCAAGATAGTGGTGTCCTCCGTAGATTTATTATGATGCCAGCATACTTTGGTATATTTTTATCAATTTGATATAATGACAAACGATTTTTGTTTATTTGTTTGTTTGTTTTAATGTTAGGAAAGTTGAACGAGTGTTTTTAACTAATATAATTACACTTTTGTCATAATTCTTCTAAAAGGTTAAGAACTTTACTTCTGATTAAAACATCATCTTCGTGAATTTTTTAAAATTATAAAATTTTATCGTTACATATTTAAGTTGTAATTCGAGTAGGCACTAGTGTCATCGGTCTAATTACTCAGTATGTCAATATGATTGATTGAACAAAACTAATCTGAAATTTCACCTTACCATCTCTATTCATTGTCGTAATCACATCTGTGTGAATTGAGACAAACCATCTTCTTTTCTGAGAAAATTGTTCACTTATCAATATTGGACCGTGTTTTCAAAGTGTAGAACCTGTCGCAATATCGATGGTATCCCTAGATTTACTAACATGCTTACATCAGAGTTATTTTCCAACGTTCATATTTACACATTGAGATTTATAAATCTGACCTTTGTAAGTTTTAAAACATTTTTTGTTCACAAGAATCATAATAGATCATAATCATCATGTTGTTTTTATATTGGTAAAATGAAAGCGAGCCTAAATGTCCAATGCAACTCAGTGTTTTAAAAATATATATGTCAGCTGAAAACAATTGAATATTCGTTTGCTTATTCTATTCTTTTTTATGGATATTAAGAATGAATGATGATAAACTCCAGGAACGATTTGATTTCACAAAATTGTAATGGTTAGTCTGAAAAGCGAACTTCAAGCACTTAGCAACAAGGGAAAAGCTTCTATTGGCACATCACTGAGGTATATCCGATTTATTACTGTATATTATAGGTGTATTACGATACTTATATTTGTGGTAAAAGGTTACCATGTTTGTTATTCATATACATATCTCAAACTACTGATGAATATAAATTGCCTGGTATAATCAACCAATAGTTGTTCTTTCATTGTGTACTCTTACATTTATACGTAATGATTAGGAGATAAACATACATGAGCAGCATGAAACAGAATTATAATAGCTGTAAATTTAATTTAAAGTCGAACGCGTAGTGTGAGGGTTTAAATAGATAATTTAGAGCTATAATAATTCCATTATATGTCGCTGATTTACAAACACAGTTTGTTTATCTCCATTCTACCAGCGAAAGTTTCCGAATGCATTAAAGGGAGGTCACTCTATTTTGTAGATGATAGCAACTGGCGTCAGCATTCCGGATAATTTCTGCAGTATTTAAAAAATTTACATAGGTAGTACAGCATCAATTTTGTAAATAAAGTTTTAGGTAAGTTTATTCTACATTCCGACAGTTTTCGGGTGATATACTGTCCGGTTTTAACTCTTTTGTCATCCGTATTGAGTTTAATCAGGAACGATTCTGCAACGCAAAGTTGTTGAATGATCGATTTTTCGAACTGCATTGTTAACTTTCGCCGTTTCGGGTGTCATTTAGATCCGTTTCAGATTTATTATCAAAATTATGTATTTATGTCATTTTGTACACAGCAAGGCTCATTTAAAACATATTCGAGCATGCAAGTATTCTGATATAATGCATTCACTATTGTTGCCTAGAAACAAACGTATTCTTGCGCAAAAGACAAAGTAAACAGAGCACTGTATACCAAATTATACTGTCTCTGATTTTTCACAATAGCCAATCAGAGACGACTATTTCGCAAAGTTTTGGTAGAAAAACACAATAGACCATCAACAATACTCATGAATTGCTTAAAACTGCCCTGACGTCGGCTGACATCCAGTTTGTACATTTTATTAAGTAGTTAGATTAAAAGTTGAACTTAAAATGATAAAAACATTTGGTGACTGCCTATTATGTTTTTCCTAATTCGTTTGTATATGCAACTGCGAACATCATATCACATTTTAAGCTATGTCACTTATATGTGAATAATGTCTTTCGTTGACCCCAAAGTTTTCTTGGAAAAAGTCATAATAAATTTTATATTTTGAAAAAAATAAACTATTTCTTGGATATTGTATTTCTTTGTCCCATCTCTCCTTAAAACAGAAATGGACAGTCAAGTACAGAAAGTCGAGATACATGCCTCATACAAAATCCATCGAATTGACACGACAGTGGCGTTTATCCAAAGCATTTTTAGACATATTAATACAAACTGTTGGAGGACTTGATTTCAGACGATTACTACCCCTTTTACGGATGGACGGAAATACCTTTTCTGTCAAAAGCACCTTTAGGATTCACAGTAGGGATTAAAACTTAAAGATTAAGTATGACTGAATTGTGTAAGGATTTATTTCAAAAGTAGAAGTTATCACTTTTTAAGCAAACTTCATATTTTTACCTTAATGCATAGTTTTAACATTTAAAGTCTTTTAGAGTCTTTAACTAAAAGCAAATTAAAATCTATGACATGTATATTAGAATAGTTATATACTGGTGTTTAAATTCGTTGCCTTTATGAAAGCGAATTTTGCCAATTTTGAATAGGAGCAAGGTCATTTAGGAATATATATTTAACATACATAAGAAAGAAAGACAAGGATATTTTAATGATGATCAACTTCTTTATTTCACAATAGCTGTGGATGTTTTGTATTCATAGATGCGTATTTTGAGTGATGTTTCCAAGGGAGACAAGACATCAGCCATTTCGGAACACATCACCAAATTTCCACAACACAACATCATTTAGACACTGTCATAACACTCAAACACAACAAACATGACTACACTCACCGCCGTTTAGCTGAAGCCTGGCATATTTTTAGAAATAATCCCTCCATGAATAGGAATCAAGGTTATTTCATCCCATTAGCTTACAGCCACTTAATCCACAAATGATTAATCCAATCTACTCACGCAGGCTTCCCTCCCCCAACTAATTGGTACCCTCATCCCATCATTGTCTTCTCAATAAAAAAGGATAATTCTTATAAAAAAATAGCACTAATATCAAATTTAAAATGAGACTAAATCATTTCATTTAAGTACGATCTCTGTTGTATGTCGTGATATTGTGGCTATGCAATAAATATCAAATGAAAAATGAGACCAAATCACATCATTTAAGGACGATCTCTGTTGTATGACGTGAGATTGTGGCTATGGATTAAACATCAAATTTAAAATGAGACTAAATGATTTATTTAAGTACGATCTCTGTTGTATGTCGTGAGATTGTGGCTATGCATTAAATATCAAATTACTATGAAACCTTCGAGCATTGGATCAGACCAGTGGTTTTAGTCGGCAGGGAAACCTTTTTGGACGGTTTTAATAAGAGGCAAACTTGCAGATGATTGAAACTTTGAACATATTGATCATCAGTTGAACAATGTGCCAATAGTTATCTCATCCCCATGCCAGAAACATATTAACAACACCTTTGGAAAAATAAAATAATAATGCTATGCATTTTCTGAATATTTATTTGCTTAAAATACAACTAAAGACACTTCACCAATATACATGTTTTTAATAATGATATGGTTGTATTGAAGGCCTTTGTCAAAGGATACTTTCTCAACCTATTTCACAATAGTATTTAAAAAGATGTGTATTTCATCATTGTACCATGCTCACGCGTCGGTCCCTTTGATGTTGGCCGTGGTGTATCTAATAGTTACACCATGGTCTGAAGTAACGTTTGACCATAGCTATCTCAGTGGATCAGATCTCGTGCAGATTTTGACAACATGCAATATGGGCGTGATACAAAGCAGTTACTTCATCCTATCACTCGAGGTGGATCGAGTTACACCACCCTGATCTCTGTTTGATTGACAGCTTAAATCTCGATACTGCTAATGAAGAAGATTTATGTCAACAACGACTTGAAGTATTTGATTGTAACCACATAGCCAAAACATATTGAATGTGATCTTGATCTTGATCTTGATCTTGATCTTGATAATTATCTTGATGTCAAGATATTGTGGCTATTATGCTTACAATATAACATACACACGTTATTATACAATGTTAAGAGCATAAATACAGGTATATACAACATATATGTTATTGAAATCAGTATTAATTTCGTCAGCATTTATTAGACTTTAACCAGCCTTCTGCAGTATAAGGTTAGGAAGTATGTGATTACCAAATGTTCAAACACGCTTTGTGGTTGTCTTTTATGTGATTAACTTCTGGGCAAGCATTAATGATATGGTGTGACAGACAGCATGATCAGAATAATAACAAATTAGGGAAATTAACCTCCTTATATTTAAGATTAATGATTGTCAAATTGTGTGTCTTCAGATCAACCACATGAACCTCCTTGACAGTAGAAGAAGACAGGTAGAGTTTGTTATCAAATACTAAACCACTCTTTATTTTCAGGTCTGACTTAAGTACTGCTGAATCCTTCAAGTTAACAATGTCAAGGGTAAAAACGTTGAATCCATGGTTGAAGTACAGCAAGTGCGTGATGGTATCGTAGAATAAGAAATGTGCTCGCACCGATTCTCTCAACGTGTCCAAAACCATGTTCTCATAATTGAGAGACATGATCTTTTTCTTCATTATAACACTCATGTACATTTCTTTTTTGTCGTCATTTACAACCGCTGAACAAATATGACCCGGTAGCTTTCTAAGAATCTTTTTACCAGATCCATTTGCAAAGAAACTGCCTAACTTATGTCCAGACCATGTAACATAAAACACTAAATCTGTACTCTCACCATTAAACATAAACCGAATGGGCGTGCGTTTGAATAGTGTAGTTGTTATATTGTGACCAGGTTCGAATGAAATAACCATATTTTGTTTTGAAAGTATAAACCTCCTTGACAAATCAATATATACAACCGATCTCCAGGACGAATCAAAGTATGGGAGGCAGCTTACACTGTAGTCAGTAAGGTCCATCTGAGTTATGTATGTAAGTTTTCCTTGATTTGGAACCACCAGAAGTTGTCTGTTTCCAAACGATGGTTGAGTAAGTTTAGCCTTCTCTGATGCATCAGGATCATTGGGCGCCATCTTCACTGCCACTAAAATGGATGTGTGATGTATACATCAGTATTGTGTATCAACATTAAACAAACATCGTATGAGTAGAAATCCTTTCAAATATGATGTTCTTAAGGTACAATGTCGTGTTGTTGGCCTAAGGTAGGTAACGATCGTCAAAACATTGAATCCATTGCCATAAAAAGGTTGCTATGAGTAAGGCTGATTAGTGTCTTATATCATTTTCAAGTCTATTTCAATTGTATTGAGCCACATGGCGATGCGGGCTTTCTCCCTGCCATAATACTAGCAGCCGTGATATAAGTGAAATACTCTTGAAAGCGGCTTTAAACACCAACTCATTCACTCACTCAATTGTATTGAACTGCTCAAGCCGTTATAATTTGTTTTAACTGAACAGTTATATCAGTAACTTATAATAGGTTTCATAGTTTGTTTCTATAAGGTATATTTTGTTTGTAAACTTAAATACGGAATTTGACAATGCAGACGTGATTATAATAACTTACCTTTAACACACACCATTAATTGTCTCCTTGTTTTAATCCTCCTCCAGTGGTTCATGCATGATCCTTTTCCTCTCTTTAATGACTATACTCAGTTCAGAAATTAAAAACACATTTTTTACAAACAATAATTTAACAAGTTGAAAGACAGTATTTTGCTTACAGTTTCATTTTGACATCATTTCATTCGTCATTAGAACAATGTAAGTTTGGATTTTACCTAACCCAAATTCAAATAAATATATAGCCATACCTTGTTACCATTGCTGCCATAGTCATGTCCAGTTTTGTTTGATATCAGTAATCTACATCTCAAGAGAGAATCGTCGTATATGATATCACTGCAACCTCCCATCATACTACACATCTTATGACACAGTGTTCGTCCATATGGCTGTCTCGTGTCATCAAACAGCGGTGTAGTATTTCCAAAAGAGCAAGTAATGTAGGCTGCCATCAAGATGGTGAGATTTAGATGAAGCATCATCTTCATGAATTTCTAAACAGTACCAAACGTATATCAGCAAAGCAGTACATATTCAATGTCAAATACTGAACATGTGGAATAAGAATAATGGCATGAATGGAAGAAAATTAAAATAACATTGATATGCAATACGTATATGTTCTCTAAAAATATATTCCACAATTACCTGGTAAAAGTCCTTTGACGTCTGTGTGAATATAGAGAAACTTGTTCTTGAAGTTAAAGTTTTTGACCAATCAATATGTTCCCACGATTTCAAATGAAGACACCTGTCAAGATAACGATGTTTTCTGTAGATTTATTAATATGCCAGCACAAGATTATACATTTTCAAATGTTGAGATAGAATGACAGATGACAGATGAGACAGATGCCCGATTCGGGGAGGATCCTGAAAAATGCGGAAGGAATCTGCAAGCAGATTCTGTTCCTTTTCGTCCTGTGTATGTGTTCACCTATTCATTCATTTGGAATTATACATCTGACAAAAGTTCAAATAGTGTATTTAATGTTTAAAATAAAACACATATCCAGTCCTCATGAATTTTTAAATGACCCAAAATTATATAAACATTACGGAATATATTGAAGAGGAATCCATCTGTACTTATTATTTGTTATGTTAGGTAGCAACAATATTTAAAGAACAATGTTGTTTTTGCAGAAACAAAATGAACAATTAATGGTCATCATCAATTAAATATCAAGCAGAATTTAACATGAGATAATCAAAACAAAACTATGACTAGGGATACATATGTCATGTACATTTAAATGACCAAATATTATTGTCGAGGTTTCAGATGATGCTCATTTATCATTGTTAAGTTAAAATGGAAACATATGACGTCAATATATTGGTCAGCTACATTTATCAAGTATAACAGGGCTATCACTGACATAATAAATGTTAAAAATTCAGTTCTGAAACGTAGCAAACGTAGCTTATGTGTTTGCAAAAATCATTGTTTCACTGCGCCTTACGGCAACATCGTTAATCAAGTTCTATCATGTTTCCACTGACTATTCCCTCACGTACTGTTTGGTCCAAACGTTGCGACTATGGAGAACGCGGGCATAGTGAAGCGTAGTTCAAAAGATGACAGTCATGTGCTCGAAGTCGAGAGACATAATTTAACAATATTTATGCAACTGGCTCATCCGAAGCATTTACGGAAGATTGATAAAAACATTTGGAGGAGTTGATTTCAGAGGAGGAGTACCCATTTTGGGGACGGGCTGAGGGACTGTTCCTGACATAAGCCCCTTAAGATTTCACTGCCGGGATTGAAAATAAATGTCTATATATGACTAAATTGTGTGTGGATTTATGGTTAAGATAAAAGTGATCACTTAACAAGTAAACTTTATATATTTTATACCAAGTTGTATAGTTTTGACATTTAAAGGCGGCATAAACTATTAACAAATTAACGTCTATGGCATGTATATTTTAATATATATACATTGTGTTTTAAATTCTTTGCCTTAATGAAAGGGAACCTTTCCAATTTCGAATATTAGTAAACAGGAAATAGGTTTTAAAGACAGGTAAGTGACAGAAACAAACTTGGGAAGTGTTCATGTCAAGTCTCGCAATTGCTTATGTTTTCATTTAGGCAAGCTAACATTTCGAAATAACATACAACGTTTCTAGGAGTTCATTATTGTCAACATTTGTTACAAGGCTTTAGAATAGATTTGAATGGAAAAGCTGAGTATGAATATTTCATTTAAACATCAATTCTGATAGTTTACCAAATGAAAATTAGATTGTTTTTGGTTTACAAAAATGGGTTATTTCAACACAAGAAGTCTCTTCCTGGTATGTATTACTATGGAACAAAGGATCACTGGCTGAAATAAGGAAACCGTGTCATGACTTGCATTTGAATACAGGAAAGCATTGTATACACAATATTTGGCAGTAGAAGGGTTTTCTACAGGAAAGAAATTTGCAAAGCATATGACAAGATTTAAACCTCTAACATTGTTGCTGTTGTTATCGCTATTCAAGCAAGAGACATGAAACGTTTGTACACACCTAAAACAAAACAAAACACAAACTAAAATCATCCCTCAGTTAAATGTATTGCTAAAATATTCAATGACCTTTCATCTACATACATAGTTTAAGTATGTATTTATTGACGACTTCTGTAAAACCATACTTTCTTAAACACATTTCACAATAACAATAAAAGAAGATGTGTATTTCCTTAAATAACCATTTCACCGTTAGAAGTAAAAGTGGCATATAAGGATCTGTACCAAAATGTTACTACTGTTAATAAAGAATGTGTATGTCAATAACGACTTGTCATATATTTGCCAACAGCTCCTAAACATGTCTGTCAAACTGTTTAGGTCTTCAATCATAACCCCAAATAGCAGCGTTATATTGCCATCACACTAATCTCTGGTTGTGTGAATCAATTTGGGATTGTTATATGGTATATTGATTATCAAAGTTTACTCATTGTAAAACCAATTTCTGGGTTAACAGGGAGAATTGTATACTACAGATTTAATTTCCATGCACTTCAGACAAATGAATTATCCTTTCTGTCATTTTGAAATTTATGAAAGAAACGAATATATCACAAAACCGTTGTGTGCAATGTTTCTCGTTGCTGCTGACATTTCAATATTTTATATTACTATTATTATTTGATACGGTCAGTGCTGGCGATAGTTGCCCGACTCTGAGTGTGTGGGTTCGAATCCTGCAAGGGACTTGACCCGACACAAAGCAAGCATTTGTACCATTGAAGTTAGTGTTATCCAAAATGCAACAATGTTAGATTTGTTCACTTTCTAAATGGCATGTTTTTTTTTCTAATGCATTCAGCATTGGGAGCTCAACTTTCGATTTGTGGACCTCGAATTCTGTCGAGGCCCGGTGGTAGTGTGGTAAGCTGTAGGGTCAATGCTGGCGTTAGTTAATAATAAAAATAGTGGCATTTATATTGGCAGCATCCACGCCATAAAGGTATGCTCAAGCCTGAGCCTGAGGGTGTGTGTCCGAATCCCACAAGGGACTCGTTCCAAAGAAAAAGAGTTTGTACTATTGACGTTTTTTTCTCCCAAATGTAACAAACATAAAAGTATGTACTTGTTACTTATTCGAAGTTGGTATGATGTGATACATGTGTCTTATCGCACTTGCTAATGATTAAGTCACAGGATCACCTGCTGAACCATGGGAAATGATACCAACTAGTCACATACAAGAATGTCTGCCTTTGGTGAAATCACAAAATATGTCAATATTGTTCTATTCCTGTGAATGCTGCTTTCTTAAGAAGGATTGTTTTCATCGCTGAATAAACTTTAACTAACGTAAGTGTGTCCATAATCTACTTGAGACATCCAATGACTCTGTCATACATAGACAGGTGTTCAAAGGGATGTTCTCATAGAGACGCTTCCATTCAAGTAGAAGCACTGCTGTATACATTACACAATGCTCAATGGAGCATTATCGTTACGTATTTGCCATGTTAGTTTTAACCTGGCTGATTCCGTAAAGTGCCAACTCATGATTAAAATGAGAAAAAAATATAAGGAAATAATTAAAACAATTATTTTCACGAGATGCTCATGAGAAACGTTTATGTAATTACTATAGCCCTGTTTATACGGCGAACTTTCCACATATGTAATATTCCTTATGGTAGTAATATACATAATATACATAACGTGAGTAAAAGTAAAATCACTATGCGTTCATGCGTGTTTAATTTCTGTTTAAGCAAATGGACTTCCAACTAATCTAATATATGAATAGAGAATTTCCTAAACATGCCAATTAATATGTTTTAGATGTAAACTAATTAAATGACATAAATGTATTAACTGTCAACATTGGTTTGACCATATCGCCCTAATTATAATGCAAATCGGATAGTCAGATGGATTTCGAAGGCCACCGCGTGCAAAAAGGAGATTAACCTATATAGAAAATTTGAAAAACAATATTAAGAGTTTCTAAAGATCTCTAATATATTTTCCCAACCTTTTTGAAGTCACTATGTCTGTATACGACGAACTTTAATAGAATAGTGAAAATACCATATTTACTCACGGTAGTAACATTTGCAAACGGTAGTGAAATATTTGCTTACAGTAGTAAAATATTCATATGTGCAAATGCGTCCATACGGCGAATTTTGCTCATATGTGCAAATCTGCATATGTGTAATTGTTTACTAATATGCAAACGCTCGCTGTATAAACAGGGCTTATGTCGTTCTAATATATATGTTTATTCTGTGTAACAACACATTTATGTAATGCAGTTTTATTCTTTTGGCCAATGAAGTAAAGTTAATCAAACAAATTCTTGTCAGTTTATATGGTAACCAAAACATAAGTAAATATAACTCTAAAAACAAAGAGGCCCTTAAAGGCGCTGTAGCACGTTTTGCTTATTGACATAAAGTCCTCTCACAAAAGCAAATAAGTGATGCCAATGAATAAATACATCCCCTGATGAATGACAAATAGTTCTAAAACGAATATACATGGCTCGGTTAGGTCCTTTCAGTCAATTTCCAATCGAGCGGTCATTTTAATGAGTTCAGCAATTCATGGCCATGAATGATGTTCAACACCTAACGTCCTCGGCTTACCACCGACCAACGGTTTTGCAGCAGCAATTATCAGTTTTTCTCATGAGATGCAGGAACATGACTCACTCAAAGACGAGAAAGGCTGCTGCAGTCTTGCTCATAGGGCGAAGACTGAGATCACGTCTTGATCTACTGAAAACGAACCTCTCCAGAACGTTGATACAGTAGTTGATAAATCCGGCCCTGTGTCGTACAAAGTTGACCAAGAGACGGTTTGGTGACGCCATACCTATCAACTACTACCACGCTAAAATCCAGTGACCTCAAGTGAAGTCATTCCTAGTCCAATGACTCCTAATCTTAAAGGCTCGGAGCAGATAGCTGTGTTGCCGGGTTGTTAAAATCATGTAACACCAGATGGGACACACACAGACTGTGACAATCAGATTCCAGCACCAGAACAGAGTTCGTGAAAGACGAGCGCCAACCAGATTGCATTTGACTCTAAATTCTAGATCTTGAATCTATTTGTGTTCTCTTTCCAGTTATTTTCACTGCAACCTCCCATCATACTACATATGGTGACACAATATTCGTCCATGTGGCTGTCTCATTTCATTTAGCAATGGTTCAGTATTTCAAAAACAGCTAATCATGACGCATGTCGCAGAGACGTGAGGTACAGATAAATATCACTACCTTCTTTATTGTCTTAAAATGATAAATTTGAAAATTAGTACATGTTGAAAGCCTATAAGGTTCTCGTGTCTGCCACTTATTGATATAATATATATGTCTTTAAAACGGATTGCAATCAAAGCAAGTACTTTTTATGTGATCTATGTATGGATATTATTAAATGTCTTCCTTTCTTGGACAATGATTGACAACTCATTTTTTCTCGAGGTTTCAAATGGCAGAACCTGTCAAGTTATCATTATCTTTCGGTTATATATGGTTTGATTCTAAGTAAAATATGATGGAATATTTTTCATCATTTTGACAGAATGACAGATAATATTTGGTCAGGAGATGTATTGTTTTCTCTATTGTTTATAATGTTTAAGGAGACAGTGGTATTGTTAAACCTATTTCGATATAGTATTATATGAATTAATGAAGATGTACCTTTCCCCAAAACAAACATCTTTGTTATTTATACTTGTCTTGTAATGGTGAATAATATAGATAAGTATATAATATAATAAGTGTGTTATTATAACAATGAGAAAATGCTGATTCTTCACATTCACGATTATTTATATTTAAAAGAAGTAATGGGTATCAGAAATAAAATAAAAATATTGAGTGTATTGGCCTCATCTTACAGGTAAATGTATGAAACCAGTAAACAGCAGTAAGTATAATCTTACAAATAGAACGAAACGTTGCACTCCTGCAATAAAGAAGTTGTATGTCCAAAAAACTCGTACTCCTAAATCGAATCTACCTTTACCATTTATGTTAAGAATGCAATGACACTTGACTTAAGAAGATATTATGAGCATTTACTTTTAGTATGTTTTATCAGACACGTTTCTCATCCGTATCTCACAACTAAATCAAACTAATCATATATAATATATATATTTCTCTGCGAGTTACTGTTGTGTTTGCATATGACTTTAGCCACAAACCTCCATAGTCACGTTTATCTTGACAACATATTGATCACAAGCCGTGAGAACTAATATGTGATAGGTATTTCTTGATGACAATCAATATCGTTCTGAAATTTATATACATAAAACATAATGAACAAAATACTACATTTCATATAAAAACATTTATTATTAAGAAATTGATCAATTACAGATGAAGAGATAATGACCTTACATTACAGTCATCTAGGTTTTTTGTACTGGAGAAGAAGATGAACATTTGATTTTTTGTCATTTTAGCTTCCTAGACCCAGTGGTTCAGGAGAAGAAGATGAAAAAGCAAAAATGTTACAGACGGACGGACGGACGGACAGATGCCGAACACCATGACATGCCTTTCAGGCCTGATGAGCTAAAACTCTAATCTTAGAAATGTCAAATGGAACAAAAAGATAAAAGGATCTGAAGCTTAGAAGCGATAAGTTGTCTTGAAAACGTTATAGAAGAAGACAGGAATGATTTATAAATGTGTCCAATACATATTATATTTCATTAAACAATGTCAAATTTGAAATATAAAATAGACACAAAATTAAATCAAACTCCAAGTAACACAATGTGACATATTCATTGAATATAACTGGTATTGATGGGTTTCAATTACGCAGTATAATGAATTGATAGTTTCTCTAACATTATGCACTATTAGTAGTGTATAATTACAGAATATGCCATTAGAAACCCAACCGAAACAATTGAAACGTTTGAGTAGGTAATTTAGAATTTGACTGAAAAGTGATGAAGAACATTCGACGACAATATATTAGTATTATTTATGTAATTGGCTAATACCATAATTTCTCATAATCTATGCCATTCCTATCCAACTCGAAGCAAAGAAATCCGCATAGTCAGCAGAAAACCCTTTCCTATGATGTGAACCCTCCCGCGCCGGCCACCTGTAGTATAGAGTTTGCCCTCCCACCAGGTACCCAGCCCACCAGCTGAAGGACCCAACAGTAGAGATGATATGATCACACCCCAAGAGCACTCCAAAATCAACACTGAAGTGATTCCCTTCTATGTACACCACATCGTCACCCATCACGTTGTCCTTCACCCAATCCATGGAGTCGGAACACACGAGGAACAACACGTATTTGTACTTCTTTCTGAAGTAGTTGGTCGAGTTATGCATATACTGGATTGATGCAGCTGTTGCTCCGAAGAAGAAGTTGATTCGATCTCCTCGTCTGACATGAACTCCAACCAAGACAGGGCGTGTCCCCACGTATCCTTTTCGTAGTTCATACTCCTCAACAGCCCGCTCAACAATTATATCTGCAACGTCTTGTATCGGCTTCTTCAGTCTAAACTGTCTCTTAATGTCACGTTCAACATGCTGGAAGTACTTGTATGACTGGAGGAAATGACCAACGCAGGTACTTCTGTTTTGAGGTATGTTCATCATATTCTGGTCATATCCAGAAGCAAGTCTTTCAGTAATCCTCACAGTGTTCTTGAAGGTACACCTGTACTTGTGGATCATGTCCACCTCCAGATGCAGATATTCGGATATGTAGTTGTCTGCTGGGAACACGAGCCTCAGGTTGAGTGCTGAGGCTATACCATAGGCCGAGGCGTAGATGAACATCTGGTTTCCAAACCGACCTGATGGGAAGCAACATACAACGTTCTGGTCTGAATACCGGAGTCTATCCCTTGTGGTGCATACGTTCTGGGGTGATGTATCCTTCTGGTGTTGTGTATCCTTTTTGTGTGGTGTATTACTCCTGGTTTGTGAACCATTAGCTGATGGTGTATCGATTATGGATGTGTCCTTCGTGGGTGATGTATCCATTTTGAGTGTAATCTTCTGGATTGATGAATCATTTGGAAGCATTTCCTTTGTGGAAGATGTAACCTTATTGGCTATTGCATCATTCTGTGTTAATGCATCACCCCCGGATGTTAGGCCCTCTGTGTTTGTGTTGAAGAAACCAAGGTTCCATGTCATACAGTAGAGAACACAAAGATAAATGACAGTCAGCCTCACTCGATGCCTTCTCACACATGCCCGTACTATGCGTCTCTTGTGAGTACATCCGATACGAAACAAACACATTTGATCAGATGTAAGATATCAAATGGTAATTTACCTTATGAAGAAGTGACAAACAAACATACAATGGAAATGTCATCGAAAATCCTGCGTTTCTTATATCATGTACTTGTCTGTGTAATTCAACTTGTTTGTTCACAGTTCTTCACTCATAGAAGCAGATTTTACCACACTGTCATAAATATGTAACTGTTTATTGTAAGTTCTTCAATATGACCTTAATTATTTTGTTTTCATATATTGCAAGACGCAGCTTAATAAAGCTGTTTACAATGGACTGGATATGTTCATTGATATAATATTATTGTTTACAAAAAACGTATTTAACCTTCATAACCCGAATATAAATAACACGACTATTTGCATGGATATAAAACCTGCCATTATGTATATATTCCTCAAACATAAATTGCATATATTGATACACACATAGACTATGGGAATTGTCCTGGTTCTCATATAGGCGGTGAAATGCTTCTTAATTAATATTTAAATATTTGCAACACATAAATGATTTATTTAATGAATAAGTGATAGTATTGGTAGTTTGATTTCAGACTCTGATAATTTCATTGAGATATATGTATACAGATAATATGATTATGAGTGTCTGTGGCATATTTTGTTTATGACAAGAGTATCAAATATTAGTTTTTTTCCGAGCGGGAGGGAGCTATATACTGATAATGTACGAGTGTTGTCAACATTGTATGACATAAGTCCGAGTAAAATATTATATTTATTGCCAAAATCATATATGGAAGAACATCTACTTTCAAGCATAGGTTTGCTATCGAGGCCTGCCGTATCACATTTATATCCAAACGCCAAAGTCGCAGCATAACGTCAAAGCATGTTGTATGGCGTCATATAACATTGATGAAATGATGTATGACCATACCCATCCGGATGTAATTGGATTCAATTGATGCAAATGTGTTTCAATTGGCAGTAATATTTCATTGATTTAGAAGGAAAATTAAAAAGGAAACAGTTTTATCTAACATCAGGTATTCCATCAACATATTCTGATATTTCACTTCTGTTCCTAACAGATGTTTTTACAATCTCGTAGACGAGACTTCATATTTTGTTCATCATATCACTCACCCATAATATTATCTGAACAGGAGAAACACCTATAAAAAAACAATAGCACATAAAGCGTAAATTAAGGTATAATTTTACCACACAAAGTATTATCAATTGTAGGGTAAATCCCTGTCTAAGCCTCCAAGTGATTCACTCGTTATATCAATTGATCCATCGTTCCCTTCATCAATATTTGTTTTAATAATTACTTTGAATATGAGCTCAAGATATGGTAACATCAAATCAGTTGATTAATAATAAACTCTGGTATATCATTATTGAACAGACTCCACGCATACACTAGTTGGTTAAGATGCCCACGACTTCGACTCAGAGGATAACTTTGGGCCCTTTCCATATCTCGGGGACCAGAGATGGCATCCCCTTTGCTTTTTTTCCTTATTAAAAACTGACAAGACCAAACTTTTTACTCTGTAGAAGTTTCTTTCTCATCAGTGTCCACTGCACTATACAATACTTGGTTGTCATGCCAACTGCGTATCTAGCCAAGTGTCACTATCATCAAGATACTTATCTAACTGCCCTTTGCCACAAACATCGCTATAAACATGTTTATTAGAATTAAATTCTTCTCTCAAATCGGTAATGTCTACTTCCACTACCTGATATGTTCTTTAGTAGAATAAAGGACATTTTGGTATCCTCAAACGTTTAAATGTTATTGATGACAAAGTAAATATACACTCATTCACGTTTGTACCAACTAAACAGGGTATTATTAGGCCGAAAACGTTGTACAAGGACACTTCTCATCTTGTCATATTCATACATGTACTATATCAGCATTAAAATAACAGACATAGCATTTCAAGATCCGTGTAATTAGGTAAAACTACAAGAAAGATCAATTTATGTATTTTGTTTGCCTCTTGCATAAATCTATTCACAAACGGTTTCATAATATATTTCAGTAATCTCATGCATGAAACCATAAATGATGATAGTTTGCCCTCATAAAACACTTCAAACTGCCATGTGTAATATTCGTCAAGCATTAAGCGACCGTTTTAGCATCTCATTCTCAGTCATCGGAGAACTCTTTAATGTTAAGAATAATACTTTTTCATTATTTGCTGGTACTTAAAGACCTCATCGGTATTCTGCAGCTTTTACTGTCAAGCTTTCCAGAAAAAAATTACAATCGTTTCATTACTCATTTGACTTCTGACCCATACAACTCGACATAAGTTGTTTTCAGTTACCAATGATAAAAAGCGTGAGGAGTTTGTATGAGAAAATGTCATATTTAACCTAGACATCACTGTACTTAAGATCTGTGATGTCACAGAAGCAGACAGACAAGAGAAGCTTGTATACGAGCATCTATGAGCTCATCTCTGCCATTTGACTTGTAGTGTGGTCAGGTCATACCATTTTGACGTCATCATGTTTATGACATCAGAGCATTGTGATGTCATTACTCGGTGATGTCAAAGCATTGTGTTGTCATGTAGTTGACGATGACAGGGCATTCTGCAAAATCTACTGCCAAAACGATATCTCCTCGGATATGTCGCTTGATCTCACACAAGCGATATCTCCTGTGGAACACAGTTTTGGATGATAAATCGTGCTTGTCACCATTTATTTTAGGAATTTAGGGCGTAGTAAGAAACGTTGTGAAACAATACATCGTTATCTTCCATTATATTTGTCTTATCCATCTCTTGCACAGGTATCATTATTTCGTACCGAACAGTCTGTATGACAAATCAATGAAGTTGATAAAAACAAGTACTAACGACTTGACAGCCTTAACAAGTGGAATAATAGGGTGATATAAGTTTACTTCCTATGTTGTGTACATGTGTTACAGGAGAAGGTCCATAAACAAAATGTTGGTGTTCATTTTACAGCATCATTAACTGTTGGAAAACGGAATTTTATTTGAAGCAATAGTGAAACTAACAGACTTTGACCAACAAACCATATGCTGCTTCCCTGTCTGATATGTCTTAACGATGAGATCTATTTCCTCCAAGCTTCTGTAACAGGAATCCAGACAATTTTATGAGATAACTTGCATGTTAAGATATCTTAAGGTCAAAGCTTCAAACATCAAAAGGAAGAAATTGAAAGAGCAATAACCTCCAACGACAGCCCGAGACGCCCAGGTCCAGATTAGGATTTGTGTTGAAATTGATGGTTATCGCCTGTTGGCTGATAAAAGTCTTGCTGGTAAGTTAATCATCATTTGCATATATATGCATGGAGAAAATTTGTAATTCTACAGAGCAGATGAACCAAGATTTTCTGCATATACGCTGTCCGGTTGAACGAGGTCTCATTGTACATTGATTTCTATGACAGAGTGTTCAGTACCAAAGTTTGGTGAGAAAAGTATAAGAAAATTTGCAACCGACAATGAAGAAGAAATTACCAAAATTACCAAAATGAAGCTCAGATCTATTCAACCTGATTGAAACAGACATAGAGACTGTTTTATTTGAAGACCGGCACATGTTAGGATCTATCACAAAGACATATTGCATATTAAACAGAGATCAAATAATCTAAACAATCAGTAATGAAGATGGATTAAACGATTGTGTTATACGACGCCTTAGAATCCTTAGATGTCCAGGACCATAACAAGAACTGTGGCTTGGGATAGAACAACCCAGAACTAATAACAAATAACGTGACTTTGTGTAATGTTTATGTGTTTTTTTGTTTGTTTGATTCTTCTATACTCTAAACTGAAATACTAATGGAGTTTCACATTACGTGTACTAAAATGTAAGTGCAACCTTTTGTATCAATAATAACTGGATAAATACATATTATGGAACAGTTGCAACAATTCTTTATAGCTGTTAACTTTTTTATAAAATGTTATCAAGTTATCAGTTTTGATTACAGCTATGTATTTAATCTGTTTTCGATGTTCTCTTCTTAAATGTGTCAATCAAGAGAAATGGAAATAATGATGGAAAAGAACAATATGATTGAACAAATTGTCACCTTTTTGCATGACAAACTGTCGTTTCAGATCAAATCAGAAACTATAAAAGACAAGACTCATCAGAAGATGACATATCCCAGGGGTACCACATAATTTGTAAAACACATCTTTCACAGATACTTGTGTATCTACTACTTCATTTAGTGCTGAGTTCAGGTATGATGAAGGGTTTTGCGGTTCTACTTCGTAAGTAGCAGCGCAGAACTATCTCTGAACAAAGTTCAAATCCAACACGTTTCTATGGAAACGAAAAAATGCGACCATTTCAGTTAGTGGGTAATATAAATGCAACGTTTCGGGATGATATGATAAATAGTTTTGCACCTGTGATCCAGAAAGCAACCTATCTCTGGACAAAGACCAAATTCAACATGTTTCTATGGAAACGGAAAACACATTGAGAAATCTGAAAATATCAAAAAGGCACCACTTCAGTTAATGGGTAATACACGTGGGCAGTTTCAGAAAGATATCATGAATGGTTTTTCGACTTCTGCGGACAGACGGACAGACGGACGGATTGACAGGGAGGACAGACGGACAGGGCGACGACTATATCCCACGGTAGTATATACCGGTGGGATAACAAAATGCTTAAGGATGAGGAATCTCTTATAGACCTATAGTACCTGTTACCTTAAATGTGTCAATCAAGAGAAATGGAAGGAATGATGGAAAAAAACAATATGATTATCACTTTGTTTGCATGACAAATTCTCGTTTCAGATCAAAGCAGTAACTATAAAGACAAAATGAGTAAAGAAGAAGAGTCCCTTATAAACCTTTACAGGTTATTCTTTAACTATTATCCTTGTAGAAATTATGTCAACATGCCCTGAAAGTAAACAACAGTTTTTAATCTGTATAATGTCTTTATGACAGACAGACAGACAGACAGATTTTATAATGTCTTTATGTTCAATTATATGCAGAACTATAAATTATTATCCAATCTAACTTCTTTGAAGACAGTATTACATGAGTAAAAGAGTCATGTAGTTATGAAGTAATAAGTCTTCCATTTGAATTACTTGAACAAATGGTGAGTAAAGTCTGCTTCTTTGAGGTATTCGTGAATCCTTTCATTTGTCACAAGCGATAAATACCGGGAATAAGGTAAGGTAAGGCATTCAATATACCTCATGAAAATAAACTCTGCTGAATTCTACCAAACTTTGATTCATTTTCTTTTATTTATGTTTTATAGAAATATATGACTTTAAACAACATGTGAATTCAAGTTCACTACATCGAGTAATTTTGACGAATATTATCGGTAAAAGTCAAAGTATGGTGGTTATATATTGTAACCTCAACTGTGTTCATTAGAATGTATAACTGTCATATGACATTGTGTGGTCCACTCAAAAGGCAGCACGTCGTTTAAAAGTTTGAAATCATGGGACATTGGACAGTATTGGCATTTTAGAACAATGTCAAGGCATGTTGCCGTCTGAAGCGTGCCCAATGTATAAGGCAAAATAAGATGTATTGGGTATTATTTAGCAATTTTGACTTAATCATTTAATAAGACACATGTATGAGATTGATAAAGATTACTGAGGGTTCTGTTTATATTACAAATATATTACAAAGGACTTGCTTTTAATACACGATCAAACTATATCATTCAGTTGATTTAGTTTCAAGTGTGCTAAAGGCATATTCTATACGTGAAGTTTTCTTTGAACATTGCACATCAAAGAATATGAATAATTGAATATCATGCCTCTAATTGACATCCGCCGTTATTTCCGTTGTGAGTAATATTTGTGTCTTGACAAAACTATCCATTGTAAATATCACACAAATACAAGGGCTCAGCTATAAACGTTATTAAAATAGTTCTTGTTAAATCCCACTCTCGTCTGTATTTGTTTAATGTTCCAAGCCTCATTATCAATGTGCACTCAACAATTAACTTGACAGACTTATCGAAAGGCTTTGATCAATGGTAATTTCAGATATTGATAAATGTAACAAATTGAACTAACAGACATCTACATGTCATTAACCTACTACTTAAAGATAGTGTTTATGTAGATATTATTATTCATTTCTCACAGAAATATGAATATTTTTTATACACATTACAACCTTTTATATGAGATTTGGAGAAGTTATCTATGGAAATAACCTGGCACTCAATGGAATTAAATAAGTCTATCTTTCCCCAAATAACATCAACGTATCCAAACATTTATACAGAAGTGTTTCTTAAATATGACAAGAGGAGAAGCCAACAGTAATATGTTGGAAACACTGACGTGTCTTTAACCGTGTGAGGAAAATGAAAGCCATGTGCGACGATATCTATGCTATCTATCATTTAGTAATTTGATGGAATGATGTTGACCATTATGCTTTTTACAATCCTCTGCGCAAAGGGCTTCACAATAATGAAAATAATGAAATTGAATGCTAGCAAAGGAAGCAAAACAAAAAAAAAAGATTTAAGAGAAAGTCTGAAGCCAGGCCGTAATTACAGTGATGTGCAACTTATATTCGTATGGTGACGTTATTTCTATAGACGCCCATGTTAATATAGTCTAGGATAAACACTTTTCATGAAATAGGTTCTGGTTGGATCAATGTAAAATTTAGCTTGAAGAACATAATTTAGATGATTTTTGTTGATCATTTACTTACTGTCATTAGATTCACTAACATAAGTACATTAAATACAAACAATAGTTATCATAGATCATCATGTTAACTGATGAGCTGCTTGTGGTATACTGCCGAACAATTTCCAACAACACAATGCTTGAAACCAAAGGAACGGTTTGTCCATGAAATAATACACACACTTGTCACAATTGTTAAACAGGAATTACACCAATTTACTAACACGTCGCTATAGTTAACGCTTTATGCAACCTCTCTGTTGCGTGTAACTGCGTCAAGCTACATTTTGGTCCATGTGATAAACATATTGAAATGTTTATTGAGTTCTATATAGAGTAAAACATCGAAATTTTCGTAAGAGTTTGACCATTTAACTCACTCACTCATCATTTGTCTCTACAATGACATTAGGTAAGGTGTTAGGAGATTATTCCATACATCGTTTCCATTCTAGCTATCATGAGCAAATAAAAGAAAATCACAAAAATCTTTTTGCTCAGAAGATAAATTAAGATTTTGATAAATAATGGAATTAGTTCGATTGGGCTCGGCTCATACCAACTATGGTTGTTTCAAATCCATCTTTTCAATTGCTAATTTGACTTGGTATAGTTTCTGTGGGAGTCCAGTTTGTAATGAAGGGACAGTCTCATCATGTTAAATATTTTTGCTATCACTGTCTGTATAACTTGATATTTTCAACGGTATTCATCAACTGTGCAATGAGCAACAGGTTTCTAATGGAACCTTTGTTAATGATTTTGACCGATTACAAATGCTTAAGGTCATCTCAGATTTGTTGGAGTTTAATTGCAAATTGTGTTACTGTGATGTTACATTGTGTTACCTGTCTCTACTTTCATTATAATGTACTGACAGTATCTTAATTTGGTGACATTGTTTCTTTGAAATGACTATGTGAGTGGCTGCCTGAGTTAGGCAGGAGAGGCTGGTCATGGAGCAGTTTCTACCGAAAATTCAAAATTGACAAAAATGTATTGAGGCAACTGTTTTCAAAGTATGATCTTAGTGCATATTTAGGTTCACATGTCTAAATATTCCACGTTCCGGTATAAGGCATTCGATTTATTACACAGATAATAAAGGTATCACGTTCTTTGTTTCTGTTTTTTCCTTACACTTTGCAGATCACTCAAAATGAACATTAATATTGGCAAGTTTTACCTGTGAATATGATCTCGTGTCGTGCAGAAAATATGATAGTAGTTTTATCAATCTTTCAAAGACTCTGATGTATGACATCAAATGCAGTTAATATATACACAATTATACTTTCACTGACATTACATGACACCAGTGCAATGGTAGTAAGCTTATCACATCTTTTATGAATGGTTTGTAAATGTAAATGATATGAAAACAGTATCTTGAGTACCCACGTTAAAGCAGCTGATTGAAGTGAATATAAATAATTTGAATTTATCAGCGTTATGAAAACATTGGTAAAACAATATTATGGGTTAAACAATAATTTAACACTTTTAAACCATGAACCATAACCAGATTGTTATCTGGAAATACATGTATTTTGAAGAAGGAATCTTCGATGGCTAACCACATAGGTTTAAATACACAATATTTGGGGTTTCTGCAATATGACCGTGTTTGTGTAAGCTACCGGCTAACATGTAGAACATTGAAGACTTTGAACTAATCAAACACACCCCGAGCCTTTGCCTAAGAGTCATAGTAAATATATTGTATTATTTGTTTCTTTTAAAAGTTGGATTATGTAACATGTTTAATGCAGTGCTCCAAGCAAGGAAGTAACAGCTCAAAACGTTAAAGATCTGCATCCTACATTACAAATCTAGCTCATGACTTATGTATAAAAAACGGGGCTCTACAATCATAACTACATCCCTCTCGACCCGTGGTCATAAACAGGTGAATATCTCACACATACTTGGGATACAAACGCTGTAACTTTCCTCTCAACAACTCTCATATAGACAGGAATATAGCTTGTAACTGTTTCATTATCGACATTGGCATTCGGCTGGGAATCGAAGAAAAGCTTTTACGTTCTAAATTATCCATGTTTTGCAAAATGTCGGATTCAATTATTGATCTCACTTTATAACAGATACCATAAATAAGACCTTCTAGGGCCGATATTAGAAGATCGATTACATTAGCGAATATTACCACAATAGTTGTCCCTTTATATCAATAACACCTCCATGTACACGGCTCGTAGACATGATGTATTCGTCTAGCAACATGGATGAACTTTAAAAATCCTGCTCAAAGACTTTCTATAAAATCGTCAGTAGACTTGGAACTCAAATGAGATTGAAAAGAATAATTATCCGACCCTACCGTTCATATCTCAATGTTGTAAATAAAGTACATAAAGCTATATAAAGCTATAAAAAATGAGAAAGTCCAACTTGCCCATTTTGATAAATCAATGTTGTGTGCTTTGGCACCAAAATGGGATTGAACAAGTGTTTTACGATCCCATCACTCCTATCGAAGATAATACATTAAGTAAATATTTTCATTCATTCATACATTTCATAACAATGCTTTGTTTGAGAACGACTGTTGGTCATAACGAAATACAACATCAATGAAGAAAGGCGCTTTATTTCATATGTTTAAATGACATGACGGAACAATTAACGAAATTTCATTTTCACTTGGTGTGTTTTAGACAGTTTAAAGCATTGTTTACGCTTGAGAGTGCCAATAAGTCACTGAAAAGAATTGATAATTTAATTTACCATGAGTGATACACTGTAGGAGGCAACGCTGATAATTCAAACATTCAAGACATCAAAACGATCAAATGTGTTGTTAGACTACATGAAATCACTGAAGCAAGCAAAAACGACCGTTATTAATATATTCCTTTTAAGTGTACCGGTTCCTTAATAAGAGATTCAGCCAATTGCATGTTTATTATTTTTAACATAATAATGCAATAACCCTGAGGTCAGTTGGGTCGAATTGACTTCAGCAGCACACTTTAAGGTATCATGGGTACATGTAACTCTGGCATACTCTAATTCAAGTAAATTTCAATGATATGTACAGAATCTCACCCAAAAGTCTTCTGATATCAAATATGTAAACACGAGTTGAAAAAAGTCGGCAAGCCTCGGATGTTTTTACTTTTATCAACGAGAAAGTGCACATCTCTGAGCACATCTTTGCCATTTGACTTCCAGTGTGGTCAGGTCATACCAGTGTGACGTCATCATCTTTATGTGTGGTATTGGAAAACTGAATTTTATTTGAAGCAGTAGTGAAACTAACAGACTTTGACCAACAAGCCATATGCTTGTTTACTGCTTGGTAGATCTGAACGATGAGATCTACAAGCTCTTAAACAGGAATCCAGACAATGTTATTAGATGTCAAGATATCTTAAGGTCAAAGCTTCAAACATCAAAAGCTCTACACGCAGTCAGGTTTGGGTGCAATGCTACACTGAATTTCAGTGCAGTACCACCCATGGTTCGCTAGTTCCAGCCGATGCTCGCAGGTTTCACCGCAATGCATAGCCACATGGCGTTGCTGGCTTTCTCCCTGCCATAATACTAGCAGCCGCGATATAAGTGAAGTACTCTTGAAACCGGCGTTAAACCCCAACTCACCTCACCTTACCTCAAACATCAAAAGGAAGAAATTGAAAGAGCAGTAACCTCCAATGACAGGCCAAGACGTACAGGTCCAGTATCAGAATAAGGCCCTAGGGAATTGAAACATTTGCATAAATACAACTATCTTGTGTTGAAATTGATGTGCTGATAAAATGTCTTGCTGTTATGTGCATCATCATCATTTGCATAGATATGCATAGAGAACATTTTAAATACTACCTTGTGGATGGACGGGTTTCTGAATATACACGGTCCGGTTAAAGGAGGTCTCACTGTACATTGATTTCTGTGACAGAGTGTTCAGTACAAAACTTAGGTGAGACAAATATAAGAAAATTTGCAACCGACAATCGCATCATGAGTCGAACACTTGAATGCTCAACTTAATTCCTCTCACGAAATTCTTAACATCAGTTCTTAGCCATCCCAGACAAAATGGAGCTCAGACCTATTCAAGCTGACTGAAAATGACATAGAGAATGTTTTATTTGACGACTGACACATGTTAGGATCTATCACAAAGACATGTTGGCATATTAAACAGAGATCAAAGAATCTAAACAATCACTAAAGAAGATGGATTAAACGATTGTGTTGTACGACGCCTTAGAATCCTTAGATGTCCAGGACCTTAACAAGAACTGTGGCTTGGGATAGAAAATCCACAAAGCTAATAACAAATTACGTTACTTTGTGAAAGGTTTAAGTGTTGTTTTGTTTTGTTTGTTTGATTCTTCTATACTCTAAACTGAAATACTAATGGAGTTTCACATTACGTGTACTAAAATGTAAGTGCAACCTTTTGTATCAATAATAATTGAATAAATAAATATTATGAACCTGATTGCAGCAATTCTTTATAGCTTGAACCTATTTATAAAATGTTATCAAGTTATCAGTATCGATTACAGTTATGTATTTAAGGAATCTGTTTTCGATGTTCTCTTCTTAAATGTGTCAATCAAGAGAAATGGAAATAATGATGGAAAAGAACAATATGATTGAACAAATTGTCACTTTTTTTGCATGACAAACTGTCGTTTCAGATAAAAGCAGTAACTATAAAGACAAAATGAGTAAAGAAGAAGAGTCCCGTATAAACATCTACAGCATATTCTTTACCTATTATCCTTGTAGAAATTGTAACAGAGGTACTTTGTGTATGTGGAGAGACAACACGACGAGCACTTGTGGGGGTCCAGTGGATGGATTTATTAGCTCGGATGGAGAACAGAGTAAAATCGTAATACATAATTAAATGCCCTGGAACACAAAATACACATAGATTAATATAATATATTGTGAATTACACACTATTCATACTTTGAATTACCATTTCACGTGAATGCACATTACATGAGCATTCAAATCATATATACAAGTGAAATAAACTGTACTAAGATAAACCTTTCACAGCATTATAACATTAATACTAGGGCATAATCACATACAGCAGTACATGACACTTCATTAAACCTTTGTTATAAATCCATCACATTTAAACACAATATTGAATAAAATAATACTATTTACAAACCCAGATATATATGAACATAAACTAAACCAACCTCGTCTCAAGGACGGAGGCTTCCAACTGTCAGAGAGGCGCACGTAATCAATGATACCCTACATACTGTGTAGTGAAGATGGTGATGGCCAGAAGAAGCCGAGTGAGAGAGAGAGGAGAGAGTAGAGTATAAGGTACCTGACTATCACATACCAAGCTAACCTAAACAATAGACGCTTGTCACAGGACAAGCCTCTGACCACCCAGACACCCGAGTAAAACCCTAACACATAGGACTAACTTAATTACCTAAGCTACAGTGAATAACTAGCTTGAATAATTGGTGCAAGTGTTAGTAGAAACACAGGACATGGGATAAAGTAACTAAAGGGGTATTTTCATGATAATTTAGTTTATGGTAAAAATGCTAAATAAGTTATTTGAAAAAGAAGTAAATATAATAGATTAAAATGAGATTAAAATTAGCCCGAGGCGGGAGTTAAACTCTGGATCTCATTATCCAAAGTCAGATGCAATAACCACTGCATTGTCTCCTCCCTTATTTTATGAGTACAAAAATATGATGTAACTACAAATCACATACAAAATACTAACGTATGTACAGTTTGTAGTAAAGTCCATTAACACATTAATATGAAATGTAAATAGCACTAATACAGGTAGATACAACCATGTCGAGTTGTACCCTGTGGTAATCACAAATGTGTTCAGCATCCATTGCTACAAATGTATATCACTAGAGCCTAAGCAGTATTTTTATAGCATAATAATAAGCAATGGCGATACGTGTTTACCAACTGAGTGGAAATATTTGATATCAGAAGACAGAAGGGTGAGATTATATTTACGTCCTCAACAGTCTAATCAGTGAGGCCAGAGCATTGTTATGTCATTAACATTATGAGACCATAGCATTGTTACGTCATAAACTTTGAGACGTCATAGCATTATCTCCATTATAATGTCAGGTTACGTCTTTGAATCTCCAATCAACTGTAATTATTGTTTATTTTACAATATCAATATTATATCAATTGACCTCCCTCGTTTTTATCATTGTATTTATTTACATATTTAATAAAGCCTACAGGCCATTGTTTATCCACCACTAAACTACTTACTCCCTTCATGTTTGTATTGAAAATCTTGATTGTTTACATTCTCAAGCTTTACCCCCCTCATGGTTGTATTACAAATTCCCATTTAATACCATTCTTATGCATGTTTATCTCCGTGATTGAGTTTCCCCACCATTGTTTTGTTGCTGTATACATATTTTGTTATTTCCTTACATTCCACATTCAAGAAGTGACCATATACTCCGAAACGTCGTGTTTTTTCACATAACAAAGGTTGTTATCCAGAAACACGTCCTGTTCTTATCTGTTATCAAGTCCTGAGCAATACATATCACTCGACTTGAAACAGCCTTCTGCAGCATAAGGTTAAGAAGCGGTAGTTTCACGTTTGTGATTACCAAAAGTACAAACTTGCTTTGTGATCGCCATTTATGTTCTGAGAAAGCAATATTGACATGGTGCGACAAGCAACATTTTAAAATAAAAACAATTCAAGGAAAATAACTTTCTTATATTTCAGATTAATGATTGTCAAATTGTTTGTGTGCAGATCAACAACATGGGCCTCCTTGCCAGTATAAAAAGACAGGTACAGTTTGTTATCAAATACTAAACCACTTTTTACAATCATGTGTGTCTTAACTACTGCTGAGTCTTTCAAGTTAACCATGTCAAGGGTAACAACCTTGTAACCATTGTTGAAGTACAACAAGTGCGTGATGGCATCGTAGAATAAGAAAGTCGCCCATGCCTTCTCTCTCAACGTCTTTAAAACTCTTCCTTCATAATTGAGTGACATGATCTTTTTCTTCAGTATACAAAACACGTATATTTCTTGTTTGTCTTCATTGACAGCTGCTGTATAAATAAGATATTGTAATTTTCTGAAAACCTTTTTACCGGATCCATTTGCTGAGAAACGGCCTAACTTACGTGTAGTCAATGAAACATAGAACACCAACTCTCTACTCTCATCATTAAACATATACTTAACGCGAATGTGTTTAAATAGTTGAACTGTTGTATTTAGTAGCGTTTCAAATAAATACACCCTCGAGTATTTTGAAAATATAAACCTCTTTGATGATGCAAAATATAAAACGAATCTCACGGATGAATCAAAGAAGGGGAAACAGCTCATATGATAGTCAGTAAGGTCGATCTGAGTTATGTATGTATCGTTGCTTAGATATGGAACAAGAAGAAGTTTTCTGTTACCAAACGATGGTTGAGTTATCTTAGGCTTCTTTGTTCGATCCTTGAACACCATCTTCACTGCTGCTAAAATGGATGAGGTTTGAATACATCAGTCTTGTGTAGTAACATTGAATAAACAAACCTAATGTGTAAAAATCAGTTCCAACCATGATACTTATTTGTCTATTCGGTGTGATACAGTTAATCAAAACGTTGCTTCCATTGTGGTGAAGTGAGCTAACCAGTTGCTAATGCTTTGTTCAGGATCATTTGCATCAATTGTGTCAGTAAAAAATAATAGCTGTCAAAATAAATATTTATGTATCATAAAGGTAAAATTGCTTTTGTAAAACTTATTCGCCATTTTTACATTTTTACATTTTGTATCACTTACCTTTAACACACACCATTGTTTTTCTCCATGATTCAATCAGTCTCCAGTGGTTCCTGCACGATCCGTCTCCTCGCTGTAATGTATTTAATTAGTGCAGAATTTTAAACCGCAGCTTTAGTTTAAAAACTCATGAATACAGTCATTCAAGTTAACGCATTATTAGCAGCTTCCACTTAGTCAGAGCTGCTATCAGTTTTTGCGCAGTTTCTGTCGCCGGCGCGTTTTGTATTGGCTAAAACAATTTTTCCTAGAAGGTTTTGAGAACCCATAGACATAACTTCTTACTTATGCCCCTGGGAAATGTTTTTGACATGATCACATTCAAGGTCAAAGGTCAAGGTCACGAGTTCTGAAATTCCTAAAATAATCTTTTTATACAGGATAACTTGAAAAAATATTTGTGCTATGAGGCTCTTCTTTGGTGTATATCAACTATGGAGAAAGGCCAAGATTTGAAAAGGTTTTCGGTAACGTCCGCCAAAGGTCAAGGTCAAAGGAACAAATGTCTTATTTCAACTACTAACACTTTGAACTAGTACATGATTGTTATATACAATGAATAGTGATCATTGATTGTGGCACCTTGAATATCATAGGTCATGATCACAAGATAGGGTCAAGGTCACCAGTTCTGAAATCACTAAATAACTGTTTTCCAAGAAGGTATCAACACCTCATATACATAGTTTCTTTCTTATACACCTGGTGAATGACTTTGACATGTTCACATTCAAGGTCAAAGGTCAAGGTCATGAGTTCTGAAATCACTACAACAATCCTTGTAAACATGATAACTTCAAACTTTGTTTGTGCTATCAGGCTCTTATTTGGTTTATATGAACTATGGAGAAAGGCCAAGATTTGAAAAGGTTTTCGCTAAAATCGGTTAAAGGTCATGATCAAAGCGAGGTTACGACTTAAGCATGCTTTTGTGAATATGCTGTATTTTAACTATGAACACTTTGAGTCATTGCATGATTGTTATACACGATGAAAAGTGATCATTGATGGTGTGACCTTGAATGTCAAAGGTCAAGATCATGAGATATTGGTTAAGGCCACGTTAATCCTTTAATAAAATTTTGAAATAAGAAATAGGTTTTAACAACAAACTTGTGAAAAGTGACCCCAGTAATAACTCGAATAATGAAAAAATTTGTTAAAAAGAATTCCCATTTTATTGATGCTGACGAGAAGGCGGAACCGGGAAAGTTGAGACCCTAAGTTTCGAAGCTGCTCTGCTTTTGCGGTGTCCCGCAAATGCTCATCTAGTTTGCATAAACTGTTCATGCTGGAAGCATTTAACTTTTAATTGGAATGATATATGTTTGGGATTAACTTGACAAAAATTTTAATATAGATATATAATCGTACCTTGTTGTCATTGCCCCCTTAATCATTTCCAGTTTTGTTTGTAAATCATATCAGTTTCATATTGATAACAGTTCATTCTTCATTGGAACAATGTAAGTTTGGAATTAACTTTACACAAATTAAAAGTAAAATCTATGCCATACCTTGTTAGATTTGCTACCATAAACATTTCCAGATGTGTTTGATATCTGTAATTTACATCTCAAGGCGGAATCGTTGTATATGATATCACTGCAACCTCCCATCATACTACACAGCTTATGACACAGTGCTCGTCCATATGGCTGTCTCATGTCATCAATAAGTGGTGTAGTATTTCCAAAAGAGCAAGTAATGTAGGTTGTCACCAAGATGTCGATGTAGAGATGAAGCATCATCTTCATGAATTTCTAAACAGTACCAAACTTATATTTAGCAAAGCAGTATATATATACAACGTGTATGTTTAGTAGACGATAGTTATTCCTGTCAAATACTAAGCGCTTGAATAAGAATGGTGGCAAGAATGGAGGAAAATTAAAATAACCTTGATATGCAATATTATATTATATTAAATTGTATATGTATTTTCTCCAAAAGTATCCAACTTGACCTGGTCAAAGTTCCTTGACGTCTGTGTGAATATAGGAAAGCCTTCTTCTATTTGGGAACGTGATTGACCAATCAATATTTCTCCACCCATTCAAATGTTGGCACCTGTCAAGATAGTGATGCCTTCCAAAGATTTGTTATGATGCCAGCATACTTTATTTATGATACATTTCCAAGATTGAGATATAATGACAAACGATTTAGTGTTTATATATTTGTTTGTTTGCTTGAAATTTTAAATCTTGCTAAAGTTTAAAGAGTGTTTTCAATGAATACAATTACACGTTTGTCATAAACGTTACTAAAATGTTAAGAACTTTTTCTCTGACAAAAACATCATCTTCGTGAATTTCCCAAAATAAAAAAAAGAAATGTATTGCGGTACATATTAAATTCATCTTAAATTGTAAATGATTATATCTGACACAAAGCCGTTGGGAACTTATATTGCTATACGTTAGGTATGGTTTATTATCTTCTTAGCAAAATCAACTAAGCATTAGTGAGTATTTGTAGGTTTGTTATTACCCAGCCACAATGAAGTTGTCGGAGGATATAGAAATGACATCCGTCCGTCCATCCGTCCGTGTTTCGTTTCAGGGCCAGAATTAAAAAACTGTAAGGCCTAGCTCAATGAAAGTTTATATGTGGAACGGTCATCATGTGTAGATGTGCCTTTTGGGGTTTTCGACCTTTTTGGAATTTTATATTCAACATTTCCATCGAAACATTCTTTAAATCATGTCTCTTATTTTACACAGTCATGTAGCACGACTACGATAAAATGCTTAAGTGAACTTTTAATCAAGAAATAAGTATAAGGCCTAAACATTATACATTCAAGATGATAGCATAGCGTTATTTGACATTTAAAATATTTTTCAGCCAATTGTCTTAAATTGTGTCAACTCCTGGTAAACTCATGTAAACTATAGATAACTTGCACTATGAAAGCTTTAACTTATTTCAATATAATATTAAATAATTTACAGACTCGTACCAGTTATAGAAGTTCTGAATTTGATCAACGTAAAACCTTTCAGCTTTTTTCTGAGGACAAATTAACTCAAGTCGTCCGAGTTACCTACATGTGTACATTTACTTAAAACGTTTGCCATATCAATCGCCATATTAAATGTTTTCACAACTATTTAGGTCTATATATTTTATATATATGTTGACCAAGTTACCGCCATTTCCTAGATAAACAATTGCGAATTAAATATTATGCAGCTGTTACCAAGATGATTCCTCACAAACTTGATAAATGTGAACAGGATCAGAATTTGTTAAAGAAAATGTAGTTATCCTTGACTAAATTAAGATGCAAGTCTATGGAAATACCGTCACCTTACGAATATTCAAGTATCGCCGTTTTCCCGTTAGATCCAATGTAGTCCGGCAGCCAAGCCCCGATTTTCACCCTAGGTTGGAAAATGCGTCCATAGAATTTATTTTACAGAAATTGAATCTGTTGGGTATATACTATAGGAAACTGAATTATGACACTGTGTCATCATTGAGCGTTTTGAATAATTAATGTTTTAATTAGTAATTTGTACATGTATATACCCATAGGGTTCACCATGAACACATATTTTGTAAGGACGCACTTTCCCAGTCACAAGGGCTGGCTGCCGGACTCATGTTATTTTAGTGCAGCTTAAAGAAGTTTAATTATCGTGACAGTTAACGAAAACTTGTAATCTAACATCTTATTATTATGTTTATAATGTTCTAAATCATTAGCATGGTTTTGGAAAACGGCAAAATAATGACTGGGTAGCCTATTTGTTTACAGTAACGTCACTTCTCCATTGCCACCACCATTTAACATGTAACCAGATCTAGAAAGGGCTGAAAAAATGCTCATATATCGATCAGTAATTGTTTAAATGTTTAGTTATAACCTTGTATCCAAAATCAGAAACTTGATACGTGTTGCGGAGTAGTCTAGATACTAGATTTCCTGTTTCGATGTAAATTTTCAGTAAAATAGTTTGAAAATTGAGATAATTAAAGTTATCCATGCTACACTGAAATAACATGGAATATTATGGGTATAAGGGCTTCAGTATAGACTACATAGACTGTCGCTGGAAAAGTCAGTCCCGCACAGAGGATGTGAGCCACAGTTTACAATGTTGTTTTAAATTGGAAATATGATTCCAAATTTGATATGTCTATATTACAAATTTGATATGCTTATATATTTTCATACTAAAATTAAGTAGCCCCTGACTTTATTTAAGTGTCATGGTTACATTTTCTATGAACGGATTATTTAAAATCTTCATTGATATTACGGGGACAAAAATGTTTTTAAAGATTGTTATTTCTTAAAATTTCTTAATAATCTTTATCAAGGGTTGATCATATACTCTTTGTGAAAGGATAACCGATTCACCACTGTTGTTAAATAAAATTCATTACCGCCCTTCCTTGAAAATAATAAACTCACACAATACAACACCTCAGCCCGTAAGCGCAGCTATTGTTTAGTGAATATAGGAATCGGAATATATATAGTTATCAGTTGTAATTAGTCCTTGAAAAAGATATTTCTTTTACACATCATAATATCATAAAACGGAGATTCGGATCCAACAGTTTAATATTTTTTTAATATGTTGGTTCGCACAGATGAAACAAAAAGTAGGTATGTTTAGTATTTATGTTAGTCAGTCTGTCTCTTCTTTCTTAACATTTGTATTCTAAATAGTGTCTTTAACAGCTTTTATACAAACGTCGGTAGTGGTGAATAATATATTTGTCTGTTCCACTTGTTAATACCGGTTTATGTGACAAATGGCAATCAATATGAATTAGTTTCAAGTAACTAAAATGTCTTTAAGTGGCTAAACTTGTGCCGCTTTCTTTCATGGTCCTGTGTTTTTGAATGGCATCACCATGGTATGCCATCATAGTGATCAACCCGTGTTGACGTCACAATGGCCGTCACAGTGGTCTAAGGCAAATTTTAGATTTTTGGGATATTGTCTACGTTGATGCTGTTTATGAATGTTTATCACTTTATACATATATAAGCATACAGCAAATAGTGTATGTGACCATAGTCTATGCATACACCTCGTCATAAGTAGCGCACAACCCATTTGAAATTGAAACAAAGAGAAATATGTTTTCTGCGGTTGACATTACAAGTAGATACGGAATATCCCACATCATATGTGAGCATGCCATCACAAACACACCTTGATCCGAGCTGCACGTGCATGCATACACTGAATGTACTCGCGGAATCAAGCAACCAATGTACGCCATATCTAAATCACATGTGTTTATGTATTAATACGTTAAACGAAGTATATGTCTACCTGTTAATCTGTCAGCCTCTGTTGTCTTGACATTTTGTCTTTTATAGCTTTTTTACCACTGTTGGTTAAATGGTTTGTATTAAATGATGTCGCTGATGATTATATGATTTTGAATGATTCCGTCTTGTCTCTTTATAACTGTAGTTTGCAAATATAATAAGAATCACCATAAAGATGTGAGATGATTTTGGGTTTGTGTCGCTTAGCGAACCAAGGGTGTCACTTTGCTGAAATTGCATTAATTATGCAAACAGAATTTCAATATTGGAATAAAAAAAGGTGTGGTAAAGCAAACGTTAAATACCTCATATCGTGCTATGTCAAAATCAATATGATATAATATAACAAAACAATAAAAACTTCTGTTTTTAAATGATACAATTGTCATCTCTTTTTTAAGGATTAAAACCACTTCTTACTATTTTAAAAATACTGAGATAATATCACCAGACCGTAATAATATAATTATAATAATTCTGTATAAAATTTTCGGATTTGGTGGTAAGCGTTTTGGAAAATGTTACATTCACTGACAACAATAGGTGCAATACCTACATATAGTATTAAAGCTCGACTGAAATCTGGATTCGGAACAATGACTCTACCTATTTAAAAAACACATGGAGCTATTCCTTCTTGAAAGTTCAGTGGTCATAACATTGTAACAAATGAACTTCTGAAACAATCTTTGCCAGCTTCTAGCTGAATATAATCGGGTATTTCTTAATACGTTGCTGGAAATCATGGTCTTTTCCGTCATAGGTGCGTAGCCTTAGCCTCCAAAATGTACCCAAGTCTCACAGCAAATATCATTTGGTCGATCTGGTTTTCGGCCGAAATGCGAGTTTTATGTATCTTTGAAGGGATTTTTAGATGATATTCAGTTTTAGAGGATTTGAATTCAGTTCAGGAAGGTTTGTAGATTTGTATGCTGTTTTTACGGTAGGCCTACACCGTCGAACCTTTATCATACATTGTTGGAGAACGGTCTAAAACCGTTTGTCCAGCACCCATATTCACCCCAAATTCATCAGCAAATCTCCACTTCTTGTTCAAACAACAAAGTTTCCCTTTTCAAAGGCGTTCCTTTTTCTGCCACACTGTGATGTGTGTCCCAGTTATTTATATAATATTTAAATAAACAATGTATCAACATGTTCTGTTTTTTCCCGCAAATATGATACACCAGGCCTTCAAACATAATGTGTTTACGGGTTCCTCGTGGGTACATTCCACTTTCCAGACTGTACAGTCAAATGGACATGTATAGCAGGCCTAATGATCTAAACATATATATTCGATTCACTCTTCAGTAACACTCTCCTTTGGACCACAATGATTCTAATTTGGCTCCTCAACATTGTTCTCTCAGGACATGTCCTGCAAGCATATGCACAGATTATACTTCAGCCATATGGCACTAACATGTGTGATATACTTTACGAGTGAACCGGGTCCTGTTCAGATTATATATTCGTCAAAGTACAGTTGATTTGTCGATTTTATATGAACAAATGTACTTCGAAAGCCTCAACTTTAGAGTTACCGTTGCCCACTCTCTGCCATAAAGGGAATAACCACAACAACAACGCAGTCAGGTACAATCAGTTATGGATGAACCACGTCTTTATTCTGAGAGCACAACGTTTCGATAACGATTCTTGCATCATTTTAAAGTTTGATTGTGACAGGATGTAAAATAGAATCTATAACATAATTCAGGTGAAGCTAACAATGTGATTACAATAAACGCCAGTGGAAGCCAATTTTACACTGATGGTGGACATGTATATAACAGTATAACAATTTTAAGTTGCATTAGTCAGTTCTTTACATAAGTGTTGAATAACAGATCAATAGAATCTGGGCATCTGGTATTTATTTATTTATTTATTTATTTATTTATTTAATTTAATTTAATTTATTTAATTTATTTAATTTATTTAATTTATTTAATTTATTTATTTATTTATTTATTTATTTATTAATTTATTTATTTAATTTAAAAAAATTCACTGCTATAGTCTATATATCGATATGATCACAATGGTCATGTTTCACCTTAAATGCTAAATTTATTCAAGCCAATCACAAGTTCGCATATTTCAAATGTAAAATAGACCAGAGGATTGTTACGTCACTAACATTATGACACCACAGCGTTGTTACTTCATAAACCTTGTGCCGTCAAAGCAATGTGAGCAGTGTTCCCATTGATGCAAAAGCTTCGTGGTGTCATTAACTGATGATAAATAGAATTAAAACGATTTGATTGTAGCGACATCTATATTGTAGAGATCACTTGTAGATACCATTTGCTCTCAATATCAGCAACATCTACTGTGGGAACCAGTTTTGGATCACAAATTTCGTTTTATTTTCTGTTTTGAAGTCCTGAGCAATTTGTATATGGTTTAAAAGATAGCATGATCAAAATAATATCAAATCAGCAAAATTAACTTTCTTATATTTCAGATTAATGAGTGTCAAATTGTTTGTCTGCAGATCAACCACATGAACCTCCTTGACAGTAGCAGAAGACAGGTAGAGTTTGTTATCAAATACTAAACCACTCTTTATAACCAGGTCTGAATTAACTACTGATGACTCTTGCACGTTAACCATGTCAAGGGTAAATACCTTGAATATATGATTGAAGTACAGCATGCGTGTTATGGTATCATAGAATAAGAAATTTGCACGTACTGACTGTCTCAACGTGTTTAAAACTCTTCCCTCATAATTGAGAGACATTATGTTTTTCTTCAGTACACAACTCACGTACACTTCTTGTTTGTTTTCATTGACGGCTGCTGAAGATATATGACCTGGTAACTTTCTGAGAATCTTTTTACCGGATCCATTTGCTGAAAAACTGCCTAACTTATGTCCAGTCCATGAAACATAAAACACCAACTCTCTACTCTCATCATTAAACATGAACAGAATGGGCATGTGTTTGAAAATTTTAGTCGTTGTATTGTTAAGCGGTTCAAATAAAAACACCATCCTGTATTTTGAAAGTATAAACATATTTGATGATGCAAGATACAAAACTGATCTCAAGAATGAATTAAAATATGGGAACCAGCACATATGATAGTCAGTAAGGTCAATCTGAGTTATGTATTCAGGTTTGCCTTGATTTGGAACCACGAGAAGTTTTCTGTTTCCAAACGATGGTTTGGTTATCTTGGCTTTCTCTGATTGATCAGGGTCCTTGGACACCATCTTCACTGCTGCTGAAATGGATAAGGTTTATATATATATAATATTATAAAATGATGCATCCATTGTGGTAAGTGAGCTATCAAGTGGTTAATACCTTGTTCAGAATCATTTGCATTACACCTATCAATTGTGTCATGAGTATTAATAACATATCGAAATAAACATTTAAGTATCTCTAATGTTTAATTTGTTTTGTAAAACTAAACCCAGAATTTAACAGTGCAGAAGTGATTATAAGTACTTACCTTTAACACACACCATTGATTTTCTCCGTGATTCAATCACTCTCCAATGGTCCATACACGATCCGTCCTCTGGCTGTAATGCATTAACTTAGTTCAGAAGTTAAACCACACTTAAAGAAATCATGAATACTGTCATTCAGTTTAAGACATTATTTGGATGTACTGTTCATGCTGACCAGCATTTGAATCTTCATTTGAATAATATGTGTTTGGAATTTACTTTACTTTACCCAAATTCAAATGAAAATAAAGCCATACCTTGTTACCATTGCTACCATAGTCATGTCCAGTTTTGTTTGATATCAGTAATTTACATCTCAAGACGGAATCATTGTATATGATATCACTGCAACCTCCCATCATACTGCACAGCTTATGACACAGTGTTCGTCCATATGGCTGTCTCATGTCATCAAACAGTGGTGTTTTATTTCCAAAAGAGCAAGTAATGTAGGCTGCCATCAATATGGTGAGGTTAGGATGAAGCATCATCTCAATGAATTTCTAAACAGTACCAAACGTATATCAGCAAAGCAGTACATATTCAACATCAAACACTAAACATGTCAATAAGAATAATGGCATGAATGGAAGAAAATTAAAATAACATTGATTTGCAATACATATATGTTCTCTAAAAATATCCACATTTACCTGGTAAAACTCCTTTGACGTATGTGTGATTATAGAGAAACGTTTTTCTTGATGTTAAAGTTTTTAACCAATCAATATATTCCCACGATTTCAAATGAAGACACCTGTCAAGATAACGATGTTTTATGTAGATTTGTGCCAGCATAGATGATACATTTTCAAACGTTGAGATAGAATGACAGGCAATATCACAGGACAAAAACGGGTGGAATCAATTTTCCAGATGCCCATTTTGGGGAGGATCCTGAAAAATCCGCAAGGAATCTGCAAGCAGATTATGTTCCTTTTCGTCCTGTGTATGTGTTCACCTATTCATTCATTTGGAATTATAAATCTGACAAAAGTTGAAAGAGTGTATTTAATGTTTAAAATAATATCCAGTCCTCGTGAATTGAATTGAATCAAACTAAAATTTAGCAAAGCGGTATATATTTAACGTTTAATTCTGGTAGACTCTAGTTACATCAGTCACAAACTAAACATGTCAATTAGAATGATGGCAAGAATTGATGAAGGTAACAATAACCTTGATATGCAATGCGTTTATGCTCATATGTTTGTTCTCTAAAATTATCCAAATTTAGCTTGTAAAACGTGATGTATGTGTGAATAAAGGAACATTTCCTCGTTTTGAGAAAGTGACTGACCAATCAATACTTTCCCACGCTTTCAAATATTAGCACCTGTCAAGATAGTGGTGTCCACCGTAGATTTATTAGGATGCCAGCATACTTTGGTATATTTTTATCAATTTGATATAATGTCAAACGACTTTTGTTTATTTGTTTGTTTGTTTTAATGTTACGAAAGTTGAAAGAGTGTTTTTAACTAATATAATTGCACTTTTGTCATTACTCTTCTAAAAGGTTAAGAATTTACTTCTGATTAAAACATCGTCTTTGTGAATTTTTTAAAATGATAAAATTTTATCGTTACATATTAAAGTTGTAATTCGAGTAGGCACTAGTGTCATCGGTCTAATTACTCAGTATGTCAATATGAATGATTGAACAAAACTAATCTGAAATTTCACCTTACCATCTCTATTCATTGTGTTAATCACATCTGTGTGAATTGAGTCAAACCGTCTTCTTTTCTGAGAAAAATGTTCACCAATCAATATTGGACCGTGTTTTCAAAGTGTAGAACCTGTCGCATTATCGATGTTATCCCTAGATTTACTAACATGCTTACATCAGAGTTGTTTTCCAACGTTCATATTAACACATTGAGATTTATAAATCTGACTTTTGTAAGTTTTAAACCATTTTTTGTTCACAAGAATCATAATAAAGACAAGCTTGTTAAAACTTATGTTGAGTATACAGAAAGTTAGATATTTAAATCGTTTCATATCTACATAACACAAACTTTAACATTCAGTATTAATGAGTATTTGTCTGTTTGTTTGTTTGGACGTGTTTTTATATTGGTAAAATGAAAGCGAGCCTAAATGTCCAATGAAACTCAGTGTTTTAAAAATATATATGTCAGCTGAAAACAATTGAATATTCGTTTGCTTATACTATTCTTTTTTATGGATGTTAAGAATGAAACTCCAGCAACGATTTGATTTCACAAGTTTGTAATGGTTAGTCTGAAAGGCGAACTTCAAGCACTTAGCAACAAGGGAAAAGCTTCTATTGGCACATCACTGAGGTATATCCGATATATTACTGTATATTATAGGTGTATTACGATACTTATATTTGTGGTAAAAGGTTACCATGTTTGTTATTCATATACATATCTCAAACTACTCATGAATTTAAATTGCCTGGTATAATCAACCAATAGTTGTTCTTTCATAGTGTACTCTTACATTTATACGTAATAATTAGGAGATAAACATACATCAGCAGCATGAAACAGAATTATAATAGCTGAAAGTTTAATTTAAAGTCGAACGCGTAGTGTGAGGGTTTAAATAGATAATTTAGAGCTATAATAATTCCATTATATGCCGCTGATTTACAAACACAGTTTGTTTATCTCCATTCTACCAGCGAAAGTTTCTGAATGCATTAAAGGGAGGTCACTCTATTTTGTAGATGATAGCGTTTTGCAACTGGCGTCAGCATTCCGGATAATTTCTGCAGTATTTTCAAAATTGACATAGGTAGTACAGCATCAATTTTGTAAATAAAGTTTTAGGTAAGTTTATTCTACATTCCGACAGTTTTCAGGTGATATAGTGTCCGGTTTTAACTCTTTTGTCATCCGTATTGAGTTTGTTCAGGAACGTTTCTGCAACGCAAAGTTGTTGAATGATCGATTTTTCGAACTGCATTGTTAACTGTCGACGTTTCGGGTGTCATTTTGATCCGTTTCAGATTTATTATCAAAATTATGTATTTATGTCATTTTGTACACAGCATAAAACATATTCGAGCATGCAAGTATTCTGAGAAATAATGCATTCACTATTGTTGCCTGGGAACAAACGTATTCTTGCGCAAAAGACAAAGTAAACAGAGCACTGTATACCAAATTATACCATCTCCGATTTTTCACAATAGCCAATCAGAAACGACTATTTCGCAAAGTTATGGTAGAATAACACAATAGACCATCAAAAATACTCATCAATTGGTTAAAACTGCCCTGACGTCGGTCGACGTCCAGTTTGTACATTTAAGTAGTTAGATTAAAAGTTGAACTTAAAATGATAAAAACATTTGGTGACTGCCGATTATGGTTTTCCTAATTCGTTTGTATATGCAACTGCAAACATCATATCACATTTTAAGCTATGTCACTTATATGTGAATAATGTCTTTCGTTGACCCCAAAGTTTTCTTGGAAAAGTCATAATAAACTTTATATTTTGAAAAAAATTAACTAATTCTTGGATATTGTATTTATTTGTCCCATCTCTCCTTAAAACAGAAAAGGGCAGTCAAGTACAGAAAGTCGAGAGACATGCCTCTAAAAAAATCCATCGAATTGGCACATCAGTGGCGTTTATCCAAAGCATTTTAGACATATTAATACAAACTGTTGGAGGACTTGATTTCAGAGGATTACTACCCCTTTTACGGATGGACGGAAATAAAAAAAAAATTCTGTCATCAGCACCTTTAGGATTCACAGTAGGGATTAAAACTTAAAGATTAAGTATGACTGAATTGTGTAAGGATTTATTTCAAAAATAGAAGTTATCACTTTTTAAGCAAACTGTGTGTTACCTTAATGCATAGTTTTAACATTTAAAGTCTTTTAGAGTCGTTAACTAAAAGCAAATTAAAATCTATGACATGTATATTAGAATAGTTATATACTGGTGTTTAAATTCGTTGCCTTTATGAAAGTGAATTTTGCCAATTTTGAATAGGAGCAAGGTCATTTAGGAATATATATTTAACATACATAAGAAAGAAAGACAAGGATATTTTAATGATGATCAACTTCTTTATTTCACAATGGCTGTTGATGTTTTGTATTCATAGATGCGTATTTTGAGTGATGTTTCCAAGGGAGACAAGAAATCAGCCATTTCGGAACACATCACCAAATTTCCACAACACAACGTCATTTTGGACACTGTCAAAACACTCAAAAACAACAAACATGACTACACTCACCGCCGTTTAGCTGAAGTCGTGCATATTTTAAGAAATAATCCCTGCATGAATATGGATCAAGGTTATTTCATCCCATCAGCTTACTACCACTTAATCCACAAATGATTAATCCAATCTACTCACTCTGTCTTCCCTTACCCAACTAATTGGTACCCTCATCCCGCCATTGTCTTCTCAATAAAAAAAGGAGAATTATTATTTAAAAAAATAGCACTAATATCAAATTAAAAAAGAGACTAAAGCATTTCGTTTAAGTACGATCTCTATTGTATGTCGTGAGATTGTGGCTATTCATTACTATGAAACCTTCAAGCATTGGATCAGACCAGTGGTTTTAGTCGGCAGGGAAACCTTTTTGGACGGTTTTAATAAGAGGCAAACTTGCAGAAGATTGAAACTTTGAACATATTGATCATCAGTTGAACAATGTGCCAATAGTTATCTCACCCCCACGCCAGAAATATATTAACAACACTTTTTGAAAAATAAAATAATAATGATGTGTATTTCATCATTGTACCATGCCCACCGGTCGGTCCCTTTGATGTCGGCCGTGGTGTATATAATAATTACACCATGGTCTGAAGTAACGTTTGACCATAGCTATCTCATTGGCTCAGATCTCGTGCAGATTTTGGCAACATGCAATGTGGGCGTGATACAAAGCAGTTACTTCATCCAATCACTCGAGGTGGATCGAGTTACACCATCCTGATCTCTGTTTGATTGACAGCTGAAATCTCGATACTGCTAATGAAGAAGACAACGACTTGATATCTGTGCCAACAAGTCCTAGAATGTCTGTCAAACTGTTTAAGTATTTGATCGTAACCACAATAGCCAAAACATATTGATCTTGATCTTGATGTCAAGATATTGTGGCTATTACGGTTACAATATAACATACAAACATTATTATAAAATGTTAATAGCATACATACAGGTAGATACAACATATATCTTATTGAAATCACAATTAATTCTGTCAGCATTTATTAGACTTTAACCAGCCTTCTGCAGTATAAGGTTAGGAAGTATGTGATTACCAAATGTTCAAACACGCTTTGTGGTTGTCTTTTATGTGATCAACTTCTGGGCAAGCAGTAATGATATGGTGTGACAGACAGCATGATCAGAATAATAACAAATTAGGGAAATTAACCTCCTTATATTTCAGATTAATGATTGTCAAATTGTTTGTCTTCAGATCAACCACATGAACCTCCTTGACAGTAGAAGAAGACAGGTAGAGTTTGTTATCAAATACTAAACCACTCTTTATTTTCAGGTCTGACTTAAGTACTGCTGAATCCTTCAAGTTAACCATGTCAAGGGTAACAACGTTGAATCCGTGGTTGAAGTACAGCAAGTGCGTGATGGTATCGTAAAATAAGAAATGTGCTCGCACCGACTCTCTCAACGTGTCCAAAACCATGTTCTCATAAGTGAGAGACATGATCTTTTTCTTCATTATAACACTCATGTACATTAATTTTGTGTTGTCATTTACAACCGCTCAACAAATATGACCTGGTAGCTTTCTGAGAATCTTTTTACCGGATCCATTTGCAAAGAAACTGCCTAACTTACGTCCAGTCCATGTAACATAAAACACTAAATCTGAACTCTCACCATTAAACATAAACCGAATGGGCGTGCGTGTGAATAGTGTAGTTGTTATATTGTTGCCAGGTTCGAATGAAATCACCATATTTTGTTTTGAAAGTATAAACCTCCTTGACAAATCAATAAATACAACCGATCTCCAGGACGAATCAAAGTATGGGAGGCAGCTTACACTGTAGTCAGCAAGGTCAATCTGAGTTATGTATGAAAGTTTTCCTTGCTTTGGAACCACCAGAAGTTTTCTGTTTCCAAACGATGGTTGAGTAAGTTTAGCCTTCTCTGATGCATCAGGATCATTGGGCGCCATCTTCACTGCCACTAAAATGAATGTGTGATGTATACATCAGTATTGTGTATCGATATTAAACATACATCGTATGAGTAGAAATCCTTTCAAATATGATGTTATTAAGGTACAATGTCGTGCTGTTAATTTAAGGTAGGTGACGATCGTCAAAACATTGCAACCATTGCCATAAAAAGGTGGCTATGAGGTAGGCTGATTATTATCTTATATCATTTTCAAGTCAATTTCAATTGTATTGAACTACTCAAGCCGGTATAACTTGTTTTATATCAGGAACTTATAATAGGTTTCATAGTAAACATGTATGTATCTATGCAGTATTATTTGTTTTGTAAACGTAAATACAGAATTTGACAGTGCAGACGTGATTATAATAACCTACCTTTAACACACAACATTAATTTGCTCCGTGATTTAATCCTCCTCCAGTGCTTCATGCATGATCCTTTTCCTCTCTTTAATGACTTTACTCAGTTCAGAAATAAAAAAACACATTTTTTAACAATAATTTAACACGTCAAAAGAAAGTATTTGGCTTACAGTTTCATTTTGACAGCATGTCATTGTTCATTGGAACAATATAAGTTTGGAATTACCTTTACACAAATTAAAAGTAAATTCTAAGCCATACCTTGTTAGCTGTGCTACCATAATCATTTCCAGATTTGTTTGATATCAGTAATTTACATATCAAGAGAGAATCGTCGTATATGATAACACTGCAACCTCCCATCATACTACACAGCTTATGACACAGTGTTCGTTCATATGGTTGTCTCGTGTCATCAAACAGCGGTGTAGTATTTCCAAAAGAGCAAGTAATGTAGGCTGTCATCATGATGGTGAGATTTAGATGAAGCATCATCTTCATGAATTTCTAAACAGTACCAAACGTATATATTGTATGTCGTGAGATTGTGGCTATTCATTACTATGAAACCTTCAAGCATTGGATCAGACCAGTGGTTTTAGTCGGCAGGGAAACCTTTTTGGACGGTTTTAATAAGAGGCAAACTTGCAGAAGATTGAAACTTTGAACATATTGATCATCAGTTGAACAATGTGCCAATAGTTATCTCACCCCCACGCCAGAAATATATTAACAACACTTTTTGAAAAATAAAATAATAATTATGTGTATTTCATCATTGTACCATGCCCACCGGTCGGTCCCTTTGATGTCGGCCGTGGTGTATATAATAATTACACCATGGTCTGAAGTAACGTTTGACCATAGCTATCTCATTGGCTCAGATCTCGTGCAGATTTTGGCAACATGCAATGTGGGCGTGATACAAAGCAGTTACTTCATCCAATCACTCGAGGTGGATCGAGTTACACCATCCTGATCTCTGTTTGATTGACAGCTGAAATCTCGATACTGCTAATGAAGAAGACAACGACTTGATATCTGTGCCAACAAGTCCTAGAATGTCTGTCAAACTGTTTAAGTATTTGATCGTAACCACAATAGCCAAAACATATTGATCTTGATCTTGATGTCAAGATATTGTGGCTATTACGGTTACAATATAACATACAAACATTATTATAAAATGTTAATAGCATACATACAGGTAGATACAACATATATCTTATTGAAATCACAATTAATTCTGTCAGCATTTATTAGACTTTAACCAGCCTTCTGCAGTATAAGGTTAGGAAGTATGTGATTACCAAATGTTCAAACACGCTTTGTGGTTGTCTTTTATGTGATCAACTTCTGGGCAAGCAGTAATGATATGGTGTGACAGACAGCATGATCAGAATAATAACAAATTAGGGAAATTAACCTCCTTATATTTCAGATTAATGATTGTCAAATTGTTTGTCTTCAGATCAACCACATGAACCTCCTTGACAGTAGAAGAAGACAGGTAGAGTTTGTTATCAAATACTAAACCACTCTTTATTTTCAGGTCTGACTTAAGTACTGCTGAATCCTTCAAGTTAACCATGTCAAGGGTAACAACGTTGAATCCGTGGTTGAAGTACAGCAAGTGTGTGATGGTATCGTAAAATAAGAAATGTGCTCGCACCGACTCTCTCAACGTGTCCAAAACCATGTTCTCATAATTGAGAGACATGATCTTTTTCTTCATTATAACACTCATGTACATTTCTTTTGTGTTGTCATTTACAACCGCTCAACAAATATGACCTGGTAGCTTTCTGAGAATCTTTTTACCGGATCCATTTGCAAAGAAACTGCCTAACTTACGTCCAGTCCATGTAACATAAAACACTAAATCTGAACTCTCACCATTAAACATAAACCGAATGGGCGTGCGTGTGAATAGTGTAGTTGTTATATTGTTGCCAGGTTCGAATGAAATCACCATATTTTGTTTTGAAAGTATAAACCTCCTTGACAAATCAATAAATACAACCGATCTCCAGGACGAATCAAAGTATGGGAGGCAGCTTACACTGTAGTCAGCAAGGTCAATCTGAGTTATGTATGAAAGTTGTCCTTGCTTTGGAACCACCAGAAGTTTTCTGTTTCCAAACGATAGTTGAGTAAGTTTAGCCTTCTCTGATGCATCAGGATCATTGGGCGCCATCTTCACTGCCACTAAAATGAATGTGTGATGTATACATCAGTATTGTGTATCGATATTAAACATACATCGTATGAGTAGAAATCCTTTCAAATATGATGTTATTAAGGTACAATGTCGTGCTGTTAATTTAAGGTAGGTGACGATCGTCAAAACATTGCAACCATTGCCATAAAAAGGTGGCTATGAGGTAGGCTGATTATTATCTTATATCATTTTCAAGTCAATTTCAATTGTATTGAACTACTCAAGCCGGTATAACTTGTTTTATATCAGGAACTTATAATAGGTTTCATAGTAAACATGTATGTATCTATGCAGTATTATTTGTTTTGTAAATGTAAATACAGAATTTGACAGTGCAGACGTGATTATAATAACCTACCTTTAACACACAACATTAATTTGCTCCGTGATTTAATCCTCCTCCAGTGCTTCATGCATGATCCTTTTCCTCTCTTTAATGACTTTACTCAGTTCAGAAATAAAAAAAACACATTTTTTAACAATAATTTAACACGTCAAAAGAAAGTATTTGGCTTACAGTTTCATTTTGACAGCATTTCATTGTTCATTGGAACAATATAAGTTTGGAATTACCTTTAAACAAATTAAAAGTAAATTCTAAGCCATACCTTGTTAGCTGTGCTACCATAATCATTTCCAGATTTGTTTGATATCAGTAATTTACATATCAAGAGAGAATCGTCGTATATGATATCACTGCAACCTCCCATCATACTACACAGCTTATGACACAGTGTTCGTCCATATGGTTGTCTCGTGTCATCAAACAGCGGTGTAGTATTTCCAAAAGAGCAAGTAATGTAGGCTGCCATCATGATGGTGAGATTTAGATGAAGCATCATCTTCATGAATTTCTAAACAGTACCAAACGTATATCAGCAAAGCAGTACATATTCAATGTCAAATACTAAACATGTCAATAAGAATAATGGCATGAATGGAAGAAACTTATAATAACATTGATATGCAAAACGTATATGTTCTCTAAAAATATCCACATTTACCTGGTAAAACTCCTTTGACGTATGTGTGAATATAGAGAAACTTGTTCTTGATGTTAAAGTTTTTGACCAATCAATATGTTCTCACGATTTCAAATGAAGACACCTGTCAAGATAACGATGTTTTATGTAGATTTATTAATATGCCAGCACAAGATGATACATTTTCAAATGTTGAGATAGAATGACAGATGACAGATGAGACAGATGCCCAAATTGGGGAGGATCCTGAAAAATCCGGAAGGAATCTGAAAGCAGATTCTGTTCCTTTTCGTCCTGTGTATGTGTTCACCTATTCATTCATTTGGAATTAAAAAGCTGACAAAAGTTGAAAGAGTGTATTTAATGTTAAAAATAAAACACATATCCAGTCCTCGTGAATTTTTAAAATGACCAAAACTTATATAAACATTTCGGAATATATTGAAGAGGAATCCATCTGTACCTTACAATTCTCCCATCATTTATGTGTGCATCTACTAATACAAATAAAACTCACATATATACATCATTAGAGTATTCTGTTACGAAGTGGAATACACAGGACACGTACACATTATGTTCATCAATTACAATATTTCACAAAGTTCAGGTATTTGTTATGTAAGGTAGCAACAATATTTAAAAAACAATGTTGTTTTTGCAGATACAAAATGAACAATTAATGGTCATCATCAATTAAAAATCAAGCAGAACTGGAATTCCAATCATACCATACGAAAGCTCGGGTATTAATTAGCATTTAACATGAGATAATCTAAACACAACTGGTGACAAGGAATACATACGTAATGTATATTTGCCTGTAAATGACCAAATGTTTTTGTCGAGGTTTCAAATGACGCTCATTTACCATTGGTAAGTTAAAAGGGAAACATATGACGTCAATAAATTGCTCAAATACATTTATCAAGTATAACAGGCTAGGGCTAACACTGACATAACAACACTTACAACAAATGTTAAAAATTACATTCAGGCAGAAAGTGCTGTTATCCAGGCATAATAACTCTACAAATATAAGTTGAATCAACAGATTTTGTTAAATCAAAAACATGTTAACAGTTTGAAACAAACGATGGTAAACTATGGGAGTAGCTGATTTTACAAGTTAATGCTTGGTTTACACAAAGCTCACGGTCCCCACGTTCGCCGCCTTTGTCTAAACCGTACTGAAACTTGTAATTATTCTTTATTGTTTCGTTCGGTTGTGATATACGGTGTTACAAATTATCAGGATGACCTTGACAGAACAGGTGTTTCGCCGGTCTATCACGATCTTAACATTAGTGGAAAAGAAAATTAAGAATTTAAGAATTAAAATATAGTAATTTAATTTTTGTAAGGAATCACAAGTAAAACATGTTAGTATAGACCTTCATATATATATATATATATATATATATATATATATATATATATATATATATATATATATATATATATATATATATATATATATATATATATATATATATATATATATATATATATATACGTTCCTCCAGTGCTAATACGTACTGTCACGTTTCGGTTCTGAAACGTTGCGAACGTAGCCTATGTGTTTGCAAAAATACTTTTTTCACTGTGCCTTACTGCAACGCCGTTAATCAAGTTCTATCCTGTTTCCACTAACCATTCCCTCACGGACTGTTTGGGCCAAACGTTGGCAACCATGGTTGCGACCATGGAGAACGTGAGCATAATGAAGCTTAGCTCGAAAGAGGACAGTCAAGTACTCGAAGTCGAGAGACATATCTTTAACAATATTTATGGAACTGGCACAATTAAGGAAGATTGATAAAAAAAAAAAAACATTTGGAGGAGTTGATTTCAGAGGAGGAGTACCCATTTTGGGGACGGGCCGATGGACAAGCCCCTAAAGATTTCACTGCCGGGATTGAAAATAAATATATATGCCTAAATTGTGTGTGGACAGTGATAAAGATAGAAGTGATCACTTATCAAGTAAACTTTTATAGTTTATACCCAGTTGTATAGTTTTAACATTTGAAGGCGATATTAACTATTAGCAAATTAAAATCTATGACATGTATGTTATAATATTTCTACATTTGTGTTTGAAATGATTTGCCTTAATCAGAAGGATGTTTCTTCAATTTTGAATATGAGTAAGGTCGCAAACATAAACTCGTTTTTAAAGACAGGTAAGTGACAGATAGGAAACAAACTTAAGAAGTGTTCATGATAAGGTACGCAGTGGCTTAACAAGAGTTTGTACTATTGAAGGTGTTTCTCCCAAATGTAACAATGTGAAAAGTCTGTGCTTGTCATGTATTCGAAGTTGATATGACGTGATGCATGTGTCTTATCGTACTTGCTAATGATTTAGTCACAGGATCACCTGTTGAACCATGGGAAACGATACCAACTAGTCACATACAAGAATGTTAAAATCTTTCAATATGGTTCTATTCCTATGAATGTTGTTTTCATAAGGATGATTGTTGTCATCGCTGAATAGACTTAAAACAACGCCAGTGTGTCCATAATCTACTTGAGACATCAATGACTAAGTCATACATAGACAGATGTTCAAAGGAATGTTCTCAAAGGGATTCAAGTAATAGAAATAGTTTTAACATGGCTGATTCTGTAAAGTGCATACACATGGTTGATCTGAAAACAAGGATGGAATTAGTTTGGGATTTTTATTAACAAATATTGGTTGTATGAAATTAGTTTGGTTTTTTTTTATCAAAACATATTTGCTCTATTATCTGTAGTTTTGGACTAGAATGAATAATTCACTTGAGATGAATCTTCCAGTGAAGAGTAATCCCCCTTGAAACTCCAACACCAAATAACTTGACTTGTGATATATGTTTCTCTCTAATACTTATTGAGCAATATATTTCTTCACTTTTTATAATGTTTTATTTTTCTTGTATCCTTATTTGCGATTAGGACAAAAAAAAACAACTAATTTCATACAACCATACTACCTTCTTCTTTCCTTAGTAGTAAATAACAATCATTTGATTTGTTTTAAATTTGTTATTGACATTTGCTTATGAAAACTGGACTTAACATACTTAAGTCATGGGCAGGTTTTAGGGCCAACTGTGACACAAGACGTGATTGGTCAATTCAAACTTCCCTCGTCTGGACACGAAAGGTAGTCTTATACATGTAAGTTCTTGAATTCAAGGCTCCATGTCATTCTGGGGAAATGAGTTTTTCATTTTTCTTGTTAACTTGTTTTCAAATCTAAATAAATGTATAGTGGCTCTTTCCATTTTCGTTGTCATATTCACGATCAATGAAATGGTCCAAATAAGGATAAGAATAAATGTTTTTCTGACATTCTCAACAGTATATGGCAAAGTTTTCCTGAGATATAATTTATATTTCATTATATTTCATTATATATTTATCTATTATTATGAACATTTATATTTGACGGTGATTCTGCCCAAATAGACATGTCGTTTGTTGTTTGTTGTTGTTTGTCTCACAATCTTCAGATACTGGTACTGAAAGTGACCCAATTATGTTTATCGATATGGTACAAAAAATCGACCTCACGCATTTAACATTTTCCAACAACAGTATATTGTTGTAAATAAGTAAAACACTTATGCATTACGTTTGATCCCCTTTTCTATACACAAACAGAAAGCTTTTAAATTAAACATAAAACAAATTCAATGATCATTTTACGACATGTCCTATGACGTTGACGTAACCTATATTCACGGTAAATATGAAACTATGTTTGTTATTTCAATTACATACACATACCAAGATAGTGACGAGTTTCAATTGCTTTGTATAAACAACTGATTGTATCTCTACCTCATGCATACATAAAGTGGTAGTGTAAAGTTGCACACTATGCCAATGAAATCACACCGAATTAATTAAAAGTGGGTTATTGAGAACATGACTTTAAAGTGATGAAGAACATTCCACTCCATTCTTTTACCAATATTAATGAAATCAGTTGAAAAAGTAATTGAATCATATTCTCATACTCTATTCCATTCCTATCCAATTTGAAGGGAAGAAATCTGCATAGTCATGAGAAAACCCTTTCCTATGATGCGAACCCTCCCGCGCCGGCCACCTGTAGTATAGAGTTTGCCCTCCCACCAGGTACCCAGCCCACCAGCTGAACGACCCAACAGTAGAGATGATATGAACACTGAAGTGATTCCCTTATATGTACAAAACATCGTCACCCATCACGTTATCTTTCACCCAGTCCATAGAGTCGGAACACACGAGGAACAACACATGTTTGTACTTCTTTCTGAAGTGGGTGGTCGAGTTATGCATGTACTGTATTGATGCAGCTGTTGCCCCAAAGAAGAAGTTGATTCGGTCTCCTCGTCTGACATGAACTCCAACCAAGACAGGACATGTTCCCACGTATCCTGTTCGCATTCTATACTCCTCAACAGCCCGCTCAACAATTATATCTGCAACGTCTTGTATCGGCTTCTTCAGTCTAAACTGTCTCTTTATGTCACGTTCAATATGCTCAAAGTACTTGTATGACTGGAGGAAATGACCAACGCAGGTACTTCTGTTTTGAGGTATGTTCATCATATTCTGGTCATATCCAGAAGCAAGTTTTTCAGTAATCCTCACAGTGTTCTTGAAGGTACACCTGTACTTGTGGATCATGTCCACCTCCAGATGCAGGTACTCGGATATGTAGTTGTCTGCTGGGAACACGAGCCTCAGGTTGAGTGCTGAGGCTATACCATAAGCCGAGGCGTAGATGAACATCTGGTTTCCAAACCGACCTGATGGGAAGCAACATACAACGTTCTGGTCTGAATACCTGAGTCTATCCCTTGCGGTGCATACGTTCTGGGGTGATGTATTCATCTGGTATTGTGTATCCTTTGTGTGTGTTGTATTATTCCTGGTTTGTGAATCATTTGCTGATTGTGCATCGATTGTGGATGTTTCCTTCGTGGGTGATGTATCCTTTTTGAGTGTAACCTCCTGGATTGATGAATCATTTGGAAGCATATCCTTTGTGGATGATGTAACCATATGGGCTGTTGCACCATTCCGTGTTAATGCATCAGCCCCGGATGTTACGCCCTCTGTGTTTGTGTTGAAGAAACCAAGGTTCCATATCATACAGTAGAGAACACAAAGATAAAAGACAGTCAGCCTCACCCGATGCCTTCTTACACATGCCCGTGCTATGCGTCTCTTGTAAGTACATCCGATACGAAGCAAACACATTTGACCAGATGTATATCAAATGGTCATTAACCAAATAAAACAACAAAAACATACCATACAATGGACATGTCATTGAAAATCCTGCATGTACTTGTTTGTGTCATTCAACTTGTTTGTTCACAGAATAAGCGTTTTTCACCACACCATAATAAATATGTAACTGTTCACTGTAAGTTCTTCAATGTGACCTTTAAATATATGTTTTCAAATATTGCTAGACGCAGGTTAATAAAGCTGTTTACAATGAACTGGATATTGGCATTGATAGAATATTATTGTCTACAAAAATCTTCTTTAATCTTTATAACCCGAATATATAAATACTCTGACTATTTGCATGGATATAAAACCTGTCATTATTAATATATTCTCCAAACAAAAATTTAATATATTGATACACACGTAAATATGGGAATTACCTTGGTTCTCATAAAGGTGGTCGAATGCTTCTTAATCAATATTCAAATATTTGCAAAACAAAAATGATTTATTGAATGAATAAGTGAAGGTATTGGTAGTTTGGTTTCAGACTATGATAACTTCTTTGAAATATCTGTATACAGAATGTATGATTATGAGTGTGAAATATTTCCCAAGCAAGAGCGAGATATATTCCGATGGTAATGTACGAGCATCGCAACATAGTGTGACATAAGCACAAATATAGTATTATATTTATGACTGAAGGCATAAATGAAAGAACATATATTTTCAATGATAGGATAGCTACCACTTGACGAAAGGATGTTTGACCATACACATCCCGATATAATTAAATATTTGCATATGTTTTCAATTTGCATTGCTAATTCATTGATGTGCAGGAAAATAAAAAGGACACAATTTTATCTAACATCAGCTACCTACATCAACACATTCTGATATTTCACTTTCATTTCTGACTTCACAATATCAAGGCTTTATATTTTGGGAATTGAATTACTCACCCATATGTGTTAAATACATCCCAAAACTTTGAACTTTTATAAACAGGAGAAACATCTAAAAAATTATCAAATAAAGCGTAAAGTTTACCCCCTCTAATAATATTAAGATATATTTGTATTACACTCAGTAAAACAATTGTAGTGTACATCCCTGTCTAATCATGCCAGTGATTCACACGTGTTATCAATTCATCCATCGCCCCCTTCCATGTACACCAATCTTGTTTTTTAAATATTACTTCAAATATGAGCTTAAGAAATAGTTACTTCAAATCAGTTGATAAATAATAAACTTTGCTATGTCATTATCGAAGAGACTCCACATGCTATGTAGTGTGTTGGTCTCACAGTGTCCTCTTTTGGTGCTCGCATCAGTTTGTAGTAGAAGTAGTCGCATAACTGAGTTGTCAACACGATGTCTATATAATTCATTACCTCTGTGACTTGATAACATAGCTGGCGATCCCAACTCCTTCATTCTTCACCACAATCTGCATCTTAACAGGGTGCCAATTGTTCTGCATGTGGGCCATGCATGCACTTTTTGGTTTAGATGCCCATGACTTTGACTCAGAGGATAACGTTGTGCCCTTTCGATATCTCGGGGACCAGAGATGACATCCCTTTGCTTCTTTACCCTTATCAAAAACTGAGAAGACCTTATTTTTTTACTCTGCATAAGTTCCTTCTCACCAGTGTCTGCTGCACTATACACTACTTGGTTGTCATGCCAACTGCGTATCTAGCAACATGTCACTATCATTTTTTCATTATTTGTTGGTACTTGAAGACCTAATCGGAATTCTGCAACTTTTACTGTCAAGCTTTCCAGAAAAAAAGTACAACCGTTTCATTACTCACTTGACTTCAGACCCATACAACTCATCATCATAAGTTGTTTTCAGTTACCAATGATATAAAACGTGAGGGGTTTGTATGAGAAAATATCATGTTCTATACTATCCCAGGAACTATCATGGATACGAAGATTGTACACAAGAAATACTAAATTGAAACATCTTACTGACTTTTTCCTACCAATTACTCTTTTAAATCCTATGAAAATAGGATCAAAGTAGAACATGTATTAGACCAAATATAAGAAATGTCTTCTGGAAAGATGTTTTCAATGAATGGGCTATATTGCAAAGTAAAGACACTGTCAATGATATCCCAACCGAACACCTCTGGGCTAATGACAATATTTTGATAGACAGAAAACCAGTTCTGTTGAAACATTATGTGAGAGCAAATGTAAAATTGATCAGATTTAATAACGAATCAAGTCATTAGTGAAAACAAATGGGAAATTGAAATCTGATCTCATATATATAAAGAGGAATGGAAGATATATAACTACATTCCATTTCGAAGGACTGTTATTTGTAAACTTAGATGGTTTCAATACCCCATTGTCCATATAATACTTATAACAAACAGAAGTGCTTTTATTTACAAATTACAACATTCTCAATTATGTACATTTTGTAAGCGTTCAATTGAAACTATCAAGTATATTTTATTTCATTGTGTACATGTAAAACGTCTGCGGCATCTCTTATTTAAACAGATCAAATATAAGACATTTAGAACCCAATATAACACATATTATGTTGGGTTACAAGGAAAAGCGAAATGACATTCTAAATTTGATCTTTATTGTTACCAAACATTACATATATACATGCAAATCTCAAAATAGAAAGCTGCACATAAACGGTCTCAAATCAGTCATTCAAGACTCTATTGACGTCAGTAAGCAGATGCTTTTTACAGAATTTAGATATCCAAAATTTATGTCATTTTGGTATTCATGCCATAGTCTTTTTGCATAATCTCTTCTCATTTTCTGCTACGTACTTAAGACCCGTGATATCACATAAACAGACAGACAAGGGAAGCTGGTATATGAGCATATGATTGACTCAAATAGAATACAATTAATACTAAAGAAGGTATCAAACTTAATCCTTTAAAGATAACCTTTGGTTTAAAGACGAACTTGCTCTTGTTGTGTTGAATTCATACGGCACACCTGTAATAATATATTGAGAGAAGTTAACTGTCGATACTATTTTTTTGTTATCAAAGTACCTTTGCATTCAATATGTGTCAAGTTCTTGTTCATACTGACATTAAACATTCAACAATGTATTTCATGGTTAAAAGAGAGTCAGTGAGCACACAATACTTGCTTCCAGAAAATCGTCCAAACATCTAATAAGTGAGAATTTACATTGATAGAATATTCACAAAGTAAAAAGAATAATGTTTCATTAGATAGATCAACAATATCCTGTTATATCGTATCAAATCGATCATTATTTAATGAATGTGCGGTAGACACATTGTCCAATTTAAAGTCATCAAATTAGTAAATGTTGTATCTGGATTTGATTTATCACTGAGAACATCTCTGCCATTTAACTTTCAGTGCGGAGAGGTCATAACATTGTCACGTCACCATGTTTATGATGTCAGAGCATTGTGATATCACTACTCTGTCATGTAAAAGCATTTTGATGTCATTTAGTTGACGGTGACAGGGCATTTTGCAAAATCTACTGCCAAAATGATTTCTCCTAGGATATGTCGCTTGATCTCACACAAGCGATATCTCCTGTGGAACACAGTTTTGGATGATAACTCTTGCTTGTCACCATTTACTTTACTAAGGTAGGCCGTAGTAAGAAACGTTATGAAACAATAAAACGTTATCTTCCATTATAGTTATCTTATCCTTCACTTGCACAGGTATCATTATTTGGTACCGAACAGTCTTTATGAGAAATCAATGAAGTAGATAAAAACAAGTACTAACGACTTGACAGCCTTAACAAGTGGAATAATAGGGTGATACAAGTTAACTTCCTATGCCGTATACATGTGTTACAGGAGAAGGTCTATAAACAAAATGTTGGTGTTAATTTTACAGCATCATAAACTATTGGAAAACTGAATTTTATTTGAAGCAATAGTGAAACTAACATACTTTGACCAACACACCATATGCTCAGGTCTTTGAAGGGCATTTAGAAGTGATATACATACGAACATGAAGATTTTCTGGATAACAACTTTAATGTGAAAATACACGACGTTTCGGTGATGAGGGAGTGAGTATGTACTCCGAAACGTCGTGTATTTTCACATTAAAGAAGTTGTTATCCAGAAAATCTTCATGTTCTTAAACCATATGCTGCTTCCCTGTCTGATATATCTTAACGATGAGATATATTTCCTCCACGCTCTTGAGACAAGAATCCAGACAATTTTATTAGATAACTAGCATGTTAAGATATCTTACGGTCAAAGTTTCAAACATCAAAAGGAAGAAATTGAAAGAACAATAAGCTCCAACGACAGCCCGAGACGCCAATGTCCAGTACCAGTATTAAGACCTAGAGAATTGAAACATTAGCATAAATACAACTATCTTGTTTTGAAATTGATGGTTATCGCCTGTGTGCTGATAAAACGTCTTGCTGTTAAGTGAATCATCATTTGCATAAATATGCATAGAGAAACATTTAAATACTACTGGATTACTGCGGATGGACGGCTTTCTGGATATATACGGTTCGGTTAAACGAGGTCTCACTGTACAATGATTTCTGTGATAGAGTGTTCTGTACAAAACTTAGGTGAGACAAGTATAAGTAAATTTGAAGAACCATGAAGAAGAAATTACCAATCACATCATGAGTCTTAAACTAAATTCCTCTCACGAAATTAACATCAGTTCTTAGCCATCCCAGACAAAATGAAGCTCAGACTTATTCAACCTGATTGAAACAGACATAAAGACTGTTTTATTTGAAGACCGGCACATGTTAGGATCTATCACAAATACATGTTGGCATATTAAACAGAGATCAAAGAATCTAAACAATCAGTAAAGAAGATGGATTAAACGATCGTGTTATAAGACGCCTTAGAAACCTTAGATGTCCAGGATCATAACAAGAAATGTGGCTTGGGATAGAAAATCCACAAAGCTAATAACAAATTACATGTCTTTGTGTAATGTTTATGTGTTTTTTTGTTTGTTTGTTTCTTCTATACTCTAACAAATGGAGTTTCACATTACGTGTACTAAAATGTAACTGCAATTTTTTGTATCAATACTAACTGAATACATACATATTATGGAACTGACTGCAATAATTCCTTATCGCTGTGGACCTATTTATAAAATGTTATCAAGTTATCAGTATTTATTACAACTATGTATTTAAGTAATTTGTTTTCGATGTTCTCTTCTTAAATGTGTCAATCAAGAGAAATGGAAATAATGATGGAAAAGAACAATATGATTGAACAGATTATCACCTTTTTCCATGAAAAATTGTCGTTTCAGATCAAATCAATAACCATGAAAGACAAGACTCATAAGAAGATGACATATCCCACTGGTACCACATAATTTGTAAAAGACATATTTGACAGATAATTGTATATCTACTACTTCAGTTAGTGGTTAACACACATGCTGAGTTTCAGGTATGCTGAAGGGTTTTGGACAAAGTCCAAATTCAACATGTTTCTATGGAAACGGAAAACAAATTGAGAAATCTGAAAATATCAAAAGGCACCACTCCGATTTATAAGGCAAAATAAGATTTACTGGATTATATTTAACAATTTGACTAAATCATTTAATAAGACACATTAATGAGATTGATAAAGATTACTGTTTTTTATATTACAAATATATTACAAAGGACTTGCTTTTAATACACGATCAAACTATAACATTCAGTTGTTTTAGTTTCAAGTGTGCTAGAGGCATATTCTCAACGTGAGGTTTTCTTTGAACATTGCCCATCAAAGAAAATGAATATTTTAATATAATGCCTCAATTTCACATCCGCCGTTATTTCTGTTGTGAGTAGTACTTGTGTCTCGACAAAACTATCAATTGTAAATATAACAAAAATACAAGGACTCAGTTATAAACGTTATTAGGTCTTCAAAGACATAGTCTGGAAGACGTATTGTTATTATGCGAATCCTTCTTATTATTATTATTATTTCCGCAATATTTTGTTGGGACGTTCCAGAATTAACGGCTTGACCGATGTTCATGAAATTTTCAGGGATTGTAGAATTCATTAAAATCTGGCTTTGTCTTTGAGCCGAATTTTGAATTTTTTCCTCATTAAAGATGCAGTTCGATTCTAAATTTCTATTTTTAACATGGGAAAACAATTTAAAATACAGCTAGAGACTTGCAACTTTTTTAAAAAGATACGCAATGACGTGCTTTAGATGCCATTTGGATTTTTTCACTTTTTAAAATTGGCCGACCCCATGTACCTTTGACAATATTCCCCTCTGAAGATTCTTGCACCACCAAGCTGACCCTTATATGGGTATTTTGCTGAGGCATCGGTGAATACACGGTGTTGTTTTTCAACCGTGTAGTCCTAATACTTTTTGCACAGCGACCTTTCAAAGTTGGCCGAATTTGCCCGACTTGTCCCACGGGACCTATTTCAAGGGGACATAACTCAACAAGTTGGATTCTCTTTTGCATTGCATTATCATGGATACTGGATAAATATAATGTCTAGGAATCTATAAAAACATTGCTCATGTACAGTTATTTCGGTCACAATTAAAGCTGAAAAAATGACAGAAAAATCAAAATTGTGTTTTCTTGTTTCGCGGGACCTACTTTAAGGGACCATTACTGAAAATGTTGCATTCTCAATTGCATGAATTTTCAGGGATACTAGAAAAACATACTTTATAAGAATAAATAATAACATCGCTCGAGTACAGTCATTTCCGGTCACAATTAAGGCTGAAAAATTACAGAAAATCAAGATTTGGTTTTTAACATGGGGAAAATTTCATATAAACAAATTCTGCCACCCAATGCACACTTAAGACATAGTACAATGTTCCTAACGGTGTTGCCAATGGTTTAGGCTGAATCATTTAATCGTCGCTTGTGACTATTTTTAGGTCTTCAAGACATAGTCTGGAAGACGTATTGTTATTATGCGAATCCTTCTTATTAGGTCTTCAAGACGAATGTCTGAAGACCTATTGATGTTATCGTGTTATTCCTTATTAGGTCTTCAAGACGAATGTCTGAAGACCTGTTGTTATTATCCTGTTTTTTTATTATTATTAGGTCATCAAGACGAATGTCTGAAGACCTATTGTTGTTATCCTGTTTTTTATTAGTATTATTCAGACCATTTTGTGTCATGTTCGTCCGATCTGCATAAAATTTTCAGGGTTTGTAGCCTGTGACCCAATGCAGTGCATAACGAAGCCCGACTTTTTTAGAGAGTTATCTCCCCTTGAAGTTGAAACTTCAAACCTCAATAGCTCGAAAACTATTCAAGATAATTTCACAAAACTTTCACCAAAATGTGGGCAGTAACATTCCCCATCGATTAGCCATATAGCTGTTTTCGGCCGTAATGAAAATGTTGCGCACTTTCGCGATTTTTAGGGTATGCGTCTTCAAAACTCTTCTTCTAAATCACGGCAATAGACACAGCATCATGCAGTAGCTCATTTGAAAGCTAAAAGAATGCTGCAAAAAGTAACCCCCCCCCCCCCCCCCCTCCCCAACCCTTGCTCTATTTTTAACGGTTAACGAACTACAGCCATTTGAAAAATGAACTTTTTAAAAATACATTTTTTAGGGCTCGCTTTCAAAGGGACATAACTCTGTTGGGAATAAACTTATGTCAAAGTTACTCTGTGAAATCTTTTTCTTATAAATAGTTTTTAAATTCCATAACATATCATTATCATATAAAAGTTATTAGTTTGGGCATAATTTAAGCATATTCCCAAAACAGTGAAATATTTTGATTTTGAGACTTTTTGAGGTGTTTATCCTTTGGGGAATTATTAATCACGAACCACTGAAGATTGGAAGACTTTAAATAGATCATGTTGATGTTGAAACGTCATTTATTAAGGACAATATTTTTCAAGCTCGTATATGTCATAGTTTATTTGTGAAAAGTCATAGACATCTGTCATTTTTTTAAAATCGCCATTTTAAGCAAAGTTCAAAGGACCATAACTGCTTAACTAATTAAAATATTGAAATTGTATTTATACCTACGGATGGAAACTTTCAAGAACAACAACGTTTCTGTTGAACCCTTTCATCAAAAAGTTGATAGTTAAGCTCCGAACATCGCAAATGCTGTCAAGGGGTCCAAATTAACGCATTTTTGAGTATTTTCTTGAATATTCAAAACAACATAACGCATTACTTATACATGCAAACTTAATGATGATTACATCTACTTAAGCGAACATTAAAGCACAACTTTTTCTATGTTACACCTTATTATGAAAATATTAACCATTTTGTCTTAATCGTGAGAAAGATAATGTAGAGGTTCATTAATAAGCGATTGTTCCATTTTTAGAGGGTCATTGTCTTTTTTTTTGTAAAATAAGTTCTATAGATAGAGACAGTATTGATAGCTCATTTTAAAGCAGAGAAACTGATGAATAACCTAAGTATTGCCTGTGGCAATCCTAGTTGAAATAGTTCTTATTAAATCCCACTCTCGTCTGCATTTGTTCAATGTTTCAAGCTTTGATCAATGGTTATTTCATATATTGATAAATGTAACAAACTGAACTAACATACATCTACAGGTCATTAACCAACTTAAACATAGTGTTCATGTATATATTAATAGTCATTTCTCACAGAAATGTTAATGTGATGTGCAACTAATCATTTATGTGGGACAGTCTCCTCATGTTAAATATTTTTGCATTCACATTCTGTATTACTTGATATTTTCAATGGTTTCTCCGATTGGACCGTGTTTTTGTAACCTACCAGCAAACATGTAGAAAATTGAAGACCTTGAACTAATAAAGCACACCCTGAAACTCACCGTTTTGAGAGACTTATGTATAAAAAGCGGGCTTTACAATCATATCTACATCCCTCTCGACCCGTGGTCATAAACAGGTAAAGCACTCACACATACTTAGGATACAAACGCTGTAACTTTCTTCTCAACAACTCTCATATAGACAGGAATATAGCCTGTAACTGTTTCATTATCGACATTCACATTCGGCTTGGAATCGAAGAAAAGGTTTTGCGTTCTAAATTATCCATGTTTTGCAAAATGTTGTATTCAATTCTTGATCTCACTTTATAACGGATGCCATAAAATAAGATCTTCTAGGGCCGATATTAGAAGATAGATTACATTAGCGAATATAAGCACAACAGTTGTCCCTTGATATCATTAACACCTCCATGTACACGGCTCGTTGACATGATGTATTCGTCTAGCAACATAGATGAACTTTGAAAATCCTGCTCAACAACTTTCTATGAAATCGTCTCTAGACTTGGAACTCAAATGAGATTGAAAAGAATAATTATCCGACCCTACCATCCATATCTCAATGTTGTAACATAAAGTACATTTTATAGGGTCCAATAAAGAAGAAGCTATAGAAACTGAGAAACTCCAATTTGCCCATTTTTATAAATGAGTGATTTGTGCTTTGGCACCCAAATGGGATTGAAAAAATGTTATACGATCCCATCACCCCTATCGAAAATAATACTTTAAGTAAATATTTTCATTCATTCATACATTTCATAACATTGTTTTGTTTGAGAACGACTGTTGGTTTTAACGAAATGTTTAAGATGCCCAGCGGTTAGAACAATACAAAAAAAGTACTTTATCAGACAATAAAGGTATAGTTTATTTTGAGGACGTACAGTAACAATCGAATGACGTTCCAGCTGTTCCACGCCGCTCCCTCGTATTCAAGTGTGCCCATGGTAACGTAACGTTGATTCGCCTCAGCCGTCTGAACTCTTACATCGCTACCAATAAAGCGTGTACTCCTTTCCATGGTTTGCAACTTCTGCAGTCGGTCAAAATGGGACAATGAACATCAACTTTTATGACAGCAGCAAACATTTGAATAAGACAAATTACGTTCCGCCACCACGGTTAGACTTAATCAAGCTCTACCCATTATTATTTTTGTAATGTTAGTCACGTGATCTTAGTCTATCTTAGGGGGTGCGTTTTACACATGGAAAAGCCGTCCGTTGGCACTGTTCATGGATTATTACTATAAATAATATAAACAATATTTTTATTTCCAAATTATTGGAAGCAGAATGTTACCTGTATCTGATCATTTGGCATCTTAGAACAGAAATAAAGTTCGCTGTATCCCAATGTGTTTTGTAATAAATTATAGTTTTGCCCTGAACTATTATTACGTTAACTATAATAGTTAAGGGCAAAACTATACTTTATTACAAACCGCATTGGGGTACGGCGAACTTTATTTCTTAAACAACTTCGATCAAGAAGGGTACTTAATTTCATTTGTTTAAATGACATAATGGTACCATTAACGAAGTTTAATTTTCACTTTTTAGACAGTTAAAAGCATTGTTTAATATCCATATCCATTTTTCTAAACTATATTATAAAATAACGTGTATACTGTTACCTTGTTAGTTGCACTTGCAAATGACAAAATTCACGATGTTTATAAACCTAATTGTCTCAAGGACGTTTGTTCAACATGATGTCATTGGATGTGTTTATTTTTACATTACATCATTAGGTTATTAGGATATTTATATAAGCATATCTTTCCAATGACTCTCATGTTGGCACAACTCTTTCTCGCAACAGTTTCATTTTTTAACATTGACATTCAGCTTGGAATCGAAGAAAGACTTTTACGACCAAAATAATCCATGTTATACAAAATATCAAATTTTATTATTATTTAAAACGCATACCATAAAAATAAGATCTTCTGGGACTGACATCTCCTGGGGAGATATCTGAAGCTACAGCATGACATTGGTGAGCGTAACCACCATAGTTGTCACTTTACATTACTACGGACAACATTATATTACACCAGTTGAATGTAAATGATGGATTCGTCTACCACCCTTATATAGGGTTTTCTATGAAATTGTCTGCAGACTGGTACTATAATAAGATTGAAAAGAATAATTTTCCGTATCTACCACTTCTATCGCAAATTCTTAATAAAGTATTTTTATGCTATCAAATATAGAAACTACCATAGAAACTGCAAGTCTACATCACACAATATGAATCATTACATTTTCTGTGGTTTAGTACCCATATTGGATTTTAAAATATTCTATCACTCCTATCGCAAATAAGACATACAAAACACGGTTTTGTTTGAGAACGATGGGTGATTAACGATGAAAAATAGCATTAATCAAAAATGGCACTTATCTAGCATGTTTCAATGGATTTCTAAGATACTTCCTTTATACTGTTTACATTTAAATTAACATGTATGTATTGTTTGTGTATGCCATACATTTTGTTTATGTACACTGTTGTCAAAATACTACACTAGTTAAATGGAACGTAGCATGTACCTATGTTACTGTCTGCATGATTTAGGTCACTGTATGTATTATGTGTACACTGTTGTCAAACCGAATTAATGTAAAAAACGAAACATTTCTTTTGTCAGGTATTAACTGATTTAGTCAAAACAGACTGTTTACTACGGTAAAATATAACAGGATCTAATCAATTTTGATAATTCAATCTGAGAAATGTACACCTCTTGTTTCCCCTGCTAAATATATTAAATCCATTCCTGAAGCATATCAACTCCACGTAAATATAATTCTGGGACAAAGTCCAAAATGTGAATAATCACAGATTGAGTAAAAATTGATATTAGAGTTTCAGTCACAGATATATATTATATCAGTCTGTTATTTGAGTGGGTTTTTTAAGTTCATTCTGAGTTGGTCAATGAATTGACTCGAAATCTATAATAAATTTTCTGATATACGTTTTAAACGTGACGATGACGTGTCACGATGAATGTCTGATGATTTTCAAAAGTCACACAATCTAACATGCCTCTTGATGATGCATCTCAATTCACAAATTACGAGTACTAAAATCCTACCCATATTAAACAAACATTACATAATATGTGCTTGCAACCATTACTTAAAGTGGGATGGCTGATTCTAAATTGTGTTACATAATGTCAATAACACTTGAAACTGGTCAGTGAACAGCAACTTTTCTTAGATGTTTAGATGAAAGATATAATAAACATTTTGAAGCAAAAAACGAATTCTAAAATATACTATTTCTTCGTATCATCTCTCAATAAGATCAGTGATGACAAAAGGTGCAGACGAAAGTGGTAGTGCTTGGTTGTATGTGAACACAGGTGTATACATTACTTACATTCTTATTAGCAATTGAAACCTTAGGTTACACTTTATGTTCAGTTATACCGTTTATCAATTAGTGTACGATTTCTAGTTTGAATGTGATTTGTTAAAACTTGGAAAATAAAATCAGTAGTAATTAGTAGGGATAGATGAGGTAAAGCAAACTGCTTTTCACAAAGAGACGACGATGTTGGAAGAGACAGACGTTGTGTTTGTGGTTCTGTACTCTGTATTCGCTGTTCTGGTTCTGTTCAGTAACACCATCGTCATCATCGTCATTGTCAAGTCAAAGCATCTCCACCTCCCAACATTATGGAATATTGCATTTATGGCGTCCTGGGATCTTGCTTTAGGATTATATGCTCTGGTGTTCATTGTGCGCGCAAAGATTGTGAATTCTTTTGTTTACCCGGATATATACGGAAGGTTTGCTGTAACACTATTGGTGTTCATTATGACTCAGAACATTCTCAACATCATGATCGCACTTGTGGATAGATACATTGCTATCCGTCGGCCTTTACATTACCACCGAATCATGTCACCAAAGAGATTCACCTTTGCAGTCACCAGCGGACTTCTTGTCAACAATCTTCGTCTCTGCATACTTCAAACTCAAATAAAAGATGGGGTCTACAATAAGGCCTTGGGCATCGTTACTTCCTCAAATTCGACTATGAAAGTGTCCGTTTTAGGAGGATTTTCTCTGATAACATTTACAACCATCCTTGTTCTTCTCGTAAGAATTCGTCTGGAGTTGAACAAAACAAATACAGGAAGACCACAGGGTGGGTCAGCACCTTTCACATACACCATGTACCTATCTGCTATTGTTTACATTGTGTGTTACATTCCATTAGCTGTCTATGTTGTGGTCAGTCTAATAACGGAGATGGATACTTATGTTTTGTCGCAAGTAGCAGTGACGTGCATATTGTCCAACAGTCTGTGGAATGTCTTCATCTATGCTGCAACGTATCGACCATTCAGAGATGCTTTTCTGAAGCTGTTTTGTCTTACCTACTTCAGAGAACGTGCAAGGCATGACATCCAAGTCCAATTTCACAACAGCAGAGCCAATGTGTTTACAGTGAAAGGAGGAAACTGATTCCTTTGGACTTCATCATTCGGCTATGACTTTCTTCTAAGTGGGTATCCTTTGTATACATTTTCGTCACAGCTGTTTTGCATTACATATATCCATATAACATAATTTTAGTCTATGAATTGGCAGTGACAATATAATTAACCAACATTTTAGGATCGAAAGGACATCCAATGTCTTGTTGGAGTCACACGTTTATAACTGGTGTTATATTATTGAGCATTACTGACTGTTGCTTAAGTTGAAAGCAATGATTCATGATAAAAACAATTTGTACAATACCCAGCGGCTGACGATCATCAACAAGTCTCTAGCTTGTCTAAAGCAGACACAGCCAAAGATACAAATTGGGTTTGGTAATGATAAACTGTGCATTATATGTGATATATTGCTGTGGAAAGGCGATCCTTCCGCCTGTTGGAAAGAACGCCTTTCCACAAATGAAAGGTAGCCTTTCCAACAGTGGAAAGTTATGGAAATAACTGAAGTCCAGGATTACCCCCCATTTAATTCAGATCAGTAGTTTGAAATAATGTCAATGTAATGTTTGGTATACCTACTATGTAACGAGGTGAATGTCTTCATTATGGGATTTCCAATGTTATGAATATTTTGAGCACAAAGTGTTTATATACTTCACTGAGAAGAGTCAATGAAAATTTAGTTTGTATTTTTTTTAAAGTAAATGGATAAATGATATATCAGTTACACGTACATGTGTATTTACTGCTCTCTTGGCGAACGTATGTGTCAGTGTGCAATCATTATAAAATGCACGTTATTAATCAATTAAGTCTAGACATGAACGCTAATATCTGCTACATGATTAAACAAGTATAGCTAATTATTCAATGCAATTTATTCAAATCGGTGTCTGCAATGTATCGTGCCAAATTCATCTAGACTTATTCCATCGAAACATGTCAATTTAACTAATGAAAAAGTAGACTATGAAACATTCTATGACTAAACTTGATATACCCACGGATTCGAGAAATCTATGTACATCATATCTTAATCACATGTGTTTATGTATTTATACATTAAAGGGGCAGTAGCACGTTTTTTCGCTAAAAAAAGGCGATAAAATGTATTAATAATAAATAATGTCACCGCTAGTAAAACACCCTTCTCTCTTCAGAAAATCAAGTTACAAATGAGTGTCCATGGTTCTGTAAAGCAATGGCAATCGATTTTTGTCATTCAAAATCATAAAATGTGTTCACAATAAAATGGCTGCCATCCAATTTTTGCTTTATACACAACACCGTTATTACCACTACGAATAATCAGTTTTTGTAATGAGATGTTTTATCCTCTAGAGTACATATAAATGACATAAACTATCATTTTAAATGGGAAATTTAAGAAAATTAAATTTGCAAAAAACATGCTACTGCCCCTTTAAACAAAGTCATTGCCTATATGTTAATCAGTCTGCCTTTGTGGTCCTGACATTTGTTTTTTATATTTTGTTTTTATAGTTTTATACGACCACTGGTAAGGATTTCGAGTAAAAAATTATGATGCTATTGGTCACATGCTTTTGATTGATCACTGTAACATCACTTCTTTGTATTATGTTTTCTGATTGATTGATTTAAATTTTTTTATTTTGATTGACAATGACAATGAATATCCGCAAATTGGCTGAAATGACCATAATCTATTTGTTCTGTTTCCCTTGTTTATACCTCAATTTGAAATAGGTAGAAGTAAAATGTTTTCAAGTAAAATGTTGTCAAGTGACTAAATTTAACACATTCTTTCACGTGTTCGGTGTTTTCGAATGTCATCACAATGGTATGACAACATAGTGATCTACCGTTTTGTCATCACAATGTTTGCGTCATGGCCGCAATGGTCTAGGGGAAGATTAAGATGTTTGTTCTTTGGGTATTAGTTTTGTTGATGTTGATGTTGATGTACAATGATACAGTTTATATTGCAAGTGACCATAGTTAGTAATGACACTGTTAGGAATGATAATGTTAGGAATGTAAGCTGTTGCTTATGTATATTACGCCTAGCATTCACTCTAACTTACCAAACCTATTACAAAATTGAACAGTTGCTTAATCCTTTCCACTCAGACATAGCTACGCCAGCAGAGATTTCTCTCTGATACCTTTGATAACAAATGATCATGCTGCACTATCGATAACTGGTCGATAATTAACTATAAACAAAATATGTGAGAGTAGAATGACAATGAATCCCTGAAATTGTACGGGCGCAATTATTGATATTTTAAATGTGTATATTTATCGGTCCTGCTCATATTATGCCCTGCTTCAATTGTCGTTCAGCTGAATATAATCTTTGACAGTGCTGATTTAAAAACAATAGCTTTAACTTTAATTTTAAACATACAAGATATAAACTGTCCTATTTTCACTGTTAGTTAGAGGGATATTTTAAGCGTACTGCAGACATTATAAATCTAACATTTAAATGGTACTTATGTCTAACATAACCATTATTTAACCATTATGTCTCAAAGTGTCGGAAAAAAGCAATTTATTAGAGAAAATTGATTTGAAAATGCAATTCTGTAGCATATGTTCTGTTCCAGTTATGATCATCTTAAATGCTTTAAAACATTTTACTTGTACCCCGTTCATGCTTCACCTTAAATGCCAAAATGATATAAGCCAATCACAAGTTTGCACATTTCAACTGTTTACTTATGTACCTGTAAAATATGCCAGAGCAAAATTGTAATTACTCTTGTAATTACTTTTCCTCTTAGGAAAAGGATAAGTCAAAATCGAATTTTCAGATAAAATCATTTATTGATATGAGGGGATTTCGGGTTAACTGCTTTCAAGAGTAGTTCACTTACTCATACAAACAGTTCTCTACTGCAGACACAATAACAAAATTGCAGAGCCCGAGGCGGGAGTTAAACTCTGGATTTCATGATCCAAAGTCAGATGCAATAACCACTGCGTTGTCTCGTCCCTTATTTTATGGGTATACAAACATGATCTAACTACAAGTCACATACAAAATACTAACGTATGTACAGTTTGCAGTAAATTCCATTTAAAACATTAAGAAATGTAAATAGCATTAATACATATAGATAGAACCATGTCGAGTTGTACCCTGTGGTAATCACACATGTGTTCAGCATCTATCGCTACAAATGTATATGGCTAAAGCCTAAGCAGTATTTGTATAACAGAAGACGCGATTATATTTATCATTCAAAATCAGTTTTCAACAAGCTTTAGCCAGAGAATGAAGATATTTAAAACACAACTACCTCAGCAGTGTAATCGGTGATGTCAATGCATTGTGACGTCATCAACATTGATGCCAAAGCTTTTTGATGTCGTTAACTGATGATGTAATAGGATACTGATAATTGTAGTGACATCTATATTGTATCACTATAACTCGCCTGATCTTGAACAAGCAATATCTACTGTTGGGGTCAGTTTTGGATAATACATTTCGTTATGAATTGTTCTGGTCTTTGAAGGGAAGATGGTCCTATTGTACCTGTTGATGGATATTACTGCATCATCTCCATGTTGAATAAACTCCAATCAACTGTAATTATTGTTTATTTTATAATATCAATAAAGCCAATTGACCTCCCTCGTGTTTATCATTGTACATCTTTAATAAAGGTTACAAGTCATTGTTTATCCACCGCTCAAGTACTTACTCCCCTCATGTTTGTATTGCAAATCCTCATTGTTTACATTCCCATGTTTACCCCCTTTATGTTTGTATTACAAATTTCCCATTGAGTACCATTCTCATGCATGTTAATCTCCGTAATTTAGTTTTCCCACCATTGTTTTGTTTGCTGTATAAACATTTCACATTCAAGAAGTGAGCATATACTTCAAAACGTCGTGTATGTTCACATTAAAAAGGTTGATATCCAGTCAAACTTCCTGTTCTTATCTGTTATCAAGTCCTGAGCAATATATATCACTCGACTTTAAACAGGTTTCTCCAGCATAAGTTTAAGAAGTGGGTATTTCACGTATGTGATTACCAAAAGTACAAACACGCTTTGTGATCGTCATTTATGTTCTGAGAAAGCAATATTGATATGGTGCGACAAGCAACATTTTAAAATAATAACAAATCAAAGAAAATAACTTCCTTATATTTCAGATTAATGATTGTCAAATTGTATGTGTGCAGATCAACAACATGGACCTCCTTGCTAGTAATATAAGACAGGTACAGTTTGTTACCAAATACTAAACCACTTTTTACAAGCATGTGTGTCTTAACTACCGCTGAATCCTTCAAGTTAACCATGTCAAGGGTAACAACCTTGTAACCATGGTTGAAGTACAACAAGTGCGTGATGCTATCGTAGAATAAGAAAGTCGCACTCGGCGACTCTCTCAACGCCTTTAAAACTCTTCCCTCATAATTGAGTGAAATTATCTTTTTCTCCAGTATACAAATCATGTATATTTCTTGTTTGTCTTCATTGACAGCTGCTGAACCAATGAAATATTGGAATTTTCTGAGATTTTTCTTACCAGATCCATTTGCTGAGAAACTGCCTAACTTACGTCGATTCAATGAAACATAGAACACCAAATCTCTACTCTCATCATTAAACATAAACTTAACGAGAATGTGTTTAAATAGTTGAACTGTTGTATTTAGTAGCGGTTCAAATAAATACACCCTCTTGTATTTTGAAAATATAAACCTCTTTGATGATGCAAAATATAAAACAAATCTCACGGATGAATCAAAGTACGGGAACCAGCTCATATGATAGTCAGTAAGGTCGATCTGAGTTATGTATGTAGCGTTGCTTTGAGTTGGAACAACAAGAAGTTTTCTGTTTCCAAACGATGGTTGAGTTATCTTAGGCTTCTTTATCCGATCCTTGGACACCATCTTCACTGCTGATAAAGTGGATGAGGTTTGAATACATCAGTGTTGGGTAGAAACATTGAATAAACAAACCTAATATGTAAAAATCAGTTCCAACCATGATACTTGTATGTCTATTTGGTGTGATACAGTTCACGAAAACGCTGTTTCCATTGTGGTGAAGTGAGCTAACCAGTTTCTTATTCTTTGTTCAGGATCATTTGCATCAATTGAGTCAGTAAAAAATAATAACGTATCAAAATTAACATTTATGTATCACTAAGGTTTAATTTGACAGTGCAGAAGTGATTGTAATCACTTACCTTTAACACACGCCATTGTTTTTCTCCGCAATTCAAACAGTCTCCAATAGTTTCTGCACGATCTGTCTCCTCGCTGTAATGCATTAACTTAGTTCAGACGTTTAAACCACAGCTTCAGTTTAAGAACTCATGAATACAGTCATTCAGGTAAAGGCATTATTTGGATATACTGTTCATGCTGACAAGCATGTAATTTTTAATTGGAATAAGATATGTTTGGGATTAACTTTACACATATTTAAATATATATATTTAACCATACCTTGTTGTTAATGCCACCATAGTCATTTCCAGTTTTGTTTGAAATCAGTAATGTACATCTCAAGAGAGAATCATTGTATATGATATCACTGCAACCTCCCATCATACTACACAGCTTATGACACAGTGTTCGTCCATATGGCTGTCTCATGTCATCAAACAGTGGTGTTTTATTTCCAAAAGAGCAAGAAAGGTAGACTGCCATCAAGATGTCGAGGTAGAGATGAAGCATCATCTTCATGAATTTCTAAACAGTACCAAACTTAAATTTAGCAAAGCGGTATATCCACAACATGTATATTTAGTAGCCTCTAGTGATATCCGTCAAATAGTAAACACGTCAATAAGAATTGGGGCAAGAATGGAAGAAAATTAGTATCCAACTTTACCTGGTCAATCTCCCTTGACGTCTGTGTGAATATAGGAAAGCGTTGTTCTTTTTGGGAAAGTGATTGATTCATCAATATTTCTCCACCCATTCAAATGTTGGCACCTGTCAAGATAGTGGTGCCTTCCAAAGAGTTATTATGATGCCAGCATACTATATTTATGATACATTTCTAAGATTCAGATATAATGACAGACGATTTTGTGTTTATATATTTGTTTGTTTGTTTGAAATGTTAAATCTTGCTAAAGTTGAAAGAGTGTTTTTAATGAATACAATTACATGTTTGTCATAACGTTACTAAAAGGTTAAGAACTTTGTCTCTGACAAAAACATCATCTTCAGGAATTTCCCAAGATAAAAAAGAAATATTATTGGGGTACATATTAGTTCATCGGTCTAATTACTAAGCATTACTGAGTATGTGTAGGTTTGTTATTCCCCCACCACAATGAAGTTGTCGGGGAATTTAGAAATAACATCCGTCCGTCCATCCATCCGGGTTTCGTTTCAGGACCAGAATTAAAAAACTGTAAGGCCTAGCTCAATGAAAGTTGATATATGGAACAGTTATCATGTGTAGATGTGCCTTTTGGTTTTTTTAAAAATGTTATATGCAGCCATTTCCATGGAAACATTCTCTAAATTTTCATTTCCGGCCTACAACTAAAGAAATGTAAGGACTGGCTCAATAAAACATGCAACATGGAACACTTGATAAATATTTTATAAAATCAGTTACAAAGCCCAGTACTTGGTGCGTCAGATTGCTCAAGAATTAAAACAACTCAGATCTGAATATCACAGGAAATTGCAAGATATGATACGCATCACGATATTAAATGGCAATACCACTCGTATCACCATACATTAGAACTCCAAGAATACTGACCAATACACCAAAACAACAGTGACATAGCGATTTCATGTGACCACATACTTGTATCGTGAATTGTTTGGATTATATATGTTGTATCTTTGAATCCTAACAGCTCTATAAAACATGATGGACATTATGTCTCCCCATGAAGGGTCTGGAGACATGTTGTTTTAGTTGAGTTTCCAGAGCATACTGTAGCAGTTTTCATTGTTTCCAGAGCATACCTCTTAAACCTATTGACCAGACTTTGCCAGAGTTGGTATACAGCCTCCCCATATCATGCAAATGTGTCTTTTGACCTGTCGGTTTCAGAATTTTAAAAAATGTATTTATTTCTGTTTCCATGGTAACAATTTTAAGTTTGTCTACTTGAAGGGTAGGGTTTGTTTCCGGAGAAGATTTCTAAAACTAATTCACCAATCCTCACCAAACTTAGTATGATGCCTCCCCATATCACGTAGTTTGTCCTTATGGGTGTTTGAACTGGTTTAATTTGACTAGGGTAGGGTTTCTGGAGCAGATCTCTAAAACTATGTGACCTTTCCTCGACAAGTTTGGTACACTATCTCCCTATATCATGTAGATGTGCCTTTTGGTGTTAGAAAGTTGTTTTGATATATTTTACCCTGTTTCCATGGCAAACATTTGGATGTTGTCTTTCAGAAGGATAATAACTGAAATTGAATTGGAGGAAGGGAGATACATTTAGTTGTTTACGAGTAAAAACACATTTTACTTGTAATTGATTGTAACTGAAGAGTTATGAGTTTTTTAATATGATAAATTTTTACCTTCATTCTAAATGGACAATGAGTGAGTTGTTAACGATGTAACTTAACAATGGTAAATCATAGAACATTGTTTACTCCTTTTTCAGAGAATGAAAACTTCAATATTTATCAGAAAAGCATTTTTGTTTTAATTAAATATATAACAAATGACAACAAAAAAACCATTTACAGTTGTCCAATTGTTAACTGCCAGCAAAGAGGGATATCTCAATTTTCACTTTGAAATAAATGAGAGTATCCTCCCACCAAATATACTGAAGGAAACGAATAAGGGAACGCTTAATTACTGTTAACTTATGTCTGGCATGTTCCGTTTGTTCGAGGCTGCGTGGGGCAATTATAAACTGAACATGTTGAAGTTTACTTTCACTGAAAAGGTACTGTGGACGTGACAATTGATTTCCATGAACTTCATGCATGGCAACGTCCATTTAACCTTCAAGGAGACAACGAATGTCAGTGTACCTTTACCTTCAGAATCATGCCTAGAGCATAATGAGAAATGACAGGCTATCGGGTGCATAAACAGCGGACAATCAATATGCCAGACAGCCAGACAATTTACCAAGTCTAAAAGTGTGATTTCGCGACTGTGGAACCGGTACCGTCAGACAGGGAACGTGAAGATTAGACCCGGTCATGCTCTGGGACGTTCTTCGACGTCTTGTGAGGGATCGTGATGTTCTACCCCAGACACCTGATGCCGTGTTCCAGGCTCTCCAAGAAGAGTGGCGCGCAGTTCCCCGGGCTGTCATCCGGAAGTTGATCCAAAGTGTTCCACGACGGTGTGAAGAAATGATCAGGAAACAGGGAGGACACACCAGATACTGAAATTTCACCTGTGGTCACATACTAAATGAAATATACTTGATCAAAAACCCATGACAATAAAACAAATTTCACCATCAATACATGCGTTCCTTTATTCATTTCCATCAGCATATATACTTATTGAACAACAACCATCATGCAGTTCTTACTAATATTCAATGTGGTTCTGCCAACGTAGTGCCACTGATCATATCGTGTGTTAATAAACAAAAGTTTATCCCTGCAACATTTATTAAGAAACAATATGCTGTATCTCTTTTCTGATTTATAAAAGCTTATGACACCACATTGAAGCATGCATCCAAACTGATGTATTTCATTTGGCTTGCAATGTTCAAATTGATCTATTTGTATATTGGCGCCAATGTAACGTCCTTGTGAGTTCTACCCTTTCTCAATTGTGTTCTGGAAATGGGCATCCAACAACATATTATACTATCTAAGACATTATTCAGCCTCAACATCAGCAGTTCCGTTAAAGTTGTCAATGACCATGCAGAATGCTCACTTTTAGAGGATGATGTTGGAGTTTGGAGTAGCAAAATTATGATTTTAATTGTATGGAAATTGCAGTTCTGTCTCAATAAATTTCATTAATGGTCAATTGAAAACAGCGTTGAATTACCAAAAACTATAACGTTGTCAAAATGCACAAAGATAAAACTACCAAAACAGGGGCATGAATTGTTTGGGGACCTTCATCTTAATCAGAGAAATAAAACCTGTCAGTTTGGAGATGTTTAGAGCAGAATAGAATCCATCCAGAAAAAGCAGCTAGACTTGTTTCACTCGCCAAAATCTGATAATATCACCCTGATCCTTAAAGAACGAAGAAAGGCTTCCTGTCCAACATTGGATCAACTTTAAACTTATGTGCATTGCTTACCAGTGTTCTCCTATGAAACACTCTATCACTTGAACCATGTGGCCAATATTTAACTTCTGATCAGTAGTTTGAACTATTTTTATAGTTTATGTAATTGTTGTTATACCTATTGCTGATACCAAGACAATGTATTATTTTAGCAGATGGTTTTCAGCATTAGGTATTTACATAGTTACATATATTACTAAAAATAATCAATGGCACTTTAGTATGCGTTTTCTAAAAAAGTAAATGGATAAATGATATTTGATATTTCAGTCACACGATACATGTGCATTTACTTCTCTCTTTTCATCTCGCGCATTTATGGCACAATGCAAGGTCAACTTGGTGAGATATAAAATGTCAGTATCCAATCATTATAAATGTCACCATCTTTGTCAATCCAGAAATGAACGCTAAAATCTGCTACATGATTAAATACGTGTAGTTAATTATTAAATGTCATTTATTCCTAAGGGTGTCTGCAACTTATCGTGCCAAATCCATCTTGATGTATTCCAACGAAGCATGTAATTAAACTGATGAAGAAGTAGACTATGAAACATTCTATGGCTAAACTAGATATACCCCCAGATTCGAGAAATCTATGTACATACAATCTTTATTACATGTTTTTATGTATTTATACATTATACCATGTCTACGTATTCTTGTTAGTCTGTCTGTTCTGTCTTGACATTTGTATTTTGAATATACAGCTTTTATACATCCGTCGGTAATGGTGAATATATTTTTTCTGTTTCACTTGTTAATACCGGTTTATGTGACAAATGACCCTCAATATGAATATGAACTAAAATGTGTTTTAAGTGGCTAAACTTGTGCCGCTTTCTCTCATGGTCCTTTTTTTTCGAATGGCATCACCATGGTATGACATCATAGTGATCAACCCGTTTTGACGTCCCAATGATCGTCATGGTGGTCTAAGGTAATTTTTAGATTTTTGCTCTTGGAATGTTGTCTACGTTGATGCTGTTTATGAATGTTTATCGCTTTATACATATATAAACATACAGTAAATAGTGAATGTGACCATAGTGTATGCATACACCTAGTCATAAGTAGCGCACAATCCATTTGAAATTGAAACAAAGAAAAATATGTATTCAGCGGTTGACATTACAAGTAGATACGGAATATCCCACATCATATGTGAGCATGACATCACAAACACACCTGCATCAGAGCTGCACGTGCATACATAAACTGAATGTACTCGCGGAATCAAGAAACCAATGTACGCCATATCTAAATCACATGTGTTTATGTATTATTACGTTAAACGAAGTCTATGTCTACATGTTAATCTGTCAGCCTCTGCTGTCTTGACATTTTGTCTTTTTTAGCTTTTATACCACTGTTGGTGATGATTACAAGTTATTAAATGATGTCGCTGATGATTATATGATTTTGAATGATTAATCTTGGATTAATTATGCAAACAGAATTCCAATATTGGATCAAAAAAGGTGTGGTAAAGCAAACGTAAAAGACCTCATATCGTGCTATGTCAAAATCAATATGATATAATATAACAAAACAATAAAAACCTATTTGTTTTTAAATGAAACAATTGTCATCTCTTTTTTAAGGATTAAAACCACTTCTTACTATTTTAAAAATACTGAGATAATATCACCAGACCGTAATAGTATAATTATAATATGTCTGTATAACATTTTCGCTTTTGGTGGTAAGCGTTTTGAAAAATGTTAGGTGCAATACCTTCATATATGTATTACAGCTCGACTGAAATATGGATTCAGAACATTAAGTCTACCTATTTTAAAAACACATGGAGCTATTCCTTCTTGAAAGTTCAGTGGTCGTAACATTGTAACAGATGAACTTCTGAAACAATCTGTTGCCAGCTTCCAGCTAAATATAATCGGGTATTTCTTAATACGTTGCTGGAAACCATGGTCTTGTTCGTCTTAGGTGCGTATCTTTAGCCTCCAAAATGTACCCAAGTCTCACAGCAAATATCATTTGGTCAACCTGGGTACCAAAGTGTGTAGAATCGCAAGCCTGAAAATGGCATGTAAAGACACAGATCTGAAGTTTATTACAATAAGGAATTGTGTGGGCTATATATCGACTCCTAATGTAGAAGATGAGAGTCGTAGCAAAATAATACAACACTTCCCCTTCTCCATGGTCGTATCACCATGTTGCTATACCATTTGTTTACCATGCTGGTCGTTTTGAAGTAAGTTTTCGACCGAAATGCGAGTTTTATATACCTTTCAAGGGATTTGTCACCCGTTTTAGATTATATGAATTCAGTTTTAGAGGATTTGAATTCAGTTCAGGAATGTTTGAAGATTTGTATGCCGTTTGTACAGTTGGCCTACACCGTCAAACCTCTATCATACATTGTTGGAGAACTGTCTAAAACCGTTTGTCCAGCACCCATATTCACCCCCACTTCATCAGCAAATCTCCACTTCTTGTTCGAACAACAAAGTTTCCCTTTTCAAAGGCGTTCCTTTTTCTGCCACAATTTGATGTTTGTCACAGTCATTTATATAAGCCTATATTGTTTAAATAAACAATGTATCAACATTTTCTTTTTTCCTGCAAATATGATACAACAGACCTTCACACATAATGTGGTTACGTGTTCCTCGTGGGTACATTCCACTTTCCAGACTGTACAGTCAAATGGACATGTATAGCAGGCCTAATGATCTTAACATATATAATCGATTCACTCTGCAGCCACACTCTCCTTATGACCACAATGATTCTAATTTGGCCCCTCAACATTGTTCTCTCAGGACATGTCCTGCAAGTATATGCACAGATTATACATCAGCCATATGGTTCTAAAATGTGTGATATACTTTACGAGAGAACCGGGTCCTGTTCAGATTATATACTCGTCGAAGTACAGTTGATTTGTCGATTTTATATAAACGAATGTACTTCGAACCTCTAACACCTCAACTTCGGAGTTACAGTTGCCCAATCTTTGCCGTAAAGGAGATTAATCACAACAACAACGCAGTCAGGTACAATCAGTTATGGATGAACCACATCTTTATTCTGAGAGCACGACGTTTCGATAACGATTCTTGCATCATTTTAAAGTTTGATTGTGACATGATGTAAAATTGAATCTATAACATAATTCAGGCGAAGCTAACAATGCGATCACAATAAACACCAGTGGAAGCCAATATTACACTGATGGTGGACATGTATATAACAGTATAACAATTTTAAGTTGCATTAGTAAGTTCTTTACATAAGAGTTGAATAACAGATCAATAGAATCTGGCCATCTGGTAGTTACATTATTTATTTATTTATTTATTTATTTATTTATTTATTTATTTTTAAAATATTCAATGTTATAGTCTATCTATCGATATGATCACACTGGTCATGTTTCACCTTAAATGCGAAATTTATTCAAGCCAATCACAAGTTTGCATATTTTAAAAGTAAAATAGACCAGAGCATTGTTACGTCACTAACATTATGACACCACATCGTTGTTACTTCATAAACCTTGTGACGTCAAAGCAATGTGAGCAGTGTTCCCATTGATGCAAAAGCTTTGTGGTGTCATTAACTGATGACGCATCTGTTCCACAAATTCCATCATGTGTGAATCTGCGCCATGAGCAACCACTTTAGCGTGATTGGAGTATTTCGGCGCAATACAAGACTACTTATTATTATTATTATTAGAATGATTTGATTGTAGCGACATCTACATTGTAGAGATCACTTGTAAATACCATTTGATCTCACAATATCAGCAACATCTACTGTGGGAACCAGTTTTGGATCATAAATTTCGTTTTATTTTCTGTTTTGAAGTCCTGAGCAATTTGTATATGGTTTAAAAGATAGCATGATCAAAATAATATCAAATCAGCAAGATTAATTTTCTTATATTTCAGATTAATGATTGTCAAATTGTTTGTCTGCAGATCAACCACATGAACCTCCTTGACAGTAGCAGAAGACAGGTAGAGTTTGTTATCAAATACTAAACCACTCTTTATAACCAGGTCTGACTTAACTACTGATGACTCTTTCACGTTAACCATGTCAAGGGTAAATACCTTGAATATATGATTGAAGTACAGCATGCGTGTTATGGTATCATAGAATAAGAAATTTGTACGTACTGACTGTCTCAACGTGTTTAAAACTCTTCCCTCATAATTGAGAGACATTATGTTTTTCTTCAGTACACAACTCACGTACACTTCTTGTTTGTTTTCATTGACGGCTGCTGAAGATATATGACCTGGTAACTTTCTGAGAATCTTTTTACCGGATCCATTGGCTGAAAAACTGCCTAACTTATGTCCAGTCCATGAAACATAAAACACCAACTCTCTACTCTCATCATTAAACATGAACAGAATGGGCATGTGTTTAAAAAGTTTAGTCGTTGTATTGTTAAGCGGTTCAAATAAAAACACCATCCTGTATTTTGAAAGTATAAACATATTTGATGATGCAAGATACAAAACTGATCTCAAGAATGAATTAAAATATGGGAACCAGCTCATATGATAGTCAGTAAGGTCAATCTGAGTTATGTATTCAGGGTTGCCTTGATTTGGAACCACGAGAAGTTTTCTGTTTCCAAACGATGGTTTGGTTATCTTAGCTTTCTCTGATGGATCAGGGTCCTTGGACACCATTTTCACTGCTGCTAAAATGGATGAGGTTTATATATATAATATTATAAAATGCTGCATCCATTGTGGTAAGTGAGCTATCAAGTGGTTAATACCTTGTTCGGAATCATTTGCATTACAGCTATCAATTTTGTCATGAGTATTAATAACATATCGAAACATTTAAGTATCTCTAATGTTTGATTTGTTTTGAAAAACTAAACCCAGAATTTAACAGTGCAGAAGTGATTATAAGTACTTACCTTTAACACACACCATTGATTTTCTCCGTGATTCAATCACTCTCCAATGGTCCATACACGATCCGTCCTCTGGCTGTAATGCATTAAGTTAGTTCAGAAGTTAAACCACACTTAAATAAAGACATTATTTGGATGTACTGTTCATGCTGACCAGCATTTGAATCTTCATTGGAATAATATGTGTTTGGAATTTGCTTAACCCAAATTCAAATGAATATAAAGCCATACCTTGTTACCATTGCTACCATAGTCATGTCCAGTTTTGTTTGATATCAGTAATTTACATCTCAAGACGGAATCATTGTATATGATATCACTGCAACCTCCCATCATACTACACAGCTTATGACACAGTGTCCGTCCATATGGCTGTCTCATGTCATCAAACAGTGGTGCTTTATTTCCAAAAGAGCAAGTAATGTAGGCTGCCATCAAGATGGTGAGGTTAGGATGAAGCATCATCTCAATGAATTTCTAAACAGTACCAAACGTGTATCAGCAAAGCAGTACATATTCAATGTCAAATACTGAACATGTCAATAAGAATAATGGCATGAATAGAAGAAAATTAAAATAACATTGATATGCAATACGTATATGTTCTCTAAAAATATCAACATTTACCTGGTAAAACTCCTTTGACGTCTGTGTGAATATAGAGAAACGTTTTTCTTGATGTTAAAGTTTTTGACCAATCAATATGTTCCCACGATTTCAAATGAAGACACCTGTCAAGATAACGATGTTTTCTGTAGATTTATTAATATGCCAGCACAATATGATACATTTTCAAACGTTGAGATAGAATGACAGGCAATATCACAGGACAAAAACGGGTGGAATCAATTTTCCAGATGCCCAATTTGGGGAGGATCCTGAAAAATCTGCAAGGAATCTGCAAGCAGATTCTGTTCCTTTTCGTCCTGTGTATGTGTTCGCCTATTCATTCATTTGGAATTATAAATCTGATAAAATGAGTTAATGAGAGTGTAATTAATGTTAAAAATAAAACACATATCCAGTCCTCATGAATTTTTAAAATGACCAAAACTTATATAAACATTACATATATTGAAGAGGAATCCACCTTTACCTAATAATTCTCCAATCATGTATGTGTGCATCTACTAATAACAAAATAACTCACATATATACATCATTAGAGTATTCTGTTACGAAGTGGAATACACAGGATACGTAATCATTATGTTCATCAATTATAATATTTTACAAAGTTCAGGTAGTTGTTATGTTAGGTAGCAACAATATTTAAAAAACAATGTTGTTTTTGCAAATACAAAATGAACAAGTAATGGTCATCATCAATTAAAAATCAAGCAGAAATGGAAGGACAACCATACCATACGAAAGCTCGAGTTTTAATTAGCATTTAACATGAGATTATCAAAACACAACTGGTGACAAGGAATACATATGTCATGTACATTTGCCTGTGAATGACCAAATATTATTGTCGAGGTTTCAAATGACGCTCATTAACCATTGGTAAGTTAAAAGGGAAACATATTGGTCAGATACATTTATCAAGTATAATATGGCTATCACTGACATAACAAATGTTACAACAAATGTTAAAAATTACATTCAGTAAGAAAGCTGACGTTAAGTGCTGTTATCCAAGCATAATAACTCGACAAATTAGTTGAATCAACAGATTTTGTTAAATCCAAAACATGTTAACAGTTTGAAACAAACGATGGTAAACTATGGGAGTAGCTGATTTTACAACTTAATGCTTGGTTTACACTAAGCTCACGGTCCCCACGTTCGCCGCCTTTGTCTAAACCGTACTTAAACTTGTAATTATTCTTGATTTTTTCGTTCGGTTGTGATTAACGGTGTTACAAATTATCAGGATGACCGTGACAGAACAGGTGTTTCGCCGGTCTATCACATTCTTAAAAATAGTAGAAAAGAAAATTAAGAATTTAAAAATTAAAATATAGTAATTTAATTTGTTTAAAGGAATTACAAGTAAAATATTCTTAGTATAGACCTTCATATATATATATATATATACGTTCTTCCAGTGCTAATACACACTGTCGAGATTCGGTTCTGAAACGTGGCGAACGTAGCCTATTTGTTTGCAAAAATACTTTTTTCACTTCGCCTTACAGCAACTCCGTTAATCAAGTTCTATCACGTTTCCACTGACCATTCCCTCACGGACTGTTTGGTCCAAACGTTGCGACCATGGAGAACGTGATCATAGTGAAGCTTAGTTCGAAAGAGGACAGTCAAGTGCTCAAAGTCGAGAGACATATCTTCAACAATATTTATGGAACTGGCACATCCGAAGCAGTTATGGAAGATTGATAAAAAAACATTTGGAGGAGTTGATTTCAAGGGATTAGTAACAATTTTGTGGACGGGCCGATGGACAAGCCCCTTAAGATTTCACTCCCGGGATTAAAAATTAGATATATTTGCCTAAATTGTGTTTGGATTTGTGATAAAGATAGAAGTGATCCCTTATCAAGTAAACTTTTATAGTTTATGCCCAACTGTATAGTTTTAACATTTGAAGGCGATATTAAATATTAGCAAATTAACATCTATGACATGTAAGTTTTGATATTTCTACACTTGTGTTTTAAATGATTTGCCTTAATCAGAAGGATTTTCTCCAATTTTGAATATGAGTAAGGTCGCAAACAGAAACACGTTTTAAAGACAGGTAAGTGACATATAGGAGACAAACTTAAGAAGCGTTCATGATAAGTTACGCAATGGCTTAATGTTTCATTTAGACAAGCTAACATTTCGAAATTACATACAACGTTTCAAGGAAATCACTATTTTCAAAATTGGTTACAAGGCTTTAAAATTGTTTTGAATGAAAAAGCTGTGTACGAACAATTACATTTAAAAAACAGTTCTGATATGTTTTACCACATTTAAATTAGATTTTATTCACTTTACCAAAATGGGTCATTTCAATACAAGTAGCCTCTTCCTGGTATGACGGACGATTGTGGCTATGTATTACTATGGAACCTATGATCATTAGCTGAAATAAGGAAACAATGTAATGACTTGCATTCGAGTACAGGAAAGCATTGTATAAAAACTATTTGGCAGTAGAACGGTTTTCTACAGGAAATAAATTTGCAAAGCATCTGACAAGATTGAAACCTCTAACATTGTTGCTGTTGTTATCGCTCTTCAAGCAAAAGACATGGAACGTTTGTACACAACTAAAACACAAAAATTCACCTTCAGACATATTTTAAGTATACATATATTGACGACTTTTGTAAAACCATACTTTCGTAACCACATATCACAATAAAAATAAAAACATTCAAATTCAAATCGGTTCAAATCGGTCGTTACCAACCCAATCAATCCAAAAGTTGGTAATGCACCGACAACTTTACAAATTGCTTATAATACTTTGGGATTTTTCATCTCGGATGTTACCCTCATTTGCATAATATAAGTTTCAAAACGGATTTCAACTTCAATGGGAAAATTAAACAAGGGAGCTATAATCAGATCTTTTGGAAAGTGTGGTTTGTTTCATTTACCCCCACGTTGTGATTTAGTTTTATCACTTATTAATCGAGTGTAATCAGCGTAGTACGGGTAATTCAAATTAAAATATGAAATGTAAACCCAGCGTGTCTGTGCGTGATTTGTAAACTGGCATTTGATTGGTGTTATTTCCTGTCTCAGAAATCACTGTGAGTTGTCGCAAGGGTCAGTATGCATTTTCTAAAAGTGCATATATGTCCCGATGCGTGCGGAAGATGTCATACAGAGTGCTGTAAAAGTTACCGTGCTATGCTCTAATGCCAAAGGCCGGCATTTGACTCCAGCTGGAGACAATACAAACATTTGACCAAGCTCGCATTCTGTGTTGCGTCCCTAGGCAAGGCACCTCATCCTCATTGCACTCAGACCTCCCAGCTGTTTAAATGGGTACCTGGATATATGAAGTAGGAATCAGTGTGTGCAGCACTAAGTGGGGACACTCAAAATACAGTTCACCTCCAGTGAACAGCATTGAGTTGGATGTTTGATGCCATTTGTGTGGATTACCATTGATGATGAAAGCCTTGTATTTTAGATGTGTATGTTTGTGTGCAATATTGGTTAGTACATTATTTTGGTATATTTAATAAATGATTTGGTTCTTTATTGCTATTTAACTTTTTCAAGATCTAAACGGCTGTTGTAACATCATCAATGGTAATCCACACACATGGCATCTAACATCCAACTCAATGCTGTATGAAATTAGTTTGGGTTCTTTACTAAAAAATATTGGTTGTATGAAATTAGTTTCTTTTAGTAAAACAATATATGCTCTATTATCTGTAGTTTTGGACTAGAATGGACTTGAGATGAATCTTCCATTGAAGAGTAATCCCCCCTTGATACGCCAACATCAAATAACTTGACTTGTGATATCTTTTTCTCTCTAATACTTATTGAGCAATATATTTCTTCACTTTTCATAATGTTTTATTTTTCATGTATCCTAATTTGCAATTAGAACAAAAAACAATTTCATACAACCATAATCCCTTGTTATTTCCTAAGTAGTAAATAACAATCATTTGATTTGTTTTAAATTTGGTTATGGCATTTGTTTATGAAAACTGGACTTAAAATATTTAAGTCACGGGCAGTTTTAGGGCCAACTGTGACACAAGACGTGATTGGTTAATTCAAACTTCCCTCGCTTGCACACGAAAGGGAGTTTTATACATGTGAGTTCTTGAATTCAAGGTTCTATGTCATTCTGGGGAAATTAGTTTTACATTATATATGCTTGTTTATTTGTTTTCAAATCTACATAAATGTAAAGTCGCTCTTTCCATTTTCGTTGTCATTTTCACCATCAATGAAATGGTCCAAATAAGGATAAGAATAAATGCTTTTCTGACATTCTCAACATGATCTGGCAAAGTATTCCTGAGATATAATTTATATTTCATTATATATTTATCTATTATTATGAACAATTTATATTTGACAGTGATTCTGCCCAAATAGACATGTCGTTTGTTGATGGTAAAGTCTCACAAACTTCAGAGTTGCCTTATAGACTGGTACTGAAAGTGACCCAATTATTTTTATCGCTTGAAGAGATATGGTACAAAGAAATCGACCTCACGGATAGCAACATTTTCCGACAACAGTTTATTTTTGTGAATAAGTAAAACACATATGCATTGCGTTTTATCCACTTTTGGATACACAAAAGGAAAACTTTTAAATTAAACATAAATCCAATTCAACGGTCATTTGACGACAGTCATGTCCTTTGATGTTGACGTAACCTATATTCACGGTATATATGTTTGTTATTTCAATTACATACACATACCAAGATAGTGACGAGTTTCAATTGCTAATATCTCTTACCTCATGCATTCATATTTTGGTAGTGTAAAATTGCACAATATGTCAATAAAATCACACCGAATCAATTAAAAATCGGTCATTTAGAACATGACTTTTAAGTGATGAAGAACATTCGACTCCATTCTTTTATCAATATTAATGAAATCATTTGAAACAGTAATTGAATCATATTCTCATACTCTATTCCATTCCTATCCAAGTTGAAGGGAAGAAATCTGCATAGTCAGGAGAAAACTCTTTCCTATGATGCGAACCCTCCCGCGCCGGCCACCTGTAGTATAGAGTTTGCCCTCCCACCAGGTACCCAGCCCACCAGCTGAAGGACCCAACAGTAGAGATGATATGATCACACCTTAAGAGCACTCCAAAATCAACACTGAAGTGATTCCCTTCTATGTACACCACATCGTCACCCACCACGTTGTCCTTCACCCAATCCATAGAGTCGGAACACACGAGGAACATCACACGTGTGTACTTCTTTCTGAAGTAGTTGGTCGAGTTATGCATATACTGGATTGATGCAGCAGTTGCCCGGAAGAAGAAATTAATTCGGTCTCCTCGTCTGACATGAACTCCAACCAAGACAGTGCGTGTCCCCACATATCCTTTTCGTAGTTCATACTCCACAACAGCCCGCTCAACAATTATATCTGCAACGTCTTGTATTCGCTTCTTCAGTCTAAACTGTCTCTTAATGTCACGGTCAACATGCTCAAAGTACTTGTATGACTGGCGGAAATGACCAACGCAGGTACTTCTGTTTCTGGGTATGTTCATGATATTCTGGTCATATCCAGAAGCAAGTCTCTCAGTAATCCTCACAGTGTTCTTGAAGGTACACCTGTACTTGTGGATCATGTCCACCTCCAGATGAAGGTACTCGGATATGTAGTTGTCTGCTGGGAACACGAGCCTCAGGTTGAGTGCTGAGGCTATACCATAGGCCGAGGCGTATATGAACATCTGGTTTCCAAACCGACCTGAGGGGAAGCAACATATGACGTTCTGGTCTGAATACCTGAGTCTATCCCTTGTGGTGCATACGTTCTGGGGTGATGTATCCTTCTGGTATTCTGTGTCCTTTTTGAGTGTTGTATTATTCCTGGTTTGTGAACCATTAGCTGATGGTGTATCGATTGTGGGTGTGTCATCCGTGGGAGATGTGTCCTTTTTGAGTGTAACCTCCTGGACTGATGAATCATTTGGAAGCATATCCTTTGTGGATGATGTAGCCTTAATGGCTATTGCACCATTGTGTGTTGATGCATCACCCCCGGATGTTACGCCCTCTGTGTTTGTGTTGAAGAAACCAAGGTTCCATGTCATAAAGTAGAGAACACAAAGATAAAAGACAGTCAGCCTCACCCGATACCTTCTCACACATGCCCGTACTATGCGTCTCTTGTAGGTACATCCGATACGAAGCAAACACATTTGACTAGATGTATATCAAATGGTCATTAACCAAATAAGGAAGTGACAACAAAAACATACCATACAATGGAAATGTCATTGCAAATCCTGCATCTCTTATATCATGTACTTGTCTGTGTCATTCAACTTGTTTGTTCACAGAATAAGCCTATTTCACCACACCGTAATAAATATGTAACTGTTCACTGTAAGTTCTTCAATGTGACCTTTAAATATATGTTTTCAAATATTGCTAGACGCAGGTTAATAAAGCTGTTTACAATGAACTGGATATTCGCATTGATAGAATATTATTGTCTACAACAATCTTATTTAATCTTTATAACCCGAATATATAAATTCTCTGACTATTTGCATGGATATACAATCTGTCATTATTAATATATTCGCCAAACAAAAATTTCATATATTGATACACACGTAAATATTGGAATTACCTTGGTTCTCATAAAGGTGGTCGAATGCTTCTTAATCAATATTCAAATATTTGCAAAACATAAATGATTTATTGAATGAATAATTGAAGGTATTGGTAGTTTGGTTTCAGACTTTGATAACTTCTTTGAAATGTCTGTATACAGAATGTATGATTATGAGTGTGAAATATTTCCCAAGCAAGAGCGAGATATATTCCGATGGTAATGTACGAGCATCGCAACATAGTGTGACATAAGCACAAATATAGTATTATATTTATGACTGAAGGCATAAATGGAAGAACATATATTTTCAATGATAGGATAGCTACCACTTGACGAAAGGATGATTGACCATACACATCCAGATATAATTAAATTTCTGCATATGTTTTCAATTTGCATTGCTAATTCATTGATGGACAGGAAAATAAAAAGGACACCATTTTATCTAACATCAGGTACCTACATCAACACATTCTGATATTTCACTTTCATTTCTAACTTCACAATATCAAGGCTTCATATTTTGTGAATTGTATTACTGACCCATATGTGTTAAATAAATCCCATAACTTTGAACTTTTTTGAACAGGAGAAACATCTAAAAAAAATATCAAATAAAGCGTAAAGTTTACCCCCTCTAATATTAAGATATATTTGTATTACACTCAGTAAAACAATTGTAGTGTACATCCCTGTCTAATCATGCCAGTGGTTCACACGTGTTATCAATTCATCCATCGCCCCCTTCCAAGTACACCAATCTTTTTTTTAAATATTACTTCAAATATGAGCTTAAGATATATTAACTTCAAGTCAGTTGATAAATAATAAACTCTGCTATGTCGTTATTGAAGAGACTCCACATGCTATCTGGTGTGTTGGTCTCACAGTGTCCTCTTTTGGTGCTCGCATCAGTTTGTAGTAGAAGTAGTCGAATAGCTGACTTGTCAACACGATGTCTATATAATTCATTACCTCTGTGACTTGATAACATAGCTGGGGACTCAACTCCTCCATTCTTCACCACTGTCTGCATCTTAACAGGGTGCCAATCGTTCTGCCAGTGGGCCATGCATACACTTGTTGGTTTAGATGCCCATGACTTTGACTCAGAGGATAACGTTGTGCCCTTTCGATATCTCGGGGACTAGAGATGACATCCCTTTGCTTCTTTATCCTTTTTAAAAACTGACAATACCTTATTTTTTACTCTGCATAAGTTACTTTCTCACCAGTGTCTGCTGCACTATACACTACTTGGTTGTCATGCCAACTGCGTATCTAGCAACATGTCACTATCATTTTTCATTATTTGTTGGTACTTGAAGACCTCATCGGAATTCTGCAACTTTTACTGTCAAGCTTTCCAGAAAAAAATTACAACCGTTTCATTACTCACTTGACTTCTGACCCATACAACTCATCATCATAAGTTGTTTTCAGTTACCAATGATATAAAACGTGAGGGGTTTGTATGAGAGAATATCATGTTCTATACTATCCCAGGAACTATTATGGATACGAAGATTGTACACCAGAAATACTAAATTGAAACATCTTACTGACTTTTTCCTACCAATTACTCTTTTAAATCCTATGGAAATCGGATCAAAGTAGAACCTGTATTAGACCAAATATAAGAAATGTCTTGTGGAAAGATGTTTTCAATGAATGGGCGATATTGCTAAGTAAAGACACTTTCAATGATATCCCAACCGAACACATCTGGGATGCGGAAGGTTCATTCCTTACCATTTTTGAATTTCAACAAATATATAACCTGAAAACTAACTTCTTTGAATTTACAGGTTTGACACATTGTATAAGGAAATATATCCAAAACAACTCACTGATTATTGATTAGAAACATGATATGCCTTGTATTCCTGACAACGTGAAAGTATTATTTAAGGCTACCAAACCATGTAAGGAATTCTACAATAATTTAACCAAATCAGATTTAATAAGGAATCAAGTCCTTAGTGAAAAAAATGGGAAATTGAAATCTGATCTCATATAAATAAAGAGGAATGGAAGATATATAACTACATTCCATTTCGAAGCAATTTTAGTTGTAAACTTAGATGGTTTCAATAACGCATTGTCCATAGAATACTTATAACAAACAGAAGTGCTTTTATTTACAAATTACACAATTCTCAATTATGTACATTTTGTAAGTAGTTCAATTGAAACTATAAAGTATATTTTATTTGATTGTGTACATGTAAAACGTCTGCGGCATCTCTTATTTAAACGGATCAAAAATAAGACATTTTAACACATATTATGTTGGGATACAAGGAAAAGCGAAATGACGTTCTAAATTTGATCTTTATTGTTACCAAACATTACATATATACATTCAAATCTCAAAATAGAAAGCCGCACATAAACGGTCTCAAATCAGTCATTCAATACCCTATTGACGTCAGTAAGCAGTTGCTTTTCTCATTTTCTGCTACGTACTTAAGACCCGTGATATCACATAAGCAGACGGACAAGGGAAGCTGGGATATGAGCATTTGCTTGACTCAAATGGAATACAATTAATACTAAAGAAGGTATCAAACTTAATCCTTTAAAGATAACCTTTGGTTTAAAGACGAACTTGCTCTTGTTGTGTTGAATTCATACGGCACACCTGTAATAATATATTGAGAGAAGTTAAATGTTGATACTATTTTTTTTTATTAAAGTACCTTTGCATTCAATATGTGTCAAGTTCTTGTTCATACTGACATTAAACATTCAACAATGTATTTCATGGTTAAAAGAGAGTCCAGAATATCGTCCAAACATCTAATAAGTGAGAATTTTCATATACATTGATTGAATATTCACAAAGTAAAAAGAATAATGTGTCATTAGATAAATCAACAATATTCACAGCAAAAATGAGCTGGTTTCCAGAACACTGAAACTAACAGGATACCCAATGGAAACCTTTATTTCCAGTTGGTATCCAGACAGTTTTTCACAGTTTCCATGTGGTTTCCAGCAACACTGAAACTGAATTTTGCACCAGTATCCGGATGGTATCCAGTGCGAATAATTACCCACTCCTCCAAGTGGTATCCACTTGGTTTCCATGAATAACTTTCTTGTAGGTTTCAACTCAGTTTCCATGTGATAGTTTCCATTTGGTTTCCACTTGGTTTCCATATTTCTTAGTTTACACTTGGTTTCAACTTGGTTTCCATGTTCAGGTTTACTGTAGGTTTCAGTCTGGTTTCCATGTTTAGGTTTATTGTAGGTTTCAGTCTGGTTTCCATGTTACGGTTTACTGTAGGTTTCAGTGTGGTTTTAGTATAACGGTTTACTGTAGGTTTCAGTCTGGTTTCAGTGTAATGGTTTACTGTAGGTTTCAGTGTGGTTTCAGTGTGATTTCAGTGTAATGGTTTACTGTAGGTTTCAGTCTGGATTCCATGTTAAGGTTCACTGTAGGTTTCAGTGTAATGGTTTTACTATAGGTTTCAACCTGGTGTCCATAGTTGACATTTGCATGTTGTTCTAAACACGCATAACAAGCATGTTATGATTTAAATGAATACAGTGTTAACACCTACAGCATCAACTGCTATCTTCATCAAGAGCAATAATGCTTCTGAGAAAATAATTCTACTAATGACAAAAATAATTGTACTTTGTTATAAAGTTTATTACATAAAGTGCCAATAGCAAAGTCAATCTTGGAATGTTATTTTAACTAATTGCAAAAAAAGAAAAGACATTTTGCCGGTTGTGTACTAGTAATACAAAACAAGTGTGTTGCATTATTTAGTTTATTACGTAAGTGTCAATTGCAGAGCAAATACTTTACTAGGAGAAGACATCTGACAATCAAATCTAAGGAATGTATTCAAATGATATCAAGTACACAATACCATATAGTTATCTTATTCATGAAGATCCTAGATATACATTTACAAATTGCATTATTTAAAATTACTTCATAAATCATCCAGCAAAATGCCATAACTGGATGATGAGGTAAAATAACAGGCCATTGCTGCTGATGAAGAAAGACGATCACTGATCATTCTGTGGTTATATTCTCGATTTATACCATTACTATTCAATATATGTTAGGAACGGGTGGTTTTTTTTCCTCGGGTAAACAGCCCGGGGTTAATTACATCACTAATCCTCCGGGGTGATTTCACTCTTCAGCTTCAGCTTAAAAAATGTCTGTGTCCTCAATGGGAATGATATTTCGACCAAATGGTATGCTCATCTTCAAGTCTTTGACCGACCACATGGTTCCTTCGTGTTCTTCTAGGCTGTAAAAGTAAAACGAACATAAAAATGATATTAATGACCAACATAAATCGAAATTGGTATAACCTCAGTTTTACTTATTTGGAGTGATTTAGTAAGATACACAGTCATACATTCTGATTTGCCAGATATTATTATTTTGTATACTGCAATTATTACATTAGTTCTTAGGCTAAGTTTTGAAACACATGTACCTGTTATAGGCTACGGTGAGAGGTCATCTATCGCCTTCTTCAAGTTTCCCATATGCTGAAATGTTATAAAAGTATCAAATTAATAAAAGAAACATGAATATCAAAGGGGTATTTCATATTCTAACTAAATATAAAGATCATAATCTTTTATTTTATTTTATTTTTTTATTTTCCATATAAAGGTCATAATATGATATTCAAAAATATACATCAGTACAACAACTCTTGAATGTAATTTCTATGTATTCGTATGTTATAATGAATCAAGAAATAAGAGACTGTTTGTCTTGATACAATAAACATTGACATGGTTTCATAATAAATTTAAAAAATCCATTATGCTTTCATAACAAACATCACAACACAATCTGTCTAATATATCATGCGGCATAGTAAATATAAAGAAATGTTCTACATAATGATATTTGTATAATTTAGTAAAATGGTACATATTCTCATATATAATGTATTTGAAGTCTGTTAATTCTGAACGTCGTATGATATTAACATTCTAACATATTCCCTTGCCCCTATATTTGTTATCAATTTGGAAGATACGTGATGTTGTTTTAAATAATGAATTTGTTATAGATAAATAGTGTGAATTTTAATTTTAAAAATTTAGAAAAAAGTCCATTGTCCAAAATCAATGAGGTTGTCTATATAGAGTTATGACGTACGTGTATTACTTTTGATTTTTATTCTCATGGTTAACGTTTTAAAATAACTTTAGGTCTTCTTCAGTTTTGCAAGTTTTGATTTATTTTGTTCTGTAAGAATGAAAACGTTTCATACAGGGTGTGCCCTGACTGCTTTCAGAAACACAATTACTTTATTTTCAATGTTACAATATTTCGAAGGTATTTGATCAACTTTATTTAATTTGTTATTCAATCATTAGCATATTGGACACACACAATATGAAAAACATGAACTGTAAGTATTACATGACATACTCACTGTACCTGCATTCAGTTGTAGAAATGTCATGTTGTTTTGCCCTCCCTGAATGACAACAGTTGCTGCCACTGAAGTTCACGTACACCCGGCAGATAAGATTCTAGCTGTTTCTTCAATCAGTCACGGCTTATACTGGCAATTTAATCGCGCCAAAATGTGGATGATGAACAAAGCTCTTTGTCTGAGAGAGCACATGGTCTGGCTGTTACATAACACCATATGGTGGACAGCGAGCGTCCGGCGATACGGCCGGCCCATACATTTGACCTACATCTAATTAATAAATTAAGGCTCACTAAATCTTAGGGTTTGTAATTGATATAATTGTTTAGATGTTAAATAGTAAGTCCAACATTACACACGCAATACAATGAATAATACAATAAAAACATATCATGGTTGATATAAGTTATGGCATTGTCGAAATGAAAAGGAATACGGTACATATCATATCATAGCAATCAAGGGTTTCAGTTATTTAGTTGTTTATATAAATATAACATTTGCAAGACTTTATCTTTCTTAAAAGTACAGTTAACCATTCTTTGTTAAAGCTTCATCTGAAAAATTGATTTGAACATTTTTATCATAATAATTGATATTGAATTACTTTGCTTTGAATACATGTGCAATTTGAAATATTGGATAACTAATTTGGTTTCTATGGGTCTTTTGATTTGAACAAATTGTTAACAAATGAATACACGGGTTATTAATTAGTTTATTATATGTTTCCATTACACTACATTACACTACATCGTAACACTTGATAGTTTCATGTTGGTTTCCAATTAATGGAATCAGTAATTGTAAATTTCAGGTAATGAAACCAACATTAAACTATACATGATAGTTTCATGTTGGTTTCCATTTTCGGGAAACAATAATTGTAATTTACACTAATGGAAACCAACATGAAACTTCACATTATAGTTCGAAACCAGGTTGCCAAGTTTCAGTGATAGGATAGCAAGTGGATACCCCTATTACCAAGTTAACAGTTGGTTTCCCGATTTCAGGATACTCAGTCATGTTTGCTGTGGTAGTTTCATGTTGGTTTCCATTTAATGGAATCTTTCAATGCAGATTTCCAGGAATGGAAACCAACATGAAACTTCAATTGATAGTTTCATGTCGGTTTCCATTTTCTGGAAACAATGATTGCAATTTACAGGAATGGAAACTAACATGAAACTTCAGATTATGGTTTCATGTTGATTTCCATTTCATGGAAACATTGACTGCAATTTCCAGGAATGGAAACCAACATGAAACACATAACCATGGTTTCCAGTTGGTTTCCATCACGGAAATACTTAATGTTATAGAATCCAAAATGGATTCTAGTTGGAAACCAGGTTACCTAGTTTCAGCAGATGGATACCAAGTGGATACTCCTATTACCCAGTTTCCAGTTGGTTTCCAGATTGCAGGATACTCAGTCATTTTTGCTGTGATTCTGTTATATCGTATCAAACTGATCATTATTTAAAGAATTTGGGGTAGACACATTGTCCAATTTAAAGTCATCAAATTAGTAAATGTTGCGTCTGGATTTGATTTATCTCTGCCGAGAGGTCATAACATTGTGACGTCACCATGTTTATGATGTCAGAGCATTGTGATATCATTACTCGGTCATGTAAAAGCATTTTGATGTCATTTAGTTGACGGTGACAGGGCATGTTGCAAAATCTACTGCCAAAATGATTTATCCTTGGATATCTCACTTGATCTCACACAAGTGATATCTCCTGTGGAACACAGTTTTGGATGATAACTCTTGCTTGTCACCATTTACTTTACTAAGGTAGACCGTAGTAAGAAACGTTATGAAACAATAAAACGTTATCTTCCATTATATTTGTCTTATCCTTCGCTTGCACAGGTATCATTATTTGGTACCGAACAGTCTGTATGACAAATCAATGAAGTTGATAAAAACAAATACTAACGGCTTGACAGCGTTAACAAGTGGAATAATAGGGTGATATAAGTTACCTTCCTATGTCGTATACATGTGTTACAGGAGAAGGTCTATAAACAAAATGTTGGTGTTAATTTAACAGAATATTGGAAAAGTGAATTTTATTTGAAGCAATAGTGAAACTAACAGACTTTGACCAACAAACCATATGCTGCTTCCCTGTCTGATATATCTTAACGATGAGATCTATTTCCTCCAAGCTTCTGTAACAGGAATCCAGACAATTTTATTAGATAACTAGCATGTTAAGATATCTTAAGGTCAAAGCTTCAAACATCAAAAGGGAGAAATTGAAAGAGCAATAACCTCCAACGACAGCCCGAGACGCCCAGGTCCAGTACCAGGATTAGGACTTAGGCAATTGAAACATTAGTTTAAATACAACTATCTTGTTTTGAAATTTATGGTCATCACCTGTGTGCTTGTAAAACCTCTTACTGTTAAGTAAATCATCATTTGCATAGATATGCATGCAGACAATTTTAACTTCTACAGTGTGGATGGACGGGTTTCTGAATATACGCGGTCTAGTTAAAAGAGGTCTCACTGTACATTGATATCTGTGATAGAGTGTTCAGTACCAAACTTGGGTGAGACAAGTTTAAGAACATTTGCAACCAACAATGAAGAAGAAAATACCAATCACATCATGAGTCAAAAACTGGAATGCTCATCTAAATTCCTCTCACGAAATGTTTACCATCAGTTCTTAGCCATCCCAGACAAAATGGAGCTGAGACCTATTCAACCTGATTGAAACAGACATAGAGACTGTTTTATTTGAAGACCTGCACATGTTAGGATCCAACACAAAGACATGTTGGCATATTAAACAGAGATCAAAGAACCTAAACAATCAGTAAAGAAGATGGATTAAAAGATGTGTTATACGACGTCTTAAAATCCTTAGAAGTCCAGGATCATAACAAGAACTGTGGCTTGGGATAGAACAAAACAAAACAAAACTAATAACAAATTACGTGACTTTGTGTAATGTTTATGTGTTTTTAGTTTTGTTTTATCCTTCTATACTCTAAACAGAAATACTAATGGAATTTTACATAACGTGCACTAAACTGTAAGTGCAACGTTTCGTAATAATAACTGGATAAATACATAATATTGAACTGATTTCAACAATTATTATAGCTGTGAACCTTTTGATAAAATGTTATCAAGTATTGATTACAGCTATGTATTTAAAGAGCCATCAATGATGTTGATGAACATATAGGAAAATTGCCAAAAATCTATCTCAATGGAATTTATACACTTAATTTTTCAAAAACAATTTCGAACCAAAATAAGCCGAGAACTTAGCACTAATTAGTAAAGGTGTTGTCCAATCTAAATATAGATCCAGTCTATTATTTTCAACCGCAAAGCATCATGGTTTAAGTCACACACTGCATACAAATACGTGAAAGAATAACAAAGTTTATGATCAATGAAAGAAATTGAAATATATAATTTTTGGCGGCTGTTTATTTACCATTTCATTTAATTTTGTATTTGCTACAGAAATTGTAATATTGTTTTACCCAACTAGGTATTTTGCTTGAATTTTATAATTAATGACAGTAAAACTTTGTCATAATTTACTGGTCTTATCTCAATAAAAAGTACATTAAACAGGCATTCTAAGATGCCTAGCGGCTAGAACAATCGAAATAAAAGTACTTTATCAGACGACAAAGGTATAGTTTTTGTGATGATGTAACAATTGAATGACGTTTCCACTCCCCTCGTAGGCACGTGTGCCCATGGTAACCCAACGAAAGACGGCAGTTGAAAAGACTGTGTTTTTCTGCAAATGATAATGTCCTAAAACAACAGTAGCGTCGTTATAACAATTATTGAAGGAATGTGTTCTTTTGTATCCGAATTAGTCTTAAATTTTAAGCTACATTTGTACTTGAACCAAAACGACGAAATCCGCATTAGGCAACCCCAGGAACCACTATGACGTCACACCAGAACAATGACGTCATAGTCGCTGTTGTCGCACGGCTCGTCAGTTGACCCTGATCATTAATTATTAATATTAAGGAAGTAAACTCTATTTTTCTTGCAAAATTACTCAAAGCAGAATGTTGTGTTATGGGTTATCTTAGCAAAGTAATAAAGTTCGCTGTACCCCAATGTGTTTTGTAATAAAGTATAGTTTTGCCCTGAACTATTATAACGTCAAAGTACTCGGACTACCGTTCTCGTACTTTAACTATAATAGTTCAGGGCAAAACTATACTTGATTACAAAACACATTGGGGTACAGGGAACTTTATTTCTAAATAATGGGTATATTCTCAGGACTTTTAGAAACAGTGTTTATAAAGCACTCGTCACATTCAGTAATGTGTGACAAGGGTAACTTTAAAGAGAAACACTTGCAGCACATGGGTTGTTATGGCGACTTGCGCTAGAGTAGTAATTTTACGAAATAAATGGGATTCTGTTTACATGACGTCAGATACCCTTAGAGAGCGCTACTTAGAGGTGTTCTTATCTTTGAAACCAGATTTCATTACATTGTGTGATATTAAAATTATTTATCACACGTCATGTTGTAGATTAAAGATTTCTCTGGCGATTGACGTTATAAGTATATTTTCCCAAAATATTTTTTTTATTTGAAACACTAACATTTATTTTCGTCTTTCGTTTTTACGTCTTATTCCTCTATTATACGATGAATTGTTAGAAAATATAGTAGGGGAATGTCATTGAGATCCATCTCTGATATAACTAGATTGTATAACATGTCACCTTATATATCCATAGCAAACATATCGACCTGGGGAGATATTAGATATCCTTCCCAAAATAACATCAACGTATCCAAACATTTATACAGACATGTTTCTTAAGTATGACAAAAGGAGACGACGAGAGATATATTTTGGAAACATTAACGTGTCTTTCACCATGTGTGAAAAATGAAAGCCAAGTGCGAGGATATCTATGATACAAATGACTAAATTAGCCACTAGGCATTTTACAATCCTATGCTCTTAGGGCTTCACAATAATGAAAATAACGAAATTGAATGCTAGCAAAGGAAGTAAAACAGAAAACTATTTTTTGAAAAAGTCTGAAGCCATGCCATAATAACAGTAATGTGCAACTTACATTCTTATGGTGACGTTATTTCTATTGACGTCCATGTTAATATAGTCTAGGATACATGCTTTTCATGAAACAGGTTTTGGTTGTAAAATCTGTATGCTTGATTTGCAATAATCTTAGCTTTTTCTGTTGATCATTTACTTGGTTCACTTACTTGTGTACATTAAATATATTAAACATATCCCCATGGATCGTCATGTTAACTGCTGGGCTGCTTGTGGTATACTGCCGAAACAATGTCCAACAACACAATGCTTGAAAAGAAACGAAAGGTTTGTCCATGAAATAATTCGCACACTGGTCACAGGTCTTAAAAAGGAATTACACCAAGTTACTGACACGTCGCTACAGTTAACGCTCAATCAATCAATATCAATATAGTCATTTCTAGAGCGCTAATATCCAGTTCTGGAGAGGACTGCTCAAAAGCGCTATTGACAGTAGGCTATCTCATAGAGGTGGGTTTTCAGTTGAGACTTGAAAGTCAGGTTATCCTCTGCTGATCTTAGGAAGCCAGGAAGCTTGTTCCACGGAGATGGGCCAACACATCGAACAATCCTATCTCCAAAAGTTGTTTTACGACCAGGAACTATCTCACAGATGTGTTGCTGAGATGACCGCAGTTGGAGTGATTGCTGATATACCTGTACAAGCTCGGTCAAATACGTTGGTGCATCTTGGTGCAAGCTCCTGAACATCAGCACAAGGATCTTGTATTGAATCCGTTGACGAATTGGCAGCTAATGTAGGCCCGTTAGGACTGGTGAAATGTGCTCCGATTTCTGTGTGCGTGTGACAACTCTTGCGGCTGCGTTCTGGACTTTCTGCAGTTTGTTGAGAAGGTATTCAGGGATGCCTTGAAGCAGTGAATTGCAATAGTCCATGCGTGATGTGACAAAAGCATGCTTGAGCGTGGCTGCACTGGACTTGTTGATGTATTTCCTGATGAGGCCGATTTTGCGGATTTGGAAATAACTGCTTCTGAAGATGTTACTCACATGTGATTCAAGGCTCATGGTAGAGTCAAACACAACGCCAAGGTTTCTTGCTGTAGTGCATGGCTCGGTAAGACATCCTTCAATTTCAATTTGCATGGCAGGTAGATGTTTTCTCTATGATCTAGAGCACAGCACAAGCATTTCAGTTTTGTCCTGATTAAGTTTCAAGAGGTTGTTCGTCATCCACCGCTGAATGTCTGCCATGCAGCATTCAATGGATCTACGGGCAGATTCCCACGACGAGGATTGCAGAGGCTTGAACCCAAGGTAGAGCTGAGTATCATCAGCGTACAGGTGAAAACGAAGTTGATGAGAACGAGCTATGTCCCCCAAAACTGAAGTGTATATCACAAAGAGTATAGGCCCAAGAACTGATCCTTGTGCTACACCAAACTGGAGTGGGTGACGTTTAGAGACATTGCCCTCAATAAACACAGACTGATGTCGGTTAGACAGGTAGGATCTAAGCCAGTTTAGTGCAAGCCCTTTCACACCCAAGCTGTATGCAACCTCTCTGTTGCGTGTAATTGTGTCAAACTACATTTTGGTCAATGTGATAAAAATAATGAGATTTTTATTCAGTCACATATAGAGTAAAACAATGCAATTTTAGTAACATTCACACGATTTGAAGCTAGCTTAGACATGAATACCGGTAATGAGAAAATCATGATTTTGAGTGAACTGCAATGTGTAACGAAAATACAGAAACATAGAACAGGATACCTCTATTATCTGTGTAGTAAGTCGAATTCATGATACCGGACAAGTGAATATTTAAACAAGTGAACCTAAATATGCACTAAAATCATACTTTGAAAACAGCTGCCTTAATACATTTTTGTCAAATTTGAATTTTCAGTAGAAACTGCTCCATGACCAACCTCTCCTGCCTAAGTTGGACAGACCCTCACATGGTCATTTCAAAGAAACAATTTCACCAAATAAGGAAACTGTTAGTATATGATAATGAAAGTACAGACAGATAGCTATATGTTACATCATAGTAACGCAATTAGCAATTAAACTCCGACAAATCTGAGATTACCTTAAGTATTTGTAATCTGTCAAACTCATTCAAAAGGGATCCATTAGAAACTTGTAGCTCCTTGCAAAGTTAATGAATAACAAGTGTGTTTGATGTATTGTACAGCAATCACTATTCTTAGCAGTAAAGATAAAGGTATTATCATGAATGTTGTTAACTTTCTTAAATATGTATGTAAAACTAGAGCTGCATTTGTACATTCATAAACCTGTTATCTTGTATGTGCGCTTGTTTCAAATTTGTAATGTAATTGTATTTTGAACCTTTGGCCTTTCTACTGAATAAAATGTCTGTCTGTCTGTCTGTCTGTCTGAATAACAAGTAAAATATAAAGTAATACAGAATGTGATAGCAAAACTATTTAACATGATGAGACTGTCCATTCATTACACACTGGAGTCCCACAGAAACTGTACCATGACAAGTTGGCAATTGAAAAGATCGATTTGAAACAACCATAATTGGTATGAGCCGAGCCCAATCGAACTGATTCCATTCTTCTTTATCAAAATTATAAATTTATCTTCTGAGGAGAAAGGTTTTTGTGATTTTCCTTTATTTGCTCATTACGAAACTGTCAGAAAGGATCTGTTTCTACCTTTGACACTAACTTCTTATTTATCTTGGTGAATGTTTTATAGTTCATGACATTGATATCAGCCTCTGAAACTATCAAAGCATAAGTATGATAATTTCCAAAATGTACGTTGCACAACTGACTACCTTGCCAATCTTCCGATTCGTTTTCAGTTAGCAAGGGTTGTTTTAGTTCACTACAACCAGGCCTCGCTAGTTTCCCTGATTCAACCTAGCCTTCTTTCTACAGGCACCTTTTTGATACATAAGTCATACTTTCGTTTTTGGATGTTCTCGATGATTCCGCTCTGACTTGTAAAGACTTGTACGATCCTGCTGTTTACTAATCCGGGTTGTGTTGACAGTCCGGGTTACGTAACCAACATTTTTTCGTTGTGTCCTGGGGTCGTAACCGGGTACTTCCAAAACAATAAAGTCCAGATGATTGTCTAGATTGTTTTATTTCAATACCAGTTCACAGACACGGGTCGACAGTTTCCCAAATTCTATACATCAGTGAATACTGTCGCCAAAAAACCTCCTGATCCTCAATTGTCAAACAGTGGTGTGTTCCCTGGCAAACAAACAGTACCCCCCCCCCCCCCCCCCCCCCCCCCCCCCAAAGTTTTAAAGACCCCACCGATCATCCATCACTCTGATTAATTTATTATTATCTTCTAGTGATCCTGACAGGGGGATAATTTCGTGCTTGTTTTGCTCTGTTTACAGTTTATCTAGCTGGGTTGTGATCATGTACTTAATTTTGGCATGGTCAGTCCGTTCTCATTCATGTCACCATCTCCAGTATATACTACAAGCACCCATAGGCAGTCTCACCAGTAATTTTGTCTTAAGGGGATACTCTTACTAAGCCTTATATTTCGCTTGTTCATTATCCTACTATTTATTATATTATTATTAACCCAATGTGCATTACTTAGTCAGGGAGCACATACACCAAAAACTGTTTAAATAAATACATTCGTCTTCACCAATTAAATTATTCCTTATTGTGATTCTCTTGTTTTTTTTTATTATTATTCCACCGATTTTGTTAGCAACGTTCAGCCAAAAAGGCTAACGCAAATGCAACCAAATTTTACATTCTGATAGCCTTTACTATGAAGTCGCGAAAATAAGCTTTGGAGTCCCAGCCATTAAAGATCCAGTTCGAATCTAAATTTTGATGTTTTAACATGGGAAATTGTTTCAAAATGTACCTACAGACTTTTTCTAAGATACGCTTTAGAAAGACGAGAAAAAAGTAAATAACAGCGAATTCGTATGTCACGTGGTTTAGCCACCATTGTGATTTTAGACACATTTACAATTTTCCGACCCCACACACCTTCGACAATCTTCTCCTCTGTCTGAAGGTACTTGCAGCTAAGAGCTCAAAGTTGAATTTGTGCAGCAGAAGCAGTAGTAATTAAACGTTACTTAAATGCATTAGCGAACTCCTAATACCTTTTTCACAGTGATCATTCAAAGTAATGGAGTTTTCGAAAAAAGAAAATTTTAAGGAGAACTAACTCAAAGGGCTAACCCCCGAATTTCAAGATTTTTCAGGAGAGTAAGGCAGGACTATGGCCTTTATGAATCAACATTAAAATCGAAGCTGAACAGTTATTTCTGGTTGTGAGAACATGTACAACAATAAAGACAGTGATAGCCCTCAGTATGAAGTCATCGGCCGAATAATTTAAGGTCCAGTTCGAATCTAAATCTTCATTTTTAACATGGGGAATAACTTCAAAATGTAGATAGAGAATTTAATATTTTTTTTAATATATGTAATAACCAGGCAAGAAATAAAGTAAATCATGGCGAGTTCATAGATCACGTGGTTTTGGTGCCATATTGATTTTCTTTACAATTTAGGTATCAATAATCATACAGATGTGTTAGAACCTTGCATCTTGTTTTGAAAGATGCGCAATATCATTGGAAACCGGTATTATTTGATTATATTTCAATTAATTGAATCATTTATGCGCTGAATCCATTCATCGTCGCTTGCGATTATATCTACTCTTGTAATTACTTTTACATTTGAAAAAGGACAAGTCGAACGTAAAGATAAAATCATTTATTGATATGAGGGGAGTTCGTGTTAACTGCTTTCAAGAGTAGTTCACTTACATTCACTAACAGTTCTCTACTGCAGACACGATTACAAAAATGCAGAGCCCGAGGCGGGAGTTAAACTCTGGATCTCATGATCCAAAGTCAGATGCAATAACCGCTGCATTGTTTCGTCCCTTATTTTACGAGTACAACAATATGATGTAACTACAAATCACATACAAAATACTAACGTATGTACAGTTTGTAGTAAATTCCATTAAAACATTAAGATAAAATGTAAATAGCACTAATACAGGTAAATACAACCATGTCGAGTTGTACCCTGTGGTTATCACAAATGTGATCAGCATCCATTGCCACAAATGTATATCACTAGAGCCTAAGCAATATGTTTATAGCATAATAATAAGCAATGACGATACGTGTTTACCAAATGAGTGGAAATAGTTGATATCAGAAGACAGAAGGGTGAGATTATATTTACGTCCTCAACAGTGTAATCAGTGAGGCCAGAGTATTGTTATGCCATTAACATAGTGAGACCATAGCATTGTTACGTCATAAACTTTGAGACGTCATAGCATTATCTCCATTATAATGTCAGGTTAGGTCTTTGAATTAATTCCAATCAACTGTAATTATTGTTTATTTTACAATATCAATATTATATCAATTGACCTCCCTCGTTTTTATCATTGTATTTATTTACATATTTAATAAAGCCTACAGGCCATTGTTTATCCACCACTCAAGTATTTACTCCCCTCATGTTTGTATTGCAAATCCTCATTGTTTACATTCTCAAGCTTTACCCCCCTCATGGTTGTATTACAAATTCCCATTTAATACCATCCTTATGCATGTTTATCTCCGTGATTGAGTTTCCCCACCATTGTTTTGTTTGCTGTATATTATTTTGTTATTTCCTTACATTCCACATTCAAGAAGTGACCATATACTCCGAAACGTCGTGTATTTTCACATAAAAAAGGTTGTTATCCAGAAAAACGTCCTGTTCTTATCTGTTATCAAGTCCTGAGCAATACATATCACTCGACTTTAAACAGCCTTCTGCAGCATAAGGTTAAGAAGCGGTAGTTTCACGTTTGTGATTACCAAAAGTACAAACTTGCTTTGTGATCGCCATTTATGTTCTGAGAAAGCAATATTGACATGGTGCGACAAGCAACATTTTAAAATAAAAACAATTCAAGGAAAATAACTTTCTTATATTTCAGATTAATGATTGTCAAATTGTTTGTGTGCAGATCAACAACATGGACCTCCTTGCCAGTATGATAAGACAGGTACAGTTTGTTATCAAATACTAAACCACTATTTACAATCATGTGTGTCTTAACTACTGCTGAGTCTTTCAAGTTAACCATGTCAAGGGTAACAACCTTGAAAGCATGGTTGAAGTACAACAAGTGCGTGATGGCATCGTAGAATAAGAACGTCGCCCATGCCTTCTCTCTCAACGTCTTTAAAAATCTTCCTTCATAACTGAGTGACATGATCTTTTTCTTCAGTATACAAAACACGTATATTTCTTGTTTGTCTTCATTGACAGCTGCTGTATAAATAAGATATTGTAATTTTCTGAAAACCTTTTTACCGGATCCATTTGCTGAGAAACGGCCTAACTTACGAGTAGTCGATGAAACATAGAACACCAACTCTCTACTGTCATCATTAAACATATACTTAACGCAAATGTGTTTAAATAGTTGAACTGTTGTATTTAGTAGCATTTCAAATAAATACACCCTCGAGTATTTTGAAAATATAAACCTCTTTGATGATGCAAAATATAAAACGAATCTCACGGATGAATCAAAGTAGGGGAAACAGCTCATATGATAGTCAGTAAGGTCGATCTGAGTTATGTATGTATCGTTGCTTACATATGGAACAAGAAGAAGTTTTCTGTTACCAAACGATGGTTGAGTTATCTTAGGCTTCTTTGTTCGATCCTTGGACACCATCTTCACTGCTGCTAAAATGGATGAGGTTTGAATACATCAGTGTTGTGTAGTAACATTGAATAAACACACCTAATGTGTAAAAATCAGTTCCAACCATGATACTTATTTGTCTATTTGGTGTGATACAGTTAATCAAAACGTTGCTTCCATTGTGCTGAAGTGAGCTAACCAGTTGCTAATGCTTTGTTCAGGATCATTTGCATCAATTGTGTCAGTAAAAATAATAGCATATCAAATAAATATTTATGTATCATAAAAGTAAAATTGCTTTTGTAAAACTTATTCGCCATTTTTACATTTTTACATTTTTTATCACTTACCTTTAACACACACCATTGTTTTTCTCCGTGATTCAATCAGTCTCCAGTGGTTCCTGCACGATCCGTCTCCTCGCTGTAATGTATTTAATTAGTGCAGAATTTTAAACCGCAGCTTTAGTTTAAGAACTCATGAATACAGTCATTCAGGTTAACGCATTATTAGCAGCTTCCACTTAGTCAGAGCTGCTATCAGTTTTTGCGCAGTTTCTGTCGCCGGCGCGTTTTGTATTGGCTAACACATTTTTCCTAGAAGGTTTTGAGAACCCATAGACATAACTTCTTACTTATGCCCCTGGGAAATGTTTTTGACATGATCACATTCAAGGTCAAAGGTCAAGGTCACGAGTTCTGAAATTCCTAAAATAATCTTTTTAAACAGGATAACTTGAAAAAATATTTGTGCTATGAGGCTCTTCTTTGGTGTATATCAACTATAGAGAAAGGCCAAGATTTGAAAAGGTTTTCGGTAACGTCCGCCAAAGGTCTTAATTCAACTACTAACACTTTGAATCATTACATGATTGTTATATACAATGAATAGTGATCATTGATTGTGTGACCTTGAATATCAAAGGTCATGGTCACAAGATAGGGTCAAGGTCACCAGTTCTGAAATCACTAAATAACTGTTTTCCAAGAAGGTATCAACACCTCATATGCATAGTTTCTTTCTTATACACCTGGTGAATGACTTTGACATGTTCACATTCAAGGTCAAAGGTCAAGGTCATGAGTTCTGAAATAACTTCAACAATCCTTGTAAACATGGTAACTTCAAACTTTGTTTGTGCTATCATGCTCTTATTGGGTACATATGAACTATGGAGAATTTTTAACTATGAACACTTTGAGTCATTGCATGATTGTTATACACGATGAAAAGTGATCATTGATGGTGTGACCTTGAAGGTCAAAGGTCAAGGTCATGATATATTTGTTAAGGCCACGTTAATCCTTTAATCAAATTTTGAAATAAGAAATAGGTTTTAAGAACAAACTTGTGAAAAGTGACCCCAGTAATAACACGAATAATGAAAAAGTTTTTGTCAAAAAGAATTCCAATTTTATGGATGCTGACGAGAAGGCGGAACTGGGAAAGTCGAGACCCTAAGTTTCGAAGCTGCTCTGCTTTTGCGGTGTCCCGCAAATGCTCATCTAGTTTGGATAAACTGTTCATCCTGACAAGTATTTAATTCTTCATTGGAACAATGTAAGTTTGGAATTAACTTTACACAAATTAAAAGTAAAATCTAAGCCATACCTTGTTAGATTTGCTATCATAATCATTTCCAGGTTTGTTTGATATCTGTAATTTACATCTAAAGGCGGAATCGTCGTATATGGTATCACTGCAACCTCCCATCATACTACACAGCTTACAACACAGTGCTCGTCCATATGGCTGTCTCATGTCATCAATAAGTGGTGTAGTATTTCCAAAAGAGCAAGTAATGTAGGTTGTCACCAAGATGTCGAGGTAGAGATGAAGCATCATCATCATGAATTTCTAAACAGTACCAAACTTATATTTAGCAAAGCAGTATATATATATATATATATATATATATATATATATATATATATATATATATATATATATATATATATATATATAACGTGTATATTTAGTAGACGATAGTTATTCCTGTCAAATACTAAACGCTTCAATAAGAATGGTTGTAAGAATGGAGGAAAATTAAAATAACCTTGATATGCAATATTATATTATATTATATTGTATATGTATTTTCTCCAAAAGTATCCAACTTGACCTGGTCAAAGTTCCTTGACGTCTGTGTGAATATAGGAAAGCCTTCGTGTGTTTGACCAATCAATATTTCCCCATCCATTCAAATGTTGACACCTGTCAAGATAGTGGTGCCTTCCAAAGAGTTATTAGGATGCCAGCATACATTATTTATGATACATTTCCAAGATTGAGATATAATGACAAACGATTTTGTGTTTATATATGTGTTTGTTTGTTTGAAATTTTAAATCTTGCTCAAGTTTAAAGAGTGTTTTCAATGAATACAATTACACGTTTGTCATAAACGTTACTAAATTGTTAAGAACTTTACCTCTGACAAAAACATCATCTTCATGAATTTCTCAAAATAAAAAATGAAATGTATGGCTGTACATGTTAAATTCATCTTAAATTGTAAATGATTATATCTGACACAAAGTCATAAAATATATAAGTTGAACAAAATGTTTTAATTAAAACAAAAATATTTGCTACAAGAATCATCATAGTGAATAAGCCTTTGGGAACTTATATTGCTATACGTTAGGTATGGTTTATTATCTCCTTAGCAAAACCAACTAAGCATTAGTGAGTATTTGTAGGTTTGTTATTACCCCGCCACAACGAAGTTGTCGGAGGATATAGAAATGACATCCGTCCGTCCATCCGTCCGTGTTTCGTTTCAGGACCAGAATTAAAAAACTGTAAGGCCTAGCTCAATGAAAGTTTGCATGTGGAACGGTCATCGTGTGTAGATGTGCCTTTTGGGGTTTTCGACCTTTTAGGAATTGTATATGCAACATTTCCATGGAAACATTCTTTAAATAATTTTTGATGTCTCTTATTTTACACAGTCATGTAGCACGACTATGATAATATGCTTAAGTGAACTTGTAATCAAGAAATAAGTATAAGGCCTAAACATTAAACATTAAAGATGATAGCCTAGCGTTATTTGACATTTAAAAATATTTTTCAGCCGATTGTCTTAAATTGTGTCAACTCCTGGTAAACTCATGTAAACTATAGATAACTTGCACTATGAAAGCTTTAACTTATTTCAATATAATATTCAATAATTTACAGACTCGTACCAGTTATAGAAGTTCTGAATTTGATCAACGTAAAACCTTTCAGCTTTTTTCTGAGGACAAATTAATTTAAGTCGTCCGAGTTACCTACATGTGTACATTAAATTAAAACATTTACCATATCGATCGCCATGTTAAATGTTTTCGAAACTATGTAGGTCTATATATTTTATATATATATGCTGATCAAATCACCGTCATTTCCTAGATAAACAATTGGGAATTAAATATTATGCAGCTGTTACCAAGATGATTCCTCACAAACTTGATAAATGTGCACAGGATCAGAATTTTTTAAAGAAAATTTACTTATCCTTGACTAAATTAAGATGCAAGTTTATGGAAATACCGTCACCTTACGAATATTCAAGTATCGCCGTTTTCCCGTTAGATCCAATGCAGTCCTGCAGCCAAGCCCCGATTTTCACCCTAGGTTGGAAAATGTGTCCATTGAATTTATTTTACAGAAATTGAATCTTGTGGGTATATACTATAGGAAACTGAATGATGACACGTTGTCATCATTGAGCATTTTAAATAATTAATGTTTTAATTAGTAATTAGTACATGTATATACCCATAGGGTTCACCATGAACACATATTTATAAGGACGCACTTTCCCCGTCACAAGGGCTGGCTGCCGTGACAGTGAACGAAAACTTGTAATCTAACATCTTATTATTAAGGATTCAGCCCTTTGGGGCAGAATCCTTATTGTTATTGGCGTGTTTTTTATAATTATTATTTGCACCGATTTTGTGAGTGGCAATAGGCAAGAAGGATTGCAGCTAGTACAACCAAACTTTACATGCTGATAGCACTTACTATGAAGTTGATCCTCCCAGCATTTGGGCCCAATCAGTTCACCCATTAAAGGTCCAGTTCGAATCCATATTTCGATTTTTAACATGGGATTTTTTTAATGCACCTAGAGACTTGAAACTTTTCCCGAAATGACCTTGCGAGCAATAAAGTAAGTCATGGCAAAGTCGTCAGTCACACGCTTTAGCCGCCATCTTGGATGTTTTAACTTTTTCAAATTTTCTAACCCCATGTACCTTTGCGGAAACACCACTCCGAAGATATTTGCATCAAAGAGCTGAAACTATTTTGTATATATAGCTGAAACATTGGGAAATAACAAGTTTGTTCTGTTTTGAGCGAACTCCAAATACTTTTTACACAGTGACCTTTCAAAGTTTGGTGACTTTGAAGAATGTACCAACTTTGAAGGCGAATATTTCATTAACCTGGAGGTTTTGATGCATGATATTTTCAGGACTACTAGACAAAAGATTAGTGTACATGAATCAATAATAAAATCGATCGCGAACAGTCATTTCCGGCCGTGAAAAATGGTAGAAAATGATATAAAATAGGGTCTCGAATTTTTAACCTTTTTTAAAAAAATTCAAAATGCACTTAGAGACTTGAAACTTTTTAAAAAAGATACACAATAACAATACACACAAAATAGTAAACATGACGAATTCGTAAGTCACGTGGTTTTTAAAATGGGGACTATTTCAATTAATGTTAGATACATTCTAGAGACTAAAATGCAAACCCTCATGACAAGGGCATAGTGACGGTCAAACAAGCTTGCTTGCTTGCTTGGCTGAGCTAAGCTAAGTTATCTTATATTAATTATGAAAAAGGGCTTTTTTGCTATTGTACCTCAAGTCAATTTGACTTGAGTGGGTGTGAGATCGGTTGATGCAAGTGTTACATTTTAAGGCCTCACACGCTCACTGACGTTCTTTCTCCTGTCTTTTTCATTACACAATGTTAAGGATACTGCTTCCAATGACAACAGATGACTCATGGTGGGCTGAATCATTGTATCGTCGCTTGCGTCTATATTTATGTTTATAATTTTCTAATTCATTAACTTTTAGCATGGTTTTGGAAAACGGCAAAATATTGACTGGGTAGCCTATTTGTTAACAGTAACGTCACTTCTCCATTGCCACCACCATTTAATATGTAACCAGATCTAGAAAGGGCTGAAAAAATTGCTCATATATCGATCAGTAATTGTTTAAATGTTTAGTGATAACCTTGTATCCAAATCAGAAACGTGATACGTGTTGCGGAGTAGTCTAGATACTAGATATCCTGTTTTGATGTCAATTTTCAGTCAAATATTTTATATTTTTGTATCCATGCTACACTGAAATAACATGGAATCTTATGGGTTTAAGGGCGATTCTTGCAATACTTTTGGCACGACTCTCTATAATTATCTGCTTCAGTATAGACTACATAGACTGTCGCTCGAAAAGTCAGTCCCGCACAGAGGATGCGAGCCACAGTTTACAATGTTGTTTTAAATTGGAAATATGATTCCAAATTTGATATGTCTATATTACAAATTTGATATGCCTATATATTACAAATTTTCATACCAAAATTAAGTAGCCCCTGACTTTATTTAAGTGTCATGGTTACATTTTCGATGAACGGATTATTTAAAATCTTCATTGATATTACGGGAAAAAAAATGTTTTTAAAGATTTTTATTTATTCAATGTTTTAAATAACCATTATCAAGGGTTGATCATATACTCTTTGTGAAGGGATAGCCGATTCACCACTGTTGTTATATAAAATTCATTACCGTCCTTCCTTGAAAATAATAAACTCATACATACGACACCTCGGCCTGTAAGCGCAGCTATTGTTTAGTGAATATAGGAATCGGAATATATATAGTTATCGGTTGTAATTAGTCCTTGAAAGATATTTCTTTTACATATCAGAATATCATAAAACGGAGATTCGTATCCAACAGCCTTATATTTTTTATTATGTTGGTTCGCACAGATGAAACAAAAAGTAGTTATGTTTAGTATTTATGTTAGTCAGTCTGTCTCTTCTGTCTTAACATTTGTATTCTAAATATTGTCTTTAACAGCTTTTATACAAACGTCGGTAGTGGTGAATACTATTTTTTTTTCTGTTCCACTTGTTAATACCGGTTTATGTAACAAATGACACTCAATATGAATTAGTTTCAAGTAACTAAAATGCTTTTAAGTGGCTAAACTTGTGCTGCTTTCTTTCATGGTCCGGTGTTTTTGAATGGCATCACAATGGTATGACATCATAGTTATCAACTCGTTCTGACGTCACAATGACCGTCACAGTGGTCTAAGGCAATTTTAGATTTTTGCTCTTGGGATATTGTCTTTGTTGATGCTGTTTATGAATGTTTATCACTTTATACATATATAAGGATACAGTAAATAGTGTATGTGACCATAGTGTATGCATACACCTCGTCATAAGTAGCGCACAAACCATTTGAAATTGAATCAAAGAGAAATTTGTTTTCAGTGGTTGAAATTACAAGTAGATACGGACTATCCCACATTAGATGTGAGCATGACATCACAAACACACCCGAGCTGCACGTGCATGCATAAACTGAATGTACTCGCGGAATCGAGAAACCAATGTAAGCCATATCTAAATCACATGTGTTTATGTATTAATACTTTGTCGAAGTCTATGTCTACATGTTAATCTGTCAGCCTCTGCTGTCTTGACATTTTGTCTTTTATAGCTTTTTTACCACTGTTGGCGATGATTACAAGTTATGAAATGATGTCGTTGATGATTACATGATTTTGAACGATTCCGTCTTGTCTCAACAGAATTCCAATATTGGATCCAAAAAAGGTCTGGTAAAACAAACGTAAAAGACCTCATATCGTGCTATGTCAAAATCAATATGAGAAAATATAACAAAACAATAAAAACCTATGTGTTTTTAAATGATACAATTGTCATCTCTTTTTTAAGGATTAAAACCACGTCTTACTATTTTAATAATACTGAGATAATATCACCTGACCGTAATGATATAATTATACTTTTTCTGTATAAAATTGTCGGTTTTGGTGGTAAGCTTTTGGAAAATGTTACATTCAATGACAACCTACATATATGTATTACAGCTCGACTGAAATCTGGATTCAGAACATTAACTCTACCTATTTAAAAAAGACATGGAGCTATTCCTTCTTGAAAGTTCAGTGGTCATAACATTGTAACAAATGAACTTCTGAAACAATCTGTTGCCAGCTTCTAGCTAAATATATAGAGGTTATTACCCGAGGAAGTGTGTCATATGACTTTTACGAAACGAGTTTGAAATTTTGTATTGCCCGAGCGATAGCGAGGGTTATACACAAATTTGCACGAGTTTCGTAAAAGTCATATGGCACATTTTCGAGTGTAATAATTTCTTTATTACCCATTCTATTCCATTTCATTCGCGTAATAATAGTCAGCAAACGGTTCACTTCCATTGCGATGGCAAGCTACAGTGACGTCACGATCAATCGTTTTATGACGTCACAGTCGACAAAATACGGTAAGTCGCGGTGAAACAATGGTTGCTAGGCAAAAGTGATATGTGCACATGTGCTTGTATCGAAAATATTAACTCGGTTATTTTCAACCATATGGGTAATAAAATCTGGTATTTCTTAATACGTTGCTTGAAATCATGGTCTTAGGTGCGTAGCTTTAGCCTCCAAAATGTACCCAAGTCTCACAGCAAATATCATTTGGTCGATCTGGGTACAAAGTGTGTAGAATCGCAAGCCTGAAAATGGAATGTAAAGACACAGATCTGTGGTATCTTTTTCTCTCTATAAGGTATTGTGCAACATATTTCTTCACTTTTCATAATGTTTTATTTTTCATGTATCCTTATTTGCGGTTACGACAGAAAACCCAACTAATTTCATACAACAATTATACCTTCTTCTTTCCTTAGTACTAAATAACAATCATTTGATTTGTTTTAAATTTGATTATTGACATTTGTTTATGAACACTGGACTTAAAATACTAAAGTCACAGGCAGTTTTAGGGCCAACTGTGACACAAGACGTGATTGGTCAATTCCAACTTCCCTAGTTTGCACACGAAAGGTAGTTTTATACATGTAAGTTCTTGAATTCAAGGCTCTATGTCATTCCGGGGAAATTATTTTATTAATGCTTGTCTATTTGTTTTCAAATCTACATAAATGTAAAGAGGTTCTTTCCATTTTCCATGTCATTTTCACCATCAATGAAATGGTCCAAATAAGGATAAGAATAAATGTTTTTTTCTGACATTCTCAACATGATCTGGCACAGTTTTCCTGAGATATAATTTATATTTCATTATATTTTATCTATTATTTTGAACAAGTTATATTTGACTGTGATTCTGCCCAAATAGACGTGTCATTTGTTGATGGTAAAGTCTCACAATCTTCAGAGTTGCCTTATCGACTGGTATTGAAGTGACCAAATTATTTTTATCGCTTGAAGAGATATGGTACAAAGAAATCGACCTCACGTAAAGCAACATTTTCTGACAACAGTTTATTTTTGTGAATAAGTAAGACACATCGGTCATTTTACGACATGTCCTATGACGTTGACGTAACCTATATTCATGGTAAATATGAAACTATGTCTGTTATTTCAATTACATACACATACCAAGATAGTGACGAGTTTCAATTGCTTTATAATCAACTGATAGTATATCTTACCTCATGCATTCATATATTGGTAGTGTAAAATTGCACAATATGCCAATAAAATCACACAGAATCAATTCAAAGTGGGTAATTTAAAGTGATGAAGAACATTCGACTCCATTCTTTTATCAATATTATTGAAATCAGTTGAAACAGTAATTGAATCATATTCTCATACTCTATTCCATTCCTATCCAAGTTGAAGGGAAGAAATCTGCATAGTCAGCAGAAAACCCTTTCCTATGATGCGAACCCTCCCGCGCCGGCCACCTGTAGTATAGAGTTTGCCCTCCCACCAGGTACCCAGCCCACCAGCTGAACGACCCAACAGTAGAGATAATATGATCACACCCCAAGAGCACTCCAAAATCAACACTGAAGTGATTCCCTTCTATGTACACCACGTCGTCACCCATCACGTTATCTTTCACCCAGTCCATAGAGTCGGAACACACGAGGAACAACACGTGTTTGTACTTCTTTCTGAAGTAGTTGGTCGAGTTATGCATGTACTGTATTGATGCAGCTGTTGCCCCGAAGAAGAAGTTGATTCGGTCTCCTCGTCTGACATGAACTCTTACCAAGACAGGACGTGTTCATACTCATCAACAGCCCGCTCAACAATTATATCTGCAACGTCTTGTATCGGCTTCTTCAGTCTAAACTGTCTCTTAATGTCACGTTCAACATGCTCGAAGTACTTGTATGACTGGAGGAAATGACCAACCCAAGTACTTCTGTTTCGTGGTATGTTCATCATATTCTGGTCATATCCAGAAGCAAGTCTCTCAGTAATCCTCACAGTGTTCTTGAAGGTGCACCTGTACTTGTGGATCATATCCACCTCCAGATGCAGGTACTCGGATATGCAGTTGTCTGCTGGGAACACGAGCCTCAGGTTGAGTGCTGAGGCTATACCATAGGCCGAGGCGTAGATGAACATCTGGTTTCCAAACCGACCTGAGGGGAAGCAACATACAACGTTCTGGTCTGAATACCTGAGTCTTTCATTTGTGGTGCATACGTTCTGGGGTGGTGTATTCATCTGGTATTGGGTATCCTTTTTGTGTTGTGCATAATTCCTGGTTTTTTTAATCATTAGCTGATGGTGTATCGATTTTGGATGTGTCCTTCGTGGGTGATGTATCCTTTTTGAGTGTAACCTCCTGGGTTGATGAATCATTTGGAAGCATATCCTTCGTGGATAATGTAACCTTAATGGCTATTGCACCATTCTGTTTTGATGCATCACCCCCGGATGTTACGCCCTCTGTGTTTGTGTTGAAAGGTTCCAAGGTTCCATGTCATAAAGTAGAGAAAACAAAGATAAAAGACAGTCAGCCTCACCCGATGCCTTCTCACACATGCCCGTACTTTGCGTCTCTTGTAGGTACATCCGATACGAAACAAACACATTAGACTAGATGTATATCAAATGGTCATTAACCAAATAAGGAAGTGACAACAAAAACATACCATACAATGGAAATGTCATTGAAAATCCTGCATCTCTTTTATCATGTACTTGTCTGTGTCATTCAACTTGTTTGTTCACAGAATAAGCGTATTTCACCACACCGTAATAAATATGTAACTGTTCACTGTAAGTTCTTCAATGTGACCTTTAAATATATGTTTTCAAATATTGCTAGACGCAGGTTAATAAAGCTGTTCACAATGAACTGGATATTCGCATTGATAGAATATTATTGTCTACAACAATCTTATTTAATCTTTATAACTCGAATATATAAATACTCTGACTATTTGCATGGATATAAAATTTGTCATTATTAATATATTTTCCAAACAAAAAATTAATATATTGATACACATGTAAATTTGGGAATTACCTTGGTTCTCATAAAGGTGGTCGAATGCTTCTTAATCAATATTCAAATATTTGATTAATGAATAAGTGAAGGTATTGGTAGTTTGGTTTCAGACTATGATAACTTCTTTGAAATGTCTGTATAAAGAATGTATGATTATGAGTGTGAAATATTTCCCAAGCAAGAGCGAGATATATCCGATGGTAATGTACGAGCATCGCAACATAGTGTGACATAAGCACAAACATAGTATTATATTTATGACTGAAGGCATTAATGGAAGAACATATATTTTCAATGATAGGATAGCTACCACTTGACGAAAGGATGTTTGACCATACACATTCGGATATAATTAAATTTCTGCATATGTTTTCAATTTGCATTGCTAATTCATTGATGGACAGGATAATAAAAAAGACACAATTTTATCTAACATCAGCTACCTACATCAACACATTCTGATCTTTCATTTGCATGCCTAACTTCACAATATCAAGGCTTCATATTTTGTGAATTGTATTACTCACCCATATGTGTTAAATAAATCCAATAACTTTGAACGTTTTTGAACAGGAGAAACATCTAAAAATTATCAAATAAAGCGTAAAGTTTACCCCCTATAATATTTAGATATATTTATATTACACACATTAAAACAATTGTAGTGTACATCCCTGTCTAATCATGCCAGTGATTCACACGTGTTATCAATTCATCCATCGCCCCCTTCCAAGTACACCAATCTTTTTTTTAAATATTACTTTAAATATGAGCTTAAGATATAGTAACTTCAAATCAGTTGATAAACAAGCAAAAAAGTGAGCGTGGCTCACTAATACCCCCGACTGTTTAAGTTTGACATTTTTATTTTACTTAAAGAGAGAGGTGTCTGCACACCTAAGGATTGATAAGCTTTGAAATGTAATTGCTAAGATTAAACTGTTTGTGAAAATGGTAGGACAAGTCTCGATCTTCATGTGAAAAAGGTGGTTTAAGTCAAAATAGGAATAAAAGTAACTTGAAAAGGTATTGGTAATATAATACACTACTGCTATTTCCACTGATTTCAACTTTATTTTGGAAATTAATCCATCATAATGATTCATTCGAGTGACTTTAAACAACAGGTACATGGAAGCACACCCCTGAAGGCACAGTGAGAGATATACAGCAGTTTATGGCTGAAAGGAAAGAAAATTTAACTTTTCCCAAAATATAACCAGTGGAAATATAAAATAGTAAAATCAACGAGAACACAGAAGTAGCTTTTGATGAAAGTTACATGAAAAAGAAAATGATGAAGTCAACAAATCACAATACAGAAGTAGCTTCATTCATTCTAGCTATGATAAAGTAAAAGAATATAAAAAATCGCCAAAAATTCAAAAATTCACCAAATCGTGTTACATTTTGCAATGCACCTCTCCTAGTGGTCAAGGAGACATGTGCCAAATTTGAAAAGGATGAGATGAATAGTTTTTCTGTAATCAATCGGACAAAAAATGCTCAGAATTTGACTAAGTTAAAAAATACAAAAATTCGCCAAAAATTCAAAAATTCACCAATTCGGTTTAAACTTTGCACTGCACCTCTCCTAGTGGTGAAGAAGACATGTACCAAATGAAAAAAGGATGAGACGAATAGTTTTTCTGTAATCGATCGGACAAAAATTGTCTTCGGACGGAAGGACAGACGGACGGACGGAAGGACAGACGGACGGACGGAAGGACAGACGGACGGACGGACGGAATCGTTGGTATAACTATATACCCCCAACCGTTGGTCGGGGGTATAATAATAAACTCTGCTATGTCATTATTGAAGAGACTCCACATGCTATCTGGTGTGTTGGTCTCCCAGTGTCCTATTTTGGTGCTCGCATCAGTTTGTAGTAGAAGTAGTCGCATAGTTGAGATGTCAACATGATGTCTATATAATTCATTACCTCTGTGATAAGATGGCTACATGGCGATCCCAACTCCTTCATTCTTCACCACAGTCACCATCTTAAGGAGAGATTGGACGATGAAATCAAATATTTTAGAATCTGTTTATTTTTTCAAAATAGCAAGTTTATTATGTCTTTTATCCAAAAATGTAAGAAAATTTGGGGGTCACCAGACGATTTAAAGAGTTATCGGCATTAATAATAATACACCCGTCGGCAAATTACGTCATTTTTGACTGATTTGGTGTATATAAATTAAGTGCTCGCTGTCAACGAATAAACTCCGAATCCTTTCATATACATTTCAGTCACATTCGGGGATGTATAGCAAATCGATATTTTGAAAATTAATGACGCAGGAAAGGGAAACAAAATTAAATTAAGCACTTTTTAATTAAAACGGCATTTTTATCATCGTGTTTCGCATATTCAACAGGATTTGTCACTAACACACATATTTAAGATCTTGCTAAAACTTAAATTTGATGTGCGCAGTTAACTGAACAAACGAATTCAGAAATAATAATAGGGGGTCACCGAACGTTTTTCATCACTTTAACGTAATTTTTTAAATAACCTACATAAACGTAAAAACCTGAAATCACGGCAGTTTTGATGATTTCAAGTGTAACTTTGACGGCCTACTGTGTAATCATTGTTGAATATATTATCAATCTAAGAGTGCACGATTAAAGAATAACTATCAGTTGATTATACCAGGCTATTTAAATTCGTCACTAACTTGAGATACACATGTAATTCGAATAACACACGTAGTAACATATTTACCGCGAATATAGGTGACGGTAACGCTATGCGGCATGTCGTAAAATGACCGTTATAAAGGCGTTACGGTAAATTTAAGCGCTCCCCGTTAGTGTACAGATAAACCTGGGTCCCATCTCTCGTTAACAGGGTGCCAATTGTTCTGCCAATGGGCCATACATACACTTGTTGGTTTAGATGCCCATGACTTTGTCTCAGAGGATAACGTTGTGCCCTTTCGATATCAGAGCAGACCAGAGATGACATCCCTTTGCTTCTTTACCCTTATTAAAAACTGACAAGACCTTATTTTTTTACTCTGCATAAGTTTCTTTCTCACCAGTGTCTGCTGCACTCTGCACTACTTGGTTATCATGCCAACTGCGTATCTAGCAACATGTCACTATCATTTTTAATTTTTTCATTATTTGTTGGTACTTAAAGACCTCATCGGAATTCTGCAACTTTTACTGTCAAGCTTTCCAGAACGAAATTACAACCGTTTCATTACTCACTTGACTTCTGACCCATACAACTCATCATCATAAGTTGTTTTCAGTGACCAATGATATAAAACGTGAGGGGTTTGTACGAGAAAATATCATGTTCTATACTATCCCAGGAAATATCATGGATATGGAGATTGCATACTAGAAATACTAAATTGAAACATCTTACTGATTTTTTTCCTATCAATTACTCTTTTAACTTCTATGGAAATGAGATCAAAATATATTACAACATGTATTATACCAAATATAAGAAATGTCTTCTGGAAAGATGTTTTCAATGAATGGGCAATATTGCAAAGTAAAGACGCTGTCAATGATATCCAAACCGAACACCTCTGGGCTAATGACAATATTTTGTAGACAGAAAACCAGTTCTGTTGAAAAATTATGTGAGAGCAAATGTAAAATTGATAAATGACTTCTTGAATACGGAAGGGTCATTCCTTACCATTTTTTAATTTCAACAAATATATAACCTGAAAACTAACTTCTTTGAACTTACAGGTTTGACATACTGTATAAGGAAATATATCAAAAACAACTCACTGATTATTGATAAGAAACATGATATGCCTTGTATTCCTGACAACGTGAAAGTATTATTTAAGGCTACCAAAGGATGTAAGGAATTCTACAATAATTTAACCAAAAATTAAATTTAATAACGAATCAAGTCATTAGTGAAAAAAATGGAAAATTGAAATCTGATCTCATATAAATAAAGAGGAATGGAAGATATATAACTACATTCCATTTCGAAGGACTGTTAGTTGTAAACTTAGATGGTTTCAATACCGCATTGTCCATAGAATACTTGTAACAAACAGAAGTGCTTTTATTTACAAATTACAAAATTTTCAATTATGTACATTTTGTAAGTGTTCAATGGAATCTATGAAGTATATTTTATTTGATTGTGTACATGTAAAACGTCTGCGGCATCTCTTATTTAAACGGATCAAATACAAGACATTTAGAACCCAACATAACATGTATTATGTTGGAATACAAGGAAAAGCGAAATGACGTTCTAAATTTGATCTTTATTGTTACCAAACATTACATATATACATGCAAATCTCAAAATAGAAAGCTGCACATAAACGGTCTCAAATCAGTCATTCAAGACTCTATTGACGTCACTAAGCAGATGCTTTTTACAGAATGTAGATATCCAAAATGTATGTCATTTTGGTGTTCATGCCATAGTCTTTTTGCACAATCTCTTCTCATTTTCTGCTACATTGAAATGAAAATGGATACCACGTTAAACCAAAAAGGCCGACCTTTTATGTTCAATATTATGCAATGATATATATGTTGAAAATGTATGATTTTTACATGTACGGTACCTTAAAAAAGAAATATAGTGAGACAAATAAAAACAAATATCATGATCAACCTATAAATCATTGTACTTAAGACCCGTGATATCACATAAGCAGACAGACAAGGGAAGCTGGTATATGAGCATTTGCTTGATTCAAATGGAATACAATTAATACTATATTAATAAGGTGTCAAACTTAAACCTTTAAAGATTACCTTTGGTCAAGTTTGGTTTAAAGACGAACTTGCTGTGTTGAATTCATATGGTACACCTGTAATAATGTATTGAGAGAAGTTAAATGTCAATACTATTTTTTATTAAATTACCTTTGCATTCAATATGTGTCAAGTTCTTGTTCATACTGACATTAAACATTCAACAATGCATTTCATGGTTAAAAGAGAGTCAGTGAGCACACACTACTTGCTTCCAGAATATCGTCCAACCATCTTATAAGTGAAAAAAATAATGTGTCATTATATTGATCAACAATATTCTGTTATATCGTATCAAATCGATAATAGCTTCACTTCTCTTTCCATTATTTAATGAATTTGCGGTAGACACATTGTCCAATATAAAGTCATCAACATAGTGAGATAGAGTGAGATACTCAATTCTCTCATTGAAATAAACACGTTATCAGGCTACAGTGGCGAAAACCACTCTACTTCCAAACTCATGAAATATCTACCTTTCTACTTCACTCGATGAGATAAACATGGTATTTGTCAAGAAAAGACAGATATCCTCTATGATTAAATATCAAATGTATTTAAACTGGAATATCGCTAACAAAATGTACCCCCAAAACAAACCCAATAGAAACCTCATGTTAAGGACATTGCTCGTTCGACAACACAATAAAGAGTGACTTGTGTCCACAATCGAAAATGTGGCATACAATAGATGGATACGATATCCAGATGTTTTGTGGTTGGATTTTGTGTTCAATTGTCCAAAAATGGTATCGACATACTATGCGACGGATTCTGGGTTTTCTGCACTAAACAAAAGAATTTAAGCACACTTTCAGATTTTATGCATACGTGTAACTCTGGCTTACTGTATTTCAAGTAAATTTCATTGATATATAGATAATCTCACCCAAGTGTCTTCTGATATCAAATATATCAACATATCAACAAAGTCAGCAAGCCTCGGATGTTTTTACTTTTATCAACGAGTGTTGATATATTTGATATCAAAAGACACGAGGGTGAGATTCCATTTATCATCCACAATCAGAGAAAATAGTGTACATCTCTGAGAACATCTCTACCATTTAACTTTCAGTGCGAAGAGGTACCATTGTGACGTCACCATGTTTATGACGTCAGAGCATTGTGATGTCATTACTCGGTCATGAAAAAGCATTTTGATGTCATTTAGTTTACAGTGAGAGGGCATTGTGCAAAATCTACTGCCAAAATGATTTCTCCTAGGATATGTCACTTGATCTCACATAAGCGATATCTCCTGTGGAACACAGTTTTGGATGATAACTCTTGCTTGTCACCATCTACTTTACGAAGGTAGGCCGTAGTAAGAAACGTTGTGAAACAAAAAAAACGTTATCTTCCATTATATGTGTCTTATCCTTCACTTGCACAGGTATCATTATTTGGTACCAACAGTCTGTATGAGAAATCAATGAAGTAAATAAAATAAGAACTAACGACTTGACAGCCTTAACAAGTGGAATAATAGGGTGATATATGTTTACTTCCTTATCATATACATGTGTTACAGGAGAAGGTATATAAACAAAATGTTGGTGTTAACGTTACAGCATCAAAAACTATTGGAAAACTTAATTTATTTGAAGCAGTAGTGAAACTAACAGACTTTGACCAACACGCCATATGCTGGTTTACTGCCTGATAGATCTGAACGATGAGAACTATTTCCCCCAAGCTCTTAAACAGGAATCCAGACAATTTTATTAGATGACAATCATGTTAAGATATCTTAAGGTCAAAGCTTCAAACATCAAAAGGAAGAAATTGAAAGAGCAATAACCTCCAACGACAGCCCGAGACGCCCAGGTCCACTACCAGGATTAGGACCTAGGGAATTGAAACAAATACAACTACCGTGTTTTGAAATGTATGGTCATCACCTGTGTGCTTGTAAAACGTCTTACTGTTAAGTAAATCATCATTAGCACAGATATGCATGCAGACATAATCAATGATACCCTACATACTGTGTAGTGAAGATGGTGATGGCCAGAAGAAGAATATGCCGAGTAAGAGAGAGAGGAGAGAGTAGAGTACAAGGTACCTGACTATCACATACCAAGCTAACCTAAACAATAGACACTGGTCACAGGACAAGCCTGTGACCACCCAGACACCCAAGTGAAACCCTAACACATAGAACTAACTTAATTACCTAAGCTACAGTGAATAACTAGCTTGAATAACTGGTGCAAGTGTTAGTAGAAACAGAGGACATGGGATTAATTAACTAAAGGGGTATTTTTATCATAATTTAAGTTTATGGTAAAAATGCTAAATAAGTTATTTGAACTTATTTAGTATGTATGATATTAAAAACAATAAAATAGAAGTTAATATAATAGATTAAAATGAGATATTTACACACGGTTAAATTCTCCCCCGCCAAGAAAAATGTCGGCTCAACATTTCGCGAAAAAATTATGTGATTGCGGAACCGGAAATGAGATGCAGCATGGTCTTGTAGGCTTCTTCTGCTAAATCCTGCAGGAGTCCATCTTCTACCAGGCTCTTGAGGAAAGAGGCCCTGGACTTCCAGTTGGAAGATGCAGATGTAGATGATACCTGGCTCATGCAAAATTCCCCACTTGTCATCCATACTGGTCCCTGACGTGGTCTGTTGGATCTTCTTGGTGGCAAAGTTGGTAACCTCCTCTGAGGAGTCCAAACTTGTGGTACTGGTTCCTGTTCTTCTTCACTTTCATCCACAACTGGCGGTTGAGGATCCGTCTCAGCTGTGGTCTGGCCTCCTTCTTCCCAATCTTGAACCATGGCATCAGTGGTATCATCGGATTCTTCTGGTCCAGGGGCCAAGCGGGGGAAGAAGGAGTCGAGGCAAAGAGGGGTCCTCAACCGCCAGTTGTGGATGAAAGTGAAGAAGAACAGGAACCAGTACCACAAGTTCATTCCATAAATACCGGGAATAAGGTAAGATAAAGGATTCAATATACCTCATGAAAATTAACTCTGCCAAATTCTACCAAACTTTGATTTATTTTGTTTCATTTTATATTTTGTAGAATATATGACTGTAAACAACATGTGAATTCAATTTCACTACAGCGGGTAATTTTGACGATTATTATTGTTAAAAGTCAAAGTATGGTGGTTATATATTGTAAGCTCAATTGTGTTCATTAGAATGTATAACTGTCATATGGCCTTGTATGGTCCACTCAGAAGGCAGCACGTCGCTTAAAAGTTTGAAATCATGGGACATTGTATGATATTGGCATTTAAAAACAATGCCAAGGCATTTTGCCGTCTGAAGCTTGCCCAAATTATAAGGCAAATTAAGATTTACTGGATTATATTTAGCAACTTGACTAAATCATTTAACAAGACACATTAATGAGATTGATAAAGATTACTGTTTTGGCGAAACAGTATTATCAGTGGTTTGTCAATATCCAAGGGAAGTAACTCTCAAGGCTATTCCCCATACGGAGCTATGCTATTTGTTCACGTATTCACGCGCACATGGATACTTGCGACGTGTTTAGTGCATATTCCGCTTTGAATTAACAAAATATTAGCATGTAAGCGTACTATATCAAATGTGGGCCCACTGGTCTTTGTTCCTATATGGGACAGTTCCAAGTGGGCCCTCATTTGCCACATCGAGTTTTGCTTTGAAATGGTAGGTTTATTTTAAAATGTGGGCCCACTTGTCTTCATTCCTATATGGGTCATTCCAAAGTGGGCCCACATTTGCCAATTCAGTTTTTGTTTGGAAATTGAAGGATAAACTTAAATGTGGGCCCATTGGTTTTCGTTCCTATATGGTACAGTTCTAAGTGGGCCCTCATTTGCCAAATCGCATATTACTTTGAAATGGAAGTATATAATTTTCAAATGTGGGCCCTCTGGTCTTAGTTCCTATAGGAGGCATTTCTAAGTGGGCCCACATTTACAAAATGTGTTCAAGATTATATTTTATATCATTTTATTAATTAGGATGGAAAACACAATTCTAAACTTATTTCCATCAAATATTCAAATATATATTATATTTATGTAGATGAAAAATGATCATTCCATAATTATTCCCATCAAAAAAAGAAAATTAAATTCAAGAGGATGGAAAAGGGTCATTATAATATGACTCCCAGCAAACAGTGAAATAAAATACAAATTTACGAGGATGGAACATATCTTTCTATAATTATTTCCATCAATATGAAAATTAAATTTCAATGTGATGAAGATGGAAAGGGTCATTATTAAATATTCCAATAAAATATTCTCAATTCTATAACAATTCAGATCAAATATTCAAATGATTTATGAAATGAAAAGGGTAATCTATTTTTTACTATTTCCATCAAATATTTATAAATGCAAATTCAATCCATGACCAAGGAAAAGGATCAATCTATAATTATTCCCATCAACTATTAAAAATAAATTTCAATTACTGGAGATAGAAAAGAGACATTCTATAATTGTTTCCATCAAATATTTTAAATTGTTTACCGACAGTAAACCTGTTGACGACTGATCTAGTATGCTAATTTTACCGACCTTTGACTTGACCTAGAAAGAAAAATAATATCGACCAATCAGAATGGCCTAATGCACTCTTACGACCATGACCTAGGCCTTGACATTTATACTGACCAATGAGAAGACAGCATTCGTTGCTATGCACAAGCTTAGTCCTACTTTTCGCTTGGAATTTCTGCTTCGTTTCTGATGGGAATAATAACAACAAAATCATTCCCATCATGTTTTATTTCGAATGAGAACACTTACATTCAATCCTATAAATACTATTTTACAAAAAGGCTATTTACTTTGGACGCCTTAATATTCGAAATCACCATTCAACAACTAAATTGGCAAATGAGGGCCCACTTGCTGCCGGTTCTAATAGGTAGCAAAATTAGTGGGCCCACATTTTTGTTAACACCAAATGTCATGTAGCACACTGTAAAAAATAGTAATTATAATCATTGATTATTTACTGATATATGAAAGACATTTTGATCGTATATTTCCCACTGTGTAACATACAAAACAATGGATACGTAACTAAAATAGTTGACTCTTACACGGATAACACGAGTTACTTCCCTTCATTTGGCTCAAACCACTGATAATACCGTTTCGCCACTGTTTTTTTATATTACAAATATATCACAAAGGACTTGCTTTTAATACACGTTCAAACTGTTACATTCAGTTGTTTTAGTTTCAAGTGTGCTAGAGGCAATATTCTCAACGTGAAGTTTTCTGTGAACATTGCACATCAAAGAATATGAATATTTGAATATCATGCCTCTAATTGACATCCGCCGTTATTTCCGTTGTGAGTAATATTTGTGTCTCGACAAAACTATCCATTGTAAATATCACACAAATACAAGGGCTCAGCTATAAACGTTATTAAAATAGTTCTTGTTAAATCCCACTCTCATCTGTATTTGTTTAATGTTCCAAGCCTCATTATCGATGTGCACTCAACTTGACAGACTTATCGAAGGTCTTTGATCAGTGGTAATTTCAGATATAAATAAATGTAACAAACTGAACTACATGTCATTAACCTATTTAAATTTGTGTTCATGTATATATTAAAATTCATTTCTCACAGAAATTTGAATATTGTTGATACACATTATATATTATCATTATATTATATATTATATTATCTATGCCAACATATGGCATGGGGCATTTTACCTGATTTTACATGCAGAAGTAACTGAGATTACTGACCAGACACGATGTCAACAACTCGGAAGTATCTGTAGCAGTCTACCATTCCTCTGAAAATTGTGCCATCAATCTAACCATGGTGAAGAAAGAATAAACATTTTTTTTCTTTCGTTTTCAAGTCTTATTCCTCTAAAATACGATGAATTGTTAGAACATAGAGCAGGGGAACGTCATTGAGATCCATCTCTGATATAACTAAATTGTATAACATGTCACCTTATATATCCATAGTAAACATATCGACCTGGGGAATTATTAGATATCTTTCCCCAAATAACATCAACGTATCCAAACATTTATACAGACATGTTTCTTAAGTATGACAAGGGGAGACGGCGAGAGATATAGTTTGGAAACACTGACGTGTCTTTCACCATGTGTGGAAAATGAAAGCCAAGTGCGAGGATATCTATGATACAAATGACTAAATTACCCAGCAGGCATTTTACAATCCTATGCGCTTAGGGCTTCACAATAATGAAAATAACGAATTTGAATGCTAGCAAAGGAAGTAAAACAGAAAAAAATAGTTTTTGAAAAAGTCTGAAGCCATGCCATAATAACAGTAATGTGCAACTTATATTCGTATGGTGACGTTATTTCTATTGACGTCCATGTTAATATAGTCTAGGATAAATACTTTTCATGAAATAAGTTCTGGTTGTAAAACCCGTATGCTTGATTTGCAATAATGTTAGCTTTTTCTGTTGATCGTTTACTTGATTCACTAACTTGTGTACATTTATTTTGTGTACAAATTTAGTTTAAAACCGACGGCGTTAACCGGAGGTTTTAAACGCTGAAATTTGCGGGTGTTGAATAGCAAAGAATCCCGGATATTTAACAAACGCAACTATTTATCGATATTGTAACATGACCGTTAGTTATCAGGCGTTTTGAAATAAACTCTCTTTTTGCGTACCTATCTCCGAGTGGAAAGGACTTTGCGACTGTTCCATTTTTGTAAGTACTCAGCGTAATATGTACATTAGCAACAATTTACACATAAGCTCAAACATTGTCACTCAACTATGTTCACTTCACAATATTCACGTATCATTTTAGATGGCAATAAACATTTATCTACGACATCAACACAGTAAAATACCTAGGAACAAAAATCTTAAACTTGCCCTAGCCCATTGTGACAATGACGCTAGCATTGTGACGTCAAAACGGTTGATCACTATGACGTCATGCCATGGCAACGGCATTCGGTAAACACGACCACATGGAAGAAGGCATCACACTTGGACAAATCTTTCTGTTTGAAAACATTTTAATTACATGAAAATAATTTATTTTGTGAGTTATTTGTTACCTATCCTGCTATACACAAGTTAGAAAATGGCAATGTCACCTATCAAATTTGAGTAAGGGGCACATATTAAGAGAAATAGAAAAATAAAAGTTTGAGTCGGGCCGGATCTTGTGAACATGATGTATATGTTCGCGGTGATTCGCCCCAAGTAATTTGCGGGTATTCATTGTCATTCAACATAGGCAAATCAACCAATCAGAATTAAGGATCCTACGAAATCATGTTACAATAAATATATTAAAAATATTGTTCATGGATCGTCATTTTAACTGCTGGGCTGCTTGTGGTATACTGCCGAACAATGTCCAACAACACAATGCTTGAAAAGAAACGAAAGGTTTGTCCATGAAATAATTCACACACTGGTAACAGGTGTTAAAAAGGAATTACACCAAGTTACTGACAAGTCGCTATAGTTAACGCTTTATGCAACCTCTCTAGCGTGTTATTGTGTCAAACTACATTTTGGTCAATGTGATAACAATAATGAGATGTTTATTCAGTTACATATAGAGTAAAACATTGCAATTTTAGTAACTGTCACACGATTTTAAGCTAGTGTAGACATGCATACCGGTAATGAGAAACTCATGATTTTGAGTGAACTGCAATGTGAAAGGAAAATACCGAAACATAGAACAAGATACCTCTATTATCTGTGTATTAAGTCGAATTCATGATACCGGAAAAGAGAATATTTAAACAAGTGAACCTAAATATGCACTAAAATCATACTTTGAAAACAGTTGTCTCAAAACATTTTTTGTCAAATTTGAATTTTTGGTAGAAACTGCTCCATGACCAGCCTCTCCTGCCTACGTCGGGCACATGGTCATTTCAAAGAAACAATCTCACCAAATTTAGAAACTGTCAGTAAATGATAATGTACACAATTTCAAAGGATCTGTTTCTACCTTTGACACTAACTTCTTATTTATCTTGGTGAATGTTTTATAGTTCATGACATTGATAGCAGCCTCTGAAACTATCAAAGCATAAGTATGATAATTTCCAAAATGTACGTTGCACAACTGACTACCCTGCCAATCTTCCGATTCGTTTTCAACGTCTATGACCTTTTCATTCGGCAAGGGCTGTTTTAGGTCACTACAATCCGGCCTCACTAGTTTCCCTGATTCAACCTAGCCTTCTTTCTACAGTCACGCCTAATGTGCCCTGCCATTTTGCAAAATTTACAAGTTACCTGGCTTCCTGTGTTTCTCTCCTATAGCTAGGCCTGGGTTGGCTGACGGTGTCTAGAGTAACCATGACCAGATGGTCTCCTTGGCTCATATTGAGCCCCTTGTGCTCCAGGATCTTACGTTGCATAGCATCCACATTTAGTGCTAGCAACTGGTCCATAGCATCAGCCAACTGCTCAGTCTTTTTATTTAGCAGTGTTGTTTGTTCTTGCAACAACTCGACTCTCTTATCTCTACTTGCCATGTCCACATCCATGGGTACTTCATCTCTATGACGTCTTAAGTTATACATCCTATTGGTTTGCTGCTCATAACAGGCGGTTTGGACAGCTGCATGCAAAGGATTTGGATGCTTCCTAATGAGCCATCTGGCTATGTGATCCTCCTTGAGCCCATCTATTAGTGTATCCACTAACATGGACTGTATGAGTCCAGTCTGCAGCTCAGTGACTGTATAACACTCCTCGGATAAGGCTCTTAGTCTATCTGCAATCTTTACACGGTTTCACCAGAAGACTGGTTTAGTTTCCTTAATTTCTGTTGATTGTCACTCAAATCACTAAACCTACTTTTTGCTGCCCAAGTAGCCTCAGGGTGATCTCGCCTATACCTGACAATAAAGTCAGCTGCCGGCCCCACAGCCGTTTGTATTGCGAATGCACACACATGTACATCTCCAGACCCTACAGCTAAGCACGCCTTCTCTACGTCTTTTATCCGTTCGGTAAACCTTTTATATCCTTCTCCTGAATAATTCCTTGCCTGTTGGGGCAATCCTTGCGCATTTACTGCTAGCTCAACTCTCGTGAGATGTTGGGCTACCAATTCTGCGGGCAATATTTGCGGCTGCTGTTCTTCCATTATTCTTAATTCATTTACCCAGCTAACTGCTAACCTATATTTCTTTACCTATTTAATCCTTACTAATGAGTCCTTCCTTGCTGTACTGGATACCCAGCTCCGATAATACGGTTCTTAAACTTGTCCAGTTGCATAACAGTCTCTAGTTGTAATTGATTATTATACATCACACTCATTTTGCTTTGTGTTTATCTTAGACTCTAATACTGGTTCTACTGATAAACACCTAGAATCTATCTCTTCTCCAAATTGAGCCTGATTAGGAATCTTCCACTTCCACGTTTTCTCTTCTTTTGCACTATTTAAAAATACAATCCGTGTCTTAGTCTGTAGTTTGTTTCCTTGCTTCCTATTCTGCACCTCAAATGTTTCTTTAGATTCTGCCTCCCCCTTTGACGATCAAATATATACTACATACACTATCAAGGATAAAACAAAATTCACAGCCAACATTTGGTTTTGATACATAAGTCATACTTACGTTTTTGGGTTCTTGATGATTCCGCTCTGACTTGTAAAGACTTATACGATCCTGCTGTTTACTAATCAGGGTTTTGTATAAATTCCGGGTCACGGTACCAAAATTCTTTCGTTGTGTCATGAGGTCGTAACCAGGTACTTCCAATACAATAGAGTCCATTTGATCGTCTAGATTGTTTTATTTCATTATCAGTTCACAGACACGGGTCGACAGTTTCCCGAATTCTGTACATCAGTGAATACTGTCGCCACATAACCTCCTGATCCTCAATGGTTAAACAGTGTCGTGTTCCCTGGCACGGTTCGAGTCTTTGACGCCAAACAAACAGTACCCCCAAGTTTTAAAGACCCCACCGATCATCCATCACTCTGATTAATTAATAATTATCTTCTAGTTATCATGACAGGTGGATAAGTTCGTGCTTGTTTTGCTCTGTTTACAGTTTATCTACTTGGGTTGTGATCATGTACTTCATTTTGGCATGGTCAGTCCGTTCTCATTCATGTCACCATCCCCTGTATATACTACAAGCACCCATTGGCAGTCTCACCAGTAATTATGTCTTTAGGGGATACCCTTACTAAGTAAGCCTTATATTTCGCTTGTTCATTATCCTACTATTTATTAACACAATTTGCATTACTTAGACAGGGAGCACATACACCAAACATTTTTAAAATAAATACATTCATCTTCACCGCGTAAATTATTCCGTATTGTTTTTGGCGTGTCTTTTTTGTTTGTTAAATGCAACAAAATCTTACATTCTGATAGCCTTTACTTTGAAGTCGCGAAAATACACTTTGGAGTCCCAGCCGTTAAAGGTCCAGTTCAAATCTAAATTTCGATGTTTTAACATGGGATATTGTTTCAAAATGTCCCTACAGACCTAAAACCTTTTCTAAAGGATGCGCATTAATAAGACGAGAAAAAAGTATATCACAGCGCATTCGTATGTCACGTGATTTTAGAAACATTTACAATTTTCCGACCCCACGCACCTTTGACAATCTTCTCCTCTGAAGATACTTGCAGCTAAGAGCTCAAACTTGCACATTTGTGCACCAGAAGCAGTAGTAATTAAACATTACTTAAATGCATTAGCGCACTCTTAATACCTTTTTCACAGTGATCATTCAAAGTAATGTAGTTTTCGAAAAGATACAATTTTAAGGAGAAATAACTCAAAAGGCTAACCCCCGAATTTCCAGATTTTTTAGGAGAGTAAGGCAGGCATCAACATTAAAATCGAAGCTGAACAGTTACTTCTGGTTGTGAGAACATGTACAACAATAAATACAGTGATAGCCCTCAGTATGAAGTCATCGGCCGAATAATTTAAGGTCCAGTTCGAATATATAATTCTTCATTTTTAACATGGGGAATAACTTCAAAATGTAGATAGAGAATTTAATATTTTTTTAATATGCGTAATAACCAGGCAAAAACAGAAAGTAAATCATGACGAGTTCATAGATCACATGGTTTGGGTGCCATATTGATTTTCTTTACAATTTAGGTATCAATAATTATACAGATGTGTTAGAACCTTGCATCTTGTTTTGAAAGATGCGCTATATCATTGGAAACTTGTATTAGTTGATTATATTTCAATTAACTGAATCATTTATGCGCTGAATCCATTTTCGTCGCTTGCGATTATATTTACTCTTGTAATTACTTTTACATTTGAAAAAGGACAAGCCAAAATCGAATTTAAAGATAAAATCATTTATTGATATGGAGGGATTTCGGGTTGACTGCTTTCAAGAATAGGTCACTTACATTTACTAACAATTCTCTACTGCAGACACAATTACAAAATTGCAGAGCCCGAGGCGGGAATTAAACTCTGGATCTCTTGATTCAAAGCCAGATGCAATTACCACTGCGTAATCCCGTCCCTTATTTTATGAGTATACAAATATGTTGTAACTACAAATCACATACAAAATAATAAGCTATGTACAGTTTGTTTTAAATTCCATTTAAAACATTAAGATGAAATGTAAATAGCACTAATACAGGTAAATAGAACTATGTCGAGTCGTACCCTGTGGTAATCACAAATGTGTTCAGCATGTATTGCTACAAATGTATATCACTAGAGTCTAAGCAGTGTTTTTATAGCATAATAATAAGCAGTGGCGATACGTGTTACCAAATGAGTGGAAATAGTTGATATCAGAAGACAGAAGGGTGAGATTATATTTATAATTCAAAATCAGTTTTCAACAAGTTTGAGCAAGAGAATGAGCATATCTAAAACGCAACGTCCTCAGCAGTGTAATCAGTGAGGCCAGAGTATTGTTATGCCATTAACATAGTGAGACCATAGCATTGTTACGTCATAAACTTTGAGACGTCATAGCATTATCTCCATTATGATGTCAGTTTAGGTCTTTGAATCAACTCCAATCAACTGTCATTATTGTTTGTTTCACAATATCAATGAAACCAATTGACCTCCCTCGTTTTTATCATTGTATTTATTTACATATTTAATAAAGCCTACAGGTCATTGTTTATCCACCACTTAAGTACTTACTCCCCTCATGTTTGTATTGCAAATCCTCATTGTTTACAAGCTTTACCCCCCTCATGTTCGTATTACAAATTCCCATTGAATACCATTATCAAGCATGTTAATCTCCGCGATTGAGTTTCCCCACGACTGTTTTGCTTGCTGTATAAATAGTTTGTTATTTCTTTACATTTCACATTCAAGAAGTGAGCATATACTCCAAAACGTCGTGCATTTTCACATTAAAAAGGTTGTTATCCAGAGAAACTTCCTGTTCTTATCTGTTATCAAGTCCTGAACAATATATATCACTCGACTTTAAACAGGCATCTGCAGCATAAGGTTAAGAATCGGGTGTTTCACGTTTGTGATTACCAAAAGTACAAACACGCTTTGTGATCGTCATTTATGTTCCGAGGAAGCAATATTGATATAGTGCGATAAGCAACATTTTATAATAATAACAAATCAAGGAAAATAACTTTCTTATATTTCAGATTAATGATCGTCAAATTGTTTGTGTGCAGATCAACAACATGGACCTGCTTGCTAGTATAATAAGACAGGTACAGTTTGTTACCAAATACTAAACCACTTTTTACAAACATGTGTGTCTTTACTACTGCTGAATCCTTCAAGTTAACCATGTCAAGGGTAACAACCTTGAAAGCATGGTTGAAGTACAACAAGTGCGTGATGGTATCGTAGAATAAGAAAGTCGCACTCGGCGACTCTCTCAACGTCTTTAAAAATCTTCCCTCATAATTGAGTGACATGATCTTTTTCTTCAGCATACAAATCATGTATATTTCTTGTTTGTCTTCATTGACAGCTGCTGAATAAATACGATATTGTAATTTTCTGAGAATCTTTTTACCGGATCCATTTGCGTAGAAACTGCCTAACTTACGTCGATTCAATGAAACATAGAACACCAAATCTCTACTCTCATCATTGAACATAAACTTAACGAGAATGTGTTTAAATAGTTGAACTCTTGTATTTAGTAACGGTTCAAATAAATACACCATCTTGTTTTTTGAAAATATAAACCTCTTTGATAATGCAAAATACAAAACGAATCTCACGGATGAATCAAAGTACGGCAAACAGCTCATATGATAGTCAGTAAGGTCGATCTGAGTTATGTATGTAGCGTTGATTTGAGTTGGAACAATAAGAAGTTTTCTGTTTCTGAACGATGGTTGAGTTATCCTAGGCTTCTTTGTTGGATCCTTTGACACCATCTTCACTGCTGCTAAAATGGATGAGGTTTGAATACATCAGTGTTGTGTAGTAACATTGAATAAACAAACCTAATGTGTAAAAATCAGTTCCAACCATGATACTTGTACGTCTATTTGGTGTGATACAGTTCATCAAAACGCTACTTCCATTGTGGTGAAGTGAGCTTACCAGTTGCTAATGCTTTGTTCAGGTTAATTTACATCAATTGTGTTAGTAAAAAATAAAAACGTATCAAAATAAACATTTATGTATCACTAAGGTATAATTTGTTTTGTAAATTTTAACCCGCAATTTGACAGTGCAGAATTGATTATAATCATTTACCTTTAACACACACCATTGTTTTTCTCCGCGATTCAATCAGTCTCCAATAGTTCCTGCACGATCCGTCTCCTCGCTGTAATGCATTAACTTCAGACGTTTGAACCACAGCTTCAGTTTAAGAATTCATGAATACACTCATTCAGGTAAAGGCATTATTTGGATACTTTGTTAATGCTGACAAGCATGTCATTCTTAATTGGAATAATATATGTTAGGGATTAAGTTTACATATATTTAAATATAAATATATAACTGTACCTTGTTGTTAATGCCACCATAGTCATTTCCAGTTTTGTTTGAAATCAGTAATTTACATCTCAAGAGAGAATCGTTGTATATGATATCACTGCAACCTCCCATCATACTACACAGCTTATGACACAGTGTTCGTCCATATGGCTGTCTCATGTCATCAAACATTGGTGTTTTATTTCCAAAAGAGCAAGTAATGTAGGTTGTCACCAAGATGTCGAGGTAGAGATGACACATCATCTTCATGAATTTCTAAACAGTACCAAACTTAAATTTTGCAAAGCGGTATATACACAACATGTATATTTAGTAGCCTCTAGTGATATCCGTCACATAGTAAACACGTCAATAAGAATTGTGGCAAGAATGGAAGAGAATTAAAATAATATGAAAAACGTATATGTTCATATGTATTTTCTCCAAAAGTATCCAACTTTACCTGGTCAAACTCCCTTGACGTCTGTGTGAATATAGGAAAGCGTTCTTCTTTTTGAGAAAGTGATTGACCAATCAATATTTCCCCACCCATTCAAATGTTGGCACCTGTCAAGATAGTGATGTCTTCTAAAGATTTATTATGATGCCAGCATACTATATTTATGATACATTTCCAAGATTCGGATATAATGACAGACGATTTTGTGTTGATATATTTGTTTGTTTGTTTGAAATTTTAAATCTTGCTAAAGTTGAAAGAGTGTTTTTAATGAATACAATTACACGTTTGTCATAACGTTACTAAAAGGTTAAGAACTTTGTCTCTGACAAAAACATCATCTTTCTTGAATTTCACAAGATAAAAAAAAAATGTATTGCGGAACATATTAGTTCATCGGTCTAATTACTAAGCATTACTGAGTATGTGTAGGTTTGTTATTCCCCCACCATAATGAAGTTTTCGGGGGATTTAGAAATAACATCCGTCCGTCCATCCATCCGGGTTTCGTTTCAGGACCAAAATTTAAAAAACTGTAAGGCCTAGCTCAATGAAAGTTGGTATATTGAACAGTCATCATGTTTTTGATGTGCCTTTTGGGGTTTTCGACTTTTTTGGAAACATTCTTTAATTTTCGTTTTCGGCCTACAACTAAAAAAATGTAAAGCCTGGCTCAATAAAACATGCAATGTGGAACACTTGAGAAATATTATATAAAATCAGTTACAAAGCCCAGTACTTAGTGCATCAGATTGCTAAAGAATTAAAACAATTCAGAGCTGAATATCACAAGAAATTTCAAGATATGATACGTATCACGATATTAAATGGCAATACCACTAGCATCACGATACATTAGAACTCCAAGAATACTGACTAATAGTAGTTAAATAACACCAAAACAAATGTGAAATCGCAATTTCATGTGACCACATACCTGTATTGTGAATTGTTTGGAATCAATTATATATGTTGTATCGTTGAATCCTAACAGCTCTCTAAAACATGATGGACATTATGTCTACCCATGAAGGGTCGGGAGACATGTTGTTTTAGTTGAGTTTCCAGAGCATACCGGAGCATTTTTCATTGTTTCCAGAGCATACCTCTTACACCTATTGACCAGTCTCTACCAAAGTTGGTATACAGCCTCCCCATATCGTGCAGATGTGCCTTTTGACCTGTGGGTTTCAGAATTTTAAAAAATGTATTTATTTCTGTTTCCATGGTAACACTTTTTTTTTGTCTACTTGAAGGGTAGGGTTTGTTTCCGGAGAAGATTTCTAAAACTACTTCACCAATCCTCACCAAACTTAGTATGATGCCTCCCCATATCATGTAGTTGGTCCTTATGGGTGTTTGAACTGTTTTTAATTTGACTAGGGTAGGGTTTCTGGAGCAGATCTCTAAAACTATGTGACCTTTCCTCAACAAATTTGGTACACTACCTCCCTATATCTTGTAGTAGTGTCTTTTGGTGTTTTTAAAGTTGTTTTAATTTATTTTTACTCTGTTTCCATTGCAACAATTTGGATGTTGTATTTCAGAAGGATAATAACTGAAATTGAATTGGGGGAAGGGGGATGCATATGTTTTTTACGAGTAAAACGACATTTTATTTGTAATTGATTGTAACTGATGAGTAATGAGTTTTTAATGTGGTAAATGTTTACCTTCATTCTAAATGGACAATGAGCGAGTTTGTAACGATGTAACTTAACAATGGAAAATCATAGCACATTGTTTACTCCTTTTTCAGAGAGGGACAGCTTCAATATTTATCAGAAAAGCGTTTTGTTTTAATTAAATATATAACAAATGACAACAAAAAAACATGTACAGTTGCCCAATTTTTAACTGCCAGCAAAGAGGGATATCTCAATTTTCACTTTAATGAGAGTATCCTCCCACCAAATATATAATTATTGAACAACAACCATCATGCAGTTTTTACTAATATTCAATGTGGTTCTGCCAACGAAGTGCCACTGATCATATCGTGTGTTTATAAAAAAAAGTTTATCCCTGAGGCATTTACAGTCAAATCGCGATAGTCCGGCCACCGATAATCCGAATCTTCCTGAGACATTTATTAATAAACAATATGCTGTATATTTTTTTTTATTTATAAAAGCTTATGAAACCGCATGGAAGCATGTATCCAAACTTATGTATTTCAATTTGGCTTGCCATGATGTGTGCAGGATTTAAAATCGATCTATTTGCATATGGGTGCCAATGTAAAGTCCTTGTGAGTTCTACCCTCAATTCTCAATTCTCTGTTCAGGAAATGGGCATCCAACAACATATTATTTTATCTAAGCCATTATTTAGCATCAACATCAGCAGTTCCGTTAAATTTGTCAAAGACCATGCAGATCACTCACTTTTAGAAGATGGTGTTGGAGTATGATTTTAATTGAATGGTAATTGCAGCTCTGTTTCAATAAAAGTCATAAATGGTCAATTGAAAACAGCGTTAAATTTCCAAAAACTGTAACGTTGTAAAAATGCACAAAGATAAAAGTACCAAATCAGGGGCGTTCCTGAGACCAAGTGTCAGTATTCAATCATTACAAATGTCACCATCTTCATCAAGTAAATCCAGTAATGAACGTTAAAATCTGCTACATGATTAAATACGTGTAGCTAATTATTAAATGCCATTTATTCCCATGGGTGTCTGCAACGTATCGTGCCAAATCCATCTAGATGTCTTTCAACGAAGCATGTTATTAAACTGATGAAGAAGTAGACTATGAAACATTCTATGGCTAAAACAGAGATAACCCGGAATCGAGAAATCAATCTACATACAATCTTTATTACATGTGTTTATGTATTTATACATTATACCAAGTCTACGTATTTATCTTAGTCAGTCTGTCTCTTCTGTCTTAACATTTTTATTCTAAATATTGTCTTTACAGCTTTTATACAACCGACGGTAGTGGTGAATAATACTTTTATTTCTGTTTCGGTTGTTAATACCGATTTATGTGACAAATGACCATCAATATGAATTAGTTTCAAGTAACAAAAATGTTGTTACACTACTGTGCAGAATTAAGTACACCGGATTTCGCGAAATGTGCGCGAAATGTGCGCGAAATGTTCGCGAAATGTTCGCGAAATGTTCGCGAAATGTTCGCGAAATGTTCGCGAAATGTTCGCGAAATGTGCGCGAAATGTTCGCGAAATGTTCGCGAAATGTTCGCGAAATGTTCGCGAAATGTTCGCGAAATTTGCACTCTGTAAGTATTTAAATTTGTTACAACTGTTATGGTTTATCATTCTAAATTTTGTCTGTGTGACAAACACCTCAACCAGTATCAGATCGGAATATGTTCAATATGCATTTGTTAAGTAAGTTTTTATTATACAAAAACATTAAAATTAAAATGCATTTAACGCCTTGCAGGTCAATCATTTTAATCTTTCTCACTTAACGATTTACAATATCCATTGACACAACTTTAAAATGACATCACTTACTTTTGCTTAACTGAATTAACTCGCTATGCGTTAATAGCATATTTGTTTATACCAACTCAATCATAATTTGAAATTATTACTCGTCGGTAATCCTCCTTAATCCATTATGAAAGCAATCGTCGAACAGATAACTTATTCCTCGGATCTCAGATACAAGCTTTGGTCAGATATAAGTATTGCTCACCCTACATACCAATCACTGTCACCAGTACAGAAAATGGTATTATGTTTTAATGATAGTAAGTCTGTAAAGCCCCTTGCCGCTCTTTTATATACTATGTTTAGGCGCCGAAATATGTCGGCAGAATAGCCTTATATAATATCACAGTTATCATCAATAGCTGTAGTTTTCTTTTAAATGTATATCAGATTTTTCTGAAATAAAAGGATGTGTAAGAATGCGTATGAGCGTGAGTACGTGTGTGTGTGTGTGTGTGTGTGTGTGTGTATGTGTGAGTGAGCGTGTGTATGCATTCTGGTTTTCTTGTGTACAAGTGTTGATGATATTATTAAAGTGATATCGTGTCTCATACGCCTCATGGCCAGTTGCTGTTTTTATCATTATGATTTAAACACATTTATTTCATTCAAGAAATGGATTATTGTGATTCTATATCCTCTGAGTTTAATTGTTCAATGCAGCAAGTGACACGTAAATAACATATATTTCTGCCTCTTCTTCGTCTTGATTGAATATTTAAAGCTTTTTGGAACCAGCAAGTCCAATATATATGTATCTCAAAAGTCACTGTTTGTCCTCTCTGATATTTTAATTCAATTTCTTTATTTCCGTTGTGTATACAGATAATTGGAATACATAAGGCATGGAGAATGGTACAGGTATATTCAAGAGTTTGTGACATCGGGTGGTTGATGGAATAAATGCATTAGAATGTTTGCGTAAGAACAAAGGTAAAATGTACAACTCACAAAAAGTTATATGAAACTGGCTCCTCTTAACTAGCGATTAGACGATATAAACATAAAATGTGTTTGTTCTATACAATGAACGCGAATATGATGCCTAATTATCTGTCGGAGCTGATTCCTCCAATGATAATAAAATAATCAATCACTTTATGAATTAAAAAATGGTGATGCTATACAGGTTCCTAGTTGCTGTACGGAACTATATAAAAGATCACTCCTACCGTCCGCCGTGATGGAATGGAATATCTTGATGACAATATAAAGGAATCCGAATCGTAAGCAATGTTTAGAAAAAATTAAATGACAACAAAAGCAAAGTTCACGAACTTGTTCAAAATGATGGATTTAGAAATGACAAACTACTGCATTGTCGCATCCGATTGGGATGGAGCAACTTAAATGGTCATAAATTCGATAGATTTATTGATGATGATTCACGATGTTTCTGAGGCCATGCGTATGAAGATGCACATTATTATATATTCATGTGTGCAAATTATACACATATCCGCAATATAAGCTTCTTTTATGTTAATGGTTACGACCTGAATACAGTGCTATTTGGTAACAAAACACTGTCAAATCATGTTAATACATAAATAATCCAGTCTTTTCATAAGTTTCTCTTAGCAAACGCTTCTCATGAATATCTATAAACAAATATGCTGTGTTTTTCTACATCAATGTAAATATTGATGACATTTATGGTGTAATTGTCCTGTTTTATTGCTAATTTTGGGGAGAAACATTTAAATAGATAAACCCTGTTCGTTAAGTCATATAATTTTGTAAGGGAGATTCTATATTTCCAAACATTTAACGGGGATAACCTGATTTCATTTAAATAAATTGTAGTAAAATAGTTAAAATAGATCTGTAATAAAACAAAAGCAGTTATTAACTACAGAAAAGTGGTTTAGCCAATCTTGCAATTATACATATTGTAGCCTTTGATTAAAGGATATGAAGAACTTTGAATGAGGGACTAAACGCTGTTGCATTCGTATTATCGAAACCAGCTGATAATAACAAATTTTAACTTCTGTAACACAATAACATTGGACATTTTTATCATATAAGATCATCATATGATAACCCATTTTGGGCAATCTATTGGATGGCATATTTAGTTTTTACAACCATTGTTTTATTACTTTCGTTTTTGATTCTACGTACATTCACCATAGACCATTACAGTTGTATATTTGAAATAATAACTTTTACACCGAGACACAATTTAACATTGCATAATTGTATATTTTCTATTATAAAAGAAGAAGACGTTTTAATAAACAGCATCCGGTCGAACGGCCTATGAGACACAAATGGACATGTTTAAACCATAAAAGTTTAAAATAGATGTTAAAATATAAGACAAACTAGATAAAATGATAAAAAGATTTAGAGTGGGATACATTCACTACGACGCCTAAACATTGAAAAAAGTAGTTCAGAGAGGGGAATAACAAATTCGCTATTTATTGAGAAGATCAACTGTTCAAAAACAAATGACAAAAGGAGGGATATGCATCACCTATTAATTTCCATAAATATTATATCAAGGCGTCCTAAAATCTCAGAGCCGTATAGAAGAATTTGGCTTATCTTAGTATAACAATTTTTTTAAAGAAATATTTATTTTACTTGTCGCCTAACATATAAAGATATAAATGTAAATGTAGTTTATATGTGTACATATCTATCTGTGAAATTCTTTTGCAACAATGGGACTGGTTGTAATAAAAACGGACATACAGACAGACATATATTTTATTACAAGTCTCACCAATAAAAACGGACTTTCATCTTTAAAAATCACAAAGGTAAACGCTCTCATCAATCCAATGGCCGCCTTCAATGGCGCTAAATCGCCACATAGGATACCTTCGAGTTTGTATTTATGTGCACTGAACCATGAATAAACATCCTGTTATTTACCCAGCCCATCACTACTCAACATTCAGACAACATCCGCCCGTTCGATACCGCTTTACGAGTGAAATCAAAGCCCTGATTATGCAATTTATAACTCTGTGACTATGAAGCTATAACAGAGCCCTTTTATACTCCAGAGAACCTGAATATTTTGTAAATGTAATTTATGTTGATGCTTTTTTACCGGCAGAAGATTTCCTTTAGTATTCTAATGTTAATTGTATTAATATTAATATATAGTGTGATCTCTCATATTTCCAATGGAAGGACGTGTGTGTAATGTAATGATATATAGTCCGTCAACCTAACTTTTGAGACTGCGTTTTCTGCAAAAATCTTATTCATTTTTAAGTCACGTCAAATTCTTTTTATTAGCATATTGATTACTTTGTTTGACGTATCAGGAACTAAATTATGACATTGATTTCATAGCTTCATTAAAGTTTTGCGTTTGTTTTGATACTACACAGGCGGGTTCAGATTCAATTAACTTAATTCTAACATGCCGTGAAAACTTGCAATGCACGTGCCTGTGGGTCTGGGTGTGCGTGTGTATGTGTATACATTTCTTTGCATGTATTTGCATGTATGTACATAGGGGTGCATAAGTGTACATAAGTGTACATAAGTGTACATAAGTGTACATAAGTGTACATAAGTGTACATAAGTGTACATAAGTGTACATAAGTGTACATAAGTTTACATAAGTGTACATAAGTGAACATAAGTGTACATGTTTAGGTATGTATATGTATGTATGCATGTATGTATCACGTATGTATGCATGTATGTATCACGTATGTAAGCATGTATGTATCACCAGGGACAATATATATATATATATATATATATATATATATAAGGTCCCTGGTATCACGTAGGTATGTTACGTAAGTACATTTGTATGTGTATCAGTGTAGGTACGAATGTTTTAGCTTTTTTGGCTGCAAACTATTTTATGTTTAAGATATATTCACCTTTACCGCGATGTATATAAATATGCCATCTTATTTATCTTTCATTTACATTTATATACTGTTTTAATATTTTTAATAGCATTTTATGTGTCTCTCGTAAATCGCTGTGCAATTGGTTGTGTATGTGTGTTTTATGTATATATTTTATGAAATTGTAACATGTACACAAGTGAGACAGAAATAAAATATTGATTGATTGATTGATTGTATGCATGTATGTATCACGTATGTAAGCATGTATGTATCACCAGGGACAATATATATATATATAAGGTCCCTGGTATCACGTAGGTATGTTACGTAAGTACATTTGTATGTGTATCAGTGTAGGTACGAATGTTAGTATGTGTGTGAGTCCCCGTCCTTGTGTATGTGTATGTAAGTGTATGTTATGAATTTCATATGTGCGCTCGAGTACTAGTGGATAAAAAAAGTCCTATTATATGAAAATATGTATAAAATTGTATTAAAACAGAGTAAAAATATATTTTCATCACAATTAAAGTATGACTTATATTAGATTAGTAAATAGTAATGTTGCCAAGTACTGTTTGCCAATTTAAATGTGATTTTAGCAATATGTCCCAGGATGTAGCATGCAGTGTTAACACGTTGACATGTGATCTCAGCAGAGGGGTATACCCCAGGCTTTATAGTGTTGGCCAATTGAAATGTGTTTTAGTGGAGTGGGCATTTAGGTATTTACCAATTGGAATATGATTTTAGTAGAGTGGGTATATCCTAGGAATTAAAGTGTTTGCCAATTATTGAAATGTGATTTTAACAGAGTGCAGACATCCCAGTAGTTTACTGGAATATGATTCTAACAGATTGACTTATACATTTACAATGAAATATTGAGACGATCAAATCAAATAAAAAATGTGTATAAATGTGTCTCCAAAAATGAAGTACAGCATTTAACAATTCATAATGGAAGTCATTTCAACCAACAAAGGTGGTTTCAAGCTTGTTTTAGACGGCCATATGTACACTAAACATGCAACCCGCAAATCAAAGATTGGTTTGAAGTGAAGCCGGATGGAAACTTATTGGTGTTGCTAAAAACATCAGACTAAATAAAGTATGCTAGTTAGTATGTCCAGTTGTATCAAGTCATATGTTCATATGATCAACTTCTTTATTAACAATAGCGACGTTTCGGTATAGATCCTTATGATAGATGGGTGACCAATCAGTGGGGGGATAAGGATGGAAGAATAGGGATCAAGGCTATTTCATCCGAACAGCTTATAACCGCTTAATTCTTAAATAATTATTCCACTATTACTCACTCTGGCTTCCATCGTTATCCCCACTGATCCCCATTGGTCCCCCTCACTACTGCTTTGTACCCCCATTCTAAGTTAATTAACTTGCCTTCCACTGGTATCCATGTTATCACAACTTCCTTGTTACACCTTTCATCTCAACCTCCTTTTTACACCTTTGTTGTTTTTTGTTATCTCATGATCATACCAGTACAGAAATTGTACCAACATATGTCATGTATATAACCTCTGTTTTTATCATCTCTCCCATATGCTAGATAACTGTATAAAGGATCTATACCGAAACGTCGCTATTGTTAATAAAGAAGTTGATCATCCATAACATATTTGTGGTTTAAACATATTTATTTCATGAAATCAAAAATACATGAATTGGATTGGTCAACAAGCTGAATTGAACTTGTGTGTACATATGCTAAATATGAAACGTTATTATGACAAGAAAGACAAACAGTGAATAACATATTTGTCTTCATCGACTATATTAATCTTATATTACCACTATCTATATGTGTAATGTATGCACAAAGTGAGAACTTATTAAAAATATATGCTTGTTTGTGAATGCTAGAGAAGATTGTCCATTACAATTACTGCAATATACATATTGTAATACACAAGGATGCACGATTTGTTCACGAATAAGGAAGTATATTCTTGCAGACGGTGAGGAGATGGAAGCACTAGACAGCTAAAGAAAAACTGCCATTTGGACTGATGAATGTATGTCACGTATAGTAAGAACTGGAACTACAAGATATCAAAAACTAGTTTTTAAAACATAATTTTAGAAATTAAGTGGAAACAAAACTACACGGGATAGACTTCAAAGTGAAATAATATGTAAAGTACCCGATACAGACCTATAATACTATATGTGACGGGGCAAAATGGGTGGCAGTCTACGAAGAAGGAAATCTGCCAATGAACGAGTTGTGATAGTAGACAAACATGTATTTTGTTTCACTAGTACGCAATATCATTTTAACATATATATATTTATGTCAGAGGTATCTACATACGCATACAACAGTTTTACTGGTTCATTCCATTATTCAAATAATTAGTGTTGAATCACGTACACTTATATGTCAGTTTTGTACCTGATAACTTCAAAATGTTTCTTTTAAATAGTTTAAAACATTGAACTGTATATATCCCTTACAGAAGAAGAAGAAGAAAAGTAGTTTATTACGGTGTCACGTGCTTACATACATTTCACATATGGCATAATAAAACAACATTCACATTATATAAAAACATTGCAGATAAAAAGATAGCACCCGGCCTACAAAGGCCTATGAGACACCATATTACTTTTTCACATTAAAATATAGATAAATATGGGTATAAAAACATTGAATATACAAGGATGGAGTAAACATTAAAATTAAAATTAAGTGAGGCGCAACCTCCGTCTATACATATTATATATTAATGCAGCCAGTGGCTTACATAACTTACTATTAGATAATAGATATACAGCCTGGTCAGTTGGATTAAGATGTAGAAAGGAAGGGTCAGCAGACGATACACATTTCCAAAATTCATACCTTAAATCTGAGTAGAAATTACAAACAGTGAGAAAGTGAATTTCATCCTCTATACAATTACTATTACAGAATTTACATAATCTTTGTTCAAGAGGTACTTTTGGACGGGAAAACCTACCTAATTCTATTGCTAAGGGAAGAGTGCCACATCGTAATTTGCTGAGTATACTGAGGTGTGAACGCTGAAGAGAAGCAGAAACATAAGATTCAGTATTTAGAAAATGTTTAAATAAGCGGTAAGTCCGCAACTTATTGCCATTACACTGACCACTATCATTCCATAGTTGAAATAACCAATCCTCTCTATCCTTATTCATTAAATAATTCCTAGCAGAAGTAAGATCGCTCTGAGAGATCACACAAATATCATTTATAGGTAATTGCCAAGAATCTATCATAGAGTAAACTGTATTATACCAGGACTTTCTGAAATTAAGAGACCATCTGCTAACGGCACTGGGGATTCTAAAATCATTGGCTAAATGTAGCCGACGCCAAAAACGTAGAATTTCAATATGTTGCTTTGTATGTGGAGAGGACCAACCCATATCGCCACGTACAGCTAAGTTTGGGGTCTTGCTACCTACAGCTAAGAAAAAACGACATGCCTTATTTTGAACTGCGTTGATACAGCTGAACTGTCTAATACCCCAAACCGCTGAACCGTATGTCAAAATTGGTTGGACCAAATTTTCGTATAAGGTGTTAAATACACCATAGGGCAAACCCCCCAAACACTTTGATTTACAGATGATTACCCCCAGTGCACGGCTAGCAGACTTAGCTATTTCTTTAGCAGTATAATTCAAATCTAAATTTTCTTGTAGCCATACACCTAAATATTTGTAAGCATGGACATAATCTATAACATCATCAGCAATTGTAAAAACATATTCAGATTGCTTAATACTACAGGGGCGGTAGTGTACAATTTTAGTCTTGTTTACGTTAACCTTTAAACGCCAGGTTGAACACCATTCTGAAACACAATCTAGCATGGATTGAAGACAATTCTCATCAGGTGCTATGAGAGCTATATCATCAGCATACAGTAAAAGGTTAAGCATACTACCATCTAATTGAATGCCACAATTTAAGCTATTAATCTTATCAACTAAATCATTTATGATTACAGATCAACAGAAATTGAAACCTCAATAACATTTATGTTTGTTTATCTGGATTTTATTCCTCTTTCTATTAGCGCGGAGACCGCGTGAATAAACATCCGGTCATACTTTGCCCAACAATATGATTCTAACGAATTCCACCTCACTGTGTCGTTCCAAGCGTGACATCAAAGCGCTAATGATAGGCTTATGTAATGTATTGCCCTGTGACCATGAATCACTAACAGAAGACAATATGGGTGGTTTGGTGTGTGGGTGGTGTGCTTGTGTGTGTATTGCGGGTTGAGACTATGCAAGTGATTGAATGAGTATGTATGGCTGAGTGAGGGTGATTGCAAATTATTTTAATACATTTTAATATATTTTATTGCGACATAATATAATTTTAGTGTATTTGTCTCGTGTAGCACTTTGGCGGTTCATGCATGTTTATTCTCTTATTATGTGGCATTTTTTTTATGTATGAGATGAGACAGTAATAAACAATTTTTTCTCTCCCTTGTCGTCAATACCTCTTGCATTTTGAAATATGTAATATGCTGGTTGATAATTTCATCCTCAATTTATGTAAAATCATTTGATATCAACAAATAGCCCTTTTAAAATAAATATATTTGTACTATCTGTGTACAGGTATGTTTCATTCTTACACCATTATCGGTGAAATACAGTTTACTTTAAAACTATTTTCTTTAAAGGAAATGAAATGGCTTATATTGATGTCGCTCAAGTCTACAGAATACATATATTCACATTTAAAGAGAATGTTGCACACAATAACCATAACAACAACTAAGATAAAACCTGCAAAGTACTAGGACTTAAATTTCTGGAGTAGATCTTGTCAGACATTTCATTATCGCCTCAATCATCACTTCCTAATTTTTTCTCTGGATAGATATAGATGTCATACACGTCTTCAAATAGCGCGGCACTGATCAAAGGCTAATTAGTTGATAACTGTAAAAGCTCATTAGGATGAAGGTGTCATGGCTCTGAGCGGTACTCACTTTGAAATCGGATTTTCTCCTCGAATCAAAACACCACCGTATGGGTTTGAGAAAGACGGGTTTAGAGTCAAATTGCTTTAACATATACTGTTATAACATCACATCAAATGGTTTACTTGTCACTTGGGTCACTTTAAACTTTTACATTTTCCTGGGGATCGATATCCTAAGCAGTGCTATATTATGTTACACAATTTTGACAAAGTTGATAGGAAAACTTAGGTATATTTTGTTCGAAATATTCTCTACAAGCATGTTTTTTTTTTTGGGCAGCTGTTTTTGAAAGAATTTCATGTAAGAATTAGTGACTGTCACAAGCAATTCATATTTTCTGAAATGCACAAATGTACATCGCTGGATCTATATTCAAGTATCAAAACTGTATTTTGTTTTGAACCTTATTTGTCTTTTGTGAAACTAAAGATGCAAGGGGCAGAATCGGTGCACTTCCAATATGCAAAAAACCCGGTAGATTTGATGGACTTTCAAGGCACAAAAGACTTTGTTATATATGCAATGCTAACTTTGTAGAAAATGAACCTCATTTTCTATTTGAATGTAAAGTTTATCATGATTTGCGCTGTTAATATTTCAAAACATTACCTTATCATATTGACCAGCAATACCTTTTATATACGTGGTTTAAACATATTTATTCATGAAATACATGGATCGGATTGGTCAAACAAGCTCAGTATATACTTTAAAATGTACTAATTCTGCCAAGCCCCCCCACAACAAACTGTTCTAATTACATAGAGGAAGCATTGTTACTATTAAGTTTGTATTGTACGTGGGCCTAAGGCATTTTACGGAATAAACTTGACAGATTGATTGATTGGTTGGGTTATAATTGTGTCTCAACAATCTAGCAAATATCCTACATGATCGAAAGGGAATACCTGTTGGTTGAATTTCGGTTCGGTTATATGATAAATCCTTGTTTCCTTTCTTCAAAATGAGCGTTAATCGAATGTGTCGATGTTCCCGTGAATATCATACAATGGATCTTGAATGCCAATCAATGAGTCTGATCGACTGTACAATATGTTTAAATCATAAACATCACTAATTCGTTTGTTTCGTTGCCATCTGATTTAAGGAAGCTAAACATGAAGCACACTCTTATGATTCAAGTTAATTTGATGAAATAATAAATTGATGAAATTAAAACACCTCGTAACAAATGGCCATATTTGAGAGAAGCGATTAGTACACCAAAATAATGATTTTTAACAATGTCATTTAAATGGTATTTATTTCCAGATGTTTAACTACTACGAGTGTACTAAACAAACTGATTTGTTTTAAGTTTATTTTAGGAGAATCATTTGTATAGGCTATTGAAGCCTGTTTGCTAATCCTTTTGCATCGATTTTTTTCATAATTTCTGTTGTGTTATTATTTTAAACATATTTGTTTCATAATAGTATACATATATTGTGAAGGGGATTGGCCAAAAAGCTTACAGCGCTTATGCTAAGGCCGCTCTCTTGAACATAATATCCATACACGTTTAATACATAATTGAGACACTTGAAAAAGTACAGGATGTATTATCGTAAATGAAACGATTATAATTATTTATCACTACAATCATGTTTTCCTCTTTAGATACTGATATGAGGATATATTATAATAATTCATATAATATTTCATTTACAAAACCATATTTTTGTTATTGCTGTACTTTATTAGATGTTTTTGTTGATTTTATTATTTTATTTTTCCGGTTATATTTGGAAAAAAGTTAAATTTTATTTCCTTTCAGTCATAAACTGCTGTATATCCCTCACTGTGCTTACACGGGTGTGCCTCCATGTACCTGTTGTTTCAAGTCACTCGAATGAATCATTATGATGAATTTATTTCCAAAATAAAGTTGAAATCAGTGGTAATGGCAGTAGTGTATTATGTTATCCCTACCTTTTCAAGTTATTCTTACTCCTACTTTTCCAAAACCACCTATTTTACACGAAGAAATTTGTCATACCCTTTTCACAAACACTTTAATCTTAGCAATTACATTTCATAGTTTATGCCGACACCTCTCTCTGTAAGTAAAATAAAAATGTCAGTCGGGGATATTATTGAGCCACGCACACATGTTTGCTTGTTTTTACTATATTGTTCATTATATATTACATTTAAATAATCGAATATATACCTTTAAAAGTTCCTCCGAAATCGAAAATATACCTTACACTTTAGTTCCAAGAAACGTTGGCTATATTAACTCTAAGATGTCTGTACCATCCTCGTATTAAAAGTTGAATAACACTCTCACCTCAAAAGTGTTTATTTATAACAGAACATGATGAAATGAACACGTATCAAAACTTGACATAATCGGGGATTAAAACTAGACGGTTCACTGAACGACAGTTCAATATAATATTTTATCACATTTAACACATTTCACTAAAATACACAATACTATATAAGAGTATAGTACATGTACACGATTATAAAGAATAAAAAAAATATTACAAGCGTACAGGCACAACATGTTACAGATATAACATCAGTAGTGTATAATATACATATATAACATACAAACATTCATAATTTCGGCATGGAATGTAAACGTTAAGTATAAAACATTTTCCATCCATTTATATATCGTGTCTTCTGGAGTGAATTCACAACACACTCGTAGTTTTATTAATTAATTCTTAATTTCGATTACTAAATCTATGTTCTACATAGTTCACATGTCAGTACGCCATGACAATGTACACTTGATTAAGCCAATGAGGATAGTTGATTATAATCCGATATTCGTTAACAGGAGGACAGGATTTATAGGTACCGTTTCGGAAATATGAGTTAACTAGATGCGATTGTGTTATAGTTGTGTGTACATAGGCATAGACCATACTTTATATCACTACTTGCTCTAAATCGAATAGTGTTTAATTGATTAAACATCATAGCCCAGAGACATCCTAAATGCCATCTACCAATTAAAACAGTAAAATGATTAACGAAAGCTTGGTAATGAAAACCAGGGCAATGTCATTGTCGTTGGTATCTAGAGCAGATGAATTGTGAACTATATTATCCAATAGTTAAAATTATTTAATAATAAGGATTATAATCGTATACCACATGATGCTTGTAGCTTCCTAACAATCAGCGAAATGTTCGCGAAATGTTCGCGAAATGTGCGCGAAATGTTCGCGAAATGTTCGCGAAATGTGCGCGAAGTGTTCGCGAAATGTGCGCGAAATGTTCGCGAAATGTGCGCGAAATGTTCGCGAAATGTGCGCGAAATGTTCGCGAAATGTTCGCGAAATGTTCGCGAAATGTTCGCGAAATGTTCGCGAAATGTTCGCGAAATGTTCGCGAAATGTTCGCGAAATGTGCGCGAAATGTTCGCGAAATGTTCGCGAAATGTTCGCGAAATGTGCGCGAAATGTTCGCGAAATGTTCGCGAAATGTTCGCGAACAAGGGGTACTTAATTCTGCACAGTAGTGTAAGTGGCTAAACTTGTGTCGCTTTATTTCATGGTCCTTTTTTTCGAATGGCATCACCATGGTATAACATCATAGTGATCAACCCGTTTTGACGTCACAATGACCGTCATAGTGGTCTAAGGTAATTTTTAGATTTTTGCTCTTGGGATATTGTCTATGTTGATGCTGTTTATGAATGTTTATCGCTTTATACATATATAAGCATACAGCAAATAGTGTATGTGACCATAGTGTATGCATACACCTAGTCATAAGTACCGCACCACCCATTTGAAATTTGAACAAAGAGAAATATGTTTTCAGCGGTTGACATTACAAGTAGATACGGAATATCCCACAACATATGTGAGCATGACATCATAAACACACCTTGATCCGAGCTGCACGTGCATGCATACACTGAATGTACTCGTGGAATCGAGCAACCAATGTACGCCATATCTAAATCACATGTGTTTATGTATATATATATATATATATATTAATACATTAAACAAAGTATATGTCTACCTGTTAATCTGTCAGCCTCTGTTGTCTTGACATTTTGTCTTTTATAGCTTTTTTTACCACTGTTGGTGATGATTACAAGTTATGAAATGATGTCGCTGATGATTATATGCTTTTGAATGATTCCGTTTTGTCTCTTTATAACTGTAGGTTGCAAATGTAATAAGAATCACCATAAAGATGTGAGATGATTTAGGGTTTGTGCCGCTCAGCAAACCAAGGGTGTCACTTTGCTGAAATTGGATTAATTATGCAAATAGAATTCCAATATTGGATCCAAAAAAGGCGTGGTAAAGCAAACGTAAAAGACCTCATATCGTGCTATGTCAAAATCAATATCAGATAATATAACAAAACAATAAAAACTTATTTGTTTTTAAATGATACAATTGACATCTTTTTTTTAAAGGCACTGTAGTACGCCAATTGTTTTAAAAGAAAATAATGCACAGATAATGCACATATCTTGATATTACAAACGATCGGTCCACAGATAATTTATTCTATTAGTTATCTAGAAAATATGTGCGTATTCAGGTTTTAAAGCTAATTTTAAAAAACCGGAAGTAATTAATGCAACGTTGCATTTAATACACATGAACTACAATATCAGCAATATTAAAACATTGCACACAATCCGAATACCAAAAACAGCAGTCGCTATGATTAATGTAACATAAATGCTTACACTGCGTATTACAAATCGGTGAAGATATAGATACTCCTTAATGAAAACTTACCAAGTTTTGTTTTTTAGTTAAGAGATTAAAGTATATATGCAAGACCTGAATTAAATCCTAGTTCACCCGTTTCCTTCATTTTATTTTCCCCATTTTTCACATCAGCGACTCTTACTATTTGTGATATCCCTGAGTGACTTCGACCGACTCAACTTTTTAGTTATTGACTACAGGTCAATTGTAAAGAATAATTAGTATTTTATTGCACCGAAGGGAAGCTAAAGTGAGTTTATATGCCCTCGTATGACCTAAAATAGCTTATTTGAGTGCAAAAAGCGTGCACTTGTGCCTTTCAGGATTAAAACCACTTCTTACTATTTAAACAAATACTGAGATAATATCCCCAGACCGTAATAATATAGCTTTAATATTTCTGTATAAAATTGTCGGTTTTGGTGGTAAGCGTTTTGGAAAATGTTAGGTGCAATACCTACATATATGTATTACAGCTCGACTGAAATCTGGATTCAGAACATTAACTTTACCTATTTAAAAAAACACATGGAGCTATTCCTTCTTGAAAGTTCAGTGGTCATAACATTGTAACAAATGAACCTCTGAAACAATCTGTTGCCAGCTTCTAGCTAAATATAATCGGGTATTTCTTAATACGTTGCTGGAAACCATGGTCTTTTTCGTCTTAGGTGCGTAGCTTTAGCCTCCAAAATGTACTCACAGCAAGTCTCACAGCAAATATCATTTGGTCAATCTGGGTACCAAAGTCTGTAGAAACGTAAGCCTGAACATGGCATGTAAAGACACAGATCTGAAGTTTGTTACAATAAAGAATTGTGTGGGCTATATATCGACTCCTAATGCAGAAGATGAGAGTCTTAGCAAAATAACAAAAACACACTTCCCCTTCTTCATGGTCGTATAGCCATGTTGCTATACAATTTGTTTACCATTCTGGTTGTTTTGAAGTAAGTTTTCGGCCGAAATGCGAGTTTTATGTACCTTTCAAGGGATTTGTCACCCGTTTTAGATGATATGAATTCAGTTTTAGAGGATTTGATTTCAGTTCAGGGAGGTTTGAAGATTTGTATGCTGTTTGTACGGTAGGCCTACACCGTCAAACCTTAACCACACATTGTTGGAGAACTGACTAAAACCGTTTGTCCAGCACCCATATTCACCCCACTTCATCAGCAAATCTCCACTTCTTGTTCCAACAACAGAGTTTCCCTTTTCAAAGGCGTTCCTTTTCCTGCCACACTTTGATGTGTGTCCCAGTTATTTACATAAGCCTATATTGTTTAAATAAACAATGTATCAACATGTTCTGTTTTTTCCCCGCAAATATGATACACCAGACCTTCAACCATAATGTGGTTACGGGTTCCTCGTGGGTACATTTCACTTTCCAGACTGTACCTCAAATGGACATGTATAACAGGCCTAATGATCTAAACATATATATTCGATTCACTCTGCAGTAACACTCTCCTTTGGACCACAATGATTCTAATGTGGCTCCTCAACATTGTTCTCTCAGGACATATCCTGCAAGTATATGCATAGATTATACATCAGCCATATGGTACTAAAATGTGTGATATATTTTACGAGAGAACCGGGTCCTGTTCAGATTATATATTCGTCGAAGTACAGTTGATTTGTCGATTTTATATCAACGAATGTACTTCGAACCTCTAACACCTCAACTTCGGAGCTACCGTTGCCCACTCTTTGCCGTAAAGGAGCTTAACCACAACAACAACGCAGTCAGGTACAATCAGTTATGGATGAACCACGTTTTTATTCTGAGAGCACAAGCTTTCGATAAAGATTCTTGCATCATTTTAAAGTTTAATTGTGACAGGATGTAAAATAGAATCTATAACATAATTCAGGCGAAGCTAAAAATGCGATTACAATAAACGCCAGTGGAAGCCAATTTTACACTGATGGTGGACATGTATATAACAGTATAACAATTTTAAGTTGCATTAGTAAGTTCTTTACATGAGTGTTGAATAACAGATCAATAGAATATGGCTATCTGGTAGTTACATCATTTATTTATTTATGTATTTTTAAAAAAACTCAATGTTATAGTCTATCTATCGATATGATCACACTGGTCATGTTTCACCTTAAATACTAAATTTATGTGTTGATGCCAAAGCTTTGTGGTGTCATTAACTGATGATAAATATAATTAAAATGATTTGATTGTAACGACATCTACTTTGTAGAAATCACTCGTAGATACCATTTGATCTCACAATATCAGCAACATCTACTGTGGGAACCCGTTTTGGACAATAAATTTCGTTTTATTTTCTGTTATGAAGTCCTGAGCAATTTGTTTATGGTTTAAAAGATAGCATGATCAAAATAATATCAAATCAGCAAAAATAACTTTCTTATATTTCAGATTAATGATTGTCAAATTGTGTGTCTGCAGATCAACCACATGAACCTCCTTGATAGTAGCAGAAGATAGGTAGAGTTTGTTATCAAATACTAAACCACTCTTTATAACCAGGTCTGACTTAACTACTGATGACTCTTTCACGTTAACCATGTCAAGGGTAAATACCTTGAATATATGATTGAAGTACAGCATGCATGTTATGGTATCATAGAATAAGAAATTTGCACGTACTGACTGTCTCAACGTGTTTAAAACTCTTCCCTCATAATTGAGAGACATTATTTTTTTCTTCAATACACAACTCACGTACACTTCTAGTTTGTTTTCATTGACGGCTGCTGAAGATATATGACCTGGTAACTTTCTGAGAATCTTTTTACCGGATCCATTTGCTGAAAAACTGCCTAACTTATGTCCAGTCCTTGAAACATAAAACACCAACTCTCTAATCTCATCATTAAACATGAACAGAATGGGCATGTGTTTAAAAAGTTTAGTCGTTGTATTGTTAAGCGGTTCAAATAAAAACACCATCCTGTATTTTGAAAGTATAAACATATTTGATGATGCAAGATACAAAACTGATCTCATGAATGAATCAAAATATGGGAACCAGCTCATATGATAGTCAGTAAGGTAAATCTGAGTTATGTATTTAGGGTTGCCTTGATTTGGAACCACGAGAAGTTTTCTGTTTCCAAACGATGGTTTGGTTATCTTAGCCTTCGCTGATGGATCAGGGTCCTTGGACACCATCTTCACTGCTGCTAAAATGGATGAGGTTTATATATATAATATTATAAAACGCTGCATCCATTGTGGTAAAGTGAGCTATCAAGTCGTTAATAATTGTTTGGAATCATTTGCATTACACCTATCAATTGTGTCATGAGTATTAATAGCATATCGAAATAAACATTTAAGTATCTCTAATGTTTAATTTGTTTTGTAAAACTAAACCCAGAATTTAACAGTGCAGACGTGTTTATAAGTACTTACCTTCAACACACACAATTGATCTTCTCCGTGATTCAATCACTCTCCAGTGGTTCATACACGATCCGTCTTCTCGCTGTAATGCATTAACTTAGTTCAGAAGTTTAACCCACACTTTAATAAATCATGAATGCTGTCATTCAGTTAAATACATTATTTGGATATACTGTTCGTGCTGACCAGCATTTGAATCTTCATTGGAATAATATATGTTTGGAATTTACCTAACCCAAATTCAAATAAATATATAGCCATACCTTGTTACCATTGCTGCCATAGTCATGTCCAGATTTGTTTGATATCAGTAATTTACATCTCAAGAGAGAATCGTCGTATACGATATCACTGCAACCTCCCATCATACTGCACAGCTTATGACACAGTGTTTGTCCATATGGCTGTCTCATGTCATCAAACGGCCATGTGGTATTTCCAAAAGAGCAAGTAATGTAGGCTGCCATCAAGATTGTGAGGTTAAGATGAAGCATCTTCTCAATGAATTTCTAAACAGTACCAAACGTATATCAGCAAAGCAGTATATATTTAACGTTTATTTCTGGTTACATCCGTCACAAACTGAACATGTCAATAAGAATGATGGCAAGAATGGAAGAAGGTAACAACAACCTTGATATGCAATGCGTTTATGTTCATTTGTTTGTTCTCTTAAATTATCCAAATTCAGCTGGTAAAACGTGATGTATGTGTGAATATCGGAAAATTTCCTCTTTTTGAGAAAGTGACCGACCAATCAATACTTTCCCACGCTTTCAAATGTTAGCACCTGTCAAGATAGTGGTGTCCTCCGTAGATTTATTATGATGCCAGCATACTTTCGTATATTATTATCAATTTGATATAATGACCCTAGATTTTTGTTTAGTTGTTTGTTTGTTTTATTGTTACAAAAGTTGAAAGAGTGTTTTTAACTAATATAATTACACTTTTGTCATGACTCTTCTAAAAGGTTAAGAACTTTACTTCTGATTAAACCATCATCTTCGTAAAATTTTATCGTTACATATTAAAGTTGTAATTCGAGTAGGCACTAGTGTCATCGGTCTAATTACTCAGTATGTCAATATGATTGATTGAACAAAACTAATCTGAAATTTCACCTTACCATCTCTATTCATTGTGGTAATCACATCTGTGTGAACTGAGTCAAACCGTCTTCTTTTCTGAGAAAATTGTTCACCAATCAATATTGGACCGTGTTTTCAAAATGTAGAACCTGTCGCAATATCGATGTTATCCCTCGATTTACCAACATGCTTATATCAGAGTTATTTTCCAACGTTCATATTTACACATTGGGATTTATAAATCTGACTTTTGTAAGTTTAAAACCATTTTTTGTTCACAAGAATCATAATAGAGAAAAGCTTGTTAAAACTTATGTTGAGTATACAGAAAGTTAGATATTTAAATCGTTTCATATCTACATAACACAAACATTAACATTCAGGATTAATGAGTATTTGTCTGTTTGTTTGTTTGTTGTTATTATATTGGTAAAATGAAAGCGAGCCTAAATGTCCAATGAAACTCAGTGTTTTAAAAATATATATGTCAGCTGATAAAATTGAATATTCGTTTGCTTATACTATTCTTTTTTATGGATATTAAAATGAATGATGATAAACTCCAGGAACGATTTGATTTCACAAGAATGTAATCGTTAGTCTGAAAGGCGAACTTCAAGCACTTAGCAACAAGGGAAGAGCTTCTATTTAAGAAATAGATTTCATAATGTGTTTGTTCACTGGCTTATAAACGGTTTGAAAGGTGCAAGTTAAACTGGTATAAATGCCGGAGCTTGTCGACGGCATTTATACTACAGTTTAACTTGAACTTTCAAACCGTTTATAAGCCAGTGAACAAACACATTATGAAATCTATTTCTTATAAATTCAAACTTTGAAATTTAAGTGATTTTTAATCAGTAAATAAACTTTTGAATATAAAAAAAATATCTGCAAAAAGTGTACAGTGCATAGATATCATGCGCTAAGCTCCGCCCACAATAATACTGCATCACTTATGTGTCACCACACGCAAAACGTAGTTCACAGGAAATATGATTAAGTATTTAATTTTTGGTTCTAATATGCTGTTTTAATCAAACTTTCAAATCAAACTACAATTAGAATTCAAGTTGTAAGGTTTTTAAAAAGTTTAATCAAGAAAAGAGCATGTGATAGCAATGTAATAATTGCGCAATGATACAGAGATAAAGTAGTACCGCAGGTTATTTTTTGTAAACGTCAGGTTATGAAGGTTATCCTTTGCAGCTGTCAGTCTTGTGTTTATGAGAATGTATACTGGTCACATGACCTTGTTTAATCCAATCAGCAGAGAGCATATCGCTTAAATTTCAAAGTCTGAATTTATTGGCACATCACTGAGGTATATCCGATATATTACGGTTTATTATATACCTATGTAAACTTAAGATAGTAATACAGGGGTGCAATACGGTTTCCGTGGTCAATTTCCGTATTGCACGGTGAATCCCGTATTGCACGGCTGACAGTTCTACTTTCTCTAAACTTCGGCACTTCTAGGAATTTTCCGTACTTTATCAATGCTTTCTCAATTAAATTTCCGGAATTTATGTTTTAATATTTGTTCTCTATCAGCATGGATTTGGCCTAATATTAACAGCACAAGAAGGGACAATGTTACTCAAATTATCATTAACAAGGCAGAAAAGGGCTAAGTGTAAGGGGAATCGATACAACGCCGAAAGCTTCACTAGCGATGCTGCGTCACTGTGATGTCATAAAGGTTTACTAGTGTGACGTCATAACCATGGTTACGTCATTCGAAAAAATCACGACGGGCGGAACCCTGAATGTTGTTTCTTATTTTCAGTTCTTTGTAATTAAATAATAGTAAAGCAAATTTGATGGTTTAATTATGTTACCGCACTGAAGAAACTTTCACCTACAGCTCTATTGGGTTGACAAATGAGAAAATAAAGATATTAATAAGATATCAAATCGTGACACGTGCAAGTCAATCAACCGTCCGTTTATCAATACGCAGCACATCGTCCCAGTAAATGTATGCAACTTTATTTGTTTACCAATTTGCTAATAAAAAAGGTGTATATAAAAAATATAGAACATCATACTTGTGCATTTGGATCGTTTGTTTTGAACTCGAAGCTGTCATGGAAGCTTCCATGACATCTACTCGTTCAATACAAAGACAAAGTAAACAGAGCACTGTATACCTAATTATACCGTCTCTGAATTTTCACAATAGCCAATCAGAAACGACTATTTCACAAAGTTATGGTAGAATAACACAATAGACCATCAACAATACTCATGAATTGGTTAAAACTGCCCCAACGTCAGTCGACGTCCAGTTTGTACATTTAAGTAGTTAGATTAAAAGTTGAACTTAAAATGATAAAAACATTTGATGACCGCCGATTATGGTTTTCCTAATTCGTTTGTATATGCAACTGCGAACATCATATCACATTTTAAGCTATGTCAAAAAAAGCATGTCTCACTTATATGTGAATAATGTCTTTCGTTGACCCCAAAGTTTTCTTGGAAAAAAGTCATAATAAACATTATTTTGAAAAAAAAATAAACGAATTCTTGAATATTGTATTTAAAAGTCAAAGTATGGTGGTTATATATTGTAAGCTCAATTGTGTTCATTAGAATGTATAACTGTCATATGGCCTTGTGTGGTCCACTCAGAAGGCAGCACGTCGCTTAAAAGTTTGAAATCATGGGACATTGTATGATATTGGCATTTAAAAACAATGCCAAGGCATTTTGCCGTCTGAAGCTTGCCCAATTTATAAGGCAAATTAAGATTTACTGGATTATATTTAGCAACTTGACTAAATCATTTAACAAGACACATTAATGAGATTGATAAAGATTACTGTTTTTTTTATATTACAAATATATCACAAAGGACTTGCTTTTAATACACGTTCAAACTGTTACATTCAGTTGTTTTAGTTTCAAGTGTGCTAGAGGCATATTCTCAACGTGAGGTTTTCTGTGAACATTGCACATCAAAGAATATGAATATTTGAATATCATGCCTCTAATTGACATCCGCCGTTATTTCCGTTGTGAGTAATATTTGTGTCTCGACAAAACTATCCATTGTAAATATCACACAAATACAAGGGCTCAGCTATAAACGTTATTAAAATAGTTCTTGTTAAATCCCACTCTCATCTGTATTTGTTTAATGTTCCAAGCCTCATTATCGATGTGCACTCAACTTGACAGACTTATCGAAGGTCTTTGATCAGTGGTAATTTCAGATATTAATAAATGTAACAAACTGAACTAACATACATCTACATGTCATTAACCTATTTAAATTTGTGTTCATGTATATATTATATTTCTTTTCTCACAGAAATTTGAATATTGTTGATACAGATTATATATTATCATTATATTATATATTATATTATCTATGCCAAAAGATTTTACCTGATTTCACATGCAGAAGTAACTGAGATTACTGACCAGACACGATGTCAACAACTCGGAAGTATCTGTAGCAGTCTACCATTCCTCTGAAAATTGTGCCATCAATCTAACCATGGTGAAGAAAGAATAAACATTTATTTTTTTCTTTCGTTTTCAAGTCTTATTCCTCTAATATACGATGGATTGTTAGAACATAGAGCAGGGGAATGTAATTGAGATCCATCTCTGATATAACTAGATTGTATATCATGTCACCTTATATAACCATAGTAAACATATAGACCTGGGGAGATATTAGATATCTTTCCCCAAATAACATCAACGTGTCCAAACATTTATACAAGCATGTTTCTTAAGTATGACAAGAGGAGACGGCGAGAGATATAGTTTGGAAACACTGACGTGTCTTCACCATGTGTGGAAAATGAAAGCCAAGTGCGAGGATATCTATGATACAAATGACTTAATTAGCCATTAGGCATTTTACAATCCTATGCGCTTAGGGCTTCACAATAATGAAAATAACGAAATTGAATGCTAGCAAAGGAAGTAAAACAGAAAAACATTTTTTTTGAAAAAGTCTGAAGCCATGCCATAATAACAGTAATGTGCAACTTATATTCGTATGGTGACGTTATTTCTATTGACGTCCATGTTAATATAGTCTAGGATAAATACTTTTCATGAAATAAGTTCTGGTTGTAAAACCTGTATGCTTGATCTGCAATAATCTTAGCTTTTGCTGTTGATGATTTAATTGATTCACCAACTTGTGTACTTTAAATATATTAAAGAATATTTCTCATGGATCGTCATGTTAACTGCTGGACTGCTTGTGGTTTACTGCCGAACAATGTCCAACAACACAATGTTTGAAAAGAAACGAAAGGTTTGTCCATGAAATAATTCACACACTGGTCACAGGTCTTAAAAAGGAATTACACCAAGTTACTGACACGTCGCTATAGTTAATGCTCAATCAATCAATATCAATATAGTCATTTCTAGAACGCTAATATCCAGTTCTGGAGAGGACTGCTCAAAGCGCTATTGACAGTTGGCTATCTCAAAGAGGTGGGTTTTCAGTTGAGACTTGAAAGTCAGGATATCCTCTGCTGATCTTAGGAAGCCAGGAAGCGTTTTCTAAAGAGATGGGCCAACACATCGACAAATCCTATCTCCAACAGTTTTTGTGCGACCAGGAACTATCTCACAGATGTGTTGCTGAGATGACCGCAGTTGGAGTGATGGCTGATACACCTGTACAAACTCGGTCAAATACGTTGGTGCATCTTGGTGCAAGCTCCTGAACATCAGCACAAGGATCTTGTATTGAATCCGTTGACGAATTGGCAGCCAATGTAGGCCCGTTAGGACTGTTGAAATGTGCTCTGATTTCTGTGTGCATGTGACAACTCTTGCTGCTGCGTTCTGGACTTTCTGCAGTTTGTTGGGAAGGTATTCAGGGATGCCTTGAAGCAGTGAATTGCAATAGTCCATGCGTGATGTGACACTGCTCCATCTCCGTGACCAGCCTCTCCAGCCTAAGTTGGACAGACACTCACCTGGTCATTTCAAAGAAACAATTTCACCAAATTAGGAAACTGTCAGTACATGTATATGATAATGAAAGTAGAGACAGATAGCTATATGTTACATCATAGTAACGCAATTAGCAATTAAACTCCGACAAATCTGAGATTACCTTAAGTATTTGTAATCCGTCAAACTCATTCAAAAAGGTTCCATTAGCAACTTGTAGCTCCTTGCAAAGTTAATTAATAACAAGTGTGTTTGATGTATTGTACAGCAATCAATATTCTTAACAGTAAAGATAAAGGTTGTATCATGAATGTTGTTAACTTTCTTAAATATGTATGTAAAACTAGAGCTGCATTTGTACATTCATAAACCTGTTATCTTATATGTGCGCTTGTTTCAAATTTGTAATGTAATTGTATTTTGAACCTTTGGCCTTTATACTGAATAAAATGTCTGTCTGTCTGTCTGTCTGAATAACAAGTAGAATATAAAGTAATACAGAATGTGATAGCAAACTATTTAACATGATAAGACTGTCCGTTCATTACACACTGGAGTCCCACAGAAACTATGACAAATTGGCAATTGAAAATATAGATTTGAAACAACCATAGTTGGTATGAGCCTAGCCCAATCGAACTGATTCCATTCTTTATCAAAATTATTAATTTATCTTCTGAGGAGAAGGGTTTTTGTGATTTTCCTTTATTTGCTCATTAAGAAACTGTCAGTAAATGATAATGTACACACTTTCAAAGGATCTGTTCCTACCTTTGACACTAACTTCTCATTTATCTTGGTGAATGTTTTATAGTTCATGACATTGATATCAGCCTCTGAAACTATCAAAGCATAAGTATGATAATTTCCAAAATGTACGTTGCACAACTGACTACCTTGCCAATCTTCCGATTCGTTTTCAACGTGTATAACCTTTTCAGTTAGCAAGGGTTGTTTTAGTTCACTACAACCAGACCTCGCTAGTTTCCCTGATTCAACCTAGCCTTTTTTCTACAGGCATCTTTTCGATACATAAGTCATACTTATGATTTTGGATATATTGGATAGACCCCACCGATCATCCATCACTCTGATTAATTTATTATTATCTAGTGATCCTGACAGGTCGATAATTTCGTGCTTGTTTTGCTCTGTTTACAGTTTATCTAGCTGGGTTGTGATCATGTACTTAATTTTGGCATGGTCAGTCCGTTCTCATTCATGTCACCATCCCCAGTATATACTACAAGCACCCATAGGCAGTCTCACCAGTAATATTGTCTTTAGGGGATACTCTTACTAAGCCTTATAGTTCGCTTGTTCATTATCCTACTATTTATTATATTATTATTAACCCAATGTGCATTACTTAGTCAGGGAGCACATACACCAAAAACTGTTTAAATAAATACATTCGTCTTCACCAATTAAATTATTCCTTATTGTTTTTCTCGTGTTTTTCTTTATTAATATTCCACCGATTTTGTTAGCAACATTCAGCCAAAAAGGCTAACTAACGCAAATGCAACCCAAATTTTACATTCTGATAGCCTTTACTATGAAGTCGCGAAAATAAGCTTTGGAGTCCCAGCCATTAAAGATCCAGTTCGAATCTAAATTTTGATGTTTTAGCATGGGAAATTGTTTCAAAATGTACCTACAGACTTTTTCTAAAAGATGCGCATTAAAAAGAAGAGAAAAAAGTAAATAACAGCGAATTCGTATGTCACGTGGTTTAGCCACCATTGTGATTTTAGACACATTTGCAATTTTCCGACCCCACGCACCTTTGACAATCTTCCCCTCTGTCTGAAGGTACTTACAGCTAAGAACTCAAAGTTGAATTTGTGCAGCAGAAGCAGTAGTAATCAAACGTTACTTAAATGCATTAGCGAACTCCTAATACCTTTTTCAAAGTGATCATTCAAAGTAATGGAGTTTTTGAAAAAAGAAAATTTTAAGGAGAACTAACTCAAAAGGCTAACCCCCGAATTTCAAGATTTTTTCAGGAGAGTAAGGCAGCACTATGGCCATTATGAATTAACTTTTAAAATCGAAGCTGAACAGTTATTTCTGATTGTGAGAACATGTACAACAGTAAAGACAGTGATAGCCCTCAGTATGAAGTCATCGGCCGAATAATTTAAGGTCCAGTTCGAATCTAAATCTTCATTTTTAACATTGGGAATAACTTCAAAATGTAGATAGAGAATTTTTTTTTTTTTAATATGCGTAATAACCAGGCAAGAAATAAAGTAAATCATGGCGAGTTCATAGATCACGTGGTTTGGGTGCCATATTGATTTTCTTTACAATTTAGGTATCAATAATCATACAGATGTGTTAGAACCTTGCATCTTGTTTTGAAAGATGCGCAATATGATTGGAAACCGGTATTATTTGATTATATTTCAATTATATTTAATCAGTGATGCGCTGAATCCATTTATCGTCGCTTGCGATTATATTTACTCTTGTAATTACTTTTACATTTGAAAAAGGACAAGTCGAACGTAAAGATAAAATGATTTATTGATACGAGGGGAGATCGGGTTAACTGCTTTCAAGAGTAGTTCACTTACATTGACTAACAGTTCTCTACTGCAGACACAATTACAAAAATGCAGAGCCCGAGGCGGGAGTTAAACTCTGGATCTCATGATCCAAAGTCAGATGCAATAACCACTGCATTGTCTCGTCCCTTATTTTATGAGTACAAAAATATGATGTAACTACAAACCACATACACAATACTAACGTATGTACAGTTTCTACTAAATTCCATTAAAACATTAAAATGAAATGTAAATAGCACTAATACAGGTAGATATAACCATGTCGAGTTGTACCCTGTGGTAATCACAAATGTGTTCAGCATCCATTGCTACAAATGTATATCACTAGAGCCTTAGCAGTATTTTTATAGCATAATAATAAGCAATGGCGATAAATGTTTACCACATGAGTGGAAATATTTGATATCAGAAGACAGAACGGTGAGATTATATTATATATCATTCAACATCAGTTTTCAACAAGTTTGAGCAAGATAATGAAAATATCTAAAACGCAACGTCCTCAACAGTATAATCAGTGAGGCCAGAGCATTGTTATGTCATTAACATTATGAGACCATAGCATTGTTTCGTCATAAACTTTGAGATGTCTTAGCATTATGTCCATTATAATGTAAGGTTAGGTCTTTGAATCAACTCCAATCAACTGTAATTATTGTTTATTTTACAATATCAATATTATATCAATTGACCTCCCTTGTTTTTATCATTGTATTTATTTACATATTTAATAAAGCCTACAAGCCATTGTTTATCCACCACTAAAGTACTTACTCCCCTCATGTTTGTATTGCAAATCCTCACTGTTTACATTCTCAAGCTTTACCCCCCTCATGGTTGTATTACAAAATCCCATTGAATACCATTTTTATGCATGTTAATCTCCTCGATTGAGTTTGCCCACCATTGTTTTGTTTGCTGTATACATATTTTGTTAATTCCTGACATTCCACATTCAAGAAGTGAGGATATACTCCGAAACGTTGTGTATTTTCAAATAAAAAGGTTGTTATCCAGAAAAACGTCCTGTTCTTATCTGTTATCAAGTCCTGAGCAATACATATCACTCGACTTTAAACAGGCTTCTGCAGCATAAGGTTAAGAAGCGGTAGTTTCACGTTTGTGATTACCAAGAGTACAAAATTGCTTTGTGATCGCCATTTATGTTCTGAGAAAGCAATATTGACATGGTGCGACAAGCAACATTTTAAAATAAAAACAATTCAAGAAAAATACCTTTCTTATATTTCAGATTAATGATTGTCAAATTGTTTGTGTGCAGATCAACAACATGGACCTCCTTGCCAATATAATAAGACAGGTACAGTTTGTTATCAAATACTAAACCACTTTTTACAATCATGTGTGTCTTAACTACTGCTGACATTCCACATTCAAGAAGTGAGGATATACTCCGAAACGTCGTGTATTTTCACATAAAAAGGTTGTTATACAGAAACACGACCTGTTCTTATCTGTTTTCAAGTCCTGATCAATACATATCACTCGACTTCAAACAGGCTTCTGCAGCATAAGGTTAAGAAGCGGTAGTTTCACGTTTGTGATTACCAAAAGTACAAACTTGCTTTGTGATCGCCATTTATGTTCTGGAAAAACAATATTGACATTGTGCGACAAGCAACATTTTAAAATAAAAACAATTCAAGGAAAATAACTTTCTTATATTTCAGATTAATGATTGTCAAATTGTTTGTGTGCAAATCAACAACATGGACCTCCTTACCAGTATAATAAGACAGGTAAAGTTTGTTATCAAATACTAAACCACTTTTTACCATCATGTGTGTCTTAACTACTGCTGAATCTTTCAAGTTAACCATGTCAAGGGTAACAACCTTGTAACCATGGTTGAAGTACAACAAGTGCGTGATGGCATCGTAGAATAAGAAAGTCGCCCCTGCCTTCTCTCTCAACGTCTTTAAAACTCTTCCCTCATAATTGAGTGACATGATCTTTTTCTTCCGTATACAAAACACGTATATTTCTTGTTTGTCTTCATTGACAGCTGCTGTATAGATAAGATATTTAAATTTTCTGAAAACCTTTTTATCGGATCCATTTGCTGAGAAACGGCCTAACTTACGTGTAGTCAATGAAACATAGAACACCAAATCTCTACTCTCATCGTTAAACATATACTTAACGAGAATGTGTTAAAATAGTTTAACTGTTGTATTAAGTAGCGTTTCAAATAAATACACCCTCTTGTTTTTTGAAAATATAAACCTCTTTGATGATGCAAAATATAAAACGAATCTCACGGATGAATCAAAGTAGGGGAAACAGCTCATATGATAGTCAGTAAGGTCGATCTGAGTTATGTATGTATCGTTGCTTTGATATGGAACAAGAAGAAGTTTTCTGTTACCAAACGATGGTTGAGTTATCTGAGGCTTCTTTGTTGGATCCTTGGACACCATCTTCACTGCTGCTAAAATGGATGAGGTTTGAATAAATCATTGTTGTGTAGTAACATTTAATAACACACACCTAATGTGTAAAAATCAGTTCCAACCACGATACTTGTATGTCTATTTTGTGTGATACAGTTAATCAAAACGCTGATTCCATTGTGGTGAAGTGAGCTAACCAGTTGCTAATGCTTTGTTCAGGATCATTTGCCTCATTTGTATGAGTAAAAAATAATAGCATATCAAAATAAACATTTTTGTATCACTAAGGTATAAATTGTTTTGTAAAACTTAACACGCAATTTGACAGTGCAGAAGTGACTATTATCACTTACCTTTAACACACACCATTGTTTTTCTCTGTGATTCAATCAGTCTCCAGTGGTTCCTGCACCATCCGTCTCCTCGCTGTAATGTAATTATTTAGTGCAGAAGTTTAAACCGCAGTTTAAGAACTCATGAATACAGTCATTCAGGTAAAGGCATTATTAGCAGCTTCCACTTAGTCAGAGCTGCTATCAGTTTTTGGCAGTTTCCGTCGCCGACGCGTTTTTTGTATTGGATATAACTTTTTTCCTAGAAGGTTTTGAGAACCCATAGACATAACTTCTTACTTATGCCCCTGTGGAATTTTTTAGACATGATCACATTCAAGGTCAAAGGTCAAGGTCATGAGTTCTGAAATTCCTAAAATTATCCTTGTAAACAGGATAACTTGAAACATATTTGTGCTATGAGGCTCTTCTTTGGTGTATATCATCTATGGAGAAAGGCCAAGATTTGAAAAGGTTTTCGCTAACGTCCGTCAAAGGTCATGGTCAAAGGAACAAATGTCTTATTTCAACTTCTAACACTTTGAATCATTACATGATTGTTATATACAATGAATAGTGATCATTGATTGTGTGACCTCGAATATCAAAGGTCATGGTCACAAGATAGGGTCAAGGTCACCAGTTCTGAAATCACTAAATAACTTTTTTCCAAGAAGGTATCAACACCTCATATACATAGCTTCTTTCTTATACACCTGGTGAATGATTTTGACATGTTCACATTCAAGGTCAAAGGTCAAGGTCATGAGTTCTGAAATCACTACAACAATCCTTGTAAACATGATAACTTCAAACTTTGTTTGTGCTATCAGGCTCTTATTGGGTACATATGAACTATGAACACTTTGAGTCATTGCATGATTGTTATACACGATGAAAAGTGATCATTGATGGTGTGACCTTGAAGGTCAAAGGTCAAGGTCATGAGATATTTGTTAAGGATACGTTAATCCTTTAATCAAATTTTGAAATAAGAAATAGGTTTTAAGAACAAACTTGTGAAAAGTGACCCCAGTAATAACACGAATAATGAAAAAGTTTTTGTCAAAAAGAATTCCAATTTTATGGATGCTGACGAGAAGGCGGAACTGGGAAAGTCGAGACCCTAAGTTTCGAAGCTGCTCTGCTTTTGCGGTGTCCCGCAAATGCTCATCTAGTTTGGATAAACTGTTCATCCTGACAAGCATTTAATTCTTCATTGGAACAATGTAAGTTTGGAATTAACTTTACACAAATTAAAAGTAAAACTAAGCCATACCTTGTTAGATTTGCTATCATAATCATTTCCAGGTTTGTTTGATATCTGTAATTTACATCTAAAGGCGGAATCGTCGTATATGGTATCACTGCAACCTCCCATCATACTACACAGCTTACAACACAGTGCTCGTCCATATGGCTGTCTCATGTCATCAATAAGTGGTGTAGTATTTCCAAAAGAGCAAGTAATGTAGGTTGTCACCAAGATGTCGATGTAGAGATGAAGCATCATCTTCATGAATTTCTAAACAGTACCAAACTTATATTTAGCAAAGCAGTATATATATACAACGTGTATATTTAGTAGACGATAGTTTTTCCTGTCAAATTCTAAGCTCTTCAATAAGAATGGTGGCAAGAATGGAGGAAAATTAAATAACCTTGATATGCAATATTATATTATATTGTATATGTATTTTCTCCAAAAGTATCCAACTTGACCTGGTCAAAGTTCCTTGACGTCTGTGTGAATATAGGAAACTCTTCTTCTATTTGGGACCGTGATTGACCAATCAATATTTCTCCACCCATTCAAATGGTGGCATTATCTTGACGCCTTCCAAAGATTTGTTATGATGCCAGCATACTTTATTTATGATACATTTCAAAGATTGAGATATAATGACAAACGATTTAGTGTTTATATATTTGTTTGTTTGTTTGAAATGTTAAATCTTGCTAAAGTTTAAAGAGTGTTTTCAATGAATACAATTACACGTTTGTCATAAACGTTACTAAATTGTTAAGAACTTTACCTCTGACAAAAACATCATCTTCATGAATTTCTCAAAATAAAAAAAGAAATGTATGGCTGTACATGTTAAATTCATCTTAAATTGTAAATGATTATATCTGACACAAAGTCATAAAATATATAAGTTGAACAAAATGTTTTAATTAAAACAAAAATATTTGCTACAAGAATCACCATAGTGAATTAGCCTTTAGAGCTTATATTGCTATACGTTAGGTATGGTTTATTATCTCCTTAGCAAAATCAACTAAGCATTAGTGAGTATTTGTAGGTTTGTTATTTCCCCGCCACAACGAAGTTGTCGGAGGATATAGAAATGACATCCGTCCGCCCATCCGTCCGTGTTTCGTTTCAGGACCAGAATTAAAAAACTGTAAGGCCTAGCTCAATGAAAGTTTGCATGTGGAACGGTCATCATGTGTAGATGTGCCTTTTGGGGTTTTCGACCTTTTAGGAATTGTATATGCAATATTTCCATGGAAACATTCTTTAAATAATTTTTGATGTCTCTTATTTTACACAGTCATGTAGCACGACTATGATAATATGCTTAAGTGAACTTGTAATCAAGAAATAAGTATAATGCCTAAACATTAAACATTCAAGATGATAGCCTAGCGTTATTTGACATTTAAAAATATTTTTCAGCCGATTGTCTTAAATTGTGTCAACTCCTGGTAAACTCATGTAAACTATAGATAACTTGCACTATGAAAGCTTTAACTTATTTCAATATAATATTAAACAATTTACAGACTCGTACCAGTTATAGAAGTTCTGAATTTGATCAACGTAAAACCTTTCAGCTTTTTTCTGAGGACAAATTAACTTAAGTCGTCCGAGTTACCTACATGTGTACATTAAATTAAAACATTTACCATATCAATCGCCATGTTAAATGTTTTCGAAACTATGTAGGTCTATATATTTTATATATATATGTTGATCAAATCACCGTCATTTCCTAGATAAACAATTGGGAATTAAATATTATGCAGCTGTTACCAAGATGATTCCTCACAAACTTGATAAATGTGCACAGGATCAGAATTTTATAAAGAAAATTTACTTATCCTTGACTAAATTAAGATGCAAGTTTATGGAAATACCGTCACCTTACGAATATTCAAGTATCGCCGTTTTCCCGTTAGATCCAATGCAGTCCTGCAGCCAAGCCCCGATTTTCACCATAGGTTGGAAAATGTGTCCATAGAATTTATTTTACAGAAATTGAATCTTGTGGGTATATACTATAGGAAACTGAATGATGACACTTTGTCATCATTGACCATTTTGAATAATTTATGTTTTAATTAGTAATTAGTACATGTATATACCCATAGGGTTCACCATGAACACATATTTTGTAAGGACGCACTTTCCCCGTCACAAGGGCTGGCTGCCGTGACAGTGAACGAAAACTTGTAATCTAACATCTTATTATTAAGGATTCAGCCCTTTGTGGCAGAATCCTTATTGTTATTGGGGTGTTTTATATAATTAGGTCTTCAAGACATAGTCTGGAAGACGTATTGTTTTTATGAGAATCCATATTATTATTATTATGATTTCCGCAATATTTGTTGGGACGTTCTAGAATTAACGGCTTAACCGATGTTCATGAAACTTTCAGGAATTGTAGAATTCATTAAAATCTGGCTTTGTCATTGAGCGGAATTTTGAATTTTGCCCTCATTAAAGGGGCAGTAGCACGTTTTTTCGCTCAAATAAGTCGATGAAATGTATTTGAAAAATAATTTCACCAATTGTAAAACACCCTTCTCTCTTCGGAAAATATAGTTAAACATGAGTGCACATGGCTCAGTAAAGCCATTGGGGATCGTTTTTGTCATTCGAAATAATAAAATGTGTTCACAATAAAATGGCCGCCATGCAATTTTTTCTGTATACGCAACACCGTTATTACTACTACGGATAATTGGTTTGTGTAATAGGATGCTTTACCCTCAAAAGTAAATTTAAATGGCACAAACTATCATTATAAATAGGAAATAGGAAATTTGAAAAAAAAAAAAATTGCAAAAAACGTGCTACTGCCCCTTTAAAGGTCCAGTTCGATTCTAAATTTCGATTTTTAACATGGGAAAACAATTCAAAATGCAGCTAGAGACTTGCAACTTCTTTTAAAAGATGCACAATGACAATGTGAGCAAAAATGTAAATCATGGCGAATTTGTAGATCACTTGGTTTAGCCGACATTTTAATTTTTGTCATTTTTTAAAAGTGTCCGACCCCATGTACCTTTGACAATCTTCTTCTCTGAAGATACTTGCACCACGAATCTGACATTTATTTTTGTATGTAGCTGAAGCATTGGTGAATACATGGTGTTGTTTTTCAGGAGTGAACTCCTAATACTTTTCGCACAGTGACCTTTCAAAGTTGGGCGACTTGTAATATTGGGCCTACTTCAAGGGGACATTACTCCAACTTCCCGACCTTACAATTGCATGAAATTTTCAGGGCTACTAGATCAATGTAGTGTCTTTAGGAATCAATAATAAAATCGCTCGCGAACAGTCATGACCGGTCAAGATTAAGGCTGAAAATGACAGGAAATCACGATTTTGAATTTTAACATAGGGAAAATTTTCAAAATTAACATAGAGACTTGAAACTTTTTTTAAAAGATGGGCAATAACAATGCTAGCAAAAAAGTCAATCATGACGAATTCTTAGGTCACGTGGTTTTCCCGCCATTTTTATTTAAAATAAAATTTATGATTTTTTGGGCTTTTCTCAGTACATTATAAGATGTTACGAATGGAAGTTTTGACAGAACAATGTTTGTGACATTCCTCGATCAAACATGGAGCTGAGGGTCAAGCAGAAGTCTTGAAGACCTAAGTATTGACGCGTCAATCCTAGTTATTATTTGCACCGATTTTGTGAGTGGCACTTTGGCAAGAAGGATTGCAGCTAGTACAACCAAACTTTACATGCTGATAGCCCTTACTATGAAGTTGATCCCCCCAGCATTTGGGCCCAATCAGTTCACCCATTAAAGGTCCAGTTCGAATCCAAATTTCGATTTTTAACATGGGATTTTTTTTAATGCACCTAGAGACGTGAAACTTTTTACGAAAGATCCGCAATGACCTTGCGAGCAATAAAGTAAGTCATGGCAAAGTCGTCAGTCACACGCTTTAGCCGCCATCTTGGATATTTTAACTTTTTCAAATTTTCTAACCCCATGTACCTTTGCGGAAACACAACTCCGAAGATATTTGCATCAAAGAGCTGAAACTATTTTTTATATATAGCTGAAACATTAGGAAATAACAAGTTTGTTCTGTTTTGAGCGAACTCCAAATACTTTTTACACAGTGACCTTTCAAAATTTGGTGACTTTGAAGAATGTACCAACTTTGAAGGCGAATATTTCATTAACCTGGAGGTTTTGATGCATGATATTTTCAGGACTACTAGACAAAAGATTAGTGTACATGAATCAATAATAAAATCGATCGCGAACAGTCATTTCCGGCCGTGAAAAATGGTAGAAAATGATATAAAATAGGGTCTCGAATTTTTAACCTTTTTTTTTAAATTCAAAATGCACTTAGAGACTTGAAACTTTTTTAAAAAGATACACAGTAACAATACACACAAAATAGTAAACATGACGAATTCGTAAGTCACGTGGTTTTTAAAATGGGGACTATTTCAATTAATGTTAGAGACATTCTAGAGACTAAAATGCAAACCCTCATGACAAGGGCATAGTGACGGTCAAACAAGCTTGCTTGCTTGCTTGGCTGAGCTAAGCTAAGCTATTTTATATTAATTATGAAAAAGGGCTTTTTTGCTATTGTACCTCAAGTCAATTTGACAGGAGTGGGTGTGAGATCGGTTGATGCAAGTGTTACATTTTAAGGCCTCACACGCTCACTGACGTTCTTTCTCCTGTCTTTTTCATTACACAATGTTAAGGATACTGCTTCCAATGACAACAGATGACTCATGGCGGGCTGAATCATTTTATCGTCGCTTGCGACTATATTTATGTTTATAATTTTCTAATTCATTAACTTTTAGCATGGTTTTGAAAAACGGCAAAATAATGACTGGGTAGCCTATTTGTTTACAGTAACGTCACTTCTCCATTGCCACCACCATTTGATATGTAACCCGATCTAAAAAGGGCTGAAAAAAATGCTCATATATCGATCAGTAATTGTTTAAATGTTTAGTTATAACCTTGTATTCAAATCAGAAACGTGATACGTGTTGCGGAGTAGTCTAGATACTAGATATCCTGTTTTGATGTCAATTTTCAGTAAAATATTTAGAAAATTGAGATAATTAAAATTATCCATGCTACACTGAAATAACATGGAATCTTATGGGTATAAGGGCGATTCTTGCAATACTTTTGGCACGACTCTGATCTGCTTCAGTATAGACTACATAGACTGTAGCTCGAAAAGTCAGTCCCGCACAGAGGATGCGAGCCACAGTTTACAATGTTGTTTTAAATTGGAAATATGATTCCAAATTTGATATGTCTATATTACAAATTTGATATGCCTATATATTACAAATTTTCATACTAAAATTAAGTAGCCCCTGACTTTATTCAAGTCTCATGGTTACATTTTCGATGAACGGATTATTTAAAATCTTCATTGATATTACGGGAAAAAAATGTTTTTAAAGATTTTTATTTATTCAATGTTTTTAATAACCATTATCAAGGGTTGATCATATACTCTTTGTGAAACGATAGCCGATTCACCACTGTTGTTATATAAAATTCATAACCGTCCTTCCTTGAAAATAATAAACTCATACATACGACACCTCGGCCCGTAAGCGCAGCTATTGTTTAGTGAATATAGGAATCGGAATATATATAGTTATCGGTTGTAATTAGTCCTTGAAAGATATTGACACTCAATATGAATTAGTTTCAAGTAACAAAAATGTTTTTAAGTGGCTAAACTTGTGCCGCTTTCTTTCATGGTCCGGTGTTTTTGAATGGCATCACGATGGTATGACATCATAGTGATCAACTCGTTCTGACGTCACAATGACCGTCACAGTGGTCTAAGGCAATTTTAGATTTTTGCTCTTGGGATATTGTCTATGTTGATGCTGTTTATGAATGTTTATCACTTTATACATATATAAGGATACAGTAAATAGTGTATGTGACCATAGTGTATGCATACACCTCGTCATAAGTAGCGCACAAACCATTTGAAATTGAAACAAAGAGAAATTTGTTTTCAGTGGTTGAAATTACAAGTAGATACGGACTATCCAACATTAGATGTGAGCATGACATCACAAACACACCTTGATCCGAGCTGACGTGCATGCATAAACTGAATGTACTCGCGGAATCGAGAAACCAATGTACGCCATATCTAAATCACATGTGTTTATGTATTAATACTTTAAACGAAGTCTATGTCTACATGTTAATCTGTCAGCCTCTGCTGTCTTGACATTTTGTCTTTTATAGCTTTTTTACCACTGTTGGCGATGATTGCAAGTTATGAAATGATGTCGTTGATGATTACATGATTTTGAACGATTCCGTTATGTCTCAACAGAATTCCAATATTGGATCCAAAAAAGGTGTGGTAGAACAAACGTAAAAGACCTCATATCATGCTATGTCAAAATCAATATGAGAAAATATAACAAAACAATAAAAATCTATATGTTTTTAAATGATACAATTGTCATCTCTTTTTTAAGGATTAAAACCATGTCTTACTATTTTAATAATACTGAGATAATATCACCTGACCGTAATGATATAATTATACTATTTCTGTATAAAATTGTCGGTTTTGGTGGTAAGCTTTTGGAAAATGTTACATTCAATGACAACAATAGGTGCAATACCTACATATATGTATTACAGCTCGACTGAAATCTGGATTCAGAACATTAACTCTACCTATTTAAAAAAGACATGGAGCTATTCCTTCTTGAAAGTTCAGTGGTCATAACATTGTAACAAATGAACTTCTGAAACAATCTGTTGCCAGCTTCTAGCTAAATATATAGAGATTATTACCCGAGGAAGTGTGTCATATGACTTTTACGAAACGAGTGTGAAATTTTGTATTGCCCGAGCGAGAGCGAGGGTTATACACAAATTTGCACGAGTTTCGTAAAAGTCATATGGCACATTTTCGAGTGTAATAATTTCTTTATTACCCATTCTATTCCATTTCATTCGCGTAAAAATAGTCAGGAAACGGTTCACTTCCATTGCGATGGCAAGCTACAGTGACGTCACGAACAATCGTTTTCTGACGTCACAGTCGACGAAATACGGTAAGTCGCGGTGAAACAATGGTTGCTAGGCAAAAGTGATATGTGCACATGTGCTCGTATCGAAAATATTAACTCGGTTATTTTCGACCATATGGGTAATAAAATCTGGTATTTCTTAATACGTTGCTGGAAATCATGGTCTTAGGTGCGTAGCTTTAGCCTCCGAAATGTACCCAAGTCTCACAGCAAATATCATTTGGTCGATCTGGGTACCAAAGTGTGTAGAATCGCAAGCCTGAAAATGGAATGTAAAGACACATATCTGTGGTATCTTTTTCTCTCTATTAGGTATTGTGCAACATATTTCTTCACTTTTCATAATGTTTTATTTTTCATGTATCCTTATGTGCGATTACGACAGAAAACCCAACTAATTTCATACAACAATTATACCTTCTTCTTTCCTTAGTACTAAATAACAATCATTTGTTTTGTTTTAAATTTGATTATTGACATTTGTTTATGAACACTGGACTTAAAATACTTAAGTCACAGGCAGTTTTAGGGCCAACTGTGACACAAGACGTGATTGGTCAATTCCAACTTCCCTAGTTTGCACACGAAAGGTAGTTTTATACATGTAAGTTCTTGAATTCAAGGCTCTATGTCATTCTGGGGAAATTATTTTATTAATGCTTGTCTATTTGTTTTCAAATCTACATAAATGTAAAGAGGCTCTTTCCATTTTCCATGTCATTTTCACCATCAATGAAATGGTCCAAATAAGGATAAGAATAAATGTTTTTTCTGACATTCTCAACATGATTTGGCACAGTTTTCCTGAGATATAATTTATATTTCATTATATATTTATCTATTATTATGAACAAGTTATATTTGACTGTGATTCTGCCCAAATAGACATGTCGTTTGTTGATGGTAAAGTCTCACAATCTTCAGAGTTGCCTTATAGACTGGTGTTGAAAGTGACCAAATTATTTTTATCGCTTGAAGAGATATGGTACAAAGAAATCGACCTCACGTAAAGCAACATTTTCTGACAACAGTTTATTTTTGTGAATAAGTAAGACACATATGCATTATGTTTAATCCCCTTTTCGATACAAAAGAGGGAAAACTTTTAAATTAAACATAAATCTAATTCAACGGTCATTTTACGACATGTCCTATGACGTTGACGTAACCTATATTCATGGTAAATATGAAACTATGTTTGTTATTTCAATTGCATACACATACCAAGATAGTGACGAGTTTCAATTGCTTTATAATCAACTGATAGTATATCTTACCTCATGCATTCATATATTGGTAGTGTAAAATTGCACAATATGCCAATAAAATCACACCGAATGAATTCAAAGTGGGTAATTTAAAGTGATGAAGAACATTCGACTCCATTCTTTTATCAATATTATTGAAATCAGTTGAAACAGTAATTGAATCATATTCTCATACTCTATTCCATTCCTATCCAAGTTGACGGGAAGAAATCTGCATAGTCAGCAGAAAACCCTTTCTTATGATGCGAACCCTCCAGCGCCGGCCACCTGTAGTATAGAGTTTGCCCTCCCACCAGGTACCCAGCCCACCAGCTGAACGACCCAACAGTAGAGATTATATGATCACACCCCAAGAGCACTCCAAAATCAACACTGAAGTGATTCCCTTCTATGTACACCACGTCGTCACCCATCACGTTATCTTTCACCCAGTCCATAGAGTCGGAACACACGAGGAACAACACGTGTTTGTACTTCTTTCTGAAGTTGTTGGTCGAGTTATGCATGTACTGTATTGATGCAGCTGTTGCCCCGAAGAAGAAGTTGATTCGGTCTCCTCGTCTGACATGAATTCCAACCAAGACAGGACGTGTACCCACGTATCCTGTTCTTAGTTCATACTCATCAACAGCCCGCTCAACAATTATATCTGCAACGTCTTGTATCGGCTTCTTCAGTCTAAACTGTCTCTTAATGTCACGTTCAACATGCTCGAAGTACTTGTATGACTGGAGGAAATGACCAACCCAAGTACTTATGTTTCGTGGTATGTTCATCATATTCTGGTCATATCCAGAAGCAAGTCTCTCAGTAATCCTCACAGTGTTCTTGAAGGTGCACCTGTACTTGTGGATCATATCCACCTCCAGATGCAGGTACTCGGATATGTAGTTGTCTGCTGGGAACACGAGCCTCAGGTTGAGTGCTGAGGCTATACCATAGGCCGAGGCGTAGATGAACATCTGGTTTCCAAACCGACCTGAGGGGAAGCAACATATGACGTTCTGGTCTGAATACCTGAGTCTATCCCTTGTGGTGCATACGTTCTGGGGTGATGTATTCATCTGGTATTGTGTATTGTATTGTGGTGTATTATTCCTAGTTTGTGAATAATTAGCTGATGGTGTATCGATTGTGGATGTGTCCTTCGTGGACGATGTATCCTTTTTCAGTTTAACCTCTTGGATTGATGAATCATTTGGAAGCATTTCCTTTGTGAATGATGTAACCTTATTGGCTATTGCATCATTCAGTGTTGATGCGTCCGCCCCGGATGTTACGCTCTCTGTGTTTGTGTTTAAGAAACCAAGGTGCCATGTCATACAGTAGAGAACACAAAGATAAAAGACAGTCAGCCTCACCCGATGCCTTCTCACACATGCTCGTACTATGCGTCTCTTGTGAGTACATCCGATATGAAACAAACACATATGATCAGATGTAAGCTATTAAATGGTCATTAACCTTTTGAAGAAGTGACAAACAAACATACAATGGAAATGTCATCGAAGTCCTGCCTTTCTTATATCATGTAGTTGTCTGTGTAATTCAAGTTGTTTATTCACAGTTCTTCACTCATATAATCAGATTTCACCACACTGTCATAAATATGTAACTGTTTACTGTAAGTTCTTCAATATGACCATTATTATATATTTTCAAATATTGCAATATGCAGTTAAATAAAGCTGTTTACAATGGACTGGATATTTTCATTGGTAGAAAATAATTGTTCACCAGAAAACTTATTTAATCTTCATAACCTGAATACAAATAACACGCCTATTTGCATGGATGTAAAACCTGTCATTATTTATATATTCCTCAAACATAAATTGCATATATTGATACACACATAGACTATGGGAATTGCCCTGGTTCTCATAAAGGCGGTGGAATGCTTCTTAATTAATATTCAAATAATTGCAAAACATAAATCATTCATTTAATGAATAAGTGATGGTATTGGTAGTTTGATTTCAGATAATTCTATTTAGATATCTGTATACAGATAATATGATTTTGAGTGTATGTGGCATATTAAGTTTACGACAAGAGTATCAAATATTAGTTTTTTTTTCAAGCGGGAGGGAGCTATATACTGATAATGTACGAGTGTTGTCAACATTGTATGACATAAGCACGAATATAATATTCTATTTATTGCCAAAAGCATAAATGGAAGAACATCTACTTTCAAGCATAGGTTTGCTATCGATGCCTGCCGTGTCAAATTTATATACTACTACTAATAATAATAATGAATTCATATTTATATTGCGCTAAATCCATGCTTAGCATGCTCTAAGAGCTACACATATTATTACCCTGAAGGAATTGTACTTTCAGGCTGCTACTAAGAGCTCCGCGCGACCGGATAGGTTCGTACTTTCCCGTGTTCAGGTACCCATTTAAACAGCTTGGTAGACTGAGTGCAAGGTGGATGAAGTGCAATGTGATGAAACGCCAAAGCCGAAGCATAACGTTGTACCATTTTTTATGGCGTCATATTACATTGACGAAATGATGTTTGACCATACACATCCGGATGTAATTGGATTCAATTGATGCAAATGTGTTCAATTTGCATTGATATTTCATTGATTTAGAAGGAAAATTAAAAAGGAAACAGCTTTATCTAACATCAGGTATGAACATCAACAGATTATAATATTTCACTTCTGTTCCTAACGGATGTTTAAACAAGCTTCATATTTTGTTCATCATATTACTCACCCATAATATTTTCCCATGAACAGGAGAAACACCTATAGCAAAACAATTGCACATAAAGCGTTAATTAAGGTATACTTTCACCACACAAAGTATTATCAATTGTAGGGTAAATCCCTGTCTAACTCTGCCAGGGAGTCACTCATTATATCAATTGATCCATCATCCCCTTCATCAATCTTTTGTTTTAAATATTACTTTGAATATGAGCTCAAGATATGCCAACATCAAATCAGTTGATTAATAATAAACTCTGGTATGTCATTATTGAACAGACTCCACGCATACACTAATTGGTTTAGATGCCCACGACTTTGACTCGGAGGATAACGTTGTGCCCTTTCGATATCTCAGGGACCAGAGATAACATCACCTTTGCTTCTTTACCTTTATAAAAAAGTGACAAGACCTTGGTTTTTACTCTGTATAAGTTTCTTTCTCACCAGCGTCTGATGCACTATATACACTACATTGTACTTGGTTATCATGCCAACTGCGTATCTAGCCAAGTGTCACTATCATCAAGATACTTATCTAGCTGCCCTTTGCCTCAAGCATCGATATAAACATGTTTTTTAGAATTGATATCTTGTAATGTCTGTTTTCATTACCTGATATCTTCATTAGTAGAAAAATAACAGTCATATGACTGAACACGTTTAAATGCTATTGATGACGAAATAAATATACACTCATTCACGTTTGTACCAACTAAACAGGGTATTATTAGGCCGAAAACGTTGTACAAGGACCATTCTCATTTTGTCATATTCATACATGTACTATATCAGCATTAAAATAACAGACATAGCATTTCAAGATCCGTGTAATTAGGTAAAACTACAAGAAAGATCAATTTATGTATTTTGTTTGCCTCTTGCATAAATCTATTCACAAACGGTTTCATAATATATTTCAGTAATCTCATGCATGAAACCATAAATGATGATAGTTTGCCCTCATAAAACACTTTAAACTGCCATGTGTAATATTCGTCAAGCATTAAGCGACCGTTTTAGCATCTCATTCTCAGTCATCGGAGAACTCTTTAATGTTAAGAATAAGACTTTTTCATTATTTGCTGGTACTTAAAGACCTCATCGGTATTCTGCAGCTTTTACTGTCAAGCTTTCCAGAAAAAAATTACAATCGTTTCATTACTCATTTGACTTCTGACCCATACAACTCGACATAAGTTGTTTTCAGTTACCAATGATAAAAAGCGTGAGGAGTTTGTATGAGAAAATGTCATATTTAACCTAGACATCACTGTACTTAAGATCTGTGATGTCACAGAAGCAGACAGACAAGAGAAGCTTGTATACGAGCATCTATTAGCTCATCTCTGCCATTTGACTTGTAGTGCGGTCAGGTCATACCATTTTGACGTCATCATGTTTATGACATCAGAGCATTGTGATGTCATTACTTGGTGATGTCAAAGCATTGTGATGTCATGTAGTTGACGGTAACAAGGCATTGTGCAAAATCTACTGCCAAAACGATATCTCCTCGGATATGTCGCTTGATCTCACACAAGCGATTTCTCCTGTGGAACACAGTTTTGGATGATAAATCGTGCTTGTCACCATTTATTTTACGAAGGTAGGGCGTAGTAAGAAACGTTGTGAAACAATACAACGTTATCTTCCATTATATTTGTCTTATCCATCTCTTGCACAGGTATCATTATTTCGTACCGAACAGTCTGTATGACAAATCAATGAAGTTGATAAAAACAAGTACTAACGGCTTGACAGCGTTAACAAGTGGAATAATAGGGTGATATAAGTTTACTTCCTATATTGTGTACATGTGTTACAGGAGAAGGTCCATAAACAAAATGTTGGTGTTCATTTTACAGCATCATTAACTATTGGAAAACGGAATTTTATTTGAAGCAATAGTGAAACTAACAGACTTTGACCAACAAACCATATGCTGCTTCCCTGTCTTAACGATGAGATCTATTTCCTCCAAGCTTCTGTAACAGGAATCCAGACAATTTTATTAGATAACTAGCATGTTAAGATATCTTAAGGTCAAAGCATCAAACATCAAAAGGAAGAAATTGAAAGAGCAATAACCTCCAACGACAGCCCGAGACGCCCAGGTCCAGTACCAGGATTAGGATTTGTGTTGAAATTGATGGTTATCGCCTGTTGGCTGATAAAAGTCTTGCTGGTAAGTTAATCATCATTTGCATATATATGCATTGAGAAAATTTGTAATTCTACAGTGCAGATGAACCAAGATTTTCTGCATATACGCTGTCCGGTTGAACGAGGTCTCACTGTACATTAATGTCTATGACAGAGTGTTCAGTACCAAAGTTTGGTGAGAAAAGTATAAGAAAATTTGCAACCGACAATGAAGAAGAAATTACCAAAATTACCAAAATGAAGCTTAGATCTATTCAACCTGATTGAAACAGACATAGAGACTGTTTTATTTGAAGACCGGCAAATGTTAGGATCTATCACAAAGACATATTGCATATTAAACAGAGATCAAAGAATCTAAATAATCAGTAAAGAAGATGGATTAAACGACTGTGTTATACGACGCCTTAGAATCCTTAGATGTCCAGGATCATAACAAGAACTGTGGCTTGGGATAGAACATCCCAGAACTAATTACAAATAACGTGACTTTGTGTAATGTTAATGTGGTTTTTTGTTTGTTTGATTCTTCTATACTCTAAACTGAAATACTAATGGAGTTTCACATTACGTGTACTAAAATGTAAGTGCAACCTTTTGTATCCATAATAACTGGATAAATAAATATTATGGAACAGTTGCAACAATTCTTTATAGCTGTTAACTTTTTTATAAAATGTTATCAAGTTATCAGTTTTGATTACAGCTATGTATTTAATCTGTTTTCGATGTTCTCTTCTTAAATGTGTCAATCAAGAGAAATGGAAATAATGATGGAAAAGAACAATATGATTGAACAAATTGTCACCTTTTTGCATGACAAACTGTCGTTTCAGATCAAATCAGAAACTATAAAAGACAAGACTCATCAGAAGATGACATATCCCACCGGTACCACATAATTTGTAAAACACATCTTTCACAGATACTTGTATATCTACTACTTCATTTAGTGCTGAGTTCAGGTATGATGAAGGGTTTTGCGGTTCTACTTCGTAAGTAGCAGCGCAGAACTATCTCTGAACAAAGTTAAAATCCAACACGTTTCTATGGAAACGAAAAAATGCGACCATTTCAGTTAGTGGGTAATACAAATGCAACGTTTCGGGATGATATGATGAAGAGTTTTGCACCTGTGATCCAGAAAGCAACCTACAGTTACCCAATCAATAAAGTTACCCCGTTTCGCGAAACACACGCGAAACACACGCAAAACTCACGCGAAAGTTTCGCGAAATTTTCGCGTGAGTTTCGCGAAAAACTTTCGCGTGTGTTTCGCGAAACTTTCGCGTGTGTTTCGCGAAACTTTCGCGTGTGTTTCACGAAATTTTCGCATGAGTTTCGCGTGTGTTTCGCGTGAGTTTCGCGTGTGTTTCGCGTGAGTTTCGCGTGTGTTTCGCGTGAGTTTCGCGTGTGTTTCGCGTGTGTTTCGCGTGAGTTTCGCAAAACTTTCGCGGGAGTTTCACAAAGATGTAAAGGTAGTAACACACGAAAGTGCAAGTGTACAATTTTCAGATTTGTTTCCAGTTTATTTTTTTACATGTTTGTACATTATAAATTATATTCATGTTTCTAAATGAACATCCGTTTACCACTTCATTTAAGGCAGGTGCAAAATGTTCAACTCAATTGAAACAAATAAATCAGTCACGGCATTGGTATAAATGTGAATCGATATTCAATCAGACAATCTACATACAGCAATGACATGTTTGTTTCTGATATAACAAACTCCGGTACAATGTAAAAATGTATTTATAGACAGGCTGAATTCAACGCCAAGAAGGCCATGCTCGAAGCGCAAACACATTGTTGCCCTAATGTAAAGACTAACATCGTTTCTTTTCCATTCTCATCTCACTGGGAGTATGCAACCTAGCTGCCATTTTAGGCGATTCTAAAGTTTCCCCTCCATATCAGGTACCATGTGGGACTGCCAGGGAGAACAGAGACACGTTTTTTTAGAACTCATGTCTCTGTGTGGGGAAAGGAATCAACCCTACAAACTCTCGGTTTATCCAGCAATGCAGCGGGTAATCCGCCCTTTCTGGCTGCACTTCAACGATAGCTGTCAATTTAGCTATACACAGGACCAAGTGCCACCATGTAACAAACAAGTAATTATTGGAACTAATTCGTATTTCTGTAAAAGAAATAACTTTAATTCCTACATATATGTAAATCTCAACTGTTCGGAAATGCAAACGTATTGTAAGTGTTGTAAGACGTTATTATACATTCTTCACTTGGTGATTAATGATACTATACAATCCGTTCTGAAAGGCCAATAAATATTTAGGATTACCTATTGTAGTTTGAATTTGCAGTCACTGCAGTCGCCAGGTTGTCGAAGGCGATGTTTACTTTCTAGTACAGTGTCCTTAATATTCAAATCTCCGATATTACCTATTTCAAAACGTGAGTATTCTATACCCAAGGTTCACCCAGATATCAGACATTGAACAAGCTGCATTTCTTTTAAATATTGAAAATATTGTTAATTCACTGGCCACTTAAGTTAGACGTATGTATTGGCGTAAGTTATTGTCTCAATGATAAGAAAATAACACTGTCGACAGTAAGCGCCGGCATTCATGGCATGTAACTGAAACAGCTTTTATAAACGGCCGATATCTCTTCTTTAGTTGATCATATAATATATATCTGGTATACACATTCTTTTGTGTATATTAATGACCATATATCCTGTTGTTAGTATATTTATACATTACACGTGTCAAGAAGCATGTTCTCACTTCTTAAAATCTATCATACATGTACTTATAGTATTTTATTGTTGTTATTTATTTTATTCATTCAGCCACGTAACTATATGATGTGTGTAACTCAGTTGGTAGAGTCCTTGACATACATACAGACAGACAGACAGACAATGATTCCCACGTAGACTTGAAGTTGATGACCATAAATCAAATCTGGTTGATGGTGTCTAACGCAGATAAGATCATCAACCGATTTCCGGCCGCGTCCTACCAAAAGACTTTCAAAGATTGGAGTCGTTTCATCCTTGCTTGATACTAAGCATTATAAAGACAGAACAACATTTTAACCGCCGCTGCACTGCACTGAGAGAGAGAGAGATTTGTTTTATTATTGTCTCAAGTGTAGTGATATAAAACGTGTACAACGACAGTTTAAAACATAGAATAATATACAAATATCAGGCCATGGGACCAATGAGACACACACAACAATGAATATACTAGTTATAAGATTACAATACAAATATATCACACATTTTGGAGGACAAGAAAGATAAAGATCATTGAGATGAAAGCTTACGTTTAAACAAACAACTAACTAAAGCGGCCAGTGGATTAACAATGTTTTCCATTTGTAGAAGGAATAAAGCTTTTTCAATATCTGATAACAGGGTGAAATTTGGGTTAAATATTAAACAAATTTAAAATAGCTTATATCTGAGATATGTATATCAAGGACAATTACTTAAGAAATAAACCGATCGGTCGATGATAAATTCAATAATCAATCTATGTTCAAGCCATCGTGTAAGTGCACGTGCTCTACAAATATTTAAGCCACGCACACTCAAATGCCGCTGCCTTCATGTTATGTCATTAATGTGATATGAAATGATTTTAGTGTCTCATAGGCAATACGGCCGGGTGCGTTTTCTAATATTGTATGTATATCTCTCTCTCTCTCTCTCTCTCTCTCTCTCTCTCTCTCTCTCTCTCTCTCTCTCTCTCTCTCTCTCTCTCTCTCTCTCTCTCTCTCTCTCTCTCTCTCTCTCTCTCTCTCTCTCTCTCTCCCTCTCTCTCGCCCTCTCTCCCTCTCCCCCCTCTCCCTTTCTCTCGCTCTCTCTCGCTCTCTCTCTCTCTCTCTCTCTCTCTCTCTCTCTCTCTCTCTCTCTCTCTCTCTCTCTCGCTCTCTCTCTCTCCTCTCTCTCTCTCCCTCTCTCTCCCTCTCTCCCCCTCTCTCTCTCTCTCTCTCGCTCTCTCTCTCTCTCTCTCTCTCTCTCTCTCTCTCTCTCTCTCTCTCTCTCTCTCTCTCTCTCTCGCTCTCTCTCTCCCTCTCTCTCCCCCTCTCTCCCTCTCCCCCCTCTCCCTCTCTCTCCACGTGGCCCATGGTACAATTGCATTTGAACAAGAGAAAAGTAGTTGTCACATGACCATAATTATAATGATCTTAAACTGAACATTTTACAAAGGTATATTGAAGTTAATCGAAGTATATTTATATCATGCGTGTTAAATATTAGTTGCAATGTCAATTTGGCATTACAGTAATGTTTGATGGACATGAGGTATTCATTTCGGATATGAGTATATCTATTACATATAAAAAATAAATGGTATTCATTTTCAACAACATTATGATTACAATGCAAACAAATTGAATCTGTATCAGAAATATCATTATACTTCTTATTACGCTGATGATTTACTCTAAAGTCATGCAGAGAAATGCGAAATTTACAAATGGATCTGACCAATTGACGATTATTAAACTCATGAATATATTTTTCGCATTGGAAGAAATCTTTTATATTTGAATAATGTGACAGGTAGGATGATAATTCAATATTTCTTTCCATGATTGTATATAAATGTCAATCAAACGTCTTTTAAAAGTTGATAAAAATACAGTGGCATCACCAACATCTTGTACAATCCAAACATAACTAAATCCATTAATAAATAACATCTCATAACTGTCATATGACATTGTGTGGTCCACTCAAAAGGCAGCACCTCGCTTAAAAGTTTGAAACCATGGGACATTGGACGGTATTGGCATTTTAGAACAATGTCAAGGCATGTTGCCGTCTGAAGCGTTCCCAATGTATAAGGCAAAATAAGATTTATTGGGTATTATTTAGCAATTTGACTTAATCATTTAATAATACACCTTTATGAGATTGATAAAGGTTACTGAGGTTTGTTTTATATTACAAATATATTACAAAGGACTTGCTTTTAATACACGATCAAACTATAACATTCAGTTGTGTTAGTTTCAAGTGTACTAGAGGCATATTCTCAACGCGAAGTTTTCTTTGAACATTGCACATCAAAGAATATGAATATTTGAATATCATTCCTCTAATTGACATCCGCCGTTATTTCCGCTGTGAGTAATATTTGTGTCTCAACAAAACTATCCATTGTAAATATCACACAAATACAAGGGCTAAGCTATAAACGTTATTAAAATAGTTCTTGTTAAATCCCGCTCTCGTCTGTATTTGTTTAATGTGTCAAGCCTCATTATCGATGTGCACTCAACAACTTGACAGACTTATCGAAAGGCTTTGATCAGTGGTAATTTCAAATATTGATAAATGTAACAAATTGAACTAACAGACATCTACATGTCATTAACCTACTTAAACATAGTTTTTATGTAGATATTTTTATTCATTTCTCACAGAAATATGAATATTGTTGATACACATTACAATCTTTTATACGAGATTTGGAGAAGTTATCTATGGAAATAACCTCGCACTCAATGGAATTAAATAAGTCTATCTTTCCCCAAATAACATCAACGTATCCAAACATTTATACAGACGTGTTTCTTAAATATGACAAGAGGAGAAGCCAAGGGTAACATTTTGGAAACATTGACGTATCTTACACTGTGTGAGGAAAATGAAAGCCAGGTGCGAGGATATTTATGTTACAAATGACTAAATGAGCCAAGGGCTTCACAATAATGAAAATAATGAAATTGAATGCTAGCAAAGGAAGCAAAACAGAAAACGATGTAAGAAAAGTCTGAAGCCAGGCCATAATAACAGAGATGAGCAACTTATATTCGTATGATGACGTTATTTCTATAGACGCCCATGTTAATATAGTCTAGGATAAACACTTTTCATAAAATAGGTTCTGGTTGGATCAATGTAAAACCTTTATGCTTGATTTGCAATAATCTTAGCTTGAAGAACATGATTTAAATAGTTTGTTGTTGATCATTTACTTACTGTCATTGGATTCATTAACATAAGTACATTAAATAAAAAAAAGTATTTATCATAGATCGTCATGTTAACTGCTAGTCTGCTTGTGGTATAATGCCGAACAATCCAAAAACGAAACGAAACGAACGGTTTGTCCATAAAATAATTGACACACGGGTCACAGATGTTAAAAAGGAATTACACAAAGCTACTGACAGGTCTCTATAGTTAACGATTTGTGCAACCTCTCTGTTGCGTGTAATTGTGTCAAACTACATGTTGGTCAATGTGATGAAAATAATGAGATGTTTGTTTCAGTTATATATAGAGTAAAACATTGAAATTTTCGTATGAGTTTGACCATATAACCATTGTTATTTAATGATTGATATAATTAGGAGTGCTACGCATAATTTGTCTCTACAGTATGGCATTAGGTAAGGTGTAAGGAGATAATTCCATACATCGTTTTCCATTCTAACTATCATGAGCAAATAAAAGAAACTCACAAAAACCTTTTTCCTCAGAAGATAACTTAAATATTGATAGAGAATGGAATAATTTCGATTTGGCTCGGCTAATACCAACTATGGTTGTTTCAAATCCGTCTTTTCAATTGCACATTGACATGGTATAGTTTCTATGGGACTCCAGTGTGTAATGAACGGACAGTCTCATCATGTTAAATATTTTTGCATTCACATTCTGTATTACTTGATATTTTCAATGGTATTGATCAACTTTGGTATTAGCTACGAGTCTCTAATGGAACCTTTGTTACTGATTTTGACAGATTACAAATACTTATTTGTTATTTAATTGCAAATTATGTTACTTTGATGTTACCTATAATTATCTGGCTCTACTGTTAGTATAATGTACTGACAGTATCTTTATTTGGTGAGATTGTTTCTTTGAAATGACTATGTGAGTGGCTGCCTGACTAAGGCAGGAGAGGCTGTACACGGAGCAGTTTTTACCGAAAATTATAATTTGACAAACATGTATTGATGCAACTGTTTTCAAAGTACGGTTTTTGTGCATATTTACGTTCACTTGTTTAAATATTCTCCTTTCCGGTATCAGGAATTCGACTTATTACACAGATAATAGAGGTGTCCTGTTCTTTGTTTCTGTTTTTTCCTTACACATTGCAGCTCACTCATGAGTTTCTCATTACCTGTATCCCTGTCTACACTTGCTTTAAATCGCGTGACTGTCCTAGACCCTTAGGCAATGTGGTTCTTAGCCTTTACAAAACGCAAATAATTCCTCAAGTCTATGTCGGGTTTGGCTTTTAACATGATAATCTCGCCTTTTACTGCAAGGGTTTTGTTTTCAAAATCATGAACAGCTCCGCTACAGCTATGAAAATCACTCCCTAAGACAACTGGATTACTCATGTTTCTAATCATATAAATTTCTTTTTTCCCAAAGTTATTTCAATTTTTGTTTTGCAAAAGACGTCCATATCAACGTCAGCTATACCGACCACTGTACATTATTTCAAAGGATCAGGCATTGATTTACTACATAAATGTATCCTGTTCTTTGTTTCTGTTTTTTCCTTACACATTGCAGATCACTCAAAATTAACATTAATAATGGCAATGTTACCTTTGTAAATATGATCTCGTGTCGTGCAGAAATATGATAGTAAAACTACGAAAATGACAAAACGACAAAACCAAGATTATCAATCTTCAAAGACTCTGAGGTAAGAAACCAAATGCAATTAATGACTGTGTATTGTGTAATATACACACACGTATACTTTCACTGACCTAACATGACACCAGTGCAATGGTACAAAGTTTATCACATCTTTTATGAATAGTTTGTAAATGTAAATGATATGAAAACATTATCTTGAGTACCCAAGTTAAAGCAACTGATTGAAATGAATATAAATAATTTGAATTTATCAGTGTTAGGAAAACATTTGTAAAACAATATTATCGGTTAAACAATAATTTAACACTTTTAAACCATGAACCATAACCAGATTGTTATCTGGAAATACATCTTGGAAGATGGCCAACCACATAGGTTTAAAACACACATTATTTGGGGTTTCTCCGATAGGACCGTGTTTGTGTAACCTACCAGCATGTGGAACATTGAAGACCTAAGAACTAATCAAGCACACCCTGAAACTCACCGTTTTGATAGAGCCTTTGCCTAAGAGTCATAGTAAATATATTGTATTATGTGTTTCTTTTAAAAGTTCAGTTATAGCCATTTTATGTAACATGTTTAATGCAATGCTCCATGCAAGGACGTAACAGCTCAAAACGTTCAAGATCTGCCTCCTACATTAAAGTCTAGCTCATGACTTATGTATAAAAAGCGGGGCTCTAGAATCAAAACTACATCCCTCTCGACCCGTGGTCATCAACAGGTAAAGATCTCACACATACTTAGGATACAAACGTTGGAATTTTCTTCTCAACAACTCTCATATAGACAGGAATATAGCCTGTAACTGTTTTATTATCGACATTCACATTGGGCTGGGAATCGAAGAAAGGTTTTGCGTTCTAAATTATCCATGTTTTGCAAAATGTTGTATTCATTTATTGATCTCACTCTATAACGGATACCATAAAATAAGATCTTCTAGGGCCGTTATTAGAAGATAGATTACATTGCGAATATAACCACAACAGTTGTCCCTTGATATCATTAACACGTCAATGTACACAGCTCATTGACATGATGTATTCGTCTAGCAACATGGATGAACTTTGAAAAGCCTCCTCAACAACTTTCTATGAAATCGTCTGTAAACTTTGAACTCAAAGAGATTGAAAAGAATAATTATCCGACCCTACCATCCATATCTCAATGTTGTAACATAAAGTATATTTTATAGTATCCAATATCGAAGAAGCTATAGAAACTGAGAAACTCCAAATTGCCCAATTTAATAACTGAATGTTTTGTGCTTTTGCACCCAAATGGGATTGAAAAAGTGTTATACGATCCCATCACTCCTATCGAAAATAATACTTTAAGTAAATATTTTCATTCATTCATACATTTCATAACAATGTTTTCTTTGAAAACGACTGTTGGTTATAACGAAATACAACATCAATCAGGAAGGGCAAGTAATTTCATATGTTTAAATGACATTATGGAACCACTAACGAAATTTCATTTTCACTTGGTGTGTTTTTTAGACAGTTAAAAGCATTGTTTAAGCTTGAGAGTGCCAATAAGTAACTGAAAAGAATTGATGATTTAATTTACAATGAGTGATGCACTGTAGGAGACAACGTTCAGAATTTAAAAAATTCAAGACATCAAAACGATCAAATGTGTTGTAAGACTTCAACTACATGAAAGCACTGAAGCAAGCAAAAGCGACGGTTATTAATATATTCCTTTTAAGTGTACTGGTTCCTTAATAAGAGATTCAGCCAATGCCTGATTCGTTTTTTCATTGGCGTGTTTATTATTTTTCACAGATATTGGTTTATGACATCTAAGTTGTCTGTCTAGATGGTCCAAGAGACGCTTGGTGGGTGACGAGTAAGAGCAGCACCATGGCAAAATTGATAATGACTAAATGTGGTGTGCCTCGTCTTTTTGAAGATTGAACACTGCTGATACCCCTGCATGAAAACGGCTTTCTCTCGCTCAGCTGCTGTCAACTGTGACATTTTATGTGTTATTCCAAATCCAGTTTACTAAACTATATAATCAAATAATGTGTATACTGTTACTTTGTTAGTTGCACTTGCAAATGACAAAATGTCTCAATGAGGTTTGGTCAACATGATGTCATTGGATGTGTTTATGTGTACATTACCAGGTTATTAGGATATAAGCATATTTTTCCAATGACTCATGTTGGCACAAATCTTTCTCGCAACAGTTTCATTTTTCAACATTGACATTCGGCTTGGAATGGAAGAAACACGTTTACGCCCAAAATAACCCATGGTTTACATATTATCAAATTCTATTATTGTTTAAAACAGATACATAAAAATAAGATCTTCTGGGACTGACATCTCCCGGAAATACCTGAAGCTACAGCGTGACATTGGTGAGCATAACCATCATAGTTGGCACTTGAAATTACTATGCACAACATTATAATACACCAGTTGAATGTAAATGATGGATTCGTCTACAATCCTTATAAAGGGTTTCTATGAAATTGTCTGCAGACTGGTACTAACATAAGATTGAAAAGAATAACTATTCTTATCTACCACTTCTATCGCAAATTATTTATAAAGTATGTTTATGGTATCAAATAGAGAAACTACCATTAGAAACGGCATGTCTACATCACACAATATGATTCAGTAAATATTCTGTGGTTTGGTACCCATATTGGATTTTAAAATAGTATATCACTCCTATCGCAAAAGAGACATTCAAAACATGGTTTTGTTTGAGAACGATTGGTGATTAATCATGAAAAGCAGCATTAATCAAGAATGGCAATTATCTAGCATGTTTTAATGGATTTATAAGATACTTCCGTTATAATGTTTAAATTTAAATTAACATGTATGTATCTTCTTGTTTGTATGTCATACAGTTTGTTTATGTACACTGTTGTCAAAATACTACACCATTTAAATGGAACGTAGCATGTACCTATGTTACTGTATGCATGATTTAGGACACTGTATGTATTTTGTGTACACTGTTGTCAAACCGAATTAATGTAAAAAATAGAGCCATGGGATATGTAGCTCACAGGCTTAATATACATTAACTAATTCAAAATGTCAACTTCTAGGTGAGAGGTATAACACATAGTAAGCACTTTAAATGGAGAAGATAAAATAGGTCTTAAGGAACTTACCCCTCTGATCTATCTTTGAGGTCAGAGATACAATCTTCTACAAAAAAGTAACACTTGAAGATTTAATTCAATACTGTTTCCTATAAATAACCTCCCTTTAAAGTGCACATAACATCTCTAGATGAAATAGCTTTTCAGGTCATGACGTCTGTGACCTATATTTGGGGTCGCAGGATCACGAAATCTACAATTTAGAATATTCATTGGCCAAAGAGTCTGCACACAACTTGTCAGCTCTCTAGACCTTTTTGAACTGGAGAAGAAGATGAAAATAGGTTTTTGGGGTTATGACCCCTGTGACCCAATCTGAGGTCACGGGGTCACCAAATCGACAATTTGGAATCCCCATTAGCCAAGGAGTCTTCACACAACGTTTCAGATCTCTAGACCAAGTAGTTCTGGAGAAGAAGATGAAAAGGTGAAAACTTTACAGACGCACGAACGGACGGACGCCGGACACCATGCCATGCCATAAGTCCATCTGGCGTTTCAGGCCAGATGAGCTAAAAACAAACATTTATTTTGTCAGGTATCAATTGATTCAGTCAAACCAGACTGTTTATTACGGTAAATATAATGTGTATAATGAGACTAATCAAGTTTGATAATTCAATCTGAGAAATGTACACTTTTTGTTTCCCCTTTTAAATATATTAAATCTATTCCTGAAGCATGTCAACTCAACGTAAATATAATTCTGGGACAAAGTCCAAAATGTGAATAATCTGTTTGAATTAATTAAACCAAACACAGATTGATTAAATATTGATATTCATCATTGATATTGATCACAGACATATATTTTATAATTCTGTTATTTGAGTGGATTTTTAAAGTTCATTCTGAGTTGGTCAATGAATTGACTCAAAGTCTTTAATAAATTTCTATTCTAACGTAAGTTCTTAACGTGACCGCTTGACTGGTTGCTCCCATGTTGTCAGGATGAATGTCTGATGATGTTATAAAGTCACATAATTTAACATGCCTCTTGATGATACATCTCAACTCGAAAATTATGTGTACTAAAATCCTAACAATATTAAACAAACATTACATAATATGTGCTTGCAACCATTACTTAAAGTGGGATGGCTGATTCTAAAGTGTGTTACATAATGTCAATAACTCTTGAAACTTGTCAGTGACCAGCAACTTTTCTTAGATGTTTAGATGAAAAATATAATAAACATTTTGAAGCAATAAACGAATGCTAAAATATACTATTTCTTCGTCTCATCTCTCAATAAGATCAGTGATGACAAAAGGTGCAGACGAAAGTGGTAGCGCTTGGTTGTATGTGAACACAGGTGTATACATTACTTACATTCTTATTAGCAATTGAAACCTTAGGTTACACTTTATGTTCAGTTATACCGTTCATCAATTAGTGTACGATTTCTAGTTTGAATGTGGTTTGTTAAAACTTGGAAAATAATATCAGTAGTAATTAGTAGGGATAGATTAGGTACAGCAAACTGCTTTTCACAAAGAGACGACGATGTTGGAAGAGACAGACGTTGTGTTTGTGGTTCTGTACTCTGTATTCGCTGTTCTGGTTCTGTTCAGTAACACCATCGTCATCATCGTCATTGTCAAGTCAAAGCATCTCCACCTCCCCACATTATGGAATATTGAATTTATTGCGTCCTGGGATCTTGCTTTAGGATTATATGCTCTGGTGTTCATTGTGCCCTCAAAGATTGTGAATTCTTTTGTTTACCCGGATATAAACGGAAGGTTTGCTGTAACACTATTGGTGTTCATTATGACTCAGAACATTCTCAACATCATGATCACACTTGTGGATAGATACATTGCTATCCGTCGGCCTTTACATTACCACCGAATCATGTCACCAAAGAGATTCACCTTTGCAGTCACCAGCGGACTTCTTGTCAACATTCTTCGTCTCTGCATACTTCAAACTCAAATAAAAGATGGGGTCTACAATAAGGCCTCGGGCATCGTTACTTCCTCAAATTCGACTATGAAAGTGTCCATTTTAGGAGGATTTTCTCTGATCACATTTACAACCATCCTTGTTCTTCTCGTAAGAATTCGTCTGGAGTTGAACAAAACAAATACAGGAAGACCACAAGGTGGGTCAGCACCTTTCACATACACCATGTACCTATCTGCTATTGTTTACATTGTGTGTTACATTCCATTAGCTGTCTATGTTGTGGTCAGTCTAATAACGGAGATGGATACTTATGTTTTGTCGCAAGTAGCAATGACGTGCATATTGTCCAACAGTCTGTGGAATGTCTTCATCTATGCTGCAACGTATCGACCATTCAGAGATGCTTTTCTGAAGCTGTTTTGTCTTACCTACTTCAGAGAACGTGCAAGGCATGACATCCAAGTCCAATTTCACAACAGCAGAGTCAATGTGTTTACAGTGGAAGGAGGAAACTGATTCCTTTGGACTTCATCATTCGGCTATCACTTTCTTCTAAGTGGGTATCCTTTGTATACATTTTCGTCACAGCTGTATTGCACTACATATATCCATATAATATAATTTTAGGCTATGAATTGGCATTGACAATATAATTAACCAACATTTTAGGATTGAAAGGACATCCAATGTCTTGTTGGAGTCAAACATTTATAAATGGTGTTATATTATTGAGCATTACTGACTGTTGCTCAAGTTGAAAGCAATGATTTATGATAAACAACATTCGTACAATACATAGCATCTGACGAGCATCAATTAGACTCATACTTGTCTAAAGCAGACGCCGTTACTTATTGTTTCTGGTTATCTTCAATAGGTCAAATAACTACGGTGTATGCAAATGGAAGTGTTGAATTTTGCTGTATATGCTACTTATGCATGTATAGGGCTGTTGCTAGATTTTCATTATATTTCATAAAACAATAATTAGCACAGATGTATATTTGGGGATGAATATGCAAGTCGAGTGACATTATTTTAACTGAATCAGCAGTTATTGTATTTTGGCACGATTCAAAGACACATACATATTTCGAAAAAAATGAATGTGGACTTTAACTTATTACTAATCACATTAAGACAATGATATGACGTCACGGTGGCAGATTATGAAGTCCTTATCACTGTATAACACTGACATGATTAAATGTTTAATATAATATAAGTTTTCCTTAACGCATAATCTAACAACTACCATGTTATCTTATCTATTGATGTAGTAAAGTTAAGAATTCTGAAGAATCTTCTTGTATACTTCTCCATACTGTCAGTTGTTAAGGGAAAGAGACACTATTGTTATCCTATCATTATCAAAAGTCTAATTAGCCAAATGCACTCGACAATTTGACTTCTAGCATGATGACTTTCTTTTGGATATGTAGTTAATTTGTAGTTTCAAATATCAATCAACGAGACAAACTAGTCTTATTTTCACATTTTCATTGCATGCACTTAATATTTACACCTAAATTATCTATTACCAAACTTCATATTTAAATATAAAACTTACTTTCACATTTCAATACACTCCATCCCATTTGTATCCCAAGTTGGGAGGATACATATATACCTGTACCATCAGTATCACAAGCCTACTTAGCCAAATGCACTCGACAATTTAAATTCTAGCATGATACGTTTCTATATATGTAGTTCGTTTGAAGTTTCAAATATCAATCAACGTGACAAACCGGGCTAACATTTTCACATGCCACTTATATACAAATGGTGGATCTCGTTTTCAAAACGTCAGTTGAAACAAAAAGAGAAACGTGTTATACTACTAATTGTTCGACTATTGATATGCACTACTATATAAGTGTTACCAAGCATAACAGATTCAGCAAAACGTAGGAGTATTGCTGAAATAACATTCTCAAACAATAAGTAAATTGAATATGTTTTAAAGATAGAATTAATCAGTTCTGTATCCTTCCAATACAACAAAAACTGTAATTGATAAACTTCCATTCATTTTGATATTGAAAAATATATACTAGTGAACTATAATAATCCTAGAGATACATCTTCAAACCATCAGTCTTTATCAAGCAACAGAGTAAATAAAGTCACTTATTTAATTGACATTATAGAAGTTCAGGTGATGAAGAAAAGAGACAATTTATGGATAGACAGCTCCTTTATTCTTTGGAGGCGCGTTTCGAAATAGGAACTAATGTCGATGTGAAGCACGTGATACACAAGGGGCAAACATGTAGCAGTATATACATGAATTACAATTACAATTTCAACAGACTAGAGATGAGTTGTTTACACAATGAATAGGGTTGATCGACAGCTGTTGAACAGCTGAATGAATGGAAACCAGTCATATAATGTAGTTGTATATCAAAACGTGGTCTTAAAAACATACATAAGTTGTATATCTATAAATTGTCTCTATTAATCTAAATCAATTGAGGTATGTGATACCATTTAAAGTTTCGGATTGATTCAAATAATAGTATATATAATAAATAAATAATGGTACATTTGTAATTATAAATTTTTCCTCACAGATTCACAGTTTTTTAAAAAGTCACGTTTCAAATTCAAAATTAAAATGATTGCTAGAGAAATATCCATGTATACACTTTTTATATTGTATTTGTGTTAATAAAATAATAAAGGAAAAATGTGTTTATCTTCAACTGCTTGTTGTTCTTAAAACACGAAAACATAATAACATCAGCGCCAGACACAAAATATACATATATGTATACCTATCTACTTGTGTAACATGTCAAGGAAATGGGAAACAGTTGATCCTGCAATGCAACAGGAAATCGAAAGTTGACCAGTTTACAAATTTTACAAACAATATTTAAGCCAACGGACAATTTGAACCATTTTTCGTCATATGACAGTATCCAAGATGCTTTGCCTTCTTTGTTACGTTATAAAGTTGATAAGTATGCTTATATATATTTAGGTCTGGAGCACGAAAATGTTATTTTGTTCTAAGTCTTCATCCTGGTGTGGCACGTTTAAAGCGTTCCTACTAGCTTGGGATAGAAATATGTCCTTTAACTCAATTGATAGATTGTCTGAATCCAATAATTCGCCGGTTCGATTCCCTGAAATGTTTATATTTGTATTTCAACCCCTTCTTCATTTGGTGTCCCTCCTATGTATACATGTAACCGTATGTGATTGATTCTTGTTCTGCTCTATGCAACATTGATTGAAACGATTACACAAATGGGCGATAATTCAAATTAATTTATTGATGAGGTTGTTAATGCTGTTGCTGATGTGGTGTTTGAAAGAGCTCAAACAACTAGTAACTACAACTACTACAGGAATGTTACTCACCCGTGAAAAATAGTACATCGTAACATTGTTATAGAATCTGACTATATGAAGCTTCCATATTAGGAAAATGAAGCTTTACTGAAAAGAACCAGTAAACTAAACATATGAAGTTTAAATGTACTACAGACATAATTTTCAGAACTGAATGCAATTTACTGATTGAAACGACCTATCATATCTGGTAAGGATATGACCATAGGCGTCCTTAAAAAGTATTCGATTTATAACATAAAAAATCTGTTATCCTCGTTATGATTAACTATCAAGTAATCTCAATAACTTGATGAAAATGCTTCAGTTTGTGAGGCATTCAGGCATTTTACCATATTCAGTGGCCATATATAATTAGAAAACACTGTACACTGTACACTGGCAGCTCGCGACCGATCTAGAGCTTTCTATCAAATATGATTTGAAGCATAACAATGTGGGATGAAACACATTTAATATACCTATCTGAAAGGTTTTGAAACAACATAAGATCCAATATTACATCCTCTTATAATGGACAACTCAACAAATCACTACCTCCCCAAACAGTGTTTGATGATTCTGACGTTTGTGTTTATTTACTTCACCAAATAGTCCTCTTTAATGCTATGTGTGACCGAAATCTGACAAAAACAACTTGAGAAGCTATTGTATCTGAAGATTTTGAAATAATAATTTTAATCGTCTCGCAATTTCGTAAATTGATTGATGTCTGAGGGTACCGAACTTCATTAAGGTTTTCATAAATCTGAGGAATCATTTCCAAACGATTCGTTTCATTTATCAAACTTCTGTTTGGGCAATTTCAGTCAATAGTTTAGTAACATTGAGACAAGACAGCCTATTTTAAAAGCGTCCTCGTTAATAACTTGCAGAATCTCCCGATGAACCAATGATGTTAAATTACTTGAGGTGACTTTACATATAGTATCATTTTCCTTTACTGTATTAATGTACATACACAACACATCTCATTAATAGGAGAAATGGGGACTAAATACTTACTGTTGAAGTTCCATGTATATTAAGTAGTAAATATTATAGACTTTAAAAAAATGGAATTGGTTCAAATTGAAACATTTTACAAATTTCTGATGAATAAAATCGTAGAAATGAATTCAATTTAAACAGTTAGATTAAAAGCTTAGTGACGTTAAAGGCACGGTTTTTTCAAAATAATTTATTTCGCTTCATTTATCAAATTTCTTTTAGGCAAAATTGCAGTCAACAGTAGGTTTCTGTGAGAAAACTCTGGTAGGGGTGTCATGGTGCTAAAACTGACCTGTCTCAAGTTCATCAAAGTCTTGGATGCTGTCGAACTTGTACCTTGATATCAGTTGAAGTGAAGGCTTTCAAGAGGCCTGACCAGAACACATCCCTTAGTATATGATTCTGGTTCCAATAATGAGTGGCTTCTTCTCTATTGCCTTCGACAGTAAGTGCTCCACTCGTCGACTCCAGGCTGACACATCCTCATCTTCATACTGAGTAGCAGCATAGAACTGTGCAAGTAGCGAGTCTGCTCGATCCACGTTACTAAACACACTCTGCAGTTTGGAAGGAAGCTTATATATTGGGACGCCAGGTCCCAGGGCCATAGCCAACTGACTTGCCTCCCCTTGTAGTGACTGTCGCACTGCCTGATATATGACATCATGAGGATAAGTATTCAGACAGAAGACAATCAACCTCAAAACGCCAGTAGTCATAAGATGTAGTGCAATGACTACCACCAGCAAAGGGAGGAAGGAGTTTTGTAAGCCTAAAGGATAAACACGAGCAGCTGTTTCCCCTGACTGGTGCATGTTGGAATTAGCTACGTCATGCAACCAAGTCTGGAACTCCTCAGGTGTAGAAGCCTGAGGCCTTAAACCCATTCTATGGAATGCTTCCACAATAGTGTTAATCTGGATGTGGACTGATATTCATATTGAATATTATGTTCACAGAGATTACAATATTAAAAGGGAGAACATTCAAGAATGAAAAACTAAACTAACTAACATGTGCCATTTGTAACTAGTGTGCATGACATACAATGCTAAAATGATTAAGTAATTATAGCTAAATGGAATAATACACAATATGATGTGAAGTGTAAACACTGAAGGGCAAAGTGTATGTATATGTAGGGGCTTAGGACCAAACACAAATGAAAAATGTAAAATGAAAAGTGAATATGAGTGAATATGTCTGGGACTTAAAATTAAATGATTACCTGACCCAACTGAAAGAAGAGAAAAGAAAACAGACTAGATGGGGATATATTAATTATTCTACCATAACTTTGCGAAATAGTTGTTTCTGGTTGGCTTCTTCGACTTTAAATTAAATTTAGAGCTATAATAATTCCGTTATATGCCGCACAGTATGTTTATCTTCAAATACATGTGCAAATGCAAAATTAACTTAATGTAACGCACCGATTAAATAATGTAAATAAAGATAACACATCTATTACCTAAGACCTAAAGTGCACTTGAACTAAACCCGACTAAATAATGGAAAATGGCCAACAACTATTTGAAATAACTAAACACATATTACCAACTCCAACATTGCAAACTGTAAACAAACTTTGAGTTACTCCAAAGATGTAGTAAAATCAAATCAATAAGGTATATCAACTCTCTAAACCATGAATGCAAGTGGATGAAGGCAAGAACATCACAAAGTAAAAATGAAAACATGTAAATTATGTCACAGATACAAACAAAAGACACGTGAGCTCACTACACTAAGGCCCCATAATATAATCAGCTAATTTACCAAATCACAAATGCCACACAGTACCTTAAGGCAATTGAATTATAAAGGCAACAGTAGCATATGAATGTCAATCACTATGTAAACAATCAAAATTCAATAATCACACATTTAGTATCACAGAAATGTTATATAGAAAGTATAGAGTTCATGTCTCTGGAAAGGTATCTTCATTGTTGGCACATGGCTACGATAGCATCATAAACATGTCATATCATAGGCAGCACAGTTCAACTCACAGTCACAATCACAGATCCATGAAACTTGTCACTGTACACAATGAGGGGATCCATCCATCATGCATCATGCGGTTATTATATACATTGATATTATAATGAAATATGCGGCTACAACAAAAACAAAACAGTGATAATTCTCAGATAGTGCATTTATATAGAAGTGATCAGAGATCTATACACGTCGACTCAAGCTCATGTACGGCCTATGTGTAAAGGGTTCCATTGGGGTATCCGCCATTTTGATTTTTAGCAGTAATTTTAAGGCATTAATGTTGTATTTATTACTACCTTTACAATCCTGTTATAATTAAAGCAATTTACATGTACACGGCTCGTTGACATGATGTATTCGTCTAGCAACATGGATGAACTTTAAAAAAACTGCTCAACGACTTTCTATGAAATCGTCTGTAGAATTGGAACTCAAATGAGGTTGAATAATTATCCTACCCTACCATCCATATCTCAATGTTGTAACATAAAGTACATTTTATAGTATCCAATACCGAAGAGGCTTTAGAAACTGAGGAAATCCAAATTGCCTATTTTGATAAATTAATGTTCTGTGCTTTGGCAGCCAAATGGGATTGAAAATGTGTTATATGATCCCATCACTCCTATCGAAAATAATACATTATGTAAATGTTTCCATTCATTCATACATTTCATAACAATGTTTTGTTTGAGCACGACTGTTGGTTATAACGAAATACAACATCAATCAAAAAGGGCACTTAATTTCATATGTTTAAATGACATTAAGGAACCATTAACGAAATTTCATTTTTACGTGGTGTATTTTAAACAGTTAAAAACATTGTTTAAGCTTGAGAGTGTCAATAAGTAACTGAAAAGAATTAATAATTTAATTTACAATGAGTGCAGCAGTGTAGGTGGCAACGCTCAGAATTCAAACATTCAAGACAACAAAACGATCAAATGTGTTATAAGACTTTAACTACATGAGAGCACTGAAAAAAGCAAAAGCGACGGTTATGAATACATTCCTTTTACGTGTACTGGTTCCTTAATAAGGGATTCAGCCAATGTCTGATTCTTTTTTCATTGGCGTGTTTATCATTTTTCACAGATTTTGGTTGATGACATCTAAGTTGTCTGTCTAGATGGTCCCATAGATGCCTGGTAGGTGACGAGTGAGAGTAAAATTGATCATGACTAAATGTGGGGTTTTGTCTTTTTGAAGATCGAACACTGCTGATACCCCTTTCTCTCGCTCAGCTGCTGTCAACTGTGGAATGTTGTGTGTTATTCCATATCCAGTTTACTAAACTTTATAATCAAATAACGTGTATACTATTACCTTGATAGTTGCACTTGCAAATGACAAAATTCACGATTATTATAAACCTAATTGTCTCAATGAAGTGTGTTCAAAATGATGTCATAGGATGTGTTAGGATATAAGCATATCTTTCCAATGACTCTCATGTTGGCACAACTCTTTCTCGCAACAGTTTAATTGTTTAACATTGACATTCGGCTTGGAATGGAGAAACACTTTTACGCCCAAAATCATCCATGTTTTACATACTTTCAAATTCTATTATTGACCCCAGTTTAAAACGGATACATAAAAATAAGATCTTCTGGAACTGACATCTCCCGGGAGATATCTGAAGCTACAGCGTGATATTGGTGGGCATAACAACCATAGTTGTCACTTGAAATTCCTATGCATAACATTATATTACACCAGTTGAATGTAAATTATGGATTCGTCTACCATCCTTATATACGGTTTTCTATGAAATTGTCTGCAGACTGGTACTAAAATAAGATTGAAAAGAATAATTATCCGTATCTACCACTTCTATCGCAAATTCTTTATAAAGTATTTTTATGGCATCAAATATAGAAAATACCATAGAAACTGAAAGTCCACATTACACAATATGATTCATTAAATATTATGTGGTTTGGTACCCATATTGGATTATATCACTCTTATCGCAAGTAAGACATTCAAAACAAGGTTTAATTTCGTTTGAGAACGACTGGTGATTAATGATGAAAAACATCATTTGAGAGAGAGGAAATCTCCAGTTTTGTGTGTGTTTCTGGATAACGAAAAGGCATTTGATCGTGTCTGGCTGGATGGGTTGTTTCTTAAGTTGTATAATCTTGGCATCAGAGGTAAAATCTGGAGATTGCTTCGAAATTCATACTTGTCAATGCAATCTTCTGTTTCTTATGCTGGTTATCAATCTGATGTGAATTTGTCAAGGTGTTGGACAGGGGAGAGTGATTTCAGCGTGGCCTTTTAGTTTGCACATCAACGACCTGATCCAGAGCTTAGACAACTCAGGATTAGGTCTTCAGCTTCCATGGGGACATTGTCCAGGTATTCTTCTTGCTGATGATACTACTTTAACTTCTAGCAATCCATGTAACTCCCAGGCACTCCTTGAAATTGTGCATGATTATGGCTTGAAGTGGAAGTTGAAGTTTAACGTCAGTAAAAGTGCCTTGATTGTATTCATTGCAGATAGATATCTTACACCACTTAGCTTATATCTTGGATCAACGTCAATCCCCTTAAAGCAATCGGTTATGTATGCTGGAGTTCATTTGTCTACATGTAATAGGTCGTATGATAGAACCATGTCCTCGTGTCAAAAGGCTCGAAAACTGGTAAATATGTATCATGACCTTGGGCTATGCTATGGTTCACTCAATCCAGTCTGTGCTTGTCGCATATGGAATAATGTCATCTTGCCATGTGCATTATATGGTTGTACAGTATGGAGCAGATTAACATCAAGAGAATTGGAGATATTGGAGTCGGTGCAGAGGTATTTCTGCAAAAAGATACAGGGTCTGCCCAAACGCACTGCGTTTCCTGTGGTTTTAGATACTCTGGGTTTACTGCCGGTTCAAGGGTATATAGAAAAAGCATGTTTGCTTCTGTTTGGTAGATTATGTCGTCTAGACTATGTCTATTCTGTTAAGCAATTATTCCTTCATCGTCTCTTTGAATGTAGGTGTGTGGCCAACATCGGTAAATCCCAGTCACCTATTTTGTACATGGTTTCACTTTTAGACAGGTACAATTTGTTTGGCGTTCTTGACACATATATCACAACAGGTGTTTCATGCTCTAAAGGAAAATGGACTGATATTGTTAAATCTTAAATTTGTCAATATTATGAGAGGTTGCTGTGTCATCAGATAGCAGTGAGAGAGGATCTATCTAGATATCACCTAATCCGAGAGCCTTGTAAACCCAGCAGACTCTGGGAGCTTGCCTTAATCAATAAGCATAACTTTTTCAATATCTCTCGTATTATTCATGTTAGCTGTACAAAGATTGAATCCAGAGAGTGTATATGTGGAATTGTAGCTTGTGATATTGTTAAACATGTTATACTAATTTATCATGTACAGTTTTTAATGATTTAAGAAATGACATGTTTGAAAGGATTTGTCATATCATACCAATATCTGATTTTGTTGAATTTTGTGAAAATGATGATGATGATATTATTGTTGATTTGCTTGGTGGTTCCTGTACATCACTGGGAAAATTAAATATGACAGAATGGGAGAAGGTGATGATATTAGTGTCAGACTTTATGACTGTCTGTCACTCTCGATTGTTTTCAAAATTAATTGTTCATTGATTCACTGTACATTTAACTTGTGATGTTGCTTTGATGTGTAACAATCTTCATTTTTTTGGAGGAAATAAAGTTGATCTATCTCATTATGGCCAGTTATACCATCTATCAATAAGTGTACGATTTCTAACTTAAATGTGATTTGTTAAAACTTGGAAAAGAATATCAGTAGTAATAATTAGTAGGGATAGATAAGCTATAGCAAACTGCTTTTCACAAAGATACGACGATGTTGGAACAGGCAGACGTCGTGTTTGTGGTTCTGTATTCTGTGTTCGCTTTTCTTGTTCTGTTCAGTAACACCATCGTCATCATCGCCATTGTCAAGTCAAAGCAACTCCACCTCACGACATTATGGAATATTGCTTTTATGGCTTCATGGGACTTGCTTTAGGGTTATACATTCTGGTATTCATTGTGCCATCTAAGATTGTGAATCATTTTGTTTGCCCGGATATATACAGACGATCTGCTGCAACACTGTTGACGTTCATTTTGATTCAAAACGTTCTCAACATCCTGTGCTCTTGTGGACAGGTACATTTCTGTCCGTTGGCCTTTACATTACCACCGAATCATGTCACCAAAGAGCTTCACATTTGCAGTCACCTGCGGACTTCTTGTCAATATTAATATATTATTCGTCTCTGCATATTTCAAAGTCACACAAATGATGGAGGTAACAACAATGCTTTGGGTATTGTTACTTTCTCCAATTCTACTATGAAAATATCCGTTTTAAGAGGATTTTCTCTGATCACATTTACAACCATCCTTGTTCTTCTCGTAAGAATTCGCCTGGATTTGAACAAAACAGGTAGGCCAAGGGGTGGTTCAGCACCTTTCACATACACCATGTACCTTTCTACTATAGTTTACATTTTGTGTTACATTCCATTAGCTATCTATGTTGTGGACAGTCTTATAACGGAGATGGGCACCTATGTATTGTCGCGAGTAGCAATGACTTGCATTTTGTCCAACAGTCTGTGGAATGTCTTCATCTATGCTGCAACTTATCGACCATTCAGAGTTGCCTTTCTGAAGCTGTTTTGTCCGACCTACTTCAGAGAACGGGCAAGGCGTGACATCCAAGTTCAATTGAAAGAGAACAGAATCAGAATGTACAGTGGGAGAATGAAACTGACTACCTTGTACTGCAACATTCCGCTATGCCTTTCTTCAAAGTGGGCCTCCCTTGTATACGTTTTCATCACAGCTGTTTGCAATATTGCACTATATCTATTCATATACAATGCGATTAAAGTCTATGAATTGGAGAATTATTTGATTTCAGAGTGAAATACTTCATTCCATCAGTGACATAAAATATATATCTGACTACAGTGACAATAAACTTAATCGATATTTTATGATTAAAAGGACATTCAGTGTCTTGTATGTTAAGTGTGTGTAAATGGCGTTATTATATCAATAAGTACTGACTGATGACGAACATTGTCGTTGTAATGGTGATCGAATCAGTAAAGCTTTAAAAGGATGATTACGTATGTTGGAGTCACGTTTGTCAAACATTTATAAATGGTGTTATAATATCGAGGAAAACTGATTAATGATCAAGTTGAAAGCAATCATTTCTGATTTTTTAGGGAAAAAATCGGACAATACACAACGACTGGCTAGCGTCATTTCGTCTGAAACTTGTCTACAGCAGAAACCGACTGTGTGTGTAAATGGAACTTGTTGTGTTCGTGTTTATGCATGTATAAAGATATTGCTCGATTTTCATCAAAAACAGTAATTAGCACATATTTGCGTTTGCAGATGAATAGGCAAGTTGATTGACGTAATATTAACTGAAAGAGCACATATGATATTTTGGCACAAATCAAAACCAAATATATGATTATGAAGAACACCGAATGTGAACTTCAACCTATTACTAATCGCATGAGGCAATCGTCAAAAGTCAATGTTATGACGTCATGAAGGCCCGCTATTTACAGTTAAAATCAGTCCATGTCACGTAAAACACGAAAATAATGATATGACAAATTGAAAATAAGTTTTCTTAAATACATTTTACTTAACAAATGACATGTTTATCTAATCTAGTGATGTAGACAAGTAATGACTTTCTGAAGAATGTACATCTATACGTCACCATACAAACATAACAAACCGGACTAACGCATTGCCTTATATCTACGAATGATGAAACTCATTTAACAAACGTCAGTGGAAAAAAGAAGAGAACAGTGTATTATTAATTAACTATCAATGTTATGGCATGTATATGCCATTTACGGCCTAGACCATATGATTCGACAACTGGGCCAATACGGGGAAACTGGGCTAATACGGGAAAAACTGGGCCAATACGAGACAAACTGGGCCAATATGAGTCTGAGCATGCGCAGTTGCACATTTTTGTGAAAGCCCGAAGGTGTCACTTTATAACTTTGACCCGTGCTATTTGTTCACCAATCTTGTTTATACTCATTATTTCAATATAAATGATATGTCTAGTGTTGTGCAAATAGAATTAAAAGAAGTTAATTAATAAAATTGTCATTAATTAAGTATTTTCGTATTGGACGTGTACCTGGGCCTATACGGAATACTTAATTAATAACATTATAATAGTAGTAATTGATTGGGTTTTGATATGCACTACTGTATCAGTGTTATAAGCAGTCTCAGTAGAACGATCGAGTATTGTTTCATAAAAGTTATCAAATAACAAGTTAATTGAAAAGAATTTAAAAAATATAATTAATCAGTTGAGTATCCTTCTTAAAAAATTTATGTAATTGTCATTTCTGTAAAATGTCATGTTGAAAGCACTTCATGGTAATGTATGTATGCTTTAAAAATAATTGTTAAGGGTTGTTTGTTGTTTTGCTTGTTATCGGTAGTTTCTGGTTTGCGTCTTGTTTGTTTGTTTTTGTTTTGTTTTGTTTGTTGATCTTGGGGAGAAACAATTTATAAATCTCATTATAACATTTTACAAATTATATTTTTCATCAATGACTTTGCTGAATCAATATGTTAGAAATATTCACGCATGTAGTTGTTTAGGGTTGGCATCTGTAATGATGAATATGCTGGTAAAAATAGATCATACAAATTTTGAATGTTACGTTTTCAGTTTGTAAATATTGCGCAAATCATATTGTATCATATTCAAATAGTTTAATTATAATTAATTTAATTATTAGTTTTATCATATTAAATAATGTAAACACTGCCTACACATTGTTTATTTGCATTTGTACATAATCTATTAAGAACAATGTCGAACGTTTTTTACAAAATGACATTATAAGTTACCTTATACTTTTTTAAAAGCCTTTAAAGATGGGATCATTTTATTAAATTAACATGATCGCATATTTAAATGTTTTTAAAACAGTTGATAAATGTCTACAACAATGGAACTGAAACAATATATTCACGATCATAGAGATTCATCTTCAAACCATCAGTCTTTATCTATCATCTGAGTAAATACTGTCACTTCTTTTTATCGTCATTCTAGAAGTTTAGGTGGTGAAGAATAAAAACAATTTATAGATATACCTGTACAACTTATTTATTCTTTGAAGACGACGGCGTTTCGATATACAAACGACGACGGCGTTTCGATATACAAACTACACCACACAACTGTTTTAAACTAAAACGTCTATTCAACCCTTTTCATCATTATAACATAATTTTTAAAATGGGCCATGATTCATATGAATGTATTGATGAGGTTGTTAATGCTCTTGCTGATGTGTTGTTTGAAATAGGGAAAATATTATACAAATACGAATAAACGTTTATTTCTAACCCATTGAGAATACTGCATCGTAATATTTTTTATAGAATTTGGCAAAGTGCATGTATTAAGTTACGATTTTAAGAAAACTGGGGAGTGTTATTGAAAAGAACCAGTATATGACTTAACTTATGAAGTTTACATGTAGTACAGACATGAATTATTGTCAGAACTGAATACTATTTACTGATTCACACGACCTGTCATATCTGGTAAAGCTATAACCTTAGGGGTCCAAAAAGATGTCTTCGATGTATAACTTATCCCTGTGAAGATCAAGTATCAAGTAATACCATTAGCTTCACCAGATGACCGTTCTTCATTTTGTGAGACATTCCTCATTTTGTGAGACATTCCGGCATTTTACCATATTCAGCGGCCATATATAACTATAAAACACTGTATACCGACAGCTCGATAAGGAATCATCTCATCACATATCCTTTGAAGCATTACAATATAGGATGAAACATACTTTATAGATTTATCTGAAAGGCTTTGAAACAACATTATCATCCGGTATTACAGCCTCTTATAATTGACAACTCCACAAACCACTACTTTAGATATTGGCTAGCCTCCTAAAACATTGTTTGATGGTTCTGACGTTTGTGTTTATTTACTCCACCAAGCAGTCCTATGAAATGCCCGATGTGACAGAAATCTGACAAAAACAAGATAAGGTGTTTACCCGAAGGTTTTGAAATAATCAAATAAATCGTTTCGCAATTTCGTAAAGTGATAGATGTCTGAAAGTATCGAACTGCATTACGGTTTTAATAATCAGAGGAAGCATTTTCAAACGATTCGTTTCATTTATCAAACTTATGTTTGGGTTAAATTGCAGTCATTAGATTAGTTTCATTTAGACAAGACTTTAAAATAAAAACTTTAAAAGTCTCCTCTTTAAAAACTTGTAGAATCTTCCAATGAAATAATGACGTTTACTTATTTGAGGTGACTATACATATAGAATAACTTTCATTTACTATATTAATTTACACACCATCCTGTAACCATCCTGCAAGTGCAATACGTTCATTGATCTCAGCATCACTCAACACTGCAGACCGAGACATATTCCTTTCCACTTACATATATGATATTGATTTATAATATGAGGTGTGACACGCGTCAGACAATCTCAGGTCCCCAGGGTAAAAGTGTACGTTTAACTTCTTTTCATCAAGTTTCAATGAGACAGGAAAAGTGAATTCAATTGCTTCATAATATTCAACTTGTGGATCCGTTCTATCGAAACCAACACAGTTCTATTCAAAATAAGTCTTACAAAGTCTACTTCTGAAATTCACTTTTAGTTATCATCCTTAAAACTCGATGAATGAACCTTTATTCCATACTTCTGTCAAAGGTTTTTTTTATTGCAGAACGCCTATCTATAGAACAGTATGCATGGAAATGTTGTCCCTGGTATGCACATGTGATTTATCATAGATATTATCTCACCAAATATTCCACTCAGTTGCATTTGTATAAGAACTGACATGTGATATTGATTGATTAAAGGTAGTCAGACACGAGTGCCACATCAAGTGTTTAGTATGCTTTAAGCATTTAAATTTATTTTCCTTTCGAGACAGGGTTATTGATTTCGGACAGCTACGTTATGTAAAACTTACAGACAACTTCGGTGTAGGAACTATGCAACCTTAGTTTCATGAAGAACTATATCACGCTTTAAAATGGATAGCATAAAACGAACATCCCCTGGGAGGACTTTAATTCACTTTTACTAAGGTCACTTTTATGGTCAGGTTATACACGTTACCTCGGTTGGACGACACCATGGTGAACTGAATTCATTGAATTCAAATGGTAGATCCGAAAGTTTTGAGGGAATAAAGGTCTGTTTATAAAAAAACTATAAATACAATTGATGTATATGAATGAAAGTAAAACTTTTTAAAATACATGCCGAAGCATAAATTATTGTTTTTATCAATAAGCTTTACATGTTTCTGAGCTGACAATTTTATTTGATTCAAGATTAAGTAAGCTGGTGATCTTTTTAACAAAAGTTTTATGCGAAAACCTGAATTATCTGTAATTATACAATATCATTGGTAGCTTTCCGAAAGTCGACAGGAAGCTTCACACATTGTCATGGGTGGATTTGTACTAATACAATTGTTGGAGTTTTATTCCTATAATATTCGGTTGAAGCTTAAATGCAAATTGCTTAACCTAACTAAAGCAGTGAAATTCAATCTTGTTTAAAAGAAGAGATTTAAAAGCTTTATTTCCCATTATTCTAAGCCTTTCAATCAATCAAAGTTCCAATGGCATTTCAGAAAATCGCATTCCAGGGAGCTTTAATGTTTTCAAAATTACTTGTATATTGTCTGAAATTTGATGACCATCGGTTTTGTCTCTGTGATGTTTATTTTAATATTTCAAAATAACAATTTTAAAAACGATTATTTGATAAGGTTAATCAAAAGCTTAACTCGTCAATCGTGTAGAAAAACTAGTTCGTTTTTAAACGTTTATGTACATGGCAAAAAGGGTGGAATCTGTCCCAAATTGGGCTGACCAGGCATTGCGGATTTCACCCCTTTTTGTCCTATAAAGAGTGTTTATCTGCGCATATAGGTTCGTTCTCACGATACGACTTGCAACTACGACTTGTATTAACAACCTTTAATTGCACGGTGAGAACACTTGTATTCTTATGTACATACAATATATATATATAGATTATTAACATTTCATATACAGTAAACGTATGTTATGTTCTTAACAAGTATGTTCATCACATTTATAATTATCATAAGGCGCGTCGGTTGCCCACACGATAACATTAATTTTGCACAAACGAAGCTACTTGCAATATAATGTTTGTCTATGGTGCATTTAATTTTTTTAATTTGATTTTAGAACAAATCTACAATCATTTTGACCTTGGATCATTGACCTTGTTAAAACAAAAGTGTTGTGTCCAATTATTGTTCCTGAATATTCAAATCAACCTGACCTACTATTGTAAGAACGTATTGATGCCATTCGATTTGCATTTAGTGAATGGGATTTTGCGAAAGTAGGTTGTGTATACATTTGACCTTTGACCTGTTAGATTATGTTAGTTGATTTAGACACCAAGTTTATGAAATCACACGGTGTGAACGGACCTTAATATAACAATTGTGTGATGTGGATATCGTCTAATCTAGTACATTCACAAGTTAAACTTAGTTGAAAAAATCAATCACATGAAAAAGTTGAATTCTCTATAAAATTTGGAATTGTAAAATGTAGATAACGGCTGTAATATTAAGTTTTGAAGCAAACAACCACAAGGCGTGCACAAAACCCAACTAAATCAAATTCATATGCGCATGAAATTAGATACATTTTATATTTCCCATTATTTCGTGCATTTAATTAGACACAATCACATTCATTATTTCGCCTGACTGAAGTTTTCAAAGGGCATTCCAAAAACTCACATTCTGATGAGCTATAACATTAAGTACTCATAATGTCAAAAACAACTTGCTTTTAACGTGGACATTTGTTTTCATTGATGTTTATCTTCATAACTTCAAATAATAAATTTTAGATTAGTTCATATTGCTTTGCTTCTTTCTTTTGAAATATTAGATGATTCCTCAAATTGTTTTACTGATCATTTTGAAATAGGCCATTTTATTTTACGATAATATAGCAATTTCTTGTCTTCGACATGTTCTTATTTATATTATCCTTGTATACAGACAGACAATAATTGAATAAATCGTTGTGATTTTAAAACATTCATACACAAACATCAGAACCACTCTTAAAAGAAGCTCTGAGACACTAATATCTTATAAGCTTATAGTTAAAACATGTTTAACATAATGGTAAAAAAAGGATTTTACAAACATATACACTTAATCCATATAGCGTCCAACGCCTAAGAAACAATATATCATGGCAGACATTGGTGGTATAATAACATATCCTGGTGCCACGTAGATTTGTTGTCAAAATCTATCTATTCTTCAACACATTAAAACCAGTAACAACCTTCTCACGTATATTAAAAAGAATATAATGGATATCTGCATATAGTGGACAGTGAATAATATAAGTACATGTAGCTTATCTTCCACATTATTAGAACAGTTGAACAAGAGACGGTATTCATAATGTCCGGTTATCCATACTAACAAAAGTCGAAATTTGGCTAGAGCTGAAATGTATGACTTGGACATTGGCTGTGACAAAGCTAAGATTTTAAATCCCAAGTACACTTAAAGTTCCAAATCCAAGAGGGGAAAATACTGGTAAAAAGGCTTTAAAAATACGATTTATGAATGCATTTAATGTTAATTAAAAGTTTCTTTGTTTTAGAGGGGTCATTACAGTTAACATATAGTGCTGTTACTACTGACTTTTGATGAGAAGTCAGATACTGAAGTTTGACCAGTTGATTTGAAAGATTGGAATTACTCATTTTACATCAACCAATATTCACTTCATTTCTCAGTATAAGGTAGCTTGTTTGTTTTAGACAAAAATACCAAACTGAATAATTGAAAATATTCAAAAGAAGAGAAACGCTATCTGAATGAATTTTCATTTCTGAAACTTATGATTATGTTATTCCATATGGTTACTCTTACTGAAATATTGTTGTATCTCTTATCAGACAAAGTTTGCCATTGGAAAAACGTGAGTGTGCTTAACTTTTTTCCATAGGTATATTTACACTCTGGCTCTCTATCTAGTTCAAAATGAATGTCCTCATGTTTTCTCATAAGATAAAATTGAAACTGACACAGCTGGAAAATCGGATCAAACACAAGCTGTCATAAGAGGGGTATGTTCATAACCAAAAAGTTCATAACCAACATTTTTAATTTTCCTGGAATGGCATAATATTTTAATAAACATTACCATTGTTTATAAACATTGTAACACTTTCCTGGAATTTTTCTGAGTTGATCGATGATTCCTGAATTATCAGAGGACTTTATGGTTTAATATTTCAACCTCCAATAGTCATAACCTCAACGACCCAATGATCACCACTGAAATACCGTCAGAAGGTGCGTGGTAGTCTCACTGAGAGTCAGACAGTCTAATGTAATAAAGCAGTGGGTTGTCCAGGGAAGTTGTCATTAAGTCACAATTGATGTGCCAGTTATATAACCGGGAGTCGGACAGTCTGGTGCAGTGAAATATAAAACAGTGAATATTCAGTTAGGTTGCACTTTTGGTCGTCCTTAAAACACTGCTCTGGTCCTGTGTGATTAAATCAAAGTGTTATAGTTCAGGTAAGGTTTGATAGAGCCGCGGGGTGTTCATAGACTGATAACATATATATGTAATAAACTGATGTTACTGCATTTATCATATGGATTCATGAAATTGTTTTCTGTTATAAAATCCAAGTTACGTTTTTTTTATTATAAAACATGATCATTCAAACATTAAAACAATGTTTCTATTCTGAATGAGCTTGACAGAAAGAAAGAATATGCACCCATGACTATAACTTTCAATATATATTTAAAAGCAGAATTGTTTATACAATCACATTGTTGTTAGGAATTAAGTTAGTGGTTATTATAGATGTACAATTTGTAAAATTTAGAACCCTAAATGTTTTGATCAAATCACTTTTTGTTCCTTTTCTTATTAAGTTGTATGTTGCAGAAAAATTATTTAAAATAATTATTTGGATTCTTTGATCTGTGCTTAAGTCTGATTAATGCAATTGTTGAATAATGTTTCAACAATATTGCAAAAAAGCAGAAACAAAACTTCCATACATCATATATTGATTGCATATTGTGTCTATTCATCTAACTTCACTATGTATGACAAAACTACACAGACTGCTCGTTTTAAGCAGTAATATGCTGGGGGATTTAAATGAGACAGATTGAAAATACACAATACAATCTACACATGTGGAATTTCATTTAAGATGTTCAAACACCCACACTTCATCAAATAGAAACATTATCAATAAAACGTATGTATCACGTAAACGAATCTGTCATCAAACAATCGCATGTTATCAATGTCAAAAATAGCATTTGATCACCACAGCACAAACAGGCAACCTTCTAACTACATGTATCCTTATGTCTGTATAAAACTCCGATCAAATATACCGAGGTACGAGGTAGGAGATTACCTCAAATTAAGGGTATCTACACGAGTGGTTGACTTCTTAGAGCTATGACATAAACAAGCCCTGAAGAAATACTATGGTGAGGGCAATGATCTTCTACAAGTGTAAATGACTATATGTAGTGATTGTATTAAGTTTTCTGTTGTTCATAAATATTTGCGTTTCAGAAAACCATAAGGCTTTAATATTCATTGCAAATATGAGTTTTTGTGTCTTTACTTCGGTATTTAATGACCTAAGGTTTTGATGGATAAAAGTAGTGGTTTGTAGTGAATATATATTTACTCTCTATTTTTGTTCTGTTTTTAGTGATGGACAGGGTAGCCATTTTTAAACTAAGAGATTATTTGGAACACTGTCAATGAAGGAAAATGTACGTTGAGAGGGATGCTTTTCCTTTTGATCACATGTGGTCATAAATATCGGACGATAATTATTTGTGATGTTGCAACTCAAAGTTATCCCAAATCTATTCTCCAGTTATTTGAAGTTCTTTACTATCTATGTAATTAATCATACATGGTTTTCATGAAGAAGATTATTACAATGCATTACATGTCTTCCTTATAGCTTCCCCACTATAAACAACATGGTGATAAAGTATTGGATTAAAAACATGTATGGCATGAGATTATCCTGAAAGCTTGACCTTTATCTGCTTAAAATGTTTGCAGCCTAATGTTAAAGCTATGAATCTATGCTCTAAGTGGACCTTGAGTGAAAAAAAGAAGTTGGCATATAACCCATTTTTTCTAGTTTGTGTAACAATGTAAATTTCCAAGAGGTATTTTTTCCCAATGTTCACAAATATACTTTTTCATTCGCCTTTCAAATTGTGCTCACATATTTTTAATTTTGTATGAAACACTGTAAACTTTTGGATATCCGCTCATCTGCTCTAATGTATCGAGCATTGATCAGGACAGCAGACAGTTTTATTATACAAGGGGCACTTGTTCGGATAATTCACACTTGTATACCTCATTGTCGAACAAAGTACCAATCATCAAAGATCATTCTGGTAAAGATTAAACAATAAACTGAGGAAATGCCAGGTCAGGACAATCAAAAATGTATTTTGTCTGCAATGAAATGACCTATGTGATTGAATTGCAGAAGTGTGTTTTCTCCAGCTGACAAGGTCTAACGAGTCTTGTGTCAGTCTGAGAAACAAAATGCCAACGGTGTCAGGCTACTTGTTGTAAATGAACAACAACTTAATTAAAAAAGGTTATAATTGCCCTTTTGAAACGGCTCACTACGTGATGAATGCAGTAATTAATTGGAAAAGGGGAGAAATCATTAATTACACACAGATATTTAAGTTCATTTAAAATACAATCTCCTATAGTTTTATGTAGTAGAAGTTTGAATAGGCCAACCAAGTAAAATAATTTGTTTTGACATTAAATGTTTATTCTATTTTCATGTGGTAGTCTTCTCAGATGCAGAAAGTAGAACACCAATCTGCTGCACATATATACGAAATCAATGTTTCCTAAAAAAAGACGTGTAAGAATCCACCGTAAATGGTATGATGTTGACTAAAATACAGACGAATGAATTGCCAAGTTTAGTTAATGGGAGAGAACTATGATAAGTAAAATATTATTACACTTAGCGAGTAAACAATGATTATGAAACATCATCATATTGAAAATAGTCATAGGAAAATTAAGTCTTTTTTTCAGAATCTGTTTCAATCAAAGACATGCAAATGAAAAAAAGTTTGTCTATATGTCCTCTTATGTTCCTATGTAACAGTTCCTAAAGGGAGACATTATTATCTTGATTAGAGCTCTTTGATGAAAACCACTACAACAAAAACATGATCTTTGGAAGCTCGTCGTTATCAACTATAATCAGATCCTCTGGAAACCTCTTCAAGACAATGTTACAGATTACTAAGATTTTTGTTGATCAGATTGATTTTACGTGTTCTGGAACAGCATTGTGCACTACTCATGTTACACACTGTTGTCTTTGTATATTTGTATAGCGTCTACAAACATGTTTCATAATCTGTAACACAGTTTTCTATCGAAGAATAAAATCATCTAAATAGTGTACTAGAATCCACTACAAATTTATTTAACAGATTTTAAACACCTTTCGTGAATCAGGTTATTTACATGTTCCGGAATACCCCTTTTCAGTGTTCATGTTGTACCTTGGTGTCATTTTATCATAGCGTCTTCACACAGGTGTTATCATCTGGAAGACAGTACACCGATGATGATACATAAAACAAAATCAGAAATCATCAACAGTGTACTACAATCCTCAACAAACAGAACTAATAAAAGCTTGGATAGCAGATCCAATAACGTGTACTGAAATACCATTGTTCACTGTTCATGTGTTGGTGTATTTATTTAATCACAACATCTTCACACGGGTGTTATCATCTAAATGTTCTCTGGTGAAAACTAATACATGTAAAGCAAATACCTTCAGCAGCAGTGCAAAAACTTCTATAAATTGATCTAATGGAGCACAGTTGTGTAGTGGTTAGCATGTCTGCCTCTCACGCCAACGGCCCGGGTTCGAATCCCGGTGGAGACACCAAGCATTTGTGACCTGGGGTTGTGTTGTGTTGTGTTGTGTTCTTGGGCAAGGAACTTCTTCCACATTGCACTCAGTTCACCCAGCTGTCAAATAGGTATCTGAACATGGGAATGTATGGATCTATATGTTCGTGCAGAGCGCTTCATAGGCGGCACCGAAAGTACGATTCCTTCAGGGTAATAATTGTGTAGCGCCGTGAGCATGCATTGTGCATGGATATGTGCGCATTATAAATATACTATTATTATTATTAGTAGTATTTTTATTATTATTATTATTATTATTATTATTATAACTAAACACTTAAGTGACATGTTCTGAAAAACGTCTTAAAACACTTTGTATTATTTGAAGGTGAGTCCTATGACATAGATATCTTAGGTAAATAGACAAATGTCGACAAAGCACTAAAATCTCTGAAGTACACAGCTACCATACACGAAGCTCGGATGATAAACATGAGGAAAGACATCAGCTCCAAGCCAGATAATCCTTCTAGATAAGTGCCTTTGACAAAGACGCCACTTCAAGGTGAGAATAATGAAAATTATCAACGATCTTGTCAAATAAATCATTGTTCCACACTTGACATTCTCGTCTTTCCCGTCCTTAACATCATCTGGAGCCAGCACAGCGCTGTTGCAACAATTTCATCATCTTTAAGAGACAGTTTATCGTCTTGAAGAGTATTACATGAAGGCACATCAAACAACCTTGGCAAAGCCTGTTTCTTTTGAATAATGTATTTAGTTGACATCTATTTTAATAAGCATTAACGACCGCTTCAACCAGAAATCACTGCAAAGATCTCTGATAATTCCAGAGGAAAGATCTAAGGAAATAAAGTGCTTGAATGCCAAATCATTGTTCATTATTGACCTTTGTCAGAAACCCTTGGTTAATTAAACCACTTAAAACACTTCAAACTCATCACAAAAAGATTTAGGAGTGTGACTTTTCCTTTGACACAACATACCTCTTAGAGAGATAATGCCATAAAACACGAATGTGAAAAGTTTGATGAAAATGAGACAATATTTTACAGGAAGTGATTTCAGAACTAAAGAGACACCTAACATCTATTCTAACATAATAGTAGGACTTCTTAAGTAATCGTGTGTTGTCAGTTGGGTTAGTAACTGCCAGGCTGATTGTCACTCTGTGCAAAGATACAACTGCTGTAACACTTGAAAATGCATGATTTGATTTGGTAGTTTTTAGTAATATTACTTACATATATCCGTATAAGAGCTCATTTAATGGGAAGGTAAATTACGTTTCGGATAATATACTTTCTCCTTCTTCATCACCTAATATTCTTATTTCATCACGAATACAACTTCTAAATGTCCCTCAAAGACATAAGTTGTTTAAAAGTAGAAATGACCAGAAACGGGTACCAAATGTGTATACAATATGAAACGTATCTTTCATATTTTGTTTCCTAAGTTGTTCAAAAACCAGTACATAAAGAATACTAAACTGTTTGAGAGGCATTCTAGAAGTTGGTGTGATGAAGAAGACAAATATTATGGATGATCAACTTCTTTATTAACAATAGCGACATTTCGGTATAGATCCTTATACCGTTATCAAGCATATGGGAGAGATGATGAAAACAGAGGTTATATACATGATACATTTTGGTATGATAATGAGATAACAAAGACAACAAGATGAGATAACAATGAGATGAAAATTGTAACAGTCACACTCCTAAATCTGTTTGTGATAATAAAGAATACTATATGAGTATCCATATCATACTATGGACTGAATTGCCTGAGCGAGGGATATGCCAATATTCAGGCTTATAGTGTTATAATGTACTATTTATAATTAAAATCATCAGCTTGGGGGAAATATTCAGAAATTGAAAAACACGTAACACCAATGTCATACGTCATGTCATATAAATGACGTCATGCCAACAATACGGAATATACAATAATCTTACAGTCCCGTACACCCTGTCAAAACACTGTGTTACTAATATTATCCCTCACCACAACTAAGTTGTCGGGGGATATGGAAATTACCTCCGTGCGTCCGAGTCTGGGTTTCGTTTCAAGACCAGAACTAAAAACATGTGAGGCCTAGCTCAATGAACCGGACCAGAGCTCAAAATATGTGAGTTTGGTATGTGGTACAGTCATCATGTATAGATGTGTCTCTTTGGATTTTTAATTTTAGCTGTTTCCATGGAAATATACTTTAAAATTGTGTTTCTGGACCAAAATGCAAAAACTTTAAGGGCTATCTCAATGAAAATAAATAAGGAACAACCAACATGTGTAGATGTGCCTTTTGGAATTTAGTTTTGTGCCCATTTCCATGGAAACATAGCTTAACATTTTGTTTCTGAACAATGCAGAGCTCAACAACTGTAAGACCAAGCTCAATGACTCATGGTATGTGAAACAATCATCATGTATAGATGTGTTTTAGTTTTCCCCACTTTTTAAAACTTTTATTTTAGCCATTGCCATGGGAAAACATATGGATTCCGGAGCTAATCTCAAAATGTTTTTTACAATTTCACTTCCAGATCAGATCTTGAAAACTGTTAGATATAAATTAGTACATTTTGTATATATTTAGCACGAATTTATTACTTATGAGTGATTTAGGATTAATAAATGAAATGTGTCCCTTTTAACGGGAGATATAGTAGACTCTATCTGTGTGTTGCATTTCGTAACCTTTCCTGTTTTAGCACAGCAGGTCGCACAATGAAGTTGTATGAATTGTGATGTTATGCAAGCAAGGACAAGTTAACCAAAAGCAACAACATTAAAGAGGCAGTAGCACGTTTTTGCAAATTTCATTTTTTAAAATGTCTCATTTATAGTGACAGTTTATGTCATTTATATTTACTTTAGAGGGTTAAACATCTTATCACACAAACCAATTATCCGTAGTGGTAATAACGTTGTTGCGTATAAAGCAAAAGTTGCATGGCGGCCTTTTTATTGTGAACACGTTTAATTTTTTTGGAATTATAAAAACGATTCCCATGGTTTTACAGAACCGTGTACACTCATTTTCCGATGAGAGAAGGGTGTTTTACTATTTGTGATGTTACTTTTCAAATACATTTCATCCACCTATTTCAGCGAAAAAACGTGCTACTGCCCCTTTAAATTAGCCAGTGGAGGTTGACGCGAGTTATGGCTTGTGAAGGAAGTTGAGGCTTCACATTTGTGGCACATTGAATTTAATGAAAGACTATAGTATTGCTATTAAGTTTAGAAAAATGGTATAATGTAAATCACATATCAACCATCAAAAGATGTCGTGGGAACAATATTTTCTGTAAAGGAAAAAGGTGTATCACATCATACTGAACATATGTTCCAATAAAATATATATGATCTGACAAATTGGCACCACGTGACTATCTGAAAGCTCACCGGGAGTCCTATAGTCTGGTGCAGTGAAGAACAAAACAGTGGTTGTTCAGTTAATTGATGTCATGATTATCGCACAAAGAGTTTGGTAATCTGGTACAGCACAATAAAAAAAACAATGGTTGGTCAGTTAAGTGGCAATTTGTGCGATGATTATATGACCGAGAGTCAGAGAGTCTGGCCCGGTAATCGATTAAAGTTGTAATTACGTCCCAAGGGGTGTTCATAGCATCTCGGAGTCTGATGCAATAAAACGATATGATGCCCTTTATCTTGAAACTTGTATTTTTAATTCAATTTAATTCTTGCTGATATGAACTAATATATGTAATAACTATAACGTGTCCTTCAAACAGAAATCTGCGGATAAGTATTGTCTTTAAAGTCAAGTTCGGGAAATAGTGTGCATTGTGGTCCAAATAACCAGTGGTATATAAATGCAAATCTGATTAGATTATATCCCATTTATGCATGACCTCTCAGATTTTCATTTAATTGTGAGAATTTATAGTTCATAACTTGCAATGAAGTGAATCAATGGTTATTTTTACCTCAAATAAATTTGTTCGTGTTATTTTGATGATAGAATTAGCGTCCCATATATGGGTGAGTGAGTGAGTGAGTTATTGTATAACGCCGCTTCGGCAGTATTGCAGCCACTAGCGGCGACCCATATATGGGACGTCATGCACAAGAGGGTACAGGTTTTTTATATTCACATGAAAACAAAACAAATTGTTTGACAGATAATAAATTTTGGTTGGACAACATCTTGGGGACTTCCTCTTTCTGAAATGCAAACCATTTCTGAATTTCAGATTACAGATGCACTACAGCAGAGCAATCAGTCGATTTTTGCGTGAAAAACGTAGTATATATCGTATTCAAACATTTAAAATTTCTACAGAGAGCGCGAAAAGGAATATTGACCACCACTTTTGTTTCTTCATGAGATACTGTTAGCACATGCAATGCTCTGATTTACTCATTTCCTCCTTAAACCGACCTCATCTTTAAAATAGTCTGTGGCACCAGAAAAATCTGATATGTCAATATAGATATATGTCAGCAGAGGGTTAGTCAGTCACTTATAAATTTTTAATTTGTTTATTACCCTTCCCCTCATCCTTTCCAATAAATATCAAGACAAGAAATTATATTTCGCCACAAAAATAATTTCTGTGAATCACCAAAATACCTGTACCCTCTTGTGCATGTCGTCCCATATGTGGGACGCTAATTTGACAAAACTTTGAGCATTGAACAAAATATAGTTGACAGAAACTCTTATTTTTACTTAAACTATTTAACATTGAAAAACCTTAAAAACAAATCAATTGAGTTCAACTGGAAAGTTCAATTATTCAGTAGTACCTCAAACTTTGGCAATTTGCTAAATTAGTATCTCCTCTGTTTCAGGTTGTCAGATTTAACCATATTTAAATCTACAAATATTTAACTTGGTTGACATATAAATACAACATCTTCCCTTTAAAAAACAGCTTACAGCAAATATTTATCTTATATATCAACAGAGAACTAGATCATTGAATTAGCGTCCCATTTATGGGACGTCATGCATAAATGGGATATATATACAAAAATTGGCGGTGATGCCTTCTAGGTATTGTGGAACTCTACCCATACAAGCTCACATGTACACAAGATATCCCATCATTCGGTATATAACTGAAAACCTTCCCATTCTCTGAACTCTACCACCTCTACACATGTTCAAGCATTGTTTAAAAGTTATGACCTTGGAATTAGGTGCTAAACAAATTCATTATACTAACGTTATCATTATCAAAATCAGGATTTTAATTATTGTTATTATCCAGAAAATTCTTCTTCCTAATGATTCCGCATATCAATTCTCTTCATGTAGTTGATAGTCGGCGAGTCTGGTGCAATTCTTTAACTTTGTACATTACAGGGGTATGAAGAAGTGTCTTCATTACAATTTTATAATTTGCAGTTACGATATCATATAAACAGTTAAATGGGCCATGTGACAGGTGAAGGAACATCGGTCAGTAAGGTTGGTTGGTTGAACTTGATTACAGTACAATATGTACATTATGCTTCTTGATATATGATTCCTTTTTTCGGCTGATAAGCTAATTTTGTTATAAGAGTATTTGCTAAACGATTTCTTTACCGATTGCAATCTAAATTCAAGACCCGTTCAAGAAATTTTCAATTTGAAATTATAGGATTTCAGTTTTGAAGGGTTCACACTTTCCTATATCAAAGATCTGTAACAATGTTAGATTGTACAATATTTTAGGCCTTATGTTATGGCAATCATAAACATACGTACAAGTTTAAATATAACTCTGTCTTTGTCATACTTCATCTCTTAAAATAAAATGTCCATTTAATAGATACTGCATTTCACGAATAAACACTGAAAAAAACTATCTGCCATACAACATATTATATATATTTTTCTGACATTACTTCTAACTTATACTTTGAAATTTTCCTACAAGGGGAAACGGCATAGTTCGGTCATTCCTACTGCCATTCCCAATAGATTGGAACCACAGATTCATATCATGTAAGTCGCTGTTGTAGAACTTCTTTAAGGTGATTTAACGCCCTGTGTAACCTTCATTGCAGCAGGTAGTAATACCATCAACGACAATTAACTTGTATCACAAAAAAGGATTATCGCTCTGATCCATCAATCCCATGTTATCATTATCAAATTATCAAATATGTGACATTCAAAGAGAAAAGCAATGTTGTAGCTGTAGGCAGTATTCTTACAAATTCAAATCAAGACGGTGCCGTCATGACTAGCTTCTTCCCCAAGGGAAATATAACCTGCTGTGATTGTGTTGGATAAACCATATTAAGCCTATATGCCAAATCTGAGGTCTTCAGGAGTATTTCACTTACATGTATATCATGGCTGATAGGGAAGAAGAAAGCCCACAACACCATTGTGGCTATGTATAATGGTAACATGCGAGTATCAACTGAAACTATCGAACCATGGGCTGTACTGCACTGAAATTCAGCAGGGTAGTTTTGAACCCAAACCTTACTGGACGAAGAACAGTTCTCTACCCCACACAGAATCGCCTAGCATCTTACTGGATTAGAACTCAGAAATTTAATCTGAAGCCAACTGTCTGATTGCACAGATGTACTGATAATACATACTGACATTTGAATTATCACAACGAAGAGATTATTTTCCCTCACTGATTCGACCTCAAGTCAAATTGCTTGTTCATCGAAAATATCAAAATATATGTAACAGACAAGAACAAAAAGTGTAATACTCAATCCAATAATAAAGAAAGCTATTATCATCAATCCTTCATTTAGGCATTGCACGTCCTTGGTTTGTACTTGTCAATGGTTTAGGATGCCAAAGTACTTCTGTTGATATTCTAGTGGAATCTTTCAGGTAAAACCTTTTCCCGCAATGATCAAACCAAAAGGACCAATATTGTTATGTTGTAGTTTTTTATTTATTTTGTTTTGCTTTGTTTTGCTTTTCAAAAGTCCCCAATCTATATGGTTTATAGTTATGTCATTTTACCCAGAAGGTTACACTATAAAACGTTTAACTGCCTCTTCTTCTGTAAGACCCCTATATTAAGGTCCCTGCAGTACTATTTCTACAGATTAAAGATTATAGATAAGGATTGACATTTAGAGGGCACACGGGATTGAGATGCAGTTTGGGTTAATGGTTCGCTATAATACACGATCGTAAAGGACCTTTGAGCAGACCCAGTGTTGATAGAAAGGTCGGAATAAAATAGGAGTTATGTTGTTGCAAAAGACAATTGCTTGAGAATTCTCTTTTTCCTGTAGGGACCAAATCCTCGATCATAATGGGCTTAATGTCCGGATAAGCCATATAATTCGGATAAGGATATCTCGAATATCCGCTCTTTGTTTGTGAAAGCCAGTCAAATTCTTAAATTGTTAATGATTGACACTGACAGCTTCTCAAATGACATCGTACAACATGCATTGGTCTTGCATTAAAGAAAGTTGTTTGTATTTTAATATTTTTAACCAATTTAACAATTGCAGAAGTGCAAACACTTCTATAAAATGATCTAATGGATAGGTTAACACTTTAGTGACATGTTCTGAAACACGTCTTAAGACACTTTGTGTTGGTTAAAGGTGAGTCCTATGACATAAATATATTAAATTAACAGACAAACGTTGAAAAAACACTGGAATTTCTAGAAGTACACAGCTACCATACACATTGTTCGGATGATAAACATGATGAAAGACATCAGCTCCATGCGAGATAATTCTTCTCGATAAGTTCCTTTGACAAAGACACCATTTCAAGGTGAGAATAATAAATAATATCAACGATTAGTGAATCTGCTCAATTCTCGTCTTTACACGACTTTAAAAACATCATCCGGAGCCATGACAGCGCTGTTGCAACAATTTCATCTTCTTTAAGAGACAGTTTATCTTTTAGAAAAACATCACTTGAAGGCACATCAAACAACCTTGGCAAAGCCTGTTTCTTTTGAATAATGTATTTAGTTGACATCTATTTTGATAAACATTAATGACCTTTTCAACGAGTAATCACTGCAAAAGATATCTGATAATTCCAAAGTAAAGATCTAAGGAAATACAATGCTTGAGTGCCAAATCAATGTTCATTATTGACCTTTGTCAGAAACCCTTGGTTAATCAAAACCCTTCAAACTCATCACAAATAGATTTAGGAGTGTGACTTTTCCTTGACACAACATAACTCCCAGAGAGCTAATGCCATAAAACACGAATAGGAAACAGTTTGACGAAAATAAGGCAACATTTTACAGGAAGTGATTTAGGAAATAAAGAGACCCTTAACACTCCTTCCGAAGGAATAGAAAGGTCCCTGAAGAGTAACACGAAACATGTAGGAGTAGGAGTAAGTTATTATTTTTAAACTCATTTATATATTATATATATTTCATGTGACACTGCATACCTTCATACAACGTTTGACACTACATACCTATTTCAAATCTGTGTGGTCGGAAATATATATAATGCAGAAGGTATCACGTGAAGTAAATGTATATAAAAATAGAATCCTACAGACGACACTTGCTGTAGATATCATTTTAATGATGACTGAATGCGTTCCATTTCTGTTGAAAAAACGAGTCGAAATGGAACGCATCCAGTCATCATTAAAATGATATCTACAGCAAGTGTCGTTTGAAGTATTCTTTTTATCAGAGGAAATCGGAGTTATTATTTTTAAACTCATAAACTATATATATACTCATTCAAATTAATCAAGCATTACTCATTCACATTAATTATATGTATTACTCATTCACATTAATCAAAAATTTCTCTCAACTTAAACTTAATAACAATACTATAGCATTCCATTAAATTCAATTTGCCACAAATGTGAAGAGTCAACTTCCTTCACAAACTATATATATAGAATGAGTAATACAAGTATACTATAGTTTGGCAGGAAAGTGAGTGATACCGCTATTTCGTACAATAACTACAAAACCAAGCAAACTAGCAAACTCATATTTTGCCAATCCTTATATTATTTGTACCTATATAGGATTCTAAATTTGAAATTTGGTGAAACGAATTGATAAATCTGTCTATATAACCATCATATGAAATCTGATGGAAACAGGCGAATCTTGCAGAGGGTGGTGTCCAGAGTTTGAAACATTAGAGATGTCAAACAAAACCGTCCTCTGTCCTAGTTGCTGTGACGTAGTACATCCTAAAATAGCAACCTGTGGCTGTTTCAAACTCTGGTTACCCACATCTGCCAGATTCGCGTGTTTACATCAGATTTCATGTTGGTGTTTTCTTGTTTTGTTTTGTTTTGTTTTGTTTTGCGTTTCAAAAGTCAACAATCTAAATGGTTTATAGTTATGTCATTTTACCCAGAAGGTTACACTATAAAACGTTTAACTGCCTCTTCTTCTGTAAGACCCCTATATTAAGGTCCCTGCAGTACTATTTCTATAGATTAAAGATTATAGATAAGTATTGACATTTAGAGGGCACACGGGATTTAGATGCAGTTTGGGTTAATGGTTCGCTATAATACACGATCGTAAAGGACCTTTGAGCAGACCCAGTGTTGATAGAAAGGTCGGAATAAAATAGGAGTTATGTTGTTGCCAAAGACAATTGCTTGAGAATTCTCTTTTTCCTGTAGGGACCAAATCCTCGATCATAATGGGCTTAATGTCCGGATAAGCCACGTGTCTCCATATTACCCCGGGATAAGGATATCTCGAATATCCGCTCTTTGTTTGTGAAAGCCAGTCAAATTCTTAAATTGTTAATGATTGACACTGACAGCTTCTCAAATGACATCGTACAACATGCTTTGGTCTTGCATTAAAGAAAGTTGTTTGTATTTCAATATTTTTAACCAATTTAACAATTGCAGAAGTGCAAACACTTCTATAAAATGATCTAATGGATAGGTTAACACTTTAGTGACATGTTCTGAAACACGTCTTAAGACACTTTGTGTTGGTTAAAGGTGAGTCCTATGACATAAATATATTACATTAACAGACAAACGTTGAAAAAACACTGGAATTTCTAGAAGTACACAGCTACCATACACTGAGTTCGGATGATAAACATGATGAAAGACATCAGCTCCATGCGAGATAATTCTTCTCGATAAGTTCCTTTGACAAAGACACCATTTCAAGGTGAGAATAATAAATAATATCAACGATTAGTGAATCTGCTCAATTCTCGTCTTTACACGACTTTAACATCATCCGGAGCCATGACAGCGCTGTTGCAACAATTTCATCTTCTTTAAGAGACAGTTTATCTTTTAGAAAAACATCACTTGAAGGCACATCAAACAACCTTGGCAAAGCCTGTTTCTTTTGAATAATGTATTTAGTTGACATCTATTTTGATAAACATTAATGACCTTTTCAACGAGTAATCACTGCAAAAGTTATCTGATAATTCCAAAGTAAAGATCTAAGGAAATACAATGCTTGATTGCCAAATCAATGTTCATTATTGACCTTTGTCAGAAACCCTTGGTTAATCAAAACCCTTCAAACTCATCACAAAAAGATTTAGGAGTGTGACTGTTTCCTTGTCACAACATAACTCCCAGAGAGCTAATGCCATAAAACACGGATAGGAAACAGTTTGACGAAAATAAGGCAATATTTTACAGGAAGTGATTTAAGAAATAAAGAGACCCTAACACTCCTTCCGATAAAATAGAAAGGTCCCTGAAGAGTAAAACGAAACATGTAGGAGGAAATCGGAGTAAGTTATTGTTTTTAAACTCATTTATATATTATATATATAACGTTTGACACTACATACCTACATACCACGTTTGACACTACATACCTATTTCAAATCTGTGTGGTCGGAAATATATATAATGCAGAAGGTCTCACGTGAAGTAAATGTATATAAAAATAGAATCCTTCAGACGACACTTGCTGTAGATATCATTTTAATGATGACTGAATGCGTTCCATTTCTGTTGAAAAAACAAGTCGAAATGGAACGCATCCAGTCATCATTAAAATGATATCTACAGCAAGTGTCGTCTGAAGTATTCTTTTTATCAGAGGAAATCGGAGTTATTATTTTAAAACTCATTTCAATGTATATATATATATATATATATATATATATATATATATATATATATATATATGTGTGTATATTAAACAATTACGGATAAGAGCTCCTTTATTGGGAAGATAAATTACGTTTTGGAGAGTATACTTTATCCTTCATCATCTAATAATCATATTTTAATCATGAATAAAACTTCTAAATGTCCCTCAAAGACTTAAGTTATTTAAATGAAGAAATAACCAGAAACAGGTTCCGAATGTGTATTAAACATGAAACCTATATTTCATATTTTGTTTCCTGAGTTATTAAAAAACCAGGATATAAATAAAGAATATCTATATCTATAAAGAAATAAAGAGTATCTATATCATACTATGGACAGAATTGCCTGAGCGAGGGATATGCCGATACTCAGGCACCAGTGTCGTATGACATGCAACGAATACTAAGTACTATTATAACTAAAATCATCAACTTGGGGGAAATATTCAGAAATCTCCGTTCAGACCGGGTTGAATTACACGTCACACCATAGTCATACGCCATGTCATATGTATGACATCCTGCCAAAAATACGGAATATTCAATGATCTTACTGTCAAAACACCGCAGTATTATTCCTAAGTTAAGCAAAAGCAACAATATTAAATTAGCCAGTGGAGGTTGACACGAGTTAGGGCTTGTGAAGGAAGTTGAGGCTTCACATTTGTGGCAAATTGAATTTAATGGAATACTATAGTATTGTTATTAAGTTTAAGTTGAGAGAAATGGTATAACGTACCAACCATCACATCACATACCAACCATCAAAAGATGTTGTGAGAACAATATTTTCTGTATAGGCGAAAGGTGTTCCAATAAAATATATATGATCTGACAAACTGTCACCACGTGAACTATCTGAAAGCTATCCACTAACATTTACACATAAAACCTGACATGTTGAGTGTATAAGACAAGCCATATTGATTTATACTTTAAATCAAAAGTAAGTCTCACACCTTCTATTCTTCTGGGTATAAGAATAAGAGAACTTTCTGTCTATTAGAATATCAAAATAACTGTTTGGTGTTGAAATATAAGATAAATCTGCAATTAGAAGAAAATATTTTCTTCAAAAAGTTTCCATCAGTTGACCCATATTTTATATGTAAAACACTGGAAAAGAGTGATAACGAAGTGATTTACTCGAGTAATTATTATCGTAATTATTACAAATAATAGATCAAAATACAGCAATAACAATAAGTTAGGGTTCTCTCTCACTGATCTAAGGTCCGTGTTGCTTAAACTCTGGAAACTATAACAGTGTGATATTTATACAACAATGTTAAACTAATGTTATACCGCTGCAATATGACGTCATACTAGTTTGCATTTGTGACGTCAAACTCTAAGTACCAACGTCACCATGGTGGAAACACGGAGATCTATAGTTTGTGCAGATTGTCAACTTCGTCAATTGATTAATGTAAACGAGTAATACAAGTAAACTATAGTTTCGCAGGAAAGTGAGTGACACCCCTGTTTCGTACAATAACTTCAAAACCAAGCAAACTAGCAAACTCATATTTTGCCAATCTTAATATTATGTTTGTACCTATATAGGATTCTAAATTTGAAATTTGGTGAAACGAATTGAAAAATCTGTCTATATAACCATCATATGAAATCTGATGGAAACACGCGAATCTTGCAGAGGGTGGTGTCCAGAGTTTGAAACATTAGAGATGTCAAACAAATCCGTCCTCTGTCCTAGTTGCTGTGACGTAGTACATCCTAAAATAGCAACCTGTGGCTGTTTCAAACTCTGGATACCCACATCTGCCAGATTCTCGTGTTTACATCAGATTTCATGTTGGTGTTTTCTTGTTTTGTTTTGTTTTGTTTTGTTTTGCGTTTCAAAAGTCAACAATCTAAATGGTTTTATAGTTATGCCACTTTACCCAGTAGTTACACTATTAAACGTTTAACGGACTCTTCTCCTGTAATACCCCTATATTGAGGTCCCTGCAGTACTATTTCTACAGATTAAAGATAAGAAGTATTGACATTTAGAGGGCACACGGGATTTAGATGCAGTCTGGGTTAATGGTTCGCTATAATACATGATCGTAGAGGACCTTTGAGCAGACCCAGTGTTGATAGAAAGGATGGAATAAAATAGGAGTTATGTTGTTGCCAAAGACAATTGCTTGTGAATTCTCCTTTTCCTGTAGGAACCAAATCCTCGATCATAATGGGCTTAATGTCCCGATAAGCCACGTGTCTCCATATTTCCCCGGGATTAGGAAATCCCAAATATCCGTCCTTGATATGTGAAAGCCAGTTAAACTCTTAATTTGTTAATGATTGACACTGACAGCCTCTCAAATGACATTGTAAAACATGCTTTGGTCTTGCATTAAAGAAAGTTGCTTGTATTGCCATATGTTTGTGACCAATTAGGAGGCAAGTTTATCTTTGTCCAGGTCCTGAACAGGCAGTGAATAAGATGGTTTTAAAATCATCGACTGAGCCAAGACACGTATTACCTTCACATCACTTTCAATTAGTTTGTTGTTTAGTTTACACTTCTCGAAAACTGTTATTGGGAGTAGACATGTTTCTGATGAAGTGTCCACTTGGTGATATAAGAAAAGTATCATAACATTAAGCCCTGGTTGACCGACGATACAGAGAGGCCTCGTATTGCAGACTACCAAAAGATGACCAGGGTATCAGTGTTGATAGTTTATGGGCGCTTCCAGCTACACGCCTTTAGCTGAACACTTTGTTATAATGATTGTCTCATGCATGACTCCTTAACTCGACCAATGGTCGTGATTTACATGTATACAATTAATCAAGAAATCAAAATAGGTATTGAAGACTTAATCTCGTAATATTGTTCAAATCAAAACAATGAATGTCATGTCTCAATCCATCATAGTTGAATCTTTAAACCATGTGGTAAAGTGCCGTTTTATTCATGGATCAAACATGAATTACCTAATGTACTACAGTATTAAGTGAAGAAAGTATATTTCCGTAAGAACGGTATTCTGCAGGTCTTTAACCATATGGTAGTAGCAGCAAATAGTGCTGTTGTGCAACACCAGTGATGAATAACTTGGGTTGAGTTATTACCAGAACATCTCTTAATGCTCAATAGCGTATCTTTCCTAAGAGGATATCAATTCAAGAGACGTCCGAACCAAGGGTATATTACAGATCCGACGCTTCATTAGAAACATCAATATTTTCTCTACTGGTGCTTTGTATGTGTGTAAACATGTGGCACACCCAGCGCTTGTACTGCCCCATACTGTGTAAAAATAAGAGCCTGTAATATGGAATAAATCATTATTCAGCAAGCCTAGATAAACTGAATACATATATAAAATATGAAACCGGAAGTATTGAAAAATATATAATCATAAGGAGGAAGGTATGGTAACGAAAATGTTAAATGTTAATGTTAGTCTAACCCAGGGCTTGTGATAGGTCCAAAGCTATTTAGAGACCAGGAGCTTATCTGAGGAAATACGGTATTACAAAGAGTGGTTCTTAATAATATAAGAGGATGCTTGAAGCAAGACTTTGATAAAAACTAACCGGTGAAATGCATGATCATATCATGCGCATTTAAAACCAAAATAAAACTTTATTGTCCACTTTATTGTACAGCAATTACTTTTCCAGCTGACTGGATTTATATTGCTTAATTACATGAAAAAAACTTTTAGATGGGTTTTATAGCTTTAATTACATTCCTGGCTCTTCATCATTCGAAAAATATGTCTAATTTAACTTAAATCTAACAAGTGACTAGATTTCCTGAATTAGTATTTGTCTTTACAATGTTTATTTCTTTGTTTCAAATCATCGATTTCAAAGCAGCTCATTTTGATCTAATTTTATTTGTAAAGACTCAAAAAAGTTTGTCTGAATTGTTTTCTGATCTACTGAGAATAGAATATTTTACAATAAAGCTAATAAATAGTGTAGATATCATCCATGGTAAAGTTTGGAAAGTGGATTATCAATGAGAATATAAACTCACGGGCAAAAGAAATAGACAGACAGAGTCAAACACAAGATATTTCTGCCGGTTAAACTCGGTTTTGAATGTTTTTTATGAGGATATATCTCGTTAAGAGATATACACAATTTCATTCATGAGAGTATGATACTTAATATTTTATATCTGTTCGAGCACACATAGGGTTGTTACATGTGTACGTGTGTTAGCCGATACATCTTCACTTTTTCTGATATACTTATACTTTTTTCTGATTTACCTACACTTTTCTAATATACCTACACTACACTGCTAGTATTATGGCAGGGAGAAAGCCCGCAACGCCATGTAGCTATGCATTTCTAATATACATGTACCTACACTTTTTAACAAGCGAGAAATCAATGGAGAAAATTTCTAAATTTCCAAATCTAAAAGATGATACTTTATAAAATGTCAAATTATTTATGAACATATATGACACCTGGGATCGAACCAGTGTCCTGTTGCTTTCTGGTCAAACGAACTAACCAGTAAACCATGAGGCAGTTGCAACGTCGTACATTTTCATGACCAAATGAATAAGGTTCTTATAATGCATGATACGATATCACACAATCCTGTATTTCTTTTTATATAAGAATTGTATTTAATTTTGGGTTCAAAATGTCTTATCATACTGAAAGTTGCTTCTGTTTTCTCTAAACGTTTGCCATGTTGACATTAGCCATGCAGTTTAGATGTACATCCTAACGAGATGCACATGCGACTGCGTTGACAATGCCATCATTGGGCCATATCAATTAGATTTCGAGCCCAAACATGGGTAACCATAAAACGCAACAGAGCTGGGCATACCCACGAGTTGTCACAGTTGAGGCCGCATGTGGGTTCTGCGTTTCATACACAAGCTTATTTACAGCTGTATATGTTTAGAAAGGGCCCCATGGAGGAAAGTGTAGGGTATCCTTCGATACACCCGGAAATGTATGGGTATGTCTCTCATCTTCAACCATGATACCAAGGCTATGACCCTGATAGGAAGGGAAAAAACGAAGATGTGAAGCATTCATTAATGCCATCTTACCGATGTTTAATGGTTTCTTTATAATTATACCCATGTTTAAGTTGAAAAGAAAGTACGATTTAAGAATGCATTTTTATTATTTCCAGTTAAAACCGTTAATTAAACTCTTCTTTTTGTTGACACACCTCATAGTGTTGTTACTACTGACTTTTAACGAAAAGGCAGATACTAAAGTTTGACCAGTTGACTTGAAAAATTGGAATTACTCATATTGCAGCAACCATTATTTACATTTATTTCTCAGTATAAGGTTACTTGATTTTGGAGACAGAAATACCAAAATTGCATAAATGTAAATATCCAAAAGCATCGAAATGTTATATGAATGAATGTTCCTTTATTAAACTCAGAGTTATGTTATTCCATGTGGTTACTTTCAATGAAACATTGTTGTATCTCTTATCAAACACATTTTGCTGTTGGAAAAACCGTGAGTGTTTCCTTAGGTATATTTACACTCTGGCTAACTAACAAGTTCAAAATGAATGTAAAATATTAATAACCTTTCGGTCATGACTGAGTCACAATGTGATGAATTTATTTTAAAACTCAATACGTCAGTCATTTACATCAGCAACTAATCAGTGTATAAATTAGACATATTTTGATTTACAAGAAGACTGTTTTCACACAAGATAAAGTTGAAACTCACTCAGCTAGGAAATCGGATCAAACACAAGCTATCATAAGATGGGTATGTTCATAACCAACATTTTTAATTTGCCTGGAATGACATTATGTTGGTATAAACATTACCATTGTGTAAACATTGTAACAATATCCTGGAATTTTTCTGAGTTGATCGATGATTGCTGAATAAACTTTATATTTCAACCTCCAATAGTCAAGACCTCAACGACCCAATGATCACCACACAATACTGTCATCAGGTGCGTGGTAGTCTCACTGAGAGTCAGACAGTCTAATGACACTAAGCAGTGGGTTGTCCAGTGAAGTTGTCATTAAGTCACAATTGATGTGCCAGTTATATAACTGGGAGTCGGACAGTCTGGTGCAGTGAAATATAAAACAGTGAATATTCAGTTAGGTTGCAATTTGGTCGTCGTTAAAACACTGCTCTGGTCCTGTGCGATTAAATCAAAGTGTTATAGTTCAGATAAGTTTTGATAAAGTCGCGCGGTGTTCATAGACTGATGATAACATATATATATATGTAATAAACTGATGTTACTTCATTTATCTCACCATTTGTAATTCATGAGATCGTTCTCTGTTATAAAAAACTAGTTGCGTGTTTCGTTTTGTAATACATTATCATTCAAATATTAAAACAATAATTCTTTTCTGAATGAGCTTGACTAGAAATGTGTACATTAAATTGTTCGCTATAGAATATACACCCGTGACTATAACTTTCAATATCGATTTAAAAGCAGAATTGTTTATAAGTAAGTGATGATTATATTTGTACAATTTGTAAAATTTAGAACCCAAATTGTCTTGAATCAATCACTTATGAACAGTCTAATGATATTATTTATAAGCATTATACAGATTCATTGCTATGTGTTTAATTCAATGAAATTGTTGAATGATGTTTCAAGATTCAACACTATTGCAAAAACCAGAAACAAAACGTCCATACATCATATATTGATTACGTATTTTGTCTATTCATCTTACTTCACTGTTTATGACAAAACTACATAGAAAGCTCGTTTAGACCAGTAATATACTTGGGGATTTAAATGAGACAGATTGAAAATACAAAATCAAATCTACACTTGTGGCATTTCATTTAACACCCACACTTCATCAAATAGAAACATTTTCAATGAAACGTATGTTTCACATAAACGAATCTGTCATCAAACAATCGCATGTTATCAAAGTAAAAAATATCACAGCACAAACATGCAACCTTCTAACTACATGTAGCCTTCTGTCTGTATCAAACTCCGATCACCTTACATCAAGGGTATCATCACGAGTGGTTGACTTCTCTGAGATATGACAAAAACATGCCCTGAAGAAATAATATGCTGTGCAGTGATCTCCTACAAGTGGAAATGACTAAATGTAGGGATTATATTAAGTTTTCTTTTCCTCACAAATATCAGCGTTCCAGGAAACCATAAGGCTTTAAAATCCATTGCAAATATGAGGTTGTTTTTGTCTTTACTTCGGTATTTCATGATGTTGATGAAAATAGTGGTTTGTAGTGAATATATATTTACCCCCTATCTTTGTTTTGGTTTTAGTGATGGACAGGGTAGCCATCTTTAAACTAAGAGATTATTTGGAACACTGTCAATGAAGGAAGATGTACGTTGAGAGGGATGCTTTTCCTTTTGATCATTTGATATGTTGCAACTCAAAGTTATCCCAAATCTATTCTCCAGTTATTTGAAGTTCTTTACCTTAATCTATTTAATTAATCATACATGGTTTTCATGAAGAAGATTATTAAGAAATTACATGTCTTCCTTATAGCTCCCTCACCAAAAATAACATTGTGGTAAAGTATTGAAATAGAAAACAACAGATTTATGGCGTGAGATTATCCTGAAAGCTTGGCCTTTCTTGGCTTAAAAAGGTTTACAGTTAAAGCTATGAATCTATGCTCTAAGTGGACCTTGCGTGAAAAAAAGAAGTTGGCATATAACCTATTTTTTCTACTATGTGTAACAATGTCAATTTCAAAGAGGTATTTTTTCCAATGTGGACGACCATACTTGTTCATTCGCCTTTCAAATTGAGCTCAAATATTTTACACTTTGTTTGAAACACTTTCGGATATCTGCTCATCTACTATAATCTATCGAGCATTAATCAGGACAGTTTTATTATACGAGGGGCACTTGTTCGGATAATTCACACTTATACACCTCATTGTGTAAGGTACAAATTACCAATCATCAAAGATCATTCTGGTAAGGATTAAACAATAAACTGAGGAAATACCAGGTCAGGACAATCAAAAATGTATTTTGTCTGCAATGAAATGACCTATGTGACTGAATTGCTGAAGTGTTTTTGATACAGCTAACGAGGACTAACGAGTCTTGTGTCAGTCTGAGAAACAAAATGCCAACGGTATCAGGCTATTTGTTGTAAATGACACACAATTTAATTAAAGTACAAATTAAAGCATTAATTAATGGGAAAAGGGGAGAAATCATTAATTACACACAGACATGTAAATTCATTTAAAATACAATCTAATAACTGCATGCAAATCGTCGTCAAAGAAAGCATCATTGCTACAATGTTCTTGATTCGTGCATGCTTCACTTTCACTCCAATAGTTTTATGAAGTATAAGTTTGAATAGGCCAACCAAGTTAAAGCATTTGTTTTGACATTAAATGAGTATTCTATCTTCATGTGGCAGTCTCCCATGATCAGATGCAGAAAGTAGAACACAATCTGCACATATATACGAAATAAATGTTTCCTAAAAAATGGTATGATGTTGACTAAAATACAGACGAATGAATTGCCAAGTTTAGATAATGTGAGAGAACTATGATAAGTAAAAAAATATTATACTTTAGTGAAATTTCAATGACAGAAGGTTTGTCATAATTTCGTATATCAACACATGATAAATCATGAAAAGCATTCACGTATCATATTACTTTAAGTTTAATTACTATTAGCGAGTAAACAATGATTATGAAACATCATCATATTGAAAATAGTCGATGTGCTTATAGGAAAAGTAAGTCTTTTCTTCAAAACCCGTTTCAATCAAAGACATGCAAATGAAAAAAGTGTGTCTATTTGTCCTCTTATGTTCTTATGTAACAGTGCCTCAAGGGAGACATTGTTATCTCGATTATAGCTATTTGATGAAAACCACTACAACAAAAACATGATCTTTGGAAGCGCGTCGTTATGAACTATCATCAGATATGATCCTATGGAAACCTATTCAAGACAATATTACAGATTACTAAGATCTTGGTTAATCAGATTGATTTTACATGTTCTGGAACAGCATTGTGCACTACTCATACTGTGCAATGATGTCTTTTTTGTATATTTGTATAGCTTCTACAAACAGGTTTCATAATCTGTAAGAAAGTCTTCTGGCGAAAAAAAAACTTATCTAAATAATGTACTAGAATCCACTTCAAATTTATTAAAGATATTTATATACACGTTTAGTTAATCAGGTTATTTACATGTTCCGGAATACCCCTGTTCAGTATTCATTGTGTACCTTGGTGTCATTTTATCATAGCGTCTTCACACAGGTGTTATCATCTGGAAGACAGTACTCTGATGATGATAAATAAAACAAAATCAGAAATCATCAACAGTGTACTACAATCCTCAACAAACAGAATGTATAAAAGCTTGGATAGCAGATCAAATAACATGTACTGAAATACCACTCTTAACTGTTAATGTGTTGGCGTATTTATTTAATCACAACATCTTCACACGGGTGTTCTCATCTGCTGCTCTGGTGAAAACTAATACATGTAAAGCAAATACCTTTTTATCAGCAGAAGTGCAAACACGTCTATAAAGTGATCTAATGGATAACTAAACTCTTACGTGACATGTTCTGAAACACATCTTAAGACACTTTGTATTATTGAAAGGTGAGTCTTATGACATAGATATATTAGATAAATAGATGATAAACATGAGGAAAGACATCAGCTCCAAGTCAGAGAATTCTTCTCTATAAGTGCCTTTGACAAAGACGCCACTTCAAGGTGAGAATAATGAAAAATATTAACGATTTTGTCAATTAAATCGTTGTTCCACACTTGACATTCTCGTCTTTCCCGCCCTTAACACCATCTAGAGCCAGTACAGCGCTTTTGCAACAATTTCATCATCTTTAAGAGACAGTTTATAGTCTTGCAGAGTGTTACATGAAGGCACATCAAACAACCTTGGCAAAGCCTGTTTCTTTTGAATAATGTATTTAGTTGACATCTATTTTGATAAGGATTAATGACCGCTTTAACCAGAAATCACTGCAAATATCTCTGATAATTCCAGAGGATTGATCTAAGGGAATATAGTGCTTGAATGCCAAATCAATGTTCATTATTGATCTTTGTCAGAAACCCTTGGTTAAGTACAACCCTTCAAACTCATCACAAACAGATTTAGGAGTGTGAGTCTTCCTTTGATACAACATACCTCTCATAGAGATAATGCCATAAAACACGAATATGAAAAAGTTTGACGAAAATGAGACAATATTTTACAGGAAGTGATTTCAGAAATCAAGAGACACCTAACACACCTTCTAACATAATAGAAAGGACCTCTTAAGGAGAGATGAGACCCAGAAATCAAACCCGCTTACGGTATCATTTTGCAACAATTATTTATTGTTGTGAATAAGTCTCAATATATATGGATTACGATGTTTGGGGCGTAGGCTTATCTGTACACTAACGGGAAGCGCTTAAATTTACAGTAACGCCTTCATAACGGTCATTTTACGACATGACACATAACGTTACCGTTACCTATATAAATCTGCAATTCTAAGAAAATATTTTCTTCAAAGAGTTTCCACTGGTTGACCCATATTTGATATGTAAAACACTGGAATCGAGTGAGAAAGAAGTGATTTACTCGAGTAATTATTATCGTAATTATTACAAATAATAGATCATAATACAGTAATAACAAAGTTAGGGTTCTCTCTCATTGATCTAAGGTCTGTGTTGATTAAATTCTGGTAAATATAACAATGTGACTTTGACTGGTATTAGAGCTATGGTTGTTTGGTGGACAGAGCACCCAGAATGCTACGCTGATGGCAATCTAAAAAACTTCTTTCAAGAGCTGGTAAACTATGATTATATGATCAATACTCCGAGCAGGTGTGTTGGTGAAATCACCGGGAGTCCTATAGTCTGGTGCAGTGAAGAACAAAACAGTGGTTGTTCAGTTAATTGATGTCATGATTATCGCACAAAGAGTTTGGGAGTCTGGTACAGCACAATAAAAAAAACAATGGTTGGTCAGTTAAGTTGCAATTTGTGTGATGATTATACCACCGAGAGTCAGAGAGTCTGGTCCGGTAATGGAGTAAAGTTGTAATTACGTCCCAAGGGGTGTTCATAGCATCTCGGAGTCTGATGCAATACAACGACATGATGCCCTTTATCTTGAAACTTGTATTTGTTTAACCTATTTGATTCTTGCTGATATGAATTAATATATGTAATAACTATAATGTGTCCTTCAAACAGAAATCTGCGGATATGTATTACCTTTAAAGGCAAGTTCGGGAAATAGTGTGCATTGTGGTCCAAATAATCAGTGGTATATAAATGCAAATCTGATTAGATTATATATACAAATTGGCGGTGATGCCTTCTAGGTAACAGTCCCAATATTGTGGAACTCTACCCATACAAGCTCACATGTAAACAGGATATCCCATCATTCGAAAACTTTCCCATTCTCTGAACTCAACCACCTCTACACATGTTCAAACATCGTTTAAAAGTTATGACCTGGGAATTAGGTGCTAAACAAATTCTTTATACTAACGTTATCATTATCAAAATCAGGATTTTAATTATTGTTATTATCCAGAAAATTATTCTTCCTAATGATTCCGCATATCAATTCTCTTCATGTAGTTGATAGTCGGCGAGTCTGGTGCAATTCTTTAACTTTGTACATTACAGGGGTATGAAGAAGTGTCTTCATTACAATTTTAAAATATGCAGTTACGGTATCATATAAACAGTTAAATGGGCCATGCGACAGGTGAAGGAACATCGGTCAGTAAGGTTGGTTGGTTGAACTTGATTACAGTACAATATGTACATTATGCTTCTTGATATATGATTCCATAAGCTAATTTTGTTATAAGAGTATTTGCTAAACGATTTCCTTACCGATTGCAATCTAAATTCAAGACCTGTTCAAGAAATGTTCAATTTGAAATTATAGGATTTCAGTTTTGAAGGGTTCACACTTTACTATATCAAAAACCTGTAACAATTTTAGATTGTACACTATTTTAGGCCTATAATAATCGCACGTTATGCACATATATTCCCAAAGAAAAACGATGATTTTCGTTGTATGATTTTTAATATATTGATCATGTGTTATGGCAATTATAAACATACGTACAAGTTTAAATATAATTCTGTCTTTATCATACTTCATCTCTTAAAATAAAATTTCCATTTAATAGATATTGCATTTCACGAATAAACACTGAAAGAAACTATCTGCCATACAACATAGTATATATATTTTTCTGACATTACTTCAAACTTATACTTTGAAATTTTCCTGCAGGGGGGAAACGACATAGTTCGGCCATTCCTACTGCCATTCCCAATATATTTGAATCACAGATTCATATCATCAGAGTCGCTGTTGTAGAACTTCTTTAAGGTGATTTAACGCCCTGTGTAACTTTCATTGCAGCAGGTAGTAATACCATCAACGACAATTAACTTGTATCACAACAAAAGATCATCGCTCTGATCCATCAATCCCATGCTATCATTATCAAATTATCAAATATGTGATATTCAAAGAGAAAAGCAATCTTTTAGCTGTAGGCGGTATTCTAACAAATTCAAATCAAAACGGTGCCATCATGGCTAGCTTCTTCCCCAAGGTAAAGATAACCTGCTGCGATTGTGTTGGATAAACCATATTAAGCCTATATGCAAAATCTGAGGTCTTCAGTAGTATTTCACTCATATCACGGATGATAGGGAAGAAGAAAGCCTACAACACCTGTGTGATTATGTATAATGGTACCATGTGAGTATCAACTGAAACTATCGAACCATGGGCTTTACTGCACTGAAATTCAGCAGGGTAGTTTTGAACCCAAATCTTACTCCACGAAGAACAGTTCTCTTCCGCACACAGAATCGCCTAGCATCTTACTGGATTAGTACTCAGGAATTTAATCTGAAGCCATCCGTCTGATTACACAGATGCACTGATAATACATACTGACATTTGAATTATCACAACCAAGAGATTATTTTCCCGCACTGATTTAACCTCAAGTCAAATTGCTTGTTCATCGAAAATATCAAAATGTATGTAACAGACAAGTACAAAAAGTGTATTGCTCAATACAATAATTAGGTCTTCAGACGAAAGTCTGGAAGACCTACTGTTATTATCCTGATTATTAAGGATTCTGCCCTTTGGGGCAGAATCCTTATTGTTATTGGCGTGTTTTTTTTATGTTTTTTTTTTATTATTAGCACCGATCTTGTGGCAACGATTAAGCCAAAACGGCTGTAGATAATTCAACCAAATTTTGCAGTCTGACAGCTCTTGCTAAGGACACGGCAAAATAAGCTTTTGGGCCCAATCGTTTCAGCCATTGAGGTCCAGTTCGATTCCAAATTTCGATTTTTAACATGGGAATTTTTTTCAAAATGCACTTAGAGACTTGGAACTTTTTGCAAAAGGTGCGCAATGACCATGTAAGCAAAAAAGTAAATCATGGCGAATTCGTAAGTCACGTGGTTTTTCCGCCATTTTGATTTTAGACGCATTTTACAATTTTCCGACCCCATGCACCTTTGGCAATCTTCTCCTCTGAAGATACTAGCATCTAAGAGCTCAAACTTGTATGTATGTGTAGCTAAAGGGTTGGTGATTAAACGATAGTCCCAAGCATTAGCGAACTCCTTATACTTTTGACACAGTGACCTTTCAAAGTCCGACAATTTTTGAAAATCGCAAACTTCAAAGGGAGATAACTCAACTACCTACCTATCGAATTTCATTATTTTTTCAGGAGAGTAAGATTGGACTATGGTCTTTATGAATCAATAATAAAATCGCTCGCGAACAGTCATTTCCGGTCACAATAAAGAAAAACTTTAACATGGGGAAAATCTTCAAAATCCACATAGAGACTCGGAACTTTTTTCAAAAGATGCGCAAGAACAATACAAGCAAAAAAGTAAATCATGACCAAATGGTAGGTCACGTGGTTAAGCCGCCATTTTGATTTTCTTAAAATTTGTCTGTTTTTGACATGTTAAATTTGGGTCTAAATAATCCCAGTGACATACTAGAGACTCGCAACTTGTTTTAAAAGACGCTTAATAACTAGACAAGCAAAATATGTTACCATTGCGAAGTCGTAGGTCACGTGGTTTCGACGCCATAAGGAATTTTAACGTTTTTTGATCATGCACTTTTGGGGAAACACCAATTTGAAGACAGTTGCATCAAAGCGCTGAATCTTAGATTTATATGCAGCTGAAACATTCGAGAATAACAAGTTTGCTATATTTTGAGTAAACTCTTAATACTTGTTTCACAATCACCTTTCAAAGTATGGTAATTTTGAATATTTGATAAGTTTTATTTGAACTGACTTGATGAAGATTTCATTGGAGCGTCACTAGACAATAGACCACTCCTAATTCGATTTTCATTAATTTCTATTGTACAGTAGAGGCATTGGACATAGCTACGAAATTTTACTTCAACCCGGAAGCAATTCAGTAACAATGCAGTTCATTTCATTTTGATGTGTAAACAGAGGAAATTCCTACTTTCGTTTTGACATAGGCTACATTGTTTTGCTGGGGGATCAGTCCTGCTAAAGATTATAGATGGCGTTATTGTATCGAGATATACTGACTGTTGCCGAAAATTACCAATATGAAGATAGTCGACTCAGGATAATGACAATATATATGTAAAAGTAGTCCTGATCGAAAACCGAACACTGCACCACGATTAACGCAAATCTATTCTACTTGACGAATGTGATCATACAGTACTGCTGTACAGTGTATGTTGACGTAATTGCATCAATGCATAATGATTCTCCCAAGAGCAAAGCAATGATCTTAGACAAAATATCAACAAAAGCTATATTAATTCCCTTAATTTCGATAAATATTATCGGAACAAAACAGTGTCTTATAGATGTATAAAATATAATCACTAATTTTCGATTGTTAGTCGAACCGGACTTGTGGTCTCATGGTAGAATGTCGGATTTCTAATCCAGCGATATGTAACTGGTGGAGTTCAAATCCAACAGCGAAAAACTTTTTTGACTTAAATATAATTTTAAATGTTCAAAACTTATTTTGTTTTGTATGTTAATTTGTTTTGACTTGTTTTTGAACTTTTATTCATCTAAAAATTCATACTGGGAACACTGTCAACAATAGCGTACTGGCTACGTTTTTTGGTTGTATTTTTGAATAGTTCTCTACATGTAACCGATAATTTAAGATGATGTCTTGAAATATTTTGGTACGTTTGTCGTTTTGCCGATTTTGAATTTTCGACTTCTTTAATGAGATTTGGGTCCAATAAGTTCAAAATTTAAATCTCAACGAAAATCAACTTTCTCAATTTTTAGGGTAAGTGTCTTCATAAATCTTCCCCTAAATAACATCAATACATACAAAATAAACTTCCCAATGCAAGGCATAACTCTTGCCAGTCTTCATTACTGGATGATTTAGGCCTTGCAGTATTTACTAAAGAAATCTGTGTTTAGAAATCCAGGCCCGCTATGCATTTCTGGTACAGCGAGTCACAATCTTGGCACAACAAAGCGAGGGAAATACTGCATGGGTTAAATCAGACAGTAATGTTTTGTCTGCGTTGTCAATGGTGTTGGTTCCCGATGACAGGTGGGATGAGGATGTAGTGTCTTCATGTACATTTTTATCAATGTCTTCCAAATCAGACTTCGTAAGCCAAATGGATTTGTCTGTACTGGTTGAGTGAATGGTACATTCCATACGGGTTGTTGTTGTTCTCCCAGCATAGGTTCATTATAAATGGGAGAATCGTAATTATTTCGCTAATCGGCCTATACTTAAACAAATCGTTACACCACTTTGAAGATATTTGCATCTAAGCGATACAACTTATATTTATATGCCGCTGAAGCATTGGGGAAAGCAAGCAACACTGTATGTAGAATCTGAACAAGTTGGATATGATGAGGATTTTATTGAAGCGTCATGTGGAAGAGTTAGTTCCCCTTGACCACTCTGCGATGCTGTGAGTGTGCAAGACTGACAACACCAGATAGACGCAATATCACCCTAAATGGAAAAAGGTCCATTAGCACGATCATTTATATGACTAATGAGTTTTAAATATAAGTTCATCAAATTCGACTTTCATTTTGATGTGTGAACAGGAAATTCACACTTTCGATTTGGCTTACATTGTGTTATTGCTGTTCAGGTCTGTTATATATGGTGTTATTGTATCGAGAAGTACTGAATATTGCCGAAAATGACCAATTTGAAGACAGTCGACTCAGTATAGTGACGATATATATGTAAAAGTAGTTCTGGTCGAAAACCGGACACTGAATCACGATTACCGCAAATCTTATCAGCCAAAGACAAAAGACAAATCTAGGTTGATTATGCTTGAAAGATCTGTGCATGTAAATCGGACTGTAGTTTCGGTTCTTCAAAAATGTTATAGGATTCACATTGAGTGTAATGCACACAGACATTGGTATGCAATTTGTTATATTTACATAATGGAGAATTATTAAGGAACGTAGCACGATTTAACGAATTGACGCTTCATTCATTCATAAACAAGATTTTACTATTGTCATAGTAAGCTACTTCCATATAAGGCGAGATGGTATTTGCCTCCGCCAAAATAGTCCGGCTTGCATCATTCATGCATTACGCATGTGACAATTGACTAACAAACTCATCAATGACACTACCCTTGTTTTAAGCCAGTCTTTCTCACAGTATACTAACTGTAACCATTCAATGCGTATTCTAAAACCAGCCAAGGGTAACGGATTTGAGTCATCATTGTCTCATATACACAAACATTTATTCTACCCTTTCTATCAGTTTAATGCTGTGCTGTAAATATTCATTGTCCTTGCAAATCTAAACTATTTCAATTCTATTCTTCTCGTTTCTTTTTATTCGAACGTTATTATCAAATCATATTCTACCTAACCAGTACACCAATTGCTCCCTTTTGAAAATAGGTCTGAAAAAAACACTTGCGGTCTATTCATTTACGTAATTACACGATCAAAACCATTTTCTATTGTCATACAATTGTTCGATTTAAACATGTAAACTGTGGATGGCAATACTCCTAAAGATATGCTAGACACTTGAATATTGTTTTGAAAAAATACGCAACAACATAGGACAGATGTCTTAATTAAAACAATTGAAAAGGCAGAATCCGCTTGTCGTCGCTTGCGACTATATTTATTATTATTATTTCCGAGATTTTTGTGACAGCTGTACTGAAAAAACGGGAGACCCGATTTTCATGAAATTAACAGGGATGATAGCCTCTGGGCTGAAATTGATACAGATAAAAAAAAATCCCGACTTCCGGTTCCGGTTTCTGAGTTACGGCCCTTCGAAAATTCGAATTTTAACATGGGAAAAATTTCCAAAATGCATCTAGAGACTTGAAACTTTTTCTAAAAGATGCGCAATCAGATTATGAACAAAAAAGTAAATCATGGTGAAGTCGGGGGTCAAATGACTTAGACGTCATTTCGTTTTTAGTGAATTTTCAGCGTTTTTGACCCCACCCATCTTCAAAAATCTTCTCCTCTGAACATTCTGGCACTACAGATCTGAAACTTTCACACAAAGTAGCTGATGCATTGTACTCAAAACGATACGAATCAGAATTTGCGAAATCTTTATACTTTTTTCACAGTGAGCTTTCAAATTTGTCTGAAATCGGAAAAAAGTGAAAAATGGCCAACTTCAAGGGCATATAACTAAAAGACCTAGGACGAGAACGTTATGATTTTTTCAGGGAAGGAAGATACATATGTCGTGTACAAGAATCAATAATAAAATGGCGTGCGAACAGTCATTTCCGGTCTGTAGGAATTTTGAAAAAAATGACATTTTTCAAAATTTAAATTTTAACATGGGCAAAAATTTCAAAATAGACCTAGATACTTGCAACTTCATTTAAACGATAGCTTATATCGTTGTGAACAAAATTGTAAATCATGACGACTTTGTAGCTCACATGGTTTGACCGCCATTTACATTTTCTGTATTATAATGCTTTTCCATCGGTTCACTTGGAAGCCCTGCCTTTGGCGGCATGCTCTTTGGCAAGAGGTTGCGGGAACCTGGCATCTCATCTTTTTATTGTAATTTTCATTGTGTTATTTCTAAATATCTATTTTCAAACTTGCAATTTGCTTTGAAAGTATCAAAATAACATTTATGACAAATAAATAAAGCTGTTATTTTCGTTGTAGTTTACAAATAATTAAAATTCAATATTTCCTTGATTTGGACGCCTGGTCTGCTTATGGCAGCATGCACCTTGGCAGGAGCTTATGGAAAACTGCGATCTCTTCAACTGAATTTAAATTTTCAAAATAGAACAAGAGACTTGTAACTTAATTTAAAGAAAGCTAATATCACCGTGACCAAAAATGTAAATCAGGGCGATTTCGTTGCTCACACGGTTTAAACTTTATATATTTTTTCTTTATTTTAATATATTATCATCATTTCACTTCAAAGCCCTGCCTTTGGCGGCATGGCCATTGAAAAGAGGTTGTGGGAACCTGGCATCTCATCTCTTTAGTGTAATTGTCATCATATTGTTTCTAAATACTACTGACAGACTAGCAACTTGCTTTAGAAGAATCACAATAGTAGTTCTTACAAATAAATAAAGCTCATATATTCGTAGTAGTTTACAAATAATTAAAATTTAGCATTTCCTTCCTTTTGACGCCTGGTCTGCATGTACCTTGGCAGATGCTTGTGGAAAACTGTGATCTCTTCAACGGAATTTCATTTGTATTGTTTTTGAATATCCACTTAGAGATTTGCAACTTGTTTTGAAAGATGCACAATAACCTTTCTTGCAGATAAATAAAGCTGATAATATTCGTAGCAGGGAAAATACTTTTGTAATACAACATTTTCATTGTATGGAAACCTGGTCTGCTTTTGGTGGCATGCATCTTGGCAGGAACTTGCGGAAATTGTAATCTCTTCTTAGGACAAGCATCGGTGAAAGATTTTAAGTCAAATTTTTTAAACAAGGGCAACATTTCTAAATGGAACTAGAGACTGTCTTATTGTATAGTATTTTTGTAAATTCCACTTACAGGTTACCAACTTGTTGTAAAAAATTTACAGTATACCGGTTCTGTAAAAACATAAAGCTGATAAAATCATAGGAAAGGGGAAATTTTAAATTTCAACCTAGAGACTTAAATTTTTCACAGTGCAAATAAAAACAAAAACAGTAAATCATGGCGGATATGAAGGTCACATGGTTTTCTTGATATTATGATTCATAATATAATTTCGGAATTTTTCACAGTTTTGTTGGTATGAGAGATACATGTTACATTGGTAGTTTTGGCAGAAGAGTATCAGTGACATTCTTCGATCAAACATGGAAGTGAAGGTCAAGCGGAAGTCTGAAGACCTAAGTACTGCCGCGGCAGTCCTAGTTAATAAATCTATTATCATCAGTCCTTCATTTAGGCATTACACGTCCTTGCTTTGTGTAACCGTGTGTAAATATCTCATTTTAATCTATTATATTTACTTCTTTTTACCATTTTAATATCATTCATACTAAATAAGTTCAAATAACTTATTTAGCAGTTTTACCATAAACTTAACATTTCATAAAAATACCCCTTTATTTACTTTATCCTATGTCCTGTGTTTCTACTAACACTTGCACCGGTTGTTCAAGCTAGTTATTCACTGTAGCTTAGGTAATTAAGTTAGTTCTATGTGTTAGGGTTTTACTTGGGTATCTGGGTGGTCAGAGGCTTGTCCTGTGACCAGTGTCTATTGTTAAGGTTAGCTTGGTATGTGATAGTCAGGTACCTTATACTCTACTCTCTCCTCTCTCTCTTACTCGGCATATTCTTCCTTTTGGCCGTCACGATCTGCACACCACAGTATGTAGGGTAAGTTCTGTTTAAGTTATATCTTTAGTTATTTGCGTAGGTACTTAGGTTATGTGTAGTATGTATTATATGTATTCATGTTTATGTTTTAACCTGTTACGGCATAGTACAATGCTGTAATTATATCAGTTATGCTATCATTATATATAATTATAATGGTGTAAATATTCTTATGTATCACTAGATTGTATGATAGTGTTGGTGCATGACGTACATCATGTGCCGTGAGTTTTATCGTATGTTTATTAGTGCGGTATGTACTGATAGTGTATTTACGTTGTATTAGCGTTGTATTGCTGGTATTACTAGTATTACGTTAGGGTTTTCATGTTAGGTTTATTATGTTAGGATACTTATTTACATCAGTTAAATGTATCTTTGATTAGTGTAAGTGTAGGATTAGTGTAGGGTTTTCGTACATATATTTGCTTAAGTTATGTATCTACAACATATTAGTATAAGTATATTAGGTATGTAATGTTTATAGTATTTAGGGTATTAGCATATTCATAGTTAGAATCATATATTCTGACTATGCATCCATTTAAGGTTAGGTTTATTTAACACAAGTAAATGTATTATATCATTAGCATGGTTATGTTAGACGGTATATGTCAAGTTTACTTATCTTTCGGTAGTTACATTTAGTTAATTAGTTCCTATTTTACGTTTAGGTGATTACTGCGCCTCTCTGACTCGAGTTTGAAGCCTGCGTCCCTGAGACGAGGTTGGTTTAGTTTAGTTTATGTTTATATATATCTGTGTGTGTAAATAGTATTATTTCATTCAATATTGTGTTTTAATGTGATGGATTTATAACATAAGTTTCATGTGCTGTTGTATGTGATTATGCCCTAGTATCAATGTTATAATGCTGCAAAAGGATTATGTAACAACAGTTTATTTATCACTTGTATATATGATTTGAATGCCCATGTAATGTGCATTCACGTGTAATAGTAATTTAATGTATGGATGTTGTGTAATTCACGATATATATTAATATTTCTGTATTTTGTGTTCCAGGGCATTCTTTCCTCTTGTTGTTTATACTGCCCCATCCGATTGAATAAATCCATCCACTGAACCCCAACAAGTGCTCGTCGTGTTGTCTATCTACATACATAGAGTACCTCTGTTACAATGGCATCCCTGGTGGGATTGGATTTTGGATGGACGTGACGTCAGAGATAGAGCCAGACTACGTGCCTACACAGGAAGTGATCACCTACCGTGTGCAAGTATACTCCTCATGATGTTGATGATGTTGACTAGAGACACTGTCTGTTCTGTGTGACATAAGTGTGAGAGACTCTCTTATTCATAATGTTCAGAGACACTGACCTTGGAGCTGTGACCTGATATTCTATTCGTGTATTTACCATGTGTTTCATGCCTTGTGTGGTCTGATTCATGTATGTATATAACATGTGACATGTTTTGATGCATCTGTATTGCTTTGTATGTTACATGTTACCATAAGTATGTAATATAGTGTTGTGTGTATACATTTGTTATCATCACATTGCATCTGCATTTCATGTATCCTTAGTATTATGGGCCCTTAGTGTACTAGTACCTAGTGAATTTATAGTTAATTTAGTTAGTTTAGTTTAAGAGTTTTGCTTAAAACTATTAGTTAAGATTAGTTAGTTCAACCATTCAATCATGCCATAAAAGCGCATTTAGTTGGTAGTAACTTGGCATATACCATAAAAGAGTATACCGTTAAGTTAAATTAGTTAGTTTACACAGGACAAAAAGGGGTAGAATCCGACTTGGCGGATCTTGCCGGATCCTGCCGGATCCTCCCTTAATTGGGATACAGGGATCCGGCGGCATATACCTTGCCAGATCCAGGATCCGGCCGGATCTCACCATATCTCTCACCGGATCCTTGCTGGGTCAAAATATTGGTATATTCCCCCGGATCCCCCGGATCTCTCGTCGGATCCTCATGAGGTGTGGATACGAGGATCCGCCGCCGGATCCTCAACGGTATCTCAAAAGGCAAGGATACATGGATCCGGCCCCCGGATCCTCACCAGATCCTATTCTTATGACCAAACAATTTATAGTAGAAGAAGAAACACTCATCTAAACTCATTTATGATACAATAAGTTAACAACTTAACAAATAACATAAACATTTATATTTGAACAATTATTTATTTCATTTTGTTGCATATCAAGATACATTTTTTAATAAGGCATTCATCGTCATTCATCAAAAGAATAACAAATTCATGTGAATAGATAAACATAGCATTCATTAAATCATACTGGGGGCAGTAAACTTGAACCTGTACTATTGGGCGCTATGTTCCACACAAATCTCTTCTGCAATTCACCAATAATGCAATGTCTTAATGTCTTAGGTTTCAATGAGGAAAGAAAATGTACATAAAATAAGAAGTATAATGATATTTCAAAATAATTCTGTAAAATCACAATTTATCAACAATTAAAAGGTATATTTTTACTTTCAGTTGCCACATCTGCTGTCACATTACATTTGTACATTCAGTGCCCCATTTAACAACATGTAAGGCAATTGAAAACCAATAAATAATAAATGTGGATAATCGTGTTAATTGAGTCAATCTCTATACACATAATCATGATACATTGAATGCAGATAGTATCAAATGCCTGACTGTTTATGAAATAATGTTATAATATCAAATTTCATAGTTGTAATACCATTTATCATCCAAAACTGGTTCCCACAGTAGATATCGCTACAATCAAATCGTCATAATCCTATTACATCATCAATAAATGACATCACTGAGAACACTGCTGACAATGATATGACGTCACAATGGTGATGACATTACAATGCTATGATGTCATAATGCTATGACCTCACTGAGATCACTGATGAAGAAGCAAAATGGCAGTTTTGTGTTTCAGATATGTTATTCTTCAGCTAATAATTGTTGAAGAATGACTTTGAATGATAAATAAAATCTCACCCTCGTGTCTTCTGATATCAAATATATCAACACTCGTTGATTAAAGTAAAAATATCCTCGGCAAGCCTCGGATATTTGTAACTTTAATCAACTCGTGTTGATATATTTGATATCAGAAGACACTTGGGTGAGATTCTCTATATAATGATACTAAGTGATATTCCTGCTACCATGATATGCTATTTACTGAGAAAGTTGACAATAATACCAGGAATATGTAGAGATCTGTTATCAAATAATGAAAATGAAGATGTTATCAACAAAGAAAACATGGTAATTAATGAGCATAGCTCTCTCACACCATTCTTATCAAAGTGATATAATAAGGTAAGATATATTGCAGCAGGTTAAAATTAACTTACATGTATATTTTGGGAGATACTCATAGTTAAAAAATCTATGTTACAAGGTTACATAACCCAAATACAAAAAGGAAATCTACATTTTTGACCGATTTAATGTGTTAGGTTCCATACCGCCTCAACATATGTCAGAGATATGAAGGAAAAAGACATTACTTCCTCATAATGAAGAAAATGTATAATAAATTAAAAGGCATCCTCGGTTACTCAGGGTTTGATATATGCTCCCTTACTCTCCACTATATCACCCCTGGGAAACTCTATCAGAGTAATCAGTACTAAAATTACCTGCCCTTAATGAAGTTAGAAACCAAAGAATGCCCAATAGGATAGGACAGAAATGGTCAAGGGAGATAACCGGTGACGGACGGACAGTTAATATATATAGAGAATATTAAACAACGTTCCGTTTAATAACATATTTATGAAACGAGTAAGTGGTTTGTATTTAACGAGCGAAAGCGAGTTAAATAAAAATACCATCTCACGAGTTTCATAAATATGTTATTAAATGGAAACGAGTTTAGTAATTTATTTATTACTCACTGAATTAAATGCACTTAATTCAACAAACTCGTCATAAATGGGACACACTAAATGGCGGCCGCGGCGCTGACATTTTGACGTCATACTTTTGCCATTATGATGTCACGTCAATCGGCAGCACGCAATTTATTAAACTGCAATATCTTCAACGGGTGAGTACATGTTTACTTTAATTACTTCTTATAAATCAAAGAGTTACTGGTTGGAGGAAAAGTTGTCACTGAAAACATGATGTAGTAAATAAATGCTGGGGGTCATCAAGACATACTTCTGTGATTATAGGCGACTCAAGTCTGCTATACAGTGTGTAATGTGTTTACCATGTTATATACATCAAAACAATATTCATCATTATCATAATACCTTTAATTGCTTACTTTTGTCAAATAAAGTTCACTTTTCTTATTCATCAAATGAAAGAGCTCAAATGCTGATATATATAGAGAGAGGACACCAATACACAAATAACTCCTAAACTGTAGGTAAACTGGGTTATTGGTACATTGAGAAACACATAAGACACACAATCTGTGACATGCACTCTCTGGTCAATACTGTCAGGGCCCTGGTTTTCCTTTCAGTAGTTCGTCTCGACTTCTCAACGGCTGCAAATCTTGTCATTTTCTGTAAAACAAAAAGACATCTTAGCATATCTGTAACATTGAGAAAATTATTTGATACAGAGCAACAACATATGCCACACTGTTGCCACAGACATTCCATCCCATTTTTAGTTAGGTAATATACTTGATTTCTTAATGTCATTCTATCAAATGTTTAACTATTCTCAACAGAGTAAATGTAAACTACCAGGCAAAAGAAGTATACACCTTATTTGGTTTTATCATATGTATGATTTTTAAATACAAATATCTTGAGTTTTCAACATTGTACTCCTAAACTGAATAGTGTAGGCTTTAAAGTCCTCAAAACTATGTCGTTTTTAATTTTTCAAAATAAACAATTGGATAAAAACAAATGTTCATCGACACATAAGACTTATTCTACGCAAAAATCATTAAATCTGCTTTACTCTGTACACATTTACAATATTTTAAACATGGTAGAGTTCATGTTATTAAAAAAACAATATTTTAACTAAAAAGTAACCAATCGCCAATTAATTCATTAAAACAACTGCAGATAAGTGGTTATGTATCATGCAATTATCAAATAAATCTCTTTTTTTTTTAAATATTTCTTAAATCAAAACCAAAAGAGGTACATTTTGTATGTACTTTCGTTTGCCTGTCAGTTTATATGTAGACTTTAACATGAACAGATTTTTGGACCATTCACTGCAATAATAATTTCCATTTATTCATAATTACCATAAAGAATGTCTTCAGTTGCCCAAAGTTGGTCCCTCTTGTTGAGGATGATCTCTTTAACAATGTTGTCACGAGCTGCCGTCACATCATCATCATATCTGGAACAAACATAAAACCTTAGTTCAATACCATTACATTGAAAGATAAACTTTCAAAACCTTTAATGGAAGCTGATAGGATAGGTATATATACTCCTAGTTAATTGACTGAGGATAGAAAAAGAAATGATCATGGTTACCATAGGGTAACAGTGTATTTGCACTTTGAACATGTCCGTTTATGTCAGGTTTTCAGTGCAGTATAAGAATCTTCCTCATTCTTACACTATGAAGCAACACAATTTCAATAACTTTTCCATGACTTTCCATGACTTTCAAGGATGGTCCTAGAGTTTTTCATAAGAAACAAAGCAAGGTTTGATAACTTTGTTGCAGGAACTGTATACATTTTTAAAGTTAAAATAAGACGGAAAGTAAGTACCGGTATATGAGCAGAATTTTAAAAAGAAATATAAAATCAATTACCATTTATATTTATGCCGGTTTACTTTTTTCATAGTATTTCCTTCAAGGTCATGAAACTAATTACTAGATTCCATTACCGGTATGAACACTTTTCTTAATTACCGGTATGTTATTTGATTGAAGCATCTGTTTACAACAATAACAATAATAACAACATAACGTTCAATAACTTTGAAAGGAAGACAATAATGCATTGGTTTCATTGTCAATGATGGTTTTAAGATTATTTAGACAAATATCATACATTAAGCAACCAGGCATACATTTACTTATGTCTGAGTCTTGCTTCATTTACTCACAAAAATTGAAAAGAACTCATAAAAATTTAAACTGCGAGTCCCTGTCATGCAAGGTTTTTATTTATACTAATAGGATTACCATGGAGTCCGAGGGACTCGCTTATATTTTCTGGGACTCATAAAAGCTTGTGATAGTGAGTCTCTGTACTTTAAAAGTCATGTTTGTAGATTAATCACTGACACTGAGCAACACAAATTTGAAATTTAGTCTTTAGAAATAAACAGATAAAGAAGCTTACTTGACAACTGTGAGAGACAAGGTAATGTTCTACAGATCAGTTATAATTACAATAAAGAGATGGTAACTTACGCTTCATAGCTTAGTATGACTGGCTGGTTTCGCTTGCTAAAGAGTCTCATCAATTGTTCTTGACAGCATTCTGGAAATAAGATGGATTTGTTAGCTTTTGGTTGTGTTGTCAAATTGTACAAACAAACAATGAACAAGACATTAGTATGTAGGCTAGTTGCATAAACATGAAAAGTCAAGACTTTAACATTTTGTCAGCTTAATGAAACTTCTATGACCAACATCATAAACATCATGAAGTGATAGACAACATATGATTTTTCAAACTTTCGATACCAAATATTGAGTTCTTTCATAGTTATGTTGATTTTGATTATCAATATTCTAACAGATGCAAAACTTTACATTATTTTGGTGTCACATTTTGTCATGGTATTTTGTTTGGTCTGATATACACAATAGATATGTCACAATGTTAGATCTTTTTACTCAGATTTCCAAACACAGATGGATATGTTACAACTATATTTAAGCTAAAGCTGTTTTATAATCATTGTTCGACTATGTAGTCACCTGAATATTTAGCATAAATTTGTTATTTCGGATAAAACATTGAAACATTAGTCTCATATTGGGTTTTGGGAACACATAACTTTCTAGCATACAAACAGATTAATTCAATTAAATTAATGAAGTAATGAAAAAGTCAGTGATAATTTGAACAAGTCTTCCTGGCTGCTGATAAATTATCTACGTTAATTGAAATTTAACAAATTATATTATACCTCTGTTTATATTTTTTGCTCAAACAGGTATTTATGAATCTTTTCCTATTATGAATCTGCTAACTACTGCAGTACCTGAATAAATATGCATGTTTCACTATACAAATCTGACTTGTAAATAAAATAATATTTTTTATTTGAAAAATAAAAGTCTTAGAAAAATGGTCACAACACTGACATGAGTATGACCAATTACAACTGAAATCGTTAATTGAAAAAGCAAGATTAAGCGTGCATATTTCACATTTGTAAACTTGAAGACGTATTTTTCGTAACCCCTCAAAATTAGTAAAAAAGAACAAATAATATCATCATCTCCTTGAAATTTACAATTTAAAAAAACTGAGTTATATCTTATACAACCATCAATCTGATTAAAAGTCGATGCACTTGCTTTATTTTGTTTATTTACAAGTAACGATAACGCAGCGCACTCATAACTAAGATACAGGCGAGACGGGATTCCGCTAGGCTAAAAATAGATATATTGACGTCACGAGTTTAGATTATAGTTTTGAGGGGGGTAAATCTTTTCAATAAAGCTCCACAAATCGTTTCACGCGACATATGAAGACCAACATGTTTAACAAGTGGTGTAATTTCTACTAACTCTTCTAAGAACTTACGTTATTAGTTGTTTTACTGTGAACGTAGAAGTAGACTGAGTACTTACTGGCATTGGTGGCACACGGTTTCTGTCAAATACCGTCGCTGTGGATGAAGGCCCAACTTATCGCTGTTATCTTGTAGATCCTTGACGATGGAATTTGGTTCACTGATCGTTTTTTCCATCAGTTCGAGTCTTCTGAGATTCTCCATTGTATTGTTCGTGTTCTTACTTGTAGAAAAACTACTGATGACATCATGAATCTATGAAGCAAGCCCTTGGTTTTTGTATCCAACTTGTGTATTGCAACGGAATCATGGGTACAGTACAGTAGATACGGTAGTTCTCGTAACTTCTCGGTAATTTTCGGCGTCGCTGTTGCAGGCCGTAGGCGTGGCCTTAGATATCAATCTCTCGGTCAGGCATTTTAATAATCACATTTCTGAAACATGACTTAGGCCTACATGCATGTAAATACCTTACTTTCAGTTCAATTTCATAAAAAATGCATGTTCAGTTTTGCATATTTTATTCGGTTCTTAAATGTATCATATTACAAAAGGTGCTTGTTTAATTCTTACTCGGCTTTCATATTCACCCCAATAGAGACTATCTCATTGTTTTTGCCGAATATCATGTCTATCTCATCGAGTGGAGTGAGCAAGTGATATGTTCTCGAGTGGCGCAGTGAAAATATGACTTTATACTGCTTATGTACAAATATGGATTAGGCCCTATATATTTTTCCTTATATAATCACATATTTCATTACTAGTCATATAATAAATAGATATATTTTTCAAAGAAAAACCAAGAAACGGTTGACACTTAAGGCTCTAGGCATATGTCCCTATCGCTATCTTAGGTTTGTGTTTGTTTTAAGACCGATTAAACGTTGTATAAGCAATTCTGTCTTCATATATATTTGATTTAAACTTTCCAATATTAAGTTTGACTTAAAGGCTGCAGCAAACCTAGATCCATTGTCCGGTTTTCGATATTGACCACGATTTTATTTGAACATTAAATTAGAAATTAAATGTTTCAAATAGGCTGCAACATAGGCATGTCTTTGAAGGGAATTTAGAAATGGAATGTACATGTTAGAATTGTTTCGAAAATGTGGTGGTATATGTTTGAGTAGGCTATATGTGGAGTACACTTCCAGACAACGCCGCATATGGTGGTATATTTATGCGAAAAACGTACGTAACCTATTTTATCATTTGTGTATATGTAATTGCTTACTCTTATGATGTCAATTGATCCCGCCTCTATCATAACCTGTTGTTATCGTGCCGCTCATTTCCAATCCAATCAGTTCAAAGGGGGCAATAAAACACTTGTGCCGCTGTATATTGTCGGGCGGCAGACAGGATAACTAATTTCGGTGTCCATAAACAGATCAGTCCACTGTAGTCAACCAACCATGACCAAATGGTATTCCAAAGAAAAGAAGTGGTGGGAATTAAGGGGGTGGGGGTGAAATTGACATCAGTTTTAAAGAAAATATTAAATATCAAGTGTAAACAATTTTAGGTATTCATTTGTAACATGCAGACGAATACTATTGGAGAAGCGTATCATAACGAAGGTAAATGAAAACATATTTTGGACGCTATCGGCCCATACAACCTTTTTACGTTATAATATGACTTAAACGGTCAGGTTATATACATATTACCATGCAGCATTATTAAATTGCTTCAATTGTTAAACGATGGTAGTTTTCCTTGATCAAAACCATTACTCACAGTGTTATATAGCGACACATATTGAGGAAAGCTTTAAAGAGAGGGCATGAGTATCTTGACTTGAGTTGATCTATTGAAGACACCTTGATTTATTGTGAAGTATTAACTGTAATAGCAGATCTTGTGTATATCTGAGTAACATTGACATCCCCTATAAATCCTTGAATAATACAATATTAACACCGATGTCAATCAGAGATTATTCAAGACCGATATATATGCATTACAAACCAATTACTAGTAAACAATGACTTATTTTTTTCATTCGGCTAAAATTCAAATGGGTTATAACTCTTGAAATCGCCCGGTGACTCCCAAATTTATTTCAAATTTGAATTCAGCACAATGAAAGGTACTTCTATAGAAAGTAGACCCACGTAGGCCTACTAAACGAAAAACACTAAAGTTCTTGTAACTTTTGTCTCTTGGTAGGCGTTATCTGATTTCCGATCACTGACCTACTTTAAAAAAAACTGGCTAAAAATATAAACACTCATAAACGATGTATATAGTTTTCCATTTGTCATCACAAAGTTTATTCTTGATTATCTTATCTGTAAAATCATCGAGAAAACACGGAAAGACACGAGCATTTTCGATTGCATACAAGTAAGCTCCTTTCATCGATATGGCGCATTCGTAATACGTTCCCTGCGCTGTCATGGAGCCTGAGAAACGGAAGTCGATCAGAAGCAACAGAGTTGACTTTTCATCATCAGATCAAGACCGAAGTAAACAAGCTGACGAGAACTAACAGGTAAATCTAAGTAGTATCCGTAGTTATTGCTTCAATCTTCACTTTTGTATAAGGACGTCTTCACTTCTAACATTGAGCAATGTAGTGTAAAACAATTCAATTGTTGTGTTGAGTAAGACAAGACCTGAGACTGGAAGAGTAATATCGTAAATAAAATGTTTTGGCTGTAAATTTAAAAAAAATAACATTTCGCTAAATGCTTTATATTGTCGAAAAAGTGTAGATCTATTCGGTGTATTCGCAGACAATCTGGAAATTACAAATGTAAGTACAAAATAAGCCTGTCGAGCTGAATTAGTCTTAATATGTAGTATAATGTAATGTTTGTACCCTAGTAATGGCTACTGTACAGAACAAAGAGGTATTCAATTCATTTCACTCCCAAATGTTGGGGGGGGGGAGGGGGGGGGGGGGGGGGGGGGGTGTGCTTAGTTAAAAAAATTATTGTGTAAATGTACCATCTGTGGGACAAAAAAGGGGGGTGCACCACACTTTTGAGGTTTGTTTCAATGGTCATGTTTTAAAATCTCAAATGAAAGAGGGGGGGGGGGGGGGGGGGGGGGGGGGGGGGGGGGGGTGCGCACCCCAGCACCACCCCCACTGGATGCAATCCAACAGATTGAAAAAATAGGTGCTGATTCATTGACCAAGTAGGGTGAAATGAGGTCATATAATTATGTAATACCAAGAAAACAGGTTACTTGAGGGTATGTTTTCTATTAACCTGGTATTAAAGGCACTGTATCACATCGTTCTTATTGAAATATAGTGAATAGTTGTTAATAAAACTTGTTATGCAGGTATGAGACAACAGTATAAAATATGTCTGGTAGACTAAAATTGTCAATTTTTCTGAGAAATTAACAAGTTCAACACATACTAATAATCTACATTAATTCATAAAAACAAACAAATTATTGTACCAATCATGGAAAGATAATACTTCTAAATCAACATAAAGAATTCTAAAATGATACATGGTTGTGGAAATTCATGCGACTTGAGATCCCTTTTTCATCAAAGATTTGTTATCTTTACTTGTAAATAAGCTAATTTTCCTGTTAAAGTTACCAAACCCTGGCCTTAGGTACCATATGCACAGGTCTCGAAAAGACCCAATGCCCATTTGAGGTCTGAAACAATTGATGGCATGAGCATCTATTAGAGGACATACAATATACAGTGTAATGCAGTGTTGTTGGCTGTTACAGTGTTGAATGAGTTTGTATATATTTTAAATTTTCATTTGAAATGAGTACTTGCAAAGGCTAATGAAAAAATGACAGTTTGCTTCTGGATAAATGTATTCTTTTCACACTTCATTCAATATTAATTTTCAGGATAGATTTACAACATCAGGACAAAGTATTTTGTGAGCGTTCCAGTGATTCAGGAACAAAATACTAGCACAAGATGACAGAGACTCAGAATACTGTTCCAGCTGAGCCTCTCTCCAAGTATGCGAGGAGGAAACATCGATTTGAAATGCTTGGTATGTAATTGGAATGAGTTTATTTATTTTGGTTTTCTCAAAGAGAACTTTGAGTTTTTAATATAAGAATGTCTAAAGTAAATACATTATCAAAAACATCTGATAGTCATAAATCAGCAGTGATCCATTGCAGATGTCATTGATTTAAACATATTTTAATTCATGATGAAACGGATCGGGAACAAGTTATCCAATTTTGGATAACGTTGCATATATTGAGACATGCAGTGCTGTCAGGTGGAGCTTTGCACCCAAGCGATAAAATACCATTTATAATGTGAAATATTTCACCTGTGAATAATGATAATCTATCTGAAGATGGAAGTTTCATGAATAAGGTTAATGCAGAAAGTTTAAGTAAAATTGATCAATTCATTGGCACTTAACGTAATCAACTGTCCCAATTTTGATTAGGTTAAATAGTGTAGGTAAAGACACATACCATATATTCAAATTACTAATTTTAAATTTAAAAGGCGCTGTAGCATGTTTCATTGCATATTTTGTTTTCTCAAGTTTGCTTTTTATCCTGAAAGTTTATACGCTATATTGTTATGTTAGAGGGTAAAACAGCTCATTACATGACCAGATAAGCTGTATCCATAGTTACGGTTATCCGTATTAAAAGAAAATGTTGCGACTAGACATTGGTGTGGAACTCTTCTGTGTGAGACATAGATTTGTAAGTTACATGCAAATTTGAGAGTTCAGACGGCAAGATAATTGAACATTATATCATCATACATGCTACCATATTCAAAACTCTACTCTGAGTGTTTAGGCATTGTTACAGTGGTCATATCACTTGAACTACCTTCGAGAAGCCATTTTAATGTGAACAGCAGCTTGAAGGAAAAGGGACGCTGTGAAAAAGCAGCATTTTTATGACTTTGTGTTTATGATTTTGTCAATTTTGAGTTGTTTTATAGCATTCCTTGAACAGAACTCAAAACATGTTGCATGGGGGAGGTGGTGGGGTGGGGGTAGTAGAAACAACTATATATGATTGTTTCACCATTAAAATACATATAATCTTGGTAGGTTAAGAGATCTTACCCCAGGACTATGTTTATTGTTCAAAAGATACTGTATATTGCCTGTAATTGCTACCACAAGCCTTGAAAGCCTGTAATGAAGCCATTTCTCCTAAAAAAAAACTTTGGAAAAATGTATTTTAGCTTTTGAAAAGCCTGGAACATTACTACTATTACTAAATTACACCTGGAAAAAGCTCTGAATTCACAGCCCTTATGATAGTTGGTATTTTTTTGGCAGTTGTTTGATGCAACACTACCTTGGAGTTACTGCACAATGTATTAGACTTTAAAATATCACTGTATAATATCAATGTAGCAATAAATCATTACAGAGTCAGTGTGATTCAGGCCAATGAATTTGATATCATTTGTTCAGATCAAACCTTAGCGTTTAGAAGTCTTATTATGTTCATTTGATTAGCTTATTAAACTGCTTAAATACCTTTTGCCTTAAGTTGTGGTCTGGAAATTCTATAACAGTAAGAACCATGTGCCTTTATTGACATTGGGGTTGTGAATTTTGCTGACTTTCGTCTTGTTTGTCGGTGAGGTGAGGTGAGTTGGTGTTTAACGCCACTTTTAAGAGTATTTCACTTATATCCCGGCTGCTAGTATTATGGCAGGGAGAAAGCCCGCAACGCCATGTGGCTATGCTTTGCGGTGAAACCTGCGAGCATCGGCTGCAACTAGCGAACCATGCATGGTATGTTTGACAGTAAATTGTCAGCAAGTTTAACCCTCTAACAACTTAAAGGGAGTCTATTGGATCCAAGCTGAATGCTTTTACCTGTAATACATAACCTTAACATTAACATACATTAACCTGTTTTTGTGTATGATCAAATTAACCATATTTACACAAGAAAACAAAATCATTGATTGTTTATCTTTGTTACTTACAAATGTACATGGTTTTATATTATTATTTTTATATATTGCCCACAGGTGAGGTTTAGTAGACGTTAAAAAGGTCAAGGATGGTCACAAATATATATGCACACAATATTCATTAAGAAACTTCACGATGCCTTTTTTATATGTCTCTTAAATGTTTGGATACACATGTATAATTGACTGAAAAATGTATCATTTTAAATTAAGCCAAAAAAGTTTAAATTATGGAGTGTTAAATAATAATTGATAATAGTCATTATTTTGAAATCAAACAAATTTGTTGTGTTTCTATAAAGCAATGTTTCAAATACAATATCACAATTTGGTTTTCAATGACATGTTTTATATTTAAAGAATATATCTGGTTCAAAGAGACCCGCCCTCAAAAACAAACAAAAAATATTATTTTCGTCCAATTTTCTTGGTAGGTATATATGTACCGGTATATATATATACTTCGAACAAATACAGCTGAGTAAGCTTTGGTAAACATTTTTGAACATTTTGTACCATTTGTGTCAGAAATTCTGTGGGATCTCCTAGACGAGGGTTATAGTCCGTTGATAACTGATTTCTGAAACATTGTATTTACTATGTTGAATTTTGAGGCATTCTATATCTATAGAGAGGTAGTCAGAGAGTGTCCTATAGCCAGGCCATGAATAGAGAAGAAAGCTTCTTCATCAAATATTACATACTGAAATTGTCTGTTATATTTACAGATGCAGACACATAAGAAATGGAGACTGACAAATTGGACACCTTTACAGAAGATAATCATGTGAGTAAAAATGTTATACATGTATGGAATATGATATCCTCATGATTAAAAAGTAGTATTATGAACCTCTAAACTTGACAAATTTGGGCTTTTTATGATTTTATTTATAAAATATTTACCATGACGACATGATGATTTAATAAACATATTGTGATATTAAACACTATATCCTCTACCTATATGAAGTAGGCCCTATCAGGGTATTTTTGTGGAAATGAAATTCAGATGGGAATTCCCTATACATATGGCTGGTTTGTTTTTTACCCACAACAACAAGGGATGGGGGATGACTTGTTATGTAGCGCAATCATCAAGTTTAGATGAAACACATGATTAGCGTGAAAATATAGGTATTTTTAAAATACTGTGCAGTAATTGGGAAAGACACCTTTGACAATGGGCCATTTTTATGACTTTAGTCACTTTTGGTATTTCAAATCAGCCATTTGCCTTTGTAGCAATAGTAAATTTCAAATTTTAATGGGCCATTTTTTCATCCAATGTGCAAAATGGCCCATGGCCCCTGGCTTTCCCAATTCCTTACTCTGACTAATGAGTGATGAATCAATATATCTGGATTATTTTCTTTACAATGTAATTAGTGTGTGGGTATCTACATAAAGTCTTGACAATAATTATTTCAATGTTTAGCTCATCAGGCCTGAAAGGCCCGATGGGCTTATGGCATGGCATGGTGTCCGGCGTCCGTCCATCCGTCCGTCCGTCCATCCGTAAACTTTTCGCTTTTTCGACTTCTTCTCCAGAACCAATGACTCCACAGAACTGAAATTTTATGTGCTGACTCTTTGGCTAATGGGGATTCTAAATTGTAGATTTCGTGACCCCATGACCCCAAATGGGGTCACAAGGGTCACATCCTTAAAATCCTATTTTCATCTTCTTCTCCAGTTCCAAAAGGTCAAGAGAGCTGAAAAGTTGTGTGCTGACTCCTTGGCAAATGGGGATCCTAAATTGTAGATTTCGTGACCCCGTGACCCCAAATGGGGTCACAGGGGTCACATCCTTAAAAACCTATTTTCATCTTCTTCTCAAGGTCCAAAAGGTCTAGAGAGCTGAAAAGTTGTGGTCAGACCTCTTGGCTAATGAGGATTTTACATTGTAGGTTTAGTGACCCCGTGACCCCAAATGGGGTCAAAGGGGTCACAGCCCCAAAAACCTATTTTCATCTTCTTCTCCAGTTCCAAAAGGTCTAGAGAGCTGAAAGGTTGTGTGCTGACTCCTTGGCCAATGAGGATTCTAAATTGTAGATTTTGTGATCTTTCGACCCCAAATATAGGTCACAGACGTCATGACCTGATCTCAGCTAGAGATTGTATGTGCTCTTTAAAGGGAGGTAATTTAAAGGAAACAACAGTAATGAATTAAATCTTCAAATGTGACTTTATTTGTAGGGGATTTTATCTCTGGCCTCAAAGATAGATCAGAGGGGTAAGGACCTTAAGACCTATTTCATCTTCTCCATTATAAAGTGCTTCCTATGTGTTATACCTCTCATGTAGAAGTTGCCATTTTGAATTAGTTAATGTATATAAAGTCTGATGAGCTACAGAGCCCATGGCTCTATTTTTTTGTTATATCATCTCTTTTAATTAGCACAGACTGACTAATAATAGGATACATTTTACCTGAATTTCCAAACAGAACTGATTTTACGTCAAATCCTTTGGTATCATAATACATACTTTGTCGTGTATCGCTGTAAACAGTTTTGTCACACTCTACACAATGGACAGCCATAACGGAAGAAGTGAAGATGTGTGTTGAGGAGAAATGTACATGACAGTATTGATTTGAGTTGATATGTCATGACATTGAGTTCAGATTAAAAACAGGGAAAACAAACTTACTTAGTTATGAAAACTACTTACTTAGTTATGAAAACATATATCCAATCATTTAAAACAAACAAATAGCACAAAGCAAGGATTTATTTTGGAATTGATTTGGATCACTTGGCTAGTAAACATATTACAACTATCAAATGTAGGTTGAATACAATGAATATATAATTTTGTTATTTTCAGCCCTTTTTCCTCGGCCTTTTTGATTTTTTCACTCGGCCCTTTTGACGTTTCTTATCAGCCTTTTCATCTTTCGGCCCATTTGGCCAGATCCCCTTAAATAAAGCATTTTATTTGATTACGGCTTACTGCCAGAAAGTAATAAATAGATTATTAAATGAACCTCGGGTTAAAAAATATGTTAGTCCCAGGCCACTGACGTACCAGACTTTAGCTTGAATTCATTTTAAAGTTTACCAAAAAGTCACTAACTTGCCTATATTTAACAACAATTCATATCATCATTGGCTTCACAAAACTCTTTGACAAAGTACTGCCAACTTCCAAACGCAAGGCATAACTCTTGTCAGTCTGCATTACTGACTGATTTAAGCCTTTCAGTATTTCCCTCGCTGTGTTGTGCCTAGATAGTAAATCGCTGCACCAGAAATGCATAGTGGCCCTGGATTTCTAAGCACAGATTTCTTAAGGAAATACTGCAAGGACTAAATCAGTCAGTAATGGAGACTGGCAAGAGTTATGCCTTGCATTGGGAAGTTGAAGTACTGCTGGAAGTCGTGGACTTACTGAGGTGGACAAGATTTTCAATCCATGATGAATAGGACATACACATCAACTTCAGACTAGAGAAGAAAACATGTGACTAAAACTGATAAAAGGTTTCTTTCTATATCAAGACCTTTATTTTTATTATCAAGATAATTTGTGTATTCTAGTTCAAAATATGATCTAAAAGCTTTCCCAAGTTTATATGTTTAAACTGTATCAACCTTGAAATAACCATCTACCTTTGCAGGTATAACAGTGTATTAATGTTATTTAATGTTTTATTCATTTTGTCCTTTCAGTCGCATGGAACTGCGCCTCAACATGAAGATCTCTTGAAGAACCCTCTCCTCTGAACATTGTATATTGGATAATATAACATGATTCTATTGTAATGCTCCAATCTACAGTACAAATACAGAAATACTTTTTTGACGCGTTAAGCGCCCGGACACGAATAAAATTATAAAAAGGGGACGCTTGCTAATGTGGTGTGTATTTCCGTTACACATGTAAAATGTTTCAAAAACTTGATTTTCAAAATGACACTTTTATTTTTTTTTATTGAATTTCAAACATTAAAAGGGGTAAGAGAAAAGTACACACAAAGGCTTGAAGAGGAGCTGCTTATTACGTTTAGAGTTATATTCATTCAGGGATTTTTTATTTTATATCACGTTAAGTTCTCCAGTTACAGTACAGCTGTATATACATGATAGATCGATAGAGCAGGCATAGAAGACCATTCACTTAAAATCCAATTGATTGAACTTATATATTTACAAATGTGAGGATTTGGTACAAATGATTTCTGAAACCTGTTTGTACATTATGTTAGCAGTGGGTGCTAACTCCATCGAATACGGTAATGGAGTTGTTTACATGTAGTCCCACAGTGTACAATTGTAGATTATATAACGTGTTCCTTCAAGGTGGGGGGCGGGATAGCGCAGTGCGTTCGGCTTCGGATCCGGTTCGAATCCCGCCAGGGGCACGGCAACTTTGTCTGCAGTAGAGAACTATTCTACACGCAGTAAGGTTTGGGTGCAATGCTACACTGAATTTCAGCGTAGTACCACCCATGGTTTGCTAGTTCCAGCCAATGCTCGCAGGTTTCACCACAATGCAAAGTCACATGGTGTTGCAGCTTTCTCCCTGCCATAATACTAGCAGCTGCGATGTAAGTGAAATACTCTTGAAAGCGGCGTTAAACCACAACTCACTTCACCTTCATGGTCTTCTTTCAAGTGACCCAGTACCTTATAGTGGTGTGGAGGTTTGTGTGTCTCTCAGACCCAATGAGCGGGATCAGTACAGGGAGACTTCTGTCAGGGTATAATTTGTTGAAAAGAAATTTGAGGGGACAATCCTGTTTATACAGTCAAATCTAAAGTCGTTAAAATGTTATCCTGTTATCAAGTGTAGTGATGTGCATAGAGCAGTCTGTAAAGGTCAAAGGGTAATATAAACAAATAATTTAGATTGTTTTGAGAATTGCTTTCTGAATATATTGTTCAAATTGGAAAATCATCTCAATTACAAATACACATTCTCATATAATTTACTTTTGGACAATTATTTTAATAAGAATACTGTTTTATTAATTTAAACATATATTACAACATGCTTACAGATTTTGAATGACTGTCTTTGGTTGAAAAAGTTGGGAAAATCCCAAGATTTGTTATATTATCATAAATGAGAAAGATGAAAAATTATATATATAGATGCCCTAGCTGTGTGATAAAAATACCCCAAAACTAAATGCATTCTTACAACAATTGCGATGACTCACTTTAAATGATTATACAGATTTAGTATTTATTAGTTTTCAATTGCTTTACATGTTAGTTGGGCAGTGAATGTACAAACCTAATGTGACAGCAAATACAACAACTTAAAGTCAAAATATACCTATTACTATTGTTGGTAAGTTGTGATTTAAATGTTTTTGAATAATGATTTTGTAATATCATCATGCTTCGTATTTTGTGTCCCATTTACTTTTCTAATTGAAACTTAAGATGTTAAGACATTGAATTATTGATGATTTTGCAGTTAAGTAGAGATTTGAAGAGATGCCCAGTAGCACAGGTTCTAGTTCCCAGTATGAGTTAATGAAACACTATGTTTATCTATTCATATGAATTAGTTTTTCTTTTGGTGAAGGATTTTAAAGATGAATGCCATATTTAAAATGTATCTTGATATGCAATAAAATGAAATAAATAATTTTCAAACATTAATGTTTATGTTATTTGTTAACTAATTGTATCATAAATGTGTTTCTTCTTCTACCATAAATTGTTTGGTCATAAGCATAGGATCTGGTGAGGATCCGGGGGCCGGATCCATGTATCCTTGCCTTTTGAGATACCGTTGAGGATCCGGCGGCGGATCCTAGTATCCACACCTCATGAGGATCCGACGAGAGATCCGGGGGATCCGGGGGAATATACCAATATTTTGACCCAGCAAGGATCCGGTGAGAGATATGGTGAGATCCGGCCGGATCCTGGATCCGGCAAGGTATATGCCGTCGGATCCCTGTATCCCAATTAAGGGAGGATCCGGCAGGATCCGCCAAGATCCGCCAAGTCGGATTCCACCCCTTTTTGTCCTGTGTTAGTTGTGTGTTTTGAAGTTTTAGGTAATTAGTGATTAGTTATTAGTTAAGTAACTTAGTGTCAAGTTTATCTTAATTTCATCATTATGTAAGGTTTTGCACAGAACATTTTTCACATCTGTACTATCCTACTTTCCTATCTTTATATTCGGGTTAACATTTAGTATGGGTTAGTTTACAGCATATAGGTATACACATCACCTTTATATTTGCTAACTTGCATTCACCTTTGTCTAACAGTTGCCCCTATAAATAAGCAAATCATGTAACTTTTAAACATATAATGCTAAATATCTTCTTCAAATTTTGCATTTAATTTATTTAAACATGTAAGTTTTCAACAAACATTCAGTGTGTAGGTAAATCATTTTCTCAATTGTGACATCAAATCAATATATTTGATAGTCATAATTCCAGTCATATCAATTAAATTTGTTACTGTTTCTGTTTTCTGAGCTGCGATGGAATTACCACTTGTTGCCCATTCACATTGTTAACACCTATTACAATGGCACAGTTATCTCAGGAGGAGCTAAATACTCTTCTTGCGGGGTTTGAGAAGCTCGGCATTAAACCAAAATGTAAGACCGAAGAAGATCTCAAACATTGGGCACAGGGGATTGAAGCTATACAACAGCTTCAGGGAGCAACGGGTGGTATAGAATCTCCGGATTCACAACCTGTTCTTCCTCAGCACCCGCACCAGTTATCATTTAAGCAAGCACCACGTTTTCCTTGTTTTTCTGGCGATCCAACAGCCAAAGGTGAAATCTCGTTTGATGTGTGGCAGTATGAAGTTCAAAGCTTCATACAGGCTAAGACCCACACTGAGGATGAGATTTTACAGGCTGTTCGGAGAGCTCTCCGTGGTGATGCAGCACGTGTTGCTATGAGGTTGGGTCATTCCGCTTCACTCACTGCTGTCATCACAAAGCTGAACAGTGTGTTCAGCTCATCTGTAACAGAGCCAGGAGAAGCTCTCATGGCTCAATTTTACAGAGCGAGGCAAGGGGAGAAAGAAGATGCTACCACTTGGGGTTGCCGCTTGGAAGACATGTTGGATCGTCTTGTGTCACAACGATTCATACAGCAGGATAGAGCTTCAAGTGTGCTTAGGACTGTGTTCTGGTCTGGACTCCGTCAGGAATTGAAGAACTCAACAGGCTACAAGTTCGACACAATTCAGGACTTTGACCAGCTGAGAGTTGCTATCAGGAGGATAGAGTTCGACCAGGAACAGAGGAAAGTGGAACAGAAGAAGCCTATCCCAGCTAGGGCTATTACATCCTCAGCCTCACCTACATCGGAGATGTCAACGCTTATGGGAGTCATCAACAAGCTATCCACTAAAGTTGACAGCATGGAAGCTAGGATAACTCAGCTCACATCCCCCAAGCCTGCACAGCCTCAAGGATTTCCACCTCAGAATCAAGGATTCCCAAACCAGCGTCAAGGATTCCCACCTCAGCCTCAAGGATTTCAAGAGTCTCCAACTCACAACGTTGAACCGTTTCAAGGCCCACAGTGTTACAGGTGTGGACAATATGGACATATTATGAGAGGTTGTCGGACGAACGTGGAACACATGAGGAATGGCCATTTAAATGGGAAGGGACCAATGTCAAGGGGCGGACATTAGGTTCATACAGACAGAGTCCCGCTGAAGTAAGGAACCCTGTTATACCAGCCGGACTAATTGGATCAGCGAATGAGACTACCATCCTCATCAACGGTGTACAGCAGAAGGCCCTCCTCGACACTGGTTCCTCGGTCTGTACTATACCAGAGAGCTTCTACAGAGAGCACTTGTCATCAGTAGATATGAAGCCCTTAGGTGACTTCATTCACATTGAATGTGCAGATGGCGAGTCTCTACCATATGCTGGGTATGTAGAAGTTTCTGTGGAAACTTTAGGGCTAACTCCAACTCAAACCCGGAGGTGTTTGTTCCCAGGTAACACACATGAAGTGCGCCAACGTTGGCAAACCTTCGACAGCTTCGCCACTGTCGCCGTCGCTTAATCCCAGCCGCGCCAACATTGGCGCGAGACCACCTTGCCGGCAATGTCTTGGCGGCAATTATTTCGCTTGTGGCCCATTTACGTGTGACCAACATCCTTCCATAGGTCTTGAACTCATGGGATATCATATTCCATATCGACGATCCAAACAAATAAAGAATTAATTTAAATCCATAATACCATACGGGTTATGGCATACACATATTTAAAGGTATCCCCTTCTTTAAACTGTTTTACAGGAGGTATTTTATTAAATCATTGTTTATATCCGGTTCGTTTTCTTGACTCCGTGTCTGCTCCCCGCTCATTCCACTCCCAGATTTGGCGGGGCATACTTGCTGTACCTAACTGTCTGACGGGCCATTTCTGATTACTGAGGTGAGTTTTTACAGTTTTAGATATAACAATGGAAATAACTTAAACTTACTAAACTATAATATTGTGTATGAATTCTCCACCTTACAAGCGGTTCAAAATGACTTATTTATTGTATCTCAGTTTCATTTGATTCCTTCCTTACATATATGCCATAAATGACGAGAATTAGACATTTTATTGCCTTAGAGGAATAATTTTACCTTTGACAGCGTAATATTTTACTTTTCAACATAAAAGAAACATATTGCTGATGCTTTAGTAACATAATATAACTTTTATTTATTGTGCCTAGGTTACTAATATAACTGAAAGTTTACTTTTCAAATCCGACATCAATTAGAATATATAAGGAGCATTGATTACGGTTTACACTAAAAATGTGTGTCTGTTGTAGCCATCTCCTTTCAAAACGTTCAAAAACTTACACTGGTAGACTGGCCGCTTGTCTCTGAAAGCTCATGATGTCTAATTAACATACTCATATACAATTAGTACTTTATTGAATTTTGAATAAGAGTGTCAGAGAGGTGGAATTTGAGGAAAATCTTAGACATGCTTTACATAAGGATTTCATGTTATGACTTTGGGTGACAGTAACAATGAAATTGTTATTTAAAGACAGGCTGTAAGTCAGTCTAGATCGGAGATAACATTCTTCAGTTGAACTCCAGGGTCACTGCTTCCCGGTCTCACATCTTTGTGTATACAGCAAGGGTAATCCGATAGCACCAGTTCCAAACCAGTCTGATAAAATGACAGCATTGGTTTTCACATTAACACACGTAGCCTACATGTACATGGTCAGTCAAGGGTTTTAAATCCAACATAAAATATAGAGTTTATAGAGGCAACAGTAATGTTATAATTTTCTTATTTCACAAGGCAAATGAGTTATTACTCTCTAGAGTAGGGTTTTTCATACGATAGGGCATGACTATCAATAAAACCATTGAAACACATTATTTAATAACATAATTTCTATAATAGCTAATAACTATAAAATGCATCACTGAAGCAAAAACGTGTTAGACACTCCAATACAAATATGAGCATGATAATAATACTGATCTGTTGGGAATGTATTACTGTTGTTCCAACAATATTTCTGGGGTGAATACGGACACATTCTTTATCACAAGAGTGAAGTCGAAACTAACCGATTGGATGTTGTTGTAACATATATTTTAATTCCGGGAGCATATTTTAGAATAAGTTAAATGCTAACGTTAACCTTTTGATAATGTTCATGCAAACAACAAGTAATAGATATTTCAATTACTTATAGTTATGCACCGCAGCACGACCTTGAATAGTCTCACATTCATGTATTTCTATTTGAGAAAGTGAGATCTTTAGCCAGAAGTATGTACTTTTTTATTTATCTTTTATTGATGAAATTGTGTTTCAATTTTCATATATAAAGGTAGTACACTGGAACATAAAACAAATGATTTCAAATGTATACCTCCAGTTGATGTGGCTTTTTCTTAAGTTGAATCTTAAAATCTACGTCTGAAACAAATTATTACCTCCAATGCATGAATTATTCCTTACATATTGAGGGAACAAATAAGGGATGTGTTTCCAATAACAAAGGACGAATTCAAATATGTAGAGGTGATAACATCTTGTTTATAATTATGAAGTTTAAAGATTCTCATATTGTGAAGCTGTTCCCTTATATACATATTTCTCTCAGTATAATAGCACGACGGTTACATGTTTATATACATGTACTCCAGGACGTTTCTCTTTTAGAGTGCATAGTTTTATTACCATACCCTATCAGCTCTAGGTGTCTTCTGTACGTAATCCGATACACCTCTTGAGACTTTCGCTACTGTTTGTTTGCTTATTTGCTTCTAAATTAAAGACTGAAGTCCTGTTCATATTTAATAATCCAGAACTGTTCATTTGAGGTTATGACAAGCTGATATTGCATAACAATGTGTAAGACCCAAACTATATTATTAAGGTTGAAAGTATTTTCTTTATTATTTCAGAAGCCACTCGCAGAAACCCGACAGTAAAAACATCAACAGATAAAGAAATTGAAGCTAGGAAACAGTTATGGTTTTGTTATGCTGCTGACCGAGAAGGGGACAAGAAAGCGAGACTCTTATGTAAAACCCTTCAGGACCGCAGAGACGATAACTTATGTAAATTATAATCAAAACTGAACTCTATCTATATTCTATGTAAATAAATTTAGTCAATATTCATTCCTATTTCACTTTGTTTTTATTTTGATATTATTAGTGATACTGCATATGCAAAGGGAGTTTTACTGATTTCTGGCTGATGTATTTTTAATACTTTAATTCGTTTAATTGATTACAAAAACTCCACCAATTTACAAAACGCCATATTCGTAGAGGAACTCCCTTTGTAAATAATCTGATGATGACAAGTGAGCACACAAATTCCTAAGAGGTATAGTTATCCTCAGTTATTTTTTTCGCGGTCTCAATAGGAGGATTTTAACACCAGTTCAGTAGGAGATTATGTCAGTGTGAAGGATAATCAATTGTTTGGAGTGCATTACCGGTGCAATGCTGGCCAGGTGTAACAATCTGCAACTGCACCAATACTGGTTTGATGCTTCAAAATCGCTTATGGCCCAAGGATGGCCCATCGCAGGCCCAGCATTGGCAAGCTGCACCGGGTCAATGCCGCTCCCATGAGCAAAGATTGCAATGGGCCAATGATGGCAGCCAGCAGTGGGCCATGACATGTGCAAGTCAATGGGCCATCGCTGGGCCAATTCATGTGTGTTACCTGGGTTACTTGTAGTCCCAGACAGTGAGTACAACAAATCTGTGCCTGTACTGCTGGGTACTAATTACCTCATCACAGTCCTAGAGTGTTGTAGGGAGGCCGTTGGACCCAGTTTCCTTCAAGTCAGCAAGATGCACACACCTTGGTTTCTGGCATTTAGGAGCATCGTCGTGCAAGATAAAGAACTGGCTAGGAACGATGGAGCACTTGGACTGCGAGACCTCCAAGGTTGCAGTTCTTCCAAACACCACCATTACAGTAAAGTGTGCACTTCACAAGGAGTTACCATACAGAGAGATTTGTGTTATGCTACATCCAGCGAAGAAGACAGCCATGCCACCTGGATTAGAGATAGCTCCAGCTCTCTTCAGATACCAACACAAGAAGTCACTGCAAGTTCCAGTTCAAGTTTCCAACCTGACAAACCAGACTATTGTTATTTCTCCCAAGTCCATCATCTGTGAGATACAGCCAGTCAAGATAGAGAAGGTTGCTCCCATAGACTTAGAGGATGTCAACACAGAAGATAAGCAACATCCTCTCAACAAGGTGAAGATAGCTCCTACTGCTACTGAGGAACAGAAGAAACTTGGAGAAGAGTTGATAACGAGATACCAAGATATCTTCTCTACTGGAGACTTGGATATTGGCCACTACACTGAAGTGAAACATCGCATAGAGTTACAAGATCCAATACCTTTCAAGGAGCGATACCGGCGTATTCCACCTGCGATGTACCAGGAAGTCAAAGACCACCTATAGCAACTTCTCGCTTGCGGCATCATCAGACGTTCCCATAGCCCATGGGCATCTAATGTTGTTCTTGTGCGGAAGAAGGATGGGACTTTGCGCATGTGCATAGATTTTAGATCGCTCAACCGTCGGACTATTAAAGATGCCTATGCTTTGCCAAGGGTGGAAGACATATTTGACAGACTCGCTGGATCCAAGTATTTTAGTGTCCTTGATATGAAGTCCGGGTACCACCAGATTGAGATTGAGGAACATCACAAGGAACGAACTGCATTTTCTGTTGGACCGTTGGGATTTTATGAATACAATCGCATGCCTTTTGGACTAGTAAATGCACCAGCGACTTACCAACGCCAGATGGAGTACATGCTTGGAGACCTCCACACAGAAATCTGCATGATATACTTAGATGACCTCATAGTATACTCGGAGACTTTTGAAGATCACCTACATCGACTGGAGAAAGTATTCCAACACCTGAGAGAAAGTGGACTTCAGCTATCACCCAAAAAGTGTGAATTTTTCCAAGAGAAAGCCAAATTTGTTGGACACATCGTATCAGCTGATGGAGTACAGACGGATCCTGCCAAGATAGAGAAGATCCTCACCTGGCCAACTCCGAAGAACTCTGATGATGTCCGCAAGTTTCTGGGATTCGCAGGATATTACCGCAAATACTTCAAGAACTTTTCCTGCATTGCAAGACCACTCTCTCAGTTGCTTCCTCCTACAGTAAAGAAGAAAGGCCGTGTTAATAAGAAGTTGTACTCACAAGTCAAGTGGACATGGGGACAAGATCAAACCTGTGCTTTTCAACGCTTGAAAGATGCTCTGACAGAACCTCCAGTTCTTGGATACGCGGATTATACCCGTCCATTTGAAGTACATACAGATGCAAGTTCCCATGGACTAGGAGCAGTGCTGTATCAAGAACAGAATGGAGCCAAGAGAGTTATTGCATATGCTAGTCGTGGAGTGAACAAAGCCGAGAAGAACTACCCAGCACACAAGTTGGAATTCCTAGCGTTGAAATGGGCCATCACTGAGAAATTCAACGACTACCTCTATGGCAACAAGTTTACGGTGCTCACAGACAACAACCCGCTCACATACGTCCTCACTACAGCCAAGTTAGACGCAAGTGGACACAGATGGCTTGCAGCTCTGTCATCCTTCGATTTTGACATCAAGTACCGTCCAGGTAAAGGTAATGCAGATGCCGATGCCCTGTCAAGACTGCCTCAAGATGAAAGTACAGACATCGAGACGACATCAGTCAAGGCTATTTGTGGAAGTTGCCAGATATCTAACTATGTGGAGAGTTTGTGTTGCACTGCTGAACTAATCGAGGATGAATTAGACAGTAGCACCATATCCAGCTTGTCTCTCAGAGACTGGAGGAAAGCTCAAGACAAGGACCCTGTGCTTCGCCAAGTCATTGCTGGATTGCACAAAAGCTTCATCCCAGACAATATTCCTATCGGCCTGAGTCGTGAGTTCCGCCATCTACAGCTACAGCAAGGAGTTCTCTACAGGATCACCACACTTGATGGAGAAGAGAAGAAACAACTTGTGCTGCCAGGAGAGTTCATCAAGAGAGCACTTCACGGTCTTCATGATGAGATTGGACACATGGGGAGAGATCGGACATTGGCATTGTGCAGAGACAGATTTTACTGGCCTGGCATGGCTAAGGATGTTGACGATTGGATAAAGACATGTGACAGGTGTCTTAGAAGAACGTTAACACCTACAGAGAACAGAGCTCCACTCGCCTCCATCACTACAAGCCAGCCACTGGAATTGGTCTGCATAGATTTTCTGACACTTGAGATGTCCAAGGGAGGATACCAGCATATACTTGTCCTTACAGACCATTTTACAAGATACGCCCAAGCATACCCCACAAGGAACCAGACTGCCAAGACCACTGCAGAAGTACTCTTCAACAACTTCTTTGTGCATTATGGTTTCCCCCAGCGACTACATTCGGATCAAGGCGCCAACTTTGAAAGCAATCTAATCAAGGAATTGTGCAAGTTAGCCGGGATTGACAAGAGTAGGACCACTCCATATCATCCTCAAGGGAATGGGATGACTGAAAGATTCAACAGGACGTTGATCAAGATGCTTGGATCTTTGCAGCCATCCCAGAAGACCAACTGGAAGTCCTACGTTGCGCCTTTGGTTCACGCCTACAACTCTACAAGACATGATTCTACAGGAGAGAGTCCCTTCTTCCTGATATTTGGGAGACAGCCACGACTACCGATTGACATCGCCTTTGGAATTGGACCCCCTCTGGGCAGGCAGTCGACCTCAGCTTACGTCAAGGATCTACGAAGACGTCTCGAAGAATCATACAAGCTCGCTACATCATCAACAGATCGCGCCCGAAAACAACAAGCTGAGCAGTACAACATCAGGACCAGAGGAGCAACTCTCAGCCAAGGTGATAGAGTCCTCGTCAAACAGCTTGCTTTTGACGGGAAGCACAAACTGGCAGACAAATGGGAAGAAGATCTCTACATTGTGATGGACCAGCCTAATCCAGACATACCTGTCTACAAGTTACGGAAGGAGAGTGGTGAAGACCGGACCAAGACGCTCCATCGAAATCTTCTGCTGCCAGTTGGGACTCTAGAGAGACGACCAGAACCGACAAAGGAAGTTCCTGTTCTTGAACCCAAAAGGAGGCATATGGGACCAGCAACAACAGACCAGAAGGACGAGTCGACGCCCCTAGTGTCCGACACAGAGTCCGAAGATGATCCCGTTGCCCTGATTGTGTCACAGCCTGTGGAACCCGCCGATGGACCTTCAGTGGACAGTATCTCGCCTGATGCTGAGCCCGAGACTGAAGAAGATGTGGCCCCTGGACCAGAAGAATCCGATGATTCCACTGATGCCATGGTTCAAGAGGGGGAAGAAGGAGGCGAGACCACAGCTGAGACGGATCCTCAACCGCCAGTTGTGGATGAAAGTGAAGAAGAACAGGAACCAGTACCACAAGTTTGGACTCCTCGGAGGAGGTTACCACCTGTGCAACCGAGAAAATCCAACAGACCACGTCAGAGACCAGCATGGATGACAAGTGGAGAATTCTGCATGAGCCAAGTACCATCTTCATCTGCATCTTCGGACTGGAAGTCCAGGGCCTCTTTCCTCAAGAGCCTGGCAGAAGATGGACTCCTGCAGGATTTACCAGAAGAAGCCTACAAGACCATGCGTCATCTCATTTCCGGTTCCGCCATCACATAATTTTTTCGCGAAATGTCGAGCCGACATTTTCCTTGGCGGGGTAGAATGTAACCGTGTGTAAATATCTCATTTTAATCTATTATATTTACTTCTTTTTACCATTTTAATATCATTCATACTAAATAAGTTCAAATAACTTATTTAGCAGTTTTACCATAAACTTAACATTTCATAAAAATACCCCTTTATTTACTTTATCCTATGTCCTGTGTTTCTACTAACACTTGCACCGGTTGTTCAAGCTAGTTATTCACTGTAGCTTAGGTAATTAAGTTAGTTCTATGTGTTAGGGTTTTACTTGGGTATCTGGGTGGTCAGAGGCTTGTCCTGTGACCAGTGTCTATTGTTTAGGTTAGCTTGGTATGTGATAGTCAGGTACCTTATACTCTACTCTCTCCTCTCTCTCTTACTCGGCATATTCTTCCTTTTGGCCGTCACGATCTGCACACCACAGTATGTAGGGTAAGTTCTGTTTAAGTTATATATTTAGTTATTTGCGTAGGTACTTAGGTTATGTGTAGTATGTATTATATGTATTCATGTTTATGTTTTAACCTGTTACGGCATAGTACAATGCTGTAATTATATCAGTTATGCTATCATTATATATAATTATAATGGTGTAAATATTCTTATGTATCACTAGATTGTATGATAGTGTTGGTGCATGACGTACATCATGTGCCGTGAGTTGTTTTATCGTATGTTTATTAGTGCGGTATGTACTGATAGTGTATTTACGTTGTATTAGCGTTGTATTGCTGGTATTACTAGTATTACGTTAGGGTTTTCATGTTAGGTTTATTATGTTAGGATACTTATTTACATCAGTTAAATGTATCTTTGATTAGTGTAAGTGTAGGATTAGTGTAGGGTTTTCGTACATATATTTGCTAAAGTTATGTATCTACAACATATTAGTATAAGTATATTAGGTATGTAATGTTTATAGTATTTAGGGTATTAGCATATTCATAGTTAGAATCATATATTCTGACTATGCATCCATTTAAGGTTAGGTTTATTTAACACAAGTAAATGTATTATATCATTAGCATGGTTATGTTAGACGGTATATGTCAAGTTTACTTATCTTTCGGTAGTTACATTTAGTTAATTAGTTCCTATTTTACGTTTAGGTGATTACTGCGCCTCTCTGACTCGAGTTTGAAGCCTGCGTCCCTGAGACGAGGTTGGTTTAGTTTAGTTTATGTTTATATATATCTGTGTGTGTAAATAGTATTATTTCATTCAATATTGTGTTTTAATGTGATGGATTTATAACATAAGTTTCATGTGCTGTTGTATGTGATTATGCCCTAGTATCAATGTTATAATGCTGCAAAAGGATTATGTAACAACAGTTTATTTATCACTTGTATATATGATTTGAATGCTCATGTAATGTGCATTCACGTGTAATAGTAATTTAATGTATGGATGTTGTGTAATTCACGATATATATTAATATTTCTGTATTTTGTGTTCCAGGGCATTCTTTCCTCTTGTTGTTTATACTGCCCCATCCGATTGAATAAATCCATCCACTGAACCCCAACAAGTGCTCGTCGTGTTGTCTATCTACATACATAGAGTACCTCTGTTACATTTGTACTTGTCAATGGTTTAGGATGCCAAAGTACTTCTGTTGATATTCTAGTGGAATCTTTCAGGTAAAACCTTTTCCCGAAATTTTACGATGACCAAACCAAATGCAAATTAATATTGAAGAGTCTCTTGAACGACTTCCCGAAAGGACAAATATTGTTATGTTGTAGTTCTTTATTTTGTTTTGCTTTGTTTTGCTTTTCAAAAGTCCCCAATCTATATGGTTTATAGTTATGTCATTTTACCCAAAAGGTTACACTATAAAACGTTTAACTGCCTCTTCTCCTGTAAGACCCTTCTGTTAAGGTCCCTATAGTACTATTTCTACAGATTAAAGATTATAGATAAGTATTGACATTTAGAGGACACACGGGAATAAGATGCAGTTTGGGTTAATGGTTCGCTATAATACATGATCGTAAAGGACCTTTGAGCAGACCCAGTGTTAATAAAAAGGATTGAAAAAAGTAGGAGTTACGTTGTTGCCAAAGATAAAAGCTTGAGAAATCTCTTTTTCCTGTAGCGACCACTCCTTGATCATAATGGGCTTAATGTCCCGATAAGCCACGTCTCCATATTACCCCGGGATAAGGAAATCTCGAATATCCGTCCTTGATATGTGAAAGCCAGTCAAACTCTTAATTTGTTCATGATTGACAATAACAACCTCTCAAATGACATCGTACAACATGCTTAGGTCCTGCATTAAAGAAAGTTGAAGAAAGCGCAGTGGTTAGCGCGTTCGGCTTCGGATCAAGAGGTCCAGGGTTCGAATCCAGCCAGGGGCACGGCAACTTTGTCTGCAGTAGAGAACTGTTCTACACGGTAAGGTTTGGTTGCAATGCTACACTGAATTTCAGCGTAGTACCACCCATGGTTCGCTAGTTCCTACCGATGCTCGCAGGTTTCACCGCAATGCATAGCCATATGGCACTGCAGGCTTTCTCCCTGCCATAATACTAGCAGCCGCGATATAAGTGAAATACGGCGTTCAACCCAAACTCACCTCACCTCACCTCGACCAATTAGGTGGCAGGTTTTCTTTTGAACTTTCAGAGTCTAGAACCTGAACATGCACTGAACAAGAATGTTTTAAACTTCTCGACTGAACCAAGACAAGTATTTCCAACACATCACTTAGTTATGTGTTTAATTTACAGTAGTCAAAAACTGGTTATGGTAATCCACATGTTTCTGATGAAGTGTCCACTTGGTGGTATAAGAAGAGTATCAGAACATTAAGCCCTGGTTGACCGACGATATTGTGAGGCCTCGTATTGCAGAGTATCAAAAGATGAACAGGGTATCAGTGTTGATATTTAATGGGTGCTTCCAGCTAAACGCCTTTAGCTGAACAGTTTGTGATAATGATTGTCTAATGCATGACTCATTAACTCGACCAATGGTCGTAATTTACATGTATACAATTAATCGAGATATCAAAATAGGTAGTGGAGACTTAATCTCGTAATATTGTTCAAATCAAAACAATGAATGTCATGTCTCAATCCATCATAGTTGAATATTTAAACCATGTGGTAAATTGCCGTTTTTTTTCATGGATCAAATTTTTAACCGGACGTCAGCAACATGAATTACCTAATGTACTGCAGTATTAAGTGAAGAAAGTATATTTCAGTAAGAACGCTATTCTGCAGGCCTTTAACCATATGGTAGAAGCAGCAAATAGTGCTGTTGTGCTACACCAGTAATGAATAACTTGGGTCGACTTACCACCAGAACATATATTAATGCTAAATAGCGTATATTTCCTTAGAGGCTATCGAGTCAAATGACGTCCGAACCAAGGGTATATTACAGATCCGACGCTTCAATGGAAACATCAATATTTGTTCCACTGGTATTATGTATGTGTGTAAACATGTGGCACACCCAGCGCTGGTACTGCCCGATACTGTGTAAAAATAAGAGCCTGTAATATGGTATAAATCATTATTCAGCAAGTCTAATAAACCGAAAACATATATAATCATAACGGAGGAAGGTATGGTAATGAAAATGTCAAATGTTAATGTTAGTCTAACCCAGGGATTGTGATAGGTCAAATGCTCTTTAGAGACCAGGCGCATATCTGAGGAAATACTGTATTACAAAGAGTGGTTCTTAATAATATGGTTTAAACATATTTATTTCACAAAGAAGTGGATTGGTAAACAAGCTGCAATAGCTTATCTGAATACCGCTCGAGTAATTTCATGATTTCATTCTTAATAATATAAGAGGATACTTGAAGCAAGACTTTGACAAAAACTAACTGGTGAAATGCATATTCATATCGTGCTCATTTAAAACCAAAATAAAACTTTATTATCCATTTTTTAAAATCGATTACAAATACAGCAATTACTTTTCCAGCTGACTGGATTTATATTGCTCAATTACAGGAAATAGCTTTTTAGATGGGTTTTATAGCTTTAATTACATTCCTGGCTCTTCATTATTCGAAAAATATGTCTAATTTAACTTAAATCTAACAAGTTAATAGATTTCCTGTAATAGTATTCGTCTTTACGAAGTTTATTTCTATGATTCAAATCGTCAATTTCACAGCAGCTCACTTTGATCTAATTTTATTTTTAAAGACTCAAAATAGTTCGTCTAAATTGTGTTCTGATCTACTGGGAATATAATATGTCACCTAAAAGCTTAGAAATAATGAAGATATCAACCATGGTAAAATTTGGAAAGTGAATTATTAATGAGAATATATCTATATATATATAGTAAGGTTGTTTCTTTAATCGTTCGTCTATTCAACTGTCCTGCGTCTGTATTGGTATCTTCTCTTTTGAACGCTAGTTTAGTACGAGTGAATGAATTAAAATAGGAACCCGATACTGCAATTATAACGTAGGTAAAACGTAGGTTAAAAAAAAACCTACACCCTTTATCACCCTAGTCTTTTCTAACCTACGTTGTGACTACGTTTTAATTACGATATCGCGTTCATATGATTAAAATGTATTATATAATTACTAATATTTAGCCAGCATTATAACGATTAGCGCGATGCACTGAGGGGCGCTATAATGAGGGACCACTAGACTAAATACGAAATGTAAAGCATATTATATTTCTTTACATTGTAAATCCAGACACTCAATTCTCAATACACCAGACTCAAGAATCTACTATCTAAAATGTTCCCAAAATATATACATGCAGCTAGGATAACAATAGCCCTCCATTGTTAATAACATGCGTACATTGTATTATTCCCGACAGAGTCGGGTTTCAACAGTGATGTTTACCACGTAGGCCTCCTGTATAGGTTAAACCGTGGTTTGGTTTCGCTTCACTGAGCCTTAGAATGTGCCTAAACTACATATCTGGGTCAACTTAGTATATATATATGGTGGTCTTACTTTATTTACTCACGGCTACAATGCACCATGATGAAGTTGTTATGGGATGGAGGTGGATAATCAACGTGTGCATTCATTGATACATGGACAATACAAGTCCAAGTCATTTTTGAAATTTACAGAATATGGACAGTTTTATGAAAGAAGCCATGTTTTTGTTCTAAATAGGTTATATATACTGAGAAAATATAATGTCGGGAAATTGGATGTTTTCTGTTTAATATGTCATTAGTATGTTAGGTAATACATTATTATTCATAATTGAATTTTTACAATATTCATATTTCATAATATTTTATGTAAACGGTTTTGGTTGGACTTTTGAGCGATAAACCTTTTACCTAAACTGTTGGAATAGTGACTGTTAAATATATAAGTATAGTATTCATCTACCGTTGCATTGAAGGTGCATAATGTACATGCTCTACATTAATAAATAACAGTGAACCATATTCCTGCTTAAACGGGTTATGGTTATAACCTAAATGATTAACACAATTGTTTGTTTAATTGTGTTACTGTTTGATATGCCAGTGTACACTTATATCGTTTTTTTCTGTTACTACTGTTCACTATAGAATTTAAAAACATAACTTTAAACTAATGACACTTTCAGAAGGAAAACCTTAACAGTACCTTAACCAATGAATTTTATAATTAAATTCTACACGAGTTAATTTGATTCATATATTACATTCATCATTCATAAAGTAACAGTTATCAGATCAAAACTAATATTGGATTTAAATATTTAGATACCTAAATTGCGCCCAGGCTACCTTATAGACTCACGACGACTCTCTCCCAGTCAAAACGAAACCCAACTCAAACAAACAAAGCGGGCGAGTGTCTGTGTTGGCCTTTGACATCCCCTAGGTTACCGCGACCCAACTACGTCATCACCGAACATCGGCGCGAGATGGCTTTGTTATTGTGATACCAGCAGATTGTGTACTATGCCTGAGAAACGGTAAGATTTGTAAACGACTCGATAAGTTATCGGTTATGGTCGGGTGATTGGTAGTATAATTAAGCCTTGGTTTCGATAAGATTGAATATTAACATATCTCGACCGGCTGTCAGTGCAAATACGCCGATATGTACGCATGTCCAGAATTGATGTCAGTGTTAGAAATTCTCATCGTTGCCAAACTGATTTTGTTGTTATTTGGTTGATATACAAGTTCAGTAATATAAATAACGTAACGTTTTAGCATGTTGGTCAACTCTGACAGAGACAAAGACATTCAAATCAAAACTCGAGGGCATTTTTTTCTACCGTATAACTCGGTCAACTCGAGTGCGGTCAGCTATTTATAGCCTGAACATGGATTTAGCTCGCCGAACACAGATGTGGACCAAGGAACTCGCGCTGCTTGCGTTGTTATTAATTAGACTTAGTCTGCCATCGAGACAGTGTCGAAACTCAAATCAAGTCTAAAACACAAATAGCAAGTTCAATATTGAAGAGATCTGAACCCTATTATTCATATTTTCATTTTTCAAATTTAAATATCTTTTTCGGAATTTTATTTTTAGAAACTAATCTTATTCTGTGTTTGATTGACAATTCCCTATAAAAGCATGTAAGACGACATCATAACATAATAAACATGATGCAGAAAAATTAATCTAAGAACATTATATGCAAATCTAAAACATAGTGACATACGGGCTTGGGTAATTATTTTGATTATATTTGAAATTATCAGTAGAAGCTCACGGCTGTCTTGATAAAATGCGGTATTGATTTATAAGCCCGTGGGAGAGTCTAAATGCTTGCCGCCGTCTCTCGCCCAGCTGGACTGGTCAGTGTTACCGCTATCCAATAGACAGGACAGCTCGATATATCTTCGTGGTATATTGATTGAGTCCGCAAAGGGAAGTATTTGGGAATAAGGAAGAAAGTGTGATACTATGCTTAATGAATAATACATGTCCGGTTGGTCTGCATAGCCGGTTTATGTGTGAATGTTTAATGTTGTGGCTGCGAATTGGAATAGCTTTACCACCCACAACTACCTAAACTTCATCAGAATTCGCGGATACCCAGGTCATTACGTCTTGCCTCATACATGTATATGAAAAAGATCATTAAGTATTGAAGTTTGTCTTTTCTATACCTTTAAAAGTCTTTAAAAACATTAGTTTACATCGTAGATTATATATTACATCTCAGCAAGTCATAATTACCTTTTTCCTTGATCGTGAAATTTGAAACCGTTCATTTCTATATTAAAGGGGCAGTAGCACGTTTTTTTTCAAAATTTTTGTTTTCAAATTTCCCATTTATAATGATAGTTTATGTCATTTAAATTAACTTTAGAGGGTAAAACATCTTATTACACAAACCAATTATCTGTAGTGGTGAAAACTATGTTGCGTATAAAGCAAAAATTGCATGACGGCCATTTTATTGTGAACACAATTTATTATTTTGTATACAAAAACGATTCCCATGGCTTTACCGAAGCATGTACACTCATTTTCAACTTTATTTTCCGAAGAGAGAAGGATGTTTTACTATTTTTTAAATTATTTTTCAAATACATTTCATCAACTTATTTGAGCGAAAAAACTACTGCTACTGCCCCTTTAACCTATCGCGGAGTGTTGATCACAACCTAATGATTGTCAGTTGAAGTGTTCTTGGGTTGACATTAGAGAACCTGTAAGTACATAGTCTGAGGGTGTAGTGTCAGACTCGAGTACCCTTGATACATTTATCGCTTCAAGCATTTATAGTGATCAATTCAAAGCATGACAGTCACTTGCGTAAATACATCAAACTTTTATCATTATAGAAACTAACAAGATGTATTCAAAACCATCAATACAATGACATTGAGTGGCATTTTAAAACTTGGGATGATGAAGAAAATTTGCTTGACAACGACATTAACATATATATAGTCAAAACATCGCCTATACAGAATAGAGAAGCTCTATATTCATATATGTTGTCTTCATTCTTCATAAAACATAAAATAAAATAATAACATTTAAATCCGCCCGACGACACAGAATTTGCTGTTTATATATCTTATATAAAACTAAAGAAAAGATGGATATATCTTATAGCATAATGTCGAAGGTTACCCGTGTTTCCGATCATAAAATGATAACATCAAATTGGAACGTTTCTGATGATATGCCAATTTTTAAAGAATCTGTCATACTTCATTAGATGCATTTTCAAATATATGTAATGCATACATGCATATGTATTACCCAGTGCTATCATGCTGTGTATGCGCAATATATATTTAAATATTTTAGTAAAATCGCTCTTATACCACCCAATGTGGTTTTAGAGAAATAAAGAAACTTAAATCTTGACAATTATGTTTTCAAATATGCAGTCAAATGCATTTTAATGTTATACAACACATTACCCCAATGTATTACAATTATCAGTTATAAGATATATTATTTTGCCTATGTCCAGAAACAACTTTCTAGTTTTCGATGGCCTAGTATAACAGGTATAACTGAATTAGCGCACTGGTTTCTGTCCTGGAGCCAACTCACCCTCTGACCTTCATTGTAACTGTCAAAACAGAAGTAAAGCAGTCGGGCAAAGTCCAAGTTGTACAACTTATGCGCTGATTTATTTGTGAAATATTTGCATGAACTAGCTAGACGTTCCACGCCGTTATAGGTAAATATGTGTTTTCATCAAAAGTGTACTCCATTCGTCTTGTCTCGATGATTTATAGTTAGACTGTATCTCAGTTAATGTATTCAAAGGCAGAATTCTTTAGTACGACAGGGTGGCGTCCTTATACCTTGTGGTTTCAACATGTTTTTGTATTGCCGTGTTGAACCAATTTCTTTGCAGTAAAGGTAATTACGATATTTAATACACATGTTTTGTTCGTCTGTAATTATTTTTCTTATTTACAGACAAGACAACATGTCATTTAACCTTTCGTCTCAAATAGGCAATATATGTTGCTCTTGTTAACAGATGTGGTCGAGGCACAGGTAATTACGAATTTTAATATACATGTTTCATTATCATGTCATTAATTGTTATATTGACAAAGTGGTACTTTTATCTTACGGTGTATCCATTCACTACTTGTTGCTTTGTAAACCCATTCGTTTGTTTATTACTGGTAAGTACACATTTGTCAAATGCATCATTTTATTTTCTCTAGGGACAAAGTTGAAGACATGCTTGTCCATGTTCATACATTTATCACGTCCTCTACAGGGTACGACAGAAATGTGTCCTTTTACCTCTGCATTAGAAAAGTATTATTTGCCGCTGTTGTGAGTCGTTGTAAGGCCGTGTGAAATGTATGGAGGGTTGATACGACAGATGTATCAGGTTTTCTATGTTTGTCACGCTCAAATGCATGTCATTTTTAGCATAGAAACATGTCTTTTAAAATGAATGTCAACCAGCATACTTTCATGTCAGTAAAATTGGCTGCGTAGGGAATATAATATCTTCGCATTTACTTATCACTATCTAGATTTCTTGGCTAGCATCTTCTTTATTGTGAAGATACATGACGTTAAAAGGGGCTGTAACACGTTTTTGGCATTTTTTTCTTTCAAATGTCTCATTTATAAGGACAGTTTATGTCATTTATATTTACTTAAGAGGGTAAAACATCTTATTATACGAACCAGTTATCCGTAGTGGTAATAACGGCGTTGCGTGTAAAGCAAACATTGCATGTCGGCCATTTTAATGTGAACACATTTTATTATTTCGAATTACAAAAACGATCAAAATGGCTTTACCGAACCATATACACTCATTGTTTAAACTTAATTTACCAAAGAGAGAAGAGTTTTTACTTTTTGTGACATTATTTTTCAAATATATTTCATCGACTTGTTTGAGCGAAAAAACGTGCTACTGCCCCTTCAAGGGGCCTATTCAACGAAGAACGAAGTATTTGGATCCAGAATTATGTTTCGAATATTACGTCCCGGAAACGACACATTAAATCGTAAGCCGTCATTTAGGGCGAACTATGAATTACAATGACCTTAAATTAGGACATCGCGATTCTCCTATGCTAGTTTCCCCTAAACTACTATTGTAACATAACCAGCTATTCGTGTTTCCGAGACCTTAAAGCAACGATCCCAGCAGAAGATTGTTACAGAAGAGAAGAACCAACTTACGCTCTCAAATCATTTATGTAATTTTGAATTAAAAATTTCCAGTCGGGGAAGTTGTCAAATGTCACCAGACATAAATATATTTAGTTTCGAAAAAGTGAAGGAAAATACTCATTTGGTTGTGTGTGACTTTATCGATTAATTTTACTTTAAATGTCTCATATCAATATATATAATAGCGATTGCAACAGTTAAACCATCTCAGCAACTTTAGGCAATTTTTTGTAGGTTATATTATATATCCATCTATATGTTATTAAAACGTCAATGTAGCGTTTAAATCACAGATGATAATTGTTCTGGTCAACTCCCTGGACGTATAAACATTGTGATCTATGATAGTTACCAATGATTAAACGTTAATATATTTATTGAAATATTGTCAGTAATCAGAAAGTCACAAAATACGATATCTTTCAAAATGAAAGTCTCTCCTGACCTCGAGACCCCGGGACCTCGGGACCCCATTTGAAAGTCAACTGGCCAGTACCGGTCACGCATACCTCGGACGAAGCATGCCACTATTTGAGTATACGTGCGTTCTGGCTGCTGTCTACAGCACGGCCCTGAGATTTGTCTCACATCAGGGTCACCGAATTTTTGTAAGCGATAACAGCCAGACGCAATGTAGTTTTCGTTGTCAGGTGTCATTGCTTACAGTGACAGTTGATAACGAAAGAAATATGTTAGCTTGCTGTATTTTAATTCATTGGATTACATATATATTCAATTTGTAATTTAGATAGTGAACAAAGCTAACATAGCTCATTTAGGATAACACTACATTCCATACTTAAAAGCAATATTAAAGCCTATCATATAAATATTTTTCAAAATAAGCACGTCATTAGACTACATACCCATATTAAAAAGTTCAAATGAGTTAATGCCAGTTGCATCGAATCGACATTTGAACCCTCGGTTGCCCGAGCATCGGTCCAAGCGAAACCAATGGAGTTGCCATTCGCACTCTCCTACTGCGTGTACAATAAATTATACTGAAAAAAGGACCCAGCTTCATACGCAAACATTCAAGCCAGAAACACATACATTTAGGTTATTTGGGTAAACGTTGTAATACTTGTCTACGCAGTATGCATTATACTCAAACATCCACTTGCACTATCAGCATTTTCCAAAAAATATACATCCTATCTTCACTTATTACAAAGTCTATGGAGCCTGTTGTGTTAATTGTCATTGTCTTTTTAGATACGCATGACACAATAATTCTTACATGCAAACGTTACGTACATCATCGGGGGTTCCTTTCACAAAGCTACCTTTACTAAGGTTAACCTTAACTCCCATTCTTTAACATTGCACTAAGGTTACCTTAGTGACTTACGATCACCTTAGTGCTTTGTGAAAGGGCCCCCGGAACTTTCCGTATACGAGCGAAAACGCTGTGTCCACTTCTCTCACGAAGTTATTTGTAATGTCTTTCAGGTCAAGAAACACTTTAGAATAGAGAGCAAAAAAAGTGTCTTCCTGCACACGACATACCCTCGATGTATCATCATGAGAGGAAGGCTGATTCTATCATTGCTGCCGATCTATGTTTGATAGGGGGTTGTTTTATTTAAATTCAAAGGATACCATGAGGCCTCTTGTATTGTCATATTTTTGCCATTTCTCATTGACAGGGGCAGATAACTCTACCACACTGAAGATGATCTCGTTTAACCCCGTGGCATTCCTGCTCTTCGCATTGGAGTTGTATCACATTCTCGGACACTCAGTCATCCTCTTCCGGTTGCGTCTTCTACCAAGACGGGACCTTGTGCGCATACGCTACTACTTCCTGTTGGATGCTGCTTCAGTCTTCATTACATGCTTCCTGTACACTGGGCGCATGAAATGGCTCGCAGCGATACAGATAGCCCAGCATATGTACTACTTTGTATACTGGAATCGGACCTGGGCTGCGAAGAAGGTAATCCATCTTTGTTATGCCCCCACAAATACTTTGTTCGCCTCCGTCCGTGAATCCGTCCTCCCGTGATTCCGTCCTTCCGAAATCCTTTCGTTTCCGGGCCATATCTCAAAAACCGCTCAAGATGTGTTTACGATACTTGGTATGTGGTAAGACCTAGTGGTGGAGTGGTGCCTGTTGCTACTTAGGTTATTCTGATGTTTAAATTTGTTCATGTTTCCATGGAAACAGTTTCAACTCGGTGCATATGGGGGTAGGAACCTTTTCCGGCCACTTTCTCAAAATCAAAAGTGAAATATAATGTTAAGAGGACAAGGTTGGATTGAAAGTTGGAGCAGGGGACATGCACAAATTTCTAATTACCTTAAACTTTAGTTCATGTCTCAAGACGATATTTAAATCGTTTGATTATTATTAAGATCAAAGTTGGTAAACATGAATTGGCGTTTTTACAACGCTTACTTAATAAACTTGTCAAATAAGATGAAATGTCAGGTTGATTCCAAAATTCAGTTGTACATCGTTGCTTCGTTTGAACCTTAAACAGTTGTACGTGGATAACACGAGTAACGTTGCGGGGGTATTTATCTGATACATTCTGGTTTTGAGATAATTTTTCATAACATTTAAGTCAGTATTTGGTGTACTGCATGTACTGCTTCCTTTATTGACATCTACACATGTTTTGATATTACTAAGTACCACGAAGAGATAATTAGTATTGTGAAGGAAGGGTGCTACTGTACCGGCTGAGTTAAACATGGTCTTCTGCCAAAATCAGTCTGCCGCTATTAGTTAATTTCACCAGCAATGAGTGTGATATATCGCAGAATGTGTAACCGCTGGATAATCTGAGATTATCCCGAATATCCCCGAATGGTGCAGAATGTGTCTTTTTTAAATGCAATGTTTATATGCCACTTAAATTACTAAAAAGCCAAACACAATTTAGGTGACTCATCTTTTTTCTTCTGGCCGAAGATTAGCATGTCAGCATTAAAAAAACGACTCGTCATTCATTGGTACCATCTGGCATACGAGAATTAAATAAGAAAAGAGACTGTGTGTAAAACTGGAGTGGGGTGGGGTGTGGTGGGGGCGGGTTAGGGGTGTTGGGTGTTTGGTGTTGGGTGTTGGATGAATTTGTGAGTTTATTGTGAGTGATGTAACATGGTTTATACATGTATGTATTGTATATATATTTATCTCTATGTGATATATATCTTTTATGTATCTTTTTTGGCCTGAAAACAGTGTACAACACATTTCCAATGGACATTAAAGAATTATCTTATCTTATCTTGAATAAGATTTAGTTGTTCACCTTCAGTAATGAATAAATATTCATAACAAATTCCAATTCATGAAAGCTTTTCGTGATTGCAATATTACATGTTTTTTAAGTCGGAGGATTTATGGTGCCCCACACTTAATTGACGCCAGTTTCAAATAGACGCCGGGTCTGGAATAGACGACTGGATCTGAACAATAGACGTCTATTCGAGAAAACACGTTACCCAACCCTGAAACATGAAATGAGACCGTGGTGATATCGTGGACACAAGACTTTTTTAAAAAATGCTCACCAGCCAAAACAATTGATACTTGTTGAATGTAATGCTCAGCAATAGTAGCAATGTGGATGGGTCTTGAACATACATATGTGGTAAAGTGTACGAAATCAATGTCCACATTACCTACCGTTAGACAGACATGTATATTGTGTTGATGTCAAGTATTTAATTTTTATGTATTGTCGCTTTTAAATCCCTTACAGTTTTTTACAAACATATGTTTGATTATTCAGCGTAACTTCCTGTTTCACAGATCATAGACTGGAGTTCTCTGGATTACTTCAAGAGCCCTCAGAAGGTCAACGTCGAGATTGACTCTATACTCGGGACGGCGTTTGACGTCGGCGTGCACATCATCAACGTCTACTTTCTCTCCGAGTATCTCACATTGATTGAGCTGCTGTTGAGCTCAGCTCTGACCCTGTTAGGAGCTTACTATGTTCTCTACAATCCCCGCCTCGCATGGAGTTCGCCAAACAAGATGCCGGCCTGGATTGAAAAGAGAGTTAAGCCTTTGGAGTGCAAGTAGAGGATCAAGGAATGGTTTGTGTATATAACATTTTATTGTGATGTGATGCTTTTCAATGCAATGCTTAATCTAGTGACATTCCTTCAGCCAATCAGTGAACGCGGTCAATCATTGAGATCTGATCAATCAGAGACTAAGCCAAAAATGGAGGATTTACCAATCTGAGATGAAATTGTCCTAATCTAACACCTAGGACTTAATGAGTTAGAGAATTGACCAGTGTGAGACTAAGTTTATGTGAGACCAAGTATGTGATGGTCATTAATGCAATCAGAGACTCGTTAACTATGTTAAAGGCATTTCTACTTTGAAGCATCAAGGAGTTTGTTAAACTTACAATTCCTTAACGGTTTTGGCGATTGTGTGTATTTGTCGACTCAATACGAGCACTGCTTCAGCTTCAGTATGATTTGATATATTTGTAAATGATTTATAACTGTATTATGGTTATTTTTCCTTATGTTAATTTGACGTGAGTGCTATATTAGTGTTTTTCGAAAGTTTTCACAGTGCTACACTACAAGGACTTTGATAGTTTGATTTTAGTGTGGTCATTCCCGCTTCATGTTACTTTTGGTCGATTTTCTGTTGTTGAAACAAGATTTTCAACTAAAGAAATGCATGTCATTTAGATAGTGAACATATGTAACAATGTTATATTTGGAATCACACTTTCTGCGATAGTACACATTTTTGTACGTTTTGGGGGTCGAGTCCCTCAGAATCAGGCACCAATCGCCAGAGCAAACTGTCCCAACACCAAGTAAGCCACCGGAACCAGGATAAACGGTCCTAGCAACTGGTAGTTCAGCTGTGTGTTACCATCAGTAACCCTCTGAGATATGTAAGGTCAACCGTAATTGTTGATCTGATAGCCACGATGTTCAAAATGTAGTGGCAGCACCGTGTATATACAAATGTATCGTTCAACTGTAATGTAAAGTAGTTTTACAAAGGATTTTATAATCGATTTTTGTTGGGAGACTTTGGTCACATTCCTATATATCCTGGTGAAATAACAGGGTACTTGAGCAACTGGTGACATTATCCATGTTATCTATTATTATTACCGACACGCCATTGTTCCCTATATACTCAAACAATTTGTTTGTAAACAGTAACAGCAAGAGCATGATGTCTGTTCCTGTAAACATTGGGAAGAGTTAACAGATTCTATCTGCTCCAACAGAATCACATACGAGTTCTGATAGGATAGAAATGAGGGTGACAGTTGATGTTGGAACTTTACACAGCTAGGCGTGTTATTGATAAATCCGAGATACGAGAGTAACATTTACGGGGAGGTAATTGTAATACGTGTGCAGTGTTTTCACAACTGTTTGAACAATTTTCGTTGAACATTATTCTTTAAATACGCCCTTGTTGAATTTGAATAATTTGAAGCTTACTTTAAGAGATTATCTGTATTGTATAAAATCTCATTTTCGAAAAGTAATTGCATTTTGGGCGCATTATTTTTTAAAACTGTTGTTAATTGAAGGAGTTTCCCACATATATTTTGGTCGTAGATTTGATATACGCAATCTTTCTCATAAATATATATATGAAATGAGTATGTGTTTAATTTTAATGATTTTGTTAGATTTATTGTGCATTTTTATATTTTATTAACAGAATACATAGCCTTTTGTCATCGATTTTTTTAGAATGTGTTTTCAGATTTTACTCACTTACGTTTTATATTGTACCATTACTTCCGCCAGTTTCCATTAAAAGCTAATTAAAGCTTTGCAGTATTTCGGTAAAGTTCTGTGCGAGCGTAGCAGCACTTCACCTGCTCTTTATAGTCCGCGCTGCTACGCTAGCCCAGAAAAAAGTAACGAATGCAACAAGGTTTAAATAAGCCAGTGAAGGGGATTGGCGCGGCTAATTTGCGGTGGGATTTGCCAACTTGGATGATTTACGGTGATGATGTTCTTTAAGTCTATGCACATTTCAATGCAAGTCAATTTTAATTTTTAACGTATTTGTTATCATGTCATATATTAAATAAGCACGTATGATAATAAGAAGCTTTACGGTAACCCATTCTTGTTTGTAAAGTATTACTTATGTTCATATATATACACTAATGTCTAAATACACGGTCACCCAGGTCCGAGTGTTCCGAAACTCTACATATATCACCTCGCACTTCAAATTACTCGCCATTGATCTGTCAATCAAAATGATGCAGAACAAGCAGGAGAAAGTTAAGGAAATGCGGCAAGGTTTAAACTGGTCAGTGATTGATACCGTCATGTCTTACGAGGTGAAGTTGTTTGTTGGTCTTGCCTTAAAGAAATTCGCTCACAATTCAATCTCATGGCTCATAGGTTTAGCCTTTCAGCCAATCAGGTAACAAGTTTGGCCTCACACTTTTAAAGTCGTCCCTGAACATGCGCAACGTAGGATTATTTTAACTCTGATAATCCGTGACACATAATTCCATAATTTTAAGACGTGAGAATCGAAACGGTTAGCTATAGGTCACGTGACCTAGGATGCAGTGCACGTCGAAATGCTCGGGACTTTGATTTGTTTGCACCTGTCGCAAATGATACATGTGATAAATTTCATCCATCGATAACTCGTGTCTTGTGATAATGATATCTGCAAGGGTGAATTCAACAACGAAGTAGATAACACGCGTATCGAGTTTGTATGTCACTATATGCATGATACGCATCTGTAGCTAGAAACTATGTCCTTACATTATCACACTCCGAACAGGGTACAAACACAACGCGATATCACTCGTGAATGCGTGTCGGCGCTGCACTAAGTTTTCGTGTACTGTTTCAAGATAATGCCAGGGTATGGAGATCGGGAGAAAACAGGTTCCTTATTATAGTTTTGAGAATAACTCGACGCCAATCCAACATGCAAGACGATTAAATAAGGAATACACATGTAAACACGAAAAAGAGCGCCTACTAAAGAAACAACCCATATTTATTGACATGTAAACTATACTGTTTAATCTAGTCAAATCTACGCGTATTTAATTTACAACCATGACAAGGATAACTTACGTCAATATTTATAGTACAGCTATCAGGATGTATGTAAATTCTATGATTGGTCATGTAACCCAGGGATGCCGAGGATGCACAGCATAAAAGTATACGACTGAAATGGTCTGCATTATAAATATTTCAGATTGTTTTTTTGTAAACAGCGATTCGTAACCTTTGTGGTTGTCAATACATTGAATACAATGTTTATTCATTGTTAGATGTCTATATGATTAATGTATGCGAACGTATGTGATAAATTTGCCGACATTCAACAATGCTATATTTCATCTGTTCAACTGATTGGTTCAGTTCTTTAGGACAAATTTTAGAAGTTGCAGAGATGAAGAGTAAGCAATATATATGAATAGTAAACTTCTTTTTTGAAAATAGATACTAACGCCGTTATCTGTTTGTTCAATGATATCTTACAACGGTATTCCAGCACAATGCGATAAGTCCACAGCATTTTTTAAAGTTGTCAGTCATGTTTGCCAGTATGTTTTTATTTGTCAATTTGAAGTCACACTGTTAATGAGTATTGTCTGACACTGATCTATAAAAACGGAGATTTATAAATCACTTATGCTGTTTGTTTTGTTTTAAGAGTTAGAGTGTCATCTCGACCGATATTTTCGTTTAAAGTCTCTAAGAGAACAAGAGATTTAAGTAAATTACATTTATAGATGAAAGTTTCACTTTTTTCAGCCTATGGCTAATTCGGTACCCACAGAGTTACCCAAGTCCATCTCTTTCTGGGTAACCTCTGATACATTTTCAGCGTATTCATTGCATGCGATGACAATATTGTGTCACAAAATAGGGAGAGCATGTGGTACGGTGTACTAGATATACTGGGACGAGAGATCTATGTGTTGCTGGACAATATGGACTCTACGAATCAGTCAATAGCTCTTCTAGGCGGACATCAGTTCGACATTGACAACAAGTTACTTGCCAGAATTGTGAGACATTTCAGCTCAATCATAAATGTTTAATTCATCTTCCAATTTTAAACCTTAACTCTACTCCCATGTTACCTCATTCATGTAAATGTATCTCCTGTCTGGAGGAATTACAGATTCTCACTCACTCACCTTGCTAGCCTGGACCCGGAAGTGACGAAACAGCCTCTCTTGGACCGAAATTTAGAAGAGGTGTACACAGGACCAAGACGATTTTCTGGATAACAACTTCTTTAATGTGAAATACACGATGTTTCGGGGTCTATACTTGCTTCTTCGCCAGATCTCTCCATCACTCCACCTTCTACACCTTGCGCAGAGAGACATGTCTGGCAGGGATATTGGGTAATTTAAACAGTAAGACTCCAGCCCATGATCACCTTTAGGTTTGGGTCAATCACTATCTGACCTCTACTGCTCTCTGAAGTGGGAACTCTTTGGTACCCATGGACAGTGATACAAGTAAATAACGATGACTAATTTTTTCTGCAACGATCCCGGGAAGATAAACTAAACGATGGTAGCTAACTAGACGTTTTGAAAATAGAAGAATAGAAGAACTGCATGTCAGGAAATCAGGAAAATAAGGAATCTTATTATTTCGGAGGATTGATATTAAGTCGTATATATATATCGTTTACTTACATTTCAAACACAGAAATATCGAATTTGCCATTATGTTTCGAAATTCTTACATAAGGGTGTTTTACCTGAGGTTAGAAGAGGTATTCATGTATAAGTATAGTTCCTAGAGGGATTTTTGTGAGAAAAAATAAAGTATCATTCGAGTACATCTAATTCCCTTTTGTTTAAGAAAAGCTCTTTCTTTCTGGCGTCTATTGATCTTTAAACAGCATACTTCCAAAAAAGGAATTTCATGTTCTTACCTTACAAAACTAATTCGTTTCCTGAACATAATTATATCCATGGTGACCTACAAAGCGTCTCAATGTATCGATTAACCTTTTATCTCTTTTGTTCATTTCAGAACATCTTATTGCTTTAATTTTCTTTTGATCCAATTTTCTTCAGACTACCATACTGTGAATTGACATGTCCCCTATTTCTATCTTTGATCCCGCAACCATGGAATCGTGCATTGTCTTTACAAACATCACTAACATACAGCATTACGATCACGAATAGAGTAACTGCTTTAATATTGATTTTCTTAAATGAATCACGGCTGGCCTGCATATGACAGTAAAACCAGGGACCTTATATACAGGGACTCGTCTCTTCTGCCCGTTTCATGATCATTTCTATTGAGCGATGCAATTAGACCTTTCCTCGTCGCGCTTCAACGCACAAGCGACTGGGTGCAAGAAACACTAGTGTAACCTCCCTTTGAGACTGTTGATTGTTGTAATGATATATGAAATATACCACTGTGAGAAAAATGTATTTATTACCCATATATGATTATTCTTGACGTCACCTAAGCTTGCTAAGTGGCTCGTTCCCAGACTACTTTTACGTGAATCAAATGAAATAGATTGTTTAATAAAGAAATTATTATACTCGAAAGTGTGCTATATGACTTTTACAATTTTTTTGCAAATATGACACACTTCATCGGGTAATAATCTCTATATTTATAAGATACTATATGTACTATATAAATAATGTTAGGTTTACTAGTGCTTTGGAATACTTGATGGTATCCACATGTATTATTCTATTATTTTTTAAGTTCATTACTGTTTATTGTCTTGAGAAAAAAAAAACAGTAATTATTTATTATTTATACTGTTGCTAAATTAATATTTTAGAAATTATTGTCCTAGGTTAGTAAAAGTTTAATTTAGATTCCCCTCGAACCATTACACGTATCATATACGCTCATTACAGACAAGATGGCGGACTGACTCGCTATTTTAACTGCAAAGTACGAGCGTATTACATGCTGACTACTTTCCCCTAAAATACCAGCTTGACGCAGATGCATCAGAAAACTATCCATCTTGCGCTAAATTAATATTTTAGAATGTATTGTCTTAGGTAAAAGTAAAAGGTTTGGACCCCCTCGAACCATTACACATATAATCTACACTCCTTACAGACAAGATGGCGGACTGACTCGCTATTTTAACCGCAAAGTACGAGCGTATTACATGCTGACTACTTTACCCTAAAATATCAGCTTGACGCAGATACATCAGAAAACTATTGATCTTTCGCTAAATTCATATTTTAGAATTTATTGTCTTAGGTAAAAGTAAAAGTTTTTGACCCCCCTCGAACCATTACACATATCATCTAAACTGCTTACAGACAAGATGACGGACTGATAAACTGGATATACTAGTGTGCTACGCAAGTAATTAGCGCAATACGGGCGCCAAGTCAAGATGTGCGTTGGACCATGACGAGGGGAGCTCCGCGAGCTAATTGCTTAGTTGCTAATCCCTCTATATAAGGTCCCTGGTAAAACGTAAACTTTCCAGAAGCACTATGTCACAGCACCCAATACTAATAATGAACAGTGTTTCAAAAGCAATTCTGTCAAGAATTCTTAAAACCGTACATCAAGGAAGCTGCCATGTAAATATTTCTCATCATAAGCATGTTCAAACTAAAAAGTTCAAATGAATTAATGCAATGATGCATTAATTCGACACTGGCTCCCTTTGTCGGTCCTAGCGAAACCTAATACATTTATCTTTCACAAAACACTCTCCTACACCACAATGGAATATACTTACATACACAACCCAGCTCCATAATCAAACTGGCAAACTATTTCTAAACGTTTCCTCTTTAACATTGCAATACTCGTCGTATAGTCTTTAACTCCATGAAGACATATACTCATAACCTTGTTAATCAATAGAAAAGACCAAATCAAACAAGCAGCCATGCTACAGATGAAAACAAACGTCTATGAAATATATGGCAAACAGGGCGCCAAAATATACATAAAAACAGGTGGTCCTGGCATACATGTATATGAAAACAAGCTTTTCCCATGTGCATGAAAACAAACCCAAATCATTTATGTGAAACGTGCATCCCTGATGTACGTGAAAACAAGAATCCCTGATACACATGACCACAAACCACCGTGATATACATGAAAACAAACTACCGTGATATACATGAAAGTAAACCACCGCGATATATATGAAAACCAGTGATATCCATGAATCAAGCCGCCATGCTGTATATGAAAACAAACTTCACTCTTACACACGGAACAAACCGCCCCGATTTACATGAAAACAAAACACCGAGATATACATGTGACAAGCAGCCATGATGTACATGAAAACAAACTGTCCTCTTACACACGGAACAAACCGCCCATATATACATGAAAAGAAAACACCGAGATATAAACTGACGTGCAAAAGAAAGTAAAACACTCAGTTGTATTTATTATAATGGATAATTTTCAATGTCAAATTTCTCGATTTTTCGACGTCGTATTCAAAAAGTGAATTGTTTTGGAAATCAGTCAAATAATAGTGTTTTTTTAATAAAAAAATTCCCCAAAATTAATTTTGATAAAACACAACTGTTCATCGACAAAAAACTCTTACTCAATGTGAAAATCAATAAATGTGCCTCGTTCTGCACACATTTACACCATTGTAATCATGGTAGGGGTCAAGTTGGTGTAAATTTCATTTCTTACCCCTGTCTTATTCAAAAAATGATATGTTAATTAAAAAATTAACCAGTCACCAATTAAGTCATTGAAACTAGCGCCAAAAGGTGCCATAATCAAATGCATCCCATTTATTTAAAATAGTGAATTAGTCGGAAACAAGTGAGTGTTACAGTTTCTTTTGCTCGTTAGTTTTCATGAAACATGACGCCATGATATACGTTAAAACAAGCCGTCGTGATATGCATTAAAACAAGCCGTCGTCATGGACATTAATATAAACCACATTGTTATACATGAAAAACGAGCCGTCTTGATATTTATTACCCATATGGTTGAAAACAACCGAGTTAATATTATTGATATGAGCACATATCACTTAGTTTTGCCTAGCAACCATTGTTGTTGAAGTGTACCTTTTCCTGACTATATTTTGACGCGAATTCAATGGAATAGGAAGGGTAATAAAGACATTTAACACTCGAAAGTGTGATACATGACTTTTACGAAACTCGTGCAAATGTATGTAAGTATAACCCTCGCTCTCGCTCGAGCAATACAAACATTTACACTCGTTTCGTCATATGACACACTTCCCCGGTTAATAATCTATATATGAAAGCATTCGCCGAGATATAGATAAAACATGATTATTCTTGAAATCGATCATAATTCCCAAAGAGAAGAAATAGGAACATGATCAAAGTCATTAGCCGACTTTACTGTTGTTGCTGTAAAAGATAGATGAAAGGTAGCAAAACTTGGTCAGGTCAGGTCAGTTGGTCGTTGTTGAGAGAGGAGACAGAAAGATAGATATCCGAAAAGAAATCCTCAGAGACATAACATCTTTTTGTTATATCATTTGTCACAGAGATGAGGTAGGTCTTTATGGTGCTGTTGAATAGAGATCAAAGGTATCTTCAATTTGGAACACGCCAACCTACAGCAAGGGACAGACAGTCGACGGTCTTGAAGCGCCCTGCAGATCAGTTTTAATGACAGCTGTCGTCTTGTATTTTGTCGGGGTAAGACCAAACTTAAAGAGGACAGGTCAGAGACTTTTACTGACACAAAAGTTAGGATAACGGCAATTAGTTATGATATATTATGTTAAATGATTCGGGGAACTTATGAGTTCACTTCAGCCTGACAATGAAATGACTGAAGACGTGCAGTAGACAAGTTTATCGAAAGATGATGTCTGATTAATGAATGAAAATCAAGACACGATTTCAAAAGGAAGCCTCAACTCGGTATGGTCGTCTTATGGCTTTGCTAAACGTTTTCTGGTAAAGGAATGAAAATAAAAAAAATCACTTTACAGAGAGTCAAAAGGAAACCGTAGTTTCCTTTAAGTAAAATTCAAATCATCATACGATTGAAGGGTATATTGTCAACTGTGTTAACCAATGCATTCAAGACATTTTAAATTTTAAACATTAAGATTTATCAAATTCATTAAAGGTCTTCAGTTTCTCCAACAAAATTATATGTTTGATGCTGTTCATACAATATCAGCATGTCAATATCATTATTGTTACTTCAACACGTTCCTTTGTCAGTTTTAAGATTATCCTTTTCTTGTTTGTGCGTTGTACTTGATTTGGTGAAGTCATCATTGACATTTACATTCTATATTTTTGTTTTAGTTTTCATCAACAAGTTAGGCCATACAAACGAAACTGAGCTGCGCAACAGAACAATATTACCAGTGCTTCCCAATGCGGACGAGGGATTTGGAGGACTGGTTATTTTAGCGTTGCAACGCAACGCAGTTGCTAACAGCTTCCCTTGGTGTATCGCCGTATTTGAAGGTCGATAAGTAGAGTACATTGCCTACACATAGGGTTTCTTTATGATTATTAGTTGTCAAAATAATTCGTTATATGGCTCTAACTTCACAATTTCAAACTTGTCACAAGAAAGCGTAATGCTTTCGCCCTAATTAAAATTCGCAATAACCTTGACAATGTTTGGAAGTGCCCCTCAAAAAAGACAATGAACAGTTTTAAACTCTCATCATAATTTTACATTCCAAAAGAAACAGCTCACCTCTTTTAACTCAAAATTGATTGATTTTAAAGGCTTTGAACGGACTCTGTAGCTGACGTTGAGCTTTGTGCAAAATTAATCCATCATTTTGGCCTTGACGTCTTCTATCCAGTCTTCATCCATATTAAATTACAGTTTTTAGATGAGCCTTCATTTCGAAATTCCATTACAAAATGATGATATATTTTGACAATATTTTTTGAATTCCTTAAAGTACGCCAAGGTCTTTATAAAATTAGAACTTTCTTTCTGGAAAAACCTCCGCGTCTTAAATACTTGTGCAGTTAATTAAATGTTTTTAATGACATGCAGGAAAAAATAATTCAAACCTTGACGTCAATCAATGTTGATTTATACTGACAGTTACATTGTAATCTAATTAGCACTAAGAGCATAAGGTCCTTTTGTTGGTTTATCCTGCATCACGAGGCGAGGACGTGTAGGCTTACGTGCAAAAGAAACGCCTCCATACAAAATACAACTTGACGATATTTCAATCCACGAGCGTCAGACTTACAGATGTCTTGAGAAATTAATCTTAAAGTAAATTTGGAATTTCAAAACATTTTCTGTTAATATTTCTTAGAAACACACGTTTTAAGAAATTGTCGTTTTGGAATCTCCTTTACTAGACGTGATGCGAGTGTCAAAACGGTTTTGTGCATGTGTTTTAGTCTAAGCAGGTTATTTATGATAACCATATCTTGTGTTAATAACATTTCTACATTTTATAATTTGTTAATTTGCTAAACAGATTTCTGTCGAATACATTCCAAAACTACTTTCTCTTGCAGTAGTATTTCGTTTAAAACCCCTATCAAAAGTGTAGAACGTTTCTTTAGCACTTCCACTAGTTTCCATATTCATGGTTAGTCAGAATGGGATGAATCCTCCCACGCAAAGCGAGATCCGTGCAAGCTTAATGACAATCTTAAAATCAGAGGTATATAGGAGTATCCGCCATTTTGTAATTTCTTATTTTTGTTGCATTACGTCAAATGAAAAACAACGCTGTGTAACAATTTAACAAATAATGCATCAGATTCACAAGACTGACCAACAACGTTGTGTTGTGTTGTATCTGAAGCCGATGGATAGCTTCACGTTTCATTTTCTTTAGATGTGTTAATGAATGTGCTAGTCTGTATCTAATTGTAAAGTCATTAAAATGTGGAGTGTATTACTTTCAGAGTCAACATTGTCAAACAACAAGAAAACAGGTTTATGAAACTCCATCCTGGAGGTTAGCAATTTTTAAATTCGTGAACTTCTAGTTTTCCCCATCAATCAGGATTGTGAAAGAAAGTTCACAGGTAGAGACCCGAGATGGTATATCATATGACTTATACCAGAGGCGTGTGAATTGATGTTTTGCAAACGACACTCTTCTCATGCGACGGCGGCAATCTACAGTGAATTCGTTAGCAATTGTTGTTTTATGACGTCAAGGTTCAAGGTTCAAGGTTTTTATTGCTCAATACCCACCAGCGGTGGTACATGAGTAACATAATACACACATATATACATAAGTACACCAAGATGGCATTAGGGTACTATATATAGTGACAATATAATAAACATACATAATTCTAGTATACACATATGTACATACATACATACAACAATATCGCATTTGAAAACATGACTGATAATGTGACATAACCATGTAATATAAATTCATGATTCTAATCTAATGGTGAAAATATAAGGTCAAACCATTACTTACGTGAAACTGCAACCAGATTGTTAATACATGCAATAAATTTTGATAAGTTCTTTAGATTCTTAGCAGTTTTTGAGCAAAATAATCTTTTAAATGTATAGAAATTGGGCCATGTATTAATGTATTGAGGAATATACAGTTGCCGCTGCTGATGAAGGGCTTGACATCTGAAAAGGTAGTGAAACTCATCACCAACAGCGGGGGAATTACATAGTTTACATAAGCGTTCATTCCTAGGTATATTTGTCCATCGGCCAGTCTCAACAGGTAGATAGTGGTTAATGGTTCTAAATTTTAGAATTGGTAAGTATATAGCTTTAGACATAAAAAGGTAAGGTTCAAAGCATAATTCATGTTTATATAGTTTATAGTAAAAACCCTTTGAACTTTGCTCTATAGAACTTCTCCAGATCTGTAAATTTTGGTCCTTTAGTACCCTTTCTACTGTTGAGGCTAGCCACAAGGTAGTGCAAATGGCAGGATTGTCATATATTTCATTTAACCCACAGTCTGTTAAAATCTGTTTAACAAATGAAAACCACTTCAATCTATCTAACATATGACACTTATTAATACGTACATAATTAAACAAAATACTGGAGGTTTTCAGGGTACTGGTATAGGTAGCAATCTTATGCCAAAAACTTATAACCCGTTTATATATTTTGATATAAATTGGTTCTCTACCAAATTCACCATAGAGAGCAAAGTTTGGTGTACTGTTTCTCAAGGAGGAAATGAGCTTTAAGAATTTTATGTGTAATTTTTCAATAGTGTTTAAGTTTACAAAACCCCAAATTTCGGATCCATAGATCATGATTGGCACTATCATAGTACCAAAGGCTGATATAATACAATCCAGTGGTAAATTTATATTTCGGACTTTTTTTAAAAGGGCATACATTGCTTTTTTTGCACTCTCGACAAGTGATTTGATTGTATTTACGTATCTACTGTTTCTATGAATCTTAATACCAAGGTAGTTGTACATGTCGACAATTTCAATATTCTGACTATTGAAGACGAATGAATGTTTTGATTTACTTGCAGGTCCGCTACCGAAAATGAGCACTTTAGTTTTTGTAAGATTAACTTGTAATTTCCAAGTGAAACAATACTGCTGGAATGCATCTAGTGAATTTTGTAAATCAACTGGACTTTCACTGAAAAGAACAGCATCGTCGGCGTACAATAAAGTTATCAATTTTATGATTGTCATTATATTTACATCTTCATTACATTCGAGATCAACACCTTTACAGTTGTTTTCTTGTAGAAAGCGTTCTACATCATTTATGAATATAGAGAACAAAAGTGGGGATACATTTTCTCCTTGTCTAACGCCAGAATAACACTGGAATGTATTTGATATTTTATCATCAAGCATAACTGCGGACTTAATGTCGTGATACATGTTCTTTATTAGTTTTAGAAATTTACCATTTATCCCGTTTCTGACCATTTTGTGCCACAGGCCGATTCGCCAAACTGTATCGAACGCTTTTGTAAAATCAATGAAGACACAATATAATTTCTTTTTTTTTAGTTTTAGCATTTCTGAAAGCATATGTATTACAAAAAAGATTATCAGATACTGAATAACCCTTTCTGAAACCTGCCTGGGCGGGACTTAGAATATTGTTTGTGTTAAGAAATTTCGCTAATCTGTTATTCAGAATAGACGTGAACAACTTTCCAAAACATGATAAAATGGTAATCGGGCGGTATGAATTCGGATCTTTGATGTCTCCTTTGCCTTTGTACAACGGTTTTATCATTCCTTTTAGCCAACTTTCTGGAACACAACCAGAATCTAATATTAGATTAAACAGTTGTAATATCAATGGAAGAATATATTTTAAAGCATCTTTCATATAGTCGTTTTCAACAAAATCGATACCCGATGATTTACTGCGCTTTAGGTTATTAACTGCAGTGACAATTTCGTCTTTTGTTATATTTTTGTTCAAGATTTCAGTGTCATAAACATCGTCTTTCAACTGCGGATCTTCGTCTATTTCTTCAGTACAATAATTTTCATTATTAGATTTATAGAAATTGTAAAACGTGTCTAGGTCAGGGTATGCATCGTGTGAATTCTTCTTACTATTCAGCAACTTCCAGTAGTCTTTGGGTGAACATTTCATGTTTTGCCTAAATTAAGACTTCATATCCCTTTCATATAATTTCATATGTCTATTTAAACACAGTTTATATGATTTAGATATCAACTGCAGGTTACATCGGTTTAAGGGTGTTTTGTATTTATTGTATTTCTTCTTTGCCTTATGGAACTTTTTTCTCATAGTTTTACATTCATTATTAAACCATGGTTTATTCTGCTTTTTATGAGTTCGTTTATAATCACGGCGATTTCGCACGCCGAATGTATCACGTGCAGCCTGCACGAGCACGTGTGCGATATCTGATGCAAAGTTGTTGACTTCATCAGGACTAGCATTGTCTGAGTTCACCTGTTGGTTTAGCTGTGTTAATTTGTTAATGTCTAAGTTCTTACAGAAATCATCAGCTCTGTTAGTATCGTAATGCTTTGGTTTAAAGGACATTGGATTACTATGCGTTTGTTCCGGAGAATATTGTGTTTGTTCATTCATTACGGGATTACTAACTGCAGACGACAGTGTGAAATGGAGTGGGCAATGAACATCCGAATATAAAGGTGAGAAGTCAAGTATTTCAAATTGTCTTAAAAGAGGTAGACACATTGGCGATGATATCACATAATCAACAATAGACTTGTTTTTACACCTTGTTTTACCGACATGTTTATCTTTACCAAATCTTCCATTACAAATAAACATATTCAAATTCTTGCATAATTCTAACAATCTAAAGCCAAAATTATTTGTGTTGTTTTTATCTTGTTCTAGTATGAGGTATATCAAACGAGTCTAAAACAATCTCTGGGTTTACTTCACTGGTCATGTTGTCTATGTCTAGATTAAACTGCTCCACGATATGTTCATCAATAACAAGATAATCACATAAGTCCTTTGTCCTCGCGTTAAAGTCTCCAACAAGTTTAACATAATTACTTAGAGTAAAATAATGCAAAATGAAATGTTCTAATTCAACGAAAGCATCATCGTTAACGTATTTGGATCCCTCGGGTGGTATATATACACTACCTAAATACATATCTTGGTCAATATTGAGTAAAACTTTGGATATTTGTATCCATAAGATGTAGTTATTACTATTTTTGTCATCTACAACAGTAATGTATTTCTCGTAACGTTTTTTAAAAGCAATTCCAATACCTCCAGACTTTCTTGAACAAATAGTTCTATGTTTCAGGTATACTTTATAACCATCTATTTCTATGTCATCTAAGTTATCAGTTTTAGTTTCCTGTAGACCTATGATATCATAATGTTCTAACATTTCAACAAAGTCAGGATAATGTGTTCTTTTTCGTAATCCACATACGTTCAAACTCAAGAAACTAAGTTCCGATGAAGTATTTGTATCGTCATCATCATCATGATCATCATCATCATCATCATCATCAACAACAGCAACATCATCATCATCATTATTATGTTACGTTAAATCAAATATACGCTAGTAATAAAACCGACACTCTCTACTAGTTTAAAAGACTTCGGAAAAGAATGGGAAGAATAGTTTTTTTCTGTAATCAGTCGGACAATGAATGTCTTCGGATTGACGGACGGAATCCATTGTAAAAAAACCCATAGATTCAAAGGATGTGAGTTAAACTCGAGACGTGTATGTTCACTTGTGTATTTTACCTGGTTTTAATTTTGAGAGTATTCATTCATGATAGCTGATCAGCCCTGGGGACGAGGTTGAATCAGATGTTGATTCAGTATCACTACCAAACCCAGATACAGCACGCTAACACGCTTGCACAGAATAGCTGATGAAACGCAGCAAAGCTTACATTAGCCTGTGACAGAGATTGGCATGAGTGTGTCATGCAGGGAACGTTTATACCAGATAAACTTTTGAAAATACATGTCAAAAATGGGCGTCGTGTCTACAGATTCTAATGTCGAAAGAAATCAGAGTCCATGTCGAATCGATGCCTGTACAGAACAAAAAAGTTGTATATCCATAAAAAATAGTCTTCAGTATTCATCGCCCACATTTGTATAGGATACCAATGAAAGATGAGTATGACTAACACGTAACAGCAGAATTTATGGAAAATAATTGGACATTTACAGTGCTTGATTTAATCTTTTGTGCCATCGAGCTGTATCTTAAATCAGATCAATTAAATCATAATTTAATGTTAAAATGACTTTTTCTCAAAAGTCGATAGCGATTTAGTGCAAAAGGGTGACCATTCTAATTGAGCCATTTGATGGTTGATCAGACACATTGCGGTATGTTGTTGGGTATTGAATGAGATTAATTTAATTAGATTGTATTGAACCATTCTGTTTTGTTACAGTCCCCTTTAAAGTGTTTTTAAAAAAAGATCAGGTTTGTTGATCGTGCAACATTATTAGACGATTTCCATGTTTAGGATTTTTCACTTTTTTGTGTGTACAGTGTCCTATTGTAAATTCTTCTAGTCGTTTCACTATTGTAACAAAATCAATAAAGGTCAAACACTTACTATTTTAGTGCCGCATATATCTTGTAACTTGGATTTCCTTGAAGCATCCATCAACAGGAAATCTAGAACGATCATTTCATACTAAGAAGACAATTGAATGTGCCGTCACACAATCTAAACCCATATCTTTGCAGTGACCACGGGTCAATCTTTTCAAAACAACATTTTACAAATATAATTCTAGAATCCAGTTAGTGATCAATTGGGTTAATATGTATCTCGTATTACGTATTATTCTTATGTACGCATGCATGATGAAATTGACTCAATTAATCGATATGAAAACTTGTATTGGAAAATTTTAAAAATTTCAATTTTTCATTTCATTATGTCATAGGTTGGAAAACATGCTACTCTGACGTGACTATCACACGACACTATTGAGAATGATTATTTTACACATAGATATAGGATGTTTCATTGTCATTGTATACTATGTAATGTTATATTATATTATAAGCGGGGGTTAACGTATTCGGCTGCGTCCGTCCGTACGTACGTACGAAATGGAATACCTCAAGTACTATTCACTGGATTCTTTTCATATTTTGCCTGTAAGGACTATGGAGAGTAATGTTCCTACAGAGTTTTGTGACCTTGACCTACATTTTACTACAATTCAATGAAGCATTTCCCCCAAACCTTACTACATAGACATGGCGAACGGATTTCCAAGTTGCCAAGTCCCTGGCGGGACTCGAACCCCGGCCCTCTTGATCCGAAACTAACCAATCATGAGGCAGATGAACTTGGCTGTGATGGATGAACGACGAATCCATGTTGCACGTGCAGTTTGTGTATGCACGCTTCGCACGCAAAAACACTGACGACAACTCCAACAGTCGGCGGGTCGATATTTACTTGAGTGTTCACTGGCATTTCATTTAGACAATCCGCTTAAATTGATGATCTTCGTACATGGATCAAGTACTTCGGTTTAATGTAATGCTTTAATCTGAAATATAAAAATCTCTTAGAATTAGTGTGATTCCCTCAGTTAATGTTATTCAGAATACATGTTCTAATTAAGAGATCAAATTAACTTTTGTATGGGAACCCCAAGGACGAAGGGTTTCGTGTTTGATTTTTATTTAGAGAGGAAACAGTAGATATATTTACTGCTTAGATAGTTAAAATGCAATCAATTACTCTTATGTGGATTATTTCTGCTTAACGATTTAGGATTAAGGATAGTATTGTCATGATGCCTTTCATACAGGTATAATATGTTACATGTCATTTCCAAAACCGCAAAGTTACTAGATGTAGATGACGTTTTAAGCTGAATAAATGTTCAACATGAAATAAAACCAAACATCAAAGTCAAATATTGCAAGTTCCTCTTACCGTTTTTCCCTAATGTATGAACAAATTAAGAAAGAAGATTAGGTTAATCCGTTTCAAACATATTGTGTTCATGATACTAGTATTTGATAAACGTTGATCAATAATATCCTGTCCTTACTTAGTGTTTAAATTATGTATGCGAGAGTATCAGAGAAATGAATGACTGCGCATATAATATGGTTTATAATAATAAACATAAAGTATCCATATTGGATCAAACGAATATAATTCCTTTTTAAACATTAAACACATCAGTTCACCGCATTGATTCAGTTCATATTTCTTTTCGAAACGTTCCACCATTTTCAAATTGTGGGACAAACACCTCGATATCTTTAATGTTAAACTGTTATCTCTAAAATACCAATAATAATTTTCAAGTATTTGTTTTAATCACTAATAAACACTTTTCGTCTTAAGATTCAGACAACTTACCGAGCAAGTCAGAGTCAGTTCCACTGGCTAATTCAAGCGTTGTTGCATTTCATTAACTTTTCTGTGTTAGCTACAGCACTTTTTTCATTTTATTTTCTCAAATGTTTCATTTATTATCAAAGTATGTAGAATATATTGTTACCTTAGTGCTTTAAACATCTCATTACATGACCGGATAAATCGCATCCATACAAAACGTATTGGAATAAAATTGAGAGCAATTTTGTCGAACTTTTTAAGTGTGACAAGTAGATATGTATGTCCCATGTGATTTTGAGAGTTTAGACAGCAAGATGGTTGACCATTCCATCGGAGTGAGATATTAAAAACTCTACTCAGAGTGTTTTGGTATCGCTACATTTATACAGTTATACAGTTATATCATTTGAACAACCTTCGAGGTGCCATTTTAATGTGAATATCTTAAAATGATCGCTCAAAGAAAATGGATTTGTGAGGCTTAACCGAACCATGTACATTCGTTTTAAAACGCTTTTTATTGACTCGGGAGTATTATTTAGCCAGTCGTTACATTTATTCATAATTTCGTGAGATCACTTTATTTCAGGAACAGGGCTACAGTGCCTTTTAGGTAGCGATACGCTGAACCTGACCGTCACAGAACGCACAAAACATATAACGGAATGCCAACATGGTGTATCAGGCTTTCTCCCTGCAATGGTACCAGAAGCTGTGATGTAAAGGAACACTCTTGAATGCGGCTTGAAACCCCAGGTCACCTCCTCACCACCTCACCAAAACCTCACCAAAACCTCTCCACCACCTCACCACCACCTCACCAAAACTTACCATCACCTCACCACAACCTCACCAACACATCACCAAAACCTCACCAAAACCTCATCACCACCTCACCAAAATCTCACCACCACCCCACCAACACCTCACCAAAACCTCACCAAAGCCTCACCACTTCCTAACAAAAACCTCACCACCACCTCACCAAAATCTCACCACCACCTCACCAAAACCTCACAAACACATCACCAAAACCTCACCACCACCTCACCAAAACCTCACTTAAACCTTTCCACCACCTTACCACCACTTCACCATAACCTCACCACCACCTCACCACCACCTCACCACCACCTTACCGAAACCTCACCACCACCTTACCAAAATATCACCACCACCTCACCAAAACCTCACCACCACCTTACCAAACCTCACCCCCACCTTACCAAAACCTCACCACCTCACCAAAACCTCACCACCACCCCACCAAAACCTCACCAAAGCCTCACCACTTCCTCACAAAAACCTCACCACCACCTCACTAAAACCTCTCAAATTAGCTCAAACAGCGATTGATCGTATCGAGTGATCACGCTGTCCTGGTCCTTGTCATTTAATAGATGTTCAGGTGAAAGCGAAAGGTGATCATTTTAGACGAATGATCTAACGTGACATGTCACTTATTTTCCCAGTCGGTCAAGTATCTAATTAAACGTCCCCAGTATGTACAGTACTGTATGTTATCTTGTGAATCCGTCATTACTTTCTCTCTGACTTAACCATCATGATGAAGTAAGATGACATTATGCATACCATACTGGTATTTAATATGAACTCTACATTGCTGAACACAAAACGGTTGTTGTAACTCATTAATAAATACGAAACATAGAGCCATGGGTTCTGTAGCTCATCAGGATTTCATTGATTTAGTATCTAAGGTTGAATATCAAAGTTATCTCAAGTAATACATTGTTAACAAGCAAAAACTAGGTTTTTAGATCATAACCCCTGTGACCCACATTTGGAGTCACAGGGTCACCAATCCTACAATTAAGAATTCACTTTGACCAAAGAGTCTCTATAAAACAGCATTTCACCTTTCTAGAGCTTAACATACTTGAGATAAAGATGAAAATAGGTTTTGGGGTCATGACCCGTGACCTAGATTGGGGTCAGAGGGTCACAAAATCTATAATTTTGAATACCCATTGACTAAGGAGTCTACACACACCTTTTCAGCTCTCTAGACCTTTTGAACTGGAGAAGAAGATGAAAATAGGTTTTTAAGGATGTGACCCCATTTGGGGTCATGGGGTCACGAAATTTACAATTTAGAATCCCCATTGGCCAAGGAGTCTGCACACAACTTTTCAACTTAATCTCATTAACAAGCTGTGTACATCAACCTTATCTGCTGTATAAACACTGTAAATCATTCTCTCTGGCTTCTACTCAATATGTGTACATCAAGCCTATCTACTGTAATAACAACTCAAAATCTTCTCATCCTCCTCTCTTGTATAAACACTACTTGTATATAAACCCTGGGAATTTGTTCAACTGTACCACCTGCTTGACAACGACATTAGTATCTATGTCGAAACGTCGCCTATACAGAATAAAGAAGTTGTGTATCCATAAAAGTGTTCTTCATTCTTCACTGGAGAAGAATATGAAAATAGTTTTTTTAAGGATGTGACCCCTGTGACCCCATTTGGGGTCATGGGGTCACGAATTCTACGATTTAGAATCCCCATTGGCCAAGGAGTCTGCACATAAAACGATATATACATAAAACGCCGGACGCCATGCCATACCATAAGCCCATCGGGCCTTTCAGGTCTGATGAGCTAAAAATGCGTATAACAATACTTACAGAATTATTTGAACTGGCTTGCAAAACACTTTGTACATCAAATAACGTTCATAACTTGTATTTTGTAATCATATTTTATTTACACATTTATTAGGAGTCCGATTTTTTTATCTTGAGCTATCTTAATGTCTGATTTTTCTGCAACTTCGAATTATCAACATATTTAATATTTAAGGTCATCTTGACTAACATGTATTCTACTTTCCAAGTGTTATAAATCATTAGCTAGTAGATAAGGTTTATCGTGAATATAAGAGGCAAAACATGCAACAGACAGTCAGTGGTTTTACATAGAATGTTCCAAATTACCTCTTTCAATGTTTAAATATATCAAATGGCGTTTGTTATTTCTCTCAACAATATTATAGATAAGATTAAGTATAATGTTCTCCGGAATAGCGTAGTATAATTTTAACGTAAGATGTTAGATAACAAAGATATATTGAAAAAGTATGATACACTTATTGAAAGCATCCAGCCCATCACCAACATTCAGCTCATTTAGAAAAAAACATGTTTAACTTGTTAACATAGTATACGCAAATTTAAATGAAAATGATCAACTTCTGAGGCAACATTTCACTCAATGTCTAAATGCTTTAGCTAACAAAGTTGGGCAAAAGTTATAACCTAAATAGGCTATAGGCTATAATACATTGGTACACTGTATTATAACATAGTTTTTAAATCACAGGATAGTTTGCTTCTTTACACTGCACCTCACCTAGTGGTATAAAACAGGATCGAATGAACAATTCAGATCATTATTTGCATTCAGGGTCTCCTGTTAAAATTTCACTTGTGACGTCATCCTATTCTTCTTTCACTCCATTACTTTTCAGTAATGGAGAGTTACACATCACATCATATTTTTGAAGTAGAAATTTAATTTCTTTAAAGTTTAAAGCAATTTTGATAAAAGAGCAATACTTTGAGTGTAATTCAAGTAGGGTAATATCCTCGTAACTCTTCATTCCTTAAAAATAATGGGTCAATATGGGATATATGGTCAAAATCGGATTCATTAAAATGGGATGTCAATTTGACACTTGCTCGAATTTAAATTTCTGAAATCGGTCCATAAATTACTTATATACGGCTTTTTAAAAAACCGCCTTATTTAGCCCCGGCGACCAGAATGAAACTCTGCGGGGGTGTGGCCCCTGAAGGGATGACTTTTGTGACGTATCAGGAGGAATCTGATTTTCAGCGATAGTCTTAATTCAACGTAATTTCGCAACATTTAGATAGTTAATTTCACAAATAAATCTTCAATAAACCAACTTAAATTTCCCATATATCGAATGTTTAGATATCCAACTAGGTAATTCCGCAGATGACAATTACACAATTATTACATAACATGTCTTTTTGGCGATGTAATACACCTCATAAATTCATTTAGCGGCAGTGATAATCATCATTAATTAATTAACGAGACACCGGCGGAGTAGCTGTCTAACCGGCCCCGCCTGTCGCTTATCACAGTCACGCCTCAGTGAGCATTTACAAAATGAATCGCCCAACCTTTTGCGCTAGTGTTAAAATGGGTGAATTAAAATCGTTTTAATTATCAATTGCAAGTGTATATTGTCTCGATTTTCTGCTCAATTGATTCCGATGTACAATATACGTAGAGGTAATCATCTGTCATTCTTGAGAAAAATGCATTTCATCAGATCTTTAAGGAATGGAGAGTTACGAGGACATTACTCTCTACATAGTGGACAAAACATGTCCAAATGTTACAAATTTGACGAGAATCGAATAAATTTGTGGTTTTCTTTCGCAGACGTTTGAACACATATGATCACGAACGCCGAGGCCGTAAGGCCTTGCTCTCATGTTTCACGTGCGCGAGGGTTCATCTACAGCTTGAACCCGCGGTAGAGGTCAGTGATCATTAACATTTTCATTCTGGCTCCACACTTCATCAAACACACGCAAAATTTAGTGTAAAAATGCTTGTGTAAAAGGAACGATTTTCTTTTTAGAAAAAAGATGTGTATATAAGGTAGCTCATGCACGCTTGTTTCGTCTTTTATATAGTAATAGGGTAGGGTCTATATAGGTATGTCTTTCAAACGTTGTTTCTAAGCGCTACACGCCCCTATGTATTCGACTGTAAAATTTCAATTGACTATTCATCTTCATATGTTTATGACTGTTGACAAAATGAAGATCAGTAGTTTAATTTCATTAATGAAAACCTCAAAATAAGTAATTACTATTAATTGTCAGAAGAGAAAGTGCATGCAGTCTTTGATTGCTGAACTTGATAGATAAACGCGTTAAACATAGAGATTCCGTCAAGTCCTGGATATAAATTAAAAGACGAAGAAATTCGTTCACAAGGGAGGAGTTAAGTTGTTAAAGATATGTCAAATAGACATTACTTAGGTTGCATGTGTAGGCGTAGCATTTAAACTACGAATCCAGACAGAGACACACATATATATATATATATATATATATATAATCTTACACACGGCTCTTTCATACTATCTGGCGCCTCAACTTGTAGCACAACGATACGAGTATAATGTACTCGCGTCTATGCCATTTTGTTGGGTGCCTGTATATATGTCGTTTTAAGCGAAAATGACAATCCAAAGATAACATATACCGAGGTTAGTTATGTGTCTAGACTACACTGTCTGGTACAAGGGATACACTCACCCGGGGGAGGAGAATTTACCCACACCCCAGGGCCAAAGTCCCGGGTTCAGAGTGAATCAGGAACGAACGGTACGTGTCCATTTAAAGGTTTATCCCGATAGAGGTATTTTGGAAAATCTTCAAGAACAGTTACAAAAGGTGTACGCTTATTTGCTTATTTGGCATGCATATATTTCTTAAGCCTGATGACGATGGTAATAAATGAGTGCTTATGGGATATATTTAGGGTGAGTGAAAGTAGAAGTTCAAGACACAGGTTTTCCGTAAAAGTGTGGCAAGGGGTTTCTGTATATTTTGCCTCTGCCGTGGGAAGATAGACAACGTAATACATACAACCATTCAGCTTCCCCCGTAGCTCTTACCCGCGCCTGTATAGTGCTAGAGTAGGAGCTCACGCTGGGAAGTTCAGGAGCAGCGCGCCAGCACAGAAAAGTAAAACGAAATGCAGAAAAACTTAAATTAGCCAGTGATGGAGACAGGCGTAGGTTTAGAGGGAACTTGCTTGTCTGTGACATATATGGTTTTGTTTACATTTTGTGACGGTGCTGGTGGTGTGTATCGGTGTTTAGGTTTGTATCCTGGCTTTAAGATTTGGGTTTAGTGATAGATTGTTCTGTATTTAAGGTTGTAATTTAGTGGTTGATTTTCTCTTCGAGCTTATTCTGTGGATCAGTGTTTAAAGGCGCTGTAGCACGTTTTTGGCTTGTTATTTTTTCTCAAATTGTCCATCTTTCGTTAAGTTGTATACAACATGTTATGGTGCTAGAGAAATAAACATCTCAATAGAAAACTGTTATCAGCATTGGACGAAAATGGTGCCACTTATAAAACGACAATTTAGTGGAACTCTTCACTGAGAGATATAAAGTTGTGTCTCAAGCGATTTTAAGAGTTCAGACAGCAAAACGGTTGACCATTCTATTATTGTACCATATTTACAACTCTACTCTGAACGTAAGGTATCGCCACCTCCGTCAGATCACTCGGACTACCTTCGAGTGGTCATTTCAATTTGAACACCTTAAAATGGCCGCTCGATGGGAAATGGATTCGCATGGTTTAACCGAAACATGTTCCTTCGTTTTGGAACTATATAGCTTTAAAACTATTCAGAACTATTACCCTCAATAATATGATTCACCTGGATTTCTGCAATAAGCGTGTATTGATAACACTATGTGCAAAAAGGTATGTTTTCCGCAAAACATACCCGATAGAATCATCTATTTATAGGCACATTTCCTACACCATATAACGTCCGTAAGGGAGTTTCGATGCACGAGTTTTTCGCCAATTGATGCCAATACACTCGATATACAGTGTATCCAATAGGTATCTACTATAACACACCACTGCGTGTTGATATTGAAGTTATAATGTGTTTAAACTGGTATTTAAGCTTGCTAAATGGGGGATATTATGGATGTTCAGTGTTATATCACTGATCTTTCATCGAGTGACAGGGTAAAGCCGGTTGTTATAAGTGGATCAGCCGCGAGTGAAAATAAAGGATTATCTCCGTCTCGAGATGAGAGATAAATCATATTACACTACAATTACAACATAGTCTGTCTATTTTATGCTTCCGTGATCGGAAATAAGGTGTTTTCGTCTACGATTGCTTCAATCGAGCGACGTCATACCATTGTTGCGCTGTCACCTATAAACGGCGATGACGTTGCGTTGATTGTTGACTTGACGTCATCATTATTATCATTGTAATTTAGTGGCCGTATCAGTAAGCACTACGAAGGGGGAAGTCCGAGGTGCGCAGACCGCCTGCGTGGAGGATGATCAAAAGAGGTTAGAATATGTTCTCAAACTGACACAACTCACTGTTTAGCGTGTAATAAATCGGGGAAAACACTTCTTGATCATCGTGATGTCCCCTCCTCGTCCTCGTATTGACGTGATTGTGTCATATTGAAATGGCTGTGTCATATCGCCACGGTTGTGTCATAATGACACTGCTGTGGCCTGTGTTACACGTATGTTATGTGCTTAGACTGTGTGAGTCCATCTATTTCTCTTAGTGACTCAGGAATATATGTCACACTCTGTTATTCACTTTAAGTCATTGACAAATCCTTGGAATTTCAAGTGTAGTAATTTTCCGTATTTGTTAGTCAGAGTGTTTTCTGAAACTTGTATATTTTCAAAGTGTTTTGGTGGCAAGGAATATTGTCATTTTGAGGAATAATACATACATAACTCTCTGAAGCTTGGTGATAAATATGTTCGGGCTGTTTAGAAGAAACTCCTGAATTTTTAACTTCTACGACGGAAAAAGATGTAGGAGATAGAGGGACCTGGAACTGGACTCATCAGACAAAGTGAGCTAGTGAAGCGTGTATTTCTATACCTGCTGAGTATCTGTGTCGGTGGGTCACCTGCCGTTGGTTGCCCGTTGTTTGCCAAATATTTGACAATTAGGTAGTTCGTTTTTTTATCACTTGTTTGATGCCGTCATAATTATTACCTTGTGGCTACATAGTAAGTAGCTTTATTGTGTTTAGGGTGTTGTTTTGTAGTTGTATTAAGTCTTAGTGCGTAAACGCTGTATATCTGTGCCTAAGTAGGGAGGGGCGATCACGTGAATAGATTTACCTTCAATGATCCAATGAAAAAAGGAAGGAATCATTTTCATTGTTCAATCAATGTATATGACATCGTTCAGACAATACATAATGATTGGAAATATTTTTAAAGATGACTGTATGTTTTTCCTCAGAATCATCAAGAGAGGTAGAACAACACGTTGTCGAATGTATACGAGGACCAAACACTGTCAGAAACAACACTGGAGAGGTAACACTCACATCTCTGAAGAAACACGAAGAAACGGTTTTCTCTCCAATGAAACAAGAACGTAAGATATCCTGTTCGAATGAAACAACCATTCTCAAAAGGAAACGAAGAGGACCAATATCTTCTTTAAGAGAACAGAAGGAAACAGGCTCCTCGCCAGAGAAACACAAAAATGAAGTATCATCGTCGAAAGGGCACGACGAAAGGACAAATGTTGCAGAGAATCTGGAGGAAACAAGCACTTTCGTAGAGAATAATAAAGAAACAACTTCTTCCCGATCGACACAAAAGGTGATCACCTCCATAGAAACGTCACTTACGGAAAGAGATTCCTCTCCAAAGAAGCAGGAAAGTAGGGTCTCTTCAGAAGGAAATGAAGAAAACATCACAACATCTTATCTCAAGCAAAAGAGAAGAAACAACTCAGCTTCACGTGAAGAGGGGAAAAACATCCTTCCTAAAGAAGACAAGATATCATTAGACAAAGACAAAGAAACAAGTTCTTTAACAGATGAAAACAAAGAAATTAATCCTTCTGAAAATGAAGACAAAAGAATGAACCCGTTTGCACATGAAGACAAAGAAACGACCCCTTCTACATATGAAGACAAAAAAACGACCCCTTCTACACATGAAGACAAAGAAACGACCCCTTCTACAAATGAAGACAAAGAAACGACCCCTTCTACAAATGAAGACAAAGAAACGACCCCTTCTACACATGAAGACAAAGAAACGACCCCTTCTACACATGAAGACAAAGAAACGACCCCTTCTACACATGAAGACAAAGAAACGACCCCTTCTACACATGAAGACAAAGGAACGACCCCTTCTTCACATGAAGACAAAGAAACGACCCCTTCTACACATGAAGACAAATACAAGAGTTCTGCAGATGAAGACAGAAAAAGGGCCTCATCTACATTTGAAGACTTTGGGAATATTCCTTTTGGGCCTGAAGACAAAGGAAATGCTTTTTTTGCAAGCGAAGACAAAGAAATGACCCCTTCGGCAATTAATGGTAATGAAAAAGATACGTTTGCAAAGGAAAACAATTCTCCAATTAGAGAACAGAAAACCATTAACAACAAAGGACTTATAGAAACGAAGCCGTTACTTAAAACTTTAGTCCATTGGGGTATTGATATATTTTTCAGACCAAGGAAACGTAAGAAAAACTGACCTATAAACAATCAAACGTGACTCGCGGGCATAAAGAAGTAAGGGTAGTTTCCGCGGGCATGCCAAAGGGCATTAGGACCATGTTTTATCTATCTTATAAGCCGACTACTAATGAACATTACATAATTATTATCTGAGTACGCGTTCAAAAAGCATTTGCAGAAAAATCTCCCTGAATTGTCTTAGCGTACCGTAGGTTAAAGGCACAAGTGCACGCTTTTCGCATTCAAATAAGCTTCTTTAGGTCATACGAGGGCATATAAACTCACGTTAGCTTCCTTTCGGTGTAATAAAATAATTATTAGTGTATACAATTGACTTGCAGTCAATAATTAAAAAGTTGAGACGGCAGAAGTCACTCGGGGATATCACAAAATTAGCAAGAGTCGCTTATGTGCAAAATGGGAAATATAGAGTGAAGAAAACGGCATAACTAGGATTTCATTCAGCTCTTGCATATACTTTATTCTCGTAACTGACAACAAAGATTGGATAGTTTTCATTAATAAGTATCTGTAACTTCCCCGGTTTGTAATACGCAGTGTAAGCATAGCGATTGCCGTTTTTGGTCATCGGGTTGTGTGCAATTTCTTAAAGGTTAGATGAAATGATATAAGGTCAGTTTCGTATTCGTTGAAAAGCGGTTTCAATTTGACAATTGCTCGATTTTAAATTTCTGAAATCGACCCATAAACTACTTATATACGGCTTTTTAAAAAAGTGCCTAATTAAGCCCCGGCGACCAGAATGAAAGTGAGCGGACGGTGGTCACTGAAGCGTATCGTGCTGTGACCTACGTGAAGGAGTCTCATTATGGCCGCTAATCTTAATTTAATACGCTTGGAAGTTTGTTTATGATGTAAAATGTCATGCAAATATATCACATAAGTAATATTGCGAGATGTATGTAATCTAAAACGCTTTAAAATACACCCCTGTCTGCACCTATAAAACCAATCTCTACATCTCATCCACTGAGATGACCAACTTTCACTATGGTTTTGAGGAACGGTTTATGTCAAAGTTTATAAATACGCTTGAAACCTTCTAAGATGTAAAATGTCAGTCAAAAGTATTATAAAGGTATTGTTTCACAGCTTTTATGATTGGATTGTGTTTAAATGTGACCCCCGCACCCCCTCTGGTTCCGCCAATGTCTAAACTGATTTAAAATAGATATTTTAAACCGGAGGGCATGCAGTACTCTAAAAAACGGATTACTTAACTATTCAACTAGCGATTTCATATGGTTACAACGACTGAGGCCTGTTTAATTGGAGTGCATTCTGCGCTTATGTATAGTATGTTTTTAGCAGTTATAACCGCGGAACCAGAAGGGAAAGTACATTCATTCTGTGTCTTTCAGCGATTCAGAAAATGATTTATCACTTTCCATGGAGTGTTTGTCTTCAAGCTCAAATTCCATCATTTCAAGTGACGTGGCCGATGCCTTACCCGTATGAACCAAATGACAGTTCAAGTGACATTGAAACAAGGGAAGAAGACTATCGCGGGAATCGGCTGAAGAGAGATTAAGTAGCATCAATTGATCAAATTATGTTGAATAATCGGCATGTTAATTTTGTTTTGTATGTATTAATAAATAAAGTAATATTATAGGTATAATTTCATATTCACTGAACGATTGGCTGTTCAAACAAGCGAGACAACATTGCAGATTTATGAATAACATTGTGCATTTAATATAAAAGATAACTGTATTTGAAGTTTGTCAATTAAACTATTCTATATATGATGGTATGCAATGCAAACCATTTCCACTTCACTTTAATGAATAAATACATGAACTGGATTGGTTAACAAGCTCAATGAAATTTACATGAAGATGTCTCTATTGTACACGCAAACATATACATATACATTATGATTACACCGATTGATATAGACAATGAACATTATTGAATGAAAGAATTATGATACAAGTAGCATATTAATGCACATCTCGTAAATGAAAACGAAATGGTTTAATAAATAGTCTGATAGCCTTTATGTGTCACTTCTGCACACCAACACACTTACTATTCTTAGTTTAGCGGACCATATAGATGTTTCTTCCAGATCAAAGGGGAGAAGTGTTGTTACAGCAAATTAGTTTACGCAATTAAGAAGCTGAGTATGTGAGAAGGAAGGAGTGTAATTATGTTTGTACAGATAACAAGTTTATTGGACCGATTCAATTATATAACAAATGGCATGTCGGTGATCAGCATGTCATATATGTTTATTGTCAAACGTCCTGTTTTGGTGACACAAAGGAAATACGAAATAAACATTAACGCCACGTGTTAATAAGTGATAACTAAATAGTAAAATATAACATTGGGATGCGGTGTTTTCGTAGATTGATTCGTAGACGTATTATTGTCGATAATAACCAAGTACTTTTGATGTTTTACAATATGTGGTGAGTTGCTTTGATTGTTGTTATGTACTGTTATAAAATAAGTTGTTGGTTTATTAACCACGTTAAAAAAAACCCAGGATGTTGTGATGTGCTTTGATTGTCGATTGATTACCGTAGGGCCTACTTCGCCGACGTCTGCTAATCTCACGTTTGTTGTTTTATTCTATACACAAACATTCTCAAACAAAAAATAACAGCAACACCGAATATCTGATTTCGTTGTCTCAACTCAACTTCGTTCATATTATCATATCTTGGTTTCATTTTGTCATCATATATTTCATTAGCATTGATTTTATATTATGTCTACGAACGTCTATAAATCCACCGTCTTTCAATATTCATATCAATTATATTTTATATATATAACGATGTTTTGGGAGATTTGTAAAGTGAAACTGGATAAACAACATTACTCGAACAGTTCACAGCAGAACAGAGATGTGGCTTTGTTGCAAAGCGTATATATTACAGATTGACTGACCGATTCCCCAGTGTTTGCCATTGTAAATAGTAAGCGAATGTTTACACTCCGTCACTTCCGGTTACCTTCCAACCTTCTAAGCCCCGCCCCATTTTTCGTTTGTTGCTCGCGGGTGAACAGCAGACGATGTTTTATGCAAACTTTAAGTCGCTCTAGTTTAATATTAAAAATTTTCACAAAATAGTCTAATGAACCAATTGCAGTTAATAATTCAATAGAAAATAATATATTTAGGCCATCTTTTAATATTGTTGATATTGTAGTTCATGCAGATTTAATGCAATGTTGCATTAATTGCTTCCGGCCTTTTAAATTTAACTTTAAAACGTGAATATGTACATATTTTGCAGATAACTTATATAATACATTACGTGAGGGTAGGTTGTTTGTAATATCGAGAGATGTGCATAATCCGTGCATTATTTATGTAAAACAATTGGCGTGCTACAGTGCCTTTCAGATAACTTATGAAACCGATCTCATTCAGTTCAGCCGCTGTGGCACTGCAGTATGATCGTAGGGTTTTGTGTGGAGAACAGTATGGATAAAACATGATCCGTGCACATATTAAAAAGTAAGAATGCCGTAAAGAAAGCATCCTTACTTTTTAGCTCATCAGGCCTGAAAGGCCCGATGGGCTTATGGCATGGGATGTCGTCCGTCCATCCGTCCGTCCGTCCGTCCGTAAACTTTTCACTTTTTCGACTTCTTCTCCAGAACCAATGACTCTAGAGAGCTGAAATTTTATATACAGACTCCTTGGCCAATGGGGATTCTAAATTGTAGATATGGTGACCCTGTGGCCCCAAATAAGGGCCCCAGGGGTCATTACCTAAAAAGCTATTTTCATCTTCTTCTCCAGAACCAATGACTCCAGAGAGCTGAAATTTTATGTACAGACTCCTTGACTGATGGGAATTCTACATTGTAGATGTAGTAACCCTGTGACCCCAAATAAGGGCCACAGGGGTCACAACCTAAAAATCATTTTTCATCTTTTTCTCCAGTCCCAAAAGCTCTAGAAAGCTAAAATGTTATGTACAGACTCTTTGGCCAATGGGGATTCTAAATTGTAGATTTGGTGATCTTGTGACCCCAAAATGGATTACAGGGGTAATCACTGAAAACAGCTGTTTTAATGAACTGTGAAGATAATGAGATTTTATGTGCACTTCATATGTCAGCTTAAGAGTAATACTACATTATGGACATGTTTGATGTAATCAATGTAAAATAAGAACTATTGAATAGCCTGTGAACTGAATATTGTGACAAGATGCATAGGAAAAAAATTAAAAAGGGTTAACAAATGTCTTATTTTACATTAGATATGTGAACTAAATATGACTGGTGATGAAGTAAGATAAGACTATTAAAACTAGCTACATGAGTTTGTGATACCATATCTTCTTTTCCAATAAAGAAAAATAAATAAAGATGGGGAAAACACAATTTAAAATATATAATTTATTGGCTGTGAGTCCAGGGTCTGCATGTTGCACAATTGCAGGTGTTGACCTGGGGAGTGACCACTCCCTGGCAGAGATGCAAACAGCAGCTTGCTAATACACGGAGGTTTCAGGTTACTTCTCTGCTGTGTTACTGATTTAGTCTTACACTCAGATGCTCAATAGAATTTATTAATTAAATATTGAAAAAGGATCCTATGAAACTATGAGCCTATGAGAAACAGGATTTTTAGAAACAAATAGGGGCTCTTTTTCATTATGTAATAAATGTTGATAATTCCAGGATAAAAATAAGAAGTAAAACAATAAACTGCAAAGGTCTACATTATTTATAATGAATATGGATTAATGTGTTACCAATTTTGATAATAAATTTGATGACTGAGCAATGACTTATTATGTGATATCTTAACCTTTTCCTTAGGGATAATTAATAACATGATTCCTGATGAGCTTCAGAGCCAGTGGCTCTATTTTTAATTATGTCCATGGGTCATGTTTTACTTATCTTATAAACCGATTACTAATAACATTTACGTCATGATTAATTGATAACGCCGATACAAACATTTGCAGAACAATCTACAGAATCATTAGAAAAATCTCATCATACAGCGTAATGCTAATGCAGGCTTCATAGGAATTGTTGAGCCCACCTCATCACGCGCTTTGCTGCTGTGGTCTGATCGATGGGTTTAGTGTGTAGGAGTATTAAGGTATCGGGTTTTGGATGGCCTTTCGTAAATTGATTAGTTTATGAAATTAGAATTAGTTTACAGAAGAGTTAGTAAAGTAGTTAGTTGGTTAACTTAAACTCAACGGCACATGTTTCGACTATAGTATAGACAGTCTAGGCTTGTTGGTGCCATGGGCGCCCCTTTAACTTCCTATTTATGCAATAAATCACTTACTTATCGTGAGCATGTATATGTAATCGGTAATTAAACGTCGAGCATCAAATGTTTGCAATTAAGCGACATGTGGAGTGTAAACATAAGTATCCGTTCACCCAAAACGTTGCTTAACTGGATACAATCGTACTTTGCGCCCCTTATTATCTACATGTATCGTTAATCTTTGCTGTTTTCAAAATATTGAAAATGCATGAACGTACAAGTACAGGCATCATTTTTTTCAATTTTGAATCTTATTATCATATATTCCTAAGTGAATGTATTGTTTTATTCATCCACTTTCCCATGATTTGGTTACACTATTTTAAATATTCTCGTAACCGGTGTATGTCATAATACTTTGAATATGTAGCCCATTTACCTGAATAAAAGCATTAAATCGTTGTAAAAAAAACATGCATTGGCTACGAGGCATAAGGAGAAATTATGTTCAATCTTAAAGGGGCAGTAGCACGTTTTTCGCTCAAATAAGTTGATGAAATGTATTTGAAAAATAATGTCACTAATAGTAAAACACCCTTCTCTCTTCGGAAAATCAAGTTAAAAAATTAATGTATATGGTTCCGTAAAGCCATGGGAATAGTTTTTGTCTTTCGAAATAATAAAATGTGTTCACAATAAAATGGCCACCATGTATTTTTTGCATTATACGCAACACCATTTTTACCACAGTGGAACATTTGTTTGTGTAATAAGACGTTTTACCCCCTAAAATAAATAAAAATGACATAAACTATCATTATAAATGCGAAATTTGAACAAATAAAATTTGCAAAAAACGTGCAACAGTCAATAAACACTTCAAACACAATACCTTAGCTGGACATGTCCATCATATTGTGCAGTCTTTGCCGATCATTTCCAGTGTTGGCGGGTTACATCAACCACGTGACAGTATTTATCAGGTTTCTCCAGTTGATCAAGTTTCACTTCTTTATCAGTTATCAACTTTAAATATATTTTAATTCATAGAAAAGTTTTTAAAAAGAGAGTTAAACAATGTTCGGGTTACTCATTGGACATGTTGAATACATTGCATGCCAGCGAGCTCAGGAGAAGCGCGATATAAGCGTGCAGTCCGTACCATAGCAGTATCTTTGAATCGAATGAGTGTTTAGCAAGAATGTCGGACCGTCAAAACACTAAAAAAAAATATACTGAATAATTTGCTGAACCTAAAAATACTTGCCATTTAGATAGTGAAGAATATAACATAGTTATATTTGGGATAACACTACCTTCAATAGTACAAATTCTTCGAGGCGAAATGGTCGTGTGGTAAGCTGTTGGTACAGTCAATGCTGGCGATAGTAGCCTTACTCTGATGGCCCGGGTTCGAATCCTGCATGGGACTGGGCCCGAAAAGGTACAATTGAAGGTAGTGTTATCCACAATATAATCATGTTATATTTCTGAACATATATCAAAACTATTACACGATATTAAGTGATATTTATGTTTAAACAAAGTTTAAAATAAAGTGTTATACTTCGTAATGCTTCATCGGCTTATAACCGCTCCTGTCATTCAACACGGACCGTGAGATGTATCCATACGCGTTGTCATCACCAATTACACTTTAACTATTGATATTTGCAATTGTGACATTATTAAGATAATAAAGAAATAAACACACCCCCATACAGTAACAAAACAATGGGCATGTTAGATTGCGAACATGAGACTTCTGCAAATCAAACTGTGCGAACTTTGTGTTCAGTTTTTACACTTAAGGAATGACATAATCTCTTAAATGTGAAAAATAGATTTTGAGGACACGAATGTGTTTATGCGGACTGCGGCAATGAAGATATATGAATTCTAAAACTAGCAGGAGCAGTTTGAATCTCGCCTATTTAAAATCACATGACATTTACCTCAATTACTTGCCGAATATTGAATTACAGAATGCTTTGAACTATAACAGGCTGTTCTATTTTTTTTCTCAAATGTGATTTAACTGAGGGTGACATGTCACCAGAGCTGTGAATGTGATTAGGATGTTTAACTATTTTCGGATTTAAATTACATTCCCTTGTGATAATTTCGAAGCACATTTTAAAAAATAACCCATTTGTTGGTAATTTCCATTAATTTCAATGCCGAAGCTTTAAGTGTCAACTTTGGATTTTGCTTTCAAAATCCAATCATGACTTCAAGACAGGGATATCAAAGCCTCATCAGATTTTCCCACTCATCTCGAAGAGGTGACAAATTTGAAAAATCTCAAGAAATTGCTAATATTGCACTATTGAAGTGAAAATATGTGCTACATTCATTTCTGTTATAGAAAAGGGGTTACAGTGCTCGTGTTAGATATATCTAGGCCGGGGTGTTCCAAAATAACTGCATTTGTAACTATCTTTACACACCTTCGTTATCATAAAACAACAAACATATTTCTTGATTATATGTATGTCTTTGAATAATAGGTTCTTGTTTACACTTACATGTTTGAAGAAAATACAATGCTATTTTCAGTTTAAAGGGAGATAAATCCGACTCTGACTGAGTACAACATAGATGACGCTTTTCACTTGAAATAGATGAGAAGGCAAACCAATGGTTTATCAAAAAAACAAATTCTATTTAACACAATTATAATTTAAAAAACTGTCATTATGGTAATTTAAAGGTAACAAAACAGTCCTTTGAATTTCACTTGTGCATTCAGGACACTGCTATATATAATATGCATATGCAACATCTGACTCTGACAACTAAGGGTGTGCAGTAACAATAATGAATATATTGAGGAACTTCGTTGAGCATCTTACGTCATTGCTTCGTATTAAAGTGATTTTGCCATCTCGACACTTGAAATTTGGTAATTTTAAATACTGCAAACTTAACCCTTGTCAAGCCACCCTTCTTGTCTGCATTTAACTGTTACCCTGGGTTTAAGAGGCGCAGACATTCCCTATTTTGTTTGCACCTGCCAGGGATTCACTGAACAAGGGCCCATAAGAAACAACGCAGAGACTCCAGTCAACAGTAAGAGCTAAAGGATACGTATGTATATAACTTAGGTGAGATGAGTTGGGGTTTAACGCCGCTTTCAAGAGTATTTCACTCATATCGCCGCTGCTAGTATTATGGCAGGGAGAAAGCCCGCAACGCCATGTGGCTATGCACTGCGGTGAAACCTGCGAGCAGCGGCTGGAACTAGCGAACCATGGGTGGTACTGCACTGAAATTCAATGTATCATTGCACCCAAACCTTACTGCGTGTAGAACAGTTCTCTACTGCAGACAAAGTTGCCGTGCCCCTGGCGGGATCTTAGTCTTATTGATTACTTACGTATTCTATATTTGTCAATCCAAACTAGGCGACTAGATCATTTCCTGGAATGTTGTGATTGAGATATATGTAGACGGCGTTTCCTTATAAATAAATCTATTTTTCAAGACCAGAGTATTGTTATCGTTATTTGATCCCTTGAAATGACAGTTGAAACATTATGTTAACCGATCTCACTCTTTCTTAGATATTGACAACTCAACAAATCCTTGGGGAAACGTTTACTTGACACATATATCCATTACGAGACTAATAATTACATGGATATAGATAAACGGGTTGTTTCGTTAAGTGAATACATCAATCTAGATATGCATGAACTATGAATTTGTGAAACTCCAATTGCTTATTTGGACTATGAATGGATCATTTTAAAATGTTTATAACATAAATAAATAATTAGAAGTAAATACATCGACGAAGGGGGAATATAATTTTTTCAAATATGACATGGCATTGTTTTTCTTATCACGATTTCACGGCTGTGAGCTTGTCAATTTCACAGTCACCATAGCAACGCACGTGCATCTTGATTTTCCCGACTATGTTCACGGTACAGGTTACTCGTCACTTATTGCTGAAAGTGACGATGATTATACTAATATATTTTTAAATAATTTGTGACATGCAAATTATAATTTTGGCATTATACCTGTAACACTATTGTGATAATATCAGCAACACATGACACACATATAGAATACTAAACGATGACCCGTCTGATAACATGCTTATTGAACAAGTGAATGGTTTGGTATTTTAACGAGCGAAAGCGAGTTTAATACCGATGCCATTCACGAGTTTCATAAACATGTTATCAAACGGGACCGAGTTTAGTATTTTATTTATTACTCACTGATGTAAATAGCGCTGAAGTGCAAGAAAATCGTTGTTAATGAATCTCACTTGCAAATAATTCACCCGCTATTGCAGTCGCGCGGCTAACATTGTGACGTCAACCAAAAACGACTATGACGTCGCGCGCCGATATGACGTTACGGGCGCACGCGGTGGTATCACACATGTGTGTAACCAACTCATTGTTATCTAATGAGTGATCTCACCACGGTTGAGTTATAAATATGTTAATATTCTCTTTCATTTTACGATCAAAATCGAAATAACTAGTCGGCAAAAACCCCCAATTAGTTCAATGTCTGTAGGGGCTACTGGACGGAATCAAATGTTGAAAAGATAAGCCAAAAACTAGAATATATCCACTTCCGTGACTTTGCCTAAAATGTATATCATATTGTGTATGTTTATCAGTCAGGGACATGTCGGCTTTCCGTCTCGTTACAATGGGACGGTATGCCGTCTAAAAAATATTGTCTTATAGAGATGGCATGCCGTCTATAAAACGTATAAGACGGTATCCCGTCTTAATCAAAGGGGCTTGTATTGTCGAAACTAGAGATTAAAACGAATATGAAGTCGACAATCCAGCCACATATACTATAAAAAGGTAAAGGGGTGTAACGTGGTCAACACCCCATGTCCGTTTGAAATTAAATTTCGGAATGTTTATTTAGCCATTGGTTACACTGTTTATGTTTCTTTTCGCGAGAGTAATGGATTTTGAGTTAGAACGGCGTGCTATAGTTCCTTTAAAGTGACAAAAATAAGACTACTATGCAAACTTATAACCATTTTGGTCAAATAAAATCTAAGAACTCTAATCAATTGCTCAATCAATTGCATAGAAATGTCATTCTCATGTCATCTGGTTGTAGTGTTAGTTCACTCGACCAGAAACCATCAGGTTGCAGGTTCGATCCCACAGTTCATCGAACGTATCTGTGATCAGTGCCAATTCATCTGCCACCTTATACAAACGTTTGATGTAAAATGAGGAAGATTGTCACAGCATTAACATTTTACATAGAAATATGTAATATTTGTGTCTGTGGAAATCGAGTTATTACATAACAACAGTGATCGTTGATCTTTGATCGTTTGAATTATGTTGTTTGAAAATAGCCTGCGTTTTGATAGTCCAGCCGTTCAATAGTAACAGTGTAAGAGATGTTTCTATATGTGTTGACAAGATTAAATTCACCATTGATGATGCTGATACCTTTCTATTATTTGTAATAAATGCCCTCAGTGGTATCGATAATTAACATATAGTTAAAAACATTAACACACTGTCATGGATGTCATGTTGTTTTACAACACTCGTGCCAGTAAAATTATGTTTCCCTTGCTCTTCCTAGGGACAAGAGAATGTTACAGCCTTTCGTGTTGTAAAACCATTATGACATCCCCACTTGGATATGAATCTCTATTTATTGATTGTGGAGAACTTGCATTGTTTCACCATACCATAAAACAAGGTTTAGATAATTTACAATTACTAAAACTAAAATACCATAAAGACTTATAGCTGTGCCGACATACTGTCTAAACATACTTGGCTCTATAACTGATCAGACCTTAGATAAAACAATATATGAGTTTGAAACCATTATTTTCTAAATCGACAATCTATAACCCCTATTTGCCAAGACGACTGTTCACATATTTTGGGGCCACACCAGATCTACAATTTATAATTTTCATCTGCCAAGCTGTCGACGAAGAAGACGACACATGTTGATTTTTTTACCTGTGGTCCTTGGTTGAGATCACAGATTCCAATGGGAAAAAGTCTTAACACACGATAAGACAATAGTTTTGGACGGCATGCCATCTTTATAAGACAATATGTTTTAGACGGCATGCCATCTTTATAAGACAATATTTTATTTTTGTAAAGAGACGGAAAGCCGTCATTTATTCATAAAAAGATATTTGTAATTTAAAATTCAAATAATGATGTCTCCCTTCTGACAATAGAGACGGTAGCCGTCCAAATTATTTAAAGATGGCATGCCGTCCAGAATTATGTTTTTATTAGACGGCATGCCGTCTGATATCACAAAATATGCCCAAAATATGCCCATTTACTAAAAGAAATGATTCTCTTAATAAAAGAAATGATAAACATGTTTTTGCATATCCCTATGCTGTAATATCTTATCTTTGAGTATGCACTCTTTGAGTTAAATCCTAGGCAAAGATATTGAGATATATCGATAAAATCACTACCACTCCTGACTCTGCCTTTCAATGTTTTTCGTAATTTTCTCTGGTCTGAAAGAGAGCATCCATCTTTTTGTAGTTCAGATCATCAGAGGGAAGGGGGCATTCATTGTTTCCAAAATATTATGGATTTGTCTGATCCTGTGTTTTCTATATGCTTGAATGAATGGGTAAGCTATCTTATAGTGTTTTAGACGGCATGCCGTCTAAATTCAAGGACGGAAAGCCGACGTGTCCCTGACTGTTTATAGTGATGCTTTGCGGTTGAAACTATTATAGGCTCGATAAATATTTTGACGTAATAAACTCCTTTTTTAACTAGTGAGTTCTCGACTTATTTTGGGTTAAACAAATCTGCTTAAATTAAGTGGATATGTTTCCACGATATAGATTTAAAGCACGTTTCAGATATATTCATCAATATACTGGCGCTGCACTGTGGCTGCCGGGTGCCAAGGGCACAACAAGAATTTCCGATTTCGTTGTAATGAGGACAATAAAGTGTTATTATTATATAATTAATGGCTCTTTAAAAATCCTCCACTATCGCGATGCAGGCTTTACATCTGCAATAATACTAGTAGCCGTGAGATAAGTGAAATACTCTAAGACTTGAAAGCGGCGATAAACCCTAAATCACCTCCCCTAACCTCAAGCTATACGAGCTTTAAACAACACAAGTGTACGCAGCATCAATCAGTACATAACGATATTCGATTATTAGTTTTATTTATTAATATCTACTGGATCTTACATAGTATCCGGGATGACAGCAACAGCTTTGTCAGTTGCAGACTTAATTATAATATGAAGCTTTCCCTGAATTGTCACATTTTTAAAACTTACAAATTACCATTTTCATTCCAAAGTTAAGAGCGCAATCACGTTCATGTGTTTCCACATCCAATGACATTTCTCTCCTTCAACCACCACAATGCCTCTGAAAACAAGAGCAAGTGTGTTCAAACATGTTACAACTCCAAAGTCTCATATAGAAAATAATAAAATGTTTGAAGAAATTACGATGATTTAATCATATTCAAAAGCATCCTTTCGACCATTACGGATCTCATCAGGTGAATAACGTTGAGTCGGTTGGTGAGTCACAAAGTGTGATTATGACGTCACAATTCATTACATAGATACATTCATAGATACACTGGATAGGAATAGGTATACATTGAATTGAGAATAAAAATTACATTTTTGAATTAAGGCTTGGCTAACTTTTATGGTTTACCAAAAGTTCACAAAAGTAGGCTTATTCAGGAAAAGGTAGTCTGTGAAAAATAAGAAGTCGTAGATGTTGTAAATCCCGACGATTTAACATTTAACCCATAATTCGGGTACCCGACAGGTGTACACAACGTCTTAGCAAATGTTTAGACACAATTCTTAAACCTTTGTGTAGACATGTCAAAGAGATGATATAGATTTCTTGTGCCATCTTCCCGCACACGTTGCCAAAGACTCCACTATTGTCAGTTGTGATGAACTGAACCCATTCAGCAATATTAATACAACACTTGGCATCGAGGCTATACAATCTTGGCTTAAGTGTTGTGTGCAAATCTTCAAATCAGTTTGTATCACCTACTGTGTTTTCATATCATCATGTTCAAAGTCAAATGTTCATTCACTTTCATCAATAAACAATGCCAATACCTTCAATGCAGTTCATTTTAGTTTATTCTTCATGGTTCAACTTCTGAATGCTTGAATGATTGACATTAATATAGAAGTTCCAAGTCTTCATATCTTCAGAAACATTTAACATACCCTCATATCTTCAAATCTAAGCACATGTCTGAGCTCATGACCATGTGCTCACATCAACAGTCTCAAAATCTACTACCAGATGAGGAGTTACTTCCCTTGCCTCTTGAGTAGAGTCCAAAAAGTGGGTCAATTTAGTTTCACATCTAGGATAAACTTTTGACATAAAATTTATTCCAAATGTCAATTTTGGCCATTACATAAAGGAATATAGAATGAGATAGTTGATATATTTTCAGAAACGTTTATTTTAGATGCTTTAAAGTTGCTTCTTAACAGTAATATTTTCTACTTTGATGGTTGTTATTATTCACAGCAGAAGGGGGTTGCCATGGGCACCAAAGTTGCGCCAACCTACATGTACGTAACCTTAGTTCTAGGATATCTGGAAAAAAATATTTTATGAGAAAGTAGGAAATACACTTGAACGGGAAACAAAATAGCACATAGAAAATATGTGGAAAAGATTTTTAGATGATTGTTTTGCCATATTTGATTGTTCTGATGAAACTTTACAAGAAATTCACAATATTCAAAACTCTCTTAAATTCATCGTTTTCTTTTACTATGGAAAAAGAGTTAAAGTGAACTGAATTTCCTGGACGTAAAAGGCAGATGAAATTATGAAGGCATTATAAACACAGATATTTCTTTCTTTACAAAAGTACGGATACACATCAATGTTTAGATTTTAGATGATGCCATCCCCGACAACTAAAACGAAATACCCCATACTCTTTACATAGGAGAATTTGCACTATAGTGTCGGATAATGACATAAAAGAAAAAAACGCCTTAATGAATAAAAGCTATTCCTAGAAAATTAAAATTACCCAATTCATTGATAAATGACGGTATAATTAGGGCATTGAGCCTGGTTCAAAACAAACTCTGAGAATCAAAATTACATGTTATGACGCACCAACCGACTCAACGTCATTCACCTGATGAGACCTGATGTCGAAAGCATGCTTGTGGATATGAATATGTATTTTCTTGTAATATATAATTAAACTCCACGAAATAACATGTATTCTAGAAATGTCAATTATGCAATTGAAACAAATGATCAATTCAGAGACTGCGGGCTAGCATGTGCGACTCACATGTAAATCCCTCGTAAATAGTTTAGTGTGTGCTAATCAATCGCTGTCTATTGTACATTGTTTGACCTACCTATATATTCGTCATGTTGAAAAACATCCATACTGTTGAAAAGACTTGAAATGCGACGCATCCAGTCATCATCAAAATGAAATCTATGTCGTGTCATCTGAAGTATTCTATTTAAGCTGCAGAGGGTCTCACGTGAAGTAGATGTATATAACATAAAATACTTCAGACGACACTTGCTGTAGATATCATTTTAATACCTGAGACGCGTATTTCGACTCTTTACAAGTCTTTTCACCCATACTTGGGTGAGATTGACACATAGTTCCCACTCACTGATACTGTTCATGAACAGCTATTATCAACTCTCCCATTTTGATCATATCGCGGTTTCCTACTGGACAACTTCTCCGGGTTCTTTTAATCGCAGTCTCCTCAGACTTCCTGTCAAACAAGTACCTCACAAGTCTACCGTTAATTAGGGCAGTGCAGAGCAGGTGCCCCTCTGAAAATATATGCATTACGGGCATTGTAACATGATTTTGTTTCATAGTTGTATCTGATTGCAATTGGTTGAATAGGAGAACTATCCTGTGTTGATTGAAATTTGAGCAAATGAGCTGAGGCTCATTCACTGCGAAATGATGCATCTGGTGCAATGAGATTGACTCGGGATTCTATGGGATGTTCTATTTATGTTTCTACATCCGCGCCTACGCAAACAAGAGAGTTAGTTAGTCCTATAAATGACTCTAAATATGCATTTTTCATTGACCTCGAATGCAACTAATGTTGATATATATTATGCATGACACATGGATGAGATTCTATATAGTTCTTTTGATACAGCAGTTGATGTAACTATACTATATAACTAAATAATACTCATGAAAGAGTATTTCAACAATGAAATTGATAATCTCAATATTTCTTATTGAACACAATTATGGTGGGGAATGTTTTACCAGAGGAAGATTTTCTCACAAAATCTAATATTTTCTCAAGCTCAAATGCACACACATAGAACTGTCACCTATCGGAAACATTCCAGTGTTAATGTGGTCATTATGACAAAGACATTTTCAGTAACTTTTCACAAGTATAATGAAGCAGATTTTTAGAATAAATATGCATCTAGAAATCCAGATTTGTATGGAAGAAAATATGTTTCAATATATACAGAATTAATCATTTCATGTATTTAAGGGGCAGAAGCACTTATTTTCAAATTTTACTTTTTTCAAATTTCACATTTATGATCACATAATGATAGTTTATGTCATTTATATTTACTTTAGAGGATGAAACATTTCATTACACAAACCAATTATCCGTAGTGGAAATAACGGTGGTGCGTATGAAGTAAAAATTGCATGGCGGTCATTTTATTGTGAACGCATTTTATTATTTCGAATGACAAAAACGATTCCCATGGCTGTACGGAATAATAAACATTCAATTCTTAACCTCCCACTTTTTTATTTTCCCAAGAGAGAAGGGTGTTTTACTATTGGTGACACTATTTTTAAAATACAATTCATCGACTTATTTCAGCGAAAAAAAAAGGTGTTACTGTCCCTTTGAAATGAGATATTATTTTAATCTAACTTCAGTATATCCACCGGAGATAGTAAATCGTACCTTGGAACTCGAGATAGAATGATGCCTTCTGCAGTTTTATTTTGTCAAATATTCTATTGCCATTACCTTGGTAGTCCATTGAACATAGTTTGTGCCGTTGGATGAAGTAGATGGTTCTACAATAAACAACAGTACTATGTTTTATTCATATTGATAGAGCCTCTCCGGAGAGTAGAACAGATTTTCAGATAGATCTAGTGTCAGAACATGATGGGCAAAAATTATCAAAAACTGTCAAAAGGCTTTATTTGATCAATCGTATTCGGAATTGGTACAATTTAGCTATAAACTGTAAATTTGTGGCGCCTTAAAAGGGCCACAGGGGCCCCGACCTAAAACATATTTTCATGATCTATATACACTTGAACGCTTTCAACAATAACAACATAAACATACATCAAATAAACGTTTAGGTTGATGCAGCAGTCGTTTATCCGTACTGAGACAAATTAAGAAAAAGAAATTACAGTTACCGGCTGTGTTTGTCAATGACTATAGCACTGTCGCTGCAAAGCTCCTCGGCTAACTTTCTTGCTTTCTGTGTACTAATGTCGTACCACTGTATTGTATAAGATGATGACATACTTATCAACACGAAAATGTTGTTCTTCTGATCAACAGCTGTTCTATCAATATTTTTGACTGCAACAATAACAATAGAACAAATCTACATATGACATCATCAAACACCCATATTATCGTCGCACTCGACAACAACACAATCTTAAAGCACTACAACCTGATCAAGTTCATCATGTCTATCCTTAATTGTACTTATTGATAGAGTGTTATTAAACATGACAATTTACAGAAACACTGCATTAAAAATATTATTTTGCAGATCAGATTTCAACACATTAAGAAAATAAAACAGAAACAGAACACAAACAAATCCTAACCTATTATCTGACCGTATCTTTTAAAGTTGAGCCGCATGTTCCAGAGCACCCCTTTGTATATGATACCATTGTTCGTGTTAAACATGTAGATAAGACCACTGTCGTAGCAGTAGCTGTAGTCCATGGACCGGTGGTATCGCATAGACACTTTATGTTTTCGCAATTCCCGGTCGACAAGGTACAGTGCCTTGGATGTATGCATTATAAATCCTATGAAAATGACAGAATGCGTGCATAAACTGTATATATTCAATTCAAATTCTCTAGGACTTAATGTGACAAAAATATATACTTGTATTTATACTTTGATACATGTACCTGTTTGCAATGTAAATAGTAATAATATTGTTATTGTCCTCAATGCAAAGTAAATTGGAAAATCCACAGTACAGCACCAGTTCAAGAGTTGTTCTATCCTTTTAATGCTGAGCGTCAATTAAGCAAGAAAGCGTCAACTCATTGTCTTGACGCTTGGTATGACGTGGACGGGAATCAAACCCCGACCTGAGCGGGCATTCTGTCAGCTAAGCTACACCCCCGGTGAGAAGCAGTGTTATGCATACACAGAAGCTGAATTTAAATATCACGTTTTCTTGTTTGCTATATGACTTTTGAATTCGCCATATTTGGTCATAAAAGGAACACAAAACTGATTTGAGTATTTGAAAAGTAGCTTTCTAAAAACTAACGTCTTAACGACTTGCGCGGTGATATGGATTCTCAGTATATACATTCTGATAATATACATTTAAGTAATAATAAATAATAATAAATCTTATTTTCAGACCCCTAAACGATGTTTGCAATGTTGGAAGCTTAACTATCAACATTTTGGTGAAAAAGTTCAACAAAAATGTTGTTGATCTTGAAATTGTTCATCAGTATGTGTCAATACAATTTCAATAGCGTAATTAGTTAAGCAGTTATTATCCTTTGAATTTTGCTGTAAAAGGACAATCGTATATGACCAGTCACAAATAATTTAACTCTACGAACAAAATACCCCTCGAAAAGTCTAGAAATCACAAATTTTTACTTTTTTCGGAAATATGTCGAAATTGTGCCGAAACTATAAACATTTATATGATAATGATACATTATGGAATTATTTAACTAGTTAGTAGAAAGAGATTACAAGCGTTAAACTTTGAAATAAGTTTATTATTCACAGCGTTATGTCCCTTTGAACGTTGAGCCGAAACACGCACTTTTTCAAAATGGCCATCAAGGACAAAATTCTAGTATGAAATTCAAAATTCGGATAAATTCATGTATCTACAAAATGAGCTGTCTCACAGGTGTATGTATTGTCGTGATTTAAGAAAAGATTTGCAAAGACGCATACCCTGAACACTGTGAATGTTAATTTTCCGATTTTTTCGAAATAGCAAAACGTCTTTTATTATGGCCGAAAACTGCTATAGACCTTATCGATGGGTAATGTTGTTGCCCACATTGTGGTGAAAGTTTTGAGAAAATATATTGATTAGTATTCGAGCTATGATGGTTTAAAATTTTGACCTCAAGTGGAGATAACTCACGAAAGAAGTCTGTTTCTAGAACTTCACTGACAGCGGTCGACTGAGCTATGCACAGGACAACATGCCACATTGTACATCATGTATTTTACAGAATGATGCAACATATTTAGTCACTAATTGATCCCCAAAGAATACTATATTCCATGCACTGCTGGAAGAGTGTCTATTTGAATTCATCAACTTGGTATAATGTGCTTAGACATTGTTATTGCGAAATTTAAAATGCTGCATTTGAAAGAGCTACAAAAATAATTTATATTGAAACAATATCCCTGCGAAATGGCATACTGTTTGTGAACTTCTTTTCATCTTTTTAACACACAGGATACAATATTATGATATTATGATTATATTCACCATGTGCTGAAGTGTCTGTTTTCTCTTCAGGTACTGAGTGTGTTGATTGGACGAGGTGACGGTTTCTGTTTTGGATTCTATGTTCCACTGGGCTACTGAAGCGTGGCTTGCAGACCAAATGTACTTCATCAAAGTCCCACGATGTTGCTTCGTTCTGATAAAGCGCTTCACACATTCTGGGACCATAAGGTTGGTATGATGTCTGTATATGAGTATACACTCTATCGGCGACAAGGCATGTCAGACATACCTTCAACAGTGAAGCCATCTTCATTTTAGTGTTCTTCCAAGAATAGACTAATGTAGTTCCTTATTTCACGATGCTATTTAGACGGCAATCATATAGTGTTAGGTATACTGGTCACTATGAAATGGATCATTATGAATAAATAATGTTGATTAAGACTAATATCTGATTTCGTCCTATAAAAGTAATACTTCAAGTAATGGAGAACGGATTCCGATGTCAGAATTACGAATTATAACTTTTATTCTATGCACTTCATTCTATTATTGTTTGTTCTTTTTTTGTACTGCATATACCAGTTTTCTGTATTAGTTTCTTTTATCTAGATTTTTTAATTGATAAATATGTTTCTGTTTATACGTGACATTGGTTTGAGAGAAATGTAGAAATATATGGATGATGTTTCATTAAAGGGATAAACTTATTTCGTTAATATCAAGTTACATTATAGTAACTCGCTTCAGGAGTGTGTTGACCCAACTCGCATTGACACTAAAACAATCAGTCCGTTTAAATATCGAGAATTTCCACAGTTAAATCATTAATGATATATTTGAAAATAAATCTCATTATGGAAACGACTTTATAAATGCTCAATGTGAATAGGTGAATATTTAGGTAGTCATATGATATTCATTTGAAAAAAGACGTCCATTGAGACATTGAGACCCATGGTTTTGCCTGAATCAATCATACTCTAAACAAAGCTACTGGAAAGGTCAACAGGGATTGAACTCATCATATTAAAGAAATTCGAAATTCGAAACGGTTTTCATTTTAATGTAAATGTATTTGTCAATTATAGTAAATGTATGGCATGTGTAGCATGTCTTAACAATTAGAACAAATCTCCAAGGTAGGATCAATATACTAGATATATCAGATGTAGTACATATAAAGTACGTCTAGCATGTATGTGTTCCCTGCAACAATCTGCAGATTGTGAGATCTGAACAATCTAAGAATGATCACAATCTAGGAATGTGTTTCCTTGCAGTAATATGTTGTAGATTGTGAGTGATTCAACGGAGCATACATAAAACCATGAGTAACCGAGGATGCTGATTAAAGGTCTTGTTACCGATGTACCGGTGTCGAGCACAGTTGGAAAACATGAAACAAGAACGCTTACGAGTTTCAAACATTTGCAATACTCCGTGTCCATGTACAACCTGCTTTGGTCAAAACTGAGAGAAACTATTGAGAACACTAATTGAATTCTCACTACTCACAACAACCTACGTTTAACTGATCTTTTGTTTATTATACATTAACAGTTTAATACGCTTTTCGTGTTAATTTGAATAATTACAACATTCCTGAATTGATGGTACATGAGACGGTTTTACCCGAGGCTGAAGTTTACAACGTATTTATCTTTCCGTCACGTCAAACAAATTAGTACTATTATATATATAGTTATTGCGTTTTGACTGCGAGTGACTGATCAGCTGATATAGCTTGAATAACCTTGACCCTAAACGTAAACAAAATGGCGTCATCCGTCTCGACTGAAATGTTAAAAGTCGTATAACGTTGTACTACCAGCTTTTAGATGCCTTAAAACGAGGGAATGTTAGTTTAATTGAGTGTGCAAGAAATGCAAAATAAGATTTGTTTACAAACCAAGCAGCAAATAAGGCGAAAATAAGGTTGTAAATAATAGACTCGTAAACAGCTGATCGAAATGTTCAAAACTCCGTACACCGCGTGCGTCATTTTATAACGCCATCTGGCCATAATGCGACACCTACTCTTTGCTAAGAGCTGTTACTATGACAGCGGGGTACATGAAATGTGTACACCGTGAGATTGACGGGGTACATAAGAAAAAACGTAACGACCGTTAGCCAATCAGAAACGAGTATTTTACTGTAAGGAAAGATAATAACAGTTTAATTCGCTTTTCGTGTTAATTTGAATATTCACAAGATTCCTGAATTGTTCACGTATCTAGAAGAATAAGAAAGATATGATACTATACATTTGACCGTATGTACTATGCTGTTCTATTCAGTGAAATTGACAAGGGACGTCACATCGTGTTTACATAATATCAATCTGTTGTTGTCAAAGTACATTTTGACGTCATACATGTATGTTCCCGTGTGATGTCATATTGCTATGTACTGTGTGTCAGTTACTGCAATTTCAATTTTGTAATATAATAACTCAGTACTTAGGTGGGTCCCGGAATTTATCAGTTGTGACATGTTCCATGGACTGATGTTTTTCAAATCTGAATAGCTATAATTATTATTACTATATTTTTTTCACCGGTTGACACTTCTGTCTCGCATGTTCCATGTTCATGTACACTTTCTTTTTAATTTGAAATGTCTTTCGTTTTGTAATCCTATTTAACGCATTCTTTCCAAATGTTTTTTACTATACATGTCAACCCAAAGTAAAATATAACCTGTTTACATTTCCGATTTATGAAAATATTTATTTTGAGGAAACAAACAGATTGAAGTTTTCGCAAAAGTCACCACACATTCCTGATCTCATTTAATGGAGCCCAACTGATCGATCATTGTAAGGCAGAATATGTTAATTTTCACATATGTTAATTCGCTTTGTGTCCGTTTAACCAGCCTCTAAAGCCCCGTTTATGCGCCACTGTTTACATACATGTGCAGAAATACACATATATGTATATTTGCATAGGTATGTAAACGTAGCGCATGAACGCAATTGCATACAGAGAGAGAGAGAGAGAGAGAGAGAGAGAGAGAGAGAGAGAGAGAGAGAGAGAGAGAGAGAGAGAGAGAGAGAGAGAGAGAGAGAGAGAGAGAGAGAGAGAGAGAGAGAGAGTACCGAATGATGAACATCATTACAGCCATCATGATCCCTAGCAAGCATGAGAAGAGCATATCCATGGCAGCAGGGAGGGGAACCTACCTGTAACTAATATATCTCGTGATGATTATGGTGATTGTTAAATCAAAACCTACAATAGGATCATTCAGGATCAAAGCACTTGTGTTATGAATATGTGACTGAGAGACATTTTAATTATGCTTTCAAGACAAGGATCAGGATATCCTATATTTTCATTCCGTCTATTTACCATTCCAAGATCTCAGAGTTTGCAAAAATACGAGCATAATATGCTCTTCCCAGCTACAGCCAACTATAGGCCTAATAAAAAATCACAGACAACGTGCAACACAATCGAATAAAACCTCCATGATCCTGTGAAGGTGCAATAATAGGGATGTGTGACCAATCTATGGACCCTGCAAAATGTGGAAAACCCCAAATCTGCTCATAATCCATCAGAACCTCCCGCAGTACATCCCCTTCTGGAAACTTGATGACTTCAGGCGCCATCTTCTCCATCAATTCTTTGCAGACTCTTGAACACAGCCGTATAGATTTGGCAAAACCAAAGAGATGGGAAACAGTTCTACATTCAGCTGTTGTTGCAAGCCAGTAGATTGTTATTGCTATTTGAAGTCTAACAGACAATGTTTCATTTAATTTGTATTGGTTTGATTTTCCATGGATCCAGACAGTTGTGCTTATATATAGATATAGTCAAAAGATTCTTGTGACATCCGTTATTCATTTGTGAAATTTTGAACAACATGGTCCTTAGAACTGTTTCTGAAAGATATCCCAACTCCTGCTATTACTGATGACCATCTATAGCCCTGTTTATACGGCGAACTTTGCACATATGGAATATTGCTTATGGTAGTAATATACACACGTGAGTTAAAGTAAATTTACTTTGCGTTCATACGCATTTAATTTCTGCCTAAGCAAATGGGATTCCAACTCTTTTAATATATGAATAGAGAATTCCTAAAACAAGCCAATTAATATTTATTAGATGTAAACTAAATAAATGACATTACTTTATATTTGTCAACATTGCTTTGACTATATCGCCCTAATTATATAATGAAAATCGGATAGTCAGATGGATTTTGAAGGTCATCGCGTTCAAGAAGGAGATTATCCAATATAGAGAATTTGAAAAACAGTATTAAGAGTTTCTAAAGTTCTCTAATATATGTTCTCAACCTGTGTGCAGTCACTATGTCTGTATACGACGAACTTTTACTAGAAAAGTGAAAATAACATATTTACTCACGGTAGTAAACTTTTGCACCTGCCCCTGACTAGGTGTAAATTTGCTTACGGTAGTGAAAAATTTGCTTACGTTAGTAAAATATACATATGTGCAAATGCGTCCATACGGCGAATTTTGCTCATATGAGCAAATTTGCATATGTGTAATGCTAAACTCATATGCAAACGCTTGCCGTATAAACAGGGCTTATGTCATCATCATAAAGGGGTAACATCTCCTTTGTCTCCGCAGTATACCAGTGTCTACATGACCAAGGCTTGTGCTTAAATGAAGGTAACTGAACATTTACCCTATCAAAATACATACATGTACCATCAGATGGCGCATGAACGCATAGCAAATTTTGCATTTACACACCTGAGTATATTTACATAGTGTGTATTTTTGCATACAGTGCACATTTTTGGCGCATGAACGGGGCTTAAGATAGATATTAACTTGAACAAACAAATGTTGTAAAGTTTTTTATTTTCCGCCTCATACGTTGTTTGCATCCAATGCAACTGGTCTCACTGCTGTCGAAGGGTTGGCTAACCTGAAAGAGTTACATATGGGGACTAGTAAACAGTTTGATACGATAAGTAAGCTCGTATCAACCATATGCAAAATATCATGTGCTAATTTTCTTCTTGATTAGCAACCGCTGGTTTGTCTACATGCTAAATTGTAACTTGGAGTGAATAAAGTTCATGTTCAGTTTTCCTGTAATTCATATTTGATGTCAAAGAATTATCCACATAAAGTCACTGCAGTAGACCGTCAACTTGATGATTGACTCATTTTTGCGTGATTTTATATGAATTATACTCATGGTAATAATGATTGACACCCCCTTATAGATAAAGAAATGAAATGTTATATAAATAACATAACGTGTCAGTTAAGATAATTTTGTTGATAAAACATGTTACTACTGGATGTATCTTTGCGAATAGTGTCCTTGAGCATTTGCTATTTCTCCACTTATACTTTAAAATAAGAAAGAGGAATATAAGAAATATGAAATTGATTCAAAAGAGTACATTCCTTGTGTCTTGATATGTTGGTATTGATATATTGTTTGAGTGTTCTCAATGTGGTTCTTATAAATAATATATTTTAATGAAAAGTTGCACTTGAAAAACAATTCTTCTGATCCTAAATATACACAATATCTTTCATGGAGTCTCATTCGCACACAATACATACATGACAATTATTATATAGTTTACATCATGTGTTTGTGCCATTTGATTTCGAAACATCATGATATCGAACAACATTAAATGTCCATGCATTTAATTTGCTAAATCCATTTACCATTTAGGAGTGCCAACCATTTTTACCATGAGTATATTTGTAATATTCATTAAATCATTCTAGATAAAAGACACCTAGAACAATAACTCTCAAGTACGTTAATTCCTAACATTTAATTGTATCCTCGTCTAATTGATATTTTTTCCAGAGTTCAAACATACACAAATTCCATCATTTTACTTGCCCTGTCCTTTTAATTCCCGATGAATTACTTACATATTCCACGAGTTCTGATTTTCAAAACCGAGACATGCTCAGTATTCTCTTAACATTCTGTTTTCAAAAATGTTGCTTGATTTATCTGTCCTTAGATCTAGTGCAATAATGTTATCATATACTTACGTGAGTGACGTAATGCCATGCGCAGTGGAAGGTGTAAATTGTTTGTAGATTTATCTGTCCTTAAATCTAGTGCAATAATGTTATCACATACTAACGGGAGTGACGTAATGCCATGCACAGTGGAAGGTGTAAATTGTTTGTAGATTTATCTGTCCTTAAATCTAGTGCAATAATGTTATCATATACTTACGTGAGTGACGTAATGCCATGCGCAGTGGAAGGTGTAAATTGATTGTAGATGTATCTGTCCTTAAATCTAGTTCAATAATGTTATCATATACTAACGGGAGTGACGTAATGCCATGCACAGTGGAAGGTGTAAACTGTTTGTAGATTTATCTGTCCTTAAATCTAGTGCAATAATGTTATCATATACTTACGTGAGTGACGTAATGCCATGCGCAGTGGAAGGTGTAAATTGTTTGTAGATTTATCTGTCCTTAAATCTAGTGCAATAATGTTATCATATACTAACGGGAGTGACGTAATGCCATGCACAGTGGAAGGTGTAAACTGTTTGTAGATTTATCTGTCCTTAAATCTAGTGCAATAATGTTATCATATACTTACGTGAGTGACGTAATGCCATGCACAGTGGAAGGTGTAAATTGTTTGTAGATGTATCTGTCCTTAAATCTAGTGCAATAATGTTATCATATACTTACGTGAGTGACGTAATGCCATGCACAGTGAAAGGTGTAAACTGTTTGTAGATTTATCTGTCCTTAAATCTAGTGCGATAATGTTATCATATACTTACGTGAGTGACGTTATGCCATGCACAGTGGAAGGTGTAAATTGTTTGTAGATTTATCTGTCCTTAAATCTAGTGCGATAATGTTATCATATACTTACGTGAGTGACGTAATGTCATGCACAGTGGAAGATGTGAATTGTTTGTAGATTTATCTGTCCTTAAATCTAGTGCGATAATGTTATCATACACTTACGTGAGTGACGAAATGCCATGCGCAGTGGAAGGTGTAAACTGCGCCTGTGGGCCATTGTTTTCCCAGACTACGGTGCCGGAAGAGTTTTCAGGGAGGACGCCATTGTGGATTGCAGCCCGGCAGATGGAGGACGACTGGAAGGTTATAGACGAAAACAAATAATGTGATTTTATTCACGCTTCAATGGAAGTCCACTGTTTGGAAAGGTTGGCTGTGGAAATGTGATCATTCCACAGTGTGGAAAGGACGCCTTTCGGTTTTGGAAAGGTCGTTGTTTCCAAGTGTGGAAAGTTGTGGAATGGACGGTCGTTTCTCCAGTGTTAGTCTGAATTACCAAGATGGTGAACGGAACAACCGACATACATGTAAATGAGATATGTGCACTAGTAAACTAAAGCTCTCCAATATATGTACCGGGAAATCTGTATGAAATTAATCAAACCACAGTCACCAACTTATTCATTCAAACTACTGCAAATAAGTAGTATTGTATCGTGTCATAGTCAAATGCATCTGATTTCTTTTAAATATTGAATTAATCGAAACCAACTGAGATGAGAACTTTCTTTTGCACGGTAGTGTTTGACTAAATGATGTGCATATTTACACAAAAGTTATATTACAATGTACCTTGGAGAGTATCATTACATGTTACATATAGTGCCGAACAGAGCAAATCAGTTTAGTTGGATATTTCTAAATACTGAACGTGAATCATGTTGTACATCTCACCAATGCGTATTCTCCATTGCCGTAGACCGGTGTGGGGTCTGCTAGACAGTTACCACTGCAGTGGGCTCTGTCAGAAGAAACAGATGAAGACATATATGACTGAATAGTTCAACTCACATGTGCGAGGTCTAACCTGGTATTCTAGTTGTTTCTGGCCCAGCGGATGAACATTGACGTTTTCACTTCCTAATTTTTCCATACAACATCCATCTCTAATGCCAATGACTGATTGTCGATGATTATTAATTGATAGCCTCCATATCTGAAGCATTGTTTTTCATGTTCATGTTTCATTAGAAACGTTGGCATTTGTCAAAATCGTAAATTTCTTACGAAACTGAGATTCATGAAGTGTAACTTAATTAATAGTTCATGACATATTGGACCTTAAGTCAACGGGTATTATTGTGTTGGATCAAATGTATGCAGACTTTCTGATATTAGTGTCCAAAAGAAACGCTTCCAGGTGTTTGAAATGATATAAAATAAACACAACGTAATATAGACATGTCAAATTGGTTTTTATTATTTCAAGAGACCTTTTCACTTCATGTGTGCAAAAAGTAATTTGGATAAATGCAGATTTATCATTAGGACAGGCCTGGGAGGGGTCCGAAAAATAAAATTCCATTAAAATACTGATGAAGAATGTTTGGGAAATGTCTTAGCACACGTCTCCAAGTCATAACGGTTATATTAACCCCGAGAGTCAATACAAGCAAGAACACGTCGATTGACTGACATCGTCAAACGCCTGATGCCGTCAGGGATGATGCGTTGCCATTCACCGAGGAGGCATTGTTCCAGCTTCTGGAGGTTGGCTGGAGGCACAGGTCGACTTCTGATTTTCCGATGATATTCACATCCGGTGAAAATGCGGGCCATGGCGAAAGCTGGAAACTCGTGCCCCGTTTCGACGTTGGCAAAGTCAAACTCGCAAGGCCAAAAGAAGTCGGTTGATCAGGTGGTGAAGGGATAGCGTGGTCGGATACCATGTTGAAGCAGTCCCCTGTATCAGGTCTGTCGACTGTCTGTGTGTGACAGTGCTGAGATGGAGTTGTTCCAAAGGTGTAGTACCCGGATGTAATGGTCTTCAACGGCAGTAGTACCGTGTGGTCTTCCGCTTCTGAGATTGTCTGATGTTTGACGAGTCTGACGTAACCGCTCCATTCATCTGCTTACTCTAGTGCGCGCGCAACCGAACCTTCTGGTGACGGCGTGTGAGGCTCCCTGCTGGACCATTTCAATGGCTCACTCTCTCAGAATTGCTGTCAAACGTGACATTCTTCTGTGTGCTGTTTGATGCTGTGGTAGCAAGGTGTATGCCAAGCCGTATTTATACAGCTAAACATTAATGTCTCTTTTTACAAAGTTCACGATTTCCATGTTCAATTTGTTGGTAGCGTTTCTTTTGGACACTAGTTGAGGGTATCGATGTTAAAAATGTAAATTAATCAATATGAACATCTGTTATGTTAGCTTACGTCAACCGTTAACATTAAAAAAACCTCATTCTTATGACATGATATCATTCTGATATGACTTAATTTCCTGGATAAATAAGAAACTCCCCACTCACCCACAGACTTGGTAAGTACAGGCAGAGAACGTCTTGTCGCAACTTACAGTGCCGATATCTCCGTATGCTGTTGGAACATAACAACATTAATGTCTTAGAATGTTTATCTCATCTCGTGAAGAAGATATCATATATCAATACTCGTTGCTGCGTCACAAATGAAAATAAAAATTCTTCTTCACTCGATTGGGTAAATATGATACTCGAGAAATGTCAAATATCTTATATTTATCACAAGTCAAAGGTACGGTAAGTTATTTAAATCTGATAATTATAAGTCGGGTTGTTGCCAAGAATAAGACTGATTTGTTTCATAAAAATGTTTTGGCTGAAATGCGTGACAACATTCGATATTTGCTGATTTCAGTTAGAATAATTTCACTCAATTTGCATATTCATCTCCAATCGCCAAATATATCATAATTACTAGTTTCTAATTAAAATTGAGCAACATCATTATACATGTACAGAAACCGAAACTACACGTCCCATGTACACGCACAGTAGTTATAAGACCTATAATGAAACCTTATCCCGCCAAGGTTGTCTGTTTGTCTAGTGTAAATACATTTCCAAAATTACGTTTTACTAATCTGCGCGCGCCACATGCGGTGCATTGTCCGTTTTTCGATCAGAAATCGACACTTTTACGGTAATATCGTTGGTTCACTGAGCCGACTATCATCAAAATGGCAAGTTTCGGCAACAGTCGGTATATCTCGAAAGATAAATATCATATATAACGTTTGGCATATTTGACCCACAACAACACAATGGATGTACCTTTAATACTATGACCAAGTGCATGTCAGTTACACATAGTATAACATAACCGATGATATCCAGAAATATATAATACATTTTACTTTGCTTACTAAGATTAGGAATGTATGATAACAGGAACACAAATAACATATGTCTATAGGCTGTTATATCAATAGGGGTGTCATTAATCACATAAATCATATGATAACATGGCGATTGCTAAAACAGTTTGCTTAGAATAGAAAGGTATTGTCACAGGACAATGGTCAGATACATTCGTGTTCACACCATGTTGACGATGTCAATCACCAATTAGTACACAATAAATTGATACATAATAAAAAAAACTACATTTTGATTGTTCAATTAACTGTCCGTAAACAGTATATGACATGCTTAATATAAACTATTCCGCTTCTATAATTCCGTCTGGTCTGTGTCAATTAATATCAGTTATACGACTATGTTAATCTATTAAGGAAGGGGAAGATATAAGGAATTCATCGTCTCATTCGGTTTTGTAAACTCTCATTTGACATCTTTCCTTAAAGTGATACGACATAAGGTTTGAGATATGGTTAAACAATATGGCAACTATAATAGGGAAGGCAATCTTACCGAGAGACGAACTCTGAGCTGTTCCCTTGTTGTTTCTGACCACACACGAGTACCTCCCGTAGTCAGCGGAAGTAGCCTGGTTAATGAGCAGTTTGTGGCTTCCGCCGGAACCTGGGATTTGCACGTACTTCCCGTTTGAAAGGTCCAATAGCTTTCCGTCCTTCTCCCACGTGACCACTAGAGGCTGATCACCTTCGACCTTGCAGTCGTAGAATATGACCCCTCGAACTGCCGTGACTGCAGGGGTCAAAGTCGCCTTGGGTGGAGCTTTCAAATTGAGATAAAAATAGATAAAGATGTATGTATCTCGTAAGAACATGCGCTCAGGCAGGTCACTTACAACCACAGGAGTATGTTATTGTTTGTCAATATGTCGAACGGATTTGGAAATATACTGCTTGGCAATAACGTGTATATATTTATGATTCTGTGACCCCTACTAACCGCCCACGGCCTATACTGTTTCATATTGTTCCAATAAAATGAAAGCTCTAGAATTCTGTCTACAGACGCCTAAGCCAATGGGGATTATAAACTGTAGATTTCGGACTAATAAGTTTCATATGCTTCACACCATAAAAAGCTGTATCTTTCTAAGCACTCTGCTGCACTTTGGATTGTAAGTGACGTATTATTAACACTCTAATAACAATGAATTACATCTTGAAAAATTAAGTTGTTTTCCTGATATAATGTATTATATCATGTTAAACTTGGTGAGCAAGCCAGACAATGCTCTACTTTTACATTGTGGTTAAAATTGCGACGACTCCCCTCGATACTCTTTACTTTCAAATCATACAATCAAATACCTACATTTCTACCGAAATCTTTGGAATATAGTAAAATTGTTACCCATTTCATTTCAAAACGAAACACTTTAATACTATCATCGTCACTTATTTCAAGGTACAATCCATAAAAAAGTATGACATCAACCCATTAACACACCGCTCTTCCTTTCATGAAATAGCGGGGGCAAACTCTAGATCTTTATCAGTACTTACTCTGGACATAGAGGTTAATGGCGGCGAGATCGTACCCATAGGCGTTTGTGGCACGACACCGGTACCGGCCCTCGCTTGCCTTGTCCACATCAGTCACCACCAGGGAACCATCCACGTCTGTGTACAGATGGGACGACGAGCTCTGGCGTGACACAAGAAAAACGACATTTTATTAGTGTAAACGTTCCTTTTTAGACACCCATAAGAGAAACTTAAAATCAGTGCGCTCTTAGTATGGCGAGTTTAAAACAGTTTAATTATATGAAATAAACGGATATTTTAAGGTTGATTGTGATGCGTTGAATTCGCGTAAATGTTAGTGTAAGAATATATATCGGCGGGCTTAAACACATTGGGAGCGTTAGCATCAGTGTACAGTATTATACGGCGAGGTCTGGCATGATAAAAGTACTGTACTTTATTATGCGATGCATCTATAGTTTGAGGTTGATTATGATACTTTCGGTGCGCGTCGATATTAGTTTCAAAAGTTTCTCTGTATGTGATTTAAACGCTATGGGACCTATTCACTGTACACTGTACTACGCCAATCTCGAGCGTGACGAAAGTAGCCTACCATTGTGGAACCAATATTGCAAATAATTGTGAAATCGTCGACCAACTACAGCACCGTTGGTAAGATATCAATTTACAAAATGCTTGATGATCTCATATCACAACAGTGAAAGCTGACACGAAAATACTAATAAACATGACCTTTATGTAGTTTTTTCCATCTAAAGGTCCAATCTATACACTGTAAAAATCGCGTTTGGCAATTAAACACCACCGTTACATGTTTAATGCTCCACATGTTTAGGATAGTGCTTAATGGCTAAGCACAAGAACGATATTACATCTGTTATTTAAACATGAAGAGCTTTTAAACACATTTCTAAACGTGTTTAGACATACATTACACCATTGGCTAAACACTTTCCTAAACATGTTTGAGAATTTCCCCAATGGGTCGGGTTACATTGGTCAGTTTGGGCGGGAGAGTTAATTAAGAACAGATGTGTATCCCTGTGGCCGCCATATTTCTCCAGCATCCTCTTGTCTATTTACACGTTGTTGATGCACACGTTTCTGGTCATTCGACGTGCACATGAAGCCAAAGTTGATGTTACTGTGAATATATGTCTCTATGTTCCCTGAACGACACACTTATGGTTCCAATCAAGACTTTGAAAGGTAGGTTGATTTGAGATTTCACAACGTCGTCCGATTGCTTTCTATGTTGTTTTCATTTGTCAAAGGAGTTTGTAATGAGTCATTTAACGTACGTTTATTATATGCTTAGCACCAACAGAACATATATATTTTAGTAATATTTGTTATTTATATAAATGATATATATGAGAGTTCTGATAATGTTTATATATCTAACATGAAGCAATATCCATAAACCACATGTTACTATCGAATTCCATTGTAGTGAGGTTTGACTAGTGTAACTGGTTGTGTTTAATTACTTGAATTAAGATGTGTAATAAGGGTGTAGATGTTTAACAATTGTATTTGCTAAAATAAGTTCTGAAAGAAGCATATGACAATATGTTCATCATTAAATACTTGGTTGATGCTCATATAGCTCGTTTAGAACCAGACCAGTATATTTAGATGTATCTATGTTATGCAGTTGGAGAAGGAATTTTCCTGATGACAGTCTGCCTTGACAAGAAAGATGATGTGATGAAGAAATACAAGGAACTGTTAGCATTGACTCAGCTGTGGTGAGGAAATATTGAACCAAATTCCTTTATATTTAAAGACTATCACAAATACATAACAATTGTATGGATATATTTTGGTAAAAAAATGTTGTATCTGCCATTTTATTTTTGACTCTTTTGTGACTTATTTTTGCCCTTTTTGTAGGAAACCAGAACTGACAGGATCAGTGATTACAGAACGTTGAAGTCCCACTAAAATAATGACAGTTTTTACTGATTGATCACTTGATTTGATGTCAGTTAATTTTTCACAACAACCATTTGTATATACCCATTTGAGTTATTCCATAACATGTTACACTTTACTACATTTGTTAAAATGTTTTCAGGAGACTGGATATGTTCATCTATTGTGTTATTTTTGTCATGTTGCATTTCGATGGTAAACTAAAAGTTTCTTCATTCATGTTTCAGGTGAAGGATGCCAAAGAAGATATAATGCAGTTTACAAAAGACCATCCTGAATCTCAACTACCTTTCCAAATCCTTTGACTTATACAGATCTTTTAAGGGAGTAAACTACAAAAGCTTTGTAAACATATATATTACTATAACATGTTTTCTCCAGAACAAAGGGATTGAGCATTAACCTTTTTTTAAAGAAAAAATGATTCTGATGGTGTGAAAATATTATGTTGAAAACACCCAAACTTATTTTAAAGGATTTATTTAGTTATTAATTCATATGCAGACACTCATTAATGTTAAACATTAGGTAAGAAGGATTAGAATGTTGCTAAATTGCATTGATTCTGAAACCACTTTTTAAATATTTGTGTCTGAAAATTTAACTGCCAAATGAACATTGTTCAAGCATATATAAGCATATATATTTTATGTAGATACCTTCTTATCCATGTATATTGTGAGAATAACGGTTGTCTTATAAATTTAATATTTGGTGAAATCGATGAGTTGATTGGTGTATATGGTTATTTTATCAATAATTTTTAATAAATCTTTTCGAGAAATTCCTGATTTTGAGTCATTATTAATCACCCCTATAAAAGGGGTGATGCAGACCAAATTTATTTCTTGTATCATACACTTATATATTATATGTACTTATATAATTTTTATTAAGCGCCATGAATTTGTTGGTGATGGCGGTGTGTAAGATTGAATTACAAGATATAACATTGGTCTTCATTGATTTAAATATTTTGTATAGTTGCAATGCTTTTTTTTTCAGGCGTGCTGGAGAGTGTGGTTTTGTGTTGAAAAGCTAAACATAATACTAAGCGCGTATCTTGTCCTGTTTTTTTTACACGTTTAGACCCATAAACACGTTTAGATACCTAAATGTGTTTAGGAATGTGTTTAGTTGCTAAGCACATTAATAAACGTGCTTATGTAGCTAAACGTGATTAGTTGCTAAACACATTCCTAAACACATTCAGGTAGCTAAACGTGTTAAGGGGTCTAAACGCGTAAAAAAAACAGGACAAGATACGCGCTTAGTATTATGTTTATATGCTAAACACCATTTTTACAGTGTACTCTGAATGCCGGAAATCGCTTCCCGTTGCGTAATACCGAAACCTATGAAAGCCTAAAGTCATTACTTGGCACGGAACAACATTGGGACAGAACAGTATTTGAACAACGGCTGATGGGTGCCCTTGGTGCACAAATCTCATTTCCATTGCTGACAATACACAATCCTAACTCATCGAGACTAGTATTCATTCGGGATAACGATGTTGAGAGGGCAGAGCTAATTATTAATTCATAAATCACGTTTGTCCAGCTACAGATTGTCCCTGTCACTTGTTCAATGTGAAGTGCCCTCGAGTCCATTTGTGCAGTTTCTATGAGGACTTAATCTGATATTTTGTATAAATGTCGATGAGTGTTCGTTGAGTTCCATTTACTAGGCGTGTATTACATAGGACAATCAATCAGAGTGATACAGTTGATAAAGCTGGTTGATGGGGAGACAGAATAAAAGACAATGTACAACTCACAGGTGTAAGCCAAGTGATCACTGCCGGGGGGTTGCTGGTGGAGTTACACCACAAACGGATTGTCTCCCCATTGTTGGCGGTCACGGTTCCACTTCCGGTGAAAGAGGTTATGTGCGGTTTTGCTGAAGTCATGAGTGATAGCATAACATTACTGTGCTTGTTATTCGGTTAACCGGGCAAAATAAACGATATCCGCAAATTGTAAGTCATTTAACCAATGTCAACATCATCTTGTATTTATTTAATTCCACATCTATTATAATATTTCATCTTAAATACCTAACATTATGTTCAAAACCATTTTCACACAATGATTACAACACGTTTTGTGTTTGAAAAGACTTATAATATGCGAATTCCTTCAGATTTTCGATGCGCACATATTGAGCATATTACCTGCGGATAAGGCATTATGTGAATACATGTACTCGTATATTATACATTAGAATGCCTTTAACTATTTTCTCATTTCTCTTTATCATTAAGGTATAATGAGCTGAGGTTCTATATTTGTATTTGAAGGAGGAATTCCATGTGTGATTTACGTCACCAATGTTATGAAATGACACGGGGAGGCAAGTCGAAATAAGTGGATAGGGATCATGTTATTTGAAATTCAACATTCGGGTTAATGCAACATTAAACATATGATTTTATTGCAAACGATAGAAAAACGATTGTTAATTGTATGTGATGATATATATTTTGCCTGACATAAATACAAATTGCTTTGACACCATGCGATAATCACTTTAACTTTGCCATAGGGAATAAATGAGAACTCTGAACTCACATGTGACGGAGAGGTAGGTGCTTACATCAACTGTCTCCAGGCCGTTCCCTGCCTCACACACGTACTGACCACTGTCCAGATAGCGCGAGATAGGCAGGAACAGTTGCGACCCCTGGCGGAATTGATATAACACTTTACATTTCGTATACAAGATTCTGATACTTTGATGAGATGACGAAGAGCTGCAAACATATTGCACTGACATAATACACAAGGGAAGAGATGTTACCCCTGGTGGAATTGACATACTATAATAGGATTTAGATTTCAGATAGAAGATAATATTGTAATGATATAATATGCAAGGGAAGATATGCGAACCCTAGTGGAACGTAAATAAACGATCATTGGAGGGTGACTTCATCGCACATAAAGGTTAAGACATATGATAGACGACACAGGTTGCGACATTGTTGTCCAACTATTCAGTGTGAGAGGTATATTTGTAGGTCTCATGCGATTTTGAAAGTTCAAACAGCAAGATGGTTAATAACCATTCCATCATGGTGCGGTATTTAAAACTCTAATCTGAGTGCTTAGGTATCGCTACACTAACTCGCTAACTATTTTTTTTATATCAATTGCGAGTATTTAGCCATTGTTAACAATTAGTGGTTAGTTTTTGGGGAGAGCACTTTATTTCAGTAAAACGACGTGATATCTTGGACGAAACCGAAACAAATCATGACGTGATGCATTAAATTTTAACCATATTATACTACATTTACATAATGCCATCTGACGAAGAAGTTTCAAATTATTCACAACGCCTGTCTTTTAAATGCTTTTCGGAGGATTACAGAATATGTGAACCCGATGTATAACTTGGTACTGCTAGCAATCCATGAATTGATTGTGGAAAACAAATGAATATCAACAACCCGTTCGATAAAATGATATCAAATATATAATCATATAGTGTTGTGTATACCAACTGACCTTGTCACGTGCTGTTATCCCTGTGTTGACGACCTCGCTTGATCCGTCCACTCCCACATGATACCACGTGATCTGCACCGGCCTTTCACTATTGAAGCTACACTCGAGGACCACGGGCTCGCCCTCGTGCACTGTGTGGTTGCTCGCTCCCCCAGCTACTGTGATGTGCTCTGCAAAATAGTTTCGAATAATGGATTCTAATTTCTGTAAACATTTTCCCTCTACGCAAAGGGTCTGCTTCGCTTTGAAATATCTTCCGAATTGCCTGGATGTATACACATATGTACGTCTTTAAAACTTTATATCTAAGCAATACATGGGCTGTGAGCTATTCTTGCGTGGTTTGGACATTTGAAATGTTCTGTTAAATAAATATCCTCACGATATATTTTGAAATATACACCTTTCCATTGCGAAGTGAACATCGATGATAATCGGATTTTAGTTGTGTAATTGAATCTGCGACCCAGATGCTTCGGATCATGATGTCTGATGTTCGAATCCCGCCTTGGTCTCGGCATCTTTGTCTACTGTAGAAAGGTGTTCTACCTGAATTACGGTTTGGGTGAAATTATGCATTGAATTTCAACGAACTACTATCCATGATTCACTAGTTCAAGCAGATCGCAGGTATCACCGAAATACATAGCTCTAATAGCGTTTGGCCGTACCTCCTCACTAAATCTAGTAGTTGCATGTGATATAAGTGAAAGGTTCTTGTTAAAGCCACATCCCCGACAGCGTGCTGGTAACATGTAAACTGTCATGTACGTACTGAGGACCTGGACGACTGTAACCTTCTGATTGGTCCCGAACACATTGGAAGCAGTGCAGGTGTATGCGCCCTGGTCTCCAAGCTTGACGTTGTTGATAGCGAGGTTTTCTGCCTGGAGGGTGGTGCGTTGTTGGTCAAGGGTTGACACGTCAGGGGTCCAGGTCACCTTGGGGGGAGGGTAGCCTGTTGGACCACAGGGGATTACAACGTTCGACCCCTCTACAACTGTAATGGATCCGCCCTCTTTCTGGAAGCCAGGTGCGTCTGAAACAATAATAACCGATTTTTAAAGCGCTATTTCTAAAAAAGAATATTATGCTGACCACGCCTCGATTGGTCTTTATTCTGGTCCAATGTACCCAATAAACTGCTTGGACCAACTTGGAATGAATTCTCTTGCCTAAAGTGGCACATTTCTCGTAATCACCTGCTCTTCGCAGGGCAGGGATACTATCCCTCTGATGCAGGGTATTACTCGTGTGATGTCCCTCTGGTGAGGTACGTTATTAACTGAATTGCCCTGCCAAGGGAGATGCTATCTTGGAATATCCCTCTGAAAATAGATTGTAAACGCTAAGAGTTTAGTTTACGGTGTAAGTTCGTGTGTGTAGTTAACTCTTTAAACAAATATTTTGCCAAAAGACAGTTTCAAACCCGAACCCCTTATACTTCTTATACTTATACAAACCAGACCTATCGATCTAAACACTGTGCCCCAGTGACTGAACTTAATGAGATGGGTTTTATGAGTACCCTTAAACTTCACGTAATCGTTTATTTTGACGTTATTGTAATTACTTATCGGTTAATAAAATAGAAAAAATATGAACAGTGGGCATTATTAAAGTAGAATGTTTTCTGTCGGGTATGTTTTATGCGCAACATGACGACTCTGGGTGCTTGGTGAAAATGTATTTTAACAGAAATGCTATGTCATGAAGTGTCCGACATTCAGCACGTAACGACAAGGAACAAGACTCACGGAGATTCATACAGCAGGCCTGAGCAGGCGGGGCCTGGAGTCCAGCTGGGCCCGGCTCTCCCTTCGGTCCTGCCAATCCCTGGGGCCCAGATTGTCCCGGCAGCCCCTGGGGTCCTGCTGAACCCTGTAATCCCGCCGGACCTGGTTCACCCTTAGGACCTGACGGCCCGGACCTTCCAAGCAGTCCTGGCTCACCCTTCAGACCCTGTAGTCCCATGATCCCTTGTGGGCCCTGTTGATGTAATGTTGACACGTTTTGTGTTGTTACACCATGTAAAGAAACATATATCTTTAAAGCTAGACTCAAATGGCTTAATCACACTCAACAGCCTACATCTGATTAAAGTTAACTATTATCTTCTCGACAACAGGAGAGGAGAGTTACCTGGCCTTGAAAAACGTCACGCCATGGCGGCCGTCAGTTGTATGTTTCTCTTCGTATAGATATAAGATGTAAACACAACTGTCCTAATAGTAAGGTAATATATCGATGATAAAGACTTACATAGCACTAACATAAGCCAATGGCTTGTTGTGCCAATCCATATTCATGTAAGCTACGTTATGAATAAAATATGTTTAAATCACATCACATGACATGTTTTCATTTAAACGTCTTTTATGTTAAATGTCGGATATAAAAAGGACTGTCCCAGGCTAAGTTGTTATTGTAATGTGGCAATATTGGCAATATTGAACATACTTTATTACCGTTTGCAGGGGATATGACATTAACACTTAGTCTAGGTGGAATTAAGACATGTTCTGTTATTAACATCAAATTTGGCCAAAGAGAACATTAACTCGTATAGGTCAAAACGTTGTACTAAAGTCAATGTTGCCTTGTCAAACACTCCTGATAAGACAACAGATAATTTTCAGAAAAGATGTTTGGAATTTATGTGGTAATGTTAAAGAGATAAAAGTTAAAAGAGGAATATCCTGTTATAGTGCTATGTTTACTATTTGAAATATTTGTTAATAAATATGCTGAATCAAACATCTCTTGGTTGTTCTTGTATTTGTTGTTCTGATTTGATCTTTTTACGTTTTGGGCGTTTTCTATTCTCATTGACTATTCCATTGTCAGACATAGGTATCCGCTTGAGGATTACCTGTGCACTCAAACAGATATGTTGTTTTACGCTAAGTAATGACTGTCTCAGTAGTGGCAGTTCACCGATAAAGTAGTCCAGGCAATGTCAAAGGTCGTCGTCATCCAATCAATTCACGTGAAGGTATTTCATGACAGTTGTTATTAAACCCTTTTACCAATCACTACGTTGTTATAAATGTAACTTTTGAGTAAGATAGTGTACGTTGTAATACCTGTACTCCGGGATCTCCCCTGGGTCCGTTGAGTCCAGGTTCTCCTTTAGGACCTCCCGGGCCGGATGGTCCCCCTCTTCCGGCTTCCCCCTTCAGACCAGGCAGCCCCATGATTCCCATGTCGCCCTTCTGACCCGGGGCACCTGCGGCTCCAGAAGGACCAGGCTCTCCCTTGGGTCCACCGGGTCCAGATGGTCCAGATAATCCAGCGTCCCCTTTCAATCCAGGCAGTCCCATTATCCCCATCTCCCCCTTACCACCGACCTCCCCTTTGGCACCATTGTCGCCTCTTTCTCCCTTTGGTCCTCCTGGACCGGATGGTCCAAACTGTCCCCTTTCTCCCTTAAGGCCAGGTAGACCCAATTGACCCATATCTCCTTTAGGACCGGCTGTTCCCGGAGGTCCTTGGGCGCCTGGCCCTCCATTGACTCCTGCCTCTCCTTTGGGCCCTGATATGTACACATGTTGTGTTGTACTAGTGAAGTTGAATTCATCATATTGAACAGTCATCTTATAAGAGATCTCGAGTTTGAGGTTGGGCAACAAACCCCTTTAAAGACTAAATGGAAAATATCGAAGCTAATATCTACTTGCTTTGTTTTTTGTAAAACAACCGTGAGCAATAATCGAATAGTGAAGTCATTTTTATTAAATTTTGTATTTTAAATTACAAATGTCGAATTGATATCATTATAGTAGTTAATGTTGAGGCAATGACGTCATGAGTCAATTTGGAAAACTTACATCTTCAATCATTTATAAAATTATTGATCGGATATGAAGCAGGTGACGAAGCAAACAGTGTTTGCAATTTTTCAAGGACATTTAAAGGTTGGTGTGATACTGCTATGGATAACAGCTTCTTTACTCGCTTTTTAGATCATATCATGACTACCCCTTGTCCTTCTTACTAGGTATTAAGTTTACAGTTATAATTCGAAAAACAATACAATATAGAAAAATGTTTAACAAATCATTACCAGAGGGGCCTGAAGGTCCGCTCGGTCCGGCCTCCCCCTTGGGTCCGGGAGGGGCTGGCGTTCCGGGGTCTCCCTTCTGTCCGGCGACTCCGGGATCACCCTTAGGACCAGCACTTCCCGGGTTTCCTTGAGGACCAGCCAACCCTGATACTCCAGGCTCGCCCTTTGCTCCTGGGGACATGGAAACATAGATGATTACGTCACAGATGTAAGTTGTAAGAGATGTGAGCAAATTCTGTGCGCTAACCATGTGTAAGCAATGACACCCCCCCCCCCCCCCCCCCCCCCCCCTCCCCCATCCCCCACACACACACACAAAAATATCCCCAAAAACACAAAATTGGCGAATTCTGTCCGTGACATATCCTGAAAAAGATTTTATGCATACAGAGCCAGTTTACACACAAATTACGCTCATTTGGAGAGAGGGTTTAATTATATGTAGATTTTCCCAAGTAATCAATTTGAAATTCATGAATTGATTCAAGAAACTGTTTAATACATTTTAACCACTCCTACGTCAGACATGTTCCCAATTCCTCCAGACAACAGCAAAAGATGACTGTTCAGGTATTTACAGTGAGTGAATGAGTTATTGCTTAACACCGACTGGACATTAGTGCAGCAATTGGCTGCGAGGAATTTGATTAATTTATATATTAGAAATAGTATTTTAAAAAGCAAAAAGTAACCGGAACAATACACATATCAGCAAAGTATCTGAGAATGTATAAGGGAAAAGAAAGTTAGAATATCCAAAAAACATAACTCATCCAAAAGACTTGTTTTTGCTTTTAGACATTCTAAAATTATTTGTTCAACGAAGTGATAAAAATGTATTTCATGAAAGATTTGGATAAACAATTCAAATATTTGCTTACCGGGCATGCAGAGTTTGCTGTCATTCACACAGTACTGTTGGAACTTTAACAGCTGCAACAATGGATATATGAAAGGTTTACCCAGGTATTGCATTTGTTTAATTCTCAAAAGAATAATAAAAGATGAAAATAAATTAGCTTTGGTGCGGACGAAAATGAGAACATAAGTAATCTTTTCTTCGATTGTCCTACTTCAAAAGTTAAGGAACGGATAGAGACATGCACACAAGCAAACATAAACTTCTCAAAAAGGAACATTTGCATTGGGTGTCCTGAATAGATACCGTAATAGATACGATAGCTCGTTGAATTGAAGTGGGGTTAAACTTTAGAAGACTCTTTAAAATATTCAGTAAGTGATCTAACATACGTCGTATATTAGAAATACATCCCATGTTGATACCTGTAAAAGTATGTAACACTGGTATATGTGGGATCAGTCCCTTGGTAATTGGAACCCAAACCGTCAGGTAACACTAAAGGGCCAGTAGCACGTTTTTTTAAAATTTAATTTGTTCAAATTTAACATTTATAATGATAGTTTATGTCATTTATATTTACTTTAGAGGGTAAAACATCTTATTACTCAAACCATTTATCCGTAGTAGTAATAATGGTGTTGCGTAGAAAGCAAAAATTGCATGGCGGCCATTTTATTGTGAACACATTTTATTATTTCGAATGACAACTTCATAAGAGAGAATGGTGTTTTACTATTGGTGACGTTATTTTCAGCGTTTTCAGCGAAAAAACGTGCTACTGCCCCTTTAACATTGCTGATAATTATTACTGGGATAAACTGGGTTATCATCTGACCAACGTTTACCTCTGCCTCTGTGATCTGCTTGAAGAGATCTCCGAGATCTGTACCCGGAGTTTGACGTGAACTCCTGCTCTTGTCAGTTGCAAATCTCACGAGATTTCGTAACACCGAGATCACTTCTTGTTTGACCATTTCCGCTTTGTCCTAAAGGGAGAGTTCAACAAACGTCGTTTTACTATGTACATGTATGTATAAAAGATAAGGCTCAATGGAGTTTCTGTATGGGTAATAATGGGATATTTCTGTTTACACATATGTATGTTAATAATACATGATTACACGATACACCTGAAACCTAATACTGAGAGTAATATTTTGATGGTTTAATTATTGACAACTGTAAAGCGACTAGTACGCCTTCATTATTAAATACAAAAACCATGGTAACTGAAGCTATCGGCGCTATGGATATGAAAAACAGTGCTCCAGCTAAATATGCTGGCATTGTTGATGAGTCTAAAACTAAATTATTGTTACTACAATGTATGTGGATTTATATCACATTTTCATTATATGCAAAATACAAAATGGTATATGCTCCTCATATAACTTTCTCATTAAATGTTTAATGCCTAACCTTTCATTTAACTTATAGCAAAATATCAAATCCCACCGCATTTAACACTTTTTAACACGCTTTATCAGAAATGTCGTAAGTCGGAAACTAGGTTTCATGAGTGTAGCATTATTGTAATTTTTATCATGATTCCTTAATGGCTGAAACAGACAGGAATGTAGATATCGCTAACAATTTACTGTCAAGATGGTGTTATTTGATCCACACATGACCTCCGATACCTTGACCTACACAGGTGATGATGTCACAACACTATGACGTCACCTTGGTCGTGACGTCAAAATAATTCAAACTATCTGAGATAACTGAACAAGTAGTCCAAATTGGCAATTGTGATGGACATACATGTGTTTAATTTGTAGAATGAAGCAGGTATTTGGGATGATGGTGTAAATATTACACTCACATTGGATGAAACTGCCTGGTTCCCATCAGGAGAGCTGTCCCGGCGGGTTCGAGTGTTGCCATTTATGTCGATATATTGGTCTGAAAACTGAAAGCTAATACGCTATACAGAAGCTAATACTCTCTCTCTCTCTCTCTCTCTCTCTCTCTCTCTCTCTCTCTCTCTCTCTCTCTCTCTCTCTCTCTCTCTCTCTCTCTCTCTCTCTCTGATGGGAGTTGTTGCTTCCTTGCTTGACACTCGGCATTATAAGTATAGAACTGGCGCTGCACAGTGGCTGCCAGGTGCGAAATGTACAACATGCATTTCCGAAGTACAATTGTATAGGAAATTAATGGCTTTGCAAACAGAAACAATTTGTTTAATTACAAACCACTGTTATTCTAACAGGAACATATCTCCCGACAGCTAGGGAAGTGAGATAGAGCTGGAGGATTGTTGAAATATATTTCTGCGATATGTCCTAGCTAAATAATGTCATGTTGTAATAATTATATATTTTTTTCATGCAGTAAATGAAGTAGATTCTACTGATATCGTATTTACAAATTATAGTTAATATTATTTCCTTGATAATTCTAATGGTACATTTGATAAGATTAAGAAAATGTTACACGATCGTGTAATAACATTTTACGAGACGACTGAATGGTTTACTATGAAAACGTGTCAGAAAACAATACCATTTACTAGTTTCTTTAAAAATATATTAAAAGGAACCGAGTTTTCTTAATTAATCGCTGATAAAGATGTCAACATATAGCACTAAGTCTAAGTAGGTCACAGACTATTACATTAAGACATCTATGTACTTGAAACAAAAAAATGCTTTGCTATACATATGCCTATACTGCGGCTAATCAAGTAACATTAAGTATTAAATTTAACATGTAATGATATATTTCAAGTTCCATGTCTAGATAACTCTCTAAATACAACACATTGGCATATGGTAAATGTTTACCGAATCAAATCCACTGGATAGAATTCATAGATTTTACTTTTTTTTGAGAATCAGCGGAATTTTTTTACAATGTGTCTAACATTAGATCATTTCCTGGATAACACATTCTTAAGGTGAAAATACACGACGTTTCCGAGTATATGCTCACTCCTTGATCAGGTGGAATGTGAGGAAGTAACAACATATGATAACATTGTAAATGTACTAACAAACAATTTATTCAATGGGCGAGTAATAAAGGTAGTTAAACAATACATATTGATATAAAATGCCAATCTATGTTAACTACGACAATATTGCAGGCTATCTAATGTAAAAGTGTACATATTATGAATTAATTATATGGGTGTCATCAACCCTTTGTACATGAAATAATCACATGACAAAGTGACGGTAATGTAGATATGCTTCATGCTTTGTTTACAATGTGCACCTATTTTGTAGAAAGGAACAGTGCACTTTAAACACACACAGTGCAACTGTCTTAACTCTTCAAGAATGAACTGTTTATCTCTGAACGTAGAATGTAGAATACTTAATAGTGTCTAAGATAACTCTCCCTTAGACTAACACCTACACACAGAGATAACCACCCACTCAGTCAGTGCGTAAGATAAGAACGTGCATGTCAAGAACCTAACAATAGATGGCCTAGATAGAAACATGCACAACGATCACTTACAACATATAACATAAATTATAAAAATTCTGACAAGTTATCGGTGGCCAAACCATATATAGATATGTCTATTGTATTTTAAGCATGGAGATAATGTGTGAGTGAGTTATTCTTAAATTTCGCTTGTATCAGAAATAGTCGAGGCGAAATGGTGTGGTAAGCTGTTGGTACGGTTAGTGCTGGCGATAGTTGCCTTGCTCTGAGGGTGTGGGTTCGAATCCCAACAGGGACTCCGCCCGAAAAAGGACAAGAATTTTTACTATTGAAGGTAGTGTTATCCAAAAGGCAACCTTATTATGTCGTTTGTTTCGCCTAAATATCATAGCAATTAGCATCGATACATTTGAAATAATTACAAATAAAACAGTACGAAACAGTACGAAGGCTGTAAAACAACACTACATTAAATTCAATTTAAGTTTCAACAATTAGGATGTATCAAAAAGACGTATCTCTGTTAAAAGTCTATAACCCGATGTTCAGTGAAATGCTCCAAAACTTGATTAATAGGAATATCAGGGATAACACTTTTCCCTAATTTGCGATACGTCCCTACGCTTACACAAACTCTTTAAGTTTGGGGGTATCCCCGTGAACGAGCAGAGTGAAAATAAATACCAGAAGCGAATCCAGCTGGGTCTGGAGGTAATGGGTTCTCTCAAACTGGTACACAGACACTGCTACAAACGCTGCGACGTGGACGACCGCAATCACGCCTAGACATATTGTCCAAGACGATGTCGCCGCTTCTTTCATGTTGAGCCAAAAGACTCCCTGACCTGTTTTTCAAGACCAGTAGAAAAATCGGGTGCTGCAAAAGAGGCCAGTAGACACGTGACTGGTGTTTGAAGAATTGCTGATAAGCAATCACCTTGTCGTGAGCCATACTCCGTGGTGAAAGTTCACAAAGCTTCAAAGTGTGGAGACCGGTTCCAATGTTCTGAGGTTCCTGTAGTTTGTTAATAGCGCCCTTTCGTTTAAATGTGATTGCTACATATTTAGGTATATTTAATTTATTGCAGTATACTTTATTTCAACGTTGAAGTTAAAATGATTCACATAGTGAGTGTTTTCAATGTATAAACTTTAAAACTTTGTATTAAAATTTTGTAAGTAATTTTTGTTTATGTGTACGGCCATACATTGTTCGTATGTACGACAATTCTAATTTGACCAATTCTTAAAAGGGACCTTAGAAGTGGAATACATAAGAAAACAAGATGTTCGTGAAAGCAACTTCTTTATTGTGAACGAACATGATGTAAATAATGTTCACAATAAAGAAGTTGTTATCCATAAATGATTTTTTTTTCAAAAGTAACATTAACGTGCACGTACAACAGTTTCTTGTATATAGGTTATCACAGTACTTGGGCCTATATTGTGTAAAATACCACATTAGCATATGATCTAATTAAGGAGTCAGCACTTTGTCTGAATCCTTATTGTTTTTGGCGTAGTTCTTTTAAATATTACTCCACAGTTCCCGTGTAGAATATTCAACAAAAACGGCTGCAGATAATTCAACATTGTTTTCCAGTCTGACAGCCCTTTAATTGAAGTCGCCACCCTCAGCTTTGGGGGCCGATCGGGTCATGTATTAAAGGCACAGATTATTAACATGGGAAACATTTCCAAATGCATTTACAGAGTTGAAATGTGTTTTACAAGATGCGCAATAACAAAACAAGTACAAGAAGAAAGCACGGCGAAATGGTACAGGTCACATAATGTCGACGCCATTTTGATTATGAAGGATTTTAAAAATTATTGTCTCGACCCATGCACTTTTAACAAGTATCTCCTCCTTAATATTTAAATAGAGATATTTATTCATGTACTTAGAAGGCCTCAGGCCTACAGTACATCATATGTTCTATGTACAAAAGCATAAACTATATACATGGACATATTATTAAGTTCTTTATATATTAGTTTCGTTGTTGTATGATTTGTGTCATTTTAATTTTAAATATATTCAGCATTGTCAAAAAATGGAAACTAAGTATGTAAATTCAAAATGGCTACAGTCGTAGTAATTTTACCTTGTGTTGTTAACATACTTAATACTGAATCATTTGTTTCTTGTCTGCCAATTTAAAATAATTACTTGGGACATTCTACGTACGTGAGGAGGTAGTAGGTAAATAAAAGCTTTTTAGCAGAACGCACTGGTGCATAAAGTTGTTTTGATAAGACTGTAGGCACAGTAGACGCCACCGCCGCCGCCGCCTTAGTAAGGTAACAATGAGGTCATGTTGTCGCCTACAAAGCGACAAAGGGTATCTTGCCCGGTACCTGTTACCAATCGTATGTAAAATGTAGAAAATGGTGTTTTGGCAACTTTTCCCCTGAATATGATTGACGTTGTCCATATGTTTAAAATCTAAAATATATAGTATATTGCATGCCATGTTCGATGCAGCGATATAGTAATCAAAGAGTTGAAAAGAGTTAATATTGTCAACATGGAAAACGGAAATTATACAAAAACGACAAATTTCGGGAAACATCCCAGTTAAAAAAAAACAACTACTGTCAATAAAAAATAATGACCGATAACTCCTAACCTCGGGTTTAGCATAGACATGGCTTACGTCCTCTGACTATGTCTTATCTACCACCGGGGCGTGTATCGCTTAGAAACAGCGTATGAAAGACATATACCTTTATATATTCTACCCTTTTACTATATATAAGATACCTACGGCAATAAAACACAAGCGGTCAATGGGACCGACAGCATGCTTTATGATACAATAAAACATGCTCGTGATTTTAGACGACAGTTAGAGCGTCGCTTAGTAAATGACGTCATATGTTACGTCACTTTAATTGTCCAATGCTAGAGAATGTGTTCTACGACGGGAGGCATTAATATTTTCAAAATATAGTTCATGCAAACAACATTATATCTCCGCGGATTTTATAGAAAAACGAGTTACTATTTAAGGGCATTTCATATAAGAAATAGAAGACTCGTTGTTGTTCTTTATCGTAGAATAAAACATAGCAGAGAGCATAAAACACTCGATAAAGCACGCCAACTCGTCTTCTATTTCTTAAATAAAAGGAAGTGATGTAACGACGAAACCACCCATGCTCATTCAAACTCATATTTCACATCAAAGATTTTTTTATGGCACAGTCGATGAATACGATACGAAAGCCGAATGATTTCCCCACAAAATGAGCCATCGATGACTAGGTCACAATCCGAACATTATTTCAAAAGCTGTGCTACAAAACATTCCGTATATCGCAACCTTCACATTTTCAAGCCAATTCCGACGCTCACGAAAATCAGCGAAAACTCACCTTTTATCATCGTTTAATAATTCCAGAAATGTTGACAGCATCTATGAATCGGCAGATTCGAACCGCAGAGTGAAACTACAGATTTAAACAAATATTACAACACCTACATATCATTTCTCCGACTGTACTACGACATTTTGTCTCAAATCATCGTCATGCATTGGCCACTCAGTTCGCTAGCAGCGTTTCTTGACCTTGACATTCAGCTGACCCGGAGTGTCTCATATCCAGGTTCTAGGGCCCATTAGCGAGAACGAAGACCCTGTGTTATCTACATACTGTATTTATTTATTATCATGGTCAATCTACAGAAACGTAAACCACAGAGATTACTGACCTCTCATAGAAGTGGTGTGCTTTGTTGGCTTAACATAAAGATTCATTATTGGTTGCAATCAAAGTTACTTGTTCAACCAGAGATATTGTTGCACATTGAGTATTCTGTCTGTTCCCGTAAACAAGTTTCTTCAGCTGTGTAGGGCAAATATATCATTTAACAAGAAAGATATAAATTACATGTGGGTGTTAATGTGTGTATGTCAGTTCATTCTTGAACATGTATAGCATCATGTATGTAAATGTGCAAACTACTATGACTTTATCAATTGTATACTTTGATTGCAACATCCATTGTTTAATGCCGTTGATCGTCTTACATCATTTTAACCTTGTAAAATAGAACGGAAATTCTGTTCATGTTACGGTCAATGGGATATTCTTTTAGGAGCGCTTCAGTCACCTTTCGACAAGAAAGATCTACTATACTATATTATCAACAGATGTTTTCTACAAGTAATATTTTTAGACAGTTGAGGTGGGGGAATTTAACGCAGCTTTGAAATGATTCCACTTATATTAAAATTGACAGTAATATTGCAGGCAGAATGCCTACAACACCAATTTCGCTAAGCATTGCGATGAAACCTGTGCGCATAGTCACGAACTGGCAAAATATTTAGTGAAGCCTTTCACTCAAACAGAGCAGTTGTCTAAAACAGACAAAGTTGAGCTATACGGCACCGACACTGAAGTGAAGGAAAACTGCATGGGAATAAATACAGGATTTATCGGATATTAGTTATTAAGTTATTAAGCTTACCACGTCCCTAGCGTTGAATAATAATAGTAAGGGTAATTTTACCCCGCACACATCCACATGCAAGACACATGCTCAATGTGGCAACATATATACACAAAGGAGGAAGAAGTCTGCCTAAAAGTAGCGCGCAAAGATACTTGCATTGTAATTTGGCATTGTAATGCAATTTCCAAAGGAAGTTAATGTATATTTATCATGAGCACGCAGTTGTACATTGTGTATATCATAATATCAAAACGGATGAAGGAATGACGGATGACCACCCTCTACACTTCATCTATCAAGGGTGTTGTGTCGTGATCAGCCTGTATATACATTGAAGAAGGTTTAAACTAATTTAAACATTCGAAAAGAGGTATTCCTTTTACCAAGATTTTGAAAACATGGCATATGTAACATAACTGAATAAGCAAACATATGAAATGTATGCAGTATGTATACCTTTAACTTGTATGAAATAGTCCAGATAACTCTGCACATAATCTTTGTCAATAGTTGTGTTATTACTTACACATTTGATGTCTATGGTTTCTGTTTACATTCATTTCTCAATTTATTGTTAACTTTTAACGAGACTCACTGTCATTACAGATTAGTAAGTTGTTATCACCTTTTATATACATATTAGATATAGATAATAATAATAATAACACTTTATTGTCCGCAATACAATGTACATTAGAAAATTCGATTCGAGAAATTCACCCGGCAGCCGCAGTGCAGCACCAGTTAATGCGTTGTTCTGTCCTTATAATGCTGAACGCAAAGCAAGGAAGCAACAACTTTTTTAACGTCTTTTGGTATGACGCGACCGGGAATCGAACCCCGGTCTTCCGGGTAATGAGCGGACACTCTACCAACTAAGCTACGGTTACTATTGTCCATGCTTACTATGGCTATTGAATTCATGTAGTGTAGAGTTTGAACATTTCTAGTGATATTATGCTTCATGATTTATGCTTTGATACATTTTATATGTATGTATTAAAATATAGTATATCAAAATAAAATATCAGTAAACGCATTGCTATATTTGATATAATGTATCTATTTATAGTTATGTATTGTCTTCTTCAAGATAAACGTCAATATTCCAATATGTAGCAAGATCCTTGTTTCAACAGTTTTCTTAAGAAACAAAGTGGGTATACTTATTAATAATATTTGCTTGCATTCAGTTAAACTTGAAAATAAATATGACAGGCTTTGAAAGGTGTTACTATTTCTCATCAGAAAAAAATTAATTGATGAAAACAAATTGTGGTTTGTGTTTATATACCTAAAAATAATGTTATGTTTCTGTTGTAGGTTGTATTATCCAATGTAATGACGGCATAAATAGCATGACGTCACAGTGTTATGGCATCATCTCACTGGAAGTCTAATGTAAGACTTCGTTCAGTAATGTTCTTTCATTCCCCCTTCCCATTCACAGAAACAATTCCAACCTTCATTCTCATTTGAACAAATACGAGATAACCCTTTATATTCACAGAAACAACTCCCGTCTTCATTTTTGAACACAAACAAACTATCCCTTTACATCACTGTCAACCATTGTCAACCATTGTCAACCACGTCAATCAAGTTAAACAAGTCAAGTCAAGTCAAATGGTTTATTGAAATTTAAGGCCTCCGGCCCACATACAAAATATACATATACAAATTATAGAATATACAAATGATATAGAAGTACAAACGATAGAGAACACCACTTGAGTAACATGACAGGCAATTCTAAAATTGTATGTTAGCTTCAGAACGAGTTTCCATTATTTAAAATTTGGTTTAAACATATCATGAAATGAATTGGGATTGCCGATTGGTGAACAAGCTGTTCATACAGAATGAAATACAAAGTGACGTCAATGATAAAGAATGTTATAAATAACAGATGTATACATGCTCCAATTAGGTTAACAGTAATATTATCTAGTAATCAATCATAGAAACTTGTGTTTGGAATGGTTTATCGATTATAGGTAAAAAAGTCCTCGGGAAAAAAAGTCCTCTGAAAAAAAGTCCTCGGAAAAAAAGTATTGGTAAATAAGTCCTTGGAAAAAAGTCCTATTATATAAAAATATGTATTTAAACAGAGTAAATATATATTTTCATCAAAATTAAAATATGACTAATTTTAGATTAGTAAATAGTAATGTTGCCAAGTACTGTTTGCCAATTTAAATGTGATTTTTGCAATATGTCCCAGGATGTAGCATACAGTGTTAACCCATTGACATGTGATCTCAGCAGAGGGGGTATACCCCAGGATTTACACTGTTTGCCAATTGAAAAAAAACAGAGATTAAGTTCTTATTGCTTAGTCAAATACATTGTGGTATCTATTTATTGTCTATTACATTGTTATATGCCAATAAACGAATGAAAAAAAAACACAATATAAGTTTTTAGTACTTTTTTCCCGAGGACTTTTTTTCCTGGGTAAATTTAGGACTTTTTTACGGATACTTTTTTTCGGAGGACCTTTTTTTCGAGCACCAGTTTATCAACCCATCTGAAGAAATACAAAGATATATATATTATATAGTAGAAATACATAGCTACGGTTCAGTGTGTCAAACGTTCCATATGCAGAACTAGGAATCAAACAATCACGTGAATGTTAAAATATAAATCGTTGGGTTTTGGTGATGAAACTGTGAACTGAATCAACTTATTGTTGATTTTGATTATTACGGAGTTGGAACATTCGAATGAATACATAATATTGATTAACATCAATTGTTAAGAAAGCTACTGTTCTGATGTCACATTCAATGACCAGTCCATTGTATTGTTCATGTGGTTATAGTAGTGCTAAACTGTTAAGAAAGCTAGTGCATGCTGACCCAACGACCTATGACCTGAATGAATGTTAGTCATCTATGTTACTGTTTTATTTATAGTAAATAAGTATGATGAGTGACAAATATGTATGATATTGTTTCTGTTTATATAATTAATTTGTGACCAATACAATATTGTGACTTGTTCACCTGTGACTTTTTCCCTAGGCAAATTTGTGACTTTTTCCCTGTGACTTTTTTTCCTGTGACTTTTTTCCTGTGACTGTTTTTCCGATCACCATATGGTACGCAAAATATTAAACTGATCATTTGAATCATTTGATCATTCGATCTTGTTCGTTGTCTATAAATGTGTATAATCATAATGTGGTTTAAATGTATTTTATTCAATAAAAAGAAATGGATTGGCAAAAACGTCTAGGTGACTTATGTAAATGCTACTCAACAAAGCATGCATGGTTCACATTTATACATGATGTTAAAATGATGATACATTTATGAATATAATAATCATAATGTATATGTATGTATGTAAAGTGCAACAATCTTCATGTAAATTTCAGTGAGCTTGTTCAGTTGTTGACCAATCCAGTTCATGTATTTAGATATGAAATAAATTTTAAAACTCATATAGCAAGTGAAAATGGTTTGCATTACATTACATCATATAGGGGCCTATTCAATATTTTGATCGACAAACTTGAACTATAGTAACCTTTTATGCTTGATTGCCTCCCTTGGATGGCGAGCAGTGAAGACATGTAACACAGCTCTCGCACAAAAAGCCCTACAACGTCTTTTATGGAGTCAGGACTAATTCCTAAATGACTCAAAACGTAAGTTTATTACCAACAAAACAATTCCTGTGAATTTTATGAACATGACTTTTCCCAAAGTTTGACTTTGAAAAAAAAAAAATCTCACGTGTAAATCTCTCACCTTTGACCCTTCGAAGGTGAAAGCGTGCAACGCGTGCTTCGACGTGTAAGCTACTGAATACAACTGTGTGTTGACTCTGGGCTACCTCTTTCATTATCTCTCTCATTAACTATGCCTCCAAAACAGAAACCAGATTTGAGTGAAATTAATGCCGAAATTCAGGAGATTCATCTCATGATAAAAGAAATGCCGACAAAAGAAAATATCAAAGAACTTTTAAAGACGGCCGTTGAAGAATCTGTAAACTCATTGAGAGAGAATTTGAAACTTGAAATTTCACAAGCAGTGATTTCTGAAATTGGTATTGACCAAGTCAAAAGTGACATTATGGCTTTACAAAAGGAAAATACCGAACTTTGTAAAGACTTACAGGATAAGCAAATTAAACTCAGCACTTTGGAAGCCCGATTTTCGGAAGTACAGGCTCGCGCTAATGACGCCTTCAAACAAAGTAATCAGAATGAACAATTTTCAAGGAAAAATAACATAAAAGTGTTTAACATTCCTCAAACCGAGGACGAAGATCTGAGAAAGAAATTCATGGAACTAATGAAGACAAAAGCTAACTTTGATGTAGACCAGGAAGATGTACTGGCTATTCACAGAATCGACCACGCTAATAAGTCGATCATAAAGCCTATTCTCGTGAAGTTTGCTTCTTCGGAAGCAAAATCAAAAGTTATTCGCTTAAGGAAACAAGTTAGAGAGAGGTCTGAAGCACGGCTAGCTGATGACGTGACACGAGCAAATGTTCAACTTATTAACAGATTGAAAAATCACTCCGACATTGAGAACGCATGGTATTTCAAAGGGCGTGTGTACGCCACCACAAAGTCTGATGGTAAGAAATACAAGTTCTATCCGTATGATGTCGTCGATGATGTGCTTCACCGCAAGTAGGCTCTCGCTACTCTACTCCTTCTACAAACGGAAGGCCGTTCCATGAATGTCCCTAGATGTTTCGAGGATGTTTCAATTTACAGAATTCAATTTTGAACCTGTGTTATTGTGTTTGAGATTATTTTATTATGTTGGGCGAGGTAAGCCCATAACATGGAATATTAATGTGTCACCTAAAATAAGCCTAGACTCTATTGTGAACTGTGTTCTCTTAGACAGACTACGGCGACTCCAAATGTATCAGCATGTGACAAATCACGTTAATCTCCGCAGAATGTACTTGTCACAGTGTAGTGTTGACATGGAATACGAGTATCCAGACGAAAAGTACAGGCAAAAGTAATATTGTACGGACTTTTTTGTTTCCACTTGATTGTTAATTGTTTCTTTATTAGTCAACTCAAGTGTGTGTGAACATTTATCTCCAGGATGTGAACAATTTTGAGGTTATTTTTTTTATTGTTGCATCTTCCAGTTTGTGAAGTGAATTAATCCTGATATCATATCACAAAGAACACAAAAGACAATATTAATGTCCTGTGATTTCCGCCTTACTGCAATTTGGTTTTATTGAACTCCATAATGTATACATACATGTTAAAGAAAGGGTCCTTTCCCAGGGGATTTCAATCAAGTATATTTTATTTTTACTCTCTCTCTCTGTCTCTGTCTCTCATATGTTCTCTTCTCTTTTCATTCTATCTCATTTTCCATGCACCATCACTCACGCTCAGATTATGCACATTCCCAGTATAATCAATGAGTAATCTATGCATCTTATCCATGAACGCCAGGGGTCTCCAATCAGATTCTATAAAACGAAGAGATGTTTTTAACTTTCTAAGAAAGTGAAAATCATCTATCATATGTCTTCAGGAAACACATAGTACTCCGGAAAATGAACTAACATGGGCAGCTGAATGGGGCTATATATGTTTTTTCTCACATGGAACCACTCACAGTGCAGGAACATTGATATTGATAAAGGATAACTTTGAATATGAACTTCATGAAAGTATATCAGATGATAATGGGAGGTTCGTTATATTAGATATTACAATAGAAACAATTAGATTTTCAATAACGAATATTTATGGTCCAAATACAGATTCCCCAAACTTTTTCCAAGATCTCTTTTCGGAATTAGAACTATTACCCGGATCGATTATTTGGGGTGGTGATTGGAATGTAGTCCAAGATTATTATTTAGATACCTATAATATAAAACACAGGAATAATCCGGGGGCTTTCGAGAAAATCAATGAAATAAAAAATAAGCTAGGGTTGGTTGATCCATGGAGAATCTTTAATCCCGACAGGCAACAGTATGCATGGCGACAAACTAATCACATAAAACAAAGCAGGTTAGACTATTTTCTTGTTTCAGAAGAAGTTATGTCCCTTGTTAAGAGCGCTTCTATTGACATCAGTTATAGATCCGACCACTCCACCATTTCGTTAGAGCTTGCACTTAGTCCAATAGAACGTGGACCAGGTTATTGGAAGTTTAATTCGTCCCTTCTATATGATACTGACTATGTCAATATTGTCAAACAAACAATATGTGATACTGTGTCTGAATATAAAATTGTCGGAGATATTGAAAACGTGGAAACTCTTGAATTATTTGTAAATGATCAACTATTTTTTGAAATACTTAAAATGAATATAAGAACAAATACAATCAGCTACTCAATACGGCGAAAAAAACAATCGGATAAAGAAGAAAAAACCTTAGAAAGGCAAATATATGAAATGGAAACAAGGTTTTCTAGTTTAGATACTGATGAAAATAACGATTTGTGCTTAAAAAAGGAAAAACTTGAACAAATCAGAATTGCAAAAATAAAAGGAGTCATATTTCGAAGTAAGGCTAAATGGTATGAAGAAGGAGAAAAGAATACTGAATATTTTATGAATTTGGAAAAAAGAAATTATATATATAAAAATATGAGTGAACTTGTAACACAAAACGGGGTGCTTTCAAAAAAAGAAGATATATTAAAATAATCATCTGACTTTTATAGTAAATTATACACTAGTAAACATGCTAGTGATTGGAAAAATGATCTCGACTCTTTCACTAATATAGATACAAAACTCACAAATGATAAGCGGGATTTTTGCGAAACTGAGCTTACATTTGATGAATGTGCAAATGCGTTAAAGAATATGAAAAATCGAAAAAGCCCAGGCTCGGACGGTTTTACCGCAGACTTTTATACATTCTTTTGGAAAGACATCGGTTTATTTCTCAGGCGATCTATTTTACTTGCATTTCAAACTGGAACTCTGTCAGATTTTCAAAGACAAGGTATTATAACTTGCATACCAAAAGATTATCGTGACAGGCGATACTTAAAAAATTGGCGACCGATTAGTCTTTTAAATGTTGATTATAAAATTGCATCCGCCGCAATTGCCTCGCGTCTTAAGGAAGTTCTTCCTGATATAATAAGCGAAACCCAAACCGGGTTTTTGAAAAATAGATTTATTGGGGAAAATACTAGAATACTTTATGACTTAGTGCATTACTGTGAACACAATGAAATATCTGGACTTTTGGTTGCGATCGATTTCGAAAAAGCCCTTGACACAGTTGAGTGGGACTTTATTGACAAAACGTTAGAAGCCTTTAACTTCGGCCCCGTGCTTAGAAATTGGATAAAACTTTTTCAAAATGATAGCTGTAGTTCTGTAATCAATTCGGGCACATTTTCTAATTACTTTAATCTAGGACGCGGTTGTCGACAAGGCGATCCAGTGGCTCCATACCTTTTTGTTGCATGTGTTGAACTATTAGCGATTGCAATTAGAACAAACCATAACATTAAGGGTATAACAATTAAAGGCATGGAATATCTTGTATTTCGATATGCAGACGATATGAATTTTACTCTCGATGGATCAGAAAAGGGATTATCAGAACTCATTTACGTGATTAAAAGGTTTGCTACTGTCTCTGGGCTAAATCTCAACTGTAATAAAACTATTGCTGTATGGTTTGGCTCCATTATAAATTCTAATGAGCAACTTTGTCCGCACATACCTCTTCGTTGGTCGAAAGAACCTTTCAAAATTCTTGGAATTACATTCTCTACCGACTTAAATGAGATGATTTCGCTAAACTTTGAGCAACAATTTTCAAAAATCAGAAAAATATTATTTTCCTGGTCTAATAGAACATTAACTCTTCGAGGAAGAATTACTATTATCAAATCTCAGATTATCCCCCTTTTTACACATCTTTTCATGGCGCTTCCAAACCCATCTAAAACCTTCTTTAAACGTCTAAACTCTATTCTTTTTAAGTTTGTATGGGGAGGGAAACGTGATGAAATCAAACGTAATATGTTAATAAATGAATATGCAAAAGGGGGTTTGAAAATGATAGATATTGTATCATTCTGTAATAATATGAAGATCAAATGGATAAAGCGATTATTTGAAAGTAAAGGTTTATGGCAGCACTTAGTATTTGAATCACTTTCACAATTCGGGGACATTGATTTGTTTAACTTTCAAAAAGAAAGACTTATATCATATGCTAACAAAATTAAAAACTGTTTTTGGAAAGATGTAGTAATGTGTTACGCATGTATAAGCAAAAATGATACTGTTACCTTTGACGATTTTGTATCCCTACCAATTCTTAACTTTGTTCCATTTATTGACATGACTTTATTCATCTCGTGGTAGAGAAACGGAATGAAACATATTGGGGATATTATCTCTTCAACTGGTGATCTGAAAACATTTGTAACACTTAAACAGGAATTCAATATCGAACACACATACCTTCTTTATTTCAGATTTTTGAAATATATACCTAAACAATACTTTGATCTTATTAAGGCAACAACACATTTTGACACGGTAGTAAATACACAATGTACTACTTTAAAACAAATATCCACCTCTGATGATTGCAAATGTGTGTACTCCCAACTATGTGACAAAAAAGTTATCTCCTTAGATAACCTACAGTCCAAGTGGGAATCAAAACTTAATTGTACCCTATCTGACAATTATATTTCTGACTGCTTTGCAATAATCAATGGTACAACAATAGAAACCAAAGCAAGGAACTTTCAGTTTAAATTTATTCACAGAATAATCTCAACAAGATCCTTTCTTTGCAAAATAGGTATTTGTCAAGACAACCTATGTACCTTCTGTGGTAGAGAAATTGAAACACTTGTACACTTATTTTATTCTTGTGAGAAAACTGAAAATCTTATTTCAAAATTAGAGAACTGGTACTATTCCAAGACAAATACCAGCCTTAACATAAATATTACAAAATTTGTACTTGGAGACCCTAAGGCAAATGTATTAACAAACCATATCTTTATTATTACAAAAGAGTTCATCAATAAAACAATATTTAACTCTGATTACTTAAATTTTAATCACCTACTCCGCTTCATAAAATATCACTTCCATATAGAAAAACACATATTTTCGAAAGACGACCCCAGTTTTCAAAGAAAATGGCAAAACCTTTTCAAAAATGATTAAAATACCATGAGTCCTCTTAACCTTTTATGCTTGATACACAGTGTTACTTACACTTTTGGATATACTTTGTCACTGATATCAAACGTGACAGCAACAAAGAAACGTTGAATGAAATGTGAGTCGTACCTATGATATTTTCACCAAACACGCATACATCTTTCTGGGAAATCGATGTCACAATATTGTCCCTCTCATGCATTCTTTGAAACCATTTAGTAGCATTTAAATTATATTATTGGTATTTAGAAGCTTAGTGAACTACGACTTTCTCTATGAAATATTGTAACAAACACTCCTGGACGAAACTACGAAAGATTGTAACGACAACCTATATAACCAAATAATTTCGAGTTGAAAATATTTCTATTAATTATGTTTCAAGATGTTATATTGTCAGTAATAATAATATTAATAATAGAACGTATAACAAAAACTAACTCTTCAAATACGAATCTGAAGCATGAACAACATCATCATCATCTCTTGGAGATTTTTCGAGCGGTTTCCAGCGGAGCTGATTTCTCACTCGGGCCACTCGGGCCTTTAATAAAGTTTTTTGATGCCACGGTCGAAAAGGTTTGGAGGGTAATTTGGAATAGAACAAATCGGGACAATGTGTACATAACGGTAGGCGGTGAGATGAAACAGCCAATCAGCGATCGCTTGTCAAAAGGGGAAATCCCCTGCCATGACATTGACGGGCTCGGCAGAAGCCCAGTTTGATTCACGTGACCGTGTTACCCATACAATCAATTACGTGACGAATAGTGCCCCTTTAAATCATTAGAATATAAAATAGATACATATTTTTTCTGGTTGAAGTAAACTTTTAAATGTCCTGTAACAATCATTCCTTGAGCTATCATGACGGATGGAATGTCAATCTTGATAAATAATTAATAGCTTGTTTTTTAAAGTTATATAAAAATAGATTAAGATTTCCAATTGTTTGGTTTATTCAAACAAAACCAAAACCGTGAGAGTACAAAAGGCTTCTTACATGGGATGCCCAAGTGGTTTTACCAATACTATCTAAATGCAAAATCATGTTAAAAGCTAGCTTTGGAATTCTATTTTCTTGTATACCAATAATTTGTATCCAATATTTTAGGTATTTTACCTGAGAATGTATATACGAGTATAACGGGTGTCTTCCACATTCGCCGCAAACAATGCAGTTTGGTGTTGATAATCCAATGGATAAATATCTGTTACATGCCAATAGGTGATGTTTTTCTATGCAGTTATATGTTTGGTATCCCAGAATATCAGTTCCATATAACATTATAGGTTGTATTTGGTAATCGAAGAGTTTGAAAAATACGTTTGGGGAAGATAACCCGATTTTAAATGAAACAGACATAACGTTGAATAAAGCTTTCTTCGCTCTTGATACTAAATCTTCAACGCCTTTTGAAAAGTGCATAGTGTGAGTAAACACAATGCCAAGATATTGATATTGATTGTTAGTCTTAAGCTGTAAAATATTAAGTACCCATTTTTCATTTGCAGCTAACGGCCCGCCCCTTCTGAAAATTACAATGTTTGTTTTGTCATAGTTAACGATAACTTTCATTCTTTTGTGCAACGTTCCAATATATTAAATTGATTTTGTAATCATTGTGTCTGACACTAAAATGACATCATCAGCAAAAAGTAGCATTAATATTTCAATTATATCTGGGAACATTTGAATACAATGCTTTCTATTATTAGAGATCTCATAATACAGTTCATTGATGAACAATGAAATCAACATTGGACTGAAAATACACCCTTGTCTTTATCCAACCGGACAATCAAAATAATCTGTAAAATCACCACTATAACGCACATACGATTTTATGTTAGCATACATCTCGAAATCCGGCCCATAATAAAGAGTACCATAGTTTAGAACGATCTAGAGAATCGAATGCTTTTTAAAATCGTCAAATGCAACATACAATTTGTGTTTTCGGCGAGAAAGACATTTCTGGATAATTGCATGGTCTGAAGTAGAATATGTTTTTCGAAAATCAACCTAAGTTTCTGGTATTAAATCCTGCATATTTGCTCATTTTGTTATCCTATTATTCAATATGGTTGTAAATATTTTCCCCATAATACTTATTAAGGTAATGCCTCTATAGTTGTCATTATCACCAAGCTTTCCTTTCCTGTGGAACAATTATTGAAGAAGACGAACTTTATGGAAACGTGCCATTATCAGATAATATGTTGAAGCATTTGATCAGGAAAGGCATGATCACGAATTCAGAACGTTTCATCATTTCTATGATGATATGACCAGGACCATCGGACTTCCAATTTTTTTAATGTAATATAGCTTTTCATATTTCATTTTCTGATATTGGTGTTTCTAAAATCATGTTATCTACATCTGTGTAAACTTCTGATGATGAACTGAGCAAATCGTTTAACATCTCGTCATCTTGACTGGTGTCAAATACAGATTCGTTCGAAAAGACCTTTTTAAAATGTACTAACAATTCAGTTTTGGGAATAGAATTTTGATCTTGAGGTCGGTTTTATAAATAACGTATCTCTCTCCAGAATTTAGAGGGACGTTTTATCGAATTGTTGAATCTATTTTGCTTTTCTTTACGAAGATTAGTTTTAAAGTTTCGGCAACAGTTCTTATATGTATTTCTCATTTGGCAATACTGGGTTCTATTCGATTCTGTGCCTTACATCGAAACGTTCGCAGAGTCTTGCGTAAGTTTCGCCTTGCTGATTTTCATTCTGCATTAAGTTGGGGTGCTCATTAATACCAACCATTTTCTTCATAAATTCTGACGAGTTTAAGATCATATGTACAAACTGATCGATATCACCATCCAGATCAATATCAAACATTGAGAGTAACTGCTGACTAAAAGATAATATTTTATCAGATAAAGTATTAAAATAATATGTACTTAGGAAATCATTCTTGACATCATTTCTTTTTCACAACAATCACTAACTAATTCACTTTGAATGTACACATTTGGAAATTTACAATTCAACTCTTATGGAAAATGATCTGAGTCAATGCGGTCTCCAATGTTGAACAATTCAATAAACTGGAAAAACTCTGGTGAGCAAATGATATAATCATTCACGCTCGAACCCTGATGACTACAAAACGTATATTCACCAAGCGTACTTCCATACGCTCTACCGTTGACAATGAATAACTTAAGTGTATGACACAAATCTAATAACGCACGAAAAAAACTATTTACAAATGTATCATTCGATTTACGGTCATCAAGTGTGGTATCTCCTTCTTCGCTACATCTAAATCTAATCCAATATAATCAACCTCGCTCCCAAACCTTCACAGAGTGGGAGAGGCACTTGCTAACCCCAATCAACACTCCATCTCACTCCCAAACATCTCCCCACAACCCAAAGGCGGCTGTAAGTAAGGCATGCTTTGTGTGTGTTGAGTGATGTATATGATGTGTTGTGCATTTGAAGTATGTCCTGCCGGGTACATGCATATGTCACAACCAGCAGCCCCTTAACTAGTAGGTGCATTCATGAAGTAGGAAACTGTTACAAATAATATCCTGATGTAGTTTACCTGGTTGACTTGGTTTTTTAGTTGTCTTTCTCTTCAGCATATACTGACTGGTAACAGCATCACATCCTTCCTCCTCCTTTGTAGAGACAGAACAGTTCAGGCTCGAACTAGGCCCCTTGACTAGCTGACATGTTAACTGTACTGCATCAAATACGTAATCCGAACAGAATTTGGTGGTATGGCAAAGAAAGGCACATATATGTGGACCATATGGTTGAACTGATTTCTGACATAATGTCTGCAAGATATTTCCCATCAGAAATACACAATGTATAAGCAAACTACGAACCATTGCGTAAGAACTAAATGGTACAAACATTGTCCTGAACTATGTTAGCAATACTCCTGAGAACCTTGTACTGAACTATGCTATTGACACACCTCTGGATCTTGTACTGAACTATGTTATTAATACTCCTGAGAACCTTGTACTGAAGTATGATATTAATACTCCTGAGAACCTTGTACTGAAGTATGATATTAATACTCCTGAGAACCTTGTACTGAAGTATGATATTAATACTCCTGAGAACCTCGTCCTAAACTATGTTATTAATACTCCTGAGAACCTTGTACTGAACTATGTTATTGACACTACTCAGAACCTTGTACTGATCTATGTTATTTATTCTCCTAAGAACATTGTACTCAACTATGTTATTAATACTCCTGAGAACATTGTCCTGAACTATGCTATTAATACTCCTGTGAATCTTGTACTGAACTATGTTATTGACACACCCCTGGATCTTGTACTGAACTATGTATCGACACTACTCAGAACCTTGTACTGAACTATGTTATTTATTCTCCTTAGAACCTTGTACTAACCTATGTTATTAATACTCCTGAGAACCTTGTACTGAACAATGCTATTAATACTCCTGAGAATCTTGTACTGAACTATGTTATTGACACTCCTCAGAACCTGTTGTACTGAACTATGTTATTAATACTCCTCAGAACCTGTTGTACTGAGGTATGGTATTAATACCCCTGAGAACCTCGTACTGAACTATGTTTTAATACTCCTCAGAATCTTGTACTGAACTATGTTATTAACACTCCTCAGAACCTGTTGTACTAAACTATGTTATTAATAGTCCTGAGAATCTTGTACTGAACTATGTTTTAATACTCCTCATGCTATTAATTCTCCTGAGAACCTTGTACTGAACTATGTTATTGACACACCTCTGGATCTTGTACTGAACTATGTTATAAACACTCCTCAGAACCTCGTACTGAACTATGTTTAAATACTCCTCAGAATCTTGTACTGCACTATGTTATTGACACTCCCGAGAACCTTGTACTGAACTATGTTATTAACACTCCCGAGAACCTTGTACTGAATTATGTTATTAACACTCCTCAGAATACTGTACTGAAGTATGATATTAATACTCCTGAGAATGTTATTTATACTCCTCAAAATATTGTTTTGAACTATATTATTAATATTTCTGAGCTTACCACTGAATTTAATGTTAATACTTATCTGAACTTTCTCTTGAACTATGCTAGTAATAACTCTCTGATACTGAAATATGCTTCTCGGAGCCTGGAAAGAATTAGACAAAAAGGATATTTGACACATTTTGTATTCATTACATATTTTACAAAGTATACTATATGTATTAATTTAAAGATTAACAAACTATGACCTCAGTTATATTAGTAAATATGTACAACATTATATATATTAAAGAAAGTACATATTATATAAATAGAGATGTAATACCGGGATTTCACATAGATGTGTAAACAGCAAATTCTATTCGATTCTACTTTCGAAGAAATTACGTTCTTCAGTCTTTAGCGTATTCAAAGTATATTGCTATGAAACTAAAGTGACACATCAGATTTATAAAACACGTTGTTTATCGTAGTAGTATCATTGTAGTAAACTCATTGGCAAAAGAACACACATCGCCACATTTTGTCGCTCATACAAAAGGCAATGAGACAGATGTGATATGGATTATTATCAATTCAATGACACGAATCATGTTCTAACCACTGTATAAAGTCAACATAACTCTATCAGTAGTACATTTATTAAAGTTTGAGTGACATGGGGTCAAAATACAAAATTACAAAATAACCCGACATTATTTACAAACAAGCGGCACAATTCTACAAATGGTCAAACTTGCTCTCAGTATGGTCCATGGAGAACACGTCTCCGTATATCGCCGGATGACGCGTACATGTAAGTCAGCAAGAAAGCTTCGCCACAAATTCAACAAGACCAGTACAAGCTGCTGTATCGGTCCTCAGCAGGCGACGTATTCCTTAGTCGACCCGATCTTGAACGGTCATGGGTCCGGCCTGTCTGCTGACAACAATTCATCAAGTTGGCTGCAGTTGACGGGTCTTGCAATGTGACTTTTTGTGGCCCCCATTTCTGCCATATCAATGGCTCTGTCGCGGTTTATCTGTGAACGTTTCGGCATTTTGTTCGTGTTTTTATATAAACTGCCTCATTGTTCTCATAGACGTCAGTATTTATGCAAACATTTCGCACTTGCAGATTGAGAAATCCCATTTATTCTGTTTTTCTCCTTTAAATGATTCCACGAAATTTACCAAAAATCATCAAATAATGGCCTTTACTAATCCACGGAATGCACTTTAGTGAATGTTTTCTGCATATCTTAAATCTTATAACAGTCTCTATCAATCGCAAAATATTATTTTGAAAATGATAAGTTTATTTTGCCGATGAGTTTACGTTAAATGTTATAGAACTTTTGTATTCTTACCTAAATGCAGTTAACTTTCTACTTCAAAAACCTTCGCCTTTTTTCTGTCCGCTTTGGTCGCCTTTCCACAGACAGCACATTTCTAGAAATATACCTGTGTGTCTTGATGGTGGAGTGGCTGCAGCAGTACGTATCGATTATACCTCTGTTATATTTGTAGATAAATAAACATTGAATAATGCATGTAGTGCTGGCCGTGTACACATTATCATCTTGTTATAAACGTATAAACGTATATAATATATCAACGGTTTCTTTGTCTTCGTGTCATAATCATCGATTATGTCAATACTATCCTGTAATTTAATTCATTAACGGGAATGAGTATAATATTAGTTACAATTAAAATTTAATAAATTACTTTCCACAATGTATACGTCTATTACTATAAATTAGTTAGTAGAAGATGCTTGAAATGAATTGTTTTACCATCAATACATATAAGCAATACATACATATTCTAACAGATTCTGGATTCTTGTCTTGCGGATCATTGTTGAACTTAAAATTAAACTCGTCCACATTTATGTTTGTACGTAAACCATTCACTGACACAGTGAACACATGACAGTTCCAAATGTTTAAAACCAGATTTTGAAAATTTGAAAAATTGTAATAGAAAACACAGGTAAAGTGTAAGTTAATGACGCAAAACAATCGGGTAGTGAAGAGCAGTGAGCCGTGAGTAAACTATCTGATGAAATATTTCTATAATATAAACATTGACAAACACCGCATACATTCACATTTCTTTCCATTTGGACAAGTGTGTGATTCAGAAGTAATGACAAATATGAATTACAGTATTTTACAAAAGTTAATATCGTTTGAATGTTTCACTCACCTATACTTTCCCATTATTAAATATTATACCACTGTAGAAAAACACACATAGTTTTTACTTAAAACAGTAATCATAATGTGCACTTTAAGGAGGTTCTTTATCAAGTTTGACCAATATTTCACTATATAAATCACAAACATATGCTAACTCCATTTTTATTATATAAGATAGGGGCCACCGTGCTCGTTTTTGACATATGAGCACCCAATGTAGGCATGGGGTACATTTTCACTATCATCATGATAAAAAAATAAACATATTTCATAATGTTGGCCTTATTTTAATAAAAGCTTTATGGTTACACGTTTATGTAAATCGAAATGCAAATATATTGTTATTTTGAAGCTTTTTACCTAAAATCTAAATTTTACAAATTGTTCCTGTTTTCTGTTAAGCTTTATAAGTATGTCTATTAATCTCAATATGCTGGATAAATCACTGTTTGATAGAAATACGATTCAACAACAAAATTAACCCCGACAAAAGCATATGCATCCAGGCTAACTTGAATCATAACCTTTTAGAAAGTGTAAATGTACAGCTACAAGAAAGATAACTCTTATTCAATATGCACGGACGTTTCCCCTTAAAATAGATTATAGAACAAAAAAACATATTTGTCTTTATCATAAGACAAATATTATATTTCACAATTATAATACAATCACTTTATTATCATATTTCTAGACAGTTTTTAATGTGCATGACGAACAGTGTTACTGAAAATGTACACTCAGGCTGCAAGGCTTGGAGGTTACAAGGCCTATCTGCATCTGACAACTGAGAATGTTCAGAAACAATTGTAAAGAACCTCCTTAAATTGTGTTCAAACTGTTGCAAATGTACCTTTGGTTTCTTTACGGAATAAACGCATTCATTCAGTCACACCAGTTGATTAAAGTGACAATAAATGAGGCCAGCCGAGGATATTTTTAACTTTAATCAATGACCGTATATATGTGACGTCAGAAGACACGTGATGAGCAATTAGTTACTTTTCAAAATCATTCCTCAACAATCATCAGCCAGAGAATGAACATATCTGAAACACAAACCGACTATGTTACTTCTTCGACAGCGATTTCGGTGCATTGTGACGTCATAGCATTGCCAGCAGTGTTCTAAGTGATGTTAATGCTCTTGCATATTGCTCATAGAAAATTAATACTTTCTGTTAAATCAGCTATATCTTTTTTTGTCCAACAAAATAAAAGCACACACTTACACACACGCATTCACAGATGTGATATTTGTAGATGTAAACAACTTTAATGTATATTTCAGGGAAACGATTGTCAGGGCTTGCAAAAGAGAAAGTTTGTTTCCTGCACCATTTTTTTCAAAATTCCCATTTATAATGATAGTTTATGTCATTTAAACTAACTTTAGAGGGTAAAACATCTTATTACACAAACCAATTACCTGTAGTGGTAAAAACTATGTTGCGTATAAAGCAAAAATTGCATGGCGGCCATTTTAAATAGAGCTCCTTTTCTAAAATTGATAAGATTTTGTCTGTTGTATTGCGGAGCCTTCCAGGAATACTTTACACCTCCGTCATGTGCAACCGGATGTCCTGTCTTGAAGAACACTTTTGATGTCGAACTATCATCTGTTTGAGTTGATTATCAAATAATGGATGTATCCCTGCTACAAGGTCAGTAAATCATGTGGTACTACAGTGAGAGAACTTACACCTAATGGTATTGACTGAAATATTCATACATGTATCTTATGAAGCACAGTCATGAGGTAGCCATTAAGTTTAAAGGTAAACAAACATTAAAACTGTGAAATTGTAAAAGAAACACAAATTCTACAAACAACGCTGTGTGGTCTCAAGACTGTGACCTTTATAACTGTTGGGAACTTCATGTTTTCTCCGTGATAAGACACTAATATGTATAGCTATTCACGTCAGAAAAAAAAGACATGATTAACTATATATACGTATTATCAGCCCACCTTTACATCAATATATGTAAAATAATCTGATGATATCTACATTCACTTTGTCATACACATGTAGTTTCCAAGGAGTTTATATTCATTTTATGACAATGTAATATCAAAGAGCACCTTTTGATATAGCAATTTGTGGGTGCGTTCTCTTTCTTATCATTAGTTCATTAGTCAGGGACAAGACAGTCTACTGCATAGAACTGTACTACATGCAGTATGAGGGGAAGAAATGCTACGATGAGTTTCAGTTTCTTAGACTGAAATCTCCTCACAACAGCCAAACTCTCATCTATACAACTTCGATTTTTCACTGCTGTTATTTCCTTTGTCATATTCTCATGTCATAATTATTACTTAGTTTCCGATGACATGCTTGCCGATCGCTTTGATCAAATCTCCCTGGAAAATGGTGCCAGCCAACTTTCAATGACATCCCGATGTATCTAAGAGTTAGAAATAAATACATGACATATCAATGTACCTACAGAAATAAATACACCATGTAGAAGTTCACAGTTTCCTGGCTTCTGTTTCAATCCTATAATGTCTAAACCCGTAAACTGATTTCCTAATTTCAAGGGCTGGTTTCGGTTTATCTAGATATCTGTTCTTGACAATACAGTCAATTTATTTACTTAGATTATGCGAGCGCTTCTTAACTTTGAATATGATTTCACACTTGCTCAGTTGGACAGTCAACTTACTTAATCTGGAGATTATACGAGCGCTTTCAATGGAACTTGATGTCATGCTTGCTCAGTGGGACAGTCCAGTTGCAACATTTACATTTGATCAGTAATCACTACATTTGGTCAAAATATATTAATTTTGGAATTATTAAACAACTCGGGCTCTTTCTGTTGTCTTGACATTTCATCTAAATCCTTTGTTTTTTTCAAATTTCCTTGCGTTGAATCAGCTTTTTGAAGTAAGATTCATGAAAAATGTATGAATTAAAAACTAGATTTATATCGAGTGAGTGAGTTTGGGTTTAACGCCGCTTTCAAGAGTATTTCACTTAGATTTATATCAAAATAAACTACCGAATAAAATATTATTGAAATCTTTTTCGGTAAAAAATAACTTGTTATTAATGTCATCTGATTCAAAGAAGATAGCATCCAGCTTACAGATCAGCTTGGTACTTCAAAAATAATCTCACTGAATTATTTAGTCATCACTGATGGTAATCAAGCTGACTTTTAAAACATCTTCAACAAATACATATTAAATAAAATGCATTTCTATAAAGGGAATCTGCTGTAATTATTTAATTTTTCCTAAGGGTTTCATTGTATTGAGTGGAAAACATATGTAACTGGACTGGACCAGAGAATGCAAATACGTGTATGAAATACATTGTCATACCCGAACAGGTTTGTGAAATCCATTGTTGCTGTGCTGTTTGCCTGTTGTCACTGACTAAGATGATGGTGTTTACTTCTATGCTGCTATCAGCAAGTATCTTGCACACTAATAGCCATGGCTTCTTTCAGCCGTATGGTCCAAAAATGTGTACAGAGTTATGCCATCGAACAGAGAATTGTTCGTCTCAAATATTTGAAGAAGAACAATTGGCTTGTCAACTTCTTGTCAACACATCCACCATTAAACTCAGCAGTTACAACTCGGGAAACAAAGATGTCGAATCTACCTATGCTCCTGCCACAACATCTTTGCCTTCGGACAAGGAAGCACGTCATCAAGGTAACCACCCTCACTGTATATCTGCCCAGTAAATCTAGACAACAAGGTAATTATCCTTATTGTATATATGTCAGTTTTTAAAAGTGTAACCTTTTATAGATAACCATTCGACCACTCTCCGTACCTACCGATTTTTATCATTCAAAGCCTCACGCGATAAACCTACTGTGTTTTTAACTTTTTGTGAGTGTAACGTAGATTCGATACCGATGTTTATCATTCGAAGCCTCACGCTGATGCGTTCGGCTCCGGTCATGCGCAGTAAACACATCTGGTCATGCGCCGTATAGACATCAACATTCAATACAATTTTTTGTTTTGTTTTCTTAAAAGTAAAATATTGAAAATTCACAATAAAAAAAGTGAAGCATTATAATACATTTAAAAATTAAATGCATACAAATATTTCAATGGTCTCTTTCACAGTCAGATTAACTGAAGGATGCCTGACTGCACCACAGTCAACAATGTGTTACTTGACGCCCCACGTTTGGTCATGGCATTGGCCAATTGTTCTTGACCTGGAACCCATCTGACACTGTTTATTTCCTTGGTTTTCAAGGACTGCTGGATCGCTGCAATGTCTAGTCTAAGTCTCTTATCATCAACAAGTTTTGTTGAATGAACAGCATCGACAACACTCCTGTTATCGATGTAAGCACAGATTGGCACCTGCACTCTCTCTCCCATCAGTTCCTGTAATAACTCCCTCAGATACACAGCTTCCTCTAGTCCCTCTTGAAGACTCGGAGCTTCAGCAGCTATGGTGGAACGAACCACCCTTTTAATCTTCCCGGCATGCCATGCTAAAGGACAACAACGACTCTTGTCCCCCAGGAGAAGTAGCAGGTAAGCACCAACACTACTGACACCATCACACAGATTCGCATGGCCAGCATCCGAGTAAACAATCAGCTTCCAAGATGAGACATCTCCAATGTTAGGAAAAACAATTTTTGCATCATTTTGTTTGAGTTTCCCAATTACCCGAATTGCTCCGAGAAGATCTTCTACACATCCTTTCTTAAACTTCATGCTCAGCTCAATCATTTCGAAAGCCAAGTCAGGTCTCGAACCTTGCACCATCCAATTGAGCTTACCAACTAGTCCACGCAGAATTGTGTGTTCCTTCGAACTAAGACTATCTGTTTTCTGGCTTCTTCTTTGAGGTGAAATATGTTTCACTTCCAAATCTTCCATATATTCAGCTTGATCCAGAATGATCTCATCATCAGTTTGTCTAATTTGAAAACCAACATATTTGAATTGACCAGTCTCTCTTTTTCCAGCCTTAAAATGATAAACAAGACTTTCAATAACTGTATCAAAATCAGATTTTCCACAATGTAGGAAGTCATCCACATGACAGACAATCAAACCAATAAGAGTACTTCCTTGATGCATGAAAAAAAGTGCGGGGTCTAAATGAGATTGTACACATTTCAAGTTCACTAACACATCTCTGACACTATGATAGAATTGCCTTGCTGCATCATTAAGTCCATAAAGACAATGATTCAGTTTCCATATGATATTTTCACTCACATTTGCTTCTTTAGGGGGAACTATGAAAACATCTCTATCCAAAGCATTTCCCTGCAAGAAAGCTGATTTGATGTCAGTTGTGCCTATTTTCCATTTCTGGGCAGCCATTAATGTCAAAAACACTCCAAGAGCACTCTTACCAATTGTTGGTGAATCTCTCCTCATTTCAAAATCTTCTTCAAAACCTCTTGCAACGAGTCTAGCTTTCACTTTTGCCCCTTTCTGACAGATAACCCATCGGGTTGATATACAGTTCTGACCACGGTCCTCTACCTCTGTGTAAGTGTTAAATTCCTTCAATTTATCTAACTCCTCCTGTTTTGCCTGCACACAGTCTTTATCTTCATGTCTAGACTTTGGGACACTCACCATGTTCACCTCTTGTGTATCAATCGTCTGCCAATTGTCAACTTGTTCCAAATTAACATTTTTCACATCTTCAAAACCGTCTATTTTAATGTTGAACCAATTTTTGTACTGTCCTGACACCTTTCCACCCCTACTGACAATAGTGGCAGATACGAAATCATCCCCCTCTGTCTCTCGATACTGAATTCGCTCACCTTTGAATAACTCAATTTTTTCACTCATTTTGTCTGGTCCTTTCTGTTGAGATTCTGTGTTTTCCTGCTCCGAGGTTGTACTACTTTCACTACAGGAATTTTGCTTTCCAAACACTTCATATGGCATAGCAAATCTGTCAGTCTGAAATTCATCCCCTCGCGATGTGGAAGTCTTTTGCTCTGTGTCACATTGATCCTTCTCCACAAATTCTAATCCTGTAAACAGAACTACTTGTTCAATTGATTCTTCATTTTCAGGATTCCCACCAACATGCATAGCATAATTCACTTTAGAAATATTTTCCCAACTATCAGGGCATTGAGCAATCAAATATATTAAAAAAATCGGTATCGAATTTACGTTAAACTCACAAGAATTTAAAAACACAGTAAGTTTATCTCAAGTCTACCGTGACGAGTTATCAGCGTATTTTAAACGTGTTTCTTTGACACTGCGGAAGTGAACTGAGTGATGCGGTAATCGGCTGAACCCATTTTTCTTCAGGTATGACTCATTACATTTCCGTTGTTTTCGATACGGTAGAAATTTACTTACTAGTGAAATTAACAATTCATTCTTATTAAAATATAATAAAATTAAGTGATAACATAGATTTTAATCAAATAGAAGATACAGGTTTGTAAATCTTAACGTTTCTCCGCCTTGAAAGCTTTCCTCCACCAGTAGTCAAATTGACGCGACCATTTCCTGTGACGTCATAACTGATTGATCTTATGACGTCATTGTATCCGAACCGAAACCGGTTCGTTCACGGCTTATCGCGGTCTTGATCGACTACTGTAGTTTCACTGTTTAAAACAACAGTCCAAATAAGAATAACTATCAAAAACAGATACGCAGATTAAATTGCGTAGAAGGAACACATGATGGAAACCCTAAAGTGAAGATAACTGATTTACGCATGTTTATTTCAATGACATAGCTTGGCCTAGAATCTTACGTCATATGTATCCAAACGCGGTAAATCGCCGTTCACAAAATAAACCAATCAAAAACAAGGATTTTAAGATGTCATGGTAGAATTGTAATTTGACACTGGTAGGTAGAAAGTAACTCACTGACTTGGTCAACTCAGATCATTAGCCACTGGTTGTTAGCAAGTGACCCACTGGCGTGGATGACTCTGATCTCTTGTAGTTTTCCACTGGTGAGTAGCAATTGACCCCCTGGAGTGTTTTACTCGGATATTAGTGGTTTTCCACTGGTGGGTAGCAAGTGGCCTGCTGGTGCCAACTCATTAGAGGGCCCTCCTCAAGTAAACTGACCTTGACCTAGTTGAATTGTCAGGCAGAAAGAAGTTTAATCTGCGTGTTGCTTTTACTTTGATTTCTCATTGATTCATCTGACATTTTACATTTCAATGTTCGAAAGCATTTGAAGAGATTTTAAAGTCACTACTACGATTTTCTTTTGTTTAGTCAACCTGCCACCATGAGAAATGTCAATATCATAGTTTAATATATCAGTTAAATAATACATCGAGATTATTACCCGAGTAAGTTTGTCATGTGACCTTTACGTAACGAGTGTCTTAATATATAAATTAAGATCAAAGGGGGAATATTATGCTTTATTTGTGGATTTTGTGAAAGCTTTTGACTCTGTGAAAAAGAATAAATTATGGAATGCCCTAAAATGAGTAATCCGTTACGACATATATATTAGGATGTTAAAGCCTATGTCAGAAATAATAATGTATATAGAGAAAATTTTCAGATCCAAGTAGGTGTCAGACAAGGCTGTGTATCAAGTCCCTTATTTTCCTTCTTCATGAATGAATTGGCCACGTTATACAGTTACATCCAGATATCTTCCAACTATTCTGTTTGCTTTTTGCTGATGATATTGTCTTGATGTCAAGTACTATTATTGGTCTACAAAAGCAAATATACGAACTTGAAAGCTTCTGTGAAAAGTCAAAATTAACAGTTAATCTGACTAAAATTAAGATAGTTGTATTCAAAAGTGTTTGAAAACCAGCACAAAATTAAAACTGTCATTATAAGGAATGCAAACTTGAAACAACAAATTCTTACCTATACCTTGTTATATGTTTCACAAACCAATTATCCTGGATATTACATGCAAATTATGCAGCAGTGGTAGGAATCCTAAAGCAAGTACTTGGGGGATCTCAGTATGAATTTAGTTTCAAAATATTTGATGCAAAGCTATATCCTATTACTTTATATGGGGCAGACATTTTGGGAATAAACACATTTGCGAAAATAGAAATGGTACATTTGTATGCTTGTAAAAAGTGTTGGGTGTTACAAAAAGTACTCCAAATGTCATGATATATGGAGAGGTTTTCCTAATACACATACTCATATTGTAAAGTAATTCGGTAATGGATAAAGTTATTATACATGCCATCCTATCGCATACCAAAGAAATGTTACAATATTATGTTTTTATATGATACAAATGGACATAAAAACTGGGTAACAGACAGCACAACCAAGAACATGAAATATATCCAGAATTCATTAAATCCTTTACTCAAACACTAAAATATATCTTTTTTGCAAAATCGGCATGCAATTATTTCTCTCAAGCAGATGTGACACTTTCCTAATGTTCAAAAGCGATATCCATACCGAGTTATATCTATCTAGTTTAAATGTTCACAAGTATAGAATAAGTCTAGCACGACTTCGATGCTCATCCCATGAACTTTTAATTGATGTAAATATACTTAGAGAACAAGAACGTGTAAAATATGCCTTTCAAATATAATTGAAATAGGATCTACAGTAACATTCGAAAGAAATATATAAAGGCTAAATATGATCTCCGTCCAAATAAGTATAAATTTTCGTTAATGTTAAACAGTTCAACTTTCCTAGAAATTGAAAACCTGTCCATGTATATTTTCAACACATTTGTACATAGAAACCATATTGTTTCATGAACGATTATAAATAGGCAAATGTATATGCAATGCTTGAGGCCTTTTACCGGAAATAAAGACTTACACTTGAAACGAGTGTGAATTTTGTATGGCCCAATCAAAAGTATGGATTAAACAAAAATGTGTACGAGTTTCATAAAAAGTCATATGGCACATTTTGAGACTAATACTTTTTTGATTACCCATTCTTATTCATTTATTTAAAATAGTCTGAAACCGGCCCACTTCTCTTTCGACGGAAAGATACAATGACGTTTTATGATGTCACAGACGATGATAGCAAATGTGATACGTGCATATAGGCTCGTATCAATAATAACTGGGTTATTTTCAATCGAATAAGTAATAAATCAAGATATTTTGTTATTGTATTAATGTTATTCCTTCATTACATTCCACAAGTAAATATTATTGAATACATACTACAGTGCTCTAATGAAATGGATTTACATGGGGCCCATACCAGAAAGCATGCACTGTCTGCTAAAATACCACATACCATGCAATGTCTGATAAAGTACCACACATCATGTGATATCTTTTAAATATCACACATCATATCATATCTGCTACACATAATATACCATGCACTATTTGCTATGTACCAGACACCATGCACTCATACCGAAAAAGAATTAGAAAAAGTGGCGGCTGATCCACGACCTGAAGGTATTCAACCACTCCTTCCTCGTTCAGCCGCCATAGTTTCGTCTCTTGGCGCTTCCCTCTGTGATGGCGTCTCTGGAGCAATCTGACTGCAGTGTGACTCTCGACCTCCAGGACCATACCTGTACATCCCTATCCACTGCCGCTTCATCCTGGATGGGACACACTGTGTTCTCCCCTCCGGGATTCTGTCTGCACCGTGGCTGTTCACACGAGTCAGGCTATCGTACAATATCTATCAAAATACAATATGAGTGCAACGTTCAGTTTCTGATGAATTTTGAGGATGGGCTCGCTCACGACCTTTCTCCCGTCGTTATCGAGGCGCAGCCGAGTTTCACCATAAGCACCATAATCCATAAGCTATAAGTCATAAGCCTAGAGAAGTCGGATTTGGTTCTGGCTACTCGCTTGAAGTTTTAGGTCCCATCATGGACACTCAGCTGTCCTGAGGGTTTTCGAGGAGGGACAGGATGGCCTTTTACAATCGTTTGATGGATCCCGCGCTCGATGCAAGGTGTTCCTGATCCCCAATATCATCGAGGAGCATTGTTGACACGCCATAGCTCTGACTCTGGATCTTCACCGCTAGCTTCACTAGCTTGGTGGCGGGTGGACGAGAGCGTCTTTGCCGGGATCCTGCTCCGGCCTCGTCCCCTGTCGCTACACCTGTTCATAGACGCTTCCGTGTTATAACAAAATCACAGGACGAAACGGGGTGGAATCCGACTACCGCATCCTTCCGGATCCACGCAAAAATAATCGCTACATATTTCAATTTAAAAACATGCAAATAGATGACATTGTGTCGTCTTTGTACGTCACGATATATTTTGGTCTGCTATAAATTAAATGATTGCATATGTTATAACATCCATGTACTTAACAAGAATGACAATAAATAACATCTCAGGTCACGTGATCAAGTATGTAAAGTCGAGCTCACCACGTGAAATTGTTGTCATTACGACAAGGCTATCCAAACCGAAACTTTGTTTGTATTTTTTAACTTCTCAAGACCATGTTTTAATTTAGATGTGATATTTAACAGACATTAACATACCATATTTGTGTTCTAACATTGGTTTTAGATATTTTTCAACTGATTTTGATTATTAGATTAGATTTGTTGATTCACAAACATCTATGATCTGTGGAGCATATATGATGATAATGGCGAAATGGCTAGCGCTTCTGAACTGTCATGTTTCTCGATGTCGACGAATATTTGACATTTAAATATTTTAAAATTCAATGCCATAGAGTCATATTTGAAACACAGAAAGGTGAATAGACATTTTAATCTTATGTGTAAACATAATACATGATACTACTGTGACCAGTCCTCTCCATAGTGAACTGTTCATCAACACCCTTTTCATACAGTGTAGCTGCGGCAGTGACGCGTAGGGACAGACAGACATATATGTTTTGGAAAATAGCAACTTGGCATCGTTGTTTGTTTGTACTCTGGTAGTGATCTTGCGGTGCTTTAGTCCACCTTGGCACGTCTTAGACAAATCTTCCTTATACCTGCTGGACATGTTTTAAACTATTTGTAAATAATATGTACAAGCATGGTAATTGGTAACCATCTTCAGCTTTTAGAAACTTACGAAATTTGTGGTACACAATGCTTGAGAGTTAATCAATGCACTGGAATTTTGTATTGTAAAAGTAACATTAACGCACTTTAGATGATGACATTTTTGACACGTTAATCTAACTTGTTTTAAAAAAAAGATGTGAAAGTAAAGTAATATCTGAAGAAGGTTTTGCCCTCCGCCTGTTCAACAGTGTCTGACAGGGCCGGCACCTCAGGTTACGATGCTCCTGTCCACTGCTAAGAGCAAAGTGTTTCCCATACAGGTACACTAGTGTGTTGATGAGGACTCTATGGTTGTTACTATCAAGTAGGCCCTTCTCCCATAACTTGGCTTCTTCTTCATCCCGAATTGGTTCGGCTTGACTCTTGTTCTTATCGATTTCATGGCGTGATAGTCTCTTCAGTTTTTAAAAAAAAGGTTAAACAGTTATGTCATAGTCGTATTGTTAGAAGTAAAATACTGCTACTTCTATTGCGTTACTTGCTGTTACATATGTTACTGTATATAATGTAGATTGCTGAGACATTTTAAGTTCAGGATACTGTTAATGTGCGATCATGAAAGTTGGTTATTTTAATTTCTTATTGACCAATTATGGCAATGGAGAAGGCCTCAATTGTAATTGTTATTTATGTCGTGGATATCGTTAATTGATTAAAATTTCTAATTTTTCATTTTTAAAACATAAATACCAAATATTGTGGCCAAAATACATCTTGAAAAAGCGTTGTTAGCACCTCAACGTGAATTTTAACAGATGTAAAAATAAAAGTATTATACTCTGATGTCTGAAATTGTTCTTCACAAAACATGTGGCTATCAAATACCTTCAAAATCTACTTTCTCCGACATCAATATTTCATTTTATACTATTTTCAAAATGTGGGAACGTTTCTTCTGCACGTGAGTATAGTTATATTCTAGCATACCATGTCCACTTCATACTCACAAAGATAGCAAAAGCCACAAAGTATCGACTGTGTAATAAAACAATGTATTCTATCCATAAAGAGTTGGCATATATGTACAGATATAATAACAAATGAAGACAAAAATGATACAAAAAACTCAGCTTTCTTTAGCTCTAAAATATTTCATGAAAATGTGGTGACAACATACGTTATTGTTATTCACCTGGCTTCGATAGGAGCAATTACTGTCTTAAAAAATAAAGTGGCCTGTTTGTCATCAAGTATTGGAATGGAATCATAGATTTGCCTATGTCGTTATATTGCCATCTGTTATGATGCTTTTTACTCATGAACAAACATGAAACAAAGTGGTTGTTAAGTTGTATTGCATTAAGCATGGATGATGTTTTTATGTTCTTCAGCCGACGAAGGTAGTATATGTGTCGTCAGAGTCCGGGTCTAGGAGAGAAGTGTTATTTATAAAATTGACAACAGGTCAACAAGGTGAATAAGATGAGTAAATGTTCAAATGCGCTCGTGTAATGTAGTTACACTGTTTCATCATACAATGGATGGTGTTCTCCGCATTTTATATACCTGCTGGGTAAAGATGTAAATAACAGAGGTCAAGTGACAGAACTTCTTTTGAAAATGACTCACACACGTTAATATGTTGAACGCCTGTAGTAACGTCAATTGGCGTAACAATTGAAATAGCGTAACAGCATAATGTAAATATACATGATTCATTTCATATACACTAATTTGAGAAATGACAAAACGAACATTGTGCAATACATAGTGCAGCACAATTTATTATGATCAAGCAGGGCTAAAAACAAGTTCATCGCGAGTTGAAATCAACCACGCAAACCCCTTTATAAATACTCACAGGTAACAAAGCCTGTTGAGTCACACACTGATTTATCGAACGTCAATCTTCACTGTTTCACAATGTGACTCGTGTACAGGAATTTTAGAATTAGCTGCTTTCGTATTAATTTTAGCTCTCCGTGGGATATGCGAGTCGCAATTTGCAACAGAGCGAAAGGGAAACAACTCTCCCCTTCCTGAGAGGGCCAAGAATCAAGATTAGACAAAAGCGACAGAACGCGAGTTCGAATTCGCCGTCGTTATGCTAAACATTTTTCATTTGAAAACTGCATTTTAGAAAGTATTAAAACATTGAAAAATTAAGATCATGCCTAAATAACAATGACTCCGAAAAATTTTTAAAATAAAATTTGGAGGCGTTATTTTGTGCCATTTTACCGTGAGAGTAGTACGCTGTTCATTTGCATATATCAATATGCGTAGTTAAGGAAACGTTTGAAAAACTTTGAAATTATTGTTGTGAAGCTGTTTTGCGCAAAATTGATGAATAATGACAATGTATGATAACGAAGTTATCATGCTCGTGTGTTTTGGGATGGTTAATCTTAGGAATAAACACTATGTATTCCTAATGCAGAATATTGACCATCCCAAAACCATTCCTTCTTATTTATAAATAGTAACGTTGATTCAGTCAGCGATAGGTTGCAGAGGGAAAATATCATGATATGACGAATGTTGGAACATACATGTACCTAACCTTTTTTTAAATATTAACAGTAAGAGGAAACTTCTTAGCGATCGTTATCGAGTCCGGTGTTCGATCATGTCATATTATCATGCTTCTGTCATTTTTAATGCTATGGATAGAAACTACTCACTAACCTTGTTTAATTTAACATTTCCTACCATAAGGAATATCTTGGTAGGTACTTTTGACACATTTTGTCAACGTTTAAGCAATAATTTACATTTTTGTTTACAACTTGGACGCGAGAAGAATTCGACTTGTTGTCAAATCTTATCACAGTTCGGATTGGCTGTCATAAATATATTTTGATTGCTAAATTATTTTGATAGGAAATAAACAGCAATAAGTTATTTTAATTAATAGTTTATATTTAGAAACGTGAATAAAAGCAACCAGATTAATTAATAAACATTAATTTATTTGTTTTGTTAGAAATGGTTGACACGGAATGAGTAAATTTAGGGGACTGCAACCAACTTCACTAAATACGTTGTTTCAAGTACATTTCTGTCCTGCAACCAAATATTCAGATGTCTGCTTTATTGATTATTTGTGTTTTTCTTACTTCAGTAGCATTTAAACATCATTATAGAGCCCCCGTTATTCGGACCCTTCAATTACTCTTAGGCCAACGTTTGTAGACTACTTTTGCGTAAGTTTAAATTAAATATATTGTACAATATAAGGGATAGCTTAAAGAACAGTTTACATGTTGCATTTTCTGTTTGAAGACACATACAATTTCAATATTGAGGGATGATAATAGAACAAATAAGGCAGATATTTTCATTCTTATTTCTACATATTTCGGTGTGATAAGTAGTACATGGTACACAATTGACATTGAGTATTTATTTTGTTGACCGTTTTGGCAAATAGTGTTTCTAGAACTTAAAAATGGTGCGTCTTACATCTAAATGCAGTAAGCGTGTGCCTAAGGTGTGATGATTTAATTTCAAATCTCGCTGGGTGGTTATTTATTCTAATATGCATTTATTCATAGTTAAGTTTAAATTCATTAGCAGTGCTTGAAATATCAAACAATCAATTTCTTATTACAGGATTCGGCATTGAGTGTGTGTCTACAGTGGATTGTCCCTACCAGAATTCACGCTGCCACCAGGCTAAATGTGACTGTGAAGTTGGTTTCAGCTATGATTCACGTATCAAGAGTTGTGTCACTAGTGAGTTGAGCTTTCAGTAAGAACAGTTTATGGACAGACGTATTTCTAAAGCTGCATACCATATTCGTTTTGGTCATTTGTTTATTTTCTTACCTGTTGATAATCTAAGAATGATAAGCACAAACTGATTTAGGATGTTCAATAATTGAAGGGAATATTCTATATGATTATAACTATAAGTTTATCGTTATGAAGATGAAAGTAAATATGAAAAAGTAACAATGATCCGTTTGAATGCTTACACTTAATAAACATTCAACAATGGTCAAAAGAAAGAATTGTTTGAAAACCATGAACATATGATGATGTGGTGTTTAGATCCTAATCATGTGATCTTATCTTATTACTGTAGAATGCACTGTGTATGGAGAGACCTATTCTACATGGGAACATCACGGGGTGGACTGGTGCAACACTAGAAGCCTCAATGTGACCACTCCAGAGAAGTGTATACAGGCATGTGTAGAGGAGAAATCGTTTGTTTGCATCAACGCAGAGTTGGAAAGAGAGGATCTCACTTGCAATCTATGTGATACAGCTTGGTTTGACCTATCTGAAGATGATCGACAAACAGATGAGGATTACTGAAATGTCTACTATCGTCACTGTGCCTTCTAATAGTACACTACAGCTGCATCCAGAAAGTTTGTTGACATACGGGTGCTACGGAAACCTGTTAGGATCACGAACAGTTATTAAGTTAGTAACCTAACTTACAGGAATTAATAACCAAATATATATTTATTAAGTTTTGTATATACTTTGAGGAAGGTTTTACCTAGTAAGCGGAATTGACATTTCGAAAATATTAAGTGAACATTTCTACAAATGACATGGATAATCCTTGACACTACATGGTCATTTCAAGCTTGATGGGAATACCCAGATTCTGTCTTACGTGGTCCTTATTAGCCTCCAGAGATAATTGACGTTAGTTCTACTGCATGTTTCCCGTAACAGACAAGTAACTATACTCACGTGCAAAAGAAACGTCCCCACATTTTAAACAAAGTATAAACTGAACTACTGATGTTGGAGAAGGTAGATGATAGACCAAGTAAAGATATACTCACAATCTTGTAATTTGTATGGGGACGTTGTCTAGTAAACTTTCTTCAAGAATTTCGAAAGCATTGTTCCTCTGTGAATTTCCTGTGATGGAATCTGATGTCAAGTAATGCACGTGAACCGCAAGTTTACGCGACTTGCTGTACACTACCCCACCTGCCCCTACTCCCGCCTTTATGATAACAAAACAAACACAACCATATTATAAATGATACCTATTTAAAGAACTTTATATTTAAATTATGAAATTAATGTTTAAAATATGTTCATGCTGCGGCAAGTAAAATAATTACGATTCACATTAATGTGAAAACTAAATAAGATATTTAGTAAAAGGGAGTCCCAAAAGTTAGGTTGACAGACTACACATGAAGTATGATAATGCTTTCGATCCAACTGCATTGCGCTTGCAGACAATATTATACATTCCATTTCAAATTTTAGAATAACAATTTATTGTTCAAAAACTAAACTAATGGTTAAATTGTCTTAATTTGAAGACTAAATACTAGGAAAGAGTGAAATGTTCTATTTGATACATATAAGGTATGTTTTTATCCAAATATTATATTTTGTGTAAAACTAATAATAAAAAAACTTGACATCTTTCATAACCCGACCATGGGTGGTTATCGCCTAGTCCATGTGTATATAAACATGCTTATGTTTAGCAATTATCAATATTGTATGAAATAATGTATTTGACAAGTATATTTCTCGAGTTGATATTGATTTTTGAGCTTCGAAATATCAAAACATATATTGTAAGAACAAAATGGCAATAGCTATCACGCATGTAAGTTTAAGTCAAATAATGACCTCGCCCCTCGTGGTCACGGCAAATGAACTCTCGACGCCTCGAGAGTTCATATTCTGTAACCACTCGGGACACGGTCATTTTTTACGAGTTAAACATCATAGGATAGATGGAATATATGAGTGTAGCAAGTGACAAGCTGTTAAAGACAACTTGGCAGTGGATCAATTTACTCTTGTTGTGGTCTCTCGCCACTTACACATCTTTAGAGTTGATGAATAATTTAAGCCAGCAAAATGACCAAGCGGAGGCACATATTAGTGAATCTTTGTTTATCAGTAGATTTAAGAATGGTAGATGGGTCTTGACGTATGTATTCAGTCAAGCAAACAGACGTTCCCTCAAAAAGCAAGACCTGACGGCATTAGAAGCTTTCAAGAGGAACTATGATTGTCGAAATGACATTCGTTCTTCTTTTTGCCGATTTCATCTTCAAAGATGGAATATTGCTGACCATGAAAAGCACCATTGACTGTGCGCGCATCTGTAAGAATACCTTGGGGTGTTCCTCCTTTTTCTACAGTGAGAACTTGCATTCCTGTTTGATCAGTGCGACAAGATACGGGAACACTACAGGACTCACACCCCAGACAGGCTATGACTACTACAGACAGCCAGCAGGTAAAAACATATACTGTAAAATATAAGTAAAATCTTGAGGGATAAATCCTAATCTTGAAACAAAAGATAAAAGATAAATATATATTTAAACTTTGACATACTGAAAAAAGCAGCCTCACCTTGAAGGTGTACGTTCGAAACCGACTCGTCCCAAAAAACGTACAAGAAGTTATGCTACTGCTGACAGTATAAACCAAAATATAACAAATGTTACATTTGTACACTATATATATGACAGGCATTTATAATAATTAAATATTTATCATAAATATCAAATAACAAATGTCAAATATCAAATATCAAATATATCTATGATTTGAATAACTTGGTAGTGAAATTTAAAAAAAGAGAAGATTGTATAGTTATAATCCAACTACAATGTAGCTTATTACAGAAATCCTCCCCAGTCACTCCTTGACATTGCATTATATATAAGCCTGTCTATTTCTGTGCTGTAGCTTTCTTGTTATTGTTGTCTTGTTGTAGTTCCCAATATATAATATATGTGGTATAAGATATGCTTACGTGCAATAAAAAAGACAAGATAGTTCCATCGACAGAAGATATATACGACTGAAACAGCGTTACATCATGTCTTCAGACCACAAAAAGTTCTTATTTCTTAATATGTCGGCCTGATATGTAGTACATTGTACAAAATTGACATTTGGTATTTATTCTGCTAACAGTTTTGGCAAAGAGTGTTTCTTGAACTTAAAAATGGTGCATCTTACATCTCAATGTAGTAAGCGTGTGCCTTAAGTGTGATGATTTAATTTCAAATCTTGCTAGGTGGTTATTTATTCTAATATACATTTATTGATAGTTAGGCTGAAATTCATCAACTGTGATTGAAATATCAGACAATCAATTTCTTATTACAGGATTTGGCATTGATTGTGTGTCTACAGATCAGTGTCCTTACCAGCATTCACGCTGCCACCAGGCTATATGTGACTGTGAAGCTTGTTTCAGCTATGATTCACGTATCAAGAGTCGTGTCACTAGTGAGTTGAGCTTTCAGTAAGAACAGTTTATCGACAGACGTATTTCTAAAGCTGCATACCATATTCGATTTGGTCATTTATTTATTTGTTTACCTGTTGATAATATAAGAATGATAAGCACAAACTGATTTAGGATGTTCAATAGTTGAAGGGAATTTTCTATATGATTTAAGGTTATCTTAAGAAAGATGAAAGGAAACATGAAAAAGTAACAATGATCCTTTTGAATGCTTACACTTAATAAACATTCAACAATGGTCAAAATAAATAATTGTTTGAAAACCATGAACATATGATGATGTGGTATTTAGATCCTAATCATGTGATCTTACCTTATTAGTGTAGAATGCATTGTGTATGGAGAGACCTATTCTACATGGGAACATCACGGGGTGCGCTGGTGCAACACTAGAAGCCTCACTGTGACCACTCCAGAGAAATGTATACAGGCATGTGTGGAGGAGAAATCGTTTATTTGCATCAACGCAGAGTTGGATAGAGAGGATCTCACTTGCAATCTATGCGATACAGCTTGGTTTGACCTATCTGAAGATGATCGACAAACAGATGAGGATTACTGGAATGTCTACTACCGTCACTGTGCTTTCTAATATTACATAACAGCTGCATCCAGAAAGTTTGTTTACATACGGGTGCTACGGAAACCTATTAAGATCACGAATAGTTATTGTGTAACCTAACTGACAGGAATTAATAACCAAATATATATGTTTTAAGTTTTGTATATACTTAAAGGAAGCTTTTACCTAGTAAGTGGAATTGACATTTCGGAAAAAGTAAGTGAACATTTCTAGAAATGACATGGATAATCCTTGACACTACATGGTAATTTCAAGCTTGATGGGAATACCCAGATTTTGTCTTACGTGGTCGTCACTAACTTCAAGAGATAATTGACATTTCATTGGTTCTACTGCATGTTTCCCGTAACAGACAAGTAACTATACTCACGTGCAAAAGAAATGATACTTTTTATTTTTATGTGTGTTCAAATACACACTGGGTGCTAACATCGCTTTTTCAAGATGTTTTTGGCCACAATGTTTGGTATTTAAGTTTCAACAATTTAAAAAGTAGAAATTTAATTAATAAAAGATGTCGTCGACCTAAATAACCTAAATGAAATTTAAATTGATGACGCATCATTACTGTAGGGCATCACAAACAAGCCAAAAATCGCTTTTACACATTTATCTCGTCTAGTTAAGGAGATTCCAAAACGACGATTTATTAAAACGTGTTTTTCTCATATTTAGTATTGTTGCGTTCTGAAGACATGATGAGCCGCTGTTTCATTCACATTTATCGACCGTGGTTTGAACTATCTTGTAATTTGTATGGGGACGTTTCTTTTTCACGTGAGTTTATGGGAAAATTGTCTAGTAAACTTTCTTCAAGAATTTCGAAAGCATTGTGCCTCTGTGAATTTCCTGTGATGGAATCTGATCTCAAGTCATGCACGTGAACCGCAAGTTTACGCGACCTGCTGGACACTACTCCGCCTGCTCCTACTCCCGCCTTTTTGATAACAAAACAAACACAAACATTTATAAATGATACCTATTTAAAGAACTTTATATTTAAATTATTAAATTAATGTTTAAAATATGTTCGTGTTATGTCAAGTGAAATAATTATGATACACATTAATGTGAAAACTAAATAAGATATTTAGGAAAAGGGAGTCTCAAAAGTTAGGTTGACAGACTACACATGAAGTATGATAATGCTTTCGATCCAACTGCACTGCGTTTGCAGACAGTATTATACATTCCGTTTCAAATTTTAGAATTACAATTAATTGTTTAAATACTAAACCAATGGTTTAATTGTCTTAATTAGAAGATTAAATACTAGGAACAAGTGAAATGTTCTATTGATACATATTGTGTATGTATTTATCCAAATATTATATTTTGTGTAAAACTAATAAGAAAGTTGACATCTTTCATAACCCGACCATGGGTGGTTATGGCCTACTCCATGTGTATATAGGCGTGCCTATGTTTAGCAATTATCAATATTGAATGAAATAATGTATTGGACAAGTATGTTTCTCGAGTTGATATTGATTTTTGAGTTTTGAAATATCAAAACATATATTGTACGAACAAAATGGCAATAGCTATCACGCGTGTAAGTTTTAGTCAAATAATGACCTCGCCCCTCGTGGTCACGGCAAATGAACATTCGACGCCTCGAGAGTCCATTTTCTGTAACCACTTGGACCCGGTCATTATTTACTACTTAAACATCATAAGATAGATGGAATATACAAGTGCAGCAAGTGACAAGCTGTTAAAGACAACTTGGCAGTGGATCAATTTACTCCTGTTGTGGTCTCGCGCCACGTACACATCTTTAGAGATGATGAATAATTTAATCTGTCATGAGGTACAGATTCAGTCAAGCAAACAGACGTTCCCCCACGAATCAAGACCTGGCGGCTTTCAAGAGCAGCTATGATTGTCGAAAGGACATTCGTTCTTCTTTTTGCCGATTTCATCTTCAAAGATGGAATATTGCTGACCATGAAAAGCACCATTGACTGTGCGCGCATCTGTAAGAATACCTTGGGGTGTTCCTCCTTTTTCTACAGTGAGAACTTGCATTCCTGTATGATCAGTGCGACAAGATACGGGAACACTACAGGACTCACACCCCAGACAGGCTATGACTACTACAGAGAGCCAGAAGGTAAAAACATATACTGAAGTAAAATCTTGAGGGATAAATCCTAATCTTGAAACAAAAGATACATATCTATTTAAACTTTCACATACTGGGTGAACATACCGGGTGAACATAAGCTATTTATTACCTTTACAAATACTTATTATTTTGTAAATATAATCTTTAATATATATTTAATATTTGTAAATATCATCTTTAATCTGTATTAAATATTTGTAAATGTTGGTTAGGAGTTGGAGGTGTGGGCTGACTGAATAGAGATTGAGGGTAAATGTTGATGTAGGGAGAGTGCCAGTGAAGTTATACTGGGAGCTGGGAACACATGTGCCTAGCGGTAGACTCATGTGTGAGAACTTGGGTGTCAATGCTGAGAACATAGACAATGACTAAGACATAAAATGTAACACATGGATGGTTTGTTTAGCGTATAGTTGTAGTCAGTGAAACTTATAGTTGATTATGGATGTGACACGTGATTCAACAGTAATATTAGGGTAAAAAGACGGTAAAACATAGTCATAGTCAAGATATATCATAGATTTAGCTATCAATGTTCGTTTTGGGGTTAATGTATTTCGGATAGCGCAAACAGCATTTTAACTTCAAACAACATTTTAACTTCGAAAGTGTTACATTGCATTCTTGTATAATTCCAAAGATTACAGATGCAAGCTAGATTTACAATACAAATACGTATAAAAGCTTCAAATAGAGTAAATATGATAAGTCTTAACATAGGAAGATTAATACTTATTATAAACCATATAAATGGTCTTTTCATACTATTTTCCTCGTTTTATGCGTGAGTGGTTGTATAGTATATGTCATTCCAATGTCATTATGTGCTCAAATACAAAGCTGTACTACCATAGTGTATTAAAAATATCAAGTGTCGTTACGGATAACAGTATTTAAGGAACCGTGTTGGAATTGTTAACTGCATAGATTCTGTAGATCCTTTTGAAGAGCGAGTCTATTGGGGCAATAAATTAATTATGGAATAGTTGTCTGTACCGATAACGGTGATTAACGAACCATAACGGAATTGTGAACTGCCTAAATTCTAAACATCCTTTTGGATAGCTTGTTTATTGTGGCAATAAATTAATTAGCTTCATTTGCAAATTAATTGTGGGTTATTCATTTTAGTAAATTTTGTGCAGAAATTAAAATGTCAGTGCATTGATTTAAATAACTGTGAACATCTATATTAGCTATATAATATAAGAACCACTTATAAAATGCGTGTGTTCAAATACTTGAACTCGAAATACTGTCTCTACTGAAATGTGCTTATGTGTAAATAATAGTATTTCAATCGAAATGTGTACTTCCTTAAGATTTAGATTATTTTTTGGGGAGCATATTCCTCATATAAACATTAGAATAACGACTTTGCTTTTACCATTGTGTTCATTTTTTAAACATGAACTCTTTTGATATTAAGTCATGTGTAGCCTTGTTTAGAGATATCTTAATTGTATGTTTGCATATAACTGTTACATTTATAACTGTACATAAACGAATTTAAATATGTGAGCGGATACATATAGAGTCAACTAACAGACAAAAGGATAATCAAGGGAGAGTTAAATGAGTTTAATATTCACTCTGATTACATAACAAGATAAGCATACAAGCATATCACGATATGATTCATATAACAAATTTAAAGCTTAGTCCTACCCAAAAACTATATTTCACTTTTAACAATATTTAAATAGAGCGGTATGAATATAGATATGACATGTAAAATGTGTGAACTTGGTGTGACTGAAAATGCTATCCATATGTTGTTTGAATGTAATGCTTAAAATGCAATAAGAGAGAAATATATGCCTGTAAATGTTCAGGTAAATTTGGTTTCTAAATGGCATAATGTATCAACTAGTAATTCTAGAAACATCCTTGTAAAAGTGTCTAATTACATACGAGAAGCGCTGGTGCAAAAAAAATATGTCAATTCATAATAATTAATTGATGTATTTGAAAATTGTTATCGTCTGATCAACAAAATTGTAATGTTTAGATACAGTGTACATGTAAGGTAAGTAAACAAACATTTGTTCGGTGTCATTATAATTGTGTCATTTTGCATTGATATTCTTTATCTTAGAGATTTCCCTTTCTGAGGGTCGACCTATCAATAACCTCTTTAATCTTGAACGGAATTTCCAATCGACGTCAATTAGCAAAGCACAATACACACAGTGGAGCTTCCCGATCTTGAGACATCATCACACAGTAATTACTTGACAACTAATACACATTCTCCCGGAGTGTGTATTCATACGACCGACCAACCTATTACACCTACTTTGTTTTACAGTGAAACTTGTTAAACATGAATTTTGCGAATATATGTTAATAATCACATCCACTCACTGCAATACCGCAATAAACATATATTTACAGTAAAAATATGAAAAACGTACAGGCTTTTGACACAATCTGAAACGGGTCGGAACGTTACTTGATTACATAATAACATCTTACCCGACAAACACACGGGTACAGGGATTATCTCAAAATGTTTATTGAACGGTGTATCATAAAAAATGTTGGTTCAAAATCTAATAAATGAAGTGGTTTAAATACTGAGTTCGAGATTGAAATTGTGGCTTGATGCCCTGTCACTAATTTTAGAATATCCGATTAGAGTGTGTTTGTTGAGTCGAGTATTTGTCTCGAACTTAGACTTTGAGATGACTATCTTATTGTTAGATTGTTGACGCAGTGAATAAAATTTGTGTCGAGTGATAATTGGACATTTTCGTTATTGTTTAATTCATTTATAAATTCGGCATTTATCTATAGTTTAGAAATATTACATGCGTCTTTTGTAGTTCTGTATATTAACATATTCTTCTATGAACTTATTTGCATATAATTAAAGAATGTCTTTGATTTCTGTTGTGTAATTTGAATATATCACTGGCAGCCCTCTTCTCGCAAATGCTCCTTCTATAAAGCCTCTTTAGTAAGATCTGGCAAACATAACTAGACGTTTCCAGATAGATAGTCACTTTTTGGGTAGGCGTTTGCAGCCGATTTGAAATAATCCCCAAAAGCATTTTTCTAGCTTTTCCAAGAGTCCTTTATTAGGTTAAAATGGAGAAGATAGTGAGATACATTGTAACAGACAGGCCACGTGACCCAAATTGCTAATGCAAAATGACTGCACACAGTGCGCATATTATATCAGTCATTCAAACAGTCAAATGTCTGTTCAAGTACAACGACAATGATCTAATTACTCTTATAGTTGTGGATGGTAACAACTGATTTTCTGCTTAGATGGATTTACATAGAAATATTAAGGTATAAATATATGTCAAAGATAACTGACAGGGAGAATGAATGAATGAATTGACACGCATGAATCAACACCTTATACACACATAATCAATATACAGTAAATATTGATTATGCAGTGCTTCAACAGGCGAGCGAATATGCTGTTGAAAAATATAAACATGTATGAACACATTTAAAATATTATTAGATATGCAATTTCCAAATAGTTAATAAAACAACTAGATTGAGATTGTTAGATATGCTTAATACTTTTGTGTCAACAAAGTTTAAAATTCATTGGGTCACACTAACCAGTAAAATAAGTAGAAATAAATATTAATATGATGTGAAACAAAGGTATTACATATATAAATATTACCAAAATTGTGTGAGATACGGTTGTCACATTTTAATTAACTTGCAAGTATTTTGTGTATTACACAAAGTGACTCCCTGTTTTATGACCCGAAATTTCCGACTTTAGGTTGACTCGCTGGAGTGAACAAGGGTGTATATTCGTGATTGTTGTATGTATATTCAGGTGTTTATTTGTCGACTCTGATGAAAGTAGTCTCCTCTTAGATCAATACCCGTATACAGAATTCGCGTTAATTTTTAAGAACACCATTTTGTATTATATATATACGTAGCCGTCGTCCACTTAAAATCAATAATAAACTAGTTGATAAGAACATTTTAAGATGATTTTTCTATGTAAGGATAGCGAACAACATGCTTGCTGAACGTTCAACCATCAATTTATTTAAACATGACTTTACAAACACCCTGTATAAGCCCTTGGCTGCCCTATTATTTTAGATTTATAAAAGGGGATTACACTTACATTAACATATCTAGTCTATCCTTTTACCAAATGTCCTTTATACCTAGTTTTTATGTCTACAAAGGAACCAACGTATTATAAAGCCTCATAAGTATACAAGGCGCGGAGGATGCTTTATTATTTTTAAATGCATAAATAATGCGTAAGTCGTTTTGCAATGAAAGCTGGCGACTGCTCACATTGAGTAAGAATAGATACAATATAATTTGTAACACAAACGCTTATAACGTGATGGGAATATACCAAATAATTACTGAGATAGTGTTTTGGCGACAAGATTTGTTGTTTATTACTGTGATGATATGCATTTAAACATGATTATATGTGCATCTCTCATAAAAACTACTACTTGGAAAATAATTTCTTAATGTCTCCGTCATGTTCTTGTTGTGCACACAGTCAAATGTATTCACACCCCGAGTAAATGTCGAACTGACAGACGTCCATGGAATATATGATGAATAATATATATACAAATAATATAACTTTACGTGCTATTCTAAGCGGTTTCGAATCTTTGTCACATAGTTAAAACGAATTGTTGATCAAATCTATGTATAATTTCATAAATGATACCAACCGTTTTTCATAAAGTTCGGTACCATATGTTTAACTACTACGAGTTTACTAAACATGTGTATGAACTTTAATGTATTTCCACAAATAGTGTGTGTTGTTGCTATTTAATAATGCTACATTCTCGTTTTGTATGTATTGATCCTAAACCTGATTATCCTTACAGGAACTGAAGTGCTCGTGATTTGTTACCATAGTAGGTCATTTAATTTGTATTTCATAACAAGGGCGTGTTGCCATTTGTCCTTTTTTAATACATTGAATTCGTTAACCATGTAAGGTGTTAATCATACTAACAAGTTCTGTTGTTTGGTATTTTAACTTGGTGGTAATGGGTTAGACCAGTAAAAGCGTCAAGGTCGGTTCTTTCTTTCCCTTACTATGCTATGCTCTAAGAGAACTATATGAATTTTATATTGATTTTTCTTTTTGGAGAAATATATTGATTTAGAAGTTCATGACAGCCTTTCCCAATATGTTTAGCTAAGCTTGAAGAGAATTGAAATAAAATATAGCAATATTTCCGAATGAATAAAGCTAATTTGGTATTTCACATTAAGCATTATGGATTTATAAATACTTGTATTAGTGTTTGGGTTTGTAAATCTATCATGTATTGTTAATTAACCACAGTTTCTATGTATATGTCTCTGTATTCAGGAACAGTATTTAGATGATATTTAGATATTACCATAGCGTGTTTATCAATGCAATTATTTTATGGAAATACATATAAATCAATCCTCCTTCTAGTTTAGTCTTATCCTCGTAGTTTATAGTAAGCCCTTCGTTTTGAAATGTTTATCCTAATTAGTGTAGACATGCTTAAGTGATATGTGCAATGTTGGTACTTTGGGCAATTAGGTGATGTGATTTGTTTTATTACTCTGAATAATCTGCGGAACGGGTGTAACAACGAATACACATGTTACGTAATGCCGATAGAGATGTTTCGTTAAGCACTGGTTGTTCTATAAAACACCACACAGGTACATGCATATCACTGAAACCCCGCACATACACGATCTCCAGACTCCATGAATGGCTTATTGAAATATAATACAAATATAAATATCATATGAAGAGATAAAACAAAAATATACAGATTCCTAATTTATAGCATACAGTCCAATCCCGTTCCTAGCCAGCCACCCTCACACATTCAACCCCTCTAACATACACACAGCCTCCCCCTCTCAACTGTACCCCTCTGGAATACACATACCTTCTCAGCTATACATCTGGCGCCTGATACCAAAAATATCCCCCCCCCCCTCCAAACCAGTCACCATCACAACTACCGTCACAACACCTCAAACCCCCTGACCCCTCAACAAATGCATTTTTCCTATTAAAGTCATTTTTTTCATCAAATTCATTTTTTCATCAAATTTATTTCTTCGTCAAAAGTCCTTTTTTTATTTCACATTATTTTCATCGAAGTAATTTTTTTATTTCAGTTTTTTTTAGTCATCTTTGTCCTTAGACTATTTTTTCTTCATCAAAGTCAGATTTTCCCATCAAAGTCGGTTTTTTAATCAAAATAATTTTATCATTAGAGTCATTTTTCTAATAAGAGTCTTATTTTTTCTATTCAAAGTCATGTTTTCATCAAAGTCAATTTTTTCATCAAAATTTTTTTTTATTCATCAAAGTCAGATTTTTCCATCAAAGTCATTTTTTAAAATCAAAATAATATTGTCATCAAATTTATCTTTCCATAAAAGTCAGTTTTTTAAATCAAAATCATTTTTTCATCAAATTTATCTTTTAATCGAAAGTCATATTTTTAATTCAAAGTCATGTTTTCATCAAAGTAAGATTTTTCCATCAAAGTCTTTTTTAAAATCAAAATCATTTTTTCATCAAATTCATCTTTTCATCAAAAGTCATTTTTTTTATTCAAAGTTATGTTTTCATCAAAGTAAATGTTTTCATCAAGGACATTTTTTCCCATCACAGTCGCTTTTTTAATCAAAATAATTTGTTCATTTAATTCATTTTGCTCATTTAAGTCTTTTTTTTATTTATTCAGGGTCATGTTTTCATCAAAGTCAATTTTTTCATCAAAGATTTTTATATTCATCAAAGATTGTTTTCTTCATCAAAAGTCACGTTTTTAATTCAAAGTCATGTTTTCATCAAAGTAATATTTCTCCATCAAAGTAATTTTTTAAAATCAAAATCATTTTTTCATCAAATTTATCCATTCATCAAAAGACATTTGTTTTTATTCAAAGTCATGTTTTCATCAAAGGAAATTTTTTCATCAAAGATATTTTTCGTTCAAAATTCATTTTTCTCATTAAAGTCTTTTTTTTTATTCCAGGATATGTTTTTATCAAAGTCAATTTTTTCATCAAAGTTTTTTTTCTTTATCAAAGTCAGATTTTTTCCAACAAAGTAATTTTTGAAATCAGAATAATTGTTTCATCAAATTCATCTTTTCATCAAAAGTCATGTTTTTAACTCAAAGTCATGTTTTCATCAAATATATTTTTCTTCATCAAAGTAATCTTTTTCCATCAAAAGCGCTTTTTTAATCAAAATAATTTTTTCATAAATTTAATTTTTCTCATTAAAGTCTTTTTTTTTGTAATTGAAAGTCATGTTTTCAATCAAAATAGTATTTTCATCAAATTCATTTTTCTCATTGAAGTCCTTTTTTTTATTCAAGGTCATGTTTTCAACAAAGTCAATTTTTTCATCAAAGATTGTTTTCTTCATCAAAGTCAGATTTTTCCATCAAAGTCAGTTTTTAAAATCAAAATAATTTTTTCATCAAATACATCTTTTCATCAAAAGTAAATTTTTTTAATTCAAAGTCATGTTTTCATCAAAGTCTATTTTTTCATCAAAGATATTTTTCTCATCAATATCATTTTTCATTAAATTAATTTTTCTCATTAAAGTCGGTTTTAAATCAAAATAATATTGTCATCAAATTTATCTTTCCATCAAAGTCAGTTTTTTAAATCAAAATCATTTTTTCATCAAATTTATCTTTTAATCGAAAGTCATATTTTTAATTCAAAGTCATGTTTTCATCAAAGTAAGATTTTTCCATCAAAGTCTTTTTTAAAATCAAAATAATTTTTTTATCAAATTCATCTTTTCATCAAAAGTCATTTTTTTTATTCAAAGTTATGTTTTCATCAAAGTAAATGTTTTCATCAAGGACATTTTTCCCATCAGAGTCGCTTTTTTAATCAAAATAATTTGTTCATTAAATTCATTTTTCTCATTTAAGTCTTTTGTTTATTTATTCAGGGTCATGTTTTCATCAAAGTCAATTTTTTCATCAAAGATTTTTATATTCATCAAAGATTGTTTTCTTCATCAAAAGTCACGTTTTTAATTCAAAGTCATGTTTTCATCAAAGTAATATTTCTCCATCAAAGTAATTTTTTAAAATCAAAATCATTTTTTCATCAAATTTATCCATTCATCAAAAGACATTTTTTTTTATTCAAAGTCATGTTTTCATCAAAGGAAATTTTTTCATCAAAGATATTTTTCGTTCAAAATTCATTTTTCTCATTAAAGTCTTTTTTTTTTATTCCAAGATATGTTTTTATAAAAGTCAATTTTTTCATCAAAGTTTTTTTTCTTTATCAAAGTCAGATTTTTTCCAACAAAGTAATTTTTGAAATCAGAATAATTGTTTCATCAAATTCATCTTTTCATCAAAAGTCATGTTTTTAACTCAAAGTCATGTTTTCATCAAAGATGTTTTTCTTCATCAAAGTAATCTTTTTCCATCAAAAACGCTTTTTTAATCAAAATAATTTTTTCATAAATTTAATTTTTCTCATTAAAGTCTTTTTTTTTTTGTAATTGAAAGTCATGTTTTCAATCAAAATAGTATTTTCATCAAATTCATTTTTCTCATTAAAGTCCTTTTTTTTATTCAAGGTCATGTTTTCAACAAAGTAAATTTTTTCATCAAAGATTGTTTTCTTCATCAAAGTCAGATTTTTCCATCAAAGTCAGTTTTTAAAATCAAAATAATTTTTTCATCAAATACATCTTTTCATCAAAAGTAATTTTTTTTAATTCAAAGTCATGTTTTCATCAAAGTCTATTTTTTCATCAAAGATATTTTTCTCATCAATATCATTTTTCATTAAATTAATTTTTCTCATTAAAGTCGGTTTTAAATCAAAATAATATTGTCATCAAATTTATCTTTCCATCAAAGTCAGTTTTTTAAATCAAAATCATTTTTTCATCAAATTTATCTTTTAATCGAAAGTCATATTTTTAATTCAAAGTCATGTTTTCATCAAAGTAAGATTTTTCCATCTAAGTCTTTTTTAAAATCAAAATCATTTTTTCATCAAATTCATCTTTTCATCAAAAGTCATTTTTTTTATTCAAAGTTATGTTTTCATCAAAGTAAATGTTTTCATCAAGGACATTTTTCCCATCAGAGTCGCTTTTTTAATCAAAATAATTTGTTCATTAAATTCATTTTTCTCATTTAAGTCTTTTTTTTATTTATTCAGGGTCATGTTTTCATCAAAGTCAATTTTTTCATCAAAGATTTTTATATTCATCAAAGATTGTTTTCTTCATCAAAAGTCACGTTTTTAATTAAAAGTCATGTTTTCATCAAAGTAATATTTCTCCATCAAAGTAATTTTTTAAAATCAAAATAATTTTTTCATCAAATTTATCCATTCACCAAAAGACATTTTTTTGTATTCAAAGTCATGTTTTCATCAAAGGAAATTTTTTCATCAAAGATATTTTTCGTTAAAAATTCATTTTTCTCATTAAACTCTTTTTTTTTATTCCAAGATATGCTTTCATCAAAGTAAATGTTTTCATCAAGGACATTTTTTCCCATCAGAGTCGCTTTTTAATCAAAATAATTTGTTCATTAAATTCATTTTGCTCATTTAAGTCTTTTTTTTTTATTTATTCAGGGTCATGTTTTCATCAAAGTCAATTTTTTCATCAAAGATTTTTATATTCATCAAAGATTGTTTTCTTCATCAAAAGTCACGTTTTTAATTAAAAGTCATGTTTTCATCAAAGTAATATTTCTCCATCAAAGTAATTTTTTAAAATCAAAATAATTTTTTCATCAAATTTATCCATTCACCAAAAGACATTTTTTTGTATTCAAAGTCATGTTTTCATCAAAGGAAATTTTTTCATCAAAGATATTTTTCGTTAAAAATTCATTTTTCTCATTAAACTCTTTTTTTTATTCCAAGATATGCTTTCATCAAAGTAAATGTTTTCATCAAGGACATTTTTTCCCATCAGAGTCGCTTTTTAATCAAAATAATTTGTTCATTAAATTAATTTTGCTCATTTAAGTCTTTTTTTTTTATTTATTCAGGGTCATGTTTTCATCAAAGTCAATTTTTTCATCAAAGATTTTTATATTCATCAAAGATTGTTTTCTTCATCAAAAGTCACGTTTTTAATTCAAAGTCATGTTTTCATCAAAGTAATATTTCTCCATCAAAGTAATTTTTTAAAATCAAAATCATTTTTTCATCAAATTTATCCATTCATCAAAAGACATTTGTTTTTATTCAAAGTCATGTTTTCATCAAAGGAAATTTTTTCATCAAAGATATTTTTCGTTCAAAATTCATTTTTCTCATTAAAGTCTTTTTTTTTATTCCAGGATATGTTTTTATCAAAGTCAATTTTTTCATCAAAGTTTTTTTTCTTTATCAAAGTCAGATTTTTTCCAACAAAGTAATTTTTGAAATCAGAATAATTGTTTCATCAAATTCATCTTTTCATCAAAAGTCATGTTTTTAACTCAAAGTCATGTTTTCATCAAATATATTTTTCTTCATCAAAGTAATCTTTTTCCATCAAAAGCGCTTTTTTAATCAAAATAATTTTTTCATAAATTTAATTTTTCTCATTAAAGTCTTTTTTTTTGTAATTGAAAGTCATGTTTTCAATCAAAATAGTATTTTCATCAAATTCATTTTTCTCATTAAAGTCCTTTTTTTTATTCAAGGTCATGTTTTCAACAAAGTAAATTTTTTCATCAAAGATTGTTTTCTTCATCAAAGTCAGATTTTTCCATCAAAGTCAGTTTTTAAAATCAAAATAATTTTTTCATCAAATACATCTTTTCATCAAAAGTAATTTTTTTTAATTCAAAGTCATGTTTTCATCAAAGTCTATTTTTTCATCAAAGATATTTTTCTCATCAATATCATTTTTCATTAAATTAATTTTTCTCATTAAAGTCGGTTTTAAATCAAAATAATATTGTCATCAAATTTATCTTTCCATCAAAGTCAGTTTTTTAAATCAAAATCATTTTTTCATCAAATTTATCTTTTAATCGAAAGTCATATTTTTAATTCAAAGTCATGTTTTCATCAAAGTAAGATTTTTCCATCTAAGTCTTTTTTAAAATCAAAATCATTTTTTCATCAAATTCATCTTTTCATCAAAAGTCATTTTTTTTATTCAAAGTTATGTTTTCATCAAAGTAAATGTTTTCATCAAGGACATTTTTCCCATCAGAGTCGCTTTTTTAATCAAAATAATTTGTTCATTAAATTCATTTTTCTCATTTAAGTCTTAGTTTTATTTATTAAGGGTCATGTTTTCATCAAAGTCAATTTTTTCATCAAAGATTTTTATATTCATCAAAGATTGTTTTCTTCATCAAAAGTCACGTTTTTAATTAAAAGTCATGTTTTCATCAAAGTAATATTTCTCCATCAAAGTAATTTTTTAAAATCAAAATAATTTTTTCATCAAATTTATCCATTCACCAAAAGACATTTTTTTGTATTCAAAGTCATGTTTTCATCAAAGGAAATTTTTTCATCAAAGATATTTTTCGTTAAAAATTCATTTTTCTCATTAAACTCTTTTTTTTTATTCCAAGATATGCTTTCATCAAAGTAAATGTTTTCATCAAGGACATTTTTTCCCATCAGAGTCGCTTTTTAATCAAAATAATTTGTTCATTAAATTCATTTTGCTCATTTAAGTCTTTTTTTTTTATTTATTCAGGGTCATGTTTTCATCAAAGTCAATTTTTTCATCAAAGATGTTTATATTCATCAAAGATTGTTTTCTTCATCAAAAGTCACGTTTTTAATTAAAAGTCATGTTTTCATCAAAGTAATATTTCTCCATCAAAGTAATTTTTTAAAATCAAAATAATTTTTTCATCAAATTTATCCATTCACCAAAAGACATTTTTTTGTATTCAAAGTCATGTTTTCATCAAAGGAAATTTTTTCATCAAAGATATTTTTCGTTAAAAATTCATTTTTCTCATTAAACTCTTTTTTTTATTCCAAGATATGCTTTCATCAAAGTAAATGTTTTCATCAAGGACATTTTTTCCCATCAGAGTCGCTTTTTAATCAAAATAATTTGTTCATTAAATTCATTTTGCTCATTTAAGTCTTTTTTTTTTATTTATTCAGGGTCATGTTTTCATCAAAGTCAATTTTTTCATCAAAGATTTTTATATTCATCAAAGATTGTTTTCTTCATCAAAAGTCACGTTTTTAATTCAAAGTCATGTTTTCATCAAAGTAATATTTCTCCATCAAAGTAATTTTTTAAAATCAAAATCATTTTTTCATCAAATTTATCCATTCATCAAAAGACATTTTTTTTTATTCAAAGTCATGTTTTCATCAAAGGAAATTTTTTCATCAAAGATATTTTTCGTTCAAAATTCATTTTTCTCATTAAAGTCTTTTTTTTTATTCCAAGATATGTTTTTATCAAAGTCAATTTTTTCATCAAAGTTTTTTTTCTTTATCAAAGTCAGATTTTTTCCAACAAAGTAATTTTTGAAATCAAAATCATTTTTTCATCAAATTTATCCATTCATCAAAAGACATTTTTTTGTATTCAAAGTCATGTTTTCATCAAAGGAAATTTTTTCATCAAAGATATTTTTCGTTAAAAATTCATTTTTCTCATTAAACTCTTTTTTTTTATTCCAAGATATGCTTTCATCAAAGTAAATGTTTTCATCAAGGACATTTTTTCCCATCAGAGTCGCTTTTTAATCAAAATAATTTGTTCATTAAATTCATTTTGCTCATTTAAGTCTTTTTTTTTTATTTATTCAGGGTCATGTTTTCATCAAAGTCAATTTTTTCATCAAAGATGTTTATATTCATCAAAGATTGTTTTCTTCATCAAAAGTCACGTTTTTAATTAAAAGTCATGTTTTCATCAAAGTAATATTTCTCCATCAAAGTAATTTTTTAAAATCAAAATAATTTTTTCATCAAATTTATCCATTCACCAAAAGACATTTTTTTGTATTCAAAGTCATGTTTTCATCAAAGGAAATTTTTTCATCAAAGATATTTTTCGTTAAAAATTCATTTTTCTCATTAAACTCTTTTTTTTATTCCAAGATATGCTTTCATCAAAGTAAATGTTTTCATCAAGGACATTTTTTCCCATCAGAGTCGCTTTTTAATCAAAATAATTTGTTCATTAAATTCATTTTGCTCATTTAAGTCTTTTTTTTTTATTTATTCAGGGTCATGTTTTCATCAAAGTCAATTTTTTCATCAAAGATTTTTATATTCATCAAAGATTGTTTTCTTCATCAAAAGTCACGTTTTTAATTCAAAGTCATGTTTTCATCAAAGTAATATTTCTCCATCAAAGTAATTTTTTAAAATCAAAATCATTTTTTCATCAAATTTATCCATTCATCAAAAGACATTTTTTTTTATTCAAAGTCATGTTTTCATCAAAGGAAATTTTTTCATCAAAGATATTTTTCGTTCAAAATTCATTTTTCTCATTAAAGTCTTTTTTTTTATTCCAAGATATGTTTTTATCAAAGTCAATTTTTTCATCAAAGTTTTTTTTCTTTATCAAAGTCAGATTTTTTCCAACAAAGTAATTTTTGAAATCAGAATAATTGTTTCATCAAATTCATCTTTTCATCAAAAGTCATGTTTTTAACTCAAAGTCATGTTTCTATCAAATATATTTTTTTTCATCAAAGTAATCTTTTTCCATCAAAAGCGCTTTTTTAATCAAAATAATTTTTTCATAAATTTAATTTTTCTCATTAAAGTCTTTTTTTTTTGTAATTGAAAGTCATGTTTTCAATCAAAATAGTATTTTCATCAAATTCATTTTTCTCATTAAAGTCCTTTTTTTTATTCAAGGTCATGTTTTCAACAAAGTCAATTTTTTCATCAAAGATTGTTTTCTTCATCAAAGTCAGATTTTTCCATCAAAGTCAGTTTTTAAAATCAAAATAATTTTTTCATCAAATACATCTTTTCATCAAAAGTCAATTTTTTTAATTCAAAGTCATGTTTTCATCAAAGTCTATTTTTTCATCAAAGATATTTTTCTCATCAATATCATTTTTCATTAAATTAATTTTTCTCATTAAAGTCGGTTTTAAATCAAAATAATATTGTCATCAAATTTATCTTTCCATCAAAGTCAGTTTTTTAAATCAAAATCATTTTTTCATCAAATTTATCTTTTAATCGAAAGTCATATTTTTAATTCAAAGTCATGTTTTCATCAAAGTAAGATTTTTCCATCTATGTCTTTTTTAAAATCAAAATAATTTTTTCATCAAATTCATCTTTTCATCAAAAGTCATTTTTTTTATTCAAAGTTATGTTTTCATCAAAGTAAATGTTTTCATCAAGGACATTTTTCCCATCAGAGTCGCTTTTTTAATCAAAATAATTTGTTCATTAAATTCATTTTTCTCATTTAAGTCTTAGTTTTATTTATTCAGGGTCATGTTTTCATCAAAGTCAATTTTTTCATCAAAGATTTTTATATTCATCAAAGATTGTTTTCTTCATCAAAAGTCACGTTTTTAATTAAAAGTCATGTTTTCATCAAAGTAATATTTCTCCATCAAAGTAATTTTTTAAAATCAAAATAATTTTTTCATCAAATTTATCCATTCACCAAAAGACATTTTTTTGTATTCAAAGTCATGTTTTCATCAAAGGAAATTTTTTCATCAAAGATATTTTTCGTTAAAAATTCATTTTTCTCATTAAACTCTTTTTTTTTATTCCAAGATATGCTTTCATCAAAGTAAATGTTTTCATCAAGGACATTTTTTCCCATCAGAGTCGCTTTTTAATCAAAATAATTTGTTCATTAAATTCATTTTGCTCATTTAAGTCTTTTTTTTTTATTTATTCAGGGTCATGTTTTCATCAAAGTCAATTTTTTCATCAAAGATGTTTATATTCATCAAAGATTGTTTTCTTCATCAAAAGTCACGTTTTTAATTAAAAGTCATGTTTTCATCAAAGTAATATTTCTCCATCAAAGTAATTTTTTAAAATCAAAATAATTTTTTCATCAAATTTATCCATTCACCAAAAGACATTTTTTTGTATTCAAAGTCATGTTTTCATCAAAGGAAATTTTTTCATCAAAGATATTTTTCGTTAAAAATTCATTTTTCTCATTAAACTCTTTTTTTTATTCCAAGATATGCTTTCATCAAAGTAAATGTTTTCATCAAGGACATTTTTTCCCATCAGAGTCGCTTTTTAATCAAAATAATTTGTTCATTAAATTCATTTTGCTCATTTAAGTCTTTTTTTTTTATTTATTCAGGGTCATGTTTTCATCAAAGTCAATTTTTTCATCAAAGATTTTTATATTCATCAAAGATTGTTTTCTTCATCAAAAGTCACGTTTTTAATTCAAAGTCATGTTTTCATCAAAGTAATATTTCTCCATCAAAGTAATTTTTTAAAATCAAAATCATTTTTTCATCAAATTTATCCATTCATCAAAAGACATTTTTTTTTATTCAAAGTCATGTTTTCATCAAAGGAAATTTTTTCATCAAAGATATTTTTCGTTCAAAATTCATTTTTCTCATTAAAGTCTTTTTTTTTATTCCAAGATATGTTTTTATCAAAGTCAATTTTTTCATCAAAGTTTTTTTTCTTTATCAAAGTCAGATTTTTTCCAACAAAGTAATTTTTGAAATCAGAATAATTGTTTCATCAAATTCATCTTTTCATCAAAAGTCATGTTTTTAACTCAAAGTCATGTTTCTATCAAATATATTTTTTTTCATCAAAGTAATCTTTTTCCATCAAAAGCGCTTTTTTAATCAAAATAATTTTTTCATAAATTTAATTTTTCTCATTAAAGTCTTTTTTTTTTGTAATTGAAAGTCATGTTTTCAATCAAAATAGTATTTTCATCAAATTCATTTTTCCCATTAAAGTCCTTTTTTTTATTCAAGGTCATGTTTTCAACAAAGTCAATTTTTTCATCAAAGATTGTTTTCTTCATCAAAGTCAGATTTTTCCATCAAAGTCAGTTTTTAAAATCAAAATAATTTTTTCATCAAATACATCTTTTCATCAAAAGTCAATTTTTTTAATTCAAAGTCATGTTTTCATCAAAGTCTATTTTTTCATCAAAGATATTTTTCTCATCAATATCATTTTTCATTAAATTAATTTTTCTCATTAAAGTCGGTTTTAAATCAAAATAATATTGTCATCAAATTTATCTTTCCATCAAAGTCAGTTTTTTAAATCAAAATCATTTTTTCATCAAATTTATCTTTTAATCGAAAGTCATATTTTTAATTCAAAGTCATGTTTTCATCAAAGTAAGATTTTTCCATCTATGTCTTTTTTAAAATCAAAATAATTTTTTCATCAAATTCATCTTTTCATCAAAAGTCATTTTTTTTATTCAAAGTTATGTTTTCATCAAAGTAAATGTTTTCATCAAGGACATTTTTCCAATCAGAGTCGCTTTTTTAATCAAAATAATTTGTTCATTAAATTCATTTTTCTCATTTAAGTCTTTTTTTTATTTATTCAGGGTCATGTTTTCATCAAAGTCAATTTTTTCATCAAAGATTTTTATATTCATCAAAGATTGTTTTCTTCATCAAAAGTCACGTTTTTAATTAAAAGTCATGTTTTCATCAAAGTAATATTTCTCCATCAAAGTAATTTTTTAAAATCAAAATAATTTTTTCATCAAATTTATCCTTTCACCAAAAGACATTTTTTTGTATTCAAAGTCATGTTTTCATCAAAGGAAATTTTTTCATCAAAGATATTTTTCGTTAAAAATTCATTTTTCTCATTAAACTCTTTTTTTTATTCCAAGATATGCTTTCATCAAAGTAAGTGTTTTCATCAAGGACATTTTTCCCAGAGTCGCTTTTTAATCAAAATAATTTGTTCATTAAATTCATTTTGCTCATTTAAGTCTTTTTTTTATTTATTCAGGGTCATGTTTTCATCAAAGTCAATTTTTTCATCAAAGATTTTTATATTCATCAAAGATTGATTTCTTCATCAAAAGTCACGTTTTTAATTCAAAGTCATGTTTTCATCAAAGTAATATTTCTCCATCAAAGTAATTTTTTAAAATCAAAATCATTTTTTCATCAAATTTATCCATTCATCAAAAGACATTTTTTTTTTATTGAAAGTCATGTTTTCATCAAAGGAAATTTTTTCATTAAAGATATTTTTCGTTCAAAATTCATTTTTCTCATTAAAGTCTTTTTTTTTATTCCAAGATATGTTTTTATCAAAGTCAATTTTTTCATCAAAGTTTTTTTTCTTCATCACAGTCACTTTTAAAAATCAAAATCAATTTTTAATCAAATTTACCTTTTCATCAAAAGTATTTTTTTTTAATTCAAAGTCATGTTTTAATCAAAGATATTTTTGTTCATCAAAGTCATTTATTTCCATCAAAGTCGTTTTTTTCATCAAAATATTTTTTTCATGAAATTCATTTTTCTCATTCAAGTCTTATTTTTTTTTTATTATTCAAAGTGATGTTTTCATCAAAGTTAATTTTTTCATCAAAAAATTATTTCTTCATCAAAGTCAGATTTTTCCATCAAAGTCAGTTTTTAAAATCAAAATCATTTCTTCATCAAATTTATCTTTTCATTAAAAGTCATTTTTTTAATTCAAAGTCATGTTTTCATCAAAGTCAATTTTTTCATCAAAGACAATTTTTTCCATTAAAGTCGCTCTATTATTAAAAATAATTTTTTCATCAAATTAATTTTTTTCACTGACGTCTATTTTTTGTAATTCTAAGTCATATTTCATCAAAGTAAATTTTTTCATCAAAAATTTGTTTCTTCATCAAAGTCATATTTTTCCATCAAAGTCAGTTTTTAAAATCAAAATCATTTTTTCATCAAATTCATCTTTCATCAAAAGTCATGTTTTAATTCAAAGTCATGTTTTCATCAAAGTCTATTTTTTCATCAAAGTCATTTTTTTCTCATCAAAGTCATTTTCATTAAATTCATTTTTCTCATCAAAGTCGGTTTTAAATCAAAATAATTATTTCATCAAATTAATTTTTCTCATTAATGTCTTCTTTTCATTTTTATTCAAAGTCATGTTTTCATCAAAGTAAATTTTTTCATCAAAGATATTTTTCTTCATCAAAGTCATTTTTTCCATCAAAGTTGCTTTTTTAATCAAAATATTTGTTTCATTAAATTCATTTTTCTCATTTCTCTTCATCAAAGTCATGTTTTCCATCAAAGTCGCTTTTTCAATCAAAATAATATTTTCATCAAATTCATTGTTCTCTTTAAAGTCTTTTTTTTGTAATTCTAAACCATGTTTTCATCAAAGTAAATTTTTTCATTAAAGATTTTTTTTCTTCATCAAAGTCATTTTTTAAATCAAAATCAATTTTTCCTCAAATTCATCTTTTCATCAAAAGTCATATTTTTAATTCAAAGTCATGTTTTCATCAAAGTAAGATTTTTCCATCTAAGTCTTTTTTAAAATCAAAATAATTTTTTCATCAAATTCATCTTTTCATCAAAAGTCATTTTTTTTATTCAAAGTTATGTTTTCATCAAAGTAAATGTTTTCATCAAGGACATTTTTCCCACCAGAGTCGCTTTTTTAATCAAAATAATTTGTTCATTAAATTCATTTTTCTCATTTAGGTCTTTTCTTTATTTATTCAGGGTCATGTTTTCATCAAAGTCAATTTTTTCATCAAAGATTTTTATATTCATCAAAGATTGTTTTCTTCATCAAAAGTCACGTTTTTAATTAAAAGTCATGTTTTCATCAAAGTAATATTTCTCCATCAAAGTAATTTTTTAAAATCAAAATAATTTTTTCATCAAATTTATCCTTTCACCAAAAGACATTTTTTTGTATTCAAAGTCATGTTTTCATCAAAGGAAATTTTTTCATCAAAGATATTTTTCGTTAAAAATTCATGTTTCTCATTAAACTCTTTTTTTTATTCCAAGATATGCTTTCATCAAAGTAAATGTTTTCATCAAGGACATTTTTTCCCATCAGAGTCGCTTTTTAATCAAAATAATTTGTTCATTAAATTCATTTTGCTCATTTAAGTCTTTTTTTTTTATTTATTCAGGGTCATGTTTTCATCAAAGTCAATTTTTTCATCAAAGATTTTTATATTCATCAAAGATTGTTTTCTTCATCAAAAGTCACGTTTTTAATTCAAAGTCATGTTTTCATCAAAGTAATATTTCTCCATCAAAGTAATTTTTTAAAATCAAAATAATTTTTTCATCAAATTTATCCATTCACCAAAAGACATTTTTTTGTATTCAAAGTCATGTTTTCATCAAAGGAAATTTTTTCATCAAAGATATTTTTCGTTAAAAATTCATGTTTCTCATTAAACTCTTTTTTTTATTCCAGATATGCTTTCATCAAAGTAAATGTTTTCATCAAGGACATTTTTTCCCATCAGAGTCGCTTTTTAATCAAAATAATTTGTTCATTAAATTCATTTTGCTCATTTAAGTCTTTTTTTTTTATTTATTCAGGGTCATGTTTTCATCAAAGTCAATTTTTTCATCAAAGATTTTTATATTCATCAAAGATTGTTTTCTTCATCAAAAGTCACGTTTTTAATTCAAAGTCATGTTTTCATCAAAGTAATATTTCTCCATCAAAGTAATTTTTTAAAATCAAAATCATTTTTTCATCAAATTTATCCATTCATCAAAAGACATTTTTTTTTTATTGAAAGTCATGTTTTCATCAAAGATATTTTTCGTTAAAAATTCATTTTTCTCATTAAAGTCTTTTTTTTTTATTCCAAGATATGTTTTCATCTAAGTAAATGTTTTCATCAAGGACATTTTTTCCCATTAGAGTCGCTTTTTTAATCAAAATAATTTGTTCATTTAATTCATTTTGCTCATTTAAGTCTTTTTTTTATTTATTCAGGGTCATGTTTTCATCAAAGTCAATTTTTTCATCAAAGATTTTTATATTCATCAAAGATTGTTTTCTTCATCAAAAGTCACGTTTTTAATTCTAAGTCATGTTTTCATCAAAGTAATATTTCTCCATCAAAGTAATTTTTTAAAATCAAAATCATTTTTTCATCAAATTTATCCATTCATCAAAAGACATTTTTTTTCATTCAAAGTCATATTTTCATCAAAGGAAATATTTTCATTAAAGATATTTTTCGTTCAAAATTCATTTTTCTCATTAAAGTCTTTTTTTTTATTCCAAGATATGTTTTTATCAAAGTCAATTTTTTTCATCAAAGTTTTTTTTCTTCATCACAGTCACTTTTAAAAATCAAAATCAATTTTTAATCAAATTTACCTTTTCATCAAAAGTCTTTTTTTTTAATTCAAAGTCATGTTTTAATCAAAGATATTTTTGTTCATCAAAGTCATTTATTTCCATCAAAGTCGGTTTTTTCATCAAAATATTTTTTTCATGAAATTCATTTTTCTCATTCAAGTCTTATTTTTTTTTATTATTCAAAGTGATGTTTTCATCAAAGTTAATTTTTTCATCAAAAAATTATTTCTTCATCAAAGTCAGATTTTTCCATCAAAGTCAGTTTTTAAAATCAAAATCATTTCTTCATCAAATTTATCTTTTCATTAAAAGTCATTTTTTTAATTCAAAGTCATGTTTTCATCAAAGTCAATTTTTTCATCAAAGACAATTGTTTCCATTAAAGTCGCTCTATTATTAAAAATAATTTTTTCATCAAATTAATTTTTTTCACTGACGTCTATTTTTTGTAATTCTAAGTCATATTTCATCCAAATAAATTTTTTCATCAAAAATTTGTTTCTTCATCAAAGTCAGATTTATCCATCAAAGTCAGTTTTTAAAATCAAAATCATTTTTTCATCAAATTCATCTTTCATCAAAAGTCATGTTTTAATTCAAAGTCATGTTTTCATCAAAGTCTATTTTTTCATCAAAGTCATTTTTTTCTCATCAAAGTCATTTTCATTCAATTCATTTTTCTCATGAAAGTCGGTTTTAAATCAAAATAATTATTTCATCAAATTAATTTTTCTCATTAATGTCTTCTTTTCATTTTTATTCAAAGTCATGTTTTCATCAAAGTAAATTTTTTCATCAAAGATATTTTTCTTCATCAAAGTCATTTTTTCCATCAAAGTTGCTTTTTTAATCAAAATATTTGTTTCATTAAATTCATTTTTCTCATTTCTCTTCATCAAAGTCATTTTTTCCATCAAAGTCGCTTTTTCAATTAAAATAATATTTTCATCAAATTCATTGTTCTCTTTAAAGTATTTTTTTTTGTAATTCTAAACCATGTTTTCATCAAAGTAAATTTTTTCATTAAAGATTTTTTTTCTTCATCAAAGTCATTTTTTAAATCAAAATCAATTTTTCCTCAAATTCATCTTTTCATCAAAAGTCATTTTTTAATTCAAAGTCATGTTTTCATCAAAGTGTATTTTTTCATCAAAGATATTTTTTGAAATCAGAATAATTGTTTCATTAAATTCATCTTTTCATCAAAAGTCATGTTTTTAACTCAAAGTCATGTTTTCATCAAAGATATTTTTCTTCATCAAAGTAATATTTTTCCATCAAAAGCGCTTTTTTAATCAAAATAATTTTTTCATAAATTTAATTTTTCTCATTAAAGTCTTTTTTTTTTGTAATTGAAAGTCATGTTTTCAATCAAAATAGTATTTTCATCAAATTCATTTTTCTCATTAAAGGGGCAGTAGCACGTTTTTTCGCTAAAAAAAGTTGATGAAATGTATTTGAAAAATAATTTCACCAATAGTAAAACATCATTCTCTCTTCGTAAAATAAAGTTTAAAATTAGTGTACATGTTTCGGTAAAGCCATGGGAATCGTTTTTGTAATACAAAATAATAAATTGTGTTCACAATAAAATGGCCGCCATGCAATTTTTGCTTTATACGCAACATAGTTTTTACCACTACAGATAATTGGTTTGTGTAATAACATGTTTTACCCTCTAAAGTTGATTTAAATGACATAAACTATCTTTATAAATGGGAAATTTGAAAAAATAAATTTTGAAAAAAACGTGCTACAGCGCCTTTAAAGTCCTTTTTTTTTTCAAGGTCATGTTTTCAAAAAAGTCAATTTTTTCATCAAAGATTGTTTTCTTCATCAAAGTCAGATTTTTCCATCAAGGTCAGATTTTAAAATCAAAAAATTTTTTCATCAAATACATCTTTTCATCAAAAGTCAATTTTTTTAATTCAAAGTCATGTTTTCATCAAAGTCTATTTTTTCATCAAAGATATTTTTCTCATCAATATCATTTTTCATTAAATTAATTTTTCTCATTAAAGTCGGTTTTCAATCAAAATAATTCTTTCATCAAATTCATCTTTTCATCAAAGGTCATGTTTTCAATTCAAAGTCTTGTTTTCATCAAAGATATTTTTCTTCATCAAAGTCATTTTTTTCCATCAAAGTCGCTTTTTCAATCAAAATAATTCTTTCATCAAATTAATTTTTCTCATTAATGTCTTCTTTTCATTTTTATTCAAAGTCATGTTTTCATCAAAGTAAATTTTTTCATCAAAGATATTTTTCTTCATCAAAGTCGCTTTTTTAATCAAAATATTTGTTTCATCAAATTCATTTTTCTCATTAAAGTCTTTTTTTTGTAATTCTAAGTCATGTTTTCATCAAAGTAAATTTGTTCATCAAAGATTTTGTTCTTCATCAGTGTCAGTTTTTTTCCATCAAAGTCAGTTTTTAAAATCAAAATCATTTTTTCATCAAATTTATCTTTTCATTAAAAGTAATTTTTTAAATTTTAAGTCATGTTTTCATCAAAGTCAATTTTTTTCATCAAAGATTTTTTACTTCATCACAGTCACTTTTAAAAATCAAAAATAATTTTTAATCAAATTTACCTTTTCATCAAAAGTCTTTTTTTTTAATTCAAAGTCATGTTTAATCAAAGATATTTTTGTTCATCAAAGTCATTTATTTCCATCAAAGTCGTTTTTTTCATCAAAATATTTTTTTCATGAAATTCATTTTTCTCATTCAAGTCTTATTTTTTTTATTATTCAAAGTGATGTTTTCATCAAAGTTAATTTTTTCATCAAAAATTTATTTCTTCATCAAAGTCAGATTTTTCCATCAAAGTCAGTTTTTAAAATCAAAATCATTTCTTCATCAAATTTATCTTTTCATTAAAAGTCATTTTTTTAATTCAAAGTCATGTTTTCATCAAAGTCTATTTTTTCAACAAAGATATTTTTTCTCATCAAAGTCATTTTCATTAAATTCATTTTTCTCATGAAAGTCGGTTTTAAATCAAAATAATTTCTTCATCAAATTAATTTTTCTCATTAATGTCTTCTTTTCATTTTTATTCAAAGTCATGTTTTCATCAAAGTAAATTTTTTCATCAAAGATATTTTTCTTCATCAAAGTCATTTTTTCCATCAAAGTTGCTTTTTTAATCAAAATAAATGTTTCATTAAATTCATTTTTCTCATTTCTCTTCATCAGAACAGAACAGAACAGAACTTTATTACGCTCAGGCCGATAACCTCGGCATATGAGGTACAAAATGACAGTATAATACATAATGATAGCGGATAAGTGATTAGCCGGAAGATTTTACAATTTGCATTATAATTTTACAAAATTTACTAAGTCTTTTTAATACAGATATTCTTTTACACATGAACAGTTTTTGCAATTTAAGCATGTTTGAATTTTTTGACAACACATGTGGTATGTACAAACTTCTTTGTTCAGCAAAGTATGAACAAATAAAAATATAATGAAATTCATCTGCAACATCATCAGTTAAACACAATTTACATTTTCTTTCATATATAGGTATCTTATTCCATCTTCCCTTTTCAATTGGCAAATGGTGGCATGATGTACGAAATAGAAGTAATGGGATTGCTTGACATTGAGGAAGGGACGTTAAATAATGTTCAAGTTCAAATTGAGGTTTCAGAACAGAATAAACTACACCCTTTTTGGAATTTTCTACTTCTGACCTCCAGATTTGTTTAGCATTATCAGTTAGAATAGAATGAGCAGTTGCTTTGAGCCAGGAAGATGAAATAGGATATTGGGATAGCCATACAAAACTTAAACCTATGTTGTTAAGGATATTTTTGATACATGAAATCCAAGCAACATTGTAAGTACCAGTATTATAGATATTATATATCAAAGTCATTTTTTCCATCAAAGTCGCTTTTTCAATCAAAATAATATTTTCATCAAATTCATTGTTCTCTTTAAAGTCTTTTTTTTGTAATTCTAAACCATGTTTTCATCAAAGTAAATTTTTTCATTAAAGATTTTTTTTCTTCATCAAAGTCATTTTTTAAATCAAAATCAATTTTTCCTCAAATTCATCTTTTCATCAAAAGTCATATTTTTAATTCAAAGTCATGTTTTCATCAAAGTAAGATTTTTCCATCTAAGTCTTTTTTAAAATCAAAATAATTTTGTCATCAAATTCATCTTTTCATCAAAAGTCATTTTTTTTATTCAAAGTTATGTTTTCATCAAAGTAAATGTTTTCATCAAGGACATTTTTCCCATCAGAGTCGCTTTTTTAATCAAAATAATTTGTTCATTAAATTCATTTTTCTCATTTAGGTCTTTTTTTTATTTATTCAGGGTCATGTTTTCATCAAAGTCAATTTTTTCATCAAAGATTTTTATATTCATCAAAGATTGTTTTCTTCATCAAAAGTCACGTTTTTAATTAAAAGTCATGTTTTCATCAAAGTAATATTTCTCCATCAAAGTAATTTTTTAAAATCAAAATAATTTTTTCATCAAATTTATCCATTCACCAAAAGACATTTTTTTGTATTCAAAGTCATGTTTTCATCAAAGGAAATTTTTTCATCAAAGATATTTTTCGTTAAAAATTCATGTTTCTCATTAAACTCTTTTTTTTATTCCAAGATATGCTTTCATCAAAGTAAATGTTTTCATCAAGGACATTTTTTCCCATCAGAGTCGCTTTTTAATCAAAATAATTTGTTCATTAAATTCATTTTGCTCATTTAAGTCTTTTTTTTATTTATTCAGGGTCATGTTTTCATCAAAGTCAATTTTTTCATCAAAGATTTTTATATTCATCAAAGATTGTTTTCTTCATCAAAAGTCACGTTTTTAATTCAAAGTCATGTTTTCATCAAAGTAATATTTCTCCATCAAAGTAATTTTTTAAAATCAAAATCATTTTTTCATCAAATTTATCCATTCATCAAAAGACATTTTTTTTTTATTGAAAGTCATGTTTTCATCAAAGATATTTTTCGTTAAAAATTCATTTTTCTCATTAAAGTCTTTTTTTTTATTCCAAGATATGTTTTCATCTAAGTAAATGTTTTCATCAAGGACATTTTTTCCCATCAGAGTCGCTTTTTTAATCAAAAAAAATTTTTAATTTAATTCATTTTGCTCATTTAAGTCTTTTTTTTATTTATTCAGGGTCATGTTTTCATCAAAGTCAATTTTTTCATCAAAGATTTTTATATTCATCAAAGATTGTTTTCTTCATCAAAAGTCACGTTTTTAATTCTAAGTCATGTTTTCATCAAAGTAATATTTCTCCATCAAAGTAATTTTTTAAAATCAAAATCATTTTTTCATCAAATTTATCCATTCATCAAAAGACATTTTTTTTTATTCAAAGTCATATTTTCATCAAAGGAAATATTTTCATTAAAGATATTTTTCGTTCAAAATTCATTTTTCTCATTAAAGTCTTTTTTTTTATTCCAAGATATGTTTTTATCAAAGTCAATTTTTTTCATCAAAGTTTTTTTTCTTCATCACAGTCACTTTTAAAAATCAAAATCAATTTTTAATCAAATTTACCTTTTCATCAAAAGTCTTTTTTTTTAATTCAAAGTCATGTTTTAATCAAAGATATTTTTGTTCATCAAAGTCATTTATTTCCATCAAAGTCGGTTTTTTCATCAAAATATTTGTTTCATGAAATTCATTTTTCTCATTCAAGTCTTATTTTTTTTTATTATTCAAAGTGATGTTTTCATCAAAGTTAATTTTTTCATCAAAAAATTATTTCTTCATCAAAGTCAGATTTTTCCATCAAAGTCAGTTTTTAAAATCAAAATCATTTCTTCATCAAATTTATCTTTTCATTAAAAGTCATTTTTTTAATTCAAAGTCATGTTTTCATCAAAGTCAATTTTTTCATCAAAGACAATTTTTTCCATTAAAGTCGCTCTATTATTAAAAATAATTTTTTCATCAAATTAATTTTTTTCACTGACGTCTATTTTTTGTAATTCTAAGTCATATTTCATCAAAGTAAATTTTTTCATCAAAAATTTGTTTCTTCATCAAAGTCAGATTTTTCCATCAAAGTCAGTTTTTAAAATCAAAATCATTTTTTCATCAAATTCATCTTTCATCAAAAGTCATGTTTTAATTCAAAGTCATGTTTTCATCAAAGTCTATTTTTTCATCAAAGTCATTTTTTTCTCATCAAAGTCATTTTCATTAAATTCATTTTTCTCATGAAAGTCGGTTTTAAATCAAAATAATTATTTCATCAAATTAATTTTTCTCATTAATGTCTTCTTTTCATTTTTATTCAAAGTCATGTTTTCATCAAAGTCAATTTTTTCATCAAAGATATTTTTCTTCATCAAAGTCATTTTTTCCATCAAAGTTGCTTTTTTAATCAAAATATTTGTTTCATTAAATTCATTTTTCTCATTTCTCTTCATCAAAGTCATTTTTTCCATCAAAGTCGCTTTTTCAATTAAAATAATATTTTCATCAAATTCATTGTTCTCTTTAAAGTATTTTTTTTTGTAATTCTAAACCATGTTTTCATCAAAGTAAATTTTTTCATTAAAGATTTGTTTTCTTCATCAAAGTCATTTTTTAAATCAAAATCAATTTTTCCTCAAATTCATCTTTTCATCAAAAGTCATTTTTTAATTCAAAGTCATGTTTTCATCAAAGTGTATTTTTTCATCAAAGATATTTTTTGAAATCAGAATAATTGTTTCATTAAATTCATCTTTTCATCAAAAGTCATGTTTTTAACTCAAAGTCATGTTTTCATCAAAGATATTTTTCTTCATCAAAGTAATCATTTTCCATCAAAAGCGCTTTTTTAATCAAAATAATTTTTTCATAAATTTAATTTTTCTCATTAAAGTCTTTTTTTTTTTGTAATTGAAAGTCATGTTTTCAATCAAAATAGTATTTTCATCAAATTCATTTTTCTCATTAAAGGGGCAGTAGCACGTTTTTTCGCTAAAAAAAGTTGATGAAATGTATTTGAAAAATAATTTCACCAATAGTAAAACATCATTCTCTCTTCGTAAAATAAAGTTTAAAATTAGTGTACATGTTTCGGTAAAGCCATGGGAATCGTTTTTGTAATACAAAATAATAAATTGTGTTCACAATAAAATGGCCGCCATGCAATTTTTGCTTTATACGCAACATAGTTTTTACCACTACAGATAATTGGTTTGTGTAATAACATGTTTTACCCTCTGAAGTTGATTTAAATGACATAAACTATCTTTATAAATGGGAAATTTGAAAAAAATAAATTTTGAAAAAAACGTGCTACAGCGCCTTTAAAGTCCTTTTTTTTTCAAGGTCATGTTTTCAAAAAGTCAATTTTTTCATCAAAGATTGTTTTCTTCATCAAAGTCAGATTTTTCCATCAAGGTCAGATTTTAAAATCAAAAAAATTTTTCATCAAATACATCTTTTCATCAAAAGTCAATTTTTTTAATTCAAAGTCATGTTTTCATCAAAGTCTATTTTTTCATCAAAGATATTTTTCTCATCAATATCATTTTTCATTAAATTTATTTTTCTCATTAAAGTCGGTTTTAAATCAAAATAATTCTTTCATCAAATTCATCTTTTCATCAAAGGTCATGTTTTCAATTCAAAGTCTTGTTTTCATCAAAGATATTTTTCTTCATCAAAGTCATTTTTTTCCATCAAAGTCGCTTTTTCAATCAAAATAATTCTTTCATCAAATTAATTTTTCTCATTAATGTCTTCTTTTCATTTTTATTCAAAGTCATGTTTTCATCAAAGTAAATTTTTTCATCAAAGATATTTTTCTTCATCAAAGTCGCTTTTTTAATCAAAATATTTGTTTCATCAAATTCATTTTTCTCATTAAAGTCTTTTTTTTTGTAATTCTAAGTCATGTTTTCATCAAAGTAAATTTGTTCATCAAAGATTTTGTTCTTCATCAGTGTCAGTTTTTTTCCATCAAAGTCAGTTTTTAAAATCAAAATCATTTTTTCATCAAATTTATCTTTTCATTAAAAGTAATTTTTTAAATTTTAAGTCATGTTTTCATCAAAGTCAATTTTTTTCATCAAAGATTTTTTACTTCATCACAGTCACTTTTAAAAATCAAAAATAATTTTTAATCAAATTTACCTTTTCATCAAAAGTCTTTTTTTTTAATTCAAAGTCATGTTTAATCAAAGATATTTTTGTTCATCAAAGTCATTTATTTCCATCAAAGTCGTTTTTTTCATCAAAATATTTTTTTCATGAAATTCATTTTTCTCATTCAAGTCTTATTTTTTTTTTTTATTCAAAGTGATGTTTTCATCAAAGTTAATTTTTTCATCAAAAATTTATTTCTTCATCAAAGTCAGATTTTTCCATCAGAGTCAGTTTTTAAAATCAAAATCATTTCTTCATCAAATTTATCTTTTCATTAAAAGTCATTTTTTTAATTCAAAGTCATGTTTTCATCAAAGTCTATTTTTTCAACAAAGATATTTTTTCTCATCAAAGTCATTTTCATTAAATTCATTTTTCTCATGAAAGTCGGTTTTAAATCAAAATAATTTCTTCATCAAATTAATTTTTCTCATTAATGTCTTCTTTTCATTTTTATTCAAAGTCATGTTTTCATCAAAGTAAATTTTTTCATCAAAGATATTTTTCTTCATCAAAGTCATTTTTTCCATCAAAGTTGCTTTTTTAATCAAAATAAATGTTTCATTAAATTCATTTTTCTCATTTCTCTTCATCAGAACAGAACAGAACAGAACTTTATTACGCTCAGGCCGATAACCTCGGCATATGAGGTACAAAATGACAGTATAATACATAATGATAGCGGATAAGTGATTAGCCGGAAGATTTTACAATTTGCATTATAATTTTACAAAATTTACTAAGTCTTTTTAATACAGATATTCTTTTACACATGAACAGTTTTTGCAATTTAAGCATGTTTGAATTTTTTGACAACACATGTGGTATGTACAAACTTCTTTGTTCAGCAAAGTATGAACAAATAAAAATATAATGAAATTCATCTGCAACATCATCAGTTAAACACAATTTACATTTTCTTTCATATATAGGTATCTTATTCCATCTTCCCTTTTCAATTGGCAAATGGTGGCATGATGTACGAAATAGAAGTAATGGGATTGCTTGACATTGAGGAAGGGACGTTAAATAATGTTCAAGTTCAAATTGAGGTTTCAGAACAGAATAAACTACACCCTTTTTGGAATTTTCTACTTCTGACCTCCAGATTTGTTTAGCATTATCAGTTAGAATAGAATGAGCAGTTGCTTTGAGCCAGGAAGATGAAATAGGATATTGGGATAGCCATACAAAACTTAAACCTATGTTGTTAAGGATATTTTTGATACATGAAATCCAAGCAACATTGTAAGTACCAGTATTATAGATATTATATATCAAAGTCATTTTTTCCATCAAAGTCGCTTTTTCAATCAAAATAATATTTTCATCAAATTCATTGTTCTCTTTAAAGTCTTTTTTTTTGTAATTCTAAACCATGTTTTCATCAAAGTAAATTTTTTCATTAAAGATTTTTTTTCTTCATCAAAGTCATTTTTTAAATCAAAATCAATTTTTCCTCAAATTCATCTTTTCATCAAAAGTCATATTTTTAATTCAAAGTCATGTTTTCATCAAAGTAAGATTTTTCCATCTAAGTCTTTTTTAAAATCAAAATAATTTTTTCATCAAATTCATCTTTTCATCAAAAGTCATTTTTTTTATTCAAAGTTATGTTTTCATCAAAGTAAATGTTTTCATCAAGGACATTTTTCCCATCAGAGTCGCTTTTTTAATCAAAATAATTTGTTCATTAAATTCATTTTTCTCATTTAGGTCTTTTTTTTATTTATTCAGGGTCATGTTTTCATCAAAGTCAATTTTTTCATCAAAGATTTTTATATTCATCAAAGATTGTTTTCTTCATCAAAAGTCACGTTTTTAATTAAAAGTCATGTTTTCATCAAAGTAATATTTCTCCATCAAAGTAATTTTTTAAAATCAAAATCATTTTTTCATCAAATTTATCCATTCACCAAAAGACATTTTTTTGTATTCAAAGTCATGTTTTCATCAAAGGAAATTTTTTCATCAAAGATATTTTTCGTTAAAAATTCATGTTTCTCATTAAACTCTTTTTTTTATTCCAAGATATGCTTTCATCAAAGTAAATGTTTTCATCAAGGACATTTTTTCCCATCAGAGTCGCTTTTTAATCAAAATAATTTGTTCATTAAATTAATTTTTCTCATTAATGTCTTCTTTTCATTTTTATTCAAAGTCATGTTTTCATCAAAGTCAATTTTTTCATCAAAGATATTTTTCTTCATCAAAGTCATTTTTTCCATCAAAGTTGCTTTTTTAATCAAAATATTTGTTTCATTAAATTCATTTTTCTCATTTCTCTTCATCAAAGTCATTTTTTCCATCAAAGTCGCTTTTTCAATTAAAATAATATTTTCATCAAATTCATTGTTCTCTTTAAAGTATTTTTTTTTGTAATTCTAAACCATGTTTTCATCAAAGTAAATTTTTTCATTAAAGATTTGTTTTCTTCATCAAAGTCATTTTTTAAATCAAAATCAATTTTTCCTCAAATTCATCTTTTCATCAAAAGTCATTTTTTAATTCAAAGTCATGTTTTCATCAAAGTGTATTTTTTCATCAAAGATATTTTTTGAAATCAGAATAATTGTTTCATTAAATTCATCTTTTCATCAAAAGTCATGTTTTTAACTCAAAGTCATGTTTTCATCAAAGATATTTTTCTTCATCAAAGTAATCATTTTCCATCAAAAGCGCTTTTTTAATCAAAATAATTTTTTCATAAATTTAATTTTTCTCATTAAAGTCTTTTTTTTTTTGTAATTGAAAGTCATGTTTTCAATCAAAATAGTATTTTCATCAAATTCATTTTTCTCATTAAAGGGGCAGTAGCACGTTTTTTCGCTAAAAAAAGTTGATGAAATGTATTTGAAAAATAATTTCACCAATAGTAAAACATCATTCTCTCTTCGTAAAATAAAGTTTAAAATTAGTGTACATGTTTCGGTAAAGCCATGGGAATCGTTTTTGTAATACAAAATAATAAATTGTGTTCACAATAAAATGGCCGCCATGCAATTTTTGCTTTATACGCAACATAGTTTTTACCACTACAGATAATTGGTTTGTGTAATAACATGTTTTACCCTCTAAAGTTGATTTAAATGACATAAACTATCTTTATAAATGGGAAATTTGAAAAAAATAAATTTTGAAAAAAACGTGCTACAGCGCCTTTAAAGTCCTTTTTTTTTCAAGGTCATGTTTTCAAAAAGTCAATTTTTTCATCAAAGATTGTTTTCTTCATCAAAGTCAGATTTTTCCATCAAGGTCAGATTTTAAAATCAAAAAAAATTTTCATCAAATACATCTTTTCATCAAAAGTCAATTTTTTTAATTCAAAGTCATGTTTTCATCAAAGTCTATTTTTTCATCAAAGATATTTTTCTCATCAATATCATTTTTCATTAAATTTATTTTTCTCATTAAAGTCGGTTTTAAATCAAAATAATTCTTTCATCAAATTCATCTTTTCATCAAAGGTCATGTTTTCAATTCAAAGTCTTGTTTTCATCAAAGATATTTTTCTTCATCAAAGTCATTTTTTTCCATCAAAGTCGCTTTTTCAATCAAAATAATTCTTTCATCAAATTAATTTTTCTCATTAATGTCTTCTTTTCATTTTTATTCAAAGTCATGTTTTCATCAAAGTAAATTTTTTCATCAAAGATATTTTTCTTCATCAAAGTCGCTTTTTTAATCAAAATATTTGTTTCATCAAATTCATTTTTCTCATTAAAGTCTTTTTTTTTGTAATTCTAAGTCATGTTTTCATCAAAGTAAATTTGTTCATCAAAGATTTTGTTCTTCATCAGTGTCAGTTTTTTTCCATCAAAGTCAGTTTTTAAAATCAAAATCATTTTTTCATCAAATTTATCTTTTCATTAAAAGTAATTTTTTAAATTTTAAGTCATGTTTTCATCAAAGTCAATTTTTTTCATCAAAGATTTTTTACTTCATCACAGTCACTTTTAAAAATCAAAAATAATTTTTAATCAAATTTACCTTTTCATCAAAAGTCTTTTTTTTTAATTCAAAGTCATGTTTAATCAAAGATATTTTTGTTCATCAAAGTCATTTATTTCCATCAAAGTCGTTTTTTTCATCAAAATATTTTTTTCATGAAATTCATTTTTCTCATTCAAGTCTTATTTTTTTTTTTATTCAAAGTGATGTTTTCATCAAAGTTAATTTTTTCATCAAAAATTTATTTCTTCATCAAAGTCAGATTTTTCCATCAAAGTCAGTTTTTAAAATCAAAATCATTTCTTCATCAAATTTATCTTTTCATTAAAAGTCATTTTTTTAATTCAAAGTCATGTTTTCATCAAAGTCTATTTTTTCAACAAAGATATTTTTTCTCATCAAAGTCATTTTCATTAAATTCATTTTTCTCATGAAAGTCGGTTTTAAATCAAAATAATTTCTTCATCAAATTAATTTTTCTCATTAATGTCTTCTTTTCATTTTTATTCAAAGTCATGTTTTCATCAAAGTAAATTTTTTCATCAAAGATATTTTTCTTCATCAAAGTCATTTTTTCCATCAAAGTTGCTTTTTTAATCAAAATAAATGTTTCATTAAATTCATTTTTCTCATTTCTCTTCATCAGAACAGAACAGAACAGAACTTTATTACGCTCAGGCCGATAACCTCGGCATATGAGGTACAAAATGACAGTATAATACATAATGATAGCGGATAAGTGATTAGCCGGAAGATTTTACAATTTGCATTATAATTTTACAAAATTTACTAAGTCTTTTTAATACAGATATTCTTTTACACATGAACAGTTTTTGCAATTTAAGCATGTTTGAATTTTTTGACAACACATGTGGTATGTACAAACTTCTTTGTTCAGCAAAGTATGAACAAATAAAAATATAATGAAATTCATCTGCAACATCATCAGTTAAACACAATTTACATTTTCTTTCATATATAGGTATCTTATTCCATCTTCCCTTTTCAATTGGCAAATGGTGGCATGATGTACGAAATAGAAGTAATGGGATTGCTTGACATTGAGGAAGGGACGTTAAATAATGTTCAAGTTCAAATTGAGGTTTCAGAACAGAATAAACTACACCCTTTTTGGAATTTTCTACTTCTGACCTCCAGATTTGTTTAGCATTATCAGTTAGAATAGAATGAGCAGTTGCTTTGAGCCAGGAAGATGAAATAGGATATTGGGATAGCCATACAAAACTTAAACCTATGTTGTTAAGGATATTTTTGATACATGAAATCCAAGCAACATTGTAAGTACCAGTATTATAGATATTATATATCAAAGTCATTTTTTCCATCAAAGTCGCTTTTTCAATCAAAATAATATTTTCATCAAATTCATTGTTCTCTTTAAAGTCTTTTTTTTTGTAATTCTAAACCATGTTTTCATCAAAGTAAATTTTTTCATTAAAGATTTTTTTTCTTCATCAAAGTCATTTTTTAAATCAAAATCAATTTTTCCTCAAATTCATCTTTTCATCAAAAGTCATATTTTTAATTCAAAGTCATGTTTTCATCAAAGTAAGATTTTTCCATCTAAGTCTTTTTTAAAATCAAAATAATTTTTTCATCAAATTCATCTTTTCATCAAAAGTCATTTTTTTTATTCAAAGTTATGTTTTCATCAAAGTAAATGTTTTCATCAAGGACATTTTTCCCATCAGAGTCGCTTTTTTAATCAAAATAATTTGTTCATTAAATTCATTTTTCTCATTTAGGTCTTTTTTTTATTTATTCAGGGTCATGTTTTCATCAAAGTCAATTTTTTCATCAAAGATTTTTATATTCATCAAAGATTGTTTTCTTCATCAAAAGTCACGTTTTTAATTAAAAGTCATGTTTTCATCAAAGTAATATTTCTCCATCAAAGTAATTTTTTAAAATCAAAATAATTTTTTCATCAAATTTATCCATTCACCAAAAGACATTTTTTGTATTCAAAGTCATGTTTTCATCAAAGGAAATTTTTTCATCAAAGATATTTTTCGTTAAAAATTCATGTTTCTCATTAAACTCTTTTTTTTATTCCAAGATATGCTTTCATCAAAGTAAATGTTTTCATCAAGGACATTTTTTCCCATCAGAGTCGCTTTTTAATCAAAATAATTTGTTCATTAAATTAATTTTTCTCATTAATGTCTTCTTTTCATTTTTATTCAAAGTCATGTTTTCATCAAAGTCAATTTTTTCATCAAAGATATTTTTCTTCATCAAAGTCATTTTTTCCATCAAAGTTGCTTTTTTAATCAAAATATTTGTTTCATTAAATTCATTTTTCTCATTTCTCTTCATCAAAGTCATTTTTTCCATCAAAGTCGCTTTTTCAATTAAAATAATATTTTCATCAAATTCATTGTTCTCTTTAAAGTATTTTTTTTTGTAATTCTAAACCATGTTTTCATCAAAGTAAATTTTTTCATTAAAGATTTGTTTTCTTCATCAAAGTCATTTTTTAAATCAAAATCAATTTTTCCTCAAATTCATCTTTTCATCAAAAGTCATTTTTTAATTCAAAGTCATGTTTTCATCAAAGTGTATTTTTTCATCAAAGATATTTTTTGAAATCAGAATAATTGTTTCATTAAATTCATCTTTTCATCAAAAGTCATGTTTTTAACTCAAAGTCATGTTTTCATCAAAGATATTTTTCTTCATCAAAGTAATCATTTTCCATCAAAAGCGCTTTTTTAATCAAAATAATTTTTTCATAAATTTAATTTTTCTCATTAAAGTCTTTTTTTTTTTGTAATTGAAAGTCATGTTTTCAATCAAAATAGTATTTTCATCAAATTCATTTTTCTCATTAAAGGGGCAGTAGCACGTTTTTTCGCTAAAAAAAGTTGATGAAATGTATTTGAAAAATAATTTCACCAATAGTAAAACATCATTCTCTCTTCGTAAAATAAAGTTTAAAATTAGTGTACATGTTTCGGTAAAGCCATGGGAATCGTTTTTGTAATACAAAATAATAAATTGTGTTCACAATAAAATGGCCGCCATGCAATTTTTGCTTTATACGCAACATAGTTTTTACCACTACAGATAATTGGTTTGTGTAATAACATGTTTTACCCTCTAAAGTTGATTTAAATGACATAAACTATCTTTATAAATGGGAAATTTGAAAAAAATAAATTTTGAAAAAAACGTGCTACAGCGCCTTTAAAGTCCTTTTTTTTTCAAGGTCATGTTTTCAAAAAGTCAATTTTTTCATCAAAGATTGTTTTCTTCATCAAAGTCAGATTTTTCCATCAAGGTCAGATTTTAAAATCAAAAAAAATTTTCATCAAATACATCTTTTCATCAAAAGTCAATTTTTTTAATTCAAAGTCATGTTTTCATCAAAGTCTATTTTTTCATCAAAGATATTTTTCTCATCAATATCATTTTTCATTAAATTTATTTTTCTCATTAAAGTCGGTTTTAAATCAAAATAATTCTTTCATCAAATTCATCTTTTCATCAAAGGTCATGTTTTCAATTCAAAGTCTTGTTTTCATCAAAGATATTTTTCTTCATCAAAGTCATTTTTTTCCATCAAAGTCGCTTTTTCAATCAAAATAATTCTTTCATCAAATTAATTTTTCTCATTAATGTCTTCTTTTCATTTTTATTCAAAGTCATGTTTTCATCAAAGTAAATTTTTTCATCAAAGATATTTTTCTTCATCAAAGTCGCTTTTTTAATCAAAATATTTGTTTCATCAAATTCATTTTTCTCATTAAAGTCTTTTTTTTTGTAATTCTAAGTCATGTTTTCATCAAAGTAAATTTGTTCATCAAAGATTTTGTTCTTCATCAGTGTCAGTTTTTTTCCATCAAAGTCAGTTTTTAAAATCAAAATCATTTTTTCATCAAATTTATCTTTTCATTAAAAGTAATTTTTTAAATTTTAAGTCATGTTTTCATCAAAGTCAATTTTTTTCATCAAAGATTTTTTACTTCATCACAGTCACTTTTAAAAATCAAAAATAATTTTTAATCAAATTTACCTTTTCATCAAAAGTCTTTTTTTTTAATTCAAAGTCATGTTTAATCAAAGATATTTTTGTTCATCAAAGTCATTTATTTCCATCAAAGTCGTTTTTTTCATCAAAATATTTTTTTCATGAAATTCATTTTTCTCATTCAAGTCTTATTTTTTTTTTTTATTCAAAGTGATGTTTTCATCAAAGTTAATTTTTTCATCAAAAATTTATTTCTTCATCAAAGTCAGATTTTTCCATCAAAGTCAGTTTTTAAAATCAAAATCATTTCTTCATCAAATTTATCTTTTCATTAAAAGTCATTTTTTTAATTCAAAGTCATGTTTTCATCAAAGTCTATTTTTTCAACAAAGATATTTTTTCTCATCAAAGTCATTTTCATTAAATTCATTTTTCTCATGAAAGTCGGTTTTAAATCAAAATAATTTCTTCATCAAATTAATTTTTCTCATTAATGTCTTCTTTTCATTTTTATTCAAAGTCATGTTTTCATCAAAGTAAATTTTTTCATCAAAGATATTTTTCTTCATCAAAGTCATTTTTTCCATCAAAGTTGCTTTTTTAATCAAAATAAATGTTTCATTAAATTCATTTTTCTCATTTCTCTTCATCAGAACAGAACAGAACAGAACTTTATTACGCTCAGGCCGATAACCTCGGCATATGAGGTACAAAATGACAGTATAATACATAATGATAGCGGATAAGTGATTAGCCGGAAGATTTTACAATTTGCATTATAATTTTACAAAATTTACTAAGTCTTTTTAATACAGATATTCTTTTACACATGAACAGTTTTTGCAATTTAAGCATGTTTGAATTTTTTGACAACACATGTGGTATGTACAAACTTCTTTGTTCAGCAAAGTATGAACAAATAAAAATATAATGAAATTCATCTGCAACATCATCAGTTAAACACAATTTACATTTTCTTTCATATATAGGTATCTTATTCCATCTTCCCTTTTCAATTGGCAAATGGTGGCATGATGTACGAAATAGAAGTAATGGGATTGCTTGACATTGAGGAAGGGACGTTAAATAATGTTCAAGTTCAAATTGAGGTTTCAGAACAGAATAAACTACACCCTTTTTGGAATTTTCTACTTCTGACCTCCAGATTTGTTTAGCATTATCAGTTAGAATAGAATGAGCAGTTGCTTTGAGCCAGGAAGATGAAATAGGATATTGGGATAGCCATACAAAACTTAAACCTATGTTGTTAAGGATATTTTTGATACATGAAATCCAAGCAACATTGTAAGTACCAGTATTATAGATATTATATATCAAAGTCATTTTTTCCATCAAAGTCGCTTTTTCAATCAAAATAATATTTTCATCAAATTCATTGTTCTCTTTAAAGTCTTTTTTTTTGTAATTCTAAACCATGTTTTCATCAAAGTAAATTTTTTCATTAAAGATTTTTTTTCTTCATCAAAGTCATTTTTTAAATCAAAATCAATTTTTCCTCAAATTCATCTTTTCATCAAAAGTCATATTTTTAATTCAAAGTCATGTTTTCATCAAAGTAAGATTTTTCCATCTAAGTCTTTTTTAAAATCAAAATAATTTTTTCATCAAATTCATCTTTTCATCAAAAGTCATTTTTTTTATTCAAAGTTATGTTTTCATCAAAGTAAATGTTTTCATCAAGGACATTTTTCCCATCAGAGTCGCGTTTTTAATCAAAATAATTTGTTCATTAAATTCATTTTTCTCATTTAGGTCTTTTTTTTATTTATTCAGGGTCATGTTTTCATCAAAGTCAATTTTTTCATCAAAGATTTTTATATTCATCAAAGATTGTTTTCTTCATCAAAAGTCACGTTTTTAATTAAAAGTCATGTTTTCATCAAAGTAATATTTCTCCATCAAAGTAATTTTTTAAAATCAAAATAATTTTTTCATCAAATTTATCCATTCACCAAAAGACATTTTTTTGTATTCAAAGTCATGTTTTCATCAAAGGAAATTTTTTCATCAAAGATATTTTTCGTTAAAAATTCATGTTTCTCATTAAACTCTTTTTTTTATTCCAAGATATGCTTTCATCAAAGTAAATGTTTTCATCAAGGACATTTTTTCCCATCAGAGTCGCTTTTTAATCAAAATAATTTGTTCATTAAATTCATTCTGCTCATTTAAGTCTTTTTTTTTTATTTATTCAGGGTCATGTTTTCATCAAAGTCAATTTTTTCATCAAAGATGTTTATATTCATCAAAGATTGTTTTCTTCATCAAAAGTCACGTTTTTAATTCAAAGTCATGTTTTCATCAAAGTAATATTTCTCCATCAAAGTAATTTTTTAAAATCAAAATCATTTTTTCATCAAATTTATCCATTCATCAAAAGACATTTTTTTTTTTATTGAAAGTCATGTTTTCATCAAAGATATTTTTCGTTAAAAATTCATTTTTCTCATTAAAGTCTTTTTTTTTATTCCAAGATATGTTTTCATCTAAGTAAATGTTTTCATCAAGGACATTTTTTCCCATCAGAGTCGCTTTTTTAATCAAAATAATTTGTTCATTTAATTCATTTTGCTCATTTAAGTCTTTTTTTTATTTATTCAGGGTCATGTTTTCATCAAAGTCAATTTTTTCATCAAAGATTTTTATATTCATCAAAGATTGTTTTCTTCATCAAAAGTCACGTTTTTAATTCTAAGTCATGTTTTCATCAAAGTAATATTTCTCCATCAAAGTAATTTTTTAAAATCAAAATCATTTTTTCATCAAATTTATCCATTCATCAAAAGACATTTTTTTTTATTCAAAGTCATATTTTCATCAAAGGAAATTTTTTCATTAAAGATATTTTTCGTTCAAAATTCATTTTTCTCATTAAAGTCTTTTTTTTTATTCCAAGATATGTTTTTATCAAAGTCAATTTTTTCATCAAAGTTTTTTTTCTTCATCACAGTCACTTTTAAAAATCAAAATCAATTTTTAATCAAATTTACCTTTTCATCAAAAGTCTTTTTTTTTAATTCAAAGTCATGTTTTAATCAAAGATATTTTTGTTCATCAAAGTCATTTATTTCCATCAAAGTCGGTTTTTTCATCAAAATATTTTTTTCATGAAATTCATTTTTCTCATTCAAGTCTTATTTTTTTTTATTATTCAAAGTGATGTTTTCATCAAAGTTAATTTTTTCATCAAAAAATTATTTCTTCATCAAAGTCAGATTTTTCCATCAAAGTCAGTTTTTAAAATCAAAATCATTTCTTCATCAAATTTATCTTTTCATTAAAAGTCATTTTTTTAATTCAAAGTCATGTTTTCATCAAAGTCAATTTTTTCATCAAAGACAATTTTTTCCATTAAAGTCGCTCTATTATTAAAAATAATTTTTTCATCAAATTAATTTTTTTCACTGACGTCTATTTTTTGTAATTCTAAGTCATATTTCATCAAAGTAAATTTTTTCATCAAAAATTTGTTTCTTCATCAAAGTCAGATTTTTCCATCAAAGTCAGTTTTTAAAATCAAAATCATTTTTTCATCAAATTCATCTTTCATCAAAAGTCATGTTTTAATTCAAAGTCATGTTTTCATCAAAGTCTATTTTTTCATCAAAGTCATTTTTTTCTCATCAAAGTCATTTTCATTAAATTCATTTTTCTCATGAAAGTCGGTTTTAAATCAAAATAATTATTTCATCAAATTAATTTTTCTCATTAATGTCTTCTTTTCATTTTTATTCAAAGTCATGTTTTCATCAAAGTAAATTTTTTCATCAAAGATATTTTTCTTCATCAAAGTCATTTTTTCCATCAAAGTTGCTTTTTTAATCAAAATATTTGTTTCATTAAATTCATTTTTCTCATTTCTCTTCATCAAAGTCATTTTTTCCATCAAAGTCGCTTTTTCAATCAAAATAATATTTTCATCAAATTCATTGTTCTCTTTAAAGTATTTTTTTTTGTAATTCTAAACCATGTTTTCATCAAAGTAAATTTTTTCATTAAAGATTTGTTTTCTTCATCAAAGTCATTTTTTAAATCAAAATCAATTTTTCCTCAAATTCATCTTTTCATCAAAAGTCATTTTTTAATTCAAAGTCATGTTTTCATCAAAGTGTATTTTTTCATCAAAGATATTTTTTGAAATCAGAATAATTGTTTCATTAAATTCATCTTTTCATCAAAAGTCATGTTTTTAACTCAAAGTCATGTTTTCATCAAAGATATTTTTCTTCATCAAAGTAATATTTTTCCATCAAAAGCGCTTTTTTAATCAAAATAATTTTTTCATAAATTTAATTTTTCTCATTAAAGTCTTTTTTTTTTTGTAATTGAAAGTCATGTTTTCAATCAAAATAGTATTTTCATCAAATTCATTTTTCTCATTAAAGGGGCAGTAGCACGTTTTTTCGCTAAAAAAAGTTGATGAAATGTATTTGAAAAATAATTTCACCAATAGTAAAACATCATTCTCTCTTCGTAAAATAAAGTTTAAAATTAGTGTACATGTTTCGGTAAAGCCATGGGAATCGTTTTTGTAATACAAAATAATAAATTGTGTTCACAATAAAATGGCCGCCATGCAATTTTTGCTTTATACGCAACATAGTTTTTACCACTACAGATAATTGGTTTGTGTAATAACATGTTTTACCCTCTAAAGTTGATTTAAATGACATAAACTATCTTTATAAATGGGAAATTTGAAAAAATAAATTTTGAAAAAAACGTGCTACAGCGCCTTTAAAGTCCTTTTTTTTTTCAAGGTCATGTTTTCAAAAAAGTCAATTTTTTCATCAAAGATTGTTTTCTTCATCAAAGTCAGATTTTTCCATCAAGGTCAGATTTTAAAATCAAAATAATTTTTTCATCAAATACATCTTTTCATCAAAAGTCAATTTTTTTAATTCAAAGTCATGTTTTTATCAAAGTCTATTTTTTCATCAAAGATATTTTTCTCATCAATATCATTTTTCATTAAATTAATTTTTCTCATTAAAGTCGGTTTTAAATCAAAATAATTCTTTCATCAAATTCATCTTTTCATCAAAGGTCATGTTTTCAATTCAAAGTCTTGTTTTCATCAAAGATATTTTTCTTCATCAAAGTCATTTTTTTCCATCAAAGTCGCTTTTTCAATCAAAATAATTCTTTCATCAAATTAATTTTTCTCATTAATGTCTTCTTTTCATTTTTATTCAAAGTCATGTTTTCATCAAAGTCAATTTTTTCATCAAAGATATTTTTCTTCATCAAAGTCGCTTTTTTAATCAAAATATTTGTTTAATCAAATTCATTTTTCTCATTAAAGTCTTTTTTTTGTAATTCTAAGTCATGTTTTCATCAAAGTAAATTTGTTCATCAAAGATTTTGTTCTTCATCAGTGTCAGTTTTTTTCCATCAAAGTCAGTTTTTAAAATCAAAATCATTTTTTCATCAAATTTATCTTTTCATTAAAAGTAATTTTTTAAATTTTAAGTCATGTTTTCATCAAAGTCAATTTTTTTCATCAAAGATTTTTTACTTCATCACAGTCACTTTTAAAAATCAAAAATAATTTTTAATCAAATTTACCTTTTCATCAAAAGTCTTTTTTTTTAATTCAAAGTCATGTTTAATCAAAGATATTTTTGTTCATCAAAGTCATTTATTTCCATCAAAGTCGTTTTTTTCATCAAAATATTTTTTTCATGAAATTCATTTTTCTCATTCAAGTCTTATTTCTTTTTATTATTCAAAGTGATGTTTTCATCAAAGTTAATTTTTTCATCAAAAATTTATTTCTTCATCAAAGTCAGATTTTTCCATCAAAGTCAGTTTTTAAAATCAAAATCATTTCTTCATCAAATTTATCTTTTCATTAAAAGTCATTTTTTTAATTCAAAGTCATGTTTTCATCAAAGTCTATTTTTTCAACAAAGATATTTTTTCTCATCAAAGTCATTTTCATTAAATTCATTTTTCTCATGAAAGTCGGTTTTAAATCAAAATAATTTCTTCATCAAATTAATTTTTCTCATTAATGTCTTCTTTTCATTTTTATTCAAAGTCATGTTTTCATCAAAGTAAATTTTTTCATCAAAGATATTTTTCTTCATCAAAGTCATTTTTTCCATCAAAGTTGCTTTTTTAATCAAAATAAATGTTTCATTAAATTCATTTTTCTCATTTCTCTTCATCAGAACAGAACAGAACAGAACTTTATTACGCTCAGGCCGATAACCTCGGCATATGAGGTACAAAATGACAGTATAATACATAATGATAGCGGATAAGTGATTAGCCGGAAGATTTTACAATTTGCATTATAATTTTATAAAATTTACTAAGTCTTTTTAATACAGATATTCTTTTACACATGAACAGTTTTTGCAATTTAAGCATGTTTGAATTTTTTGACAACACATGTGGTATGTACAAACTTCTTTGTTCAGCAAAGTATGAACAAATAAAAATATAATGAAATTCATCTGCAACATCATCAGTTAAACACAATTTACATTTTCTTTCATATATAGGTATCTTATTCCATCTTCCCTTTTCAATTGGCAAATGGTGGCATGATGTACGAAATAGAAGTAATGGGATTGCTTGACATTGAGGAAGGGACGTTAAATAATGTTCAAGTTCAAATTGAGGTTTCAGAACAGAATAAACTACACCCTTTTTGAAATTTTCTACTTCTGACCTCCAGATTTGTTTAGCATTATCAGTTAGAATAGAATGAGCAGTTGCTTTGAGCCAGGAAGATGAAATAGGATATTGGGATAGCCATACAAAACTTAAACCTATGTTGTTAAGGATATTTTTGATACATGAAATCCAAGCAACATTGTAAGTACCAGTATTATAGATATTATATATCAAAGTCATTTTTTCCATCAAAGTCGCTTTTTCAATCAAAATAATATTTTCATCAAATTCATTGTTCTCTTTAAAGTCTTTTTTTTGTAATTCTAAACCATGTTTTCATCAAAGTAAATTTTTTCATTAAAGATTTTTTTTTCTTCATCAAAGTCATTTTTTAAATCAAAATCAATTTTTCCTCAAATTCATCTTTTCATCAAAAGTCATATTTTTAATTCAAAGTCATGTTTTCATCAAAGTAAGATTTTTCCATCTAAGTCTTTTTTAAAATCAAAATAATTTTTTCATCAAATTCATCTTTTCATCAAAAGTCATTTTTTTTATTCAAAGTTATGTTTTCATCAAAGTAAATGTTTCCATCAAGGACATTTTTCCCATCAGAGTCGCTTTTTTAATCAAAATAATTTGTTCATTAAATTCATTTTTCTCATTTAGGTCTTTTTTTTATTTATTCAGGGTCATGTTTTCATCAAAGTCAATTTTTTCATCAAAGATTTTTATATTCATCAAAGATTGTTTTCTTCATCAAAAGTCACGTTTTTAATTAAAAGTCATGTTTTCATCAAAGTAATATTTCTCCATCAAAGTAATTTTTTAAAATCAAAATAATTTTTTCATCAAATTTATCCATTCACCAAAAGACATTTTTTTGTATTCAAAGTCATGTTTTCATCAAAGGAAATTTTTTCATCAAAGATATTTTTCGTTAAAAATTCATGTTTCTCATTAAACTCTTTTTTTTATTCCAAGATATGCTTTCATCAAAGTAAATGTTTTCATCAAGGACATTTTTTCCCATCAGAGTCGCTTTTTAATCAAAATAATTTGTTCATTAAATTCATTTTGCTCATTTAAGTCTTTTTTTTTATTTATTCAGGGTCATGTTTTCATCAAAGTCAATTTTTTCATCAAAGATTTTTATATTCATCAAAGATTGTTTTCTTCATCAAAAGTCACGTTTTTAATTCAAAGTCATGTTTTCATCAAAGTAATATTTCTCCATCAAAGTAATTTTTTAAAATCAAAATCATTTTTTCATCAAATTTATCCATTCATCAAAAGACATTTTTTTTTTATTGAAAGTCATGTTTTCATCAAAGATATTTTTCGTTAAAAATTCATTTTTCTCATTAAAGTCTTTTTTTTTATTCCAAGATATGTTTTCATCTAAGTAAATGTTTTCATCAAGGACATTTTTTCCCATCAGAGTCGCTTTTTTAATCAAAATAATTTGTTCATTTAATTCATTTTGCTCATTTAAGTCTTTTTTTTATTTATTCAGGGTCATGTTTTCATCAAAGTCAATTTTTTCATCAAAGATTTTTATATTCATCAAAGATTGTTTTCTTCATCAAAAGTCACGTTTTTAATTCTAAGTCATGTTTTCATCAAAGTAATATTTCTCCATCAAAGTAATTTTTTAAAATCAAAATCATTTTTTCATCAAATTTATCCATTCATCAAAAGACATTTTTTTTTATTCAAAGTCATATTTTCATCAAAGGAAATTTTTTCATTAAAGATATTTTTCGTTCAAAATTCATTTTTCTCATTAAAGTCTTTTTTTTATTCCAAGATATGTTTTTATCAAAGTCAATTTTTTCATCAAAGTTTTTTTTCTTCATCACAGTCACTTTTAAAAATCAAAATCAATTTTTAATCAAATTTACCTTTTCATCAAAAGTCTTTTTTTTTAATTCAAAGTCATGTTTTAATCAAAGATATTTTTGTTCATCAAAGTCATTTATTTCCATCAAAGTCGGTTGTTTCATCAAAATATTTTTTTCATGAAATTCATTTTTCTCATTCAAGTCTTATTTTTTTGTATTATTCAAAGTGATGTTTTCATCAAAGTTAATTTTTTCATCAAAAAATTATTTCTTCATCAAAGTCAGATTTTTCCATCAAAGTCAGTTTTTAAAATCAAAATCATTTCTTCATCAAATTTATCTTTTCATTAAAAGTCATTTTTTAATTCAAAGTCATGTTTTCATCAAAGTTAATTTTTTCATCAAAGACAATTTTTTTCCATTAAAGTCGCTCTATTATTAAAAATAATTTTTTCATCAAATTAATTTTTTTCACTGACGTCTATTTTTTGTAATTCTAAGTCATATTTCATCAAAGTAAATTTTTTCATCAAAAATTTGTTTCTTCATCAAAGTCAGATTTTTCCATCAAAGTCAGTTTTTAAAATCAAAATCATTTTTTCATCAAATTCATCTTTCATCAAAAGTCATGTTTTAATTCAAAGTCATGTTTTCATCAAAGTCTATTTTTTCATCAAAGTCATTTTTTTCTCATCAAAGTCATTTTCATTAAATTCATTTTTCTCATGAAAGTCGGTTTTAAATCAAAATAATTATTTCATCAAATTAATTTTTCTCATTAATGTCTTCTTTTCATTTTTATTCAAAGTCATGTTTTCATCAAAGTAAATTTTTTCATCAAAGATATTTTTCTTCATCAAAGTCATTTTTTCCATCAAAGTCGCTTTTTCAATCAAAATAATATTTTCATCAAATTCATTGTTCTCTTTAAAGTATTTTTTTTTGTAATTCTAAACCATGTTTTCATCAAAGTAAATTTTTTCATTAAAGATTTTTTTTCTTCATCAAAGTCATTTTTTAAATCAAAATCAATTTTTCCTCAAATTCATCTTTTCATCAAAAGTCATTTTTTAATTCAAAGTCATGTTTTCATCAAAGTGTATTTTTTCATCAAAGATATTTTTTGAAATCAGAATAATTGTTTCATTAAATTCATCTTTTCATCAAAAGTCATGTTTTTAACTCAAAGTCATGTTTTCATCAAAGATATTTTTCTTCATCAAAGTAATCTTTTTCCATCAAAAGCGCTTTTTTAATCAAAATAATTTTTTCATAAATTTAATTTTTCTCATTAAAGTCTTTTTTTTTTTGTAATTGAAAGTCATGTTTTCAATCAAAATAGTATTTTCATCAAATTCATTTTTCTCATTAAAGGGGCAGTAGCACGTTTTTTCGCTAAAAAAAGTTGATGAAATGTATTTGAAAAATAATTTCACCAATAGTAAAACATCATTCTCTCTTCGTAAAATAAAGTTTAAAATTAGTGTACATGTTTCGGTAAAGCCATGGGAATCGTTTTTGTAATACAAAATAATAAATTGTGTTCACAATAAAATGGCCGCCATGCAATTTTTGCTTTATACGCAACATAGTTTTTACCACTACAGATAATTGGTTTGTGTAATAACATGTTTTACCCTCTAAAGTTGATTTAAATGACATAAACTATCTTTATAAATGGGAAATTTGAAAAAATAAATTTTGAAAAAAACGTGCTACAGCGCCTTTAAAGTCCTTTTTTTTTTCAAGGTCATGTTTTCAAAAAAGTCAATTTTTTCATCAAAGATTGTTTTCTTCATCAAAGTCAGATTTTTCCATCAAGGTCAGATTTTAAAATCAAAATATTTTTTTCATCAAATACATCTTTTCATCAAAAGTCAATTTTTTTAATTCAAAGTCATGTTTTCATCAAAGTCTATTTTTTCATCAAAGATATTTTTCTCATCAATATCATTTTTCATTAAATTAATTTTTCTCATTAAAGTCGGTTTTAAATCAAAATAATTATTTCATCAAATTCATCTTTTCATCAAAGGTCATGTTTTCAATTCAAAGTCTTGTTTTCATCAAAGATATTTTTCTTCATCAAAGTCATTTTTTTCCATCAAAGTCGCTTTTTCAATCAAAATAATTCTTTCATCAAATTAATTTTTCTCATTAATGTCTTCTTTTCATTTTTATTCAAAGTGATGTTTTCATCAAAGTTAATTTTTTCATCAAAAAATTATTTCTTCATCAAAGTCAGATTTTTCCATCAAAGTCAGTTTTTAAAATCAAAATCATTTCTTCATCAAATTTATCTTTTCATTAAAAGTCATTTTTTAATTCAAAGTCATGTTTTCATCAAAGTCAATTTTTTCATCAAAGACAATTTTTTTCCATTAAAGTCGCTCTATTATTAAAAATAATTTTTTCATCAAATTAATTTTTTTCACTGACGTCTATTTTTTGTAATTCTAAGTCATATTTCATCAAAGTAAATTTTTTCATCAAAAATTTGTTTCTTCATCAAAGTCAGATTTTTCCATCAAAGTCAGTTTTTAAAATCAAAATCATTTTTTCATCAAATTCATCTTTCATCAAAAGTCATGTTTTAATTCAAAGTCATGTTTTCATCAAAGTCTATTTTTTCATCAAAGTCATTTTTTTCTCATCAAAGTCATTTTCATTAAATTCATTTTTCTCATGAAAGTCGGTTTTAAATCAAAATAATTATTTCATCAAATTAATTTTTCTCATTAATGTCTTCTTTTCATTTTTATTCAAAGTCATGTTTTCATCAAAGTAAATTTTTTCATCAAAGATATTTTTCTTCATCAAAGTCATTTTTTCCATCAAAGTTGCTTTTTTAATCAAAATATTTGTTTCATTAAATTCATTTTTCTCATTTCTCTTCATCAAAGTCATTTTTTCCATCAAAGTCGCTTTTTCAATCAAAATAATATTTTCATCAAATTCATTGTTCTCTTTAAAGTATTTTTTTTTGTAATTCTAAACCATGTTTTCATCAAAGTAAATTTTTTCATTAAAGATTTTTTTTCTTCATCAAAGTCATTTTTTAAATCAAAATCAATTTTTCCTCAAATTCATCTTTTCATCAAAAGTCATTTTTTAATTCAAAGTCATGTTTTCATCAAAGTGTATTTTTTCATCAAAGATATTTTTTGAAATCAGAATAATTGTTTCATTAAATTCATCTTTTCATCAAAAGTCATGTTTTTAACTCAAAGTCATGTTTTCATCAAAGATATTTTTCTTCATCAAAGTAATCTTTTTCCATCAAAAGCGCTTTTTTAATCAAAATAATTTTTTCATAAATTTAATTTTTCTCATTAAAGTCTTTTTTTTTTTGTAATTGAAAGTCATGTTTTCAATCAAAATAGTATTTTCATCAAATTCATTTTTCTCATTAAAGGGGCAGTAGCACGTTTTTTCGCTAAAAAAAGTTGATGAAATGTATTTGAAAAATAATTTCACCAATAGTAAAACATCATTCTCTCTTCGTAAAATAAAGTTTAAAATTAGTGTACATGTTTCGGTAAAGCCATGGGAATCGTTTTTGTAATACAAAATAATAAATTGTGTTCACAATAAAATGGCCGCCATGCAATTTTTGCTTTATACGCAACATAGTTTTTACCACTACAGATAATTGGTTTGTGTAATAACATGTTTTACCCTCTAAAGTTGATTTAAATGACATAAACTATCTTTATAAATGGGAAATTTGAAAAAATAAATTTTGAAAAAAACGTGCTACAGCGCCTTTAAAGTCCTTTTTTTTTTCAAGGTCATGTTTTCAAAAAAGTCAATTTTTTCATCAAAGATTGTTTTCTTCATCAAAGTCAGATTTTTCCATCAAGGTCAGATTTTAAAATCAAAATATTTTTTTCATCAAATACATCTTTTCATCAAAAGTCAATTTTTTTAATTCAAAGTCATGTTTTCATCAAAGTCTATTTTTTCATCAAAGATATTTTTCTCATCAATATCATTTTTCATTAAATTAATTTTTCTCATTAAAGTCGGTTTTAAATCAAAATAATTATTTCATCAAATTCATCTTTTCATCAAAGGTCATGTTTTCAATTCAAAGTCTTGTTTTCATCAAAGATATTTTTCTTCATCAAAGTCATTTTTTTCCATCAAAGTCGCTTTTTCAATCAAAATAATTCTTTCATCAAATTAATTTTTCTCATTAATGTCTTCTTTTCATTTTTATTCAAAGTCATGTTTTCATCAAAGTAAATTTTTTCATCAAAGATATTTTTCTTCATCAAAGTCGCTTTTTTAATCAAAATATTTGTTTCATCAAATTCATTTTTCTCATTAAAGTCTTTTTTTTGTAATTCTAAGTCATGTTTTCATCAAAGTAAATTTGTTCATCAAAGATTTTGTTCTTCATCAGTGTCAGTTTTTTTCCATCAAAGTCAGTTTTTAAAATCAAAATCATTTTTTCATCAAATTTATCTTTTCATTAAAAGTAATTTTTTAAATTTTAAGTCATGTTTTCATCAAAGTCAATTTTTTTCATCAAAGATTTTTTACTTCATCACAGTCACTTTTAAAAATCAAAAATAATTTTTAATCAAATTTACCTTTTCATCAAAAGTCTTTTTTTTTAATTCAAAGTCATGTTTAATCAAAGATATTTTTGTTCATCAAAGTCATTTATTTCCATCAAAGTCGTTTTTTTCATCAAAATATTTTTTTCATGAAATTCATTTTTTCCATCAAAGTTGCTTTTTTAATCAAAATAAATGTTTCATTAAATTCATTTTTCTCATTTCTCTTCATCAGAACAGAACAGAACAGAACTTTATTACGCTCAGGCCGATAACCTCGGCATATGAGGTACAAAATGACAGTATAATACATAATGATAGCGGATAAGTGATTAGCCGGAAGATTTTACAATTTGCATTATAATTTTACAAAATTTACTAAGTCTTTTTAATACAGATATTCTTTTACACATGAACAGTTTTTGCAATTTAAGCATGTTTGAATTTTTTGACAACACATGTGGTATGTACAAACTTCTTTGTTCAGCAAAGTATGAACAAATAAAAATATAATGAAATTCATCTGCAACATCATCAGTTAAACACAATTTACATTTTCTTTCATATATAGGTATCTTATTCCATCTTCCCTTTTCAATTGGCAAATGGTGGCATGATGTACGAAATAGAAGTAATGGGATTGCTTGACATTGAGGAAGGGACGTTAAATAATGTTCAAGTTCAAATTGAGGTTTCAGAACAGAATAAACTACACCCTTTTTGGAATTTTCTACTTCTGACCTCCAGATTTGTTTAGCATTATCAGTTAGAATAGAATGAGCAGTTGCTTTGAGCCAGGAAGATGAAATAGGATATTGGGATAGCCATACAAAACTTAAACCTATGTTGTTAAGGATATTTTTGATACATGAAATCCAAGCAACATTGTAAGTACCAGTATTATAGATATTATATATCAAAGTCATTTTTTCCATCAAAGTCGCTTTTTCAATCAAAATAATATTTTCATCAAATTCATTGTTCTCTTTAAAGTCTTTTTTTTGTAATTCTAAACCATGTTTTCATCAAAGTAAATTTTTTCATTAAAGATTTTTGTTCTTCATCAAAGTCATTTTTTAAATCAAAATCAATTTTTCCTCAAATTCATTTTTTCATCAAAAGTCATTTTTTTAATTCAAAGTCATGTTTTCATCAAAGTGTATTTTTTCATCAAAGATATTTTTTCTCATCAAAGTCATTTTCAATAAATTCATTTTTCTCATTAAAGTCGGTTTTAAATCAAAAGAATTCTTTCATCAAGTTAATTTTTCTCATTAATGTCTTCTTTTCATTTCTATTTAAAGTCATGTTTTCATCAAAGTAAATATTTTCATCAAATATATTTTTCTTCATCACAACATTTTTTTCCATCAAAGTCATTTTTTAAAATCAAAATCAAATTTTTCATCGAATTCATTTTTCTCTTCAAAGTCTTTTTTTGTAATTCTAAGCCATGTTTTCATAAAAGTAATTTTTTTCATTAAAGATTTTTTTTCTTCATCAAAGTCAGCTTTTTTCATCAAAGTCATTTTTTAAAATCAAAATCAAATTTTCATCAAATTTATCTTTTCATCAAAAGCCATTTGTTTAATTCTTAGTCATGTTTTCATCAAAGTCAATTTTTTCATCAACGATTTTTTTCTTTATCAAAGACAGATTTTTCCATCAAAGTAATTTTTAAAATCAAAATAATTGTTTCATCAAATTCATCTTTTCATCAAAAGTCATGTTTTTAATTCAAAGTCATGTTTTCATCAAAAGAAATTTTTCTTCATCAAAGTCATTTTTTTTTATTCAAGGTCATGTTTTCATCAAAGTCAATTTTTTCATCAAAGATTGTTTTCTTCATCAAAATCGCTTTTTTAATCAAAATATTTGTTTCATTAAATTCATTTTTCTCATTAAAGTCTTTTTTTTTGTAATTCTAAGTCATGTTTTCATCAAAGTAAATTTGTTCATCAAAGATTTTGTTCTTCATCAAAGTCAGTTTTTTTCCATCAAAGTCAGTTTTTAAAATCAAAATCATTTTTTCATCAAATTTATCTTTTCATTAAAAGTAATTTTTTAAATTTTAAGTCATGTTTTCATCAAAGTCAATTTTTTTCATCAAAGATTTGTTTCTTCATCAAAGACATTTATTTCTATTAAAGTCGCTTTTTCAATCAAAATAATTTTTTCATCAAATTCATTTTTTTCACTGAAGTCTATTATTTGTAATTCTAAGTCATGTTTCATCAACGTCAATTTGTTCTCCAAAAATGTTTTTCTTCATCAAATTCAGATTTTCCCATCAAAGTCAGTTTTTAAAATCAAAATAATTTTTTCATCAAATTCATCTTTCATCAAAAGTCATGTTTTAATTCAATGTCATGTTTTCATCAAAGTCTATTTTTTCATCAAAGATATTTTTTCTCATCAAAGTCATTTTCATTAAATTCATTTTTCTCATTAAAGTCGGTTTTAAATCAAAATAATTATTTCATCAAATTCATTTTTCTCATTAAAGTTTTCTTTTTTTTAATATTAAAAGTCATGTTTTCATCAAAGACAATTTTTGCATTAAGGTTACTTTTTCTTCATCGAAGTCAGTTTTTTAATCAAGGTCATTTTTTTCATCAAATTGTTTTTTTTCTCCATCAAATTAACTTTTTTTTTAATCAAAATTAGTTGTTTTCATCAAAAGTAATATTTTCTATTCAAAGTCAAAGATGATATTTACAAAACTTTTCAACGTTATTAAAGATGATATTTACAAAGCTTTACAAAGCTTTACAAAGTTTTACAAATGTTTACAAAATAATAAATATATTGTGAATACCATCTTTAATAGATATTTATTACCTTTATTATTTTTGTAAATAGTATTTTAATATTTGTAAATAGCTTGTAAATACAACCTTTAATAGATAATTAATACTTTGTCAATATCTTTATTTCATGTAGAGTACAATGTACCTTATTACAGAAATCCTCCCCAGTCAGTCCTTGACATTGCATTATATATAACCCTGTCTATTTCTGTGCTGTAGCTTTCTTGTTATCGTTGTCTTGTTGTAGTTCCCCAAACATAATATATGTGGTGCAAGATATGCTTACGTGCAATAAAAACGTCCCCATACAAAAGACAAGATAGTTCCATCGACGGGAGATAAATACAACTGAAACAGCGTTACAAAATGTCTTCAGACCACAAAAAGGCAGATATCTTCATTCTTATTTCTAAATATGTCGGCCTGATATATAGTACATGGTACAAAATGGACATTTGGGTATTTATTTTGTTAACAGTTTTGGCAAAGAGTGTTTCTAGAACTTAAAAAGGGTTCGTCTTACATCTCAATGTAGTAAGTGTGTGCCTAAGGTGTGGTGATTTAAAATTTCGCTTGGTGGATATTTATTCTAATATGCATAAAATTCATCGACTGTGCTTGAAATATCAGACAATCAATTTCTTATTACAGGATTCGGCATTGAGTGTGTGTCTACAGATCAGTGTCCCTACCAGAATTCACGCTGCCACCAGGCCATGTGTGACTGTGAAGTTGGTTTCAGCTATGATTCACGTATCAAGAGTTGTGTCACTAGTAAGTTGAGCTTTCTGTAAAAACAGTTTATCGACAGACGTATTTCTAAAGCTGCATACCATATTCGTTTTGGTCATTTATTGATATTTTTACCTGTTGATAATATAAGAATGATAAGCACAAATTGATGTAGGATGTTCAATAGTTGAAGGGAATTTTCTATATGATTTAAGGTAATCGTAATAAAGATGAAAGGAAATATGAAAAAGTAACAATGATCCTTTTGAATGCCTACACTTAATAAACAATCAACAATGGTCAAATGAAAGAATTGTTTGAAAACCATGAACACACGATGATGTGGTGTTTATATCCTAATCATGTGATCTGTTCTTATTACTGTAGGATGCACTGTGTATGGAGAGACCTATTCTACATGGGAACATCACGGGGTGGGCTATTGCAACACTAGAAGCCTCACTGTGACCACTCCAGAGAAGTGTATACAGGCATGTGTGGAGGAGAAATCGTTTGTTTGCATCAACGTAGAGTTGGAAAGAGAGGATCTCACTTGCAATCTATGCGATAAAGCTTGGTTTGACCTACCTGAAGATGATCGACAAACAGATATGAATTACTGGAATGTCTACCACCGTCACTGTGCCTTCTAATATTACATTACAGCTGCATCCAGAAAGTTTGTTCACCTACGGTTGCTACGAAAACCTGTTAGGATCACGAACAGTTATTATGTAACCTAACTTACAGGAATTACCAAACCCAATATTTATGTCTTAAGTCGTGTATACACTTAAAGGAAGGTGTTAACTAGTAAGTGGAATTGACATTTCGGAAAAATTAAGTGAACATTTCTAGAAATGACATGGATAATACTTGATACTACATGGTCATTTCAAGCTTGATGGGAATACCAAGATTCTGTCTTACGTGGTCCTTATTAGCCTCCAGAGATAATTGACATTCATTAGTTCTACTGCATGTTTCCAGTAACAGACAAGTAACTATACTCAAGTGCAAAAGAAACGTCCCCACATTTTTAAAAGAGTATAAAATGAACTACTGATGTCGAAGAAAGTAGATGATAGACCAAGTAAAGATGTAAGTAAAGATGTACTCACAATTTCATACTTCAGAGTATGATACTTTTATTCTTATGTGTGTTCAAATACACATTGGGTGCTAAAATCGCTTTTTCAATATGTTTTTGGCCACATGACGCATCATTACTGTAAGACGTCACAAAATAAGCAAAAAAAAACCGCTCTTTGACACTTTTATCTCGTCTAGTTAAGGAGATTCCAAAACGACGATTTATTAAAACGTGTTTTTCTCAGAAATACGAACGTATAATTTGTATGGAGACCTTTTTTTGTTGCACGTGAGTTTATGAGAAGTGAGTCAAGAAAACTATCTTCAAGAATTTCGAAAGCACTGTTCCTGTGAATTTCCTATGATGGAATCTGCTCTGTATACTTACAAATATTGACTCTTCTCATCTGTGCACCTTATGGTTATCAGTTTTTCTTTGTTTGTCTTTCTTTGTTTTAATGAATATTGAAAGAAACTGACCTGATTTAATATATTTATAACTGGAACATGTATCAACTAGAATACTTTTCTGGCCATCTTAAAGTTTGCTATATATTCTAACGTTTAGCAGTGCGCTTTACTTGGTAAGTTTTCTTGTATGACGAAAAATTCAAGTCCACACGACATGTTCTCTTTATAAATCTGTAATCCGACCAGTACTGCTGTATCGGCCTTGAATAAAAGTAGACGTCGCCTGACTCAGCTGCAACTTCCGTTATCGTCTTGTAACTTAGAAATGTCATGACAAGATTTGGAATGACTATAGTAGCCTATACGTTCTATCCTACACCAATAGTTTATAATCTGCTGTAATACTTAACACATAATAGTAGCCCATACTTTCTATCCTACACCAATAGTTTATAATCTGCTGTAATACTTAACACATAATAGTAGCCCATACGTTCTATTCTACACCAATAGTTTATAATCTGCTGTAATACTTAACCCATGATAGTAGCCCATACGTTCTATCATACACCAATAGTTTATAATCTGCTGTAATACTTAACACATAATAGTAGCCCATACTTTCTATCCTACACCAATATTTTATAATCTGCTGTAATACTTAACACATAATAGTAGCCCATACGTTCTATTCTACACCAATAGTTTATAATGTGCTGTAATACTTAACACATAATAGTAGCCCATACTTTCTATCCTACACCAATAGTTTATAATCTGCTGTAATACTTAACACATAATAGTAGCCCATACGTTCTATTCTACACCAATAGTTTATAATCTGCTGTAATACTTAACACATAATAATAGCCAATACGTTCTATTCTACACCAATAGTTTGTAATCTGCTGTAATACTTAACACATAATTGACTTCTACCAATGTATCCAAGTACCGCATTGGTGCAATCCTGTTATACCCACATCAAAACCCGTCCAACAGCCGACTAATTAACATAAGTTCAGATTCGTTCACAGGAATGGAGTTTAATGAACCCAGAGGAGAATACATTGGAAGCGTATAAGTGTCACGATGAACAACAATTTGTGATACTATCTGCTACGTAGGAGATAGTATCTCGTACGTAGGACTTAGTATCTCCTACGTAGGACTTAGTATCTCCTACGTAGGAGATAGTATCTCCTACGAAGGACATAGTCTCCTACGTAGGACTTAGTATCTCCTACGTAGGAGATAACTTCTATAAAGCCTGGACCACTTTATCACATCTAGAGTTGTTCACAATTGTATTAAACACATGTATACACGTAAAGTGTAAGTAAACTCTCGTGTATATGAAGATTGAAGAGCAACTTTATGGATATCCAACTTATTTATTCTATGTAGGCGACGTTTCGACAAAGAATAAATAAGTTGTGTATCCATCAAATTGTTCTTCATTCTTCATCACCCCACTCTCTAGAATGCCGTTTAAAATATTATGTATATGATATGATGTATAAGTATACGATAGTATATATGACCGTTAAAAAGCTTTAAAGACTTTGTAACTGTATTTTGTTTTCTCAATTTTGCCATATATTTTAAAGTTTAAACAATATATTGTTATGTTAGAGGGTAAGACATCGCGTTACACGATCCGATAAGCCTGCATCCATAGAAAAAGGTTATCCTTATTGAAATAAAATGGTGCGATGTATAAAGCGACAGTGGTGTGGAACTCTTCAGTGTGAGAGATAGATTTGTAGGTCATTTGAGAGTTCAGACAACAAGATAAATCAATTTAGCAATATCTGATTGATAAATCGCATTATAACCGAGAGCATGGTCTAAGGGAGCTAAATCTCCTCCCTTCAAACTGACGTCATGTGACGTTAGGCTATAAAAGCTCCTCCAAGCGTTAAACGCGTCCTTTCTGGCGACGCTCTCATCGGCTCAACAATTAAGTTCACGTCACTTGCGCTGAACGTCATGCCACGTGGTACAACCCCTGGTCTGGCTCGGCCAGTTTCGGTTATTAAAAAGAAGACCAGGAAAGCGGGGACAAAACGGAGGGCGGTCAACGACGTGGACCCTCGTCCGAACAAGGCTGTAAGGGAGGAAACCACGCCAGAAAGCAACGGTGAGAATTTTTCAAACTCGTGTCTCCCATATTTTCCGAATGTCCATTCTTCTCAAGATCGTTTCTTACCCACCAGGGCTAGGGAAGTTGAAACTCATGATAATTCTGTTTCGGTAAATCTTAATATGCCCGACCTTCACCCACATGTGCTAGATCACGATAATCAAAATTCACTACCACAAGTAGGCGTAGAGTCATACCATGAAGAATGCGCAGATGATAGCCTAGGTTCGCTTGTAACACAAAACAGAAAAGACAAAATTCATAACGACGAATTCATCGATTTGGGCGTCCTACTTAAAGATCATAGTTCAGACAACTACGACGATACGCAAATAAAGTTCACCTTCAATTCCAAGGGTCAAATCGAAACGTGTAAGAAGAAAGCCTCCAGAATCGACAATATAGACGACTGGACATCTGCATTCTTAGTTTTCGCTAGCATCTACTTAGAGAAGTACCCCTCTAAACATCAGCAGTTAATTAAGTACATAAGTACAATCAGGCTAGCTTCCCGGCGGGCTAGAGAATTCCGGTGGCGAGCATACACTATCCAATTCAGAACAAGAATGGCCAGATATCCTTCTTCATCTCGGGCTAAAATCAACCATGATTTGTGGCTTGTCAATATCATGCCGGAAGGAGTAAATCACATGCCAATGAGCAAATTTCAAGTTAGACGTCCCGCGCCAGCCAGGCAATCCAAATCTCCATGTTGGGATTTTAATTTTTGCTCATGTTCACGGTCACAATGTAGATACTCACACACGTGTATGAAGTGCAGACAAATCATGTCAATTACACCCAGAAATTGTTTGTCAGAAACTGTTAAAAGAGATTTCGACCGGGCGTATGGCAGGACCTTTTAATGAACCGCCTTCATCAAATTTAAGAATATCGCCAATAGGACTAGTGCAGAAAAAAGACCCCAACGAATTCCGCTTAATTCATCACTTATCATATCCACAGGGTTCCTCGGTAAATGATTTCATCGATGACGAGTTTGCGTCGGTTAGCTACACTAAATCGTTATGCTACAAGATATAGGCCGGGCTGGCCTTATAGCCAAAACAGATAAAAAGAGTGCTTTTATATCTTATAAAGAGTGCTTTCTGGTTAATACCTGTGAGACAAAGCGATTTCGATTTGCTTGGCATTTGTTTCGAAGACAAATATTACATTGACATGTGTTTACCTTTCGGATGCAGAACGAGCTGTGCATTATTTGAAAAGTTTTCAAGTTTTTTGGAATGGTATACGCGAGAAAACCTTAATCACGCTCATATCCTTCACTATTTAGACGATTTCCTGTTTGGCGGACCCAAGGGAACTAACTCGTGGTCTCTAGCACTTAAAACTTTTATGAATGTGTGTGCTGACCTCGGCGTACCCGTGGCTGAAGATACAACATTACAGCCCACAACAAAACTCACTTACTTGGGTATAGAACATGACACTATCATACAACAATCACTCATCCCGGATGAAAAAAATCAACGAATGTGTAGACTTGATTAACACTTTATTTGAACAGAAATAAAGTACAGCTTAAAGAAGTTCAATCTTTGATAGGTCTCCTTAACTTTATTTGCCGGGTAATTCCTATGGGGCGCCCATTGATCAGAAGACTTATTGATACTACAAAGGGTGTTAAAAAATCAACGCATAGAATTCGACTTACTAACACTGTTAAGAATGACCTGATTACGTGGCTTTCTCTTTTAAAACACCACAATGGAATTACAATCTTCATAAACATGTTGTGGGATGACAGTGACACACTTCAGCTGTACACAGACAGTGCAGGGGGCGGTGCCGAGGGGTTCGGGCTCTACTACAACGGTGGGTGGCCGCATGGACGCTGGCCTCCTGAGTGGCATATTAACGCGTTCACAGCAGACATTACTTTCTTAGAATTCTTCCCGGTACTTCTGTCCGTGCTAAAATACTTTTCAACTCTGATAATCAAGTTGTTGTGAAAATCACAAACAAACTTTCTTCCACCTCCCCCCGTGTCATGGTACTCGTCAGGTGGTTTACCCTGCGATGTATGCAACTAAATCTGTGGATAAAAAGCCGGTATATACCGGGAAAGCTCAACAGTGTAGCTGACTGTATATCTCGCTCTAAATTTCAGCAAGTTCGCAGACTTTCACCGAAGGCCGACAGGTTCCCAACCCAAATACCCAGCATGATATGGCGGCGTTTGAAGCAGAAGCTTTCCGGTTGTTAGACTCCTCGTTGTCAGATAACACTAAACGTGCATACGCACAAGGTATTTCCTCGCTTGAAAACTTTCGACATGAATTCAAACTTGGTCATTCGTGGCCGGTCCCCATAAATCACCTGTTTATGTATATAGGCTACATGTCTTTACAAGGCCGCGCCCCATCAACGGTTTCTCAACACTTTGCGGCAATCAGTAGACAACACAAATTAAATAGTTGTGTCCATACCACGGATAATTTCTTAATTAAGAAGATGATTCATGGAATGAGAAACACTTCCCAGCTTTCCGACAGTCGCTTACCTATCACAACTCCCATTCTACAAAAACTCGTTCAGGCCTACCTGCAGTGTCTTACTCTACGTTCGAAGCCAAACTCTTTACCAGCATGTTTACATTAACATTCTCTGCCTATTTAAGAGTGAGTGAAATGGTTAAATCATATCCTTCCAACACAAAAGGCTTGCAACTCCAGGACATTTGTCTTACTACCGCGGCTTTAACTGTTAAAGTTAGATTTTCTAAAACTGACCAGATTCGCTGGGGACATTGTCCCAACATCAATCGCAAGCGAAACACCGAAATTTTTCCCCATTGCTGCGATGTCTTCCTATTTGCAAGTTCGCCCAGTCTCATTAAAATCAGATTATCTCTTTTCCCATATGAACGATAAACCGGTAAAGAAATCACAGTTCTCTTCAGTGTTGAAGAAAACATTAAAATGTATTGGGCATGGACAGGCTGGTTACAATACACATTCATTTAGAATAGGAGCTGCAACCACGGCGGCTATAGTGGGAGTACCGTTAGATAAGATAAAAGAATGGGGCCGCTGGAGATCAGATGTATATCAGAGATATATTAGAATATACTTGTGTGAGTGTGCCTAACTAAAGCTTAAAGATTGGCAGTGTGGCTACTTCGATCGTCTTTCATCTACTGGGCTCAACGGAAGGCCAGGATCCTGGGAGCTTGGAGCAGCGGGGAATCAGTCTACGATGAATGTCCAAGAGGGGCATGAAATGGCCGGAGCTTGCCAACACTGTGAGGAACAAGTTGAAATCTTTTCCACCACCTAGGATCCAACGATCTGACCAGCACGCCGGGTTCAGCTCTGGGAAAGACCGTCATTCAAGACCTACATAACCTTCAAGCCCTGATGCCGAACACCCCTCTCGTCTGGTCTGAGATGCTGCCTAGGCGGAAGTGGGACGGAGCCGACAACGCCGCGGCAGCAGAGAGAAAGCGGAAGCGTCTGAACCGGCGGGCAACTTTCACATTGTCGCAGCTCGGTGGTAAAGTATTGAAGCATAACATAGTCCCTGGGGACCCCGGGCTATACTTGCAAGATGATGTGCATCTGTCAGACTTGGGAATAGCGATTCGATTCAAGAAACTCTTTTCCAGATTTTCCCATAATTTTTCAATATCAGCATTTTTGGGCGTAAGTTCGTGGGTACTCAATTTGTGGCAGCAGCCTCTCGGCAAATGCTAATATTCTATTCAAATATAATGCTTATAGTGGTTCCCGTGTATACAATTATTAGGGTTACATACAAGCACTTCGCTATCGATGTGGGCTGTATTACGGGCTTTTGGCCGAGAGTACTTTGTGTCTATGCGGGCTCCCCTTGCACTGAAGTACTCTCATTGTTATGTTGCTAAGGATAGCTAGCGGCTTCCTTGCCGAGATAAACGAGTGTCTATGTGGGCTCCCATTGCCTCGTTGATTCTCACTCAATTGATAGCCTAAAGCTCTGCCGCCCAAATTACATGTGAATAAACTGCGTCCTTTATTCTCCAATAACTTGTTGTTTTCTTATTTAATTTAGCAAGTATCCTCGGGTTATAATTGACCATTCTTTCATGGTTCCATATTCAAAACTCTACTTTGAGTGTTGAGGTATCCCTACGGCCGATGGGCACTCGAAGGGAAATGGACTCGCATGGCTTAACCGAAAAATGTACATTCGTTGTAAAACTATTTTTATAGATTCGGGAGTATCATTTAGCCATTAGTAAGACTTATTTACCTTTTTGTGAGATAATTCTTTTCATTAAGAAAAACGTGCTAGAGCGCCTTTAAGTACTTTATATGTTGGTATCTATAGTAGAGTTGATTGAGCGATCATGTGTTATGCAATCCAGTATAGTTTTGCACTGAAGGATTATATTTGATAAACTGATATTGATTGCGGTTTCCCTATTTATGTTTTGGAATATCAGTTTTAAACTCCTTCAATAATTTAAGAACAGTCAATATTTCCGTGAAATGAAAATCCACGGTCATTGTCACTACAAGCGACCTAATTACAATTTGAACGTGTTGTTGGACATTTGTTACACGACGTCACTCAAAACATTACTCAACAATAAATGATCTCAGCTTCAATAATTAATTACCATTAATGAATTTCTGTACTCTTGATGTTATGAATGTACTGGAGAAGAATAGTTAGCGATAAATGTAAATTTAGATTTTTTTATATTGATTTATTTGCACACACTGATTAAATATCAAATGTAAACTTCCAATATACCTAACCTATTTTGACAAGTGTATTTACCATATGGGTAAATTAACCATCTGAATTGACAAATTTTAAAATCTACCTCAGTTGTTATGTGTTCTTATTGTCATTTATAGCATGTCGTCATAAGAACGACAGTAGAACTACTGCTGATATGAGGTGTATACATCTAATTAAATATAACTTATTTGAGTGGTATTTTGTAGGTTTGAAGTAAAAAAAAGAACAATTAATCTTGAATAAATGAGGTTGTTTATCCATAAATGAGTCTTCTTGTTTGACTTCCATTTAATAACATATAATTCCAATAACAATTTTAATGAAGTGAAATGAAGACAGACTTCTAAATAACAACTTCGTAAATGTGAACAGGAATGGCGACTCGACTTGTAGTAAGTGCTTACTCCTTTTTCAGGTCTGAACTATATGCTTATTCGATTTCAAAGCAAACGTTTTTTAAAACATTCTGAGACCAAGTACACAAGACAAATAAACATATCAAATAGATAAGAATGTGCCTCATTTAAGCCAACAATATAACTACACCAACTTATTATAAATACACATGGAAATTAATTAAGCAACATCCTAGTTTGTAAACAGAAATGTGGTGCTATGGGATTGTTAGCATAATTTGAACGATGTTATCACCCCAGACATAACAATTGGTTATTTAGCGATTTATTCATTGAAATAAAAACCCACCAGATGCAAAATTTATGAAAATATGAGTGAAAATGTGATGGTACTGAATTTTTACCTAAGATAACTATCGTCCTTAAAAGGAAACTACACTACAAAATTTAGAATTGAATTATTGTAAACAACATGTTTGGTACCATGTTGACATTCACACACCAAAACACATTTTATCATGCATGATAAGAAGCAAGACAAACATTAAACTGTCAGTCCCCTTTTTAACGACTGACTGTTTTTGAGACATATAGACTTCATTCAAATTTGAACGATTGATCTGTTAACAAATTGGGTGTTGCTCTATTTATTTATTTGTGTATATTGTGTTAATGTACACTGTCGATGTGATATTTTGTATTTCTATATGAGAGCGCTTCAACTGTATGTATTTACACTGTACTATTGGTCTCCGGGTCACATATATTAATAAACTGTATGTCTGTCTGGAACTTTATAATAATTGTGACACGTTTTCGAGACGGAATTAATGTTTACTTCAATTTATTTCGATTTTAGGATTGAACTCGTTGAAGTATGCTTCTATTAATTTACAGATGTTGAAGTTATTTTACGACTGCTTCAATCATTGTCTCGAACAGGAACCATAATATTTATGACACATTTTTCAATAGGGGAGTACTGTTTACTTCAAGTTATTTCGACTTTAGAGTTTAAACGTCAGTTCCAAATAACCCGATATGTCAGTTTTGAAAATAAAAATCTGTTTGCAGTACTTGTAACATGTCAAGTAGGTTTTAGATGTCCTTACAAATCGACTGGTCAGCTTAGCGAAGTAAAATAATTTGCATTAATTTCTCCGTCTGTAAAAAGGTAGAGCTTCTTCCTGCACCATTGACAATCAAGCCCCTGATGAAAAGAGATAAAACGTTTTAATCACAAAAAACTGTTTATGTTAGACACACTGCTGCGCTAAAGGTGAATATTTAGACCATAAAAAGGAAAGATTCACGGGGACCAAATACAGAGATGAAACACGGTCAACAACAAAATAACATAGTCCAATGACGTTCTCGTCGAATATAACAAAACAATTTTCAAAATGTTATTTTCAAATTATGATATTGAAATAAATCTAGAGTGGGTCACTTTTTGAATTGAATTCATCGTTTATATAAACATTTATATCAAATCACTAGTATTTATAATGTTGAAACGGCAAGCCCAGAAAAGGCCATTTACGAAGTCCGTCGATCAATTAATTATGTTTAACGAATCCACTGCTGCGAGTACATTCTGCATTACATAATGAAAAAACGAGGGAGTTAGGTCAAATAATGTAAATGCATTGTGGACACTCCTTCACGGTGGCTTCCCTTGCATTAGCGTTTTGTTGAACTATGAGCATAATAAAACTCACTAAATTGAAACATTTAGATCAAACAAATATGAAAAATGCATAGACATTCAACAACAAATCTATTTTCAGCGACAGTTTATTTTTGCATAACAAAACATCCTCTCTGCCATTTGTTGTTCTCTCATTATTATCCCATTGTGTTATAGTTACATTCTAGAATAAGGGCTGTTGTTATCTTACCTAACTCTTCATCCCGTCTCTTCAAACTTACAACATTTGCCCTGATTCGGTTGGTTTTCTGGGTCCTCATCCTCTTCCTGTTCTGCTTGATTACAACTGCATTTGAAGCTTTTCAAGAAAGTCAGACATATTTTTCTATTGATTTGTAATATCTTAATTATATACTATAGATTTAAACGTTCATGTTTCCCTGGAAAAAGCTCGGATATGTGACACACATAAACAATGATTACACTCTGCATTATAAGCATTACTTAAAGATAGGTAGGTAGGTAGGTTTATTTAAAGCAAAGTGCCTAACAAGCAGCAGCAGCTGTGTAGTGTTGATGTTGTACGTGTGATGACCACGCAGGACACCAGTCAGAGTTCTCAGATCACGGTTATCCAGCAGAACATATGTGTCTGCACGGAAGATGTCAAGAAATCAGTCCACATGGTTTGACGTTTCTCAGTGACGTTTCTAACTGCTAATGGATCTTTTTTGTCCGACTGTCAGAAGCATGGATAATCCTTGACACAGCGTGGTCATTTCAAGTTTGATGGGAATACCCAGATTTTGTCTTACGTGGTCGTCACTAACTTCCAGAGATAATTGACATTTCATTAGTTCTACTGCATGTTTCCCGTAACAGACAAGTAACTATACTCACGTGCAAAAGAAACGTCCCCGCATTTTTAAAAGAGTATAAAATGAACTACTGATTTTGGAGAAGGTGGGGGCGGGATAGCGCAGTGGTTAGCGCGTTCGGCTTCGGATCAAGAGGTCCGGGGTTCGAATCCCGCCAGGGGCTCGGCAACTTTGTCTGCAGTAGAGAACTGTTCTACACGCAGTAAGGTTTGGGTGCAATGCTACACTGAATTTCAGTGCAGTACCACCCATGGTTCGCTAGTTCCAGCCGATGCTCGCAGGTTTCACCGCAATACATAGCCACATGGCGTTGCGGGCTTTCTCCCTGCCATAATACTAGCAGCCGCAATATAAGTGAAATACTCTTGAAAGCGGCGTTAAACCCTAACTCACCTCACCTCACCTTGGAGAAGGTAGATGATAGACCAAGTAAAGATGTACTCACAATTTCATGCATCAGAGTATGATACTTTTTATTTTTATGTTTTGTTCAATTACACATTGGGTGCTAAAGTCGCTTTTTCAAGATGTTTTTGGCCATAATGTTTGGTATTTAATGTTCGAAAATTTAAAAAGTACAAATCTAATTAATAAAAGATGTCGTCGACCTAAATAACCTTAATGGAATTTAAATTGATGACGCATCATTACTGTTGGGCATCACAAAACAAGCCAAACATAGCTTTTTGACACTTTTATCTCGTCTAGTTAAGGAGATACCAAAACGACGATTTATTAAAACGTGTTTTTCTCATATTTAGTATTGTTGGGTTCTGAAGACATGATGAACCGCTGTTTCATTCACATTTATCGACCGTGGTTTGAACTATCTTGTAATTTGTATGGGAACGTTCACTACATGAAATAATGATATTGACAAAGGATTGAATATCTATTAAAGATGGTATTTACAAGCTATTTACAAATATTAAAAGACTTCTTTTCAAAAATAATAAAGGTAATAAATATATATTAAAGATGGTATTTACACGATATTTATTATTTTGTAAACATTTGTAAAGCTTTGTAAAGCTTTGTAAAGCTTTGTAAATATCATCTTTAATATCGTTGAAAAGTTTTGTAAATATCATCTTTGACTTTGAATAAAAAATATGACTTTTGATGAAAACAAGTAACTTTGATTAAAAAAAAAGAATTTGATGAAAAACTATTTTAATGAAAAATAATAACTTTGATGAGAAAAATTACTTGAATGAAAAAAAATAACTTTAATGAAAAAATGACTTTGATGAAAGAAAAATATATTTGATGAAAAAATTTACTTTGATGAAAACATGACTTAGAATTAAAAAAAAGACCTTAATGAGAAAAATAAATTTGATGAAAAATTATTTTGATTAAAAATAAGACTTTAATGAGAAAAATGAATTTAATGAAAAAAATGATTTTCATTAAAAACCGACATTGATGGAAGAGACTTTGATGAATAAAAATATCTTTGATGACAAAATTTGATATTGATTAAAACTTGACTTTGAATAAAATAAAATGAATTTGATACAAACAATGACTTTGATGACAAAATTTATTTTAATTAAAAAAGTGATTATAATGAAAAAATAATTTTAATGGTAAACTTACTTTGGTGAGAAACAACGACTTTGGTGGAAAAAAAATGACTTTGATGAAGAAAAAATATCTTTTATGAAAAAATTTACTTTGATGAAAACATGACTTTGAATAAAAAAAGAGAATAATTTAATGAGAAATATGAATTTGATGGAAAAAATGTTTTTGATGAAAAAATTGACTTTGATGAAAACCTGACTTTGTATTAAGAACACTGGCTTTTGATGAAAAAAAAAATTTGATGAAAAAAAAAATTTGATGAAAAAATGACTTTGGTGAGAAAACTGACTTTGATGAAGAAAATGACTTTGAATGAGAAAAAATGAATTTGATGGGAAAATTATTTTGATTGAAAATCAGACTTTAATGAGAAAAATGAATTTAATGGGAAAAAAAGAGATTTTGATTAAAAACCGACTTTGATGGAAGAAACTGACTTTGATGAATAAAAAATATCTTTGATGAAAAAAAATTATATTGATGAAAACATGACTTTGAATACCAAAAAAAAATTTGGATGAAAAAAATAAATTTGATGAAAAAATTAATTTGATTAATAAAATGACTTTGATGAGAAAAATTGACGTTAATGAAAACAATTACTATAATGAAAAAAATGACTATAATGAAATAATAACTTTCATGAAAAACTGACTTTGGTGAGAGAAAATAGACTTTGATGGAAAAAAATGACTTTGATAAAGAAAAAATATCTTTTATGAAAAAAATTTCTTTGATGAAAACATGACTTTGAATAAAAAAAAGAGAAGAATTTAATGAGAAATATGAATTTGAAAATTTACTTTGATGAAGAAAACATATTTTTGATGAAAAGATTGACTTTGATGAAAACATGACTTTAAATTAAGAAAAATTACTTTTGATGAATGAAAACAATTGATGAAAAAACGACTTTGATGGACAAAAATGACTTTGATGAAGAAAAAATATCTTTGATGAAAAAACTTACCTAGATGAAAACATGACTTTGAATAAAAAAAAGAGAAGAATTTAATGAGAAATATGAATTTTAAAATTGACTTTGATGAAGAAAACATATTTTTGATGAAAAGATTGACTTTGATGAAAACATGACTTTAATGAGAAAATGAATTTAATGAAAAAATTACTTTGATAAAAAAAACGACTTTGATGGGAAAAAAATGACTATGATTTTAAAAAATGACTTTCATGAAAAAATGATTTTGATTTTAAAAAATGACTTTGATGAAAACATGACCTTGAATTAAAAAATGACTTTTGATGAAAAAATTAAATTTGATGACAAAATTAATTTGATGAAAAAATAACTTTAATGAGAAAAATTAATTTAATGAAAAAAAAATTGTGATTAAAAAAAGATTTTGATTGAAAAACCGACTTTAATGGTAAAACTGACTTTGATGATAACATGACTTTGAATTTAAAAAAAAGGTCTTTGATGACAATAAATGTCTTTGAGGAAAAAAATGTCTTGATAAATAGCAGTTTTTATTTCTTCCATTCATTAATCAATTTTGCTCACTTAGTTTTTATGTAGTTCGAGCAAGAATATATTATGTATTTCAAAGTCACTAAAGCTAATATACTCAAACTGTGTCTCCAATTTGATTACATATCATGTAAAGCGACTTAATCATGTTGGTGATGTCACATGTATGCCCAGTGTTACAAATTCTGTTATTTAGTGAGATTTATCAACTTGAACCGAAAATAACCAGTTTAAGGTCAGTCAGTTCATTATAAAGAAAATACAACCATTTAAAGTCGTGGTCATGATCGAAAACAGGACATATAACCTTGGCATGCTGCAGCCATTAAGTCAAATGTATATTTGGAAACTTTCATAAAAAATAGATAGGAAGACAGATTTGCTTCTATAGCTTTTACTAGATCTTATAACTAGTAAATACGGAACAAGGGCCATATATGTCGGCTACTACACGTTCATGAGACTGTTCCTTAGTTTTCATTTCATTTTTTCATTTGCATATGACCACATTTACAGGTAATGTTTCATTTCTAAGTATCCAACATCTCACTACCTTTACATATTGTTTTTTGGAACTATTTCCATGTACAAAAGGAGCGCAGGTGTGTTCAAAGATAAAACAAATAACCGACCAGCCTGATGTTATCATAAGAAAAGATAACCATGTATAATATTATCACTATAACCATGTCTAAACACTACATGATCCTACAGGGCATGAACAATACTCTGGGCGTAATGTTGTTATCTTTGAAATGTAACTAATCACTGATAGAACAGGGGAAGGTGATACGTTGTTTATTTCATTCCTTAATTTCATTAGCTAACCATAAGTTAATAAGTTAAAAAGTAGGTCCTACATACATAGTGTTTGACTGAATGATGGAACGACAGAGAGAATGAATGAAAGATTGGCATGTAAACCCAAGCAGTAGTTATCTAAATTATCATAAGTTTAACAGACATATCCGAAAGATAATCTTATATTCATTCGGCCTGAATCACAAAAATACATAACATAACACCTGTGAAATGATGAATTATATTAAGAACTAGAGCAAACTTAAAACAACTTTTATTGACAAAGTATGTTGTGTCATCTTGATGATGACCTATATCTTACAGTATGTTTACTGCTCCACTACTGCTTCTTAACATGCAGATTTAATAATGAATTAGGTTCAATTACTGGTAGATTTTAGAAATATGTCTTAGTGTTTATCATGGGACTGCCTTTCAATTATCCCACATCAATTTAGATATTATAAACGATCGTATTGACCAGGTGTATATTTTAAAGAAGAAATATTCAAAGAGCATGTACATTTCTTTGATTGGCATTCTTGAAGTTAAGGTGATGAAGAAGAGATAAACGATTAGGTACATTAACATATGTTTGTTATGTCAAAGCTGTTCTCAACTGTTCACATCGACATTCACAGCAATAGGTAACTTGCAGTCATACTGTATTTTTATGTATAGCATGTTCCATAGTGAAGTTTAGTATCTCCTAGATCAATTTTAGATGGATGATTTTATACTGTGACACTTGAAAACGATCGTCGTCTTTGATATAAACAGTACGAGGGTTATAAACCAATTAGCGATCATATGTCGGCATTATGCCGTCTGGACACACGATGTGTCCCAATGAATTACGTAATAGTTTCATGAAAGGCGGCCGCGTTTCCCAGATTTCACGCTGCAAAGCCTTTCAAGGTCATTGTGCGTGCTTACGCTCATTAACACACAGAGAAAAGAAACTACCAATTTGCAGTATGTTATATTAAAAAATATAATTAAAACATTTTAATTGCTGACTTTTTCATTCTTAAATAATTGTTTGTTATCATTTTAATAAAATATATACTTCACTTTCCATAAGGCCATAGAACGTCTTTTTATATGGTGCTGAGACAACCTTATAGTTCTAATACAAGGAAAATAAAGGCAATGAGATTAAATATAGATTAAACAGTGAAGAAAGACACCTATAAACCTGTTCTCATTGACAATTCCATCATAGAAGTTGTCCCAGAGTATAAGTATCTCGGCACTATTTTTTATGAGAAATTCAAACACAGATAGCATCTACAAGTATGGTCAACAAAGATTTGTTTTAGGTAAAGTTAAAGCTTTAAATGTCAATACCTCTACACTTGTTCTTTATAACAAAAGTTTTATTCAAAACCTTCAGTTGTGAAATTAGCTATTTCCATGATGTTTCATCCGGTTATTGTGACACGATCACTTTTCAGTCTTATATTTAATGAATAGATCATTATGAGTTAAACAATTTATCATAGGCCGATAGGCTCAATACAACTATCACACTACTAACTCTTATTAAAGTGTATACGTTTGAATATTAATGATTAATGATAGAAATTCAACACATGTTGTTTAAGTGTATTAAATTAAATACTAATACTTGTTGATCCGCCGTTGAAGATTTTCTGTTATTGGAGGAAGTTTCATACTGCCATAATACAAATTAAATTTAATATTGTTATATCGCAAGCTAATGCAGCGGTTATCATGATAATAATGCTGTCAAGTTGTTACATTATATACATCTGTATTTCATTTTGAATGACTCATTTTGTCAATCTCATTTTTGCTGAGCTTCACTGACGGCGGTCAACCAGGGACTCTGTAATCAAATGGGAGTCCCTGGCTTTATACAGGAGCAAGCGTCACGTGTAAATGCCTATCAGAACAACCTGTCAAACGATGCGTTCCGGTCGGTGTTATGTAACATGTGTATTCGCTCTTAAACAGGTCTCCTGGTGGACTGTAACACTTGATTCGGTTATCTTGTACTGCAGCAATATTCATCTATTCATGTATCAACAATCGCTATAGACACTTTCATATTGGTATCTAAACTAACTGTTATGATGACAAAGAGGTACCAGTATGCGCCTTTGTCTCAACGTACATTGTTTGAACATCAAATAGCTTTGCAATTTGACTTGATTAGGTAATTTATTGCTGTACACTATGAATGTTTCATTATCTGTTGAAACAAAATTTGAATGTCAAATTGTAAAATTGCAATAACATTTACATGTTATAGATGTGAAAGGGATGACTATTTTCTAAACTACAAATAAAATTATTAAATAAAAGATATAGACAATATAGACCTAGATAACAGGTCACAGCTGTGTAAACAACGATACTATAAGGTATTTATAGAAGTTGAACATGTATTACTACAAGTCATAAAATAAAATGAAAACATAGAATAAGCACACATGTGCCAAAGACTCATGTTCCGGTTTAAAACAGTTTGGGTGGGGTGATGTTCCATATTATCCTGCTCAAATAAATTCATGGATGGCGATTTATATATACATGTTCATAATTGCAGACTCGAAAACCTACGCTAGATATATCTAGATATTTCATTTTCCTCTGCTAATGTCAATGACAATTCTTTGTGTATGTGTATTGGTATTTAAATATAACCCTCTCATCAGTGTTGACGAATATACTTCCGAATACACAACCACAGCTAGTCGCCCAGTCACCCAGACAATGTTAGTTTAATTGCTGGTCATAAACCAGGCGAGAAATTACGGGTAATACATTGAATATTTCATAATAAGAAAATCACTATGTATGTTACCTTAGGTCTTTGAGGGGCATTTAGAAGTGGTATTCTTAAGAACAGGAAGATGTTCTGGATAACAACTTCTTTAGTATGTTGTTATTTCCTTACATTCCACCTGATGAAGGAGTGAGTAAGTACTCCGAAACGTCGTGTAGTTTCACACTAAAGAAGTTGTTATCCAGAACATCTTCCTGTTCTTATGTTACCTTAAATGAATAATGACAATTATCTTAAATTTGAATTTATTAACTCTCTGGGATACCATTGTTTATTTGTACAAGACTCTTTGTCGGCGTAAAAGTGGTAATTATATGTAACCAGTTAAAACTGGTCATTATTTGATTTAATTTTAAACCATATGATGTCCGTTAATACTGTAATGCTATCTCTATATTTTATAATCACTTATATTATTTACATTTTACTACATATTCTTCCTCTTTTGAAGCTTTGGCTTATCAATTATATCTTTGGAACTTAAACGTGTATACCCTGCAATGGTATGCGTGACACGTAAACAATTTACCCATTCATACTGGATTGTTTTAAACCTTGTAAAAACGTCTTCTCGGTTCATTACCCTGAATCGATACTGTTGATATGTTTGTAATGTCATTTATAAAATGTCTGGTAGGACAGACGGACGGTTAAATTAATGCATGTTTTATTGATGTATCGTTAAAACATTTATGGAATAGTTATTTGTGAAAGGAGCACTTACAGACAGGTTGATTCAATGTATAAGGCCCAAACAATCTGGCCCAAAGTACAATTCATGTTTCAGCATGACGGCTTGAGATGACGTGACTTCGATAATTATTTCCCCCGGAGTTTTCATCAAATCTTTTATTAACATGGCAAGGTATTTTCAGATACATTATAAATAAGTAGATTATACATCGTTTTTGGATTGAAAAAACGTCACAAACTAACCATTTGTAAAATTCGTCTTCTATTTGACCAGAAGAATAATTAGAACATCATAGATCATCCAGCATGTAATAGTCCTTTCTAAAATGTTGTATTTTTAAGGAGTGTAATGCGATTCTAAATCTTCATAGATTTCGTAAGAGTGACTTATCACTAAGAAAACTTAAATACTAGTCTGGCCAAAACCCCGATTTGAAATGATGTAATGACTTAAATAAATTGATGAATTAATTGTTTCGGACCAATTTGTGTAAACATATCCTTTAAACATAAACAAATATATTTACCTTTCACCAACATTTTGATTTAACCAAATATAAGACAATCCACTTGACAATTCATATTTCTCATATCAGCTAACTAATACGTGTTAATGCGACATATTTAAGGATGCGTACTCGTTATTGAATATGTATCTTTAAACTAATTTTAAGAAATCAAAGCTGTATACATGACAACTATGAGCTGTTTTGGATTTTGTCTGCAACAATATGAAAACAAGCATGATATACTTTAATGTTCTGCATGTGACATTTCATACGAACTTGCCAGCTGTGTTCATTTGCATCAGTATGATATATATATATTAAAGCTATTAGTAGGCCGTTTGCTGCGAACGTACTATATAGCACACGCATTCAGTTTTAATGTAATATGGTTCATAAATAAAGCATACATTTATACATTTTATCATTTACAAATACAAATTCAAAATTGTCACATCTTCAGTCGGTTTCAATATATTTCCACAAACGATTCATATCATCGATATTTACCATTATTTTATAACAATTCTTATTATCTAAAATCAGTAGACACGCTCTTGTGTCATATACACGTAAATATTTGATTGATTCCACCAGTTTTAATTTGTGATCCGAAAACGAAGAACGATGGACAGAACACGACATATTTTATAATTGTTATTGAAAATATTAAAATACTTACAAATCATACCCATACACAATTGCAAAACAGACAGTATATACATATGGGACAACAATAAAACAGAAAACCTATGTTGGCTATCTTGATAATACAATTTAATTTGTTGAAGAATGAATGCTTGTCCTATATACAGTGTACACGTGAATGTGTCTTGGTCAAAGAAGAGACTACTCTCATCAGAGTTCACAAATACACAGCCGAATATACATGTATGCGAAGTCGCGAATACACGCTATTGAGCCGATCTAAAGATAGCAATTGCGGGTCATAAATCATCCTGTACAATACACGAGAATGGTAAGTAATTGAAAAATCTAATCTGTTCTTACTATCTGTAGTAACAATATCTCATATTTGTAAAAAGAAATTTGTTTTATGTTATTTTTACATTTATGAGTGTTTTGGGCGCGTATGTGTCATTTGAATACATATTTGAGAAGTCTATCCATTATTTTACGGCACTTTATCTTAACTTTATGAAATTTCTTTTTTTATATTTTACTGTTTTACAAAATAGTCATCACACATTTAACGTTGTCTACCTATTATCTGTGCCTGACTCAAAATTATAGATTAAAAAACTTATTCAATCATTCTTGTTGTCCTGTAAACATATGCGGCTGGAAATTTATTAAAATAATGTAAATGTTAATCACGTTATAGGGTAATAGGGTAGTGATAACGTTACCGTGGGTTGCATTTATATTTACCGGTACTGATTGCAGTCGACTGCAGTCTACTCGCAACCTGGTATTCAACCATTGCCAAAACTCACAAAAAGACGTACTCGATGTCTTATGATAATTGTAATTATATTGCAAGTTGCCTGTCTGTCCATTTTGTTTTAATGGAGAATTAAGAATTGAAACCAAGTGTTCGTTATTATTTGTTTTGTCAGTAATTAAATATGGGATGATTCATTGACAATAATGGTAATTTGGACATTTTATAAGGTCAGCGAAAAACAGCGAGAGAGAGAGAGAGAGAGAGAGAGAGAGAGAGAGAGAGAGAGAGAGAGAGAGAGAGAGAGAGAGAGAGAGAGAGAGAGAGAGAGAGAGAGAGAGAGAGAGAGAGAGAGAGAGAGAGAGAGAGAGAGAGAGAGAGAGAGAGGAGAGAGAGAGAGAGAGAGAGAGAGAATCATTCGCTTGCCAACAAGTTTCAGGTTTTTAGATTATTATCTTTCTGTCAGCCCAAAATATGTTTGAAAAGGGAAATCTCTAAGATAAAGAATATCATTGCAAAATGACACAATTATAATGACACCGAACAAATGTTTATTTACTTACCTGTCTATAAATAGTGTTATGTTTCTGTTGTATGGTATATTATAGCTCAATTCTTATATTTCGGTTTATAGACCCTCGGCCCATGTAAAATGCATCTAAACATTACAATTTTGTTGAGTAAACAATAATATTTTACAAATACATTAATTAATTATTATGAATTGACATATTTTCTTTGTGCAAGCGCTTCTCGTATGTAATTTGAAAAAATACAAGGGTGTTTCTACAATTACTAGTTAATACATTATGCTATTTAGAAATTAAATTGACCTGACCATTTACAGGAATATATAATGAAAGTGAATTTTACCGCAGTAGACAAATATTGTTAAATGTGAAATATAGTTTTCGGGTTGGACTAAGCTCTATATGAATCACATCGTTATATGCTTATATGCTTATCTTTTTTTGTAATTAGGGGGAATATTAAACGCATTTAACTAATTTTAACTCTCCCTTGATTATCATTTTGCCTGTTTGTTGACTCTGTCTGTATTCGCTCACATATTTAAATTCGTTTATGTACAGTTATAAATGTTAAATGCAAACATAAAATTAAGATATCTCTAAACAAGGCTACACATGACTTAATGTCAAAAGAGTTCATGTTTGAAAAGTAACCCAGTGGTAAAAGCAAAGTAGTTATTCTAATGTTTATATGAGGAATATGCTCCCAAAATGAAATAAACTAAATCTTAAGGAAGTACACATTTTGATTGAAATACTTTTATTTACACATAAGCACATTTCAGTAGAGACAGTGTATCGAGTTCAAGTATTTGAACACATGCATTTTACAAGTGGTTCTTATATTATATAGCTAATATAGATTTTCAACACTGAAACAGTGACATTTTTAATTTCTGCACAAACTTTACTAATATGAATAACCCACAATTAATTTGGCAATGAAGCTAGCACTAATTCTGTAATTAATTTATTGCCACAATAAACAAGCTATCCAAAAGGATGTTTAGAATCCAGGCAGTTCACATTTCCGTTACGGATCGTTAATCACTGTTATCGGTACAAACAACTATTTCCTAATTAAGGTATTGCCACAATAAACTCGCTCTTCAAAAGGATCTACATAACCTATAACATATTGTTATCCTTAACGATACTTAGTACATTTACAATATGGTGGTACAGCATTGTATTTGAGAACAAAATGACATTGGAATGACATAAACTATACAACCACTCACGCATAAAACGAGGGAAATAGTATGAAAAGACCAGTTATATGTTTAATAATAATAATAATTAATCTTCCTATGTTAAGACTTATCACATTTAATATATTTGAAGCTTTTATACGTATTTGTATTGTAAATCTAGCATGCGTCTGTAATCTTTGGAATTTATACAAGAATGCAATGTAGCACTTTCGAAATTAAAGTGATGTTTGAAACCCAAACATTGATCGCTAAATCTATGATACATCTTGACTATGACTATGTTTTACTGTCTTTTGACCCTGATATAACTGTTGAATCACGCGTCACACCCATAATCAACTATAATTATCCCGCTTACCTTGACTCTCAGTAGTAAATCATCAATGATTGCTTCTAATGTTGTTGTTTTTTTCATTTTCCTTTCCCTTAGTCACTTGGAACGGATCAACTACCACCTGAAGATCACTGCGAAGATGACATTGATGACTCAAGCACAGGAACAACACCATCTGCCCTGAATATTGTCTCTTGGGTCATAGCATCATTATTTTCCATTCAGTTGTCCCACAATCTCAGTGACTCATGTATTTCCAAATTGTTGTTGCTGTTGAGCCAAATATTTTCAGTCCTGTCTCCATTTTCTAATATCTGCAAACTTTGTGCCAACATTATACCAAGAACATTGTATTCTGCCCGAAAACTCCTTAATATTGACCGTGACAATTTCAAGAAATATGTTGTTTGTCCCAACTGCTGTGCACTTCATGACTTAAACAGTGTCATACAAGAGATCAATGGTGTTTTGGTAGCAAAAAAATGTGACAATCCTGTTTATAGCTGTAGATCTGCAGATCGTACAAATAGAAAGAAAGGAAAAGTTAAGTGTAACACAAATCTTGTGGAGAAAGCTATTATGAAAGACGGGAAGATAACATTTGCACCCCTGAAAGTGTACTGTTTTAATAGTGTTATTGAAAATCTGGAGAAAATATTACAAAGACCAAATTTCATTGAAAAGTGTAACTTGTGGAGAAACAGAGAAATGCTACCAAATCTGTATGCAGATATATATGATGGTAATATTTGGAAGAACTTTGTGAATTTTGCTAATTCAGATTTCTTAAACATGCCTCATGACTTTGGTTGTATGATCAATGTTGACTGGTACCAGCCTTTTAGTAGGAGGTCTGATAAGTCTGTAGGAGCAATATATTTGGTTTTCCTAAATTTACCAAGGGAGGAGAGGTTCAAGAAGGAAAATTGTGTGCTTGTTGGGATTTTGCCTCCACTCTCTAAAGAGCCGGAAAGCCTTGCCTCTTTTCTTGAACCTTTAGTAAGTGAATTAAAAGCTCTATGGAATGGTGTTCCAGTGTTTGTACCTGGTATGTCAGACCCAGTGACTGTGAGGATGGCTTTGATGTGTGCTGCAGCTGATATTCCAGCTGCTCGGAAGCTCTGTGGATACCTTGGTCATGGTGCCATACAAGGTTGTTCTCATTGTTCGAAACCCATGTGGAGCAAAGATGGCAGAGATTGCGGACTTCCGGACTTGGACAAGTGGCCTTGCAGATCCAGGGAAGATCACATCAAGTGGGCAAAAATGGCTGATGCAGCAGAAACAGTGACAAGAAAGAAAGAGATTGAAAAACAGCATGGGTAAGTTAATTTAAATTTGTTTGTGGAAAATGTGTTATAATCAGACTATGATTGATGAATTTGTTTACCTATTCTGGTTCAATAGAAACTAGACAGTAAAATGTTATGATAGGGTAAGAGTATATGTAGCGCTAAAATAATAAACGGTAACAGCGTGATTAAAAATTAATAAAATGATTACCTGACATATGCTAAAAATTGGATATTGTATAATATGATGCTTTAAAAGAAAACACTGTTAAAGTAATTTGAAAGATTGATTATAAACTGGATCAATCTTTTTAAAGTTTTTTTTTATTAACTTTGGTTGGATACAATCATTGTTTCATAGTATACGTAGAGTGAGATAATACAACATGACAGTTGATATATAGTTTTACTATCATAAGGGGGAACAAGAGTAAATGGACAGATCATGACGAGACACAGTCATTAATGATGCATTGGCATGGAAATATGAAATCAGATGTATCTACCTCTGTTGATTAACGTGTCTGGTAAAGAGTAACAGGCCCCACATTAAGACAATTCAAGTAATTAGTAACAAAAACTTCTGCATGTAGACAGTGAAGCGGAGCGTAACTCATTATCTGGCAAGTTTATCAGCATAGGTAGATAAAAGTGATCTCATTTTTATCCTCGACGCAGTATCCCTTTAAGGCTCTATTATTAATAAAATTTGCGAATTCTTCCCTAAAGATTCTAATGGTAGGACACTCAACATATACATGATAAATATTCTCGCATATTTCTCGCAGAACATATCTTTTTAAACAAGAAATTTTCAATGAATCAATAAACGTTTTAACATCAACCATCCTAAGACCACCATCTTTGTATTTTCGCATTAGACTAGTTCATTTTATGTTGTCCCTTTTTCAATTCCATATGAAGTTGAAAAATATTTTGTTCAAGTTTGTTAACAAATTTGTAGGGGGATTCGGGAGAGAAGAGAGGATATGAACAATAGTAGATAAAGCCAAAGATTTGATAACTGTTATTTTCCCTATCAGAGTTAGGTTTCGTTTCTTCTAGTTGAAAATAATTCTTTGTATATTTTTAAGTCTTTTTTTGGTATTGATCGCGCAGAGGTTTTTGTAATCTGCATTCAGTTTTATTCCCAAAACATCAAAATTGTCGTTATGCCAATCTAGCTTAAACTCTTGGGATAATAACTGGATCAATCTAAAAAAATACTCTAGACTAGAGATAATGAATAGTGCATTACCTTGAAAGGCTTGATGGGCTTATGGTTACCCTGTGACCTAAAAACCTGTTTTCATCGTCTTCTACACTACGGAAAGCCATTGAAAGTTGTACAGACTCCTCAGCCAGTGAAAATTATCAATTGTAGATTTGGCGACCCAATGACCAAAAAGGGTCACAGGAGCCACAACATAGAAACCGTTTTAGTCTCCTCTAGTGTGAAAGACTACAAATTTGTTAGCCCTACAATATAATAAATACAATTTTAATTTTGAATCTTCTAGAAATAGATTGTACCTTGAATGATGGAGGTTTTTGGTAGTTTGTGTTACTAGGATAGTAAGTAGTCCACTGTAACAATAAAGTAATTACTGATAATGCTGTATTGAGCAAATTTATAATATCAGAGCATTCAAATTTTGTTAATAAGGCGTTGAACATGCAGACATAAAAAAGTTAATACTGGTGAGGAACGGCTGTATTATCTTGTGCCACAGTCACATTCCTGTTCAGATGATGGTCCCATTGTGCTTTTAAATGCAATTGGAACTTGTACAAACACTCTCATGAAGTTCTTTGATGCAAAACCCCTCTTGAGTCACAGTTTTAGAAAGCAAAATATGAAATAATTCACTGGACATTTAGAATCTATTGGCATGGGTATTCACTATTCAACCTGCATTTGTTAATACCTCGTGTATTGGGAATGTCTAGTGGTAATTAAGTGAGTCATGTATTCCTCTGCAGCCAGTCAGGTGTATTACATAATATTGACAGGGAGGGTGTTTAAAGTTGTAGGCTGGCTCATTTCAAGCTGCTGTAAGTGTTTTTAGAGCTTCTATTGTTTTTGGTTTAAGATTCCTTGTAAACATATGTAATAGAATAAATTACTTGGGAAATTCAGAGCTACAGGCACGCTGCGTATTTGGCTACATTACTTACATTCACCTTATACTTTTTGTGAAAATCCCATGTCTGTGTGATCTATTGTGTGCAAGTACTCAAACATTTTGGTAAAAACTCAGTATTGAGTTGATATTTTATGCTTGCACATAGTAAGTCTTGGTTTGTTTACCAGTTAATTGGTTTCTGTAATTGAGAACTGAAAGCTGACTGGCTGGGATTAAGTAATGGGTGCTATATCTCATCCTCAATTATATCAATGTCATTAGAGAAACCTACAAAAGGCGTTACTTTAAAAATAAGATTGTTTGAATGTCATTAAGGATGTTAATGTTCTTTTTTTAGATATAGATTCACACCACTACTGCGACTGCCATACTTCAATCCCAGCACCATGACTGCGATTGACCCGATGCACAACCTCTTCCTGGGGACCGCAAAGAAGATGTTCGCTTACTGGGTGGAGCAAGGAATTTTATCCAAGTGTGACCTAAGTACGATTTCTACACGCATTCAAGGTGTAAAAATCCCGAGCAACATTGGTCGGATTCCAACAAATATATCTTCGAACTATGGACAAATGACAGCAAAAGAATGGAAAAACTGGGTCCTTATATATTCGCTGATGTGTCTCAATGGCATATTAGACTCAATTCATCTTAGAATTTGGCACACATTTGTGTTAGCATGTAGACATTTCTGTCAGCCAGTGATAAACAGAGTAAATTTAGACATTGGTAGTAGACTTATGAAAAAATTCTGCGTAGAGGTCATGAGGCAATATGGCAAAGAATTCATCCCACCCAACATGCACCTGCATTGCCACATACAGGAATCGATTGAGAACTTTGGCTCTGTTTATGGCTTTTGGTTGTTTAGTTTTGAGAGATACAACGGACTGCTTTCAGACATGCCAACAAACATGAAAGGTTTGCCAGTGCAGCTGATGCGAAAATTTAATATGTTTTCGACTTTCCATTTAGATTCAGTTAATGAACTATTTCAAGATAAATATCTCAAGCTATCAGAAATGACATCAAAGAAATCTGTGTCCTTATCCACATTGGAACTTTTCCACGCTTCCACTGCAAAGATATCAGAAATTGCACCATCGGTTTGGAGTAACTTGGCATCACTTAAACTTTCTGGTACTGATGAAGTGTTTGTAAACCTCAGCGATGAAGAACTGAAAGGCCTCCACAGTGTGTACAGCCATCTATACCAAGACAGCATTCCACATGAGGCACTGTCATGTGTTGCTCAAAAAGTGATAAGTGTAGACTGGAATAATACATCCTTAGTTGGGGAGTCCAATGTTTTACATGCAAATGGTATTGTATGTGCCATGTGGACTGATAATGACACGAAGATATCAACATCCTCTACCCTACGGCCTGCAAGGATAAAGAACTTTATTATTCACAGTCTTAAAAATCGCTCAACAACAACATCTGTGAAACATATTTTCGCCTGTGTTGACTGGTTTCGACATTCAGACAAACAGTTCGGTTACGTTAATCCTGTCTCAGTCTGGTCATGCAAAACTCAAAATGATGGGCCAGCGACACTGCTTCCAGTTCAGCGCATTGATGGAAAATGTGCATGGGTTGAGGAAATCCATAACATGAAGAGGTACATTGTCCTGTGCCCTGTGTCAAAAGCTGCTTACTTGTGAAACTTGTGAATCATGTGTGAAAATAGCAGAAAATTCTCAACAAGTGTAATTTGTATTCATCTGTGGATTTGTTGCCAGTTCCAGAGATTAACTTTCAAAGCTTGATGTTAGATATTTATGCATATATACATATATCCTGTCATGTAGATCCATTTCTTGTTGCCATCATCAGGTCAATATGGTTGACTCTCTCTTAAACCCGTAGAATACTCATTGGAAACATGTACATTATTAGGTTTCAAGTCAAAGGAAAACTTTTCAGAATATCATCTTTGCTGGATGACTTTGGAGTTGGATTGAGAGGTCAATTCAGTTATTTCAGGTGTTATTCAAGAACCAATAACAAATATGAATACATGTATAATTTCAGGCGTGTAGGTTTGAAAGAGTTTATACATCATTTAGGACAGTTTTAGGTATCGAAATCTAGGCTTAGTAAAAGTTACCGAGGGCTAACAAAAGTGGGAACTGTACTGGTTACAATCACTTCAGCAGGAGGTAGAAATGCAGCTCTCAAAGCTACCTGGACACCTCCGCTCACCTCAACTCCGCCCGTCTCAGAAGTAACCCCTAAGCTTCTTGGCACTCCTTACATATGTGTTTAAGTCGAAGCCTTGGGGTCTTCTGTTGTGTCATTTCAAGAACACATGGGGCGGGATAGTGTAGTGATTAGCGCGTTCTGCTTCAGATCAAGGGGTACACATTCAAATCCCGCCAGATGCACAGCAACTTATCTGTTCTACACGCAGTAAGGTTTGGGTGCAATGTTACACTGAATTTCAGTGAAGTACCACCCATGCTTGGCTGGTTCGAGCCGCTGCCCGCTGCACTGCAATACATACCTCAAGGCATTGTGGACTTTCTCCCTGCCGCAATACAAACAGCTGTGATATAAGTGAATACTCTTGAAAGCAACCCCTAATCACCTCACCTCAAGAACACCTCAATACATTATATAAAGAAAAAATTCATTGATGAAACAATATTTTGTTAAAAAAAAGTTTTTTTCACATCAGTTCTAAAATATCTTTTTATACAAACGCAGACTGGGTATTACTAGTAAGCAATGTACTTTATAAATATATAATGACAGGATGCTTTAAACACTTTGTGTCACTTACTGAATAAATGTTGAAACTTGCTGGTTTGAGATTTAGATTTAGAAAATTTTATTCAAAAGAATACAGTGTGTAACTATTTAGATATATCCCCCTCTTTTATCTTAAATTAATTATATTTGTCAAAATTTTATCGCTGATTATGTATTCTAGCATACTTGACAAATATACCAATTTTCTGTAGGTATGTTATGCTTTGGCAATCAAATATGTGGTGCTCTGTATATATTCATTCAACTAAAGTAAAGTATGTAATTGTAAATAAATATATGAATGGACTGACTTTATGGTGTCTTTGTGTTATTATTCATGGAGACATGAGAGATTGGTTAACAAGAGTGCAAAACAACACTTGTATTTACTGGATCTATGATAGCTTAGCACATCAGTATTTGTCATTGAAAGATGCCAGCATCTGTTAACATTGAAAAGTGGGTTTTGTCTTCAATATACCCCTCTCAAATAGTTTAAATGAGAGATGGAAGCTACATGTCACAAAAGTTATCTTATTAGCCACTTACTGTACAATAGTTATATAAATCCTGATACAAGCACATCCTCATGTCATTAAATTTACCAGAGTCATTTTTGTGATTTTGAAGTTAATTTGCTAATCTATGCTGACTATAAGATGGGCTAATGACAGGCTGACGTCCCTCGTCATCATTAATAGATTTTATAAAGACTACTTTGTCAATACCATATTATTGCATATATATTTATAATGTTATAACCTTGGATGTAATGGGATAATGCAATACCTAGTGAATTACAGACCTCATGGCTCTATTTTAGTAATTTGTGAACAAATCTTTTTGAATCTCATTTGAAATTAATTGACGTTCTGCATCCAAGTATGCTACAGACACTTAGTCAAGGTGTAATTAGGTGACAGATGATGTCCGATCAAGCATGACCAGAATATTGCACATACCTTGTAGGGTGAACAATTAAATTAACAAACTTTATTTTAATATATAAATGTAGGAGTCTAAAACGACCTGCTTTTACGACTAGCTAAACGTCAACAAATGTGAAATCACCCTCAAACACTGCATAAGCATGCGCCCACCTGTTACTGGGGAGAGACATTAATTGTTTATATCAAGGTGTTAATTAGCCGAGATGTGCTGTCAAGCATGACTGCCAGAATACTGCACATTCTGTGTTGGCAAAATAACGCAAATATCATGGCAAATTTTGAGAAGGTTCAATCACATGTCATGAGATGCACAAATTTATCAATAGTTGGATGTGTACCGAAATACTGCTCAAGCACTAACATTCCCACCTGTTGCTACAGACACTTAGTCAAGGTGTTAATTAGCCTGCCAATTAGTCAAGGTGTTAATTAGCCGACAGGTGATGTGCGATCAAGCATGACGACCAGAATATTGCAATACCTTGTATGGCAAATAACGCAAGAACAAACTCAACACTTACAAAGATACTCCCTCTATTTTATTGTAATGAACATTAATATGAAATTTTGATATATATAAATGCTGTTTAATGTAAACACATGAGACAAGTTTGTAAACAAAAACATCAGCATCATGCATTGAGGTGCGGGGACAGACTTGTCTCCCTTAATTACCCCCCGCCACAACGTAGTTGGCGGGGGATATAGAAATGAGCTCCGTCCGTCTGTCCGTCTGTCCGTCTGTCCATTCAGGCTTTTCCATTCCGGCCTCAAACTTCAAAACTATAAGACATATCTCAACGAAACTTGGTGAGTTGAACAATCATCATGTGTAGATGTGCCTTTTGGGGTTTTCAACTTCTTCGAGTTATTTTTTTGACCGTTTCCATGGAAATGTAACTTAAAATTTCCTTTCCGGATCAGAACTCGAAAACTATAAGACATATCTCAACGAAACTTGGTGTGTGGAACAATCATCATGTGTAGATGTTCCTTTTGGGCTTTCAACTTCTTTGAGTTATTTGTTTTGACCGTTTCCATATAAAATTTTAATTTATATATTTCTTTCTTGTTCAATAATGTAAAACTTGTTTCTTATAGACTCTAGTAGGCAAGGTTTGTTTATGTGTGTAGTGTAATGCTGTATGCATAGTTTATTGCAACAACATGACAAAGTAATGACATATTATTATCATTATAACTATTATCATTATCAAATAATGTGAACACTTTCTCAACATAAGACAGTAATATTACCCAATAACTTGCCTATTCCTACTAAAAGAAGGGTATCCGGATAAGATATTCTGTCCGGATTCCAGTATTCTTAGAAACATACTTTCCGGAAATATTTCCAGTAGAAGACACGCGGATCTGGGATATGGAAAAGTATACATTTCCGGATTCCAGTATTCTAAGAAACATACTTTCCGGAAAAATATCCGGAAGAATATGGGCGGATCTGGTATATGGGGGAGAATACATTTCCGGATTCCCGGACACCAAATGGGTAAGGATACGGGAGAATCCGCCAGGTATCCGGAAATTGGATTCCACTGGTTTTGGTCCTGTGATGGTATTTGGCAGGTTTAGGAGTGGGCATTTGAACAGTGGTTGAATTTCATTGTAGATGAATGAATGAATGAATGAATCTCTTTATTTCCTCCAGATTGCGATCCGAAGATCATTACACATAAATACATTAAATATTTACAACAACAGTTTCACAATAACATAATCATACAGGTAGGGAATACAATAGGAAAAGATCTAAAATGTACAGTTCAGTGATGTTCGTATAGAAAACAGATATTTACAGAAGAGAACTATCATACATCTCCATGACATTTCATCCATTTGGTTGGTTATTGGTATTTCACCTCCAGAAAAGAGAGACAGCATTTCATCTTCAGATAATAGTTCTATTTCAACATAAACATTAACGTCAAAAAGATCTATGAGTTTTGAGAAGAATTGGTTTCTGTTGTACATGTACAGTTCACAATGAAGAATTATGTGGCAGTCATAATCATTACAATATCTTTTGCAGAGTTCACAATCTTTTGAAAATTTTGCCCTGGAGTTGATTTGTACACAAAATTGTAAAATATCTTTAAATTGTGGGTATACATGCATAACATAATACAATCTATGTACACCAAAGGTATTATGAGTTGTGTGATATCTTGACATATCTTGTCTTACAGAGACTTGAGTAGCCCATCGTACAGTTTCAGTTTCGTTTATAGAATTGATAACTCGTTTGCGCCACAGCGACTTACATGGAAACCTTCCAGTGTCAAGGTAGTCAGTTAGGCACTTAAAAATATTATATTTTAAACTGGTTTGAATGAGTGTATCGCATATACAATGTAAAGCAGCTGTTCTATGTTGAAAGGTTGCTAACTGAACGCAGAATAAATCCTTAAACAAAGAATTACACCGACAGTTGCATAACTTGCCAAGAAATAGTAGTCTACATTTATCTATATATCCATCCATAGTCCACAGACCAAGGTTGCCTAAGACAGAAGCAGAGGAGATACGTTTACCGAAACCCTGAATGCATTTGGCAAAGTATCGTTGAGTGCTTTCTACAATATCAAAGTCTTTACCCCGTAGAATGGGTAGAAGTTCACAGCCATAGAAACTCGTGGGTAGTATCATCCTCTTCCATATTTTTACAGATGATGTAGGATGTAAATCTCTACTGTTAAGGCCGAGACTATTCAGAGAGTTAACAGATTGCCTTGCTTTTTGACAGCATGTATGCACTCTTGATTTCGGGGATAAATCAGATGAAAGTAGTATCCCTCCATATTTTACACTATCACTTATTGGTATAGTTGAGTCACCAAATTTGAAAGAGTAATTACCCAGGCGTTTTCTTGATTTGCTGAAAATGATACATGTGCTTTTTGAGCCGTTATATGTTAACCGCCACTTACAGGCATAACTATGGACAGTATCAAGAGATGATTGAAGACCTTTAGGGATGGTAGAGGCAAGTGTAGTGTCATCAGCAAGCAAGATGCAAGGAATGTCAATACCATAAACATGGATACCATTTTTCATAGTTTTAAGTTCACATATAAGGTCATTGATAAAAACGAGGAAAAACCAAGAAGATAAAACTCTACCCTGTCCAACACCTTGTTTTATAGCATATTCATTTGATTTTAAGCCACAGTATTGCACAAATGCAGAGCTTGATGTATAGCTTTGGTGAAGAAGCCGCCAGATATTACCTTTGATGCCCATTTCGTAAAGTTTTAAAAATAGTCCATTATGCCATATGCGGTCAAACGCCTTTTCATTATCCATAAAGGCTGTATAAACAGGAGAATCCCTGTTAAGAAAATAGGATAAACTTTCATTTAAAGTAAAGACTGAAGAAGTTGCTCCATGTTCTTTTCTAAATCCAAATTGTAGCTTGTCCGGAAACGTGGGCATATACTTTTGCACCCAGCTTTCCAGTCTTGCCAGGATAATTTTCTCAAATAGTTTCCCAATACAGGAAGTTAAGGTTATTCCTCTATAGTTTTTTGGATCATTTTTTTGTTTTTTTCCTTTATAAATTGGAATAACTACACCCTTTCTAAATGTGCTGGGGACGTATTCAGATTCTAGGACAGAATTAAACAGCGCTGTCAGCACATGTATGATAGTACCACTGCCATATATAAGGTGTTCATTGTGAATACAATCCGGGCCGGGGGATTTATTCTTATGGAGATTACTAATGTGTTCCCTTACTTCGTCTGCTTCAATACATTTACATAAAATATCGTCGTTACCGCAGGTGAGGTCCTGACTTATACTTGTAACTTTTCTGTCAACTGATATTTTGAAGTTATTATCAAATAATGCAGAGCAGTGGGGCTTAGCGAGATCTGCAAAATAATTTCCCCATAGTTCACAGATATCTTCAGCTGTGTTTGCACGTTTATCTCCAAATACTAATTCTTTAACCACAGGACTCGGTCGCCAACATATAACAATGTTAAATTTGTACACTATTTATGACAGACATTTCGAATGATTAAATATTAATCATACAAAATCAAATAACAAATGTCAAATATCAAATATCAAATATATCTATGAATTGAATAAATTGGTAGTGAAATTTAAAAAAAAAAAAAATGTTATAGTTGTAATTTATCACCTTTACAAATATTTATTATTTTTTAAACATCATATTTAATATATATTTAATATTTGTAAATATTATCTTTAATCTGTATTAATTATTTGTAAATGTTTGTAAATATTTGTAAATGTTTGTAAATATGTGTCATTATTATTTAATATTTGTAAATATCATCTTTAATCTGTAATAAATATTTGTAAATATCATCTTTAATCTGTTTTAAATATGTGTAAATATCATCTTTAATAATGTTGTTAAGGTTTGTAAATCTCTAATCATGCTGTATAGGTTTGTTAATAGCATCTTAATGTATGTAGTAATTAGTGAAGGTAACTGATATTGATTGTGGGGATGTGATATGGTATTTGGCAGGTTTAGGAGTGGGCATTTGAACAGTGGTTGAATTTCATTGTAGATGTACATGTAATCTGCCCTTATATTAGGAGTTGTGAAGAGGTCGATCTGGGGTGGGAGCTGGGGATAGTCAGTAATGAATAGTGGGTGACTGGGGTTGTGAGCATGGATCGAGACGGCCTGTGGTGCGGATTAGGATGTAATGACTAGGGCAGGGTTTGAAAGCGGCTTGGAAAATTGGTGGATATGGGGAGGTTGATGTAGGGAGAATGCCAGTGAAGTTATACTGGGAGCTTGGGACACATGTGCCTAGCGCTAGACTCATGTGTGAGAGCTTGGATGTCTATGCTGAGAACATAGACAATGGCTAAGACATAAAATGTAGCACATGAATTGTTTGTTTAGCGTATAGTTGTATTCAGTGAAACTTATAGTTGATTATGGATGTGACACGTGATTCAACAGTAACTTTAGGGTCAAAAGACGGTAAAACATAGTCATAGTCAAGATATATCATAGATTTAGCTATCAATGTTCGGTTTTGGGTTCGGATGGCGCAAACATCATTTTAACTTCGAAAGTGTTACATTGCATTCTTGTATTATTCCAAAGATTACAGAAGCAAGATAGATTTACAATACAAATACGTATAAAAGCTTCAAATAGAGTAAATGTGATAAGCCTTAACATAGGAAGATTAATAATTATTATTATTAACCATATAAACGGTCTTTTCATACTATTTTCCTCGTTTTATGCGTGAGTGGTTGTATAGTATATGTCATTTCAATGTCATTCTGTTCTCAAATGCCATAGTGTAATAAAAATACCAAGTGTTGGTACGGATAACAGTATTTAACGAACCGCGTTGGAATTGTGAACTGTATAGATTCTGTAGATTCTTTTGAAGAGCGAGTTTATTGGGGCAATAAATTAATTAGGGAATAGTTGTCTGTACCGATAATAGTGATTAACGAACCATAACGGAATTGTGGACTGCCTAGATTCTAAACATCCTTTTGGATAGCTTGTTTATTGTGGCAATAAATTAATTAGCTTCATTGCCAAATTAATTGTGGGTTATTCTTTTAGTAAATTTTGTGCAGAAATTAAAAATGTCAGTGCATTGATTTAAATAACTATGAAAATCTAGTTTAGCTATATAATATAAGAACCACTTATAAGGTGCATGTGTTCAAATACTTGAACTCGATATACTGTCTCTTGAAATGTGCTTATGTGTAAATAATAGTATTTCAATCGAAATGTGTACTTCCTTAAGATTTAGATTATTTTTTTGGGAGCATATTCCTCATATAAACATTAGAATAACGACTTTTACCACTGTGTTCATTTTTCAAACAGGAACTTTTTTGATATCAAGTCATGTGTAGCCTTGTTTAGAGATATATTAATTGTATGTTTGCATATAACTTTTACATTTATAACTGTACATAAACGAAATTGAATATATGAGCGGATACAGACAGAGTCAACTAACAGGCAAAAGGATAATCAAGGGAGAGTTAAATGAGTTTAATATTCACTCTGATTACATAATAAGATAAGCATACAAGCATATAACGATATGATTCATATAAAATGTTGAAAGCTTAGTCCTACCAAAAAACTATATTTCACATTTAACAATATTTAAATAAAGCGGTATGAATATTGATATGACATGTAAAATGTGTGAACTTGGTGTGACTGAAAATGCTATCCATTTGTTGTTTGACTGTAATGCTTAAAATGCAATGAGATATATATATATGCCTGTAAATGGTCAGGTAAATTTGGTTTCTAAATGGCAAAATGTATCAACTAGTAATTCTAGAAATACCCTTGTAAAATTGTCTAATTACATACGAGAAGCGCTTGCGCAAAACAAAATATGTCAATTCATAATAATTAATTGATGTATTTGTAAAATTTTATTGTCTACTCAACAAAATTGTAATGTTTAGATACATTGTACATGTAAGGTAAGTAAACAAAAATGTGTTCTGTGTCATTATAATTGTGTCATTTTGCAATGATATTCTTTATCTTAGAGTCCCATCCCGTTCCTAGCCACCTACCCTCACACATTCAACCCTTCTAACATACACACACGCTCCCTTCTCTCAGCCAAGCCAACCACCCTTTTTTTTAATTCAAAGTCATGTTTTCATCAAAGTCAGATTTTTCCATCAAAGTCAATTTTTTAAATGAAAATAATTTTTTCATCAAATTTATCTTTTCATCGAAAATCATATTTTAAATTCAAAGTCATGTTTTCATCAAATTCTTCTTTTCATCAAACGTCTTTTTTTATATTCAAAGTCATGTTTTCATCAAAGTAAATGTTTTCATCAAAGATATTTTTTCATCTTCAAAGTAATTTGTTCCCATTAAAGTCGCTTTTTTAATCAATATAATGTTTTCATTGAATTCATATTTCCCATTTTAGTCATTTTTTATTATTCAAAGTCATGTTTTCATCAAAGTAAATGTTTTCATCAAAGATATTTGTTCTTCTTCAAAGTCATTTTTTCCAATTAAAGTCGCTTTTTTAATCAATATATTTTTTTAATTGAATTCATATTTCTCATTTTAGTCTTTTTTTTATTCAAAGTCATGTCTTCATCAAAGTATGATTTTTCCATGAAAGCTATATTTAAAATCAAAATAATTTTTTCATCAAATTTATCTTTTCATCGAAAGTAATTTTTTCATCAAATTTATCTTTTCATCGAAAGTCATTTTTTTAATTCAAAGTCATATTTTCACCAAAGTCTATTTTTTTCATCACAGATATTTGTTCTTAATCAAAGTCATTTTTCATTAAATTAATTTTTCTCATTAAAGTCGGTTTTAAATCAAAGAAATTCTTTCATCAAATTAATTTTTCTCATTAAAGTATTTTTTTTTAATTCAAAGTCATGTTTTCAACAAAGTCAATTTTTAATCGAAGATATTTTTTCTTCATCAAGGTCATTTTTTTCATCAAGGTCATTTTTTTCATCAACTTATTTTTTTTCATCAAAATCACCTTTTTTAATCAATGTTTGTTGTTTTCATCAAAAGTAATATTTTTTATTCAAAGTCAAAGATGATATTGACATAACTTTTCAACGTTATTAAAGATGATCTTTACAGAGATTTACAAAGCTTTACAAAGCTTTACAAAGCTTTACAAAATAATAAATATCTTGTAAATACCATCTTTATTAGATATTTATTATCTTTATTATTTTTGTAAAGAAGTATTTTAATATTTGTAAATATCATTATTTCATGTAGCATACAATGTACCTTATTACAGAAATCCTCCACAGTCAGTCCTTGAAATTGCATTAGATATAACCCTGTCTATTTCTGTGATGTAGCTTTCTTGTTATTGTTGTCTAGTTGTAGTTCCCCGATATATGTGGTGCAAGATATGCTCACGTGCAATAGAAACGTCCCCATACAAAAGACAATATAGTTCCATCGACGGGAGATAAATACGACTGAAACAGCGTTACATAATGTCTTCAGACCACAAAAAGGCAGATATTTTCATTGTGATGTGATGTGTCGGCCTGATATATAGTACATGGTACAAAATGGACCTTTGGTATTTATTTTGTTAACAGTTTTGGCAAAGAGTGTCTCTAGAACTTAAAAAGGGTGCGTCTTACAATTCAATGTAGTAAGTGTGTGCCTAAGGTGTGGTGATTTAAAATCTCGCGTGATGGATATTTATTCTAATTTGCATTTATTGATAGTTAGGTTTAAATTCATCGACTGTGCTTGAAATATCAGACGATCAATTTCTTATTACAGGATTCGGCATTGAGTGTGTGTCTACAGATCAGTGTCCCTACCAGAATTCACGCTGCCACCAGGCTATATGTGACTGTGAAGTTGGTTTCAGCTATGATTCACGTATCAAGAGTTGTGTCACTAGTGAGTTGAGCTTTCAGTAAGAATAGTTTATCGACAGACGTATTTCTAAAGCTGCATACCATATTCGTTTTGGTCATTTATTTATATTTTTACCTGTTGATAATATAATGAATGATAAGCACAAACTGATTTAGGATGTTCAATAGTTGAAGGGAATTTTCTATATGATTTAAGGTAATCGTAATAAAAATGAAAGGAAATATGAAAAAGTAGCAATGATCCTTTTGAATGCTTACACTTAATAAACATTCAACAATGGTCAAAAGAAAGAATTGTTTGAAAACCATGAACATATGATGATTTGGTGTTTAGATCCTAATCATGTGATCTTATCTTATTACTGTAGGATGCACTGTGTATGGAGAGACCTATTCAACATGGGAACATCACGGGGTGGGCTGGTGCAACACAAGAAGCCTCACTATGACCACTCCAGAGAAGTGTATACAGGCATGTGTGGAGGAGAAATCGTTTGTTTGCATCAACGCAGAGTTGGATAGAGAGGATCTCACTTGCAATCTATGCGATACAGCTTGGTTTGACCTACCTGAAGATGATCGACAAACAGATGAGGATTACTAGAATGTCTACCAGCGTCACTGTGCCTTCTAATATTACATTACAGCTGGAAACCTGTTAGGATCACGAAAAGTTATTGTGTAACCTAACTTACAGGAATTAATAACCAAGTATATATGTATTAAGTTTTGTATATACTTAAAGGAAGGTTTTACATTTAAAGGAAGGAATTGACATTTCGGAAAAAGTAAGTGAACATTTCTAGAAATGACATGGATAATCCTTGACACTACATGTTCATGTCAAGCTTGATGGGAATACCCAGATTTTGTCTCACGTTGTCGTCACTAACTTCCAGAGATAATTGCCATTTCATTAGTTCTACTGCATGTTTCCCGTAACAGACAAATAACTATACTCACGTGCAATAGAAACGTCCCCGCATTTTTAAAAGAGTATAAAATGAACTACTGATGTTGGAGAAGGTAGATGATAGAAGTAAAGATATAATAACAATTTCATACCTCAGAGTATGATACTGTTTATTGTTGTATGGTTAAATACATATTGGGTGCTAAAATCGCCTTTTCAAGATGTTTTTGGCCGCAATGTTTGGTATTTAAGTTTCAACAATTTAAAAAGTAGAAATTTAATTAATAAAAGATTTCGTCGACCTAAATAACCTTAATGAAATTTAAATTGATGACGCATCATTACTGTAGGGCATCACAAAACAAGCCAAACATCGCTTTTTGACACTTTTATCTCGTCTAGTTAAGGAGATTCCAAAACGACGATTTATTAAAACGTGTTTTTCTCATATTTAGTATTGTTGGGTTCTGAAGACATGATCAACCGCTGTTTCATTCACATTTATCGCCCGTGGTTTGAACTATCTCGTAATTTGTATGGAGAAGTTTCTTTTGCACGTGAGTTTATGAGAAAATTATCTAGTAAACTTTCTTCAAGAATTTCGAAAGCATTGTTACTCTGTGCATTTCCTGTGAGTGAATCTGATCTCAAGCCATGCACGTGAACCGCAAGTTTACGCAACCTGCTGGACACTACCAAACCTGCTCCTACTCCCGCCTTTATGATAACAAAACACACACAACAATATTATAAATGATACCCATTTAAAGAACTTTATATTTAAATAATGAAATTAATGTTTAAAATAGTTTCGTGTTATGTCAAGTGAAATAATTATGATACACATTAATGTGAAAATTAAATAAGATATTTAGGAAAAGGGAGTCTCAAAGACTACACATGAAGTATGATAATGCTTTCGATCCAATTGCATTTCGTTTGCAGACAGTATTATACATTCCGTTTTACATTTTAGAACTACAATTCATTGTTTAAAAACTAAACCGATGGTTAAATTGTCTTAATTAGAAGACTAAATACTAGGAACAAGTGAAATGCTCTATTTGATACATATTGGGTATGTATTTATCCAAATATTATATTTTGTGTAAAACTAATAATAAGAAAGTTGACATCTTCCATAACCCGACCATGGGTGGTTATGGCCTACTCCATGTGTATATAGGCGTGCCTATGTTTAGCAATTATCAAAATTGAATTAAATAATGTATTGTTTCTCGAGTTGATATTGATTTTTGAGCTTTGAAATATCAAAACATATATTGTAAAAACAAAATGGCAATAGCTATCACGCGTGTAAGTTTAAGGCAAATAATGACCTCGCCCCTCGTGGTCACGGCAAATGAACTCTCGACGCCTCGAGAGTTCATATTCTGTAACAACTCGGGACCCGGTCATTTTTTACATCATAGGATAGATGGAATATATGAGTGCAGCAAGTGACAAGCTGTTAAAGACAACTTAAGCACAGGACAAAAAGGGGTGGAATCCGACTTGGCGGATCTTGGCGGATCCTGCCGGATCCTCCCTTTATTGGGATACAGGGATCCGACGCCATATACCTTGCCGGATCTCACCATATCTCTCACCGGATCCTTGCTGGGTCAAAATATTGGTATATTCCCCCGGATCCCCCGGATCTCTCGTCGGATCCTCATGAGGTGTGGATACTAGGATCCGCCGCCGGATCCTCAACGGTATCTCAAAAGGCAAGGATACATGGAGCCGACCCCCGGATCCTCACCAGATCCTATTCTTATGACCAAACACATTATGGTAGAAGAAGAAACACATTTATGATACAATTAGTTAATAAATAACATAAACATTTATGTTTGAAAATTATTTATTTCATTTTATTGAATATCAAGATACATTTTAAATATGGCATTCATCTTTAAAATCATTCACCAAAAGAAAAACTAATTCATATGAATAGATAAACATAGTTTTTCATTACTAGTAACTCATACTGGGAACTAGAACCTGTGCTACTGGGCATCTCTTCAAATCTCTACTTAACTGCAAAATCATCAATAATGCAATGTCTTAACATCTTAAGTTTCAATTAAAAAAGTAAATGGGACACAAAATACGAAGCATGATGATATTACAGAATCATTATTTAAAAACATATAAATCACAACTTACCAACAATAGTAATAGGTATATTTTGACTTTAAGTTGTTGTATTTGCTGTCAAATTAGGTTTGTACATTCACTGCCCAACTAACATGTAAAGCAATTGAAAACTAATAAATACTAAATCTGTATAATCATTTAAAGTGAGTCATCGCAATTGTTGTAAGAATGCATTTAGTTTTGGGGTATTTTTATCACACAGCTAGGGCATCTATATATATAATTTTTCATCTTTCTCACTTATGATAATATAACAAATCTTGGGATTTTTCGAACTTTTTCAACCAAAGAAGTCATTCAAAATCTGTAAGCATGTTGTAATATATGTTTAAATTAATAAAACAGTATTCTTATTAAAATAATTGTCCAAAATTAAATTATATGAGAATGTGTATTTGTAATTGAGATGATTTTCCAATTTGAACAATATATTCAGAAAGCAATTCTCAAAACAATCTAAATTATTTTTTTATATTACCCTTTGACCTTTACAGACTGCTCTATGCACATCACTACAATAACAGGATAACATTTTAACGACTTTAGATTTGACTGTATAAACAGGAATGTCCCCTCAAATCTCTTTTCCACAAATTATACCCTGACTCCCTGTACTGATCCCGCTCATTGGGTCTGAGAGACACACAAACCTCCACACCACTATAAGGTACTGGGTCACTTGAAAGAAGACCTTGAAGGTGAAGTGAGTTGTGGTTTAACGCCGCTTTCAAGAGTATTTCACTTATATCGCAGCTGCTAGTATTATGGCAGGGAGAAAGCTGCAACACCATGTGACTATGCATTGTGGTGAAACCTGCGAGCATTGGCTGGAACTAGCAAACCATGGGTGGTACTATGCTGAAATTCAGTGTAGCATTGCACCCAAACTTTACTGCGTGTAGAATAGTTCTCTACTGCAGACAAAGTTGCCGTGCCCCTGGCGGGATTCGAACCCGATCCGAAGCCGAACGCACTGCGCTATCCCGCCCCCCACCTTGAAGGAACACGTTATATAATCTACAATTGTACACTGTGGGACTACATGTAAACAACTCCATTACCGTATTCGATGGAGTTAGCACCCACTGCTAACATTAATGTACAAACAGGTTTCAGAAATCATTTGTACCAAATCCTCACATTTGTAAATATTTAAGTTCAATCAATTGGATTTTAAGTGAATGGTCTTCTATGCCTGCTCTATCGATCTATCATGTATATACAGCTGTACTGTAACTGGAGAACTTAACGTGATATAAAATAAAAAATCCCTGAATGAATATAACTCAAAACGTAATAAGCAGCTCCTCTTCAAGCCTTTGTGTGTACTTTTCTCTTACCCCTTTTAATGTTTGAAATTCAATAAAAAAATAAACGTGTCATTTTGAAAATCAAGTTTTTGAAACATTTTACTTGTGTGACGGAAATACACACCACATTAGCAAGTGCCCCCTTTTTATAATTTTATTCGTGTCCAGGCGCTTAACGCGTCAAAAAAGTATTTCTATATTTGTACTGTAGATTGGAGCATTACAATAGAATCATGTTATATTATCCAATATACAATGTTCAGAGGAGATGGTTCTTCAAGAGATCTTCATGTTGAGGCGCAATTCCATGCGACTGAAAGGACAAAATGAATAAAACATTAAATAACATTAATACACTGTTATACCTGCAAAGGTAGATGGTTATTTCAAGGTTGATACAGTTTAAACATATAAACTTGGGAAAGCTTTCAGATCATATTTTGAACTAGAATACACAAATTATCTTGATAATAAAAATAAAGGTCTTGATATAGAAAGAAACCTTTTATCAGTTTTAGTCACATGTTTTCTTCTCTAGTCTGAAGTTGATGTGAATGTCCTATTCATCATGGATTGAAAATCTTGTCCACCTCAGTAAGTCCACGATTTCCAGCAGTACTTCAACTTCCCAATGCAAGGCATAACTCTTGCCAGTCTCCATTACTGACTGATTTAGTCCTTGCAGTATTTCCTTAAGAAATCTGTGCTTAGAAATCCAGGGCCACTATGCATTTCTGGTGCAGCGATTCACTATCTAGGCACAACACAGCGAGGGAAATACTGAAAGGCTTAAATCAGTCAGTAATGCAGACTGACAAGAGTTATGCCTTGCATTTGGAAGTTGGCAGTACTTTGTCAAAGAGTTTTGTGAAGCCAATGATGATATGAATTGTTGTTAAATATAGGCAAGTTAGTGACTTTTTGGTAAACTTTGAAATGAATTCAAGCTAAAGTCTGGTACGTCAGTGACCTGGGACTAACATATTTTTTAACCCGAGGTTCATTTAATAATCTATTTATTACTTTCTGGCAGTAAGCCGTAATCAAACAAAATGCTTTATTTAAGGGGATCTGGCCAAATGGGCCGAAAGATGAAAAGGCCGATAAGAAACGTCAAAAGGGCCGAGTGAAAAAATCAAAAAGGCCGAGAAAAAAGGGCTGAAAATAACAAAATTATATATTCATTGTATTCAACCTACATTTGATAGTTGTAATATGTTTACTAGCCAAGTGATCCCAATCAATTCCAAAATAAATCCTTGGTTTGTGCTATTTTTTTGTTTTAAATGATTGGATATATGTTTTCATAACTAAGTAAGTAGTTTTCATAACTAAGTAAGTTTGTTTTCCCTGTTTTTAATCTGAACTCAATATCATGACATATCAAATCAAATTAATACTGTCATGTACATTTCTCCTCAACACACATCTTCACTTCTTCCGTTTTGGCTGTCCATTGTGTAGAGTGTGACAAAACTGTTTACAGCGATACACGACAAAGTATGTATTATGATACCAAAGGATTTGACGTAAAATCAGTTCTGTTTGGAAATTCAGGTAAAATGTATCCTATTATTAGTCAGTCTGTGCTAATTAAAAGAGATGATATAACAAAAAAATAGAGCCATGGGCTCTGTAGCTCATCAGATTTTATATACATTAACTAATTCAAAATGTCAACTTCTACATGAGAAGCACTTTATAATGGAGAAGATGAAATAGGTCTTAAGGTCCTTACCCCTCTGATCTATCTTTGAGGCCAGAGATAAAATCCCCTACAAATAAAGTCACATTTGAAGATTTAATTCATTACTGTTGTTTCCTTTAAATTACCTCCCTTTAAAGAGCACATACAATCTCTAGCTGAGATCAGGTCATGACGTCTGTGACCTATATTTGGAGTAGAAAGATCACAAAATCTACAATTTAGAATCCTCATTGGCCAAGGAGTCAGCACACAACTTTTCAGCTCTCTGGACCTTTTGGAACTGGAGAAGAAGATGAAAATAGGTTTTTGGGGTTGTGACCCCTTTGACCCCATTTGGGGTCTAGGGGTCACTAAACCTACAATTTAAAATCCTCATTAGCCAAGAGGTCTGCACACAACTTTTCAGCTCTCTAGACCTTTTGGAACTGGAGAAGAAGATGAAAATAGGGTTTTAAGGATGTGACCCCTGTGACCCCATTTGGGGTCACGGGGTCACGAAATCTACAATTTAGGATCCCCATTTGCCAAGGAGTATGCACACAACTGTTCAGCTCTCTAGACCTTTTGGAACTTGAGAAGAAGATGAAAATAGGATTTTAAGGATGTGACCCCTGTGACCCCATTTGGGGTCACGGGGTCACGAAATCTACAATTGAGAATCCCCATTTGCCAAGGAGTCTGCACACAACTTTTCAGCTCTCTAGACCTTTTGGAACTGGAGAAGAAGATGAAAATAGGTTTTGAAGGATCTGACCCCTGTGACCCCATTTGGGGTCACGGGGTCACGAAATCTACAATTTAGAATCCCCATTTGCCAAGGAGTCAGCACACAACTGTTCAGCTCTCTAGACCTTTTGGAACTGGAGAAGAAGATGAAAATAGGTTTTTGGGGTTGTGACCCTGTTGACCCCATTTGGGGTCAAGGGGTCACTAAACCTACAATTTAAAATCCTCATTAGCCAAGAGGTCTGCACACAACTTTTCAGCTCTCTAGACCTTTTGGAACTGGAGAAGAAGATGAAAATAGGTTTTTAAGGATGTGACCCCTGTGACCCCATTCGGGGTCACGGGGTCACGAAATCTACAATTTAGAATCCCCATTTGCCAAGGAGTCTGCACACAACTTTTCAGCTCTCTAGACCTTTTGGAACTGGAGAAGAAGATGAAAATAGGTTTTTAAGGATGTGACCCCTGTGACCCCATTAGGGGTCACGGGGTCACGAAATCTACAATTTAGGATCCCCATTTGCCAAGGAGTCTGCACACAACTTTTCAGCTCTCTAGGCCTTTTGGAACTGGAGAAGAAAATGAAAATAGGATTTTAAGGATGTGACCCCTGTGACCCCATTTGGGGTCATGGGGTCACGAAATCTACAATTTAGAATCCCCATTAGCCAAGGAGTCAGCACATACAATTTCAGTTCTGTGGAGTCATTGGTTCTGGAGAAGAAGTCGAAAAAGCGAAAAGTTTACGGATGGACGGACGGACGGACGGATGGATGGATGGACGGACGCCGGACACCATGCCATGCCATAAGCCCATCGGGCCTTTCAGGCCTGATGAGCTAAAAATTGAAATAATTATTGTCAAGACTTTATGTAGATACCCACACACTAATTACATTGTAAAGAAAATAATCCAGATATATTGATTCATCACTCATTAGTCAGAGTAAGGAATTGGGAAAGCCAGGGGCCATGGGCCATTTTGCACATTGGATGAAAAAATGGCCCATTAAAATTTGAAATTTACTATTGCTACAAAGGCAAATGGCTGATTTGAAATACCAAAAGTGACTAAAGTCATAAAAATGGCCCATTGTCAAAGGTGTCTTTCCCAATTACTGCACAGTATTTTAAAAATACCTATATTTTCACGCTAATCATGTGTTTCATCATCTAAACTTGATGATTGCGCTACATAACAAGTCATCCCCCCTCCCTTGTTGTTGTGGGTAAAAAACAAACCAGCCATATGTATAGGGAATTCCCATCTGAATTTCGTTTCCACAAAAATACCCTGATAGGGCCTACTTCATATAGGTAGAGGATATAGTGTTTAATATCACAATATGTTTATTAAATCATCATGTCGTCATGGTAAATATTTTATAAATAAAATCATAAAAAGCCCAAATTTGTCAGTTTAGAGGTTCATAATACTACTTTTTTATCATGAGGATATCATATTCCATACATGTATAACATTTTTACTCACATGATTATCTTCTGTAAAGGTGTCCCATTTGTCAGTCTCCATTTCTTATGTGTCTGCATCTGTAAATATAACAGATAATTTCAGTATGTAATATTTGATGAAGAAGCTTTCTTCTCAATTCATGGCCTGGCTATTATATAGCACACTCTCGGACTACCTCTCTATAGATATAGAATGCCTCAAAATTCAACATAGTAAATACAATGTTTCAGAAATCAGTTATCAACGGACTATAACCCTCGTCTAGGAGATCCCACAGAATTTCTGACACAAATGGTACAAAATGTTCAAAAATGTTTACCAAAGCTTACTCAGCTATATTTGTTCGAAGTATATATATATACCGGTACATATATGCCTACCAAGAAAATTGGACGAAACTAATATTTTTTGTTTGTTTTTGAGGGCGGGTCTCTTTGAACCAGATATATTCTTTAAATATAAAACATTTCATTGAAAACCAAATTGTGATATTAAAATGATACATTTTTCAGTCAATTATACATGTGTATCCAAACATTTAAGAGACATATAAGAAAGGCATCGTGAAGTTTCTTAATGAATATTGTGTGCATATATATTTGTGACCATCCGTGACCTTTTTAACGTCTACTAAACCTCACCTGTGGGCAATATATAAAAATAATAATATAAAACCATGTACATTTGTAAGTAACAAAGATAAACAATCAATGATATTGATTTTTTTGTGTAAATATGGTTAATTTGATCATACACAAAAACAGGTTAATGTATGTTAATGTTAAGGTTATGTATTAGAGGTAAAAGCATTCAGCTTGGATCCAATAGACTCCCTTCAAGTTGTTAGAGGGTTAAACTTGCTGACAATTTACTGTCAAACATACCATCCATGGTTCGCTAGTTGCAGCCGATGCTCGCAGGTTTCACCGCAAAGCATAGCCACATGGCGTTGCGGGCTTTCTCCCTGCCATAATACTAGCAGCCGCGATATAAGTGAAATACTCTTAAAAGTGGCGTTAAACACCAACTCACCTCACCTCACCGACAAACAAGACGAAAGTCAGCAAAATTCACAACCCCAATGTCAATAAAGGCACATGGTTCTTACTGTTATAGAATTTCCAGACCACAACTTAAGGCAAAAGGTATTTAAGCAGTTTAATAAGCTAATCAAATGAAAATAATAAGACTTCTAAACGCTAAGGTTTTATCTGAACAAATGATATCAAATTCATTGGCCTGAATCACACTGACTCTGTAATGATTTATTTCTACATTGATATTATACAGTGATATTTTAAAGTCTAATACAATGTGCAGTAACTCCAAGGTAGTGTTGCATCAAACAACTGCCAAAAAATACCAACTATCATTAGGGCTGTGAATTCAGAGCTTTTTCCAGGTGTTATTTAGTAAAAGTAGTAATGTTCCAGGCTTTTCAAAAGCTAAAATACATTTTCCAAAGTTTTTTTTTAGGAGAAATGGCTTCATTCCAGGCTTTCAAGGCTTGTGGTAGCAATTACAGGCAATATACAGTATCTTTTGAACAATAAACATAGTCCTGAGGTAAGATCTCTTAACCTACCAAGATTATATGTATTTTAATGCTGAAACAATCATATATAGTCTGTTTCTACTATCCCCACCCCACCACCTCCCCCATGCAACATGTTTTGAGTTCTGTTCAAGGAATGCTATAAAACAACTCAAAATTGACAAAATCATAAACACAAAGTCATACAAATGCTGCTTTTTCACAGCGTCCCTTTTCCTTCAAGCTGCTGTTCACATTAAAATAGCTTCTCGAAGGTAGTTCAAGCGATATGACCACTGTAACGATGCCTAAACACTCAGAGTAGAGTTTTGAATATGGTAGCATGTGTGATGATATAATGTTCAATTATCTTGCCGTCTGAACTCTCAAATTTGCATGTAACTTACAAATCTATGTCTCACACAGAAGAGTTCCACACCAATGTCTAGTCGCAACATTTTCTTTTAATACGGATAACCGTAACTATGGATACAGCTTATCTGGTCATGTAATGAGCTGTTTTACCCTCTAACATAACAATATAGCGTATAAACTTTCAGGATAAAAAGCAAACTTGAGAAAACAAAATATGCAATGAAACATGCTACAGCGCCTTTTAAATTTAAAATTAGTAATTTGAATATATGGTATGTGTCTTTAACCTACACTATTTAACCTAATCAAAATTGGGACAGTTGATTACGTGAAGTGCCAATGAATTGATCATTTTTACTTAAACTTTCTGCATTAACCTTATTCATGAAACTTCCATCTTCAGATAGATTATCATTATTCACAGGTGAAATATTTCACATTATAAATGGTATTTTATCGCTTGGGTGCAAAGCTCCACCTGACAGCACTGCATGTCTCAATATATGCAACGTTATCCAAAATTGGATAACTTGTTCCCGATCTGTTTCATCATGAATTAAAATATGTTTAAATCAATGACAACTACAATGGATCACTGCTGATTAATGACTATCAGATGTTTTTGATAATGTATTTACTTTAGACATTCTTATATTAAAAACTCAATGTTCTCTTTGAGAAAACCAAAATAAATAAACTCATTCCAATTACATACCAAGCATTTCAAATCGATGTTTCCTCCTCGCATACTTGGAGAGAGGCTCAGCTGGAACAGTATTCTGAGTCTCTGTCATATTGTGCTAGTATTTTGTTCCTGAATCACTGGAACGCTCACAAAATACTTTGTCCTGATGTTGTAAATCTATCCTGAAAATTAATATTGAATGAAGTGTGAAAAGAATTCATTTATCCAGAAGCAAACTGTCATTTTTTCAATAGCCTTTGCAAGTACTCATTTCAAATGAAAATTTAAAATATATACAAACTCATTCAACACTGTCACAGCCAACAACACTGCATTACACTGTATATTGTATGTCCTCTAATAGATGCTCATGCCATCAATTGTTTCAGACCTCAAATGGGCATTGGGTCTTTTCGAGACCTGTGCATATGATACCTAAGGCCAGGGTTTGGTAACTTTAACAGGAAAATTAGCTTATTTACAAGTAAAGATAACAAATCTTTGATGAAAAAGGGATCTCAAGTCGCATGAATTTCCACAACCATGTATCATTTTAGAATTATTTATGTTGATTTAGAAGTATTATCTTTCCATGATTGGTACAATAATTTGTTTGTTTTTATGAATTAATGTAGATTATTAGTATGTGTTGAACTTGTTAATTTCTCAGAAAATTTGACAATTTTAGTCTACCAGACATATTTTATATTGTTGTCTCATACCTGCATAACAAGTTTTATTAACAACTATACACTATATTTCAATAAGAACGATGTGATACAGTGCCTTTAATACCAGGGTAATAGGAAAAATACCCTCAAGTAACCTGTTTTCTTGGTATTACATAATTATATGACCTCATTTCACCCTACCTGGCCAATGAATCAGCACCTATTTTTTCAATCAGTTGGATTGCATCCAGAGGGGGAGGTGCAGGGGTGCGCATCGTGCCCCCCCCCCCCCCCCCCCCCCCCCCCCCCCCCCTTCATTTGAGATTGAAACCAACCTCAAAAGTGTGGTGCATCCCCCTTTTTTGTCCCACAGATGGTACATTTACACAATAATTTTTTTAACTAAGCACGATATTACTCTTCCAGTCTCAGGTCTTGTCTTACTCAACACAACAATTGAATTGTTTTACACTACATTGCTCAATGTTAGAAGTGAAGACGTCCTTATACAAAAGTGAAGATTGAAGCAATAACTACGGATACTACTTAGATTTACCTGTTAGTTCTCGTCAGCTTGTTTACTTCGGTCTTGATCTGATGATGAAAAGTCAACTCTGTTGCTTCTGATCGGACTTCCGTTTCTCAGGCTCCATGACAGCGCAGGGAACGTATTACGAATGCGCCATATCGATGAAAGGAGCTTACTTGTATGCAATCGAAAATGCTCGTGTCTTTCCGTGTTTTCTCGATGATTTTACAGATAAGATAATCAAGAATAAACTTTGTGATGACAAATGGAAAACTATATACATCGTTTATGAGTGTTTATATTTTTAACCAGTTTTTTTTAAAAGTAGGTCAGTGATCGGAAATCAGATAACGTCTACCAAGAGACAAAAGTTACAAGAACTTTAGTGTTTTTCGTTTAGTATAGTAGGCCTACGTGGGTCTACTTTCTATAGAAGTACCTTTCATTGTGCTGAATTCAAATATGAAATAAATTTGGGAGTCACCGGGCGATTTCAAGAGTTATAACCCATTTGAATTTTAGCCGAATGAAAAAAATATGTCATTGTTTACTAGTAATTTGTTTGTAATGCATATATACTTATATCGGTCTTGAATAATCTCTGATTGACATCGGTGTGTGAAATATTGTATTATTCAAGGATCTATAGGGGATGTCAATGTTACTCAGATATACACAAGATCTGCTATTACAGTTAATACTTCACAATAAATCAAGGTGTCTTCAATAGATCAACTAAAGTCAAGATACTCATGCACTCTCTTTAAAGCTTTCCTCAATATTTGTCGCTATATAACACTGTGAGTAATGGTTTTGATCAAGAAAAACTACCATCGTTTAACAATTGAAGCAATTTAATAATGCTGCATGGTAATATTTATAGGGAACTGGTCAAATGGGCCGAAGGATGAAAAGGCCGATAAAAAAAGTCATAAGGGCCGAGTGAAAAAGTCAGAAGGGCCGAAGTAAATAGTCATAAGGGCCGAGTGAAAAAGGGCCGAACATAAAAATTAGTATATTTATTGTATTCAACCTACAGTTGATAGTTGTAATAGCTTTACTTAGCCAAGTGATCCCAATCAATACCAAAATTATTATATTTATGACTAGTGACTGTAATTGTTCCACCGTTTATGCACTCGTATAACCAAAAACAAACAAATGTATTAGTCTCTAATGTTTTATTTTTAGACTCATATTCATATTATTAGTCAATGAGACCGTGCTGTATGTGACTCTCTCATTTGTCACATTTCACAGTTCTTTGTCACAGGTCACACTACTGATAAATAAAATATAAATATGATAAATTTCTATACCGGGTATTAAAAATTTATTTTTTATTATATTAAACATATACATATTTATGAATGCATAACAGAGGTAATTAGTCTAAATATTGTGACATCGATTTCTTGGAAAGATGTGTGCGTGTTTGGTGAAATATATATTTTTTAAATATTTTTAAATACTCAATGTCACAGTTTTTATTAAACACTATCACCCTTTTAAAATTAAGAAACTTAGCAAGGAAAGATATTATACCCAACCTTCCTTTCCCTTTTACGGTGTCTAAGAAGACAGTATGGAGAAATCAACATGCGGGTAGTTGCGACCAATGTTTACACAAGCAATTATCAATTAATCCGGTTATTGTTTTCATTGATTAGCTACTAACAAGGTATTAGCAATTGGCCGTGATAATTAATTAAATCAATCAGTAATCGTGTATTCATGGTTGATCGCATTTTATGTGTTGGGTCTACAGCTGCTGAACAAAAGTTTGTTACATTCATGTTTTGAGGTAATATGCAATATTTATGTTTCAAAACATTTTAAAGTTCATATGTAAATAAGAAATGAACTCTCTGCAACTAACTGATGATACATGTTCGTATTCATCTTTGCAACTTTAGCACTAATCTCAGTGCAACCAGAATCTAACTTAATATCTGCATAGTATCAACAATTTCCTAACTTCATTTGGATTTAAAATGATTTGACTACCTAATTATGAGAAGAAAAGACCAAGTTTATAAGTGTTTTTGGAAAATAATGAAACAAATGTTACAAGTGTTGTGAATGTAACAAACTTTTGTTCAGCAGCTGTATATCTTCATTACATACTAAAGCAGGTTTTGGCACATGAATAGACATGGCAAATGAAGATGAAACCTAAATTTTTGCTGTGTTATATGTTGGTATTTTTTTGGTTCGGCCCTTATGACTTGGAACACGGCCCATTTGACTAAATGGCTCGGCCCTTTTGACTTTCACCTCGGCCCTTTTGACTTTTTCCTTCGGCCCTTTTGACTATGCAGTTCTCGGCCCTTTTGACATTCGGCCCTTTTGACTACAACCCATATTTATATAACCTGACCGTTTAAGTCATATTATAACGTAAAAAGGTCGTATGGGCCGATAGCGTCCCAAATATGTTTTCATTTACCTTCGTTATGATACGCTTCTCCAATAGTATTCGTCTGCATGTTACAAATGATGACCTAAAATTGTTTACACTTGATATTTAATATTTTCTTTAAAACTGATGTCAATTTCACCCCCACCCCCTTAATTCCCACCACTTCTTTTCTTTGGAATACCATTTGGTCATGGTTGGTTGACTACAGTGGACTGATCTGTTTATGGACACCGAAATTAGTTATCCTGTCTGCCGCCCGACAATATACAGCGGCACAAGTGTTTTATTGCCCCCTTTGAACTGATTGGATTGGAAATGAGCGGCACGACAACAACAGGTTATGATAGAGGCGGGATCAATTGACATCATAAGAGTAAGCAATTACATATACACAAATGATAAAATAGGTTACGTACGTTTTTCGCATAAATATACCACCATATGCGGCGTTGTCTGGAAGTGTACTCCACATACAGCCTACTCAAACATATACCACCACATTTTCGAAACAAGTCTAACATGTACATTCCATTTCTAAATTCCCTTCAAAGACATGCCTATGTTGCAGCCTATTTGAAACATTTAAGTTTTAATTTAATGTTCGATTAAAATCGTGGTCAATATCGAAAACCGGACAATGGATATAGGTTTGCTGCAGCCATTAAGTCAAACTTAATATTGGAAAGTTTAAATCAAATATATATGAAGACAGAATTGCTTATACAATGTTTAATCGGTCTTAAAACAAATACAAACCTAAGATAGCGATAGGGACATATGCCTAGAGCCTTAAGTGTCAACCGTTTCTTGGTTTTTCTTTGAAAAAATATATCTATTTATTATATGACTAGTAATGAAATATGTGATTATATAATGAAAAATATATAGGGCCTAATCCATATTTGTACATAAGCAGTATAAAGTCATATTTTCACTGCGCCACTCGAGAACATATCACTTGCTCACTCCACTCGATGAGATAGAAATGATATTCGGCAAAAACAATGAGATAGTCTCTATTTGGGTGAATATGAAAGCCGAGTAAGAATTAAACAAGCACCTTTTGTAATATGATACATATAAGAACCGAATAAAATATGCAAAACTGAACATGCATTTTTTTATGAAATTGAACTGAAAGTAAGGTATTTACATGCATGTAGGCCTAAGTCATGTTTCAGAAATGTGATTATTAAAATGCCTGACCGAGAGATTGATATCTAAGGCCACGCCTACGGCCTGCAACAGCGACGCCGAAAATTACCGAGAAGTTACGAGAACTACCGTATCTACTGTACTGTACCCATGATTCCGTTGCAATACACAAGTTAGATACAAAAACCAAAGGCTTGCTTCATAGATTCATGATGTCATCAGTAGTTTTTCTACAAGTAAGAACACGAACAATACAATGGAGAATCTCAGAAGACTCGAAATGATGGAAAAAACGTTCAGTGACCCAAATTCCATCGTCAAGGATCTACAAGATAACATCGATAAGTTGGGCCTTCATCCACAGCGACGGTATTTGACAGAAACCGTACTGTACGTGTGTCACCAATGCCAGTAAGTACTGAGTCTACTTGCGTTCACAGTAAAACAACTAATAACGTTAGTTCTTATGCCTGAGTCACACCAAGGTAGTTCTCACTACGTTCTACTCCGTCCAAAAAATATTGTAGAACGGCCTCGAACGGGATAGAAACGAGCAACTTTTGTTTCCTGTATATCAAACAACGACCCCAGTACCTTCACAAACAGTTCTCAGAACGTCCATCTAGTCTTTACGCCGTTCTCAGACAGTTGGTACCACGTTTAGATTGTATAATATTGACCGTTCACCTCGATTTCACAACGTTCTCAGCCAGTCCAATTCCGTCCTAAGTCGTTCTTGACTAGACCTATCTCGTTCTTAATACGCACAATACCGTTCTAACTCGTTTTAAGACAGTTCTCTCCGTTTTCACTCCGTCCTCATTCCGTTCTCAGTGCGTGCTCGTCACGTCCTGCCTCGTTTTTTATAAATACCCAGAAAGTTCTTGTCCGTTCTCATTGCCGTTCTGAACTTCAAGGTGAAAACATCATGCCTCTCAGGAAGAAGAAGTGTATTCAGAAGAAGATGGTTCAAAGAAAACCAAATACAATATCTTCAACCCCTGTAGAAGTCATAGCGACCGAGTCTTCTGTTCCCGAGAGAGCAGTATCCCCTGCACCTTCGGAATCTTCTGTGACACAGTCTGAGACTAACATGTCTGAGGCCGATCAGAGTCAGAAAAGCAAACAAAGGAAGACCAGAACTCAAATCAGCCATTCAACATACTTAGAGCAGTAACTATGTTCATGGTTCTCTGGTCATTAATATAACCAAAGTGATAAACGTATTAACACGCCTGTATTTATACCAGTTCATTCGCATCGTACTGCCAACGTCGTAAGAACTGTGTAGAGATTTCGCAAACGTACTAACAACGAGTAGAACGCAATGACAACCTAATGCGAACTTTTATAACTGTGTAGGAACGTACTAAGAACTCAATCGAAACAATTTAATTTATTTACACACATTTGGACGTTAGAGCAACTGACTATTAGGCCAGGACCATTAGTCAAAAGATATGGACAACCCGGAAAAAAATAGTAGAAAGCTGATTTTTTCTGAAGACCTTAAAAATATCTTACTTATATCAATGGCACAAAGTTCTGCAAATTCTAGCTGGTGGCTTTTTCAAAATGGCCGCCATTTCCAAGATGGCCGCCGGCGTTTCGATAAATTGTTAAATTATTTTTATTTTTAAGTTAATCATGTCATGTCATATATCAAATGAAAGCCCTCTTCAAAAGGAATCCAAAACTGCAAAGTTTAATAGGGTAATTAGTGTATCCATTATTGGGTTTTGAAAATTGCACACTCAACAGGAGTTGCTTCAGTGGTTCAAGAGGAACATCCTTGAAGTTTTGTTGCAACTCCCTTGTGCTCACAACACCCTGGGTACGTCGAACTGAGGTGCTTGCTAACTCGCAAAAGCTTGACTCGAGGACGAGTCACTTTGTGGAGGGGGTGTATGTGGCAAGGTGAGATGAAAGTGTTCCTAGTGGCTTCCTACAGGGCTACTGGTCCCGGGTTCGATTCCCACTGGAGGTGATCTCACTATCACTTCTGTTACAGCTTAATGTAGTGTGCAGTCCAAGTTGACAAACATGAGAAGAGTAAAATCACTAGTTTGCTTTATGTTAATGAAGATCATTACCGGCCCGACACCATCCACTCTGACCTGTGTTTTGCACTACAATTGGCCGAAAAACATGCATTTGATATTTGATCTACTTCTGTATTTAAGAGCAGTTGACATTGTGAAATCTTCAAAGCTGAACAAGATTATTATTCACCTTGGAGCTATTCCTTTACTGATGTCATATGTGGGATCGATTGGATATGTGGTGGGAGGCAGTGGGTTGGAAGGTTTATGGGCTATTTTCTTTGCTCCAAACTGTGTAATTCATCTGATAAGTGGTCATGCATATGCCTGAGCCCAACGTGCCCATTTCTTTCTTCATGTCATCATGCCTACTCTGTTAGAAACACCTGGTTGTATGGATGTCACTCTGCTCAGAAATGTCCACCAATCCCTGCTGAATGGAGAACGTGTCGTTCTACTGATGCAGTCATAGATGAAGAATGTGTTCAAAATCTGCTGCCAATGCGAGTAGGACAGGCAAACTCTGGACTGCATATGTTAAGCAAGTATCAATTCTTCTTTAAATCCACAAGAAATTGGAATTTGCATATTGATGCAATCACAGAAATGATTCCACTGTTTCATGCTGCAGGTCATCTTGCTCATGCGAAGTCTGCTCGCCTCTATGTTGACCAGATGGTCTTCTGACCAATCCTACAAGTACAGACACATTCTTGAGTGGGAATTTAGTGATCAAACAAAATTTAGAAGAATCTAATGAGATTGTTGAAAGTATCTGGAGATATGACACTTGGCCATGGCACCAAGGATAGCACGTTTTATCCCACCGGTATGTAATACCGTGGGATATAGTCGTCGCCCTGTCCGTCCGTAATCATTTCGTTTCCGGAGCAGAACTTGAAAACGGTTCATGATATCTTGTTGAAACTTTCCATGTGTATTACCCACCAACTGAAGTGGTGCCTTTTGATATTTTGAGATTTCTGAATATTTTCACTAAAAAACGTTTTGGATTTGGACTTTGTTCAGATATAGGTTCGTTTCCGGAGCACAGTTCCAAAACTATTCATCATATCTTCCTGAAACTTTGCATGTGTATTACCCACTAATTGAAGTGTTGCATTTTGATATTTTCAAACTTCTGAATTATTTTTTTTTTGATTTGGGCTTTGTTCAGGGATAGGTCTGCTTCTGTTGTAGAACTCCAAAACCCTTGCTCTGAAAAAGTTCAAAGATGTACAGACACACACACTTGCGCTTGAGAAGCATTGTTTAGAGGTGCGATAAACTATTGCAAACTCGTGGAGGAGATATGATTTCATTTCTGGACTTGACTTAATCACACATGTGACTCTCATGAATAGCATGGTTGAATTTACTTCCAATTCAACCCCACTCACTGTGATTTGGCTACGTTTACACATATTTGATCAGTTATAGCTAATGCTGCTTTGCTTCCAACTGAAATTGCTGGATCTGTATTTGCCGATTTTCCAGCAATAACCTCGTGCATTTTCAGTCGATTGAAGAATGTGTGTTTCGAAGCAACCACCCTCGTATTTAAAAAAAATTCTCTGATAAAGGAAAACACAAACGGTATAATGGCAAATCTTCTCATATCACTGTGATTTCTGACGATGAACTCCCGGGAGATGCACTCTTTGTCTATGATGGTGGTCACCTTCTCCGTTGTCTTTCCTGACCTGTTGATGTTACATATGGTCAGATCTGTGACCCTTATATATTGCACATAATCATTATGTGGTTCAGAACCAATAGTAGTGTTTAATGGATATGATAATATCCCATGTGCAAACAGTTTTTTTTAGAGCATGAACATATAATGTTCGCACATGCAGCTTCTAGGTGTGACACAATCTCAACTCTCTATAATCAAGGAAAGAAGAAAGCTCTAGCCCTCCTGTTGGACAATGCTCAAAACTGGGATTCTTTGAATATGTTCGATCAGCATGGAAGTTCTCAGGATGACATAACTTGTGTTTGAGAAACATTCCTCTTGTAACTCTTTGTCTCTGAACAAACATCAATGTATTTCAAATCAGTCCATAGAACTAGATTATCATCCACTTTCAAATTGGAATCACTCCCTCCAACATCTTCAGAGCATACCTCAAATAGACAGACATGTAGCAAAAGCAATGAAGTTGTAAAAGTTATGAAGATTTTTTCTTTTGGATGCACGACACGCATTGTGGTTGAACTTGTTTTAAAGCTAGGTTAGAGTGTTCAAGCCTGTGTACTGGATGTCACGGAAACTGCACCAGTCTTTGATTTAAGTGACTTACTCTGAATATATGATATATGTATTTGACAAGGATTATAGTCATTATTACACTACATTTTCTTTCTACAATAATGAGTTGCACATTTGTGAAAAGGATTTTAGCGTTTCCTTTGATACACTTCATGCCATGATTGGCACAAATGTATTATACGAGTAGATGATCCAGCAAATCGCCGTCCAAAACGGCCGCCATTTGGAAAATGCCACCAGCTGGAATATTCAAGTCAACTTTATAACTGAAACCTCCAAATGCACGAATGTATTTCTAAATGTTTTAATCATCAATACACGTTATATGATTTTAATGTATCATCATTACTCATGATAAGCATGGTTTGGGTTTGGAAATTATGTTTTAAATAGTAAACCGAAAAAAGGTAATGAAGACATTTTCAAAACCCAATAATGAGGAACTAATCACCCCATGAGGAAGAACTATTTAGTTTTGGAATGCACTTGAAAAAAGCTTTCATTTGATATATAACATGACATGATAAACTTAAAAATAAAAATAATTTATTAATTTACCAAAACGTCGGCGGCCATCTTGGAAATGGCGGCCATTTTGAAAAAGCCACCTGCTAGAATTTGCAGAACTTTATGCCATTGATATAAGGACAATATTTTTAAGGTATTCAGAGAAAATCAGCTTTCTACTATTTTTTTCCACCTCATGTCTAATGGTCCTGGCCTATATGGTCGTACTGCGGTCGAGTTCGATCTGACTGAGGACGTCATGGACTGGGTGGAAACTGTGCACAAACGTATTGCAATCGCGTCCCGACTGCACAACGTTCTTACTCGTCCTTAGTAGGTTCGCAATACGGCAATTCCGTTCTTAGTACGGCAATCCCGTTTTTACTACGTTCCTACTCCGTCCAAATTTAGAACGGGGAGAACGTTGGACATGTTCAACGTTCTGGAGCACCATTCCGTTCTTACCCAGTTCGAGCCCGTCCATAAAGTTTGTAAACAGTTGCCATTACGTCCACTCCGTTTGTGCACAGTTCGAGCACAGTTCAAGCCCGTTTTCCAAAAAAAACAAGAACGTAGTGAGAACGGGTTTGGTGTGATGGGGGTATAAGAAGAGTTAGTAGAAATTACACCACTTGTTAAACATGCAAAATAAAGCAAGTGCATCGACTTTTAATCAGATTGATGGTTGTATCAGATATAACTCAGTTTTTTTAAATTGTAAATTTCAAGGAGATGATGATATTATTTGTTCTTTTTTACTAATTTTGAGGGGTTACGAAAAAATGCGTCCTCAAGTTTACAAATGTGAAATATGCACGCTTAATCTTGCTTTTTCAATTAACGATTTCAGTTGTAATAGTCTATTGGTCATACTCATGTCAGTGTTGTGACCATTTTTCTAAGACTTTTATTTTTCAAATAAAAAATATCATTTTATTTACAAGTCAGATTTGTATAGTGAAACATGCATATTTATTCAGGTACTGCAGTAGTTAGCAGATTCATAATAGGAAAAGATTCATAAATACCTGTTTGAGCAAAAAATATAAACAGAGGTATAATATAATTTGTTAAATTTCAATTAACGTAGATAATTTATCAGCAGCCAGGAAGACTTGTTCAAATTATCACTGACTTTTTCATTACTTCATTAATTCAATTGAATTAATCTGTTTGTATGCTAGAAAGTTATGTGTTCCCAAAACCCAATATGAAACTAATGTTTTAATGTTTTATCCGAAATAACAAATTTATGCTAAATATTCAGGTGACTACATAGTCGAACAATGATTATAAAACAGCTTTAGCTTAAATATAGTTGTAACATATCCATCTGTGTTTGGAAATCTGATTAAAGATCTAACATTGTGACATATCTATTGTGTATATCAGACCAAACAAAATACCATGACAAAATGTGACACCAAAATAATGTAAAGTTTTGCATCTGTTAGAATATTGATAATCAAAATCAACATAACTATGAAAGAACTCAATATTTGGTATCAAAAGTTTGAAAAATCATATGTTGTCTATCACTTCATGATGTTTATGATGTTGGTCATAGAAGTTTCATTGAGCTGACAAAATGTTAAAGTCTTGACTTTTCATGTTTATGCAACTAGCCTACATACTAATGTCTTTTTCATTGTTTGTTTGTACAATTTGACAACACAACCAAAAGCTAACAAATCCATCTTATTTCCAGAATGCTGTCAAGAACAATTGATGAGACTGTTTAGCAAGCGAAACCAGCCAGTCATACTAAGCTATGAAGCGTAAGTTACCATCTCTTTATTGTAATTATAACTGATCTGTAGAACATTACCTTGTCTCTCACAGTTGTCAAGTAAGCTTCTTTATCTGTTTATTTCTAAAGACTAAATTTCAAATTTGTGTTGCTCAGTGTCAGTGATTAATCTACAAACATGACTTTTAAAGTACAGAGACTCACTATCACAAGCTTTTATGAGTCCCAGAAAATAAAAGCGAGTCCCTCGGACTCCATGGTAATCCTATTAGTATAAATAAAAACCTTGCATGTCAGGGACTCGCAGTTTACATGTTTATGAGTTCTTTTCAATTTTTTTGAGTAAATGAAGCAAGACTCAGACATAAGTAAATGTATCCCTGGTTGCTTAATGTATGATATTTGTCTAAATAATCTTAAAACCATCATTGACAATGAAACCAATGCATTATTGTCTTCCTTTCAAAGTTATTGAAAGTTATGTTGTTATTATTGTTATTGTTGTAAACAGATGCTTCACTCAAATAACATACCGGTAATTAAGAAAAGTGTTCATACCGGTAATGGAATCTAGTAATTAGTTTCATGACCTTGAAGGAAATACTATGAAAAAAGTAAACCGGCATAAATATAAATGGTAATTGATTTTATATTTCTTTTTAAAATTCTGCTCATATACCGGTACTTACTTTCCGTCTTATTTTAACTTTAAAAATGTATACAATTCCTGCAACAAAGTTACCAAACCTTGCTTTGTTTCTTATGAAAAACTCTAGGACCCTCCTTGAAAGTCATGGAAAGTCATGGAAAAGTTATTGAAATTGTGTTGCTTCATAGTGTAAGAATGAGGAAGATATTGCAGTTTAATAAATTGCGTGCTGCCGATTGACGTGACATCATAATGGCAAAAGTATGACGTGAAAATGTCAGCGCCGCGGCCGCCATTTAGTGTGTCCCATTTATGACGAGTTTGTTGAATTAAGTGCATTTAATTCAGTGAGTAATATCTAAATTACTAAACTCGTTTCCATTTAATAACATATTTATGAAACTCATGAGATGGTATTTTTATTTAACTCGCTTTCGCTCGTTAAATACAAACCACTTACTCGTTTCATAAATATGTTATTAAACGGAACGTTGTTTAATATTCTCTATATATATTAACTGTCCGTCCGTCACCAGTTATCTCCCTTGACCATTTCTGTCCTATCCTATTGAACATTCTTTGGTTTCTAACTTCATTAAGGGCAGGTAATTTTAGTACTGATTACTCTGATAGAGTTTCCCAGGGGTGATATTGTGGAGAGTAACGGAGCATATATAAAACCCTGAATAACCGAGGATGCCTTTTAATTTATTATACATTTTCTTCATTATGAGGAAGTAATGTCTTTTCCCTTCATATCTCTGACATATGTTGAGGCGGTATGGAACCTAACACATTAAATCGGTCAAAAATGTAGATTTCCTTTTTGTATTTGGGTTATGTAACCTTGTAACATAGATTGTTTAACTATGAGTATCTCCCAAAATATACATGTAGGTTAATTTTAACCTGCTGCAATATATCTTACCTTATTATATCACTTTGATAAGAATGGTGTGAGAGAGCTATGCTCATTAATTACCTTGTTTTCTTTGTTGATAACATCTTCATTTTCATTATTTGATAACAGATCTCTACATATTCCTGGTATTATTGTCAACTTTCTCAGTAAATAGCATATCATGGTAGCAGGAATATCACTTAGTATCATTATATGGTATTACAACTATGAAATTTGATATTTTAACATTATTTCATAAACAGTCAGGCATTTGATACTATCTGCATTCAATGTATCATGATTATGTGTATAGAGATTGACTCAATTAACACGATTATCCACATTTATTATTTATTGGTTTTCAATTGCCTTACATGTTGTTAAATGGGGCACTGATTGTACACATGTAATGTGACAGCAGATGTGGCAAGTGAAAGTAAAAATATACCTTTTAATTGTTGATAAATTGTGATTTTACAGAATTATTTTGAAATATCATTATACTTCTTATTTTATGTACATTTTCTTTCCTCATTGAAACCTAAGACATTAAGACATTGCATTATTGGTGAATTGCAGAAGAGATTTGTGTGGAACATAGCGCCCAGTAGCACAGGTTCAAGTTTACTGCTTCCAGTATGATTTAATGAAATGCTATGTTTATCTATTCACATGAATTTGTTATTCTTTTGATGAATGACAATGAATGCCTTATTAAAAAATGTACCTTGATATGCAACAAAATGAAATAAATAATTGTTCAAATTTAAATGTTTACGTTATTTGTTAAGTTGTTAACTAATTGTATCATAAGTGAGTTTAGATTAGTGTTTCTTCTTCTACCATAAAGTGTTTGGTCATAAGAATAGGATCTGGTGAGGATCCGGGGGGCGGATCCATGTATCCTTGCCTTTTGAGATACCGTTGAGGATCCGGCGGCGGATCCTAGTATCCACACCTCATGAGGATCCGACGAGAGATCCGGGGGATCCGGGGGAATATACCAATATTTTGATCCGGAGAGAGATATGGTGAGATCCGGCCGGATCCTGGATCTGGCAAGGTATATGCCGCCGGATCCCTGTATCCCAATTAAGGGAGGATCCGGCAGGATCCGGCAAGATCCGCCAAGTCGGATTCCACCCCTTTTTGTCCTGAGCTTGGCAGTGGATCAATTTACTCTTGTTGTGGTCTCTCGCCACTTACACATCTCTAGAGTTGATGAATAATTTAAGCCAGCAAAATGACCAAGCGGAGGCACATATTAGTGAATCTTTGTTTATCAGTAGATTTAAGAATGGTAGATGGGTCATGACGTACATATTCAGTCAAGCAAACAGACGTTCCCCCAAAAAGCAAGACCTGACGGCTTTAGAAGCTTTCAAGAGGAGCTATGATTGTCCATGAAAAGCACCATTGACTGTGCGCGCATCTGTAAGAATACCTTAGGGTGTTCCTCCTTTTTCTACAGTGAGAACTTGCATTCCTGTATGATCAGTGCGACCAGATACGGGAACACTACAGGACTCACACCCCAGACAGGCTATGACTACTACAGACAAAATGGCAATAGCTATCACGCGCGTAAGTTTAAGTCAAATAATGCTCGCCCCTCGTGGTCACGGCAAATGAACTCTCGACGCCTCGAGAGTTCATTTGCTGTAACCACTCCGGACCCGGTTATTATTTACAACTTAAACATCATAGAATAGATGGAATATATGGGTGTAGCAAGTGACAAGCTGTTAAAGACAACTTGGCAGTGGATCAATTTACTCTTGTTGTGGTTTCGCGCCACTTACACATCTTTAGAGTTGATGAATAATTTAAGCCAGCAAAATGACCAAGCGGAGGCACATTAAGTGAATCCTTGTTTATCAGTAGAATGGTAGATGGGTCATGACGTACATATTCAGTCAAGCAAACAGACGTTCCCCCAAAGAGCAATACCTGACGGCATTAGAAGCTTTCAAGAGGAGCTATGATTGTCGAAATGACATTCGTTCTTCTTTTTGCCGATTTCATCTTCAAAGATGGAATATTGCTGACCATGGAAAGCACCATTGACTGTGCACGCATCTGTAAGAATACCTTAGGTTGTTCCTCCTTTTTCTACAGTGAGAACTTGCATTCCTGTATGATCACTGCGACAAGATACGGGAACACTACAGGACTCACACCCCAGACAGGCTATGACTACTACAGAAAGCCAGCAAGTAACAACATATACTGAAGTAAAAGCTTAGGAAGGCCGAAATATATTATTTTCTATTGAATTCTTAACTACAATTGGTTCATGAGACAAATTTGTGAAAAACGAGACCGCCAAAAATCCATATGTTGTTCCTATATTAAACTAGAGCGACTTAAACTTTGCCGAAAACATCGTCTGCTTTTCACCGCGAGCAACAAACCAAAAATGGAGAGGGGCTTAGAGAGTTGGAAGATACCGGAAGTGACCTAAGTGAAGGGACGGGGTAAACATTCGCTTCCTATTTACAATGGCAAACACTGGGGAATCAGTCAGTTAATCAGTTATATCTACACTTTGCAATAATGCCACATCGCTGTTCTGCTGTAAACTGTTTGAGTAATGTTAGTTATCAAGTTTCACTTTACATATGTCCCAAAATATCGTTATATATATATCAAATATAATTTATATGAATAGTGAAAGACGGTAAGTTCATAGACGTTCTTAGACATAGGATAAATCAATGCTAATGAGATATCAGATTTCATACTTTTTGAACTTTTTTCTTTTTTCCGGGAGAACATCTCTGAGAAAGGGAGCAGAACCTTAGTATACCTTTGCACCCTCCTCAAGGACGATATGGATTCAAAGCTCGAGCCGTCAAGGCGAGATTCTTGAATCCATATCGACCGCAGAGGGGGTTGCTAACCTACTTTCACCATGTGGGCACCAAACTAAATTGACTCGTCCATCACATGTTGACACTTCTATTTTCGGAACAGGTGCACGCCTTTCTCAACTTAAAATGTAACAAGCACGTGCATCACGTTCATCACGTGCATCCTCATGGTTACACGTGGTTTGGGAGACGGAATTCATTATGCAAGGTGATTTCAAGGGAATCGGACGATGAACTTTGTCAGGCGTTACAAGAAGTGAGGAAAACCTCATTGGTTATGATTATGATGATGAACTGTTTCAAGTTTTGCAGATTGTTGACAAGGGCGTACAGGATGGTAAAAACAACAAGATACAGAAACTTGCTTTGGATGCCGTTCCTACGAACTTTTAACGTTGTGCCAGTTGGCCTGCAAGTTGCACGTTTACAGCCTAGGCTATTGCAGTGATTAATCGGATAGGTAATGAACGGAAACCGGTGACACTTTTGGAAAATAGAACGCTTGACGTGCCATGATGCTGGTTTCAATCTCCAAACACTGAAATCTGCTACAGACAGGTGTTGGTAAGTGTTAAATAATGTTGCTTTTAAATATATAGTTTAGCAAAGTTTAGAAGTGATTTTTACATTTAAAACAACCTCTATGTACGTATAGCATGTACGTAAACCCATAGTGATTTTTAATGCTTTAGAGCATCAAATATATCTTACAGTTTTTGTTATCTGTAAAATATCCATCGGGACAAAATAACGCAGCTCATCTCATCTTGTTTCAGTAAGTGATTCAGAAAGCAAAATTAGTTGAAAAACAAAATGACAAATGTACTATAACTAAATGTAAATTTTAAGAAATATACATTGTGCTTAGCTTATTAAGTATTGCACTTGCCATGGACTCTAAAACTACAAAATATATTGTCTTGATGGTACATTAGAAAACCGATGGGTTACCATTCTCACTCCAGAAGATCGTCCACGATGTGTGTCAGAAGACTGGGGCCAGGGCTATAAGACAAGCCATGGCAAAAAGACTCATTGATATCACTGATAATGGAGCGCGTGAGACACAGGAACGTCACAGGTGTGTTGTATATCCTACTCCCATTCCTTTAATCCTATTGCTTTCGGATATTAAAGACACATTAGACCAATTTGATGTACTTAAAGACAGATACAGTGTGGCAAATCATTTAATAATTCAAGAATGTACTGCTTAAGTTGACTAAGTTATGACGTCACGCCATATATGTCTAAACTTTTAAAATGCGACCGGTTTGTGTAATTCAAGTTGCACAATATATAAATCTTCCTTCTGTAAATATATATAAATGTATATATACTTAATTCAATAGAAGTTAACCAAAACCAATTTTATCATTGAATGACGAACAAGCCGGAGAGTAGGAGAGTAGGAGACTGTATCGACAACATCGGCACCCCTGCATCTACTTCCGTCACAGTCACGCTGTCATCACCACATACTGGCCAAAAGATTCGCATTGAAAACTGCGTTGTAAATTCATGAAATAAATGACGTATTTATTAAATATTCGTTGACATTTGGACAGTTTTCATTTTCAATCACCTAACGGAGGTAAGTTTCAAGTAATGTTTCTGGGCGAAGTCGAGAAACAATATTTTTTTGAAAAATTACTGATGTTCCAAATTCTGCGGGGAGATAGGTCAAAGACCGAGGCGAAGCCGAGGTCTGACTTATCTACCCAAGGTCAGGGTAGTAAATATCCGACATCCAGACGCCAAATAGCATATCCGGGTGTTATTCACATATCAACCTCTACCGTCTGATAACCAGGCTGTTACATAGAAAATCAACCTGTGAGAATAATGGACATATCGCAATGCGCCGCCATGTGCCTGCTCAAGGGAGATAATTCTCCTGGGCATGCTGTAAAGCAGTCTGTTAACATCTGCTATGGCAACATTGTTCAAGACCAAACACTGAACAACGCTTGCAGTTAGTTATCGTTGATTGCTCTTGCACGATGGGGTCAGACATTGTCATCTTGCAAACAAACGGTGTTGCTATATACCTGGCTAATGTTTGTTACCATTGAACACTGAAAGTGACACTCATTTGACATAATCTTATGATGAATATTGTGCACAGAATCAAACACTGTTGTTGAGGATTACCTTACTGTGTATAAACGAATTTATATCCACAATAAGATAAATTCTGGTCATTTTAAGAAATAGTTAAGCTATTTTTTTAACAGAGGCAAGTTTGAATTCAGTAAAATTAACCCGAGTCAGTTATGTTATTGCTACTAATGTAACCACTATCTCATTTTATGTAAGTCATTGTCATATTGAAGAGACAAGAAATAATGTCATAAAAATATGAGGAACAGAAACAGCTTGTGGCAAAGTAATACATACTTGTGATGAAACCATTCTTGAAGCTACTCGATTTCATCAAGACTTGCATTCGTTCACAGAAAGACAAAGACAACTTGCTTACTGATCAAGACAAACATGAGATTGAGAATGCAACATTAAGAAGAGAAACAAGTTGTCATAACATGCATACCGAAATTAAATAAAAGGAAACATTTGCTTTTCTTTATTTCATTCATGATGACAAGATCATTCCCCTATGCATACATGTAAGAATTGAATAAGTTACATCTGATACTAACCCTTAAATCGAGCACACAAGTTAACGCTACATGTATATGTACATAAAATTTTAATATCATGGTTCTCACGAAAACTGTGTTATACTATATCGTAGAGCACTACGAATTTTGAGTTTGAGAAACACATCGACAATTCAGAACAATAAGACTTCCAATATTTGTTGTTTCATTATTGAAACTGTGCCGATTTAAGGAATGCCAAAATCCTGTCATGACCATATTTCTCAGCCAACTGAGTGGGTGTGTAACCATTATCGTCTGTTCACCTCCAAAACCCCCTCAGTTTCTGTATATTGACCAGATACTTGACCATAGATATGTCACCCTTTTGACAAGCAATGTGGAGTATAGAACCAGGAGTCCAGTCAAACAAACATCTTGAAAACATAGGGTGGGCTTTTAGACGGGAGAGAACCCAACTCGGATGTATAGACGGAGACCGCCAGACAGTCAGAATAGGTTTTATGTAGATTTTTGACACTTAACCTAAAATAATATGTTAGATATATGTCATGTATGACCATGGAACTTCTTGCAAAAGCCAGTAATGATTTAAGGGCATCTCATATAAGAAATAGAAGACTCGTTGTTGTGCTTTATCAAAGAATAAAACATAAAAAAGAGCATTGATCAAACAGTAAGGGCTGCGCCCTTCGTGTTTTATGATCCCTGCTTTGTTTTATTCTACGATAAAGCACGACAACAGGTCGTCTATTGCTTAAACAATGTAAGTAAGTAGGGATGTCATACAAGAGAGTGCAACTGATTTTGAGATTGATAATACACTGTCAATTTGAGAATATTTTGGAGTTATATAGTATAACTAATACTACCTGTTAAATTGCTTTAGTGCTCTTAATACTTTCCTGATTTGAAGAAGGACACAATCGTGTCATGACCATATTTCCTCGCCAACTGAACTGGTGTGTTTCCGTCATTGTCTCTAAGTCTTAACAAAAACCTTAGGTTCTTCAGATTGGCCAGATACTTTACCATTGATATGTCACCCACTTGACAAGCAATGTGAAGTACATTGTGACCAACATCATCTAATATTTTAATGTCAGCTGCGCATTTTTGGCGTAGAAAACGAACAGCATCCTTGTTTCTATGCTGTACAGACATCATGAGAGGAGTTTGTCCGTTCATAGCTCGACCCTCTATATCAAATTTGTTTAGTGACAGAGCATACTTCAAAGAATTTATAGTACCATGTTGACAAGCCAAATGGAGGATGTTGTTGCCAAACGTATCCCTTTTGCCCATATTTGCCCCTTTCTTCCTCAACAGTTGTGCTATCATTATGTGTCCGTTTCTTACAGCTGTCATCACAGGGGTTCTCTCAAACTCTCCTTTACTTTCAATATCAACGATGTTTAGTGACTCTACATATTTTACCATTTCTATGTCATCATACATACAAGCCAGGTGTAGAATACTATTGTGTTGGTTATCTGTTAATGCAATATCGGCACCAGTGTCTCTTAGCAATTTTACAATAGAGACGTAACCCCTAATCACAGCAAACATAACAGGAGAATATCCATCCTGCCCCCTACAGTCAATATCAAGAGTGTTAAGTGACAGGATATACTTCACCATCTCTACATTACCCTCTTCACAAGCCAGATGTAGGATGTTGTTGTTATCTACTGTTCTACAATCCGCTCCTCTGTTCAACAAGAACTCCACAATCGAAATGCTTTTTGCAAGCATCAGAGGAGTGTTCTTTGATTTGTCTCTGCAGTTAATATCAATCTTATAGTCATCAATCAACGTTTTAACGATACTAGTGCTATCACCAAGACATGCATAATGCAGCACAGTTCTATGTTCACTATCAACAGCCGACAGATCACAGCTTTGTTGTACAAGAAAGTCAAACATTTCTGTATAGTTGTCCTCCGCTGCGATCATGACACATGTCTCCTTGTCAGTATAACCTCGGCAGTTGATATCTACCAATCCGTGGCAAACCAGTCTCTTCACCTCCCCGAGATTTCCTTCTTCACACTTGTCAATGAACGTATTCTCAACTTCAGGACAGACATGACCTTGCTCTTCCCAGTTAGATATTTTCTCGTCTGTAAATGTAAGAAGGGAGACATTGTTTGAAAAATTAATTTTATTTTCAAACAATTGAAACATGATTAAAACTCTTTCGCAGTGTACAATGGTATTGATTTCAACAAATAACGGAGATAACAACACTATCAGCAAGCGAAATCGCAAACGGGCACATTGAACGTTCTTCCTGTAACATGTTACATCATCAGTGACTCTTCAACACAAGTTGCAGTTGATATCTACCAATTCGTGGCAAACCAGTCTCTTCACCTCGCCAAGATTCCCATCTATACACTCTTAAATGAACGTATTCTCAACTGAAACGTAGGACAACACAGTGAGCAGTTTTTCAGCAGTTGACCTTATTTTAGAATAGTTAAACATGGTTAAACATCGTTTGCAATGTATTTTGGAATACTCATGGCCAAACCAACACCAAGGCAATTAAAAATCAGATCTTCGGAATGGTTTTGGCGTTCACAAATTAAATACTGTTACTAAAAATCAGTTTGCTCTATGCGAAAGAACTGTGCAACCCATACAAATAATTACACAGAAACAATCGTAATATGACCCCTAAAGACATTACTGGACCTTCTCTTCTCACCAATGACAGAGATGACCGCTTATTATGACGTATGGTCCTATGCCACCAACTTTTGTAGGCCAGGTTACTTTGTGACAGGTAGGAGCCACCATTTAATTTTAGACTTACCGTCTCAGGTTGCCAATGTTTCCACATCGACACAAGCTCCTGCTCATCAGTGGTCTTTACAACACCTGCATCATATCATTTTTACTGACGAGTCTCCTTCCTTTCTGCATCGAGTTTATAGAAGTTTAAGTGTGCACAGATTGGACGGAGGCATGTTGAGGGATGACTGTGCAGAATGTGTGTTGCTGGTGGAGGTGGTTCGGTTAATATGGTTTTGGGCGATATTCATTTCAATGGAAAAAACTTTACTGGTCCAAGAAAATGTAAACCGAAGAACCTACTGCCAGGTTATGGAGAATACGTTAATTCCACATGCTCGCCAGATATATGGGAACAACTTTCCGTTGTATGAGCAATTAACGTTATTCCTATTGCATTATTCATCTTCTGACCATTACCTTATCAATAACCTCCATACATTTGAACAGAATGGCATTTTTAGCATTGTGCAAATGTGCAAAATTCAGGTCGTTTTCTTAAATGGCCCTTTTGGAACTACGACCTTGAACACGTTCTATTTCCAGTAGAAACTCATTAGTTTGGGTCATGTTCATGGAGGTTCCATACGATTTTAAAATAATATTTATTTATTTATTTATTAGTTCGATTTAGATTTTTGCCAGCAGTCAAACAAAATTGCATTATGAATATATTGGTGTATATCAACCCAGCTTGAGAATGTTTTAACCTACAATATTATATTTATTTATGATCTTTTATATCATGACAATCATATGTTATTTTGTTATTAAAGACACCTTTAGCGCGCATCACTGAGTGTGATGTCATTGGATGCATTTTAGTTTATTGCATTTACGAACTGACCTGTATTCTTTGGAACGCAGTAACAATGGTCTTCTTTTTCGCAGGAAATACACTACTGGATCAAATATTGAAAAGGTAAAATCTATAATTTCATTACCAGAGGTATTAAAACTGTTTTCGTAATGTTGTCATTGTTTAAACTGTGCTAGTCGCTCACAATGCCTTCACCGGTAAAAAATATCCTCAATCTATATGTAGACTGGAAAACAGCTTTACGTATTGATGGGATCACATATTAGGGTTTGAACATATCGCGAAAATTATTCATATCTTTTAATTATAAGTATATATTCCTGTATTATCAACATACTCATTACCGAAACAGATTGTGCTGACTGTACCTGGATGTCTGTCTCCAGAAACGTCCATGTCCTTTCCTGTTGACTCTGTTACTTGACGACACGACTTCCAGGCTGCTGTGCTGATTTGACAGGTTAACCTGGCTTCATCAAATATGTGGTTTGAACAACCTTCAGTGGTCGTACAAAGCACTTTGCATATTTTTGGACCGTATGGCTGAACCATTTTCTGACCCAATGTCTGAAAGATGCTTTCTGATAGCAGTATGAGGTTAAATAGGAGAATCTGAACCATTGTATACGAGATGTAGATGTCTACTAGAATGAAGGCACACATATGAAATACGTTCCTGCAGTAATATTGTAAGCTGCAAGGTTTTAGAATGTACGATGATTGATTCCAAAAGGTTATTGAGAAACTGTCACCATATCTAGTTCATGTCTGTCAATAATTAAGTGATCAAAAAATAAAACAAGTGTTTAAACATGCTAAATAAAAAGTTATAGAACAACTTCGAAGGTCCGTGTTTAGAAAAGAAATTACCTAGATACGGACTGTAAGACACGTGTTACTTTATATCCTGCTCATATGTAATGTATATACATTTACTATGTTTATGCATCTGAAGTTTTCCTGTATCAATATATTTTCCCAAGGTTAAGATGATATATTATAAATTATAAAGTATGCACATACACAAACGACATTAACAAGATAAGGACTGTCAGCCACATGTTACTTTATACCTTGCTTATGTGTAATGTACAAGTGTATATATCAGACATCAGCTTTCTCTGTGCGTCTGGGATTTCTATTCCTAATCATAACTCGGAAAGTGTTCATTATTTGTTTATTAAAGTTTGGTTTTGTATCAATGCGTCTTCCCATGATAGATGATATCTGCAAGCGAAATATGAATACATCCCATTGCCATATTTTCTGTGAAAACTTGCGTCTCGATCTTCTACTTTCATGAAGCCCTAGTGTCAAACATATTCTCAAGCAAAAATTTTAAAAGCAAAGTAGGGAACGCTCCCTTAAAGCCGCTGTAGCACAATTTTCTAACTGAAATAAAGAGCTCTCACAAAAATATAAATAAGTGTCACCATTGGCTAAAATCTACTCCTGAATCAATAAAAAGAGTTCTAAAGCGAATGTACATGGTTCAGTTAAGCCATGCGAGTGCATTTTCAATCGAGTGGGCATTTTAATTTTCACATTAATCTGGCCACTTAAAGGTAAATTAATTCAAGTGATGTTGCGATAACCTAACTCTCGGTGTAGAGTTATAAATATGGTACAATGACTGAATGGTCAACCATCTTGTTTCCTTAAATTCTAATTCTTATGAGACCTACACATCTACCTGAGCCATCAACAGTTTAAATTTTGTTACCTTTAAATTATAATTTTCCAAACTCCACAGGAACCTTTTTTCTGGAAACAATGATTTTATTTATGACGTATGATCGTTTTATAGATTCAACATCATTCATGTAGTATTACATTCGAATTCTCTCTTGCAACTGGTTTGCAGAATCCGACGCCACAGCAAACAGAAGCTGTGACATCATCTGCATCCATAAGACCAAAGATGACTTCAACCGATTTCCAGAATCTGACCCAGAGCAAACAGAAGCTTCGACATCATCTACACCCATAAGACCAAAGATGTCTTCCACCAGGTTTCTTCCATGCGTTCGATGTAAGCTGAGAAATGAAGATTTGTGATGTTTAAATCTCATCCTTGTTGGGTCCAAATTTTGTAATTAAAATAATTTGACAGTCCTTGATCACTCCTGGCACATGCAAATAAGTTTGAAAATATTAACACTGTTAACTTAAAGAGTTCAGCTGTCCTCCCAACTTGTCGAACAATACATTATGATTAACAAAGTGAGACAGATATGAACAATTAATAAAGAGGACATAAAATCTTCTCTTCTTCTTTGATAATGTTTTGTGAACAATGGCTTGCAGTGTAAATATTATGATCTATAGCAGAGGTGAGGTGAGTTTGGGTTAAACGCCGCTTTCAAGAGAATTACGGCTGCTAGTATTATGGCAGATAGAGAGCCGACAACACCATGTGGCTATGCATATCGGTGAAACCTTTGAGCATCAGTGAACCATGTGTGATCTGCAGTATAACAGTTATGCCTGAATCCTGCTTGATACAACACACCACTGTATGAGTCTATCACTAATCATACTTGGCAGTAAATTAAACTGTGAAACAATAATAATAACACTTTTTTGTCCGCAATACAAAGTACATAGGAAATTTGGTTTGTGCATTTTGCACCCGGCAGCCACAGTGCAGCGCCACTTCAAGCGTTGTTCTATCCTTATAATGCTGAGCGCTAAGAAAGGAAGTAACAACTCCCATCTTTTAACGTCTTTTGGTATGATGCGGCCGGGAATCGAACCCCGACCTACCGGGTGATGAGCAGACGCTACATCCCCGGTATGAGAGATATTACACTTTTCCCTATTTACCAATTCTTCATGCTTATTTGTTATACACCATTTCTTAAAGTACTTCAATGTAGGAGTTTAAACAAATAAAAGGCACAACGATACTATTTATGTTTTAATACATACATTTTAAGTGTCTAAGTGATAGATTTTACAGAAATAACACCATATAGGTTACTTTCATATTAAATAGGAAGTTTCACAGTCATTTGGTTTTTGAGTAAGGCCCAGGAAACAACACAGAGTAAGAAATCAGAACATTTTTTGACAAAGTTTCCAAAATTATTTCGAGCTTTGAGTTGAGACTTTTAAAAGGCACCATATCGGTCACTTTCATACCAAATAGGAAGTTTCAAAGTCATTTGGTGTTTCAGTAATGCTCAGGAAACGACACAGAGTAAGAAATCAGAAAATTATTTGACAATGTTCTGAAGCAATTTTACTTCATATACTTTCCTAACTTCAACACGACAAAGGAATTACCTCCCCTTGATTGATCCCAAAACTGTAACTTTAATAAATTAATCTTGAAACCAACTCAGAAGTTTCAGAATTCAAACTCATGACTGTTGTTTCTCAGTCTGATTAAAATCGACCTTGTTCCGAGGAATAAAATTTGCAAAATAATATATCTACCGGGATACGAACAGGTTCTGTAGATTCCTCGCCACAAGGTCTGAGAACATCCCGTATAGGCGTGTGTTCCGAACCAGTTTAGCGCAGCCAAAGCCCAGTCAAATAGCTGACCAATCACAACGTAGTTTTTAAACGGTCACTGTTTTGAAAGCATTCGGAACAGACCAAAGGATAGCTGTTTGGAGTTACCTGCCCCTATCTTCTCGCACCGAAAGCATTTGTTGGGCATCTTTTGATTGGCTACCTGAATTGCGCTCGAACACGCTAGTCTACGGACTGTTTCCAGACGGTTTGGCGTGGAAATCTCCGAACGATATGCGTTCGTATCCCGGTAGATGCACTATTTTGCACATTTTTTCCGCGGAATACCGTCGGTTTTAATCAGACTGGTTGTTTCTAATAATCTACCATTTATCAATTTTAACATGACAAACAAATTAACTCCCTTCGATTGTGGCCAAAAGAGAAACTTGTACAGTCTTCTTGAAACCAAATCAGAAGTTTCAGAATTCAAACTAAGGAATTCTGAATGGTTCTGATGTTCTACCATTTATCTTCTTTAACATGACAAATGTAACTGCAACAGAATTACCTGCCTTTGAATTAATACCTGAAACTAACTTGTACAACTTCCTGGAAACCAGATCAGAACTGTCAAGGTTCAAACTTGGGACTGCTGATGAATTGAAACACAGAAAACGCTTATTAAACTGCACTGATATGTTTGAAAATCATGATCAGGTACTGTCTAATAAAACATACTCCAGTAACTATCTTTCTCTCACAAATCATCGGATTCCTGGAAATCAAACAGAAAAGTAGAGACATTGGCTCTGTAGCTAATCAGGTATTCCATTATTCATTATCACTGAGGTAAAGAGGAAATAGTAAATCATTGGCCAGTTAACAAATTTACCATTAATATTCAACAATGGCCATGACATTCTAATTTCTCAGCATTGGATTCTAAGGAACAAATAACAAGAATATCTTAAAGGTGTTAGTTACCTGTATTATTTTGTCTACTAGAGACTTGTAACTCTCAACAGATCAGTGAAATATGATCCTCCCATAACAAGAAATCTTTTAGGCCTCATACCCAACCCACCCTAATACCTCTCCTTGAACCATAGGACAATAACAGCTGTCACTAATGTGTGAACATCCGTCGGACCCAGGATAATAGGACTGAAGAAGAAGAAGAAGCAATAAACTATATTTCATTTAATTTCGTGTTACAAACATAATCTTGAGTGCGCTTGATTATCATCAACATTTTATTGTAGCAGCTAAAATAGTAAACCCCTTTAAATTGAATGCTTGCCTTATTTTTGGGAGTAGGACAATATTCACAAATCATAGTCTCTATCCATCTGAGTTTATAACTTCAAAAATATAGCTTTCTAGAATTGCTGGTTCGATATAAGTCATTTAAACATTTTAATGTGCCACGACATTGTTAAAGGGGGGCATCAAAATCAAACCAAAATACTAACTTTCAATGTAAGGAAGATCATATGCTGAAAATTTCACTTGCCTATGTCAACTGGTGTCAAAGTTATTTAAAGGCGCTTTAGCACGTTTTATGCATATACAGTTTTTATCAGATTTGCCATTTATTATTAAAGTTTATACAATATATTGTTAAGTTAGAGGGTAACACATCTCATTAAATGACCTGATAAGCTGTATCAATATACAGTTATCTGTATAAGAAGAAAATGGTGCAACTCATAAAACGACAATTTTGTGGAACTCTTCAGGGTGAGAGGTAGATTTATAGGTCGCATGTGATTTTGAAAGTTCAGCAAGCAAGACAGTTGACCATTGCACTATTATACAATATTTAAAACTCTACTATGAGTGTTTACATATAACATCATCAGTCAAACAAATTTAACTACCTTTGACCGGCTATTTTAATGTGAACACCATAAATAGGCCACTCGATCGGAAACGGACTCACATGATTTAACAGTGACAATTTACATTTGTTTGACAACTCTTTATCATGAGTATTATTTAGCCATTAATAACACTTTTTGTCCTTTCTGTAACAACTTTCAATTGCACCAACTAGCCACTGTAACAACTTACGATTGCACCAACTACCTACTGTAACAACTTTAAATTGCACCAACTAGCCACTGTAACAAATTACTACTACACCAACTAGCCACTGTAACAACCTAATACTGCAACAACTAGCCACTGTAACAACTTTCAACTGCACCAACTAGCTACTGTAACAACTTACGATTGCACCAACTACCTACTGTAACAACTTTAAATTGCACCAACTAACCACTGGGACAAATTATAACTGCACCAACTAACCACTGTAACATATTTCAACTGCACCAACTACCTACTGTAACAATTTTAAATTGCACCAACTAGCCACTGTAACAACTTACTACTGCACCACCTAGTCACTGTAACAACTTACTACTGCACCACCTAGCCACTGTAACAACTTACTATTGCACCAACTAGCCACTGTAACAACTTATAACTGCACCAACTAGCCACTGTAACATCTTTCATTTGCACAAACTAGCCACTGTAACATCTTTCATTTGCACAAACTAGCCACTATAACATCCTACTACTGAACCAACTAGCCACTGTAACATCGTACTACTGCACCAACTAGAAATTGTAATAAGTTTACATTCCAGCATCTAGCGACTGTAACAAGTTACAACAGAACCAACTAGCCACTGTAACAACTTTCAGTCTAGCAACTAGCCACTGTTACAACAGCTTATTACTGCACCAACTAAACCTGTGACAAGAAGGTAATCTTTAAAAACCATAAAATTACAGGTATCTCTTCCCATTATCGTTTAAAGGTTAAAACTGTGGTCCCAGTGACAGTTCCTACCCCTCCCTCCTGAGGAGTGAAGAGCCCCAAGCCATAAACCCATCTGACCGTACATGGCCTGATGCGCTTAAGATGCATTAAATGGCACTTGTATGTGAACCATGTAAGGAACAACTTGTTTGTTCCCTCCAAAATACCCTGTGACAATCACTTACCAAATATTACTCACCTCCCTTCCTTCCCCTATATACCTCGGGTGATGGTATGTGCTCCTGTCATTTGCTCAGTCGGCCAGCCGCTTTCAGTGAAGTTCTGTCAGGCTCGTGGATAGGTGACCTCTTTCGTGGATAAACTAAAAGTGTAAAGGGTTGATAATTACCTATCCCACACTGAGACATGAATGAATTGTCATGTCAGTATGGTCATGATACTTTAGTTGAAGTGTTCCTTAGTTGAAGTATTCCTTAATTGAAGTGTTCCTTAGTTAGAAGAAGAAGATGAAAATAGGTTTTTAAGGTTGTGACCCCTGTTACCCTCTTTGGGGTCATGGGTCACCAAATCTACAATATAGATTCCCCAGTGGTCAAGGCGTCTGCACACAATATTTTAGCTCTCTACACCTTTTGGAATTGGACAAGAATATTAAAATAGGTTTTTAAGGTTGTGACCCCTTCGACCCCATTTGGGGTCATGGGGTCAGAAAATCTACAATTTAGAATCCCCATTGGCCAAGGAGTCTGCACCCAACTTTTCAGCTGGAGAAGTAAAAAAGCAAAAAGTTTACGGACGGATGGATGGATGGACATACGGAAGGATTGATGCCATAAAATCCGTCACAACATTGAAGAATGGTCTCCTCTTCTCCCCTAAACTTCACCCTCCATCCAACACCTATACTAAGACTTTCATTCAATCATCCTTGAATGATTTCCTAACTTCCCCCAACCCCGACCCCCACTTTCACAGCCACCTTCCCGCAACCATCCCTTCAACCAACAATACCTTTCTGTTCTAACAGACATCTCGGGAGGATCCTTACCTCCTCCCCAATACTTGCTGGGAGTCGCTTTCCTTGCCTTGCCATCATGGCAGAATCTCCTCGCTTTTCCTCACAGCCACCCCCGCCCACCCCTCTCACACCAGTACTTAACCATTCACACGACCGCTATCAGGAAAGGTCTGCGTGGCTTGTTTGAATGGTGACCCCGTCATATGGCTGGATAATCTGACAATGTGAAGGGTTGATTTCTAACCTATCATACACTGAGACTTTTAGTGCAAATAAAGACTGTCTAAGAGGTGGCAAGTTATGCAACAAAAGTCGCAACAATGCAGGTTTTAAAAAAAATGTTAAAGTACTGAGGGTGCCTTCCTTTCGTCCCTTGTCCTAAAAAACATTGAAATAGACATCTAGACCATCAAATTTGATAGAATGGTTATACATTTGCGGTCATTTGGGGTTGTCGGCGGCCATTTTTGACGCCATATTGGAGTTTTGTGTTCCATAATAGACACACACCATTTTTTTATGATCTTAATGTGTTCGTTGCCCCCAAAAACCTACGGAGAGACACCAAGATCATCACATTTAAGTTTAGGGTTACAGAGTTATGATCATTAAGAGGTTTCGGCGGCCATTTTGGACGCCATCTTGAAACAAAAACACTTTTCCGGGGGTCCAACATTGGTAAACTTTTAGTATGTCATAGAGTACACTAAACCCCACCAGAATCAGTTGAGAAACCTTTTGTAGCAATTGTTGGGGGGGTTCAACTGTATTTTGACCTGACTAGAGATAAAAGTGGTTGCATTTAGAAAATATTCTGTCAGAATTATTTTGACAATTAAGCATTGTTATAAAATGTTATTATTGCATTGCTGGGCAATTGATTTGAGTGATTTAGCATTGTTCAAAAGTTTTCTTTTGGGATTGTTGAGTGATATTGCATTGTAAAATAATTATTTCATTATTGTTTGTTTGGGGGGGATTAAGCATTATTCAATTTTTTTCTTCTAGCATTGTTGAGTTATATTGCATTGTAAAGGAATTATTTCATTATAGTTTTGGGGGTTGAGCATTGTTCAAAAGTTTTCATTTAGCAGTCTTTGGGAGATATTGCATTTTAGAAGATTTCTTTCATTATCATGATGGTGATTAAGCATTGTAAAGTTTTCTTTCTGGCGATTTGTTGACCCTGAAAAGGGCCATGTGTGGGTTCAAGCTTGTGCTGTTTGATGGTCTAGCAGCTTCTTGTCTTTGCCTCAGGATGTCTTGAGGAAATCGGGGCTTCCCGGCTGATGATCATGGTAGTCCCACGTCAGTTCTCTCGAGCTCACTGCTGTGATGGTCTCCATGAAGAACTTGCGCTGCCCATCCCGAAATTTTGAAATCAAACTACAATTTGGATTAAGCCGCGAGTGGTTCATCGTAGCCCCAAATTTGTGTCAGGATCAATTCGATCCCCCAGGTGATTACAATGACCATCTAAACGAAAACGTGATGAACTACGTCTCCCCTCAAACTCAATACACCTATAAGATAACCGCTGCCTGTAGTATCCCTCCTGCCGAATTTCTGCCTCCTCAACACTTATAACCTGGCCCAAATATTCACCGACTTCTGCCCCAGCAGGATAGTCATGTGTTGCAAACAAACCCTTCCCAATTTCTGTACTTACAGGCGCTATATAAAAGGACGAGAATTTGGATCCTCCCTGCGTTCCAATTTCAAAACAGCACTACTGTACGATTCCCATACCCCCTCAGAGAATATCCCAGAGGACCAACCAAAACGTCCCCGATAAGTGTGAGCACTACGAATAGCCCTAACAATCTGATAGCCCCTTACCCCGTTTGTGTACATGGCGAAATCCTTCTCGACAGCCACCACAGCGAACTGGTTGGAGAACCGACGAAAGTCGTTGGCGACATCCACCAATTTCCCGTCTGTAGTCTTCGCCACTACAAAACTCTTGTACTCAGCATGTAGATCCCTGGTGGCGATGACACTGCCAGCACCATGGGAGTACAGGTCGGCGAAGGCAGACAGGCAAGGACAGGCCATGAGGGAAGTTGGATCCACTGCTAGACCACGGCGCTTGAAATTACTTCTTGGCATCTTGAGAGGTACAGTTCAAGAGCTCAAAAAACCACAAAATGTCTGAGCAATTGACTGACGCAGTTTTATTACTGTCAGGCTCCTACCATCTGACAATTCGACCATCTGCGCATTGGATGCATTTGCTCAATACGTTTTACTGAAATGTTCTAAAATAAAAACAACTCCTTTGTCAAATGTCATTTGATACAGTCCCTGTTCCTGGACAATAGAGATCATCGAAACGCAGCCCCACTCTGCCATTGGTTAGACTGTGTGAGGTGACAGCGAGCAATGACTATAGCTAAGATCCGCCCATTTTGATAAGTTGACATAACGATATGATTATTTCTGTGTATCTCTTCTAATACTGTAACTGCAAATACATAGTTTACGATTTCTGAAACAAAATGAAAATAAACTATATCCTATATGATAACTAAAGTCACTCTTGTAACTATTATTCTACAATGTTTCTTCCTGAATTCAAAATAAAATCTAAATAATAATATATAAATAAAACAAATAACATTGGAGTTGTGTGATGTGGGCAATGAATTGTGAAGACATGTGTCTGCTGTTTGACAGATTAAGACGTTTGCTGTTTTCACTGAAGTATGAAGATAATTATTATATGAACTTCAGTTTGTGTAAAAAAATGTAAGGCGGTCCATGATATTAATTTGTTAATTCGCTATGCATTTTTGAATAAGTCCAATCTTAAAGTTAGGATTGTAGAGCCTTAAATAAAGTATCTGTCTGTCAGTCGGAGAATGTATTATCTGATCAAATACATTTATTTCAATTGTACATTACCAGGATTAAATAATAATCAACTTATATAACACATGTTGTAGACAGGATGTCTATTTCAGGAACATTTTGTAAAGAGGACTATCCTCACTACGGTATATTTGCAATACTGTCACTTATATTTATTCATGTGGTTTCAATGTTATTGTTTTTTTTACATCACTATACTAACCATAAAAAGGTAATATTTCTCTTGTACCCAGCGGCCCTCCTACTTTGTGAAAAATAAGAGCAATAGCTTTATGAACACTGTAACACATAGTAAAAAGCAATGGTGTCCCAGACCTGCTAGATTTACCGCGGCTTTCATGGGCCTTTCTCCCCACTGATATTCATTTCTAAAGACAATATTAGGGTGGGGACATCCGTTTTCGTCGAAGTTGTGTTCCATATATTTTCAGCCTGATATTTTGAAAGTTTTAGAAGATCCTAAATTTTGAAAATTACTTTGTGACCATTATTCATTAAAGTTGTGTTTTTTAAATTATGTTTGATCAACATTGAATTAATCTCTATATCTTTTTAACTAAAAATTAATTATTAAAAGTTGAATTATTTGTTTTAAATACAAGGAATTTCTAATTGATAACAAAAGAGAATAATTTATCAAAAGCTTTTACTTAAATGTGTTTTATTAGATTTTGGAAATCAAAACACTTGGTTGTACATACGGTTTATGCCAAATTTCTGAAAAATCAAAATATTGTTATGTGTGGGTAAGGGTATATATGTTCTTACGGTCCCTGAAATGTCAGAATATTATGTTTGGTTAATTGTGATGTTATTTTTTGTTTTTATAAATATGTAACTAGGATGAAGTGAAATTCCCAAACTTCTATCATTTAAATTGATACATTTATCTTACCAGTGTGATGATAAAAGGCTGTCAGTGACCCACGTTATGTAACTTACTTTATGTGTACATCATTTGCTGTAAAAGTCAATAATTCAAAATCTATTGTAACGAATTATTTAAAAGTTCTCCCTAGGTCACGTTTATCACTTGATAGCGACATTAGCAGTTTGGACAAATTCACATGATAAAACAGTTGTACATTTAACTTTATAAGTTTTCATACTTGAACTTCTACAATGACCACCAAATAAATATCACCAAATGTTTAAAACAGAACGTTGATCACAACATACTATATTTAAACATTGGATTATTATATTTTTGTGTGTTTATTTTATAGAGGATATCTGTGTTTCTTGACTAATACCATGTTTATCTCATCGAGTGAGGTAGAAAGGTTATATTTGTGGCACAGCCACGAGTGAAGATATATAACTTTTCTACCTCACGAGATGTATTTGTCAAGAATTGACGGATAATCTATTTATTATATGATATTATCCATGTAAAAGGGTCGTTTTCACGCCGAGCGGCCGCCAGAAACAGCCAATTACCACAGTAACACTGTGCCATCATAAGCCAATTCGCCGCGTGAGACCATTGTTTTATGACGTCAAATTATATCAGTCACCTTTTGCAGTGACAATATTAGTTATTTTCACGGTAGCTTGATAGACACGTGTTTCACTGATAAATCCCAGTATTTCACTGCTCGTCATATAATAAAAGTTATTTTCACTGTAGCTTGATAGACAGTTTATTTCACTGATAAATCCCGGAATTTCATTGCTCGTCATATAATAAAATATTATACAATTATAGACTTCAGTTGAGGTGAATCAAATGGTTTAACGACCTCGGAACAGTTATGTTCACCGAGGCGATAGCCGAGATGAACATAACTTTCCGAGGTCGATAAACCATTTGATTCACCGATAACTGAAGTCAATAACTGTTTTATTATATGATCCATGAAGGTCTCAATATTTTCCGACAATTCATTAAAATATTCTAATTTTACTTGTAAACCTACACAATAGATTTCGATTGAAAACAAAAACCTTTTTTTTAAATAACTTAATAGCATACAAAACATAAATTAAACAGCGCTCCTCGCTAAGCTCCTCGCAGGGGTGATCTATTTTTAGCTCCAGGTCATTGGATTGTTATGTCGACCTCGCGTGACGTTTCCCGCGGTCAACATAATGTTTGATCATTGTCGATGACCATCCGTCTCGGCCAATCAGAAAACAGAACACTCGTCCATCATACAATACAATATTGTATGTCCACATGTGTATACTGACGGCAAGCTCCAAGTTCTGTAGGTGAACTTTTAAGCCATCAAGTGGTTAATGAATTCTCTCAGGTTCAAAATCTTAATAAAGTATTTTAACATTATCTAACGCTTATTATGAATACTTAATGAACCTGAAAATTTGAAAATAATAGAACCATTCTTAAGACAAAGCCTAACTTTCATATTCTTTGAATGAACAATTTGCAATCTCTTCAATTTCAATGCAATCAATTTAAACAATGAACTTGCATATACAAATTGAAGTAAGTGAAGACTAACTTATCTATATGTGTTTGTATGTGAGTAAATGCACAATCATGATGCCATTATCATGTGGGAATGCACTGTTATATGCCCTTTGTTCAATGACATCACAGCCTGGCAACGTCATAAAGACCACGTGATGATCAGTACATAGTGTGAAACTGGTCTGGGCGTGTGTTAATGTGATGAATGACGAACACTTTTGAAGTGAGTGGTTTTGTTGAAGAAAAATGAATTTAGTTGTTTCATTTAATCATTTTGGAAGTCCTCTCGGCTAGGTGGATGATATTTCTAATATCCCCCTCCAATCTTTTCATGTAAAATGTTAAGACAATGATGCGCATGTCTACATGTCTAAACCGAATGCATTCTCAATGCCTCTCTACTCCAACGTGAGCTGCCAATTAAATCCATTGAATATCACCTCCAGCATAACCGTCACCAGGTACCCACTTATACTGCTGAGTGAACACAAGACACAGTTGGAATAAAACCGTTAACCTAAGAATATACCATAACTGTCTCAACTCTCTCCTTAGTGTTGGCAGGAAAATACAACATGCTTGGTGAATGCAAAACTATCTTAACTACCGCTACTTGGAATTGGCAAGTGGGCAAGAGAGTTAAACATCCTAAAGCAATGATGTTTGACTAGATCTATCAAGGGGGTACCGGATGAATGTAAACTTATCATAACTACATATATGGTATTGGCTGCATGGTTAAGCTGCTGGGACATTGCTTGTGGTTTGGGGTTTCGGAGGGACACTGTTATGGGATTTGAATGTGTGGAGATTGGGTCCTGTCATTTTATAGTGGGAGAAGGTGAAGTAATATGGATGGGTTTGATGTTTTCATGGACTACTGTTTATGAGTATATGCGGAGGAGCTCCCTGAATTTATTTACCCTTTAATTGAATTCAGACGGAAGTAATTCATAGACTGACCTTATTATATTCTAGCTTTACCTTCAACTGACTGTGACACATCTCCGACATCAGACATTGGGAATATATGCTGGAGATGTTGCTCATATCAACAGCTGGTACCTCTTGTCTCAATTTGCACAAGTTCAATTTTGATTTATCTTGAATATTTCCTGTATTGTTGATCAATTGAGACACGACTCCAACCAGCACAGCACTTATTGGACTCACAAAGTGTGGGACTACATCATACAGTCAGGTGGATGTATGTGGTATAGGTCAGTTTGAGATGGTTTATCTGTGTTTTGTTTTGTTTGTGTCTATTTTCCTGAGGTTAATTTATCCTGAATATTTCCTGAAAAATAAATCAACTAATAGGAAAGTCACAGAGTACAACCAGTACTGCAGTTATTTGAGACGTGAATAAAAGAACATTTCTAATAACTACCTGTCAGTATGACGGAACATCTGTTGAGTTTGAAATTACAAAAAAATCAGACAAAACTACTAGAGACTCCTGTAATGTCTGGGGTTGATATAGGTGGATAAATAAAATAGATTTCCAACAGCAAAAGGAAGCAATAATGATAATAATACATCATATAATGAATTACCAATGCATATTGCATTCAGCAGGAGCTGGCAGACATAATTGTTTCTTTACCCCTGATCAACAATCCCTGAGAAGAATACAAATGGACGTAGGGCTGTCGGATGCCCCTATTTTGAAACACGTAAACTTGATGAACCCAATTGCAAAGTAACCACCACTCACATCATTGAAACGGGTCACCCATCTCATTGTTGCATGGTCCTTTGCAACTAATTAGACACTAACCAACGAGTGACGGGGAATGGTAGATTATCTTTCTAGAGTTATATTAATTGCGTAATTCTCGAGCCTCGACCAAGTTTTAACTTCAATATCAAACAAGCGGGAGTTCAACTTCTTTTATATTCACTGCCTCTCTGCTACTACTGTTATTTTCAGTGCCTCTAGCTCTGGTAAATATGACGTGGTCCAGATATAATATAATGAATACAAATTTCTTTGAATGGCATAGGTTCAACAAGAACAATTGTTTCTGGATAAACTACTTCTTTATTTTTAGAGCACGTTTTCATGTTTGAAGGTGACAGAATGTGAAGGTAAGAAGATAAAGTTATACTGTTGTATTCTGTCACATCAGTTCTTGAAACTATACAATAATATGCATTGAAATAGAGAAGTTGTTTGTCCATAAACCATTGCTCCTGATTGTTCTGATAAGAAATACTTATCTTAACATAGTTATCATCGTTGATCATCGTTTTTGTCGAGGCTATATAAATGACTATATTTAATATTAAAACACTATGATCAAGTTTTTTAAAGTTTACAAGTTACAGACTTATTTCCTAAATAACAGGAGACAGCGTTACATTTGTACTGCTACATGGAATCACTGTTTTATAAGGATAGTATATCACTATCAATGCTTAATAACACATAACAGACTACCATAATTCGCAAACAGAGCTAAAGGGAGGTAACTCTTTCATTTAACTCATTTCTCGGAGTCTGTTGCACTGATAACTAGTCGACATCAACGGAGAGTACCGAGGTGTTCCGAATGTAGATAATTGCCATCATTCGCAAAATAGCTAAAGGGAGATAATCTCGTACACGTTGCGTAATTTTACAAATACGGGTGCTCCGTGAAAACTCTTATGTAACTCTATTGATATTAGTTTTTAAACAGACAAAAAAATAAAACATTTTAAATAAAGGTGTTAATTACTCAAATTTATTGATGGAGGGAGCATATTTAATGTAGTAAATGTCCCCAGGAGAATAATATTCATACACAAAATTGGGATTGATGTGATTATACATGTAATCCTTGTAGAAAATCCAAACTGACAAATGAACACTCGCCACTGATGTTTTATTACAATCATCTCCAACTTAAGATCAACAGCATAATATAAAAAGATTAATACCAAAGATTGAATGCCATATTCTTTTTAAACACAGTGACTGTACCGTGACAGTTTTCTGGCAAATGAGTTATAAAAAGCAATTTGATATTCCTACGATTGTGTTTTTTAAAATTCCAATGTGCAGAAGCCATAATTGTTCAAAATTCGAAATCAAACTTGTGTAAGACATGGTTAAATGAATGGACATATTTCGCACTGAGTAACACTTCTGTCCCGTTCGCTGACAGGACAGGATTTTTATTTAAAAATTCTGAGAAAAAAAATCATGTCTTCAGACATTTCACAGCCAGAAATACCAACAACAGTTTAAATGCCTGCATGTTTTTATTTGAGAAAGTCAAACTGTTTCGAGGAACCCAAATCATCTCTGCCATCAGTGACTATGTTTGCTTACAGCAGGTACGGTTTCTGTCACCCAAACATCCAAGAGCCTTAACCTAAGCATGTTAACTACTCAACCTCTTTTTTTTATAAATAACAGACGAAATGATCGTTTATAGTTGGTGTGTAGTTTGTTAACATAAGACGAATTGAAAACATTTACTTTGTATAATGACTCGATTTTTAACACATATGGATAATAATTAAAAAATATGAAAACAATAGCTTCCATATAAATACTTTTCAGAGGATCAACTGTTAGAAACAATGTTTTTCTTCAAAATTGAGAAAGATAACTAAGATGTATTCTAAGATTGCAACTAAGATTTTATAGCACAGGTATTTAGCTCTGCTGCTCAACTGCCTCACGGGATTTATATTACATTAAAGTTTATTGTTCTAAATAGCTGTTGATAGTTTGCAAATGTCGGCCATCGTGGAATTTGGTCCCTCCAAGAATTAAAGATTTGATCTATATGTCAATACTAACTTTTATTTTAGATATGCTTTTTATAAGAGTGATAGATGATCTTTCGATGTCAACTATGGATAGTCACATTTCAAGCCTCGTACAGTCACACGGCCTTGGAAATACAGTGTAGGTGTTTCCAAAATGTCGGCCATCTTGGAATATGGTTCCTTCAATAATTAAAGATTGTTTCTATATATCCGTGCAAACTTTTATTTTAGAAATGCTTTTTATAGGTGTGATACATGATCTTTCGATATAAAATGTTCTGATAGTCCAATTTCAAGTTTCATACAGTCACGAGGCCTTGGTAATATGGTAAAGTTTTCCGAAATGTCGGCCATCTTGGAATTTGGTCCCTCCATGAATTAAACATTTTTTCTAATTTATATATCCGTACGAACTTTTATTTTAGAAATGCTTTTTTTAAGAGTGACAGATGATCTTTCGATGTCAACTATCGATAGTCACATTTGAAGCCTCGTACAGTCACAAGGCCTTGGAAGTACAGTGTAGGTGTTTCCAAAATGTCGGCCATCTTGGAATGTGGTTCCTTCAATACTTAAAGATTGTTTCTATATATCCGTGCTAACTTTTATTTAAGAAATGCTTTTTATAGGTGTGATACATGATCTTTCGATATGAACTGTTCTGATAGTCCAATTTCAAGTTTCATACAGTCATGAGGCCTTGGTAATATGGTAAACAAATTCCCAAATGTCGGCCATCTTGGAATTTGGCCTCTATATGAATTAAAGATTGTTTCTATATATCCTTACTAACGTTTATTTTAGAAATGCTTGTTATAGGTGTGTGTAAGGATTTATAGCCCTATATCGTTTATTTTACGAGCGCCTCAATCAATTTTAATCGTGTTTGTCCCGAGAGGAAAGTAACTCTAAAATATATTTGGGTATAGTTTCGGCTGCGGCTTTAGATTTGTCTGCTGCGGTAGACTCATTTCAACTTAACTAACTTTGTGGGCAATAATAGGCCAAAAAATGTGTAAGCATTGTTTTTTCTCATTATTTGTAACTATTATAAGTAATCGTGTGCAGTAGTATACATTTTAACGATAAAATCTTCACTCAATAAACCTCACCTCGAAGAACACGTGTTTTAGTGTCACCAATTTTCGTGGTATGGTAAAGTAATTGTTTTCATAAAATGTTAGTGCAAAGTAATTCATAATATTTGATATTTTAAAGTAATTATTAAGCTATTGTGAAAGTTTAACAGTAATTTAGAAAATGTCCTGCTGGATAAATTACTAAATAATGATTTGTTTTCTTTGTACAGCTTGAACCTACAGTTACCACTACAGTTCTACAATTCCTATACCACTTCTGATATCTACTAGTCTACTGATAGTTCTACATCAATTGTACTACTTCTAATTCAACTTTAACTGCTACAACTATTCATATATATGCTGTAACCATGTTCAGGATCATCGCCCAGTTATTTATTCCCACAGTGTGATACATTATCTTTCGATATAAACTGTTCTGATAGTCCAATTTCAAGTTTCATACAGTCATGAGGCCTTGCTAATATGGTAAAAGTTTCCCCAAATGTCGGCCATTTTGGAATTTGGCCTCTCTAAGAATTAAACATTGTCATGCAAACTTTTATTTTAGATTTGCTTTGGATAGTAGTGATAGATGATCTTTCGATATTCACTATTTTGAAAATCGAAATAAAAGCAGTATTAGTAGAAGTAATAGTAGTAGTAGTAGTAGTAGTTGTAGTAGTAGTAGTAGTAAGTGTAGTAGTAGTAGTAGTAGTAGTACTTGTGGTAGTAATACGTTTTCCACCAACCAGTGCATGCTCTAGTCACAAACAACATTATTGTAGTAGTAGCAGCAGCAGTATTAGTAGTAGTGGTAGTAGTGGTAGTAGTAGTAGTAGTAGTAGTAGTAGTAGTAGACGTAGTAGCAGCAGCAGCAGCAGTAGTAGAAGTAGTAGTAGTAGTAGTAGTAGTAGTAGTAGTAGTAGGGGGGCAATGCTAAAATTGTTCCTTGTGTACTCCTTGTTAAACAACACTGGAACTCTTTTTCTCGAACAAATTCTTAAAACCTCTCTGTGCCAATTTATTTTTTGTGCCATTTGTTTCACGTGTGTAACATTGTATAATTTAGCAAACCACACTGTTAGATCGCAGTGGTTATGATGAACACAAGTACAACACAAATTTATATAGTTAAATGAGTGGACGGAACTAACCTTTACACTCTTATGTCGTAACGGTATACTAGCACACTTTCAATCCTCAGAATCCTTCAGAATATTAATTTTAAATTGGCAATGAGTAATGTAATTTAACTAAAAAACATATCTAATGTATTTTGTTTTTGATCTGCTAAACGGCGAAGAGGCGCCTACTTAAACAAAGAACAAAGGGAGACAACCAAACATATGAAACGTTAGCTATCCCGTCCTACTTATTGTTGATATCAGAAAATGTGAGCCTCTGAATAAGATACACTGTATTCAGAATAAAGAAGTGTTCTTTCTGACCGATAGTATACATAGATAACACAACAGAAAATATCGATATGCCTTCAGCATACATGTGCTGTAGGCTTTCTATCTCGTCTTCAGTGTGCAGTATGCACTATCTGACATCATCCATACCTTACATACAGCTCTTGCCGACCAGTCCCTCTAAAGTCTCAGGGACATCAAACGGCTAGTATATCACCCCAGAGCTCGTAAAACATATGTGCAATCAACAAACGGTGTGATTCTTAGAAGTACTCATTCTTACAATTGCTCGTTATTAAGCTAAATGGAAAGATATATAAGTTATAAATGTATCCTAACCTCTCTTAGATGTGGCGCCCTTTATTGGCTAAACATAATTAATCCTTATATGTTGGTCAAACTCAGTTGTACAACCAGCTATTTTGTTTAAAACTATGCATTCATTCTCTTGCCAGAAAGCTATTCTTTTATGAGCGCTTCAATCACATTTTCACATGTTTAAACAACACATATATATTGATAGCTGAGTCAATGCAAATGAGTTTCAGCTTTAAGTAATAGTTAGAACCTATATAGCAGATAAAGCAAAGACAGTTTTATATTGAAAAGAGAAAGATAATTTGTTATTTTTATATTAGAGTAATACTTTTGGTGAAGAATTCCAATATATTTAAACAAAGTCTTTAAGAAAAGCGAATTTAGGATAACATATATGTCAAGATCATTATGATTTTCATTTTGACTGTAATCTTTTATGCTTGTCCATGTGTCTTATGTGTCGATGAGCAGTTGTCATTTATCAAAATTAATTTTTGAAACATGTTTTAATATAAAATTTTGTTTATTTTTAAATGTTAAACACGACATAGAAGTATTATTTAACTGATGACTAAAGGCCTACATGTTCAGTTCAATCTCATACATATGATAAAACCAAATAAGGTGTATATATTGAAGATAGAAGCTATATATGAAACGAAAATCTGGACCGTTTTTTCAACTAAGTTAATGGCTAAAACAAATATCAAAATTAAACGGTAATTTGGACACATAACAACATATTAAAAAACAATACAAACAAAATCAAATAGCAAATGAAAACACCCTTAAACTTGAATAACAATGTAAAGAAAAAACCCTTTCATGGCAATTGAATACTTGTAGGGCATCACAAAACAAGCCAAACATCGCTTTTTGACACTTTTATCTCGTCTAGTTAAGAAGATTCCAAAACGACGATTTATTAAAACGTGTTTTTCTCAGAAATACGAACGTATAATGTTTTGAAACTTCATATTTAGTATTGTTGGGTTCTGAAGACATGTTGAACCGCTGTTTCATTCACATTTATCGACCGTGGTTTGAACTATCTTGTAATTTGTATGGGGACGTTTCTTTTGTACGTGAGTTTATGAGAACATTGTCTAGTAAACTTTCTTCAAAAATATCGAAAGCATTGTGGCTCTGTGAATTTCCTGTGATGGAATCTGATGTCAAGTAATGCACGTGAATCGCAAGTTTACGCGACCTGCTGGACACTACCCAACCTGCTCCTACTCCTGCCTTTATGATAACAAAACAAACACACAATATTATAAATGATACCTATTTAAAGAACTTTATATTTGAATTACGAAATTAATGTGTAAAATGTTTTTATGTTACGTCAAGTAAAATAATTACGATACACATTAATGTGAAAACTAAATAAGATATTTAGGAAAAGGGAGTCCCAAAAGTTAGGTTGACAGACTACACATGAAGTAGGATAATGCTTTCGATCCATTTGCATTGCATTTGCAGACAGTATTATACATTCAGTTTCAAATTTTAGAATTACAATTTATTGTTTAAGAACTAAAACAATGGTTAAATTATCTTAATTAGAAGATCAAATACTAGGAACAAGTGAAATGTTCTATTTGATACACATTAGGTATGTTTTTATCCAAATATTATATTTTGTGTAAAACTAATAAAAAAAAAGTTGACATCTTTCATAATCTTTCATAACCCGACCATGGGTGGTTGTGGCCTAGTCAATGTGTATATAGGCGTGCCTATGTTTAGCAATTATCAAAATTTAATGAAATAATGTATTTGACAAGTATGTTTCTCGAGTTGATATTGATTTTTGAGTTTTGAAATATCAAAACATATATTGTAAGAACAAAATGGCAATAGCTATCACGTGTGTAAGTTTAAGTCAAATAATCACCTCGCCCCTCGTAGTCACGGCAAAAGAACTCTCGACGTCTCGAGAATTCATTTGCTGTAACCACTCCAGACCCGGTGATTATTTACTACTTAAACATCATAGAATAGATGGAATATATGAGTGCAGCAAGTGATAAGGTGTTAAAGACAACTTGGCAGTGGATCAATTTACTCTTGTTGTGGTCTCTCGCCAGTTGCACATCTTAAGAGTTGATGAATAATTTAAGCCAGCAAAATGAAAAAGCGGAGGCACTTATAAGTGAGTCTTTGTTTATCAGTAGTTTTAAGAATGGTAGATGGTCATGACGTACAGATTCAGTCAAGCAAACAGACGTTCCCCCAAAAAGCAAGACCTGACGGCTTAGAAGCTTTCAAGAGGAGCTATGATGGTCGAAACGACATTCGTTCTTCTTTTTGCCGATTTCATCTTCAAAGATGGAATATTTCTGACCATGAAAAGCACCATTGACTGTGCACACATCTGTAAGAATACCTTAGGGTGTTCCTCCTTTTTCTACAGTAGGAACTTGCATTCCTGTATGATCAGTGCGACAAGATACGGGAACACTACAGGACTCACACCCCAGACAGGCTATGCCTACTACAGAAAGTCAGCAGGTAAAAACATAGGTAGGTATAAAAATATATTATTTTCTATTGAATTCTTAACTACAATTGGTTCATTAGACTATTTTGTGAAAAACGAGACCCCAGAAAATCCATATGTTTTTCCTATATTAAACTAGGTCGACTTAAACTTTGCCGAAAACATCGTCTGCTTTTCACCGCGAGCAACAAACCAAAAATGGAGCGGGGCTTAGACATTTGGAAGATACCGGAAGTGCAAACGTGAAGGGACGGGGTGTAAATATTCGCTTCCTATTTACAATGGCAAACACTGCGAGTTCAATCAGTTAATCTGTTATATCTACGCTTTGGAATAATGCCACATCGCTGTTCTGCTGGAAACTGTTCGAATATTTTTAGTTATCAAGTTTTACTTTACATATGTCAAAAATATCGTTATATATATCAAATATACTTGATATGAATAGTGAAAGACGGTGGATTCATAGACGTTCGTAGACATAGGATAAATCAATGCTAATGAGATATCAGATGACAAAATGAAACCAAGATATGATAATATGAACGAAGTATAGTTGAGACAACGGAATCAGATAGTCGATGTTGTTGTTGTTTTTTGGGAGAATGCTTGTGTTTAAAATAAAACAACAAACGTGAGATTAGCAGATAATCAAAGCACATCACAACATTCTGATTTTTAACGTCGCTAATCTACCGACAACCTAATTTACTAACACAACATTACAATAATCAAAGCAACTCACCACATATTTTAAAACACCAAAAGAAGGTGGTTATCAACGATAATAATACGTCTACGAATCCACCTACGAAAACACCGCATCTCACTGTTACATTTTACGATTTAGTTATTCACTTATTAACACATTAAAACATTCAGAATCTAATAGATAATTAAATAATGTTTTCAATAAAATGTGTGGTTAATCAAATCAAATCAAATAAACATCGTATTAATTTGACATTTCTGCAAGAGTGTCAATTAATGTAAGAAACTTACCTTATAAACGTATCAAAACTGACAATATGAATATCCAAATGCACATTAGACAGAATTGTAAACCTATAAATCCATCATGCTGCAGAATGGTTCCTTGGCCCTGTCCACGTAAAAATGGCACTACAACTGGATTAAGAATCTCGTCTCGATACCTCTGTGCATTCAGGTTACCATTTACTATCACTAACTGAGTTTTCTGGTCACCGCAAATGCCGCCCCATATCATGACACCACCTTGTCCATGGGGTTAGTACTCTTGGACGCACCCAGGTGCCAGTCGCTCTCCTCTTCTTCGGTATACACGGATTCTCCCGTCGGCATGATGAAGTCTGAATCTACTTTCGTCGGAAAACAGCACACGTTGCCATTGACATTGCTGCTAATGTCGGACAGTTCTTGCCCAACGAAGTAGTGCCTGTCGATGTCGAATCGTTAGAGCAATTCCACGTAGAGGACGATAAGCCCTGATACCCATAGCACGAAGACGTCGGGCGACAGTGCATCGGCTGATACGGTGTCCGAGGGCTGTTGCTGCAGTCGACGTCGCCATCACAAATCTATTGCGAAGGTGATTAACCCTCATAAGATGGTCTTCTCGTTGAGTTGAGACCCTAGGTGTTCCTGTCCTTGGCCTGTCACGAGTTGTGCCTGTCAAACGACAACGTGTAAAAAGTGCATACACCGTTCGTCTGGAACAGCCAAACGTCCTCGCTATATGGGTCTGTGAAGCTCCCATTTCCATCATACCAATAGCTCTCTCAAGTTTTTCGGCCGATAACCGTGGCATTTTTTTTGTGTGCTTTTTGTAACTGGCAAGTCGTATGATAAGAGAAAGACTTTTATTTCAACATTGAACACGTGCAATTTGTTTGAGGCACGAAAACCACATTTTACCAGTTTTTGGAATTTCTCGGACTTCTTGAGCTGTTCAACGCAATGCTCGCCCTAAATACCCTTATTGTGTTTTGGTGAATGTTTTCATGCTGGAAACGTTTGTGAAACTTGTTTTGATTCGATTCGTACGATTTTTTAAAATTAGGGAAGTTTCTTTTGAACGTCAGGATACATATAAACTGTACATGTACAAAAGAAAGTACACACCTCGGTTGGTTTTATCAATTATGATTTTCAATTACAATTATCTTAAGTTTTCGATGTCGTACTATAAAACTGAAAAGTGCAGGCGTTTAGTCATTAGCCAGAGAATACTTCTACGTAATTATTTTTTATTAAAATGAAATTGTAGATTTATAAAACCTTTCGAAATTAATTTGGATAAAACACAACTGTCCATCGACATACAAAACATCTTTATGTGAAAATCAACAAATGAGCCTCATTCTGCACACATTTACAATATTTCAAACATGGTAGGGGTCATGTTGGTGTAAATTGTATGCCCTGCCCCTGTCTACATTAAACAAAGATATTCTAACTAATAATTAACCAATCACAAATGTTTTCATTCGAACTACTGCAAAACAGTGTTATTGTATTGTGCATAATCAAATGCATCTCATTTCTTTTAGAATATTGAATTAACCGAATACAACTGTACTTTCTTTTGTACTTCAGTTTATATAGTAAGCGTCTTCGTTTCTTCATTTCCCTTCAAGGTCAACAGAAATTCGTTGTCAATCATATAGTAATATTTTAATTGAAATCCCATGCATCCATAAGCAATAAGAAAATTATATATATTTGCTGTCCTTTAAAGTCCCATGTCATATATATCGTTGCATTGCAAGCCTTTTTTTAACTTGAAAATATATATACCTAAATACTCTAAATCCTCCAACATGAATAAAGACATGAATATCAATTTTGTTCAGTTTGTTCCTCTACCTATTACTTCATCAACTGATTTGAGTATGCTTCTTCTGTGACCTTTATACTAATTAATTTCATAATATTTATGTAACCACTATGTATAAATGTGAACCTGTTTGATTAAACAGTATTTTATGACCAGAAAATGATATATATTTACATATAGCATGCAATAAATTAGGAAAATTATAATGGGAAAAGGATCAGCACACGAATAAGTTTATAAATACGTTTGTGGAAATAAATTTAAATTACATACACACCAGAATAAGGTACCGAACGGAGAAACAGTTGTCAAAACGGTATCATTTATGAAATTATTATGTGAGAAACATTCGTCGCCGCTTAGAATAGGATGTTAACAAACAAATTACAAATTACAAATCTGAATGTACCATATAGAGGAACATGTACGGAATCTAATTCCCAACAACTTTAACATTTTCTGTATATATTCAATGAACTGATAAGTTGAATAGGCCCTTTTCTGCTGGCAGTGTTTTTTAGTGAGTTCTACATAAAACACTGTTATCAACATAATGTATTGCATATGTACCATCACTATCGTAGACATGGAAACTGATATCAGGTAAATACAAATAAGAAATTGTACAGCTCTAAGCAAATTAAAAAGATAGAATATAAAACAAAGTAAGATATATAAAACATGGGATTGGACAGGATTAAGCAGACGTTCACAATATAACATTCATTTTTAGAATCAAACCACACTTCATTGCATTTGTCTACGAAGGTCATGAAACTGTGTAGTGTCGGTAGGTAGAGTGTTTTCTTTAAGAAAGATACAGGCAATTTGAACACAGACCAGTAATGTTAATTTTTAAGAATTGAACCGATTATAAGAACATGATCTGATATAAAGGTTATCACCTTGTAACATTTGTGTGATTTATTATAGCGGTCATTTCGTCCGTTCGTCCTTCCGTCCGGTCAATGTTCTCAAAAACCGTCAAAGGTACAACAACCAAAATTTGCACAGTTGTTAACCATGTTATCCCCATCGTGCACAGACAATTTTCTGAGATTTATGTTTTGTGTTCATACTCAGTATCGAGTTCGAAAACCAGTTCTGAAATATTATTTTTTACGGAGTTATGGCCCTTGAATCCGAAATTGAACTCAGTACAATAGAGAGCTGTGATGCTCCAATTGGGATATGTGTTCTGGGCAACTATTACATCTAGGTGAATGAAATTTAATATGTAGGTAGTCCAGATGATACTCTTCATCGAGTTCAAAGTTCAGTTCTAAAATATAATTTATTGCCCTTGAATCTGTAATTGAACTTGGTACAAATTACCGCTGTGATGCCATAATGGGAACAATTAAGTTACCTGAGAAGTAACATAGATGTGATATTGAAAAGTACGCGGATGACACTGAGCTGTCTAAAAGCGCTTCTTCAGCTGAATTTCTATCCACGAAAGACAGTGTCTTGACTTGCATAAATGATGTATCCAGCTGGATGATGAGCAACAAGTTAAAACTAAACTCGGACAAGACAGAGCTAATGCTTGCTGGTGCCCCCACACGGCTCAGACAAATCCCCGATGAATCAGCCACCATTGAAGGGACAGAGATAGTGTTCAGGGACAGCGTGAAATACCTCGGTGTTGTCATTGACAAATCCCTCAGTCTACAGGAGCAGGTCAGCAACTTATGTCGTGCATGCTTTCTGGAACTGAGACGTCTGGCATCCATAAGTCAGTACCTCACAGAGGAAGCAATGGTCAAGCTGGTCTCATCAGCAATATTATCACGCCTGGACTATTGCAACTCTCTCCTCCATGGTTTACCTGCTGAGCAGATTGCAAGGCTCCAAAGAGTCCAGAACAATGCTGCACGCCTTGTTTTCAGGAAACGAAAGTTTGACCATGTCACACCGCTACTGAAGCAACTCCATTGGCTGCCTGTCAAATTCAGATCACAGTACAAGCTGGCAACTCTTGCCTACCGCCACTTCGATCAGACACTCCCTGCGTACTTGTCCAACACTCTCTCCACATATCAAACTCAGCGTACTCTGCGATCTTCACAAGAGAAGTTGTTAAACACTCCAAAGTGTAACCTCAAATCAGCTGGAGAACGCTCTTTCATGTTCTCTACACCCTGTGTTTGGAACTCCCTTCCAGCAACCCTGCGAGATTCACCAACCCTAGATAACTTTAAAACTGACCTGAAAACATACCTTTTCTTACAAGCATTCACAACTGAGTAACTTCAACCTACTCCAGAGCTGAAAGCGCGTTGAGTCCAACTATGGAGATTTTGCGCTATATAAGAACTATTTATTATTATTATTATTAAAAGTATTTTTTCTGGGTGAATGAAATTTTGTAATAACAAAGTCAGTTTCCAAAAATATTTTGGACAATATTATGATGCTTGAATCTGTTATTCAAACATAGTACCCTTGACATCTATAATACTCAATGGACGGATAGCGAATGGCGGGGGTATGTAAGACACTTTCTCTTAAGAAACAAGCATGTTCTTCTACAGTTTAATCAACATTAAACTCGTTCAAGATATTTAACTTGGGACATCCAATATACACCACATTCAACCACGTGTCACCACTTGTTTGAATGTCTGCATGTCAACAGAGAGTCTAAAACACAGACCATGCAATGCTTATTTAATTCTATATTTTGTTTTTAATGTCATTTATATATAATGTCAAAAAGGATGTACACACTTAATTTCGTAAATTGTGTCAATTGTATATTAAATGCGGTACCTGCATCTGCATGACTACCTCTTTTGTAAACTCGTTTGTAAAATGAATGCAAACTATATCGCTATATCGCTACTATTCTGGATTAGACCCGATTACAATGTACTTAAATTCACAATATTGTATTGTCATTATACACTCAAAGCCATTAAAAACGCAACTTCAAATTCAAAGTTTATTTACTGGATTTGTTAATGTTAATAAAAAATTACACAATCGAGATAACAAACACCTGTTGTTAATATCATTGAATAATTCATTGCAAATGCACAAATCCTAAACGTCAGAGAACTTTTACACAAAGCAGGGGTCAGCTGAAGTCAATATCGGGTATGTCCACCCCGAGCTCTCACACATGCCTGGAGTCGTCTTGGCATGGACCGACACAGATGTCTCAGTACACGCTGTGGGATTGCTTGCCACTGATTTTGGAGTGCCTGTGCCAACTCTGCAACAGTTCGTGGGAGCGAAAGTTGGTGTTGATAGCAGCCCAAACCATGACCCCACCTCCCCCGAAACGATCCCTATCCTGCACGCAGTTACGAGCGAAACGTCCATGTGAACGTCGGTAGATACGGTGACGTCCATCAGGAAAACTGAGGTTGAATCGAGATTCATCAGAGAAAATGACATTTTGCCACGGTATATTGTGCAGATACCCCTGATTTGCGGCCCATTGTTGTCTGGCAAGTCGATGGCGATGCAAAAGGATCTGACCTTGGTAAGGTCGACGGCAGCGTAACCCATGAGCAGCAAGACGCCTTCGGACAGTATGAGGGCCTATCTGATGTTGCCGTGTTCCCACAGTTCCCCTGGCAGTAGCAGCAGCTGACTGGAACCTGTTGCGCAGATGTTGCAGTCGGATGTTGCGATCTTGAGCAGCGGTTGTTGAAGGTGACGCTCCAGGTAGGGGTTGATCAGAAACTCTTCCAGTGGCGTGGAATCGTTGTCTGAGACGAGCAATGGTTGATGCGTGCACATGAAAGTGTCTGGCGACGGCTACCTGTGATGCGCCCTGATGCAGCATGCCAATAGCTCGGTTCCTCATTTCTTGCGTAAGGCGTGGCATTTTTCCGAAGTGACGAATCGAATTTTGATCGGTATTTAAACGGCCAGAGTGCAGGGAATGCATGTGCAAAACTTGTGACATGGGACTGCTTAAACTCGTGAAAAAAGACAAGTTTTTCGTTTGCATGAACAAAGTTCATTACCGAGAACTGATAATGGGTTCAAACCCAGAACTCAACCAAAATATTCCATTTCAAGTTTCATCTGTATGCCATAACATAGGAAAGCCGTAGACAACGTTTTACCAGAAATATTTCTAGAATTAGGCATTGCGTTTTCAATGGCTTTGAGTGTACATATAGTATACATTATATTGATTAAATATGTATTTATATCCAGGTGCATTATCCCAGTTCATTAATTATGTTAGGTACATGTCATGAGGTGATATGTGAACCATAAGTGGATAATCTGTTTTTCAAGTTTACTGAATGATTATTAGATTTCTTAGTGGTTGCCTCATTGAGTGAAATTATCCTTGTGCATATTTTACATACATTTTGAGTTGAAAAAATACCATTGGTGCTGTAGCTGATCAGGCTATCAGGCTTTAAACAATCAACTAATTAAGTTTCAAAATGTATACATTTGTATGTCTTAAATTCGTGGCTCCTGTGATCCATATTTGATGCGACACTGTCACCAAATATTTAGTTTAGATTCCACATTTGCCAATGTGTCTATACACAACATTCCATCTTTTTATAACTTTCACACTGTATAGCATAGGATGAAAACAGCCACAATGCGGTTTCGCATTGGTTGTGACTCCTGTTACCAATATTTGGGATCACAGCGTCACCAAATCGACATTTTAGAATCCCCATTGACCAAGGACTATGTGCAAAATATCTCAGCTCTCAATAGTCACTGGTTCTAGAGAAGAAGTCGAAAAAGAGACAAGTTTACATACGGACGACAGGAGCCATCCCATACCATAAGCCCATCGGGCCTGAAAGTACATATCTAAAAATCAAATAAGTGTTGCCACTTCTGTCTAAAGCAGAGATTTCATTTTATGAATAATATGCCTATTTGTCCCATTACACTATACCTTGTGTTTTTCACACAATAAGTCAATGTGCATGTTAGATAACATTAATTTCAATACTCAGTTAATGGAACTGAATGTTGTTAAACATTTATCCATGTGTATTTTAAAGAATTTTTTTAAAGAAATTAACATATCAACATCCCGAGGATCTTATTAAGACGAGTAACAGTTGCGGATCCCATCGTTTGAGTAACATTATTCCCATTCCTTTGAAACAGTATCTTAATTAAGTACAAAGTTACACCAGAGGCACAATTGATTTCTTTAACTATCTACCTGACGTTATCTCTGAGAATGTACAATATCTTACATTTGAAGTGAAAAGTTTTTATTCCAATATTCCCCACAAATTGGGACTAGAAGCATTAAGATTTTGGTTTGAAAACATCCAAAGTTACCTCCTGATAAATGAGCTAAGGCTTTTACACTTGAAAATGTGCAGTGTACTGAACAATAATGTTTTGTTATTCGATGGTGTACATTGCAAAAAAAATTAAAAAGTTTAGAAATGGAGATGACCGTTTTCTATGCATACAGCTTATCAGATTGTGTAGTGAGATGTTATACCTTCTACCGTTACAATATATAGTACATACATTTTAGAAAATATTATATGTCAAAACATGTTGCATTGCCTTTAACACAATCGTTAATTAATGCTGTATGAACCCTAAAAATCGAACGAGACCTACACATCTACCTCTCACACATGTATGTAAGATATCAATAAAAATGTTGCTTCATACGGCGCACCATTTCAACCAAAACGGAAAAACGTTGTCTATGGATAGGCCTACGGCTGATCGGATCGTGGTATTGAAATGTTTTATCCTCTAACGTAAGAATATGTAACAAACTTCAATGATAAAAAGCAAATTTGAGAAAATATTGTATGCATAAAATGTGCTGCAGGGCCTTTAAAACAATGGTTAAGGCGGGGTTTACACTACGTCCGAATAAATCGCATTGCGTTGACGCATGCGATTTGAGGGTTTACATTACAAGAGTTTTGCATGCGATTTTAATGCGAATATCATAAGTGCGATTGTTTTAGTTGCATATATATATGTTATAATGTATGTACATGTATACATATGTATGTACATATGCATGTAATTACTGTAGGTGCATGTACAATGCGTGTATGTTCAGGTTTTATGTATAGAATCTGATTTATGTATGTATGTATGTATGTATGTATGTATGTATACAAGTCTGAATGTATGTTTCTATTTACTAATGTACAGATATCTGTTTACTTCATTTTTTATGACTGTTTTGCCTACGCGTTGTTGGAATACCCCTTTCAGATAATGAAAATATGACATATAGGGAATTCCAATGCGATTTTGAATGCGATGCGAATAATATAGAACAGGTTCTCAACACATGAACAAATGTGTATGTGTATGACAACTCATTGAAATTCACGTGTCGCGTTCTTGTGCGATTATTTTTAACGCATCGCATCAAAAAAACGGACGTAGTGTAAACCCCGCCTAACTGAGACAGAGTTTCAGATGCACTACTCCTTCAGACTACAGAGTATCAACATGTTACAGAATAATTGTGAGATCTATTTATTCGAAAATAACACTTCATTTTATAAACAGAACATTTCATAGGATAAAGGGAGTGCCTCAGAGACCGAGTGCGAGTACATAAACATCATACAAAGTTCATTTTTATATTTTATAAATAGACTCCAACGATAGAAACAATATTTTGTCATATATTGATTCTTTAGTTACGTTATTCAAAATCCCAGCACATAAATATAAACATATTAATAACTAGGATTGCCACAGGCAATACTTAGGTCTTCAAAGCTTCTGCTTGACCTTGAACTTCATGTTGGACTCTCAGTTATTCATCAGTTTCTCTGCTTGAGCTATGAAAAATTCTCCAAAGAAGGTACCCCTCTAAAAACCGAAAAATCACATATTCATGGACCCCTACATTACATTTCTCATGATTAAGACAAAACGGTTAATATTTCTATACTAATGTATGCTATAGAAAATTATTTGCTTTAATTTCCACTGAAGTAGATGTAATCATCACTTAGATAACATACATAATTAATGCTTTATGTTCTTCTGAATAATTTAGAAAATAATTTAAAATGCATGTTTTTGGACCCCTATACTACATTTACGATGTTTGAAGCTTAACTATCAACTTTTTGATGAAAGAGTATAACATAAAAACTTGAAATTATACATACGTAGGTGGTAATAACATTTCAATAGCACAATTAGTTAAGGAGTCATGATCCTTTGAAAATTGCTGAAAATGGCGATTTTCGAAAAATGACAATCTTCCATTTCCTTTTATCTACATAATAAGCTATCAAACATAGCTGTACTCATAACATTGAAGGAGGAGTACATTTTCAAAGACGCATACCCTAAAAACCGCGAAATTGCACACAAATTTCAGTTTTTTTAAAATAGCAAAAAGTCTATTCCGTCGGTATAGGCCTAATCGATGGGGAATGTTGTTGCCCTCATTTTGGTGCAGGTTTTGTGAAATTATCTTGATTAGTTTTCGAGCTATGACTATGACTATGAAACTATGAATTTTGACTTCAAGGGGAGATAACTCACGAAAGAAGTCGAAAACAATATTCGGCCGACATACAGGGCTAGTTTTTGTCACAGTCTTTATAATCCCTGTAAATTTCATGCAAATCAGTTTAGCCGTTACTTCAGAATCGGGCGCACAAAAAACGTACAAATAATAATAATAAGAAGAAACCGGATGTTAGCAATAGTTCTTCCAGACATACGTCTTGAAGACCTAGTAAACATGATAATAACAATACTCTCAAAGAATCTCCATCAATAGCCACTTTCCAGTCCAATCTAAAAACTTTCTTGTTCAAGAAGCACTTCGATCTTTAAACCAGCTCCTGTTGTAAATATGTATATAGACAGCGCTATGAGCAACCACATGTGATTGGATTGAGCGCTATATAAATGGACTTATTATTATTATTATTATTATTATTATTATTACGTCATCGAGAAACGTTTCTGGATTGGACGGACTCTACAGTATGCATATATGTATGTATGTATGTACAATTTTAACTATCGATTATAAATTTTCATTTATATTGTAAAGAATTGGAGGGACAATGTAAATGTAAACAGACTCTACAGTACGACGTGTTTTTGTTAATTATGGAAATAGTCTTTTGACTGAAGAAAACAAACTGATTGTCCCAGACATACAATGATCCATTGCAGCCAAGAACAAAACCGGTTAACTATCAATGCAACTTGAATCCTTAGAGTCATCAACTAATCAGATTAGTGTGTTTTCTTGTGCTTGTTGCTGTATTTCAATATGCCAATAGAAGCATGACGCCTAACATTATGCATGCCACATCACGCCCTTGTAAAGGAATAAAGAAGTATTTGTCTACGTTGATTAATGAGATAAATGCAAACTTGGGACATGTCATGTTAAAACAAGAAGTGGTATTGTGTATGGAGAAAGAAGATCTGAGTGAAGAAACCGAGAGTAAAAACAGTCAAGTGCACCTGTCGACTGCGAAAAATTTATAGACAACTGTACAATACCCTTTCTAAATACAGTGTGAGATCCAAGTCATCATCTGGTTATTGACGTTTTATTTTAACGACGTTTTGATAACCATATAGCTGATAATACCAAGATATAATCAAATTCCTTTATGAAATATATTATATTAACAGAAATGATATAATTTTTATTTTTATGAATGTTATGAAATATTGACTTTCACATATTGACTTTGGTGAAATGTTGACATTTAAAATATATTTTGATTTAAGCGAATTGTTGACTTATGTTAATTATGTTATGTTAATTTATTGACTTTGGTGAAGTATGCTTATATCATGAAATATTAATGTTTCTATTTTATTGACTTTGGTGAAGTTTGAAATGTTGACTTTGATAATATGTATTGAGTTGAGTGAAATGGTGATTTTGAAATTGATACAACTTCGGTGAAATGTTGACTTCGGAAATATTGGTTGACTTTTGTGGAAGTTTTACTTTAATAAAATATTGACTTTGGTGACATGTTGACTTTGAAAAGATATATCGAGTTTAATGATATGTTGACTTTGGAACTTTGGTTGACTTTGGTGAAAGTTTATCTTTAATGATATGTTAACTTTGGTGATATATTGACTTTGAGAATATATTTTGAGTTTAGTGAATGGTGGACTTTAACAAGATTGACTTTGGTGACATATTGACTTAGAAATATTTATTGGCGTTGTGGAAGTTTGAATCTAATGACATTTTGATAACACTAGTGTCTGGCTAAAGGAGCGCGTTTCAAACAGTAAGTGTTAGATCATTTGACTGCGCTGTTGCCCACAATACACAGTCACCAATACTGATGATTTATACACAACTAAGTGCAGGTTACAGATCTATGATATATCAGACTTATGTATTTGTGTGTATCAGAACACCATGTCTATGTAACGAGCGTGCCGTGGTATTACGTAACATGTGTATTCGGTCAACTAACCCATCACAGAAGTTTCAACTCATTAAGACCGACAGGTAATCAATTACCAGTTCAACGGCTCTGACGTAGCAAAAAGCCTTTATTACATGGATGAGTGACCAACAAGCACATGGTTGTTGTCAATTACGAAAATAAAACAGTCCATTTCAAACCTCACTTGTTTGATGCGATTTCGAGCGGTTTTAATTATTGAATAGCACAGAACATACATACGTATATACATACATGTATTTATGGTAGTGCTCAGTTAAATCTGCATTGCCTCTTTTGAACAAGGGATTACTTCGCAAATATTATGAACACTGATCTAATATATTTATTATTCGTTTGTATAAATAATCAGCGGAATGTTTTACTTTTAGAAATGTAGTGATGTAATAATGTTATTTTTCTTCTTCGAATTCTGTAATGAATTCAGAATGTCCTCATTTGTTGCGTTATCAAATTCGTCAGTACCCTACACATTTTAATTAATAGATAATAATAATAATAATAATAATTATAATAATAATAATAATAATAATAATAATAATATAGTTTATTACCGTGTCATGTTATTAAATTACAATATTCACACAGAATTAATCGAACTCTTGCAATTAGTCTCCAGCTTAGATCTTGGGATGGCCCACTCACTGTTAGATTGTTGACAGCAGTGAAGGGGTACATGCAAAGTCTACATTAAAACTGTTCTTAATCATTTGATTTGTTTACAATTTCGGCTGCTTTCTCAATACAATACAGGGTTTATCAAAGACATCTTACGATTCTGACGGGTATTATTTATGAAAAGCCTTTTCACACAAGTGTCCTTCCCCTAAAATGCAGTCAGTTTTTAACCAGACGTTTCCATAATATACTCTCTGGTTTGCATTCAAATAAAAATAATCAAAAATGAATATACAACTCTTTTCTAAAGTCTCAGAACATTCCTTAGTGTTTAACCATCAAGTCAATGAACCGTATCTCCTGAACATCCCAGTGACCACTTGTGTGTAACTCTGAGTCCATTACACACGTGTCAAAATACTCCGATTGAAATAACAGTATTGGCGACATTACACATATATACGTATTTTTAAATTGGTTTATGGTAATACCCAAACAGACTGCCCCCTTGCAATACACACATATTCCAGTATATCCAGGCTATCATATTATATTTAACTCGTTAAGAGCGCGACTTGGCTCCTCATAGGATGACTAGTTATGGTAATTAGATACTACAATACTGTACTGTATACATACTGGTTCATTTCAAAGTTTGTTTGAGAGCTTAATGAACAATTTACATGTATTTTGTTTTTAAATTAAAGTTGACAATGTTGCATAATGTATGTGTAAATACAGCGCGGTACTAGTTTAATAAGTTTGCTACAAGACAGTTTGAGATTCAAATAAAATATACAGGCAGATGTCATGACTTTCTTTATGATAGCTAACGGTTAAAGATAATAAAATTCCTCTGTGTAGCTCGATGTTAAAGGCGCTGTAGCACGTTTTTTTGCTCAAATAAGTCGATGAAATGTATTTGAAAAATAATGTCAACAATAGTAAGACAACCTTCTCTCTTCGGAAAATCAAGTTACAAATGAGAGTATATGGTTCCGTAAAGCCATGGGAATTTTTTTTTATCATTCGAAATAATAAAATGTGTTCACAATAAAATGGCCGCCATGCAATTTTGGCTTTATACGCAACACCATTATTACCACTACGGATAATTGGTTTGTGTAATAAGATGTTTTACCCTCTGAAGTAAATATAAATGACATAAACTATCATTATAATTGAGAAATTTGAAAAAATAAAATTTGCAAAAAACGTGCTACAGCGCCTTTAATTCGTTTATTCATATAGACATACTTTCAAATAAACAAAACAAAAAATATTATTTCGAAGCGTCACCTACTTATCAAGATATAGCCCTTCAAAGTGAGTAAATTTGGCCTGCTCATTATCTCATTCTTGAAACAGTTTTCCGCGGCCCCTCGGTGTAGCATAACCTTCGTAAGCGATGTGACCTCATACACTGGAGTTGTTACAATGAAATCCTTAGGCGATTTTTTTTATTTTCGTCGATGATTCGTTGAAAACACAATAACAACTTTTGACATTGTAAGTTTCCGATAGAATGGGTATGTGTGCGTCTGCAGGGAGTAATTCGGAGTTTTTGAAGGATTTTCCGATATTCAGTATTCTGGTTTTAGTTTGGTTCTTTTACCAATCGAGCGGAGCGTTTGGTTATTTTATAGGCTACAATATGCTTTGAAATTAATAATTTCAATTGTAATCGTCATTATTATTTATTTTTTTGTTGTACTTGATTTTAAGTTTCAAGAGGCCTGTATAGTTTTAGGTCTACTGAGTCAATATTTCTCATGGTGACTTTTTATTCATAATAGAATAATTGCATTATAACTTAGAAATCAAACAATTTTCATTGTTACTAGTTAACAGTTTTTAGAGGGGAAAAAAATCGAGCTATCGTTAAATTTATATTATTGTACATTTACAATTACATACACTGAGGCAGTTATTTTATTCAGTGTAATACAACTGTAGACAAATGTGACGGGTGAAAATGTCAAAAGATTTTAAAGCCTATAATGATGTATCTATGATAAGGAATCATGATTAATTTCAAATCGAAATGAAAAGGGCGTTTTCTTTTTAGGTACACATTTTCTTTCAGATTCTGTTCCATCAATATCATGTTTTTTTGGTAAAATCGATGAAATGTTAATGTAGAATGCTGAAAATCTAGTTTTTAATTTCTATATTAATTCTATATTGTTCAGAATTTAGTCATTAAATCAACACTCACTAATTGCGAATAACACATTAACACCTTTGCTTTGATGCCAGATATCGGTCACTGGACCGGTTCAATTATATCAGAGGTTGCCAATGTCCTGTCATATGACGTAACTGGTGATACTAAACTGGTCGTAAGTTAAAATAAAGATACACATATAGGCGACATTCAGTCTGGACATAGTGAGCCAATCAAAATTGAGAACGTTATATTCAGCAAATTTAAGAATATAATTTTCTGTTGTTTCGTCGGTGATAGCAGCCGGTCATTCACTATTATGTATGATGCACACCGATGTACATGGATTAGCAATGACATGGTGACAACAGGTTAGTTATTAAAATCAATATCGTAAAGTGTTATTTACATGCGAACTAGTTAGAAAATCATCACAATGTTGTGCAACAATTGTTGATATGTATTTCTTTTAATTTGAAAAATGATATGGTTTAAACGTATTTTTATTTCATAAACTTGAAAATAGGATTGGAGAACAACCCAAAGGCTTATTTGAACGCCGCTCCTGTATATGTATATTTCAAAAAGCTGGATACAAGATCAATGTGACAGAAAAATGAAAAATAACATTTGTATGACATCAGACATGAATATTGTCATGCTGTTAGGTTGTTAGGTGTGCCTAATAATGAAATGGGCTGTAAGGTTGTTAGGTGTGCCTAATAATGAAATGGGCTGCAGCTCAAAATTGAACAATTAACAATAAGATAATTTCAAAGGAACCGGTTGCTTTTACTAATAAACTGGTGTAATGAGTTCGAGATAGTGTTGTTAGTGGTGTCATTCAAGGAGTTATTACCATATAATACTGTCGTTATGTCATAGCCTTCATTGTAAAAATACATATTTGATCTTAAAAGGTGGTAGTTTCGGCAGGTAAAAAGATAGTGAACTACGTCTTCGTTATTGTGACCGCAGGAACATCTGGTGTTTCCGATATGTGTCTATTATAACGGTGGGCGTTTAGATCACTACAGCCTTAAGGCGACAATGGATGATTTGACAAAATCTAGCCCCTAAATTCAAGTTGAAAGAGTTCCGAGTTTCCGTTTGGTTTATCATAGTTTTGAATTGATTTAGTGTAGGAGCGTTGATGACTTCGTCTGGTAAAGAATTCAAGAGCATAATGGTATTTGGCAAGAAAGACTGAGAATATCTCTGAGTTCTACAGTTAATTGTTTGAATGGAAGAACGGTTTCTAAGATTATAATTACTCTGTTCAAATACCCTTCTTGGTATAAGATCGCTCAGATAATCTGGAGTCAGCTTATGGTACAGTTTATAGAAATGAATGAGTTTAAATCAGTATCTTCTATATTTTAGCGTGCTGTAGTTTGTTTTTGCATGTATCTTATCATGACTTGTGCCACGTACCGCACCGCAAATAGTTCTAAATGCGTCTAAATGTAAATTTTCTAATTACATGGCCTGTTCGTTCGTACAGTTATCCCATACATGACAGCAATAAACCACAGGAGACAGATAAATGAGTTATACAATGTATTTAGTGTTTTTCTAGATAAACGATATTTCAGACTTCTCAGACAATTGATCATTTGACTAATTTTCTTTAGCATGTCATTGATATGTGCTTTCCATGAACAGTCGCTTTGAAGTGTTATACCTAGGTGTTTATGACGTTCAACCTCTTTAATAATTTCACAATTCACAGGCAAATTTGGTTTCAAATAGTTGTGTGTTTTTCGTGTAAATGTTATACTTTCGGTCTTACTAGGATTAAAATTAACTTGCCACTTACTTGCCCAATCTGCAATTTTTGCTAAATCGTTGTTTATACATGTAATTACGGCTGCTGTAATGTGGTTATCTATTATGACATATATTGATGTATCATCGGCAAAAAGACGAATGTTGCTATCTATACCATCTACAATGTCATTTATGTATATGAGAAAAAGAAGTGGCCCTAAGAAAATGTAAAATTGTAAAATTATATAGATGTATACGTCGCATAAGTCTCGTTTTTCGTTGAGTAGGATTAGCATGACTTCTGGTTTTGTATGCCGATCAAATTTTGTATAATTGTGGAAACACATTGTTTAATGAATTGTTTTATTGAATCAAATTACTTTGAGATAGTATCCTACATATGTGCTGTTATTTCATTTCAACTGTTAAATAATGGAATAAACTAGTGTCCAAAAGAAACGATACCACGTCTTTGAGCGGCCATTACAGGAAAACTTAACGACACAGAAATTAATAATTGGTATAATTCTTTTGAGATTTCTTTCATTTAACATGTGTACAAAATTCATTTCAATCAGTACTTTGCATTCATTTGTGCAGGTCTGTATCGACGTGAGGGGTCTGAAAATGAAAATTTCATTCACGCAAATGACTGAGACAAATGTTGAAAATGTCAAAAGAGGCGTCACTAAGTCACATTTGTATTCGGTATGTCCATGCCGAGCGTCAGAACGGGCAAGTACACGTCTATGGGTTGATGACGTCAGACGTTGGTTGACGTCAGAAGATAAGCTATGTCATTCATCAAGGAGGCAATTGGCTGACTTGATGGACGCAATTCAGAGAGTAAAGATCACTAATTCTTCGGTAAACACGCTGTCTACCATTGCTCTTGAAGATGCAAAATCGGCTCCCATATGAGAGCATGGCCAGTGCTCAATCTCTCTGTTTCCAACGTTGAAATGTCGTATGTTTGTTTACTCGTTGTTGAGGCCTCAGGAACGTTTTGTGGTATGGACGACGTGTTCAGATATCATGAGTCTTCAATCTCTTTTACCAAGTTTGTCTGCTAATCACGTGTCTGAGTGACGTCTTTGACGTTAACGTCGTAATAATGAATGGGTTTCGGAGATGAAATACCCGGATGTGGCGGTCTTCAATAAGCGTAATCACCTTCTTCTCGACCTGCATGTTGTCCGATCTCTATCACGTAACCGTTGCGTTAACCTGATGACTGCTATGCGCGCGCAACTGAACCTTCTGGCGTCGTCGGCGTGTGAGACTCGTTATGTGACAATTCCAACGACTCCCTCACTCTCAATGGCTGTCAAAACCGATATTTTCTTGTGTGCTTTTTGTTGCTTTGATACCAACGTGTATGGTCAGCCGTTTTATACACTTTATCTGCAGTTGCAAACTATGCTACCTAAAATAATGTCATTTTCACAAAGTGCACCATTTCTCCGGATGTGATAAAATGTTCTCGGTATTTTCGATTGAATACACTGCATTTGGGATGTGGGATACGCAAAACCATGTGTTCATACGAAAAAAATCACTTTGTAAAAAGATATTTTAAAAAATAGATGGTATCGTTTCTTTTGGACACTAGTTTAGATAAACGTGAGATATCATTTGGTACATTCGCTTGTTCTTCATTCAAATCTTTGTTATCGCTTGACTTACGTTGTTCAAAGCGAGATCTCATTGCTAGAATAAGAGTATAACATAACGGAAATGGTCAGTTATGGACATACACGCAGTAACTCTATAGAATTGACACTTCAAAATGACACAAATACAAAACAATGACGGTAGATTTACGCTGAAATATCCACTGGGAGACTAAACAATCTAAACACATGTGTACAACAACCAAAGTTAATTAACGACTGAACAGAATATGCCGAAATTGTTTCTAATAGCTTTGATCACGTTCAGGCTGTTTTGACAAGTGAATTCCGTGAAGAAAAGCTACTCGTTGAGCAGGACTCCTGAGTAACACGTCAGACCTCTGCTAGCAGCTGATTGGCTAATGAAACGTTTGGCGACTGTAAAAATGAAGTATTTTTTAAAAACGTTTTTTCTACTATTTTGGGGTGGATTTGTAATCCAATACTTTTGTGTCGTTATTCTTTACTGTTGTCAGAATCATTTCCGCGAAACCTACCAGTAGTAGTAATGCCTCTTTTGGCTATTTTTTGGCTATTTCTTGGCTATTGTTTGGCTATTTTCTTGGATATTTTAATTTGGATATTTTTTGGATATTTTTTAATTAGGGCTTGTATAGGATATTTATGGAGTGGACCGAAAATTCGGTCAAACTGATTTCTCATTTTATGTCCAGACCTGTAGCACAGGTGTCCTCAGTGTCGTATATATGGTTTGACCAATTTAATTGTTAATTGAATTGACCGATTTAAGTGACAAAATTCGGTCAGACTGACCTCATTTATACCCTCTCAAGGTATGATAAAAGGCCACTTTGTTTCATGAATACATTCATTCTCATTCGAATCTTGAGAAGTGGTCTTATGTTCTTGACGCTATTGGTGCTCTGTGCTGTTTACCTTGAAGATAGAAAATGGCAAAATTACCCCAGGACCCTATGGAGAGATATGCACTAGGCACTATGGCAGATAAGCAGTTGACAGAGATGCAGGATCCTCGTTGTCATTTGGACTTGGGTGGAGAGGTGTATGTGACTGCTCAGACTTGGGATGGAATGTTAAGTATACATATCCGCAAGTATGATGTTTTCCCTAATGGCAAGAGCTATCCTACCAAACGAGGGATTATGTTGACTCTGAAACACTGGTCAGAACTACCAGGAGTGTTCAAGTTCTTAGAGCAGTATGGTAAGACAAGTTTCTTTACACATGTTGGAACCAGTGTCTATGCCACTGTGGAAGATCATGGTGTGGATCTCAGACACTGGGTGTTTAATGATGATAAACTAGTACCTTCCTCAAAAGGTATTCTACTATCCCAAGATCAGTGGAAGAAATTGAGAGACTGTTGTGATGTGATGCCAGACTTTGTACCTGAACTTAAAGAGATGGTATCAAAAGGGTCAGGGAAGAGAAAGTTATCTGATGTGAAATCTGATAAACCCATTAAGAAAAAGCAGGAGAGTGATTCCAAGATCGACAATGAAGCTGATAATGAGATACCTAATGATCCTGAGGATGTAAGGAAAGAAGAGGAGACTGGTGAGCAGGTTGAGGAGACTGAGTTGGAAAGAGACTTACGTCAGATCCGTGAGGAGATGGATAAAGACTACAGAAGATTTGATCAGCAGATGGACTTAGTGATTCCAGGGTATAGCAGTTTGGTTAAGGGGAAGAAACCTGATCATTATCCTGTTGGTTATATTAAAACCACAGCATCTGATGGAAGACCTCAATATGAGGTTGCAACACCTTTCAATACATCAGATGAATCACCGCCAATATACCTCAATTTAAGGTCACCACCATTTTCTGATGATGATAATAATGATGATAGTGTTGACGATGATGATTTTGGTGTAGATGATGAACATTTTCATCAGGGTCAAATGGAGCATTTGCAATGTTGGAAGTGTAATCCTAGTGACTATATCAACTGGTAGAACTCATTTTGCGCTGAGACTTGACTCATTCAAGAACTGTCCTATACAGATGACCCTTGGCTTCAACATAAGACCAGACTGTGACTATTTGTATATGGTAGGACAACCAAACCAAAAGAGTGATACTGCTGTTGGTTCAACATTGTGATCATGATATTGTAATAAACATATTGTATGTATTTTTCTTGTGTTGGTCTTCTTTTTGTAGATATATAAATAGAGTGAATGATATAGGATAGGCCGATTTATCCATCATGGCACCTTACATTATATGCTATTTATTATTATGATCCAAAACATGCTGGTAGTTATGCCGTACCAAAGAAGTTATTCGAAGCTGTGAAAGCTGAAGGTCAATTTAAGATTCGATTTATTTTCACGTTATCTTTGGGTCTATCCACTCAAGTCTACCAAAGGTGGTGAAAGCCTTGACAGAAAAAAACACAATATCATATACTTGGTATTTTTCAATCTGATAAGGGATCTGAATTCAATATAAGTTGACAGAACTTATTAGGTCGAGATAATGACTAACCTCATTTGCTTCAGAACATTCAGGGAGGACACATCACCATGAGTCAGTATAAACTTTTTGTCCCAGACACCGAGAAATGGACTCGCTATTATATGTTGCAAGTACAGGGTAAATGTGCACAGCACGGCAACTTGTCTGTTGACAGAACACTGGAGCTTTATGATCCAGAATGGCCTAAAATTTTGGAAGAAAGGAAACGAAAAGAACAGGCACTGGCCATGCCTTATTCTGAACAACCCAAAATTAACTTTGTCTCTCCAACACAACAAGTCGTGGAGCAAGCCATAGCTCAAGAGAAACGCGAAAGGGCTATACAAAGGAGAGCACAGAAAGTGTGTGTCATTCCTGACAAGAACGTTAAAGAAAACACATCACACAAAAAGAAGTCTCTTCCAAAACAGGGAAAGCCAGATCGTTACAGTAAGAAGGCATAATGTACTCCTGTCCAGTATGTTTCAAGACATATTCTTGGCCAGATAGTCTAAAGCGACATATGACTATCAAACATGAACAACTGCAAGCACCACCACAACAACAACCACAACAACAACCACAACAACAACAACAACAACAACAACAACAACAACAACCACAACAACAACAACAACCACCGCAAGAGGTTTCATTACGACACCCCTTCACCATGATCGTTTCCGGGCCAACATCATCAGGAAAATCGTATCTTGTTCGACACATTTTGGAAAGCCTCAAGATTAAACCTTACCCTCAACGGATCTTATGGCTTTATCGTCGCTGGCAACCTCTCTATGATGACATTCTACAATCCGTGTATCCTCCTGTAGAGTTTGTTCAAGGTATTCCCATAGATTTGGACCAAGACTACTTTTTTGACACAGGTGTAAGAAATGTCCTAGTTCTTGACGATCTCATGTCAACGGCTAGTAAAGATCCTAAAATAACAGATCTATTTACAGAAGGTTCCCATCATCGTAACCTCTCTGTCATCGCCATCAATCAAAACCTTTTCTATAATAGGAACCCAACACAACGTAGAAACTGTCATTATATAGTCATGTTTAACAATCCAGTAGACCAACAATCCATCATGACCTTAGGTCGTCAAATGTATCCAACCCGATCTCAACATTTTATGCAAACATTTGAAGAGGCTACGAGCGAACCCTATGGCCATCTTTTAATTGATTTAAAACATGATACACCAGCAGACGAAAGACTTCGTCCTAATGGCTGTAAAGTGAGTAGTTTGGAAAACCATCCTCAGAAAGAGTCTACCCTCTGAAGCGTGCAGACGTGTGCCGAAAATCTCTGCGATATGCCTTCTTGCGATAGTTGTGGAATAGTCTTCCAATCTACTACGGACCTCATGAAACACAGAAAAACCTGGTGTCCTGGGAATGAAAGTTCACCTTCACCTCCCGGAATTGCCAATGAGCCAATGAAACGAAAGTTTGATGACGCCTTTCCCCCAAAGAAATCTCTAGAAAGCTGTTGTTATTGTGGACAGGTGTTTCTAAATAGTATTTGTTTACAGAAACATCTCCACGATAAGCAATGCCCAGAAGTGGAAAAGGATGATATTGACGATGATGATGATGACATGAAGATATTTCATAATAAATTACAAAAGACTAGCAAAGATAGTGAAGAAGAGGTTATAAGAAGTTTGATAAAGAGAGTTGGTCGGGAGAATGAAGATCTATTGAATATAAAGAGACAGCGGTATGAAAAGCTAAACATGTCAGGAGATATGATTGAAAATAAAATGAATAATATAGTTTGGAGAAAATTCAAAGAAATGTATGGGCAAGTTGTTGCCTATGTCTTTGGCTTGAGGCATGGTCCCAATACCTTGGACATTCTTAACTCTATGGAAGACACAGCTGAAAATATGATTGAACAAGTTATTTCCAAACTCTACAAGTACAAGCCATGGATCATGGAAATCATAAAAGATGTTGATGATGACAGTGATGACGAATCTGAAGACGGTAGTGAGGATGATGAGGAAGAAGAAGAAGTAGCTCAATAGACATTCGTGGTTGTAAAGAAGACTTAGGGAGTGTTCCTAGCCTTAAGTCTTCTCATTGAAACGGGGCAAATAAAATGTGTGAAGATTAATATTCGTTTTGTTATTACTATATAGCAATTGTCACATATAATCTCGGAATGTGAAAACAGATAAATTAACCACATTTTCTGCAGGGCAAACTCACTATACTGGACGTCTTCCAAATTTATGTAGTTACGTGAAGTGTACCTTTATTATACACCAGGGTCACTTCTTTCCATGGTACCAAGAGCATGTTTGACCTTTATGACTAGTTAACAATGTCTCTCTCTCTCTCTCTCTCTCTCTCTCTCTCTCTCTCTCTCTCTCTCTCTCTCTCTCTCTCTCTCTCTCTCTCTCTCTCTCTCTCTCTCTCTCTCTCTCTCTCTCTCTCAACAATTGTTGAATAACATAAAATGATTGCCATGTAATATAACCTAACTACAATATTTCAGATACTTTTTCAACCATAATGACATCTTATAAATTTCATTTAACACATTTCATTAAATACATCTAATATAGGATATGTACCTCAAATGGTGTATGTATGTTAATTGAAGGATTAGAATAAATTCAACTTTAGTATTACTGTCTAAAATTATGTAAAACCATTATCAAATGACATTTCAAGCATTTACATCCATCTGCCCATTGTCTTACATTTCTGAAGAATGCATTATGTGATAAAAGGAAAATGACCACAGAGTTTTCATTGTTGCTCTCTCAGTTCTTATAACTGAAAACTTGCTTCTTGCTTTCGCTAGAAGTTTCGGCCTAGAATTATAACTTGCGCTATGGGGAAAAGGTACCAGGTCTTCATGCCTAAAATTAACACACAAACAGCAGAATGATCAGTCAAATAAATGTCATTAACATATTTAACAGTACATCATATTCAATACAAAAGGTGATATATAAATAGAATACAGAACAACTTCAACTCCATTAATAATAATAGTTACATAAGTCCATATTACAATAAACATACATGATAGTCACTTATTCAAATATGCAACAATTGTAATACAGAATATCAATTCAACATTCATACGATATAGTTAGAATTCACCTTAAGATTCAATATAGAAATAGTAACATTATTCTTGAACAATGACATTTTTGATTACATTATGATTTTAGCTGAATAAGACATGTTCACTGAAGGTGAATGACATAGCCTAGTGAGTTGAATCAATTATGCGACCAGCCGTGATGGATAAGGCTTTACTTAAAGATAACTTATTTATCTTTTATTTATAGATACTTTATTTGAACACCATATTGTCTGAATTTTATAAACTATTCTACGACATATAACACATACTATACAGTAATGTGGCGTCTATTTAACTTACATTAAAAGACTTATATTACACAAGACAGAGCCTGATTGCATACATTTGTGAAACTTAATACCACATGGGTGTGTGTCTCTCATTAAATATGACTATTGCAAACGGGATAACTTGCTATGAATATAATGGCTACGTATTGTCATCTACACATAAAACATATATTGAGAATTGACAAACAACACTGAAGTATTTTAGTACATGTTAGAAGTAATATCTTATCATGTTTCATGGTCATAGCATGCGTCAACACATTGTAATACAAATTTTATCATTAACTTAATGATCTGTCTTACAGGTAAACATATTGTCAAGTGTATTAAGGTTGGAGATATATCAAACCAATTTTATCAGGAGTAACTCCGATATACATCAATAATCATAAACTAAAGTAAGTCTAGTTTCACATATACAAGCGGTAGTCTAATATAAATAAGCATTTAGAAGTACACTTCTCAAGCACACATAAACATAGTTGATGTCTCTATTTTTAATTTATTATATATTTTCAGGGGAAGATTTTGGAAAACTAATGTCTAAAAATCATTTTCAACACCAGTTTACAGTTTTATGATAAAAGTCACAGTTTGATATTAATTTTTTCTGTCATTTGGTTATAAAAGATATAATTTCTATTATTATGAATGAATGAATATCTCTTTTATTCTTTGTGACACGCGCCCGAGAGCCTTTGTTTGTTTCAAGAATTAGGAGGTATACAATAGAAAAGGGGTCACCCTAATTATATTCATAACTCAGTTAAGTCACCATAGTAACATATATGACGTTACCTAAAAATAGATAATTTTCAGCACATATGGGGAATAGGCCAGAGATGTTTCCGCTTACTCCATGCAGATACGCCAATCACAGTAGACACGCGCCTTTGTTTGTTTATTCAGTCCGGAGTGTTCGTAGTCTGTTTGTGTTGAGGATTAACGCTCCCTGTCCGATTGGACATCTAAGGTCACTAAGTGGTCAACAGCGAGGCAAATTTTTGCTACAACTCTAGAATAGCATAGACTGAGTGCAAGTCTTTTATTTCAGATTGAATATAAGTGAAGGAGTGTGAAAAAGAAAGCTCATGATAATTAAGCATTTTTTTCTAAATAAGATTGACACAATATTAACACGTTTTATGTAGTTACTCCACTGAAATCCCCCTAACCATTTATTGTAAATGAACTGTATTTTCTGATGAATGAAAAAATGAATGAATAGCTGATTTATTTTCCTCCAGATAAATAATCTGAATATACATTAAAGAAATAATCATCAAGTGAAAACACTATATCTTATTCTTTAAAATTGTATCAGAATAATCTTTCAAACACGGGTTAGTCCCAGGGATGAAAATGCGAGACGAGGGTCATCTGAACATAGTTAAACATTAATCCCCCCCTCTCTCTCATACATTTGTTGACATAGTCAACACTGGCTGGTCGCTTTGTTTGATGATCTGGCTCGTGTCAGTATTGTGTCAACACTGGCTCGCCCGCTTGGCTTGCGCCTGAGGACACGTGTGGAGCTGGGTGAAGCAAATGATATCAGTCTGACCGAATTTTGTCACTTAAAAAATCGGTCAATTCAATTAACAATTAAATTGGTCAAACCATATATACGACACTGAGAACACCTGTGCTACAGGTCTGGACATTTCTGAGAAAATCAGTTTGACCGAATTTTCGGTCCACTCTATAAATATCCTATACAAGCCCTAATTAAAAAATATCCAAAAAATATCCAAATTAAAATATTCAAGAAAATAGCCAAACAATAGCCAAGAAATAGCCAAAAAATAGCCAAAAGAGGCATTACTACTACTCCTACCCCCTGAGGTTACAATATCTTTTTAACAACATATATTATGTTTCAAATATTGTGTACGGTTGTTGGAAGTCTGATAATATCTAATGTCCATGCAGTTACATAAATATTGCATTCTACAGTAGCATGAATTTTAATCAAGTTTTCATACAATATATTTATCTTACAATACCGAGATGAGGTGAACATGGTATTTCTCAAGGATTGACATATATTATTTTTATTATATCAATATTTCTGTGTTTTATGTTGAAATTGACAGATTTCAAAGGCAGCGGTTTAAATGACATCATACATCACAACCTTAAATGTGGAGCTACTAAATAACTTTTTTCCAACAGCGAATGTATGTGTTTTCTGTGTTGATTTATACAGAACACAATAAGATAATTATATAAACGCTCTCCGGCTTATCTTGGAAATCTGGTCGAGTCCGAAGTCCGACTAACATTTTTTTACAAACAAATTTCATTTTTTAAATGCCCTGCATGAGTTCTCTGGAAATTTTCAGGTTAAAATTATTTTTTTTAATTTTTGAAAAAAAATTCCAATGGAAATTTGTTTTCCAAAGGAATTTTTCCAATGGAATTTTTTTTTCCAATGGAATTTTTTTTCCATTGGAATTTTTTTTTTTCGCAATGGAATTTTTTTTCCAATGTGGAAAAGGGTGGTAGGATTAGTCATTGAAGGCAGTTTTCATAATAATGAATTTATAAAATATTATAATTCTATTTTTTTTAATTTGGTGAAGTTTTCAAAGAAATGTTGATTTTAATAACATATATTGAGTTAGATGAAATATATTGATTTTTGAAAAAATATAATGTTTGTGAAATGTTGACTTTGGAAATATTTATTGACTTTGGTGGAAGTTTTACTTTGATAAAATATTGAATTTGATGACATGTTAAAATATTGTTTGAGTTATGTGAATTGTTGACTTTTGAAATATTTATTGACTTTTGTGAAAGTTTTACTTTAATAAAATGTAGAGTTTGTAAAAGATATTTTGAATCTAGTGAAATGTTGACTTTGATCAAGTATTTATTTGGTGAAATGTTGACTTTGAAAATATTCATTGACTTTTGTGAAAGTTTAATTTAAATAAAATGTTGACTTTGAAAAAGATTTTTTTGAATTTAGTGAAATGTTGACTTTGATCACATATTGACTTTGGTGAAATGATGACTTTGAAAATATTTATTGACTTTTACGAAAGTTTAAATTATATAAAATGTTGACTTTGGTGACATGATGCTTTTGAAAAAGATATTTTGCATTAAGTAAAATATTTACTTTGATCAGGTATTGAATTTGATGAAATGTTGACTTTGAAAATAATTATTGACTTTTGTGAAAGTTTAACCTAAATTAAATGTTGACTTTGAAAAATATTTTTTTGAATTTAGCGAAATGTTGACTTTGATCAAGTATTTATTTGGTGAAATGTTGACTGAAAATATTTATTGACTTTTGTGAAAGTTTAATTTAAATAAAATGTTGACTTTGATAAAGATATTTTGTATTAAGTGAAATATTGACTTTGATCAAGTATTGACTTTGATGAATTGTTGACTTTGAAAAAGATTTTTTGAATTTAGTGAAATATTGACTTTGATCAGGTATTGACTTTGATGAAATGTTGACTTTGGAAATATTTATTGACTTTTGTGAAAGTTTAACCTAAATTAAATGTTGACTTTGAAAAAGATTTTTTGGAATTTAGTAAAATGTTGACTTTGATCACATATTGACTTTAGTGAAATAATGACTTTGAAAATATTTATTGACTTTTGCGAAAGTTTAACTTATATAAAATGTTGACTTTGGTGACATGTTGCTTTTGAAAAAGATATTTTGCATAAAAGGAAATATTGACTTTGATCAGGTATTGACTTTGATGAAATGTTGACTTTGGAAATAATTATTGACTTTTGTGAAAGTTTAACCTAAATAAAATGTTGACTTTGAAAAAGATTTTTTTGAATTAAGCGAAATGTTGACTTTGATCAAGTATTTATTTGGTGAAATGTTGACTTTGAAAATATTTATTGACTTTTGTGAAAGTTTAATTTAAATAAAATGTTGACTTCGATAAAGATATTTTGTATTAAGTGAAATATTGACTTTGATCAAGTATTGACTTTGATGAATTGTTGACTTTGAAAAAGATATTTTGAATTTAGTGAAATATTGACTTTGATCAGGTATTGACTTTGATGAAATGTTGACTTTGGAAATATTTATTGACTTTTGTGAAAGTCTAACTCAAATAAAAAGTTGACTTTGAAACTTATCAAGTGTCCTTCCCCTAAAACATATATTGAGATTATAGATATGTAGTATTTTTTTAATAAGACGTTTCCACAATATATTCTCCTATCAAATATTCACCTTTGCGAAATGTTGACTCTTGAAATATTAATTGCGTTGATAAGGTTTCTATCTAATGACTTTTTTAAAGTTGAACACTAATGTCTGGCTAAAGGTGGATGTTTCAGACAGTATGTGTTAGGTCATTTGACTAGGCTATTGCCCACATTACATCAGTCACCATGACTGATTATTTATACACACCTGATTGCAGGTTACATATTTATAACGATAAAACAATTGCAATTTAATCATGCAACTGAGGTTTAAGGGATATATCAGACTTGTGTAATGACTCTCAGAATACCCTACGGCGTCCCTCTCGGTATTACGTAACATGTATATTCGATCAACTCATTAAGGCCAACAGGTAAGTAATTACCGGTTCAACGGCATTGACCCAGCAGCTAGGTGTTACAAGAACACAAATGTAGTCAGACTTCAACTCATAATCATAATGTATCTTTGTAACCGCCGATTAGCTGTAATGCTAAAGGTTAATAAAGAATTGAATTGACTTCAATAGAGTGACCACATGAGCACTTATTTGTTTCCGATCTGTGTGCATTACACTGCAAATTTATCTGCGATCAGATGACATTCTCGACCATGAACTAATAGCGCTTGGTAAAGGTATTGAGAATGTTTAGGTGGGACTTAACAAACGTAAGTTATGTAACTTTAACATATCAGATAATGAATTTCTTTTGTTGTTGTTACAGGCGAATAGTTATAATATGCATAATATTATCCATGTAGGATTTGCTGACTTTTAAGAGATTGACTTTGGTGACTGGAAACTATTTATTGGCTTATAGCCTAATAAGGTTAACACGATTCTAAATCCCTATATGTGTCGTCATGGCTTTTCGGAAAGATTTAACATTTTCAATTGGACATCAAAGGCTGATTGTTTCAAATATGTCCAAACCCATGGATATCACAACTAAGCTGACGGTGGTGCATTCTATGTGAGACACAAAATATTTTCATCACTTTGACGGTTATTAACTAGTAATTGACCTCTCATGTGTATCATATGTATACTGAAATATTGAATAAACATCGCATTACATTCGATATAAACATATTCAAAGAAAAACATGGAGTGATTGTGACACAGGAAGTAACGAAATTAATATAAAGCGATAATATAATGATTTTAACGGTATTTAAAGGGGCTGTAGCACGTTTTTTTTGCAAAATTTATGTTTTCAAATTTCCCATTATAATGATATTTTATGTCATTTAAATTAACTTTAGAGGGTAAAACATCTTATTAAACAAACCAGTTATCTGTAGTGGTAAAAAATATGGTGCGTATAAAGCAAAAATTACATGGCGGCCATTTTATTGTGAACACAATTTATTATTTTGTATTACAAAAACGATGCCCATGGCTTTACCGAAATATGTACACTCATTTTAAACCTTATTTTCCGAAGAGAGTTTTACTATTGGTGAAATTATTTTTTAAATACATTTCATCAACTTATTTGAGCGAAAAAAAGTGCTACTGACCCTTTAAGTGTGCTGTGTATTAGAAAGTCCCAGGTCTTACTGTGCGTTAGATCTGTAAGAACATTTGAACGTGTCGAAATGTTGGCCACCCCTAATAGTCTGGTAGGAGATACACAGACAATTAAGTGAGGGTCGGTACATGATAATTAGTCAATGGTTATTCCCGCCACCTTTAATTACATCAACTAGCGAATTCCCATGGCCAGTGAAGGATGCCGTTCTTTGCTTCATGCACATTATGTAAGGCAAGGGCCTTTCTAATACACAGCACACTTAAAGACCGTTAGAATCATTATATTATCGCATTAAATTAATTTTGTTACTTCATTTGTCACAATTACTCCATGTTTTTTGCTTGGAATATGTTTATATCTAACGAATTGTGATGTTTATTCAATATTTCAGTATGAATATGAGAGGTCTATAACTAGTTAATAACTGTCAAAGCTATGACGTTTTTTGTGGTCTCATATAGAATGCACCACCATCAGCCTAGATGTGATATCCATGGCTTTGGACATATTTGAAACAATCAGCCTTTGATGTCCAGTTGAAAGTGTTCAACCTTTCAAAAATGCAAAAACATCACACATACGGATTAAGAAACATTTTCCCTTTATTATATAAGGATATGAGCCAATAAATAGTTTCCAGTCACCAAAGTCAATCTATTAAAAGTCAGCAATTCCTACATGGATAATCTTAGGCATGTTATAACTGTTCGCCAGTAACATAAACAAGATAAATTCATTTTCTGATATCTCAAAGTTACATAATTTACATTTACATTTACATCTTTTTTCAGTGTACAATGCACACAGATCGGAAACATATAAGTGCTCATGTGGTCACTCTATCGAAATCTTACTATATTGGCGTTCTCGTCACACAGGGGTCAGAGGCATTGTACCGGTTATTATTTACATGTCAGCCTAAATGAGTTGACCGAATACACATGTTACGTTATACCGAGTGGACGCTTGTTCAACAGTAGGGTATTCTGAGAGTCAATACACAAGTATATCACTTAAACCGCAGTTGCATGATTATATTTCAATTGTTCTATCTTTATATATCTGTAACCTGCAATCAGTTGTTTATAGATAAGCAGTCATGGTGACTGATTTAGTGTGGACAATAGCACAATTACCGGTACTATAACGCCAATAAATATTTCAAGAGTCAACATTTCATTAACGTCAATATATTATAGTAGAGTATACAGTGGAAACGTTTATACAAAAGTTAATTCATATCTATAACTCAATATATGTTTTTTAGGGGAAGGACACTTGTGTGAAAAGGCTTTTCATAAATAATATCCGTCAAATCGTAAGACGTTTTGGAAAAACAGTGTATCGTATTGAGAGAGCTGCCGAAATGGTAAACAAATCAAATGATTAAGAAAACGTTTAATGTACACTATGCATGCACCCCTTCACTGCTGTTAACAATCTGACAGTGAGTGGATCATTAGAGAGTGCCTGCACCAAAGTAATTATATTCGTAGCGGTACCGCCTCATTCTGTTAATTAACGAACCGTGACATCCCAACAGCATTAATAATGATAAATACAACGTTGACACCAGAACAGAGCACATATCATCTCTTTCACTCTCTGATTCAACCAGTAGCACAAATCAAGCGTGAGCCGACTGGTCACCACAGTCAAGTTTTGAACATTCGACGGATACCGGGCAAATTCAACTTCACACATCAGAAGCCCTTGTGTGTATTGCATTTGCAGTAGTCATTTCCACTTCAACTCCCCAACCCCGACCTCTTTCAATGGATGATTATACAAATGCAAACATTATCATTGGTGTTATTTTAACTACTGACCATTGCTAAAAGAACCATTTTAAGAGTCATTGTGATAATGTCACAATGGGATTCATCGGTACGTAAATAGTCCCCATTACTATCACTACACAACACAAACATATATTATACTGATTTAACTGAATAGATTTGTTTGAAATTAAGTTTGCTCAAACCAATAACTTATGGTTATTTTTATTTGATGGAACAATAAACAGGAAATGGATACTCAATGCACTAGACCATATGATTACGTATTGACGACATCTGTGGACATACTAGGTGTGTGTTCATTCGGATCAACGCTAATTACGAACGGGCGAGCTAATACACAACTTACCAGTCACTGCGATTACGCACTAGTAATAGACCGACCAATTGTAGTTTTATTAGTCATTGAAATTATCATAGTTCCAACAGAAACAACTGCAGACAAATACAGAAGGTTCATATATCCCATTCTCTAGACAGTCATTTGTCAGCTAGTTCTAAGACAGTAGAGAATCGCATCAATTAACGCAACACCCATTAGTGAAATAATGGAACAGTGGAATGGTGCATCCTACTCAATAGTAGCTTGTACTGATATGGTCTGTCCTCGTATCGCCTATACCCCATATCGCCTACGCCACAATCAAAACAAATTCTACATTCTACTTCTAAAATGCCCATCTATCTACATATCTACATATCTACATTCTAGATTCGGTTATTACAGAATATTGTTTTAACGGTACATGTACTTCGTTCCCTACATTTAATCAAGGCTTAGTCATGCAGATGCATGTACACATTTTATGAAATATATATGATCTTTTATCACATCCTTGTTTCACAATAAATATGACATCAATAACCAGAAAGCAAAATAACATATGCATAAGATTGTAATGTCATGTTTTAAGCTCTATTTTGAGGTAGGAAAGTGCCAAAGCATACTTTACTATGAATGATTAATACTACAAGGGCGATAGCGTACCAGTACGTAGGGCTATAGTGGTATCACCCGAGCACCATTAGACTTTTCTCTCAACAGGGGCTGGAAGAGCTATGTCGTCAGCATAAAGTTAAAGGCTAAGAATATTGCCATCGAGAATGATTTTAGCTCTCACTCCCATAATACAACACAATATTTTACACTGTCCCCTAACAATGAAATTACGTTTTCCCGGCCGACACCTACGCACAAGGGATGAGGAAGTGTATTGGCGCGAGAGGAGGCATAAATATCCACCCCGTCGTCAGTGTATCTCATGGCCAATAACATTTTGCAATGTAAATGGATTCACAAACAGTTGACTTTGAACGGGCATGTTTCGTTTCTCCTTCATTCAACATTAGAACTTATGTGGTATCCTTTTGACGTTATGGCAGGTAAATTATCTTCAACTGATTTGTCAATAACCATTAAAATGTAGTAAAACAAGTATACATTCAATAAATATGAAGACGCCCTTTATAGATTTTACAAGAGAGATTTCCGACCATGTCTCTATATTGTATAAAAAGACACGCAAACACATAATTGTTCATATAAAATATGTGAAGAATGTCTCGAGGATGGACTACAGTACACCAAATGCGTCTTTCCATTGGTAGTTCAAAACCGTTTAAAACAGATCATACCGAACCCATTCTGTAACATATACATGTATGTGTATTACAAGTATGTTCACCAAAAAAGTTGATTCACATAATACATGATTAATTGAAAATAACTGTGCCATTCCTTATAAACTGACAGGCAACAGAAAGTATACACTTTTTAAAATGAAATTATGGAAATTGATATTATTGAATTTGACAGTAAGCATCGTATACACAGGGCCTAAGCATTAACTTCTGTTTTTTAAAGTTGAACAATACAGATTTTAGAGAAAATTGGAAAATATTGATAATCACGTGACCTTCATACTCGTTTTACGAGCCACATAGGTAAAATAGCTACACATTATTAATGTTGGCCATCCCAACTGTGGAAAAAACACTTAAAACCCATCAAAGGTAACCCCAGAAAAACGTGAATAACTTTTGAAATTTGACAAAAGCTAGGCAACGGATACCAAAGCTGCAAGAATCGCCCTTGTCTCTGCATTTCTAATGTCAATGTGTTGTCACATTAGAGCCGAGCTGGGGAGACAGTTGACAATCCCAGAACACCAAAAAACAATCGTCTTTTTGCCCATGAAGACTGATATCTGCTTGCGTTAGACTGCCGTCAAAGCTATCTCTGAGTGGAGTCATTGCCCGCGACCTCCATAGGTAGGCGCGTCACTATGCACACGTGCACCAGAAAACTTTGAACTGATAGAGTCGAAGTTTTTCGACTGCTCAATAGACAGGTACTGACCGCTGAACTTTGATGTATGGCTTATGTCATGATGGCTGTGACAACGTCAACATTTCAAACTTAACCAAAGTCAATAAAATAGAAATATTAATAATTCATGATATAAGCCAACTTCGCCAAAGTCAATACATATTTCCAAAGTCAACATAAGTCAACAATTCGCTTAACTTAAAAAAACCTTTTAAAAGTCAACATTTCATGAAAGTCAATATGTGATCAAAGTCAATATTTCACTTAATTCAAAATATCTTTTTCAAAGTCAACATGCCACCAAAGTTATCATTTTATATAAGTTAAACTTAAACTACACAACTTTTCACTAAAAAGTCAACAATTCAAAACAACTCAAAATATATTTTAAAAGTCAACATGTCACGAAAGTCAATATTTTATCAAGGTCACACTTCCACCAAAGCCAACAAATATTTTAAAAGTCAACATTTCACAAACATTATATTTTTGCCAAAGTCAACATTTCACAAACATTATATTTTGTCAAAGTCAACATTGGCCCATGGGAAATCTGGCCCATGGGAAATTCGGCCCATGGGAAATTCGGCCCATGGGAAACCTGACCTATGGGCTAGATTTCAATTGGAAAATTGTTTTCCTTTGTATGGGGAGAGTTCATAAATACAACAAAATATGTTACTGCTAGACCAATTATTAAAAATTAGAAAATAACACCAATTTGAACAGCCTCTCGCCCATGGAATTTGGAATTTTCGTCAATATCTTAGTTAAAGTATAAAAATAGGTTTTTGATAGAATTTGAACTTCTCACTTGTGTTATTCTTGTTGGTCAGTTATGGAATCTCGGGTTTCCATAATAAAATCGGACCTGCGTTCAGTAACACAAAGAAACATCTATATGGTACGCCAAACTGAGAATTGTGTAATGGTGTGCTCAAGTGACACATAAAGACTATTTATTAAACCATTTCGTTTTCATTACGAGATGTTCAGTAAGATCCTACTGGTAGCATAATTCTTTCATTTAATAATGTCCGTTGTCTATATCAATCTGTGTTATCATAATGTAATGTATATGTTTGCGTGTACAATGGAGCAATCTTCATGTAAATTTCATTGAGCTTGTTGACCAATCCAGTTCATGTATTTATTCATGAAATTGAAGTGAAAATGGTTTGCATTGCATTACATCGTATATAGAATATTTTAATTTACAAACTTCAAATACAGTAAACTTGTGTATTAAATACACAATGTTATTTATAAATCTGCAATGTTGTCTCGCTTATTTGAACAGCCAATCGTTCAGTGCTTATGAAATTATACCTTTATACTTTATTGTATACAAAACAAAATTAACCTGCTGATTATGCAACATAATTTGATCAATTGGTGCTACTTATCCCTCTTCGCCCCGATTCCCGCGAGAGTCTTCTTCTCTTGTGTCAATGTCACTTGAACTGTCATTTGGTTCATACAGGTAAGGCAAGGCATCGGCCACGTCACTTGAAATGACGGAGCTTGAAGACAAACACTCCATGGAAAGTGATATGACAGCAGTTCCGCGGTTAATTGCTGCAAACATACTATACATAAGCGCAGAATGCTCTCAATTCAGAAGGCCCCAGTCGTTGTAACCATATGAAATCGCTAGATGAATAGTTAAGGAATCCGTTTATCGAAAATTTTGGTTGTTTTTATGAAGTTTTATGTCTTATATGAGCAGTTTAAAAGTTTGGAAAATGCGTTAAATTAAGATTAGCAGCCATAGTGAGACTCCTCCACGTACGTCACAGCACGATACGCTTCAGTGACCACCGCCCGTCCACTTTCATTCTGGTCGTCGGGGCTTAATTAGGCACTTTTTTTTAAAAAGCCGTATATAAGTAATTTATTGGTCGATTTCAGAAATTTAAAATCGAGCAATTGTCAAATTGATACCCCTTTTCAAATAATCCGAATGTGACCATATGTCATTTCATCTAACCTTTAAGGGATTAATCCTAATCTTGAAACAAAAGATAAATATATATTATTTAATCTTTGACATTCTGCAAAAAGGTGCCTCAAACTGAAGGTGTACGTGCGAGAGCGACTCGTCCCAAAAACGTACAAGAATGAACAGTATTAACCAACGTATAACAATGTTACATGTGTACACTATTTATGACAGGCATTTCTAATGATTAAATATTAATCATACAATATCAAATAACAAATGTCAAATATCAAATATCAAATATCAAATATATGTAAGAATTGAATAACTTGGTAGTGAAACTTTTTTAAAAAGATGTTATAGTTACAATCCAACTACAATGTACAGAAATCCTCCCCAGTCAGTCCTTGACATTGCATTAGATATAACCCTGTCTATTTCTGTGCTGTAGCTTTCTTGTTATTCTTGTCTTGTTGTAGTTCCCCATATATAATATCTGAGGTACAAGATATGCTTACGTGCAATAAGAAAGACAAGATAGTTCCATCGACAGAAGATATATACGACTGAAACAGCGTTACATCATGTCTTTAGACCACAAAAAGCCAGATATTTTCATTCTTATTTCTTAATATGTCGGCCTGATATGTAGTACATTGTACAAAATGGACATTGGGTATTTATTTTGTTAACAGTTTTGGCAAATAGTGTTTCTAGAACTTAAAAATGGTGCGTCTTACATCTAAAAGTAGTAAGCGCGTGCCTAAGGTGTGATGATTTAATTTCAAATCTCGCTTGGTGGTTATTTATTCTAATATGCATTTATTGATAGTTAGGCTAAAAATTCATCCACTGTGATTTAAGTATCAGACAATTAATTTTTTATTACAGGTTTCGGCATTGAGTGTGTGTCTACAGTGGATTGTCCCTACCAGAATTCACGCTGCCACCAGGCTATATGTGACTGTGAAGTTGGTTTCAGCTATGATTCAAGTATCAAGAGTTGTGTCACTAGTGAGTTGAGCTAAGCCTGCATACCATATTCGATTTGGTCATTTATTTATATTTTTACCTGTTGATAATATAATGAATGATAAGCACAAACTGATTTAGGATGTTCAATAGTTGATGGGAATTTTTTATATGATTTAAGGTAATCGTAATAAAGATGAAAGGAAATATGAAAAAGTAACAATGATCCTTTTGAATGCTTACAACGCGGTTAATTGCTACAAACATACTATACATAAGCGCAGAATGCACTCAATTCAGAAGGCCCCAGTCGTTGTAACCATATGAAATCGCTAGATGAATAGTTAAGTAATCCGTTTATCGAAAATTTTGGTTGTTTTTATGAAGTTTTCTGTCTTATATGAGCAGTTTAAAAGTTTGGAAAATGCGTTAAATTAAGATTAGCAGCCATAGTGAGACTCCTACACGTACGTCACAGCACGATACGCTTCAGTGACCACCGCCCGTCCACTTTCATTCTGGTCGTCGGGGCTTAATTAGGCACTTTTTTTTAAAGAGCCGTATATAAGTAATTTATTGGTCGATTTCAGAAATTTAAAATCGAGCAATTGTCAAATTGATACCCCTTTTCAAATAATCCGAATGTGACCATATGTCATTTCATCTAACCTTTAAGGGATTAATCCTAATCTTGAAACAAAAGATAAATATATATTATTTAATCTTTGACATACTGCAAAAAGGTGCCTCAAACTGAAGGTGTACGTGCGAGAGCGACTCGTCCCAAAAACGTACAAGAATGAACAGTATTAACCAACGTATAACAATGTTACATGTGTACACTATTTATGACAGGCATTTCTAATGATTAAATATTAATCATACAATATCAAATAACAAATGTCAAATATCAAATATCAAATATATGTAAGAATTGAATAACTTGGTAGTGAAAATTTAAAAAAAAGATGTTATAGTTACAATCCAACTACAATGTACCTTATTACAGAAATCCTCCCCAGTCAGTCCTTGATATTGCATTAGATATAACCCTGTCTATTTCTGTGCTGTAGCTTTCTTGTTATTCTTGTCTTGTTGTAGTTCCCCATATATAATATATGTGGTACAAGATATGCTTACGTGCAATAAGAAAGACAAGATAGTTCCATCGACGGAAGATATATACGACTGAAACAGCGTTACATCATGTCTTCAGACCACAAAAAGCCAGATATTTTCATTCTTATTTCTTAATATGTCGGCCTGATATGTAGTACATTGTACAAAATGGACATTGGGTATTTATTTTGTTAACAGTTTTGGCAAATAGTGTTTCTAGAACTTAAAAATGGTGCGTCTTACATCTAAAAGTAGTAAGCGCGTGCCTAAGGTGTGATGATTTAATTTCAAATCTCGCTTGGTGGTTATTTATTCTAATATGCATTTATTGATAGTTAGGCTAAAAATTCATCCACTGTGATTTAAGTATCAGACAATTAATTTTTTATTACAGGTTTCGGCATTGAGTGTGTGTCTACAGTGGATTGTCCCTACCAGAATTCACGCTGCCACCAGGCTATATGTGACTGTGAAGTTGGTTTCAGCTATGATTCAAGTATCAAGAGTTGTGTCACTAGTGAGTTGAGCTAAGCCTGCATACCATATTCGATTTGGTCATTTATTTATATTTTTACCTGTTGATAATATAATGAATGATAAGCACAAACTGATTTAGGATGTTCAATAGTTGAAGGGAATTTTCTATATGATTTAAGGTAATCGTAATAAAGATGAAAGGAAATATGAAAAAGTAACAATGATCCTTTTTAATGCTTACAACGCGGTTAATTGCTACAAACATACTATACATAAGCGCAGAATGCACTCAATTCAGAAGGCCCCAGTCGTTGTAACCATATGAAATCGCTAGATGAATAGTTAAGTAATCCGTTTATCGAAAATTTTGGTTGTTTTTATGAAGTTTTCTGTCTTATATGAGCAGTTTAAAAGTTTGGAAAATGCGTTAAATTAAGATTAGCAGCCATAGTGAGACTCCTCCACGTACGTCACAGCACGATACGCTTCAGTGACCACCGCCCGTCCACTTTCATTCTGGTCGTCGGGGCTTAATTAGGCACTTTTTTTTAAAAAGCCGTATATAAGTAATTTATTGGTCGATTTCAGAAATTTAAAATCGAGAAATTGTCAAATAGATACCCCTTTTCAAATAATCCGAATGTGACCATATGCCATTTCATCTAACCTTTAAGGGATTAATCCTAATCTTGAAACAAAAGATAAATATATATTATTTAATCTTTGACATACTGCAAAAAGGTGCCTCAAACTGAAGGTGTACGTGCGAGAGCGACTCGTCCCAAAAACGTACAAGAATGAACAGTATTAACCAACGTATAACAATGTTACATGTGTACACTATTTATGACAGGCATTTCTAATGATTAAATATTAATCATACAATATCAAATAACAAATGTCAAATATCAAATATCAAATATATGTAAGAATTGAATAACTTGGTAGTGAAAATTTAAAAAAAAGATGTTATAGTTACAATCCAACTACAATGTACCTTATTACAGAAATCCTCCCCAGTCAGTCCTTGATATTGCATTAGATATAACCCTGTCTATTTCTGTGCTGTAGCTTTCTTGTTATTCTTGTCTTGTTGTAGTTCCCCATATATAATATCTGTGGTACAAGATATGCTTACGTGCAATAAGGAAAAACAAGATAGTTCCATCGACGGGAGATAAACACTACTGAAACAGCGTTACATCATGTCTTCAGACCACAAAAAGCCAGATATTTTCATTCTTATTTCTTAATATGTCGGCCTGATATGTAGTACATTGTACAAAATGGACATTGGGTATTTATTTTGTTAACAGTTTTGGCAAATAGTGTTTCTAGAACTTAAAAATGGTGCGTCTTACATCTAAAAGTAGTAAGCGCGTGCCTAAGGTGTGATGATTTAATTTCAAATCTCGCTTGGTGGTTATTTATTCTAATATGCATTTATTGATAGTTAGGCTAAAAATTCATCCACTGTGATTTAAGTATCAGACAATTAATTTTTTATTACAGGTTTCGGCATTGAGTGTGTGTCTACAGTGGATTGTCCCTACCAGAATTCACGCTGCCACCAGGCTATATGTGACTGTGAAGTTGGTTTCAGCTATGATTCAAGTATCAAGAGTTGTGTCACTAGTGAGTTGAGCTAAGCCTGCATACCATATTCGATTTGGTCATTTATTTATATTTTTACCTGTTGATAATATAATGAATGATAAGCACAAACTGATTTAGGATGTTCAATAGTTGAAGGGAATTTTCTATATGATTTAAGGTAATCGTAATAAAGATGAAAGGAAATATGAAAAAGTAACAATGATCCTTTTTAATGCTTACAACGCGGTTAATTGCTACAAACATACTATACATAAGCGCAGAATGCACTCAATTCAGAAGGCCCCAGTCGTTGTAACCATATGAAATCGCTAGATGAATAGTTAAGTAATCCGTTTATCGAAAATTTTGGTTGTTTTTATGAAGTTTTCTGTCTTATATGAGCAGTTTAAAAGTTTGGAAAATGCGTTAAATTAAGATTAGCAGCCATAGTGAGACTCCTCCACGTACGTCACAGCACGATACGCTTCAGTGACCACCGCCCGTCCACTTTCATTCTGGTCGTCGGGGCTTAATTAGGCACTTTTTTTTAAAAAGCCGTATATAAGTAATTTATTGGTCGATTTCAGAAATTTAAAATCGAGAAATTGTCAAATAGATACCCCTTTTCAAATAATCCGAATGTGACCATATGCCATTTCATCTAACCTTTAAGGGATTAATCCTAATCTTGAAACAAAAGATAAATATATATTATTTAATCTTTGACATACTGCAAAAAGGTGCCTCAAACTGAAGGTGTACGTGCGAGAGCGACTCGTCCCAAAAACGTACAAGAATGAACAGTATTAACCAACGTATAACAATGTTACATGTGTACACTATTTATGACAGGCATTTCTAATGATTAAATATTAATCATACAATATCAAATAACAAATGTCAAATATCAAATATCAAATATATGTAAGAATTGAATAACTTGGTAGTGAAACTTTTTTAAAAAGATGTTATAGTTACAATCCAACTACAATGTACCTTATTACAGAAATCCTCCCCAGTCAGTCCTTGACATTGCATTAGATATAACCCTGTCTATTTCTGTGCTGTAGCTTTCTTGTTATTCTTGTCTTGTTGTAGTTCCCCATATATAATATCTGTGGTACAAGATATGCTTACGTGCAATAAGGAAAAACAAGATAGTTCCATCGACGGGAGATAAACACTACTGAAACAGCGTTACATCATGTCTTCAGACCACAAAAAGCCAGATATTTTCATTCTTATTTCTTAATATGTCGGCCTGATATGTAGTACATTGTACAAAATGGACATTGGGTATTTATTTTGTTAACAGTTTTGGCAAATAGTGTTTCTAGAACTTAAAAATGGTGCGTCTTACATCTAAAAGTAGTAAGCGCGTGCCTAAGGTGTGATGATTTAATTTCAAATCTCGCTTGGTGGTTATTTATTCTAATATGCATTTATTGATAGTTAGGCTAAAAATTCATCCACTGTGATTTAAGTATCAGACAATTAATTGTTTATTACAGGTTTCGGCATTGAGTGTGTGTCTACAGTGGATTGTCCCTACCAGAATTCACGCTGCCACCAGGCTATATGTGACTGTGAAGTTGGTTTCAGCTATGATTCAAGTATCAAGATTTGTGTCACTAGTGAGTTGAGCTAAGCCTGCATACCATATTCGATTTGGTCATTTATTTATATTTTTACCTGTTGATAATATAATGAATGATAAGCACAAACTGATTTAGGATGTTCAATAGTTGAAGGAAATTTTCTATATGATTTAAGGTAATCGTAATAAAGATGAAAGGAAATATGAAAAAGTAACAATGATCCTTTTTAATGCTTACAACGCGGTTAATTGCTACAAACATACTATACATAAGCGCAGAATGCACTCAATTCAGAAGGCCCCAGTCGTTGTAACCATATGAAATCGCTAGATGAATAGTTAAGTAATCCGTTTATCGAAAATTTTGGTTGTTTTTATGAAGTTTTCTGTCTTATATGAGCAGTTTAAAAGTTTGGAAAATGCGTTAAATTAAGATTAGCAGCCATAGTGAGACTCCTCCACGTACGTCACAGCACGATACGCTTAAGTGACCACCGCCCGTCCACTTTCATTCTGGTCGTCGGGGCTTAATTAGGCACTTTTTTTTAAAAAGCCGTATATAAGTAATTTATTGGTCGATTTCAGAAATTTAAAATCGAGAAATTGTCAAATAGATACCCCTTTTCAAATAATCCGAATGTGACCATATGCCATTTCATCTAACCTTTAAGGGATTAATCCTAATCTTGAAACAAAAGATAAATATATATTATTTAATCTTTGACATACTGCAAAAAGGTGCCTTAAACTGAAGGTGTACGTGCGAGAGCGACTCGTCCCAAAAACGTACAAGAATGAACAGTATTAACCAACGTATAACAATGTTACATGTGTACACTATTTATGACAGGCATTTCTAATGACTAAATATTAATCATACAATATCAAATAACAAATGTCAAATATCAAATATCAAATATATGTAAGAATTGAATAACTTGGTAGTGAATTTTTTTTAAAAAGATGTTATAGTTACCATCCAACTACAATGTACCTTATTACAGAAATCCTCCCCAGTCAGTCCTTGTCATTGCATTAGATATAACCCTGTCTATTTCTGTGCTGTAGCTTTCTTGTTATTCTTGTCTTGTTGTAGTTCCCCATATATAATATCTGTGGTACAAGATATGCTTACGTGCAATAAGAAAGACAAGATAGTTCCATCGACGGGAGATAAACACTACTGAAACAGCGTTACATCATGTCTTCAGACCACAAAAAGCCAGATATTTTCATTCTTATTTCTTAATATGTCGGCCTGATATGTAGTACATTGTACAAAATGGACATTGGGTATTTATTTTGTTAACAGTTTTGGCAAATAGTGTTTCTAGAACTTAAAAATGGTGCGTCTTACATCTAAAAGTAGTAAGCGCGTGCCTAAGGTGTGATGATTTAATTTCAAATCTCGCTTGGTGGTTATTTATTCTAATATGCATTTATTGATAGTTAGGCTAAAAATTCATCCACTGTGATTTAAGTATCAGACAATTAATTTTTTATTACAGGTTTCGGCATTGAGTGTGTCTCTACAGTGGATTGTCCCTACCAGAATTCACGCTGCCACCAGGCTATATGTGACTGTGAAGTTGGTTTCAGCTATGATTCAAGTATCAAGAGTTGTGTCACTAGTGAGTTGAGCTAAGCCTGCATACCATATTCGATTTGGTCATTTATTTATATTTTTACCTGTTGATAATATAATGAATGATAAGCACAAACTGATTTAGGATGTTCAATAGTTGAAGTGAATTTTTTATATGATTTAAGGTAATCGTAATAAAGATGAAAGGAAATATGAAAAAGTAACAATGATCCTTTTTAATGCTTACAACGCGGTTAATTGCTACAAACATACTATACATAAGCGCAGAATGCACTCAATTCAGAAGGCCCCAGTCGTTGTAACCATATGAAATCGCTAGATGAATAGTTAAGTAATCCGTTTATCGAAAATTTTGGTTGTTTTTATGAAGTTTTCTGTCTTATATGAGCAGTTTAAAAGTTTGGAAAATGCGTTAAATTAAGATTAGCAGCCATAGTGAGACTCCTCCACGTACGTCACAGCACGATACGCTTCAGTGACCACCGCCCGTCCACTTTCATTCTGGTCGTCGGGGCTTAATTAGGCACTTTTTTTTAAAAAGCCGTATATAAGTAATTTATTGGTCGATTTCAGAAATTTAAAATCGAGAAATTGTCAAATAGATACCCCTTTTCAAATAATCCGAATGTGACCATATGCCATTTCATCTAACCTTTAAGGGATTAATCCTAATCTTGAAACAACAGATAAATATATATTATTTAATCTTTGACATACTGCAAAAAGGTGCCTTAAACTGAAGGTGTACGTGCGAGAGCGACTCGTCCCAAAAACGTACAAGAATGAACAGTATTAACCAACGTATAACAATGTTACATGTGTACACTATTTATGACAGGCATTTCTAATGACTAAATATTAATCATACAATATCAAATAACAAATGTCAAATATCAAATATCAAATATATGTAAGAATTGAATAACTTGGTAGTGAATTTTTTTTAAAAAGATGTTATAGTTACCATCCAACTACAATGTACCTTATTACAGAAATCCTCCCCAGTCAGTCCTTGACATTGCATTAGATATAACCCTGTCTATTTATGTGCTGTAGCTTTCTTGTTATTCTTGTCTTGTTGTAGTTCCCCATATATAATATCTGTGGTACAAGATATGCTTACGTGCAATAAGAAAGACAAGATAGTTCCATCGACGGAAGATATATACGACTGAAACAGCGTTACATCATGTCTTCAGACCACAAAAAGCCAGATATTTTCATTCTTATTTCTTAATATGTCGGCCTGATATGTAGTACATTGTACAAAATGGACATTGGGTATTTATTTTGTTAACAGTTTTGGCAAATAGTGTTTCTAGAACTTAAAAATGGTGCGTCTTACATCTAAAAGTAGTAAGCGCGTGCCTAAGGTGTGATGATTTAATTTAAAATCTCGCTTGGTGGTTATTTATTCTAATATGCATTTATTGATAGTTAGGCTAAAAATTCATCCACTGTGATTTAAGTATCAGACAATTAATTGTTTATTACAGGTTTCGGCATTGAGTGTGTCTCTACAGTGGATTGTCCCTACCAGAATTCACGCTGCCACCAGGCTATATGTGACTGTGAAGTTGGTTTCAGCTATGATTCAAGTATCAAGAGTTGTGTCACTAGTGAGTTGAGCTAAGCCTGCATACCATATTCGATTTGGTCATTTATTTATATTTTTACCTGTTGATAATATAATGAATGATAAGCACAAACTGATTTAGGATGTTCAATAGTTGAAGTGAATTTTTTATATGATTTAAGGTAATCGTAATACAGATGAAAGGAAATATGAAAAAGTAACACTGATCCTTTTGAATGCTTATACTTAGTAAACATTCAACAATGGTCAAAAGAAAGAATTGTTTGAAAACCATGAACATATATGATTATGTGGTGTTTAGATCCTAATCATGCGATCTTATCTTATTACTGTAGAATGCACTGTGTATGGAGAGACCTATTCTACATGGGAGCATCACGGGGTGGACTGGTGCAACACTAGAAGCCTCAATGTGACCACTCCAGAGAAGTGTATACAGGCATGTGTAGAGGAGAAATCGTTTGTTTGCATCAACGCAGAGTTGGAAAGAGAGGATCTCACTTGCAATCTATGTGATACAGCTTGGTTTGACCTATCTGAAGATGATCGACAAACAGATGAGGATTACTGGAATGTCTACTATCGTCACTGTGCCTTCTAATAGTACATTACAGCTGCATCCAGAAAGTTTGTTGACATACGGGTGCTACGGAAACCTGTTAGGATCACGAAAAGTTATTAAGTTAGTAACCTAACTTACAGGAATTAATAACCAAATATATATGTATTAAGTTTTGTATATACTTTGAGGAAGGTTTTACCTAGTAAGTGGAATTGACATTTCGAAAATATTAAGTGAACATTTCTAGAAATGACATGGATAATCCTTGACACTACATGGTCATTTCAAGCTTGATGGGAATACCCAGATTCTGTCTTACGTGGTCCTTATTAGCCTCCAGGGATAATTGACATTAGTTCTACTGCATGTTTCCCGTAACAGACAAGTAACTATACTCACGTGCAAAAGAAACGTCCCCACATTTTAAACAAAGTATAAACTGAACTACTGATGTTGGAGAAGGTATATGATAGACCAAGTAAAGATATACTCACAATCTTGTAATTTGTATGGGGACGTTGTCTAGTAAACTTTCTTCAAGAATTTCGAAAGCATTGTTCCTCTGTGAATTTCCTGTGATGGAATCTGAAGTCAAGTCATGCACGTGAACCGCAAGTTTACGCGACTTGCTGTACACTACCCCACCTGCCCCTACTCCCGCCTTTATGATAACAAAACAAACACAACAATATTATAAATGATACCTATTTAAAGAACTTAATATTTAAATTATGAAATTAATGTTTAGAATATGTTCATGCTGCGGCAAGTAAAATAATTACGATCCACATTAATGTGAAAACTAAATAAGATATTTAGGAAAAGGGAGTCCCAAAAGTTAGGTTGACAGACTACACATGCAGTATGATAATGCTTTCGATCCAACTGCATTGCGTTTGCAGACAATATTATACATTCCATTTCAAATTTTAGAATTACAATTTATTGTTTAAAAACTAAACTAATGGTTAAATTGTCTTAATTTGAAGACTAAATACTAGGAAAGAGTGAAATGTTCTATTTGATACATATTAGGTATGTTTTTATCCAAATATTATATTTTGTGTAAAACTAATAATAAAAAAACTTGACATCTTTCATAACCCGACCATGAGTGGTTATGGCCTAGTCCATGTGTATATAAACATGCTTATGTTTAGCAATTATCAAAATTGAATGAAATAATGTATTTGACAAGTATATTTCTCGAGTTGATATTGATTTTTGAGCTTTGAAATATCAAAACATATATTGTAAGAACAAAATGGCAATAGCTATTACGCGTGTAAGTTTAAGTCAAATAATGACCTCGCCCCTCGTGGTCACGGCAAATGAACTCTCGACGCCTCGAGAGTTCATATTCTGTAACCACTCGGGACCCGGTCATTTTTTACGACTTAAACATCATAGGATAGATGGAATATATGAGTGCAGCAAGTGACAAGCTGTTAAAGACAACTTGGCAGTGGATCAATTTACTCTTGTTGTGGTCTCTCGCCACTTACACATCTTTAGAGTTGATGAATAATTTAAGCCAGCAAAATGACCAAGCAGAGGCACATATTAGTGAATCTTTGTTTATCAGTAGATTTAAGAATGGTAGATGGGTCATGACGTACATATTCAGTCAAGCAAACAGACGTTCCCCCAAAAAGCAAGACCTGACGGCTTTAGAAGCTTTCAAGAGGAGCTATGATTGTCGAAATGACATTCGTTCTTCTTTTTGCCGATTTCATCTTCAAAGATGGAATATTGCTGACCATGAAAAGCACCATTGACTGTGCGCGCATCTGTAAGAATACCTTAGGGTGTTCCTCCTTTTTCTACAGTGAGAACTTGCATTCCTGTATGATCAGTGCGACAAGATACGGGAACACTACAGGACTCACACCCCAGACAGGCTATGACTACTACAGACAGCCAGGAGGTAAAAACATATACTGAAGTAAAATCTTGAGGGATAAATCCTAATCTTGAAACAAAAGATAAAAGATAAATATATATTTAAACTTTGACATACTGAAAAAAGCAGCCTCACCTTGAAGGTGTACGTTCGAAAGCGACTCGTCCCAAAAAACGTACAAGAAGTTATGGTACTGCTGACAGTATAAACCAACAAATAACAAATGTTACATTTGTACACTATATATATGACAGGCATTTATAATGATTAAATATTTATCATAAATATCAAATAACAAATGTCAAATATCAAATATCAAATATATCTATGATTTGAATAACTTGGTAGTGAAATTTTTTAAAAAAGAAGATTTTATAGTTATAATCCAACTACAATGTAGCTTATTACAGAAATCCTCCCCAGTCACTCCTTGACATTGCATTATATATAAGCCTGTCTATTTCTGTGCTGTAGCTTTCTTGTTATTGTTGTCTTGTTGTAGTTCCCAATATATAATATATGTGGTACAAGATATGCTTACGTGCATTAAAAAAGACAAGATAGTTCCATCAACGGAAGATATATACGACTGAAACAGTGGTACATCATGTCTTTAGACCACAAAAAATTCTTATTTCTTAATATGTCGGCCTGATATGTAGTACATTGTACAAAATGGACATTTGGTATTTATTCTGCTAACAGTTTTGGCAAAGAGTGTTTCATGAACTTAAAAATGGTGCATCTTACATCTCAATGTAGTAAGCGTGTGCCTTAGGTGTGGTGATTTAATTTCAAATCTTGCTTGGTGGTTATTTATTCTAATATACATTTATTGATAGTTAGGCTGAAATTCATCGACTGTGATTGAAATATCAGACAATCAATTTCTTATTACAGGATTTGGCATTGATTGTGTGTCCACAGATCAGTGTCCTTACCAGAATTCACGCTGCCACCAGGCTATATGTGACTGTGAAGTTGGTTTCAGCTATGATTCACGTATCAAGAGTTGTGTCACTAGTGAGTTGAGCTTTCAGTAAGAACAGTTTATCGACAGACGTATTTCTAAACCTGCATACCATATTCGATTTGGTCATTTATTTATTTTTTTACCGGTTGATAATATAAGAATGATAAGCAAAAAATGATTTAGGATGTTCAATAGTTGAAGGGAATTTTCTATATGATTTAAGGTTATCTTAAGAAAGATGAACGGAAACATGAAAAAGTAACCATGATCCTTTTGAATGCTTACACTTAATAAACATTCAACAATGGTCAACAGAAAGAATTGTTTGAAAACCATGAACATATGATGATGTGGTATTTAGATCCTAATCATGTGATCTTATCTTATTAGTGTAGAATGCATTGTGTATGGAGAGACCTATTCTACATGGGAACATCACGGGGTGGGCTGGTGCAACACTAGAAGCCTCACTGTGACCACTCCAGAGAAGTGTATACAGGCATGTGTGGAGGAGAAATCGTTTGTTTGCATCAACGCAGAGTTGGATAGAGAGGATCTCACTTGCAATCTATGCGATACAGCTTGGTTTGACCTATCTGAAGATTCTCGACAAACAGATGAGGATTACTGGAATGTCTACTACCGTCACTGTGCCTTCTAATATTACATAACAGCTGCATCCAGAAAGTTTGTTTACATACGGGTGCTACGGAAACCTATTAGGATCACGAATAGTTATTGTGTAACCTAACTTACAGGAATTAATAACCAAATATATATGTTTTAAGTTTTGTATATACTTAAAGGAAGCTTTTACCTAGTAAGTGGAATTGACATTTCGGAAAAATTAAGTGAACATTTCTAGAAATGACATGGATAATCCTTGACACTACATGTTAATTTCAAGCTTGATGGGAATACCCAGATTTTGTCTTACGTGGTCGTCACTAACTTCAAGAGATAATTGATTTCATTGGTTCTACTGCATGTTTCCCGTAACAGCTAGTAACTATACTCACGTGCAAAAGAAATGATACTTTTTATTTTTATGTGTGTTCAAATACACACTGGGTGCTAACATCGCTTTTTCAAGATGTTTTTGGCCACAATGTTTGGTATTTAAGTTTCAACAATTTAAAAAGTAGAATTTTAATTAATAAAAGATGTCGTCGACCTAAATAACCTAAATGAAATTTAAATTGATGACGCATAATTAATGTAGGGCATCACAAACAAGCCAAAAATCGCTTTTACACTTTTATCTCGTCTAGTTAAGGAGATTCCAAAACGACGATTTATTAAAACGTGTTTTTCTCATATTAAGTATTGTTGGGTTCTGAAGACATGATGAGCCGCTGTTTCATTCACATTTATAGAACTATCTTGTAATTTTTATGGGGACGTTTCTTTTTCACGTGAGTTTATGAGAAAATTGTCTAGTAAACTTTCTTCAAGATTTTCGAAAGCATTGTGCCTCTGTGAATTTCCTGTGATGGAATATGATCTCAAGTCATGCACGTGAATCGCAAGTTTACGCGACTTGCTTGACACCACCCCGCCTGCTCCTACTCCCGCCTTTTTGATAACAAAACAAACACAATAATTTATAAATGATACCTATTTAAAGAACTTTATATTTAAATTATTAAAATAATGTTTAAAATATGTTCGTGTTATCTCACGTGAAATAATTATGATACACATTAATGTGAAAACTGAATAAGATATTTAGGAAAAGGGAGTCTCAAAAGATAGGTTGACAGACTACACATAAAGTATGATAATGCTTTCAATCCAACTGCACTGCGTTTGCAGACAGTATTATTCATTCCGTTTCAAATTTTAGAATTACAATTTATTGTTTAAATACTAAACTAATGGTTAAATTGTCTTAATTTGAAGACTAAATACTAGGAAAGAGTGAAATGTTCTATTGATACATATTGTGTATGTATTTATCCAAATATTATATTTTGTGTAAAACTAATAAGAAAGTTGAAATCTTTCATAACCCGACCATGGGCGGTTATGGCCTACTCCATGTGTATATAGGCATGCCTATGTTTAGCAATTATCAATATTGAATGAAATAATGTATTGGACAAGTATGTTTCTCAAATTGATATTAATTTTTGAGTTTTGAAATATCAAAACATATATTGTACGAACAAAATGGCAATAGCTATCACGCGTGTAAGTTTTAGTCAAATAATGACCTCGCCCCTCGTGGTCACGGCAAATGAACTCTCGACGCCTCGAGAGTCCATTTGCTGTAACCACATGGACCCGGTCATTATTTACTACTTAATCATCATAAGATAGATGGAATATACGAGTGCAGCAAGTGACAAGTTGTTAAAGACAACTTTGCAGTGGATCAATTTACTCCTGTTGTGGTCTCGCGCCACGTACACATCTTTAGAGATGATGAATAATTTAATCTGTCATGAGGTACAGATTCAGTCAAGCATACAGACGTTCCCCCAAGAATCAAGACCTGGCGGCTTTCAAGAGCAGCTATGATTGTCGAAAGGACATTCGTTCTTCTTTTTGCCGATTTCATCTTCAAAGATGGAATATTGCTGACCATGAAAAGCACCATTGACTGTGCGCGCATCTGTAAGAATACCTTGGGGTGTTCCTCCTTTTTCTACAGTGAGAACTTGCATTCCTGTATGATCAGTGCGACAAGATACGGGAACACTACAGGACTCACACCCCAGACAGGCTATGACTACTACAGAGAGCCAGAAGGTAAAAACATATACTGAAGTAAAATCTTGAGGGATAAATCCTAATCTTGAAACAAAAGATACATATCTATTTAATCTTTGACATACTGGGTGAACATACCGGGTGAACATAAGCTATTTATTACCATTACAAATACTTATTATTTTGTAAATATAATCTTTAATATATATTTAATATTTGTAAATATCATCTTTAATCTGTATTAAATATTTGTAAATGTTGGTTAGGAGTTGGAGGTTTGGGCTGACTGAATAGAGATTGAGGGTAAATGTTGATGTAGGGAGAGTGCCAGTGAAGTTATACTGGGAGCTGGGAACACATGTGCCTAGCGGTAGACTCCTGTGTGAGAACTTGGGTGTCAATGCTGAGAACATAGACAATGACTAAGACATAAAATGTAACACATGGATGGTTTGTTTAGCGTATAGTTGTAGTCAGTGAAACTTATAGTTGATTATGGATGTGACACGTGATTCAACATTAATATTAGGGTCAAAAGACGGTAAAACATAGTCATAGTCAAGATATATCATAGATTTAGCTATCAATGTTCGTTTTGGGGTTAATGTATTTCGGATAGCGCAAACAGCATTTTAACTTCAAACAACATTTTAACTTCGAAAGTGTTACATTGCATTCTTGTATAATTCCAAAGATTACAGATGCAAGCTAGATTTACAATACAAATACGTATAAAAGCTTCAAATAGAGTAAATATGATAAGTCTTAACATAGGAAGATTAATACTTATTATAAACCATATAAATGGTCTTTTCATACTATTTTCCTCGTTTTATGCGTGAGTGGTTGTATAGTATATGTCATTCCAATGTCATTATGTTCTCAAATACAAAGCTGTACTACCATAGTGTATTAAAAATATCAAGTGTCGGTACGGATAACAGTATTTAAGGAACCGTGTTGGAATTGTTAACTGCATAGATTTTGTAGATCCTTTTGAAGAGCGAGTTTATTGGGGCAATAAATTAATTATGGAATAGTTGTCTGTACCGATAACGGTGATTAACGAACCATAACGGAATTGTGAACTGCCTAAATTCTAAACATCCTTTTGGATAGCTTGTTTATTGTGGCAATAAATTAATTAGCTTCATTTGCAAATTAATTGTGGGTTATTCATTTTAGTAAATTTTGTGCAGAAATTAAAATGTCAGTGCATTGATTTAAATAACTATGAACATCTATATTAGCTATATAATATAAGAACCACTTATAAAATGCGTGTGTTAAATACTTGAACTCGATATACTGTCTCTACTGAAATGTGCTAATGTGTAAATAATAGTATTTCAATCGAAGTGTGTACTTCCTTAAGATTTAGATTATTTTTTTGGGAGCATATTCCTCATATAAACATTAGAATAACGACTTTGCTTTTACCATTGTGTTCATTTTTCAAACATGAACTCTTTTGATATTAAGTCATGTGTAGCCTTGTTTAGAGATATCTTAATTGTATGTTTGCATATAACTGTTACATTTATAACTGTACATAAACGAATTTAAATATGTGAGCGGATACATACAGAGTCAACTAACAGACAAAAGGATAATCAAGGGAGAGTTAAATGAGTTTAATATTCACTCTGATTACATAACAAGATAAGCATACAAGCATATCACGATATGATTCATATAACAAATTTAAAGCTTAGTCCTACCCAAAAACTATATTTCACTTTTAACAATATTTAAATAGAGCGGTATGAATATAGATATGACATGTAAAATGTGTGAACTTGGTGTGACTGAAAATGCTATCCATATGTTGTTTGATTGAATGCTTAAAATGCAATAAGAGAGAAATATATGCCTGTAAATGTTCAGATAAATTTTGTTTCTAAATGGCATAATGTATCAACTAGTAATTCTAGAAACACCCTTGTAAAAGTGTCTAATTACATACGAGAAGCGCTTGCGCAAAAACAATATGTCAATTCATAATAATTAATTGATGTATTTGAAAATTTTTATCGTCTGATCAACAAAATTGTAATGTTTAGATATAGTGTACATGTAAGGTAAGTAAACAAACATTTGTTCGGTGTCATTATAATTGTGTCATTTTGCATTGATATTCTTTATCTTAGAGATTTCCCTTTCTGAGGGTCGACCTATCAATAACCTCTTTAATCTTGAATGGAATTTCCAATCGACGTCAATTAGCAAAGCACAATACACACAGTGGAGCTTCCCGATCTTCCCGATCATCACACAGTAATTACTTGACAACTAATACACATTCTCCCGGAGTGTGTATTTATACGACCGACCAACCTATTACACCTACTTTGTTTTACAGTGAAACTTGTTAAACATGAATTTTGCGAATATATGTTAATAATCACATCCACTCACTGCAATACCGCAAGAAACATATATTTACAGTAACAATATGTAAAACGTACAGGCTTTTGACACAATCTGAAACGGGTCGGAACGTTACTTGATTACATAATAACATCTTACCCGACAAGCACACGGGTACAGGGATTATCTCAAAATGTTTATTGAACGGTGTATCATAAAAAAATTTGGTTCAAAATCTAATAAATGAAGTGGTTTAAATACTGAGTTCAAGATTGAAATTGTGGCTTGATGCCCTGTCACTAATTTTAGAATATCCGATTAGAGTGTGTTTGTTGAGTCGAATATTTGTCTCGAACTTAGACTTTGAGATGACTATCTTATTGTTAGATTGTTGACGCAGTGAATAAAAGTTGTGTCGAGTGATAATTGGACATTTTCGTTATTGTTTAATTTATTTATAAATTCGGCATTTATCTATAGTTTAGAAATATTACATGCGTCTTTAGTAGTTCTGTATATTAACATATTCTTCTATGAACTTATTTGCATATAGTTAAAGAATGTCTTTGATTTCTGTTGTGTAATTACAATATATCACTGGCAGCCCTATTCTCGCAAATGCTCCTTCTATAAAGCCTCTTTAGTAAGATCTGGCAAACATAACTAGACGTTTCCAGATAGATAGTCACTTTTTGGGTAGGCGTTTGCAGCCGATTTGAAATAATCCCCAAAAGCATTTTTCTAGCTTTTCCAAGAGTCCTTTATTAGGTTAAAATGGAGTAGATAGTGAGATACATTGTAACAGACAGGCCACGTGACCCAAATTGCTAATGCAAAATGACTGCACACAGTCAAATGTCTGTTCAAGTACAACGACAATGATCTAATTACTCTTATAGTTGTGGATGGTAACAACTGATACATTTTCTGCTTAGATGGATTTACATAGAAATATTCAGGTATAAATATATGTCAAAGATAACTGACAGGGAGAATGAATGAATGAATTGACACGCATGAATCAACACCTTATACACACATAATCAATATACAGTAAATATTGATTATGCAGTGCTTCAACAGGCGAGCGAATATGCTGTTGAAAAATATAAACATGTATGAACACATTTAAAATATTATTAGATATGCAATTTCCAAATAGTTAATACAACAACTAGATTGAGATTGTTAGATATGCTTAATACTTTTGTGTCAACAAAGTTTAAAATTCATTGGGTCACACTAACCAGTAAAATAAGTAGAAATAAATATTAATATGATTTGAAACAAAGGTATTACATATATAAATATAACCAAAATTGTGTGAGATACAGTTGTCACATTTTAATTAACTTGCAAGTATTTTGTGTATTACACAAAGTGACTCCCTGTTTTATGACCCGCAATTTCCGACTTTAGGTTTGACTCGCTGGAGTGAACAAGGGTGTATATTCGTGATTGTTGTATGTATATTCAGGTGTTTATTTGTCGACTCTGATGAAAGTAGTCTCCTCTTAGATCAATACCCGTATACAGAATTCGCGTTAATTTTTAAGAACACCATTTTGTATTATATATATACGTAGCCGTGGTCCACTTAAAATCAATAACAAACTAGTTGATAAGAACATTTTAAGATGATTTTTCTATGTAAGGATAGCGAACAACATGCTTGCTGAACGTTCAACCATCAATTTATTTAAACATGACTTTACAAACACGCTGTATAAGCCCTTGGCTGCCCTATTATTTAAGATTTATAAAAGGGGATTACACTTACATTAACATATCTAGTCTATCCTTTTACCAAATGTCCTTTATACCTAGTTTTTATGTCTACAAAGGAACCAACGTATTATAAAGCCTCATAAGTATACAAGGCGCGGAGGATGCTTTATTATTTTTAAATGCATAAATAATGCGTAAGTCGTTTTGCAATGAAAGCTGGCGACTGCTCACATTGAGTAAGAATAGATACAATATAATTTGTAACACAAACGCTTATAACGTGATGGGAATATACCAAATAATTACTGAGATAGTGTTTGGGCGACAAGATGTGTTGTTTATTACTGTGATGATATGCATTTGAACATGATTATATGTACATCTCTCATAAAAACTACTACTTGGAAAATAATTTCTTAATGTCTCCGTCATGTTCTTGTTGTACACACAGTCAAATGTATTCACACCCCGAGTAAATGTCGAACTGACAGACGTCCATGGAATATATGATGAATAATATATATACAAATAATATAACTTTACGTGCTATTCTAAGCGGTTTCGAATCTTTGTCACATAGTTAAAACGAATTGTTGATCAAATCTATGTATAATTTCATAAATGATACCAACCGTTTTTCATAAAGTTCGGTACCATATGTTTAACTACTACGAGTTTACTACACATGTGTATGAACTTTAATGTATTTCCACAAATAGTGTGTGTTGTTGCTATTTAATAATGCTACATTCTCGTTTTGTATGTATTGAGCCTAAACCTGATTATCCTTACAGGAACTGAAGTGCTCGTGATTTGTTACCATAGTAGGTCATTTACTTTGTATTTCATAACAAGGACGTGTTGCCATTTGTCCTTTTTTAATACATTGAATTCGTTAACCATGTAAGGTGTTAATCATACTAACAAGTTCTGTTATTGTTGTTTGGTATTTTAACTTGGTGGTAATGGGTTAGACCTGTAAAAGCGTCAAGGTCGGTTCTTTCTTTCCCTTACTATGCTATGCTCTAAGAGAACTATATCAATTTTATATTGATTTTTCTTTTTGGAGAAATATATTGATTTAGAAGTTCATGACAGCCTTTCCCAATATGTTTAGCTAAGCTTGAAGAGAATTGAAATAAAATATAGCAATATTTCCGAATGATTAAAGCTAATTTGGTATTTCACATTAAGCATTATGAATTTATAAATACTTGTATTAGTGTTTGGGTTTGTAAATCTATCATGTATTGTTAATTAACCACAGTTTCTATGTATATGTCTCTGTATTCAGGAACAGTATTTAGATGATATTTAGATATTACCATAGCGTGTTTATCAATGCAATTATTGTATGGAAATACATATAAATCAATCCTCCTTCTAGTTTAGTCTTATCCTCGTAGTTTATAGTAAGCCCTTCGTTTTGAAATGTTTATCCTAATTATTGTAGACATGCTTAAGTGATATGTGCAATGTTGGTACTTTGGCAATTAGGTGATGTGATTTGTTTTATTACTCTGAATAATCTGTGGAACGGGTGTAACAACGAATACACATGTTACGTAATGCCGATAGGGATGTTTCGTTAAGCACTGGTTGTTCTATAAAACACCACACAGGTACATGCATATCACTGAAACCCCGCACATACACGATCTTCAGACTCCATGAATGGCTTATTGAAATATAATACAAATATAAATATCATATGAAGAGATAAAACAAAAATATACAGATTCCTAATGTATAGCATACAGTCCAATCCCGTTCCTAGCCAGCCACCCTCACACATTCAACCCCTCTAACATACACACACGCTCCCTTCTCTCAGCCAAGCCCCCCCCCCCCCCCCCCCCCCCCCCTCACACACACAATTCCCCTTCCCCTCCAAGCCAGCCTCCCCCTCTCAACTGTACCCCTCTGGAATACACATACCTTCTCAGCTATACAACTGGCGCCTGACACCCAAAATATCCCCCCCCCCTCCAAGCCAGTCACCATCACAACTACCGTCACAACACCTCAAACCCCCTGACCCCTCAACAAATGCATTTTTCCTATTAAAGTCATTTTTTTCATCAAATTCATTTTTTCATCAAATTTATTTCTTCGTCAAAAGTCCTTTTTTTTATTTCACATTATTTTCATCGAAGTAATTTTTTTATTTCAGTTTTTTTTAGTCATCTTTGTCCTTAGACTATTTTTTCTTCATCAAAGTCAGATTTTCCCATCAAAGTCGGTTTTTTAATCAAAATAATGTTATCATTAGAGTCATTTTTCTAATTAGAGTCTTATTTTTTCTATTCAAAGTCATGTTTTCATCAAAGTCAATTTTTTCATCAAAGATTTTTTTTATTCATCAAAGTCAGATTTTTCCATCAAAGTCATTTTTTAAAATAAAAATAATATTGTCATCAAATTAATCTTTCCATCAAAGTCAGTTTTTTAAATCAAAATCATTTTTTCATCAAATTTATCTTTTAATCGAAAGTCATATTTTTAATTCAAAGTCATGTTTTCATCAAAGTAAGATGTTTCCATCAAAGTCTTTTTTAAAATCAAAATCATTTTTTCATCAAATTCATCTTTTCATCAAAAGTCATTTTTTTTATTCAAAGTTATGTTTTCATCAAAGTAAATGTTTTCATCAAGGACATTTTTCCCATCAGAGTCGCTTTTTTAATCAAAATAATTTGTTCATTAAATTCATTTTTCTCATTTAAGTCTTTTTTTCATTTATTCAGGGTCATGTTTTCATCAAAGTCAATTTTTTCATCAAAGATTTTTATATTCATCAAAGATTGTTTTCTTCATCAAAAGTCACGTTTTTAATTCAAAGTCATGTTTTCATCAAAGTAATATTTCTCCATCAAATTCATTTTTTAAAATCAAAATAATTTTTTCATCAAATTTATCCATTCATCAAAAGACATTTTTTTTTCTTTCAAAGTCATGTTTTCATCAAAGGAATTTTTTTCATCAAAGATATTTTTCGTTAAAAATTCATTTTTCTCATTAAAGTCTTTTTTTTTATTCCAAGATATGTTTTCATCAAAGTAAATGTTTTCATCAAGGAAATTTTTTCCCATCAGAGTCGCTTTTTTAATCAAAATAATTTGTTCATTAAATCCATTTTTCTCATTTAAGTCTTTTTTTTATTTATTCAGGGTCATGTTTTCATCGAAGTCAATTTTTTCATCAAAGATTTTTATATTCATCAAAGATTGTTTTCTTCATCAAAAGTCACGTTTTTAATTCAAAGTCATGTTTTCATCAAAGTAATCTTTCTCCATCAAAGTCATTTTTTAAAATCAAAATCATTTTTTCATCAAATTTATCCATTCATCAAAAGACATTTTTTTTTATTCAAAGTCATGTTTTCATCAAAGGAAATTTTTTCATCAAAGATATTTTTCGTTAAAAATTCATTTTTCTCATTAAAGTCTTTTTTTTTATTCCAAGATATGTTTTCATCAAAGTAAATGTTTTCATCAAGGACATTTTTTCCAATCAGAGTCGCTTTTTTAATCAAAATAATTTGTTCATTAAATTCATTTTGCTCATTTAAGTCTTTTTTTTTATTTATTCAGGGTCATGTTTTCATCAAAGTCAATTTTTTCATCAAAGATTTTTATATTCATCAAAGATTGTTTTCTTCATCAAAAGTCACGTTTTTAATTCAAAGTCATGTTTTCATCAAAGTAATATTTCTCCATCAAAGTCATTTTTAAAAATCAAAATCATTTTTTCATCAAATTTATCCATTCATCAAAAGACATTTTTTCTTTCTTTCAAAGTCATGTTTTCATCAAAGGAAATTTTTTCATCAAAGATATTTTTCGTTAAAAATTCATTTTTCTCATTAAAGTCTTTTTTTTTATTCCAAGATATGTTTTCATCAAAGTAAATGTTTTCATCAAGGCCATTTTTTCCCATCAGAGTCGCTTTTTTAATCAAAATAATTTGTTCACTAAATTCATTTTTCTCATTTAAGTCTTTTTTTTATTTATTCAGGGTCATGTTTTCATCAAAGTCAATTTTTTCATCAAAGGTTTTTATATTCATCAAAGATTGTTTTCTTCATCAAAAGTCACGTTTTTAATTCAAAGTCATGTTTTCATCAAAGTAATATTTCTCCATCAAAGTCATTTTTAAAAATCAAAATCATTTTTTCATCAAATTTATCCATTCATCAAAAGACATTTTTTTTTCTTTCAAAGTCATGTTTTCATCAAAGTAAATGTTTTCATCAAAGATATTTTTCGTTAAAAATTCATTTTTCTCATTAAAGTCTTTTTTTTTATTCCAAGATATGTTTTCATCAAAGTAAATGTTTTCATCAAGGACATTTTTTCCAATCAGAGTCGCTTTTTTAATCAAAATAATTTGTTCATTAAATTCATTTTGCTCATTTAAGTCTTTTTTTTTATTTATTCAGGGTCATGTTTTCATCAAAGTCAATTTTTTCATCAAAGATTTTTATATTCATCAAAGATTGTTTTCTTCATCAAAAGTCACGTTTTTAATTCAAAGTCATGTTTTCATCAAAGTAATATTTCTCCATCAAAGTCATTTTTAAAAATCAAAATCATTTTTTCATCAAATTTATCCATTCATCAAAAGACATTTTTTTTTCTTTCAAAGTCATGTTTTCATCAAAGGAAATTTGTTCATCAAAGATATTTTTCGTTAAAAATTCATTTTTCTCATTAAAGTCTTTTTTTTTATTCCAAGATATGTTTTCATCAAAGTAAATGTTTTCATCAAGGCCATTTTTTCCCATCAGAGTCGCTTTTTTAATCAAAATAATTTGTTCACTAAATTCATTTTTCTCATTTAAGTCTTTTTTTTATTTATTCAGGGTCATGTTTTCATCAAAGTCAATTTTTTCATCAAAGGTTTTTATATTCATCAAAGATTGTTTTCTTCATCAAAAGTCACGTTTTTAATTCAAAGTCATGTTTTCATCAAAGTAATATTTCTCCATCAAAGTCATTTTTAAAAATCAAAATCATTTTTTCATCAAATTTATCCATTCATCAAAAGACATTTTTTTTTCTTTCAAAGTCATGTTTTCATCAAAGGAAATTTTTTCATCAAAGATATTTTTCGTTAAAAATTCATTTTTCTCATTAAAATCTTTTTTTTATTCCAAGATATGTTTTCATCAAAGTAAATGTTTTCATCAAGGACATTTTTTTCCCATCAGAGTCGCTTTTTTAATCAAAATAATTTGTTCATTAAATTCATTTTGCTCATTTAAGTCTTTTTTTTATTTATTCAGGGTCATGTTTTCATCAAAGTCAATTTTTTCATCAAAGATTTTTATATTCATCAAAGATTGTTTTCTTCATCAAAAGTCACGTTTTTAATTCAAAGTCATGTTTTCATCAAAGTAATATTTCTCTATCAAAGTCATTTTTAAAATCAAAATCATTTTTTCATCAAATTTATCCATTCATCAAAAGACATTTTTTTTTCTTTCAAAGTCATGTTTTCATCAAAGGAAATTTTTTCATCAAAGATATTTTTCGTTAAAAATTCATTTTTCTCATTAAAGTCTTTTTTTTATTCCAAGATATGTTTTCATCAAAGAAAATGTTTTCATCAAGGACATTTTTTTCCCATCAGAGTCGCTTTTTTAATCAAAATAATTTGTTCATTAAATTCATTTTGCTCATTTAAGTCTTTTTTTTATTTATTCAGGGTCATGTTTTCATCAAAGTCAATTTTTTCATCAAAGATTTTTATATTCATCAAAGATTGTTTTCTTCATCAAAAGTCACGTTTTTAATTCAAAGTCATGTTTTCATCAAAGTAATATTTCTCCATCAAAGTCATTTTTTAAAATCAAAATCATTTTCTCATCAAATTTACCCATTCATCAAAAGACATTTTTTGTTATTCAAAGTCATGTTTTCATCAAAGTCAATTTTTTCATCAAAGATATTTATATTCATCAAAGATTGTTTTCTTCATCAAAAGTCACGTTTTTAATTCAAAGTCATGTTTTCATCAAAGTAATATTTCTCCATCAAAGTCATTTTTTAAAATCAAAATCATTTTTTCATCAAATTTATCCATTCATCAAAAAAACATTTTTTGTTATTCAAAGTCATGTTTTCATCAAAGGAAATTTTTTTCATCAAAGATATTTTTCGTTAAAAATTCATTTTTCTCATTAAAGTCTTTTTTTTATTCCAAGATATGTTTTCATCAAAGTAAATGTTTTCATCAAGGACATTTTTTCCCATCAGAGTCGCTTTTTTAATCAAAATAATTTGTTCATTAAATTCATTTTTCTCATTTAAGTCTTTTTTTTATTTATTCAGGGTCATGTTTTCATCAAAGTCAATTTTTTCATCAAAGATTTTTATATTCATCAAAGATTGTTTTCTTCATCAAAAGTCACGTTTTTAATTCAAAGTCATGTTTTCATCAAAGTAATATTTCTCCATCAAAGTCATTTTTTAAAATCAAAATAATTTTTTCATCAAATTTATCAATTCATCAAAAGACAATTTTTTTTTTATTCAAAGTCATGTTTTCATCAAAGGAAATTTTTTCATCAAAGATATTTTTCGTTAAAAATTCATTTTTCTCATTAAAGTCTTTTTTTTTATTCCAAGATATGTTTTCATCAAAGTAAATGTTTTCATCAAGGAAATTTTTTCCCATCAGAGTCGCTTTTTTAATCAAAATAATTTGTTCATTAAATTCATTTTGCTCATTTAAGTCTTTTTTTTATTTATTCAGGGTCATGTTTTCATCAAAGTCAATTTTTTCATCAAAGATTTTTATATTCATCAAAGATTGTTTTCTTCATCAAAAGTCACGTTTTTAATTCAAAGTCATGTTTTCATCAAAGTAATATTTCTCCATCAAAGTCATTTTTTAAAATCAAAATCATTTTTTCATCAAATTTATCAATTCATCAAAAGACATTTTTTTTTTTATTCAAAGTCATGTTTTCATTAAAGGAAATTTTTTCATCAAAGATATTTTTCGTTCAAAATTCATTTTTCTCATTAAAGTCTTTTTTTTTATTCCAAGATATGTTTTTATCAAAGTCAATTTTTTCATCAAAGTTTTTTTTCTTTATCAAAGTCAGATTTTTTCCATCAAAGTAATTTTTGAAATCAGAATAATTGTTTCATCAAATTCATCTTTTCATCAAAAGTCATGTTTTTAATTCAAAGTCATGTTTTCATCAAAGATATTTTTCTTCATCAAAGTAATCTTTTTCCATCAAAAGCGCTTTTTTAATCAAAATAATTTTTTCATAAATTTAATTTTTCTCATTAAAGTATTTTTTTTTTGTAATTGAAAGTCATGTTTTCAATCAAAATAGTATTTTCATCAAATTCATTTTTCTCATTAAAGTCCTTTTTTTTTTATTCAAGGTCATGTTTTCAACAAAGTCAATTTTTTCATCAAATATTGTTTTCTTCATCAAAGTCAGATTTTTCCATCAAGGTCAGTTTTTAAAATCAAAATAATTTTTTCATCAAATACATCTTTTCATCAAAAGTCAATTTTTTTAATTTAAAGTCATGTTTTCATCAAAGTCTATTTTTTCATCAAAGATATTTTTCTCATCAATATCATTTTTCATTAAATTAATTTTTCTCATTAAAGTCGGTTTTAAATCAAAATAATTCTTTCATCAAATTCATCTTTTCAACAAAGGTCATGTTTTCAATTTAAAGTCTTGTTTTCATCAAAGATATTTTTCTTCATCAAAGTCATTTTTTTCCAACAAAGTCGCTTTTTCAATCAAAATAATATTTTCATCAAATTCATTTTTCTTATTAATGTCTTCTTTTCATTTTTATTCAAAGTCATGTTTTCATCAAAGTTAATTTTTTCAACAAAGATTTTTTTCTTCATCAAAGTCGCTTTTTTAATCAAAGTTGCTTTTTTAATCAAAATATTTGTTTCATTAAATTCATTTTTCTCATTTCTCTTCATCAAAGTCATTTTTTCCATCAAAGTCGCTTTTTCAATGAAAATAATATTTTCATCAAATTCATTGTTCTCTTTAAAGTCTTTTTTTTGTAATTCTAAACCATGTTTTCATCAAAGTAATTTTTTTCATTAAAGATTGTTTTTCTTCATCAAAGTCATTTTTTAAATCAAAATCAATTTTTCCTCAAATTCATCTTTTCATCAAAAGTCATTTTTTTTAATTCAAAGTCATGTTTTCATCAAAGTGTATTTTTTCATCAAAGATATTTTTTCTCATCAAAGTCATTTTCAATAAATTCATTTTTCTCATTAAAGTCGGTTTAAAATCAAAAGAATTCTTTCATCAAGTTAATTTTTCTCATTAATGTCTTCTTTTCATTTCTATTTAAAGTCATGTTTTCATCAAAGTAAATATTTTCATCAAATATATTTTTCTTCATCAAAACATTTTTTTCCATCAAAGTCATTTTTTAAAATCAACATCAAATTTTTCATCGAATTCATTTTTCTCTTTAAAGTCTTTTTTTGTAATTCTAAGCCATGTTTTCATAAAAGTAATTTTTTTCAATAAAGATTTTTTTCTTCATCAAAGTCAGCTTTTTTCATCAAAGTCATTTTTTAAAATCAAAATCAAATTTTCATCAAATTTATCTTTTCATCGAAAGCCATTTGTTTAATTCTAAGTCATGTTTTCATCAAAGTCAATTTTTTCATCAACGATTTTTTTCTTTATCAAAGACAGATTTTTCCATCAAAGTAATTTTTAAAATCAAAATAATTTTTTCATCAAATTCATCTTTTCATCAAAAGTCATGTTTTTAATTCAAAGTCATGTTTTCATCAAAAGAAATTTTTCTTCATCAAAGTCATTTTTTTTTTATTCAAAGTCATGTTTTCATCAAAGTCAATTTTTTCATCAAAAATTTATTTCTTCATCAAAGTCAGATTTTTCCATCAAAGTCAGTTTTTAAAATCAAAATCATTTCTTCATCAAATTTATCTTTCATCAAAAGTCATTTTTTTAATTCAAAGTCATGTTTTCATCAAAGTCAATGTTTTCATCACTGATTTTGTTCTTCATCAAAGACATGTTTTTCTATTAAAGTCGCTTTTTTAATCAAAATAATTTTTTCATCAAATTCATTTTTTTCACTGAAGTTTATTATTTGTAATTCTAAGTCATGTTTCATCAACGTCAATTTGTTCACCAAAAATGTTTTTCTTCATCAAAGTCAGATTTTTCCATCAAAGTCAGTTTTTAAAATCAAAATAATTTTTTCATCAAATTCATCTTTCATCAAAAGTCATGTTTTAATTCAAAGTCATGTTTTCATCAAAGTCTATTTTTTCATCAAAGATATTTTTTCTCATCAAAGTCATTTTCATTAAATTCATTTTTCTCATTAAAGTCGGTTTTAAATCAAAATAATTATTTCATCAAATTCATTTTTCTCATTAAAGTTTTCTTTTTTTTAATATTAAAAGTCATGTTTTCATCAAAGACAATTTTTGCATTAAGGTTATTTTTTCTTCATCAAAGACAGTTTTTTAATCAAGGTAATTTTTTTCATCAAATTATTTTTTTTTCCATCAAATTCACTTTTTTTTAATCAAAATTAGTTGTTTTCATCAAAAGTAATATTTGTTATTCAAAGTCAAAGATGATATTTACAAAACTTTTCAACGTTATTAAAGATGATATTTACAAAGCTTTACAAAGCTTTACAAAGTTTTACAAATGTTTACAAAATAATAAATATATTGTGAATACCATCTTTAATGGATATTTATTACCTTTATTATTTTTGTAAATAGTATTTTAATATTTGTAAATAGCTTGTAAATACCACCTTTAATAGATATTTAATACTTTGTCAATATCATTATTTAATGTAGAGTACAATGTACCTTATTACAGAAATCCTCCCCAGTCAGTCCTTGACATTGCATTAGATATAACCCTGTCTATTTCTGTGCTGTAGCTTTCTTGTTATCGTTGTCTTGTTGTAGTTCCCCATATATAATATATGTGGTACAAGATATGCTTACGTGCAATAAAAAAGACAAGATAGTTCCATCGACGGAAGATATATACGACTGAAACAGCGTTACATAATGTCTTCAGACCACAAAAAGGCAGATATCTTCATTCTTATTTCTAAATATGTCGGCCTGATATATAGTACATGGTACAAAATGGACATTTGGGTATTTATTTTGTTAACAGTTTTGGCAAAGAGTGTTTCTAGAACTTAAAAAGGGTTCGTCTTACATCTCAATGTAGTAAGTGTGTGCCTAAGGTGTGGATATTTATTCTAATATGCATAAAATTCATCGCCTGTGCTTGAAATATCAGACAATCAATTTCTTATTACAGGATTCGGCATTGAGTGTGTGTCTACAGATCAGTGTCCCTACCAGAATTCACGCTGCCACCAGGCCATGTGTGACTGTGAAGTTGGTTTCAGCTATGATTCACGTATCAAGAGTTGTGTCACTAGTAAGTTGAGCTTTCTGTAAAAACAGTTTATCGACAGACGTATTTCTAAAGCTGCATACCATATTCGTTTTGGTCATTTATTGATATTTTTACCTGTTGATAATGTAAGAATGATAAGCACAAACTGATGTAGGATGTTCAATAGTTGAAGGGAATTTTCTATATGATTTAAGGTAATCGTAATAAAGATGAAAGGAAATATGAAAAAGTAACAATGATCCTTTTGAATGCCTACACTTAATAAACAATCAACAATGGTCAAATGAAAGAATTGTTTGAAACCCATGAACACATGATGATGTGGTGTTTAGATCCTAATCATGTGATCTTTTCTTATTACTGTAGGATGCACTGTGTATGGAGAGACCTATTCTACATGGGAACATCACGGGGTGGGCTATTGCAACACTAGAAGCCTCACTGTGACCACTCCAGAGAAGTGTATACAGGCATGTGTGGAGGAGAAATCGTTTGTTTGCATCAACGTAGAGTTGGAAAGAGAGGATCTCACTTGCAATCTATGCGATAAAGCTTGGTTTGACCTACCTGAAGATGATCGACAAACAGATATGAATTACTGGAATGTCTACCACCGTCACTGTGCCTTCTAATATTACATTACAGCTGCATCCAGAATGTTTGTTCACCTACGGTTGCTACGAAAACCTATTAGGATCACGAACAGTTATTATGTAACCTAACTTACAGGAATTACCAAACCCAATATTTATGTCTTAAGTCGTGTATACACTTAAAGGAAGGTGTTAACTAGTAAGTGGAATTGACATTTCGGAAAAATTAAGTGAACATTTCTAGAAATGACATGGATAATACTTGATACTACATGGTCATTTCAAGCTTGATGGGAATACCAAGATTCTGTCTTACGTGGTCCTTATTAGCCTCCAGAGATAATTGACATTCATTAGTTCTACTGCATGTTTCCAGTAACAGACAAGTAACTATACTCAAGTGCAAAAGAAACGTCCCCACATTTTTAAAAGAGTATAAAATGAACTACTGATGTCGAAGAAAGTAGATGATAGACCAAGTAAAGATGTAAGTAAAGATGTACTCACAATTTCATACTTCAGAGTATGATACTTTTATTCTTATGTGTGTTCAAATACACATTGGGTGCTAAAATCGCTTTTTCAATATGTTTTTGGCCACATGACGCATCATTACTGTAAGACGTCACAAAATAAGCAAAAAAAAAAACGCTCTTTGACACTTTTATCTCGTCTAGTTAAGGAGATTCCAAAACGACGATTTATTAAAACGTGTTTTTCTCAGAAATACGAACGTATAATTTGTATGGAGACCTTTTTTTGTTGCACGTGAGTTTATGAGAAGTGAGTCAAGAAAACTATCTTCAAGAATTTCGAAAGCACTGTTCCTGTGAATTTCCTATGATGGAATATGCTCTGTATACTTACAAATATTGACTCTTCTCATCTGTGCACCTTATGGTTATCAGTTTTTCTTTGTTTGTCTTTCTTTGTTTTAATGAATATTGAAAGAAACTGACCTGATTTAATATATTTATAACTGGAACATGTATCAACTAGAATATTTTTCTGGCCATCTTAAAGTTTGCTATATATTCTAACGTTTAGCAGTGCGCTTTACTTGGTAAGTTGTCTTGTATGACGAAAGATTCAAGTCCACACGACATGTTCTCTTTATAAATCTGTAATCCGACCAGTACTGCTGTATCGGCCTTGAATAAAAGTAGACGTCGCCTGACTCAGCTGCAACTTCCGTTATCGTCTTGTAACTTAGACATGTCATGACAAGATTTGGAATGACTATAGTAGCCTATACGTTCTATCCTACACCAATAGTTTATAATCTGCTGTAATACTTAACACATAATAGTAGCCCATACTTTCTATCCTACACCAATAGTTTATAATCTGCTGTAATACTTAACACATAATAGTAGCCCATACGTTCTATTCTACACCAATAGTTTATAATCTGCTGTAATACTTAACCCATGATAGTAGCCCATACGTTCTATCATACACCAATAGTTTATAATCTGCTGTAATACTTAGCACATAATAGTAGCCCATACTTTCTATCCTACACCAATATTTTATAATCTGCTGTAATACTTAACACATAATAGTAGCCCATAGGTTCTATTCTACACCAATAGTTTATAATGTGCTGTAATACTTAACACATAATAGTAGCCCATACTTTCTATCCTACACCAATAGTTTATAATCTGCTGTAATACTTAACACATAATAGTAGCCCATACGTTCTATTCTACACCAATAGTTTATAATCTGCTGTAATACTTAACACATAATAGTAGCCCATACGTTCTATTCTACACCAATAGTTTATAATCTGCTGTAATACTTAACACATAATAATAGCCAATACGTTCTATTCTACACCAATAGTTTGTAATCTGCTGTAATACTTAACACATAATTGACTTCTACCAATGTATCCAAGTACCGCATTGGTGCAATCCTGTTATACCCACATCAAAACCCGTCCAACAGCCGACTTATTAACATAAGTTCAGATTCGTTGACAGGAATGGAGTTTAATGAACCCAGAGGAGAATACATTGGAAGCGTATAAGTGTCACGATGAACAACAATTTGTGATACTATCTGCTACGTAGGAGATAGTATCTCGTACGTAGGACTTAGTATCTCCTACGTAGGACTTAGTATCTCCTACGTAGGAGATAGTATCTCCTACGAAGGACATAGTCTCCTACGTAGGACTTAGTATCTCCTACGTAGGAGATAACTTCAATAAAGCCTGGACCACTTTATCACATCTAGAGTTGTTCACAATTGTATTAAACACATGTATACACGTAAAGTGTATGTAAACTCTCGTGTATATGAAGATTGAAGAGCAACTTTATGGATACCCAACTTATTTATTCTATGTAGGCGACGTTTCGACATAGAATAAATAAGTTGTGTATCCATCAAATTGTTCTTCATTCTTCATCACCCCACTCTCTAGAATGCCGTTTAAAAATATTGTGTATATGATATGATGTATAAGTATACGATAGTATATATGACCGTTAAAAAGCTTTAAAGACTTTGTAACTGTATTTTGTTTTCTCAATTTTGCCATATATTTTAAAGTTTAAACAATATATTGTTATGTTAGAGGGTAAGACATCGCGTTACACGATCCGATAAGCCTGCATCCATAGAAAAAGGTTATCCTTATTGAAATAAAATGGTGCGACGTATAAAGCGACAGTGGTGTGGAACTCTTCAGTGTGAGAGATAGATTTGTAGGTCATTTGAGAGTTCAGACAACAAGATAAATAAATTTAGCAATATCTGATTGATAAATCGCATTATAACCGAGAGCATGGTCTAAGGGAGCTAACTCTCCTCCCTTCAAACTGACGTCATGTGACGTTAGGCTATAAAAGCTCCTCCAAGCTTTAAACGCGTCCTTTCTGGCGACGCTCTCATCGGCTCAGCAATTAAGTTCACGTCACTTGCGCCGAACGTCATGCCACGTGGTACAACCCCTGGTCGGGCTCGGCCAGTCTCGGTTATTAAAAAGAAGACCAGGAAAGCGGGGACAAAACGGAGGGCGGTCAACGACGTGGACCCTCGTCCGAACAAGGCTGTAAGGGAGGAAACCGCGCCAGAAAGCAACGGTGAGAATTTTTCAAACTCGTGTCTCCCAAATTTTCCGAATGTCCATTCTTCTCAAGATCGTTTCTTACCCCCAAGGGCTAGGGAAGTTGAAACTCGTGATGATTCTGTTTCGGTAAATCTTAATATGCCCGACCTTCGCCCACATGTGCTAGATCACGATAATCAAAATTCACTACCACAAGTAGGCGTAGAGTCATACCATGAATAATGCGCAGATGATAGCCTAGGTTCGCTTGTACCACAAAACAGAAAAGACAAAATTCATAACATGACGAATTCATCGATTTGGGCGTCCTACTTAAAGCTCATAGTTCAGACAACTACGACGATACGCAAATAAAGTTCACCTTCAATTCCAAGGGTCAAATCGAAACGTGAAAGAAGAAAGCCTCCAGAATCGACAATATAGACGACTGGACATCTGCATTCTTAGTTTTCGCTAACATCTACTTAGAGAAGTACCCCTCTAAACATCAGCAGTTAATTAAGTACATAAGTACAATCAGGCTAGCTTCCCGGCGGGCTAGAGAGTTCGGGTGGCGAGCATACACTATCCAATTCAGAACAAGAATGGCCAGATATCCTTCTTCATCTCGGGCTAAAATCAACCATGATTAGTGGCTTGTCAATATCATGCCGGAAGGAGTAAATCACATGCCAATGAGCAAATTTCAAGTTAGACATCCAGCGCCAGCCAGGCAATCCAAATCTCCATGTTGGGATTTTAATTTTTGCTCATGTTCACGGTCACAATGAAGATACTCACACACGTGTATGAAGTGCGGTGGTTCCCATGCATCTAACTCCTGTACTAGACTGCCAAAGTTCTCCAAAGTTACCCTGTTCCTGAAATATCTCGACACCTCATAGAGAGTTTCACGTTTGGTTTTAGTTTGATGTATAAATGCCCGCGAAAACCTACATCAGCCAAATCATGTCAATTACACCCAGAAATTGTTTGTCAGAAACTGTTAAAAGAGATTTCGTCCGGGCGTATGGCAGGACCTTTTAATGAACCGCCTTCATCAAATTTAAGAATATCGCCAATAGGACTAGTGCAGAAAAAAGACCCCAAAGAATTCCGCTTAATTCATCACTTATCATATCCACAGGGTTCCTCGGTAAATGATTTCATCGATGACGAGTTTGCGTCGGTTAGCTACACTAAATCGTTATGCTACAAGATATAGGCCGGGCTGGCCTTATAGCCAAAACAGATAAAAAGAGTGCTTTTATATCTTATAAAGAGTGCTTTCCGGTTAATACCTGTGAGACAAAGCAATTTCGATTTGCTTGGCATTTGTTTCGAAGACAAATATTACATTGACATGTGTTTACCTTTCGGATGCAGAACGAGCTGTTTTCAATTTTTTTGGAATGGTATACGCGAGAAAACCTTAATCACGCTCATATCCTTCACTATTTAGACGATTTCCTGTTTGGCGGACCCAAGGGAACTAACTCTAGGTCTCTAGCACTTAAAACTTTTATGAATGTGTGTGCTGACCTAGGCGTACCCGTGGCTGAAGATACAACAGTACAGCTCACAACAAAACTCACTTACTTGGGTATAGAACATGACACTATCATACAACAATCACTCATCCCGGATGAAAAAAATCAACGAATGTGTAGACTTGATTAACACTTTATTTGAACAGAAATAAAGTACAGCTTAAAGAAGTTCAATCTTTGATAGGTCTCCTTAACTTTATTTGTCGGGTAATTCCTATGGGGCGCCCATTGATCAGAAGACTTATTGATACTACAAAGGGTGTTAAAAAATCAACGCATAGAATTCGACTTACTAACACTGTTAAGAATGACCTGATTACGTGGCTTTCTCTTTTAAAACACCACAATGGAATTACAATCTTCATAAACATGTTGTGGGATGACAGTGACACACTTCAGCTGTACACAGACAGTGCAGGGGGCGGTGCCGAGGGGTTCGGGCTCTACTACAACGGTGGGTGGCCGCATGGACGCTGGCCTCCTGAGTGGCATATTAAAGCGTTCACAGCAGACATTACTTTCTTAGAATTCTTCCTGGTACTTCTCTCCGTGCTAAAATACGTTTCAACTCTGATAATCAAGTTGTTGTGAAAATCACAAACAAACTTTCTTCCACCTCCCCCCGTGTCATGGTACTCGTCAGGTGGTTTACCCTGCGATGTATGCAACTAAATCTGTGGATAAAAAGCCGGTATATACCGGGAAAGCTCAACAGTGTAGCTGACTGTATATCTCGCTCTAAATTTCAGCAAGTTCGCAGACTTCCACCGAAGGCCGACAGGTTCCCAACCCAAATACCCAGCATGATATGGCGGCGTTTGAAGCAGAAGCTTTCCGGTTGTTAGACTCCTCGTTGTCAGATAACACTAAACGTGTATACGCACAAGGTATTTCCTCGCTTGAACTTTCGACATGAATTCAAACTTGGTCATTCGTGGCCGGTCCCCATAAATCACCTGTTTATGTATATAGGCTACATGTCTTTACAAGGCCGCGCCCCATCAACGGTTTCTCAACACTTTGCGGCAATCAGTAGACAACACAAATTAAATAGTTGTGTCCATACCACGGATAATTTCTTAATTAAGAAGATGATTCATGGAATGAGAAACACTTCCCAGCTTTCCGACAGTCGCTTACCTATCACAACTCCCATTCTACAAAAACTCGTTCAGGCCTACCTGCAGTGTCTTACTCTACGTTCGAAGCCAAACTCTTTACCAGCATGTTTACATTAACATTCTCTGCCTATTTAAGAGTGAGTGAAATGGTTAAATTATATCCTTCCAACACAAAAGGCTTGCAACTCCAGGACATTTCTCTTACTACCGCGGCTTTAACTGTTAAAGTTAGTGTAATATATTACTAAATATTATTGAATCCTATTTCAGTAAATAATAATTCCAAGTAAAGTTTTTGGTAATTACTATCCGGATTAGAATTCCGGTTCCACTTTTAGTAATAACGCTTGCATCATGGCTGTCAATGTAAACATGCTTGAATTAACATGGATCAGCATAATCCACTGTTCGTCATTCCTTGGAAGTGCCATCCCTGCCTCATAACAACATAACATGGTGTCAGAAGTGGGATGCTGTTATTGTAAGTGATTATTTTCACTAAGATGGCAGCTAAAGTGGACATTCAGCCCTTGAACTTTGAGGCCAACAATTTGGCTGATAGTTGGAAGAAGTGGAGGCAGACTCTTGAACTGTTGTTTTCTGGTCCTTTAGCTAGTAAGGATGAATCTGAGAAATTCAGCTACTTCTTGTTGTATATAGGACCAGATGGACGTGATATCTATAATACATGGACATTAACTCAAGCTGAGCAAGGGAAAGTGAAGACATTGTTGGACAGGTTTCAGGCTCACTGTGTTCCTCGTCAAAATGTCACCATCAACAGATACAGATTCTACACTAGAAACCAGGGTCAACAGGAGAGTTTGGACCAATATGTGACAGAGTTAAGAACATTAGCTAAAGACTGTTCATTTGGTTTGATTACTGAAGACATGATCAGAGATAAGATCGTGTGTGGCACGAACTCTAAGCAAGTTCAAGAACATTTATTGCAAGAACCAGACCTAGACTTGATGAAGGCTCTAACGATTGGTAGAGGTCTAGAAGTCAGCAAAATTCAGATGAAGGAAATTAATTCCGAAGCGTCTGTTCTTCATGTTTCAAACAGAAAATTTGATCATAAACATTCAAAATCATCGACACCCAAGGGTAGACAGGAAAATGGTGGTAGACGCGATAACTCCTCTCCTCAATGTCCAAGGTGCGGCAAACCACACTGGAAGTCAAGTAGGTGTCCTGCTGAAGGTGTCGAGTGTTACAATTGTCACAATAAGAATCACTTTTCATCGATGTGTAGAAACAAACCCAGTCAGAGACCTCCACCCAGTTCTAGGAATAACACTAGACAAGATAGACGTTCGAGACACAATGGCGCTAAAGTACATGCCGTCGACGCTGAAGATGGTGATGAATTCTTCATAGGGACTGTGGATGTCGACAGAGACTCTGATGATCGAGATAGAACAGAGGTGTTTGCGGACATTAAGATAAATGGAAAACACACAGTTAGCATGAAACTTGACACTGGTGCACAAGTGAACATTTTATCTTACAGAGCTTATGAAACATATGCCAATTCTCTAGGTCCTCTTTAGAAACCAAATTCAACGCTGCGTGCATATGGTGGTAAGGTGCTCGAAGTTCCAGGAATTATTATGCTCAAGTGCGAGTACGGCGGCGTCACAGGTACACTCAAGTTCTTTGTGGTACATGATGAAGGCCCTTCAGTCTTGAGTTTGAGATCATGTGAGGACATGAAACTCATAAAGCTGCTACTGTCGGTCGAGGCAGACAAGATACTTTCCAGTACATCATGTCACTCAAGTCATGCAGAAGAAATAGTAGGAGAGTATAAGCATCTCTTTAAAGGACTTGGTCACATGGATGACGAATACGTCATACGAGTTGATGACAGTGTATCTCCAGTTGTACATGCATCACGAAAACTTCCTCTAGCCATACAAGAGAAAGTTAAGACAGAACTTGAACGCATGGAAAGTTTGCAAGTGATATGTAAGGTGGATGAACCGACAGAAGGGGTCAACTCCATGGTGGTCGTGACGAAACCGTCAGGTGATATCCGTCTGTGTTTGGATCCATCCGATTTGAATCGAGCTGTTCGCAGAGAACATTACAAAATGCCGACCATAGAGGATGTTACAAGCAAAGTTGCTGGACACAAATATTTCACAGTGCTGGACGCTAAATCATCGTATTGGCAAGTTCCCCTTGACCATGGGTCGTCACTGATGACAACGTTCAACACGCCGTTCGGGCGATATCGGTTCCTTCGATTGCCGTTTGGAATTAAGAGTGCTAGTGAGGTGTTCCAAAAGCGTATGGACAATGCGTTCGATGGACTAAAAAACACATACGCACTTGTGGATGATATTCTCATCTCAGGAAGAACAATCAAGGAACACAATGAAAACTTGCGACGGACACTTAAAACTACAAGTAAGAAGGGAATTCGACTCAACGCAGAGAAACTGCAATTGTGTCAAACTGAGATCAAATTCTTTGGGGAATTGCTCACGTCTGAAGGTATGAAACCTGACCCGGAGAAGGTTGAAGCGGTTCGTCAGATGAACACACCCACTGGGAAGAAAGAGCTGGAAGGTTACTTAGGGATGTTTACCTATCTTGCTCAATATGCGCCTGCACTCTCGGAGAAGACGCACACACTTCGTGAACTCACCAAGAAGGAATCACAATGGAACTGGACACCCAGCCATGACCGTGCATTCACCGAAATCAAAGAAATGATCACGAAGTCTCCTGGACCAGTTCTACAGTATTTCGACGTGAAGAAGGAAGTCACTCTGCAAGTAGATGCTTCGCAGAATGGTGTGGGAGCAGTGTTACTTCAGGAAAACGGGCCTATAGCCTATGCTTCTAAGGCTATGACAGATTCTCAACGTAACTATGCCCAAATTGAGAAAGAAATGATGGCAATAGTGTTCGGATGTGAAAAATTCCATCATTATCTCTTCGGCAGAAGTTTTGTGGTAGTGTCAGACCACAAACCCCTTGAAACAATTTTCAAGAAACCGCTACATGCAGTTCCGCTGAGGCTCCAAAGAATGAGAATCCGTCTTCAGATGTATGACATGACTGTGCGCTATACTCCTGGAAAGGACATTCCAGTTGCAGACATGTTATCAAGACACTTTCAAGAGTCAGACAAACTGCCTAACCTGAACTCGTTAGATGATGATGTGAAAAGATATGTACACATGATCACTTCCAACCTGCCAATCTCCAGTCAGAAAATGTCGGACATACGGTCAGCGACGATGGAGGACGCATCACTGCAGGCAGTCACCAGGTACGTCCATAGTGGAGGGCCACTGAGTGTCAAAGAATGTGCACAGAACACCCGTGAATTCTGGACTTTCCGTGACGAACTCAGTTACATTGAAGGTATTCTGTTCAAAGGGAGTAAAGTTGTTATCCCTAGTGCCATGAGGAGTGAAATGTTAGAGAAAATCCACACAGGTCACATGGGTATGCAGAAATGCAAGGACCGAGCGAGAGATCTACTCTACTGGCCCAAGATGTCGGACGACATTGAGAAGATGGTTGAGAAATGCAGTGTATGTCAACAGCACAGAAGTACCCCGTGCAAGGAACCAATGATTCCAACTGATGCACCAAGTCTTCCGTGGAAAGTGATAGCGACAGATCTATTTTACTTTCAAGGACATGACTACTTGCTTGTAGTAGACTACTATAGCAGATACATAGAGATTGCTTTATTGACAAACACTAAGGCAGTCACAGTGATCACCCACTTGAAATCGATATTTGCACGGCATGGGATACCAAGTGAGATCATATCAGACAATGGACCTCAATACTCTTCGAAAGAATTCATGGACTTCGCTAAGTTATGGGACTTTAAGCATGTTACATCATCTCCTCTCTATCCTCAGGCAAATGGACTTGCTGAAAAATCGGTCCAAACAGTTAAAAGAATACTTCTGAAAGCGAAGGAGAGTCATGGAGACCCTTACCTGTCTCTGCTAGCATATCGGAATACTCCGGTGTGTGATCTCGGATCCCCATCACAGCTCCTGATGAGCAGGAGGCTGCAGACAAATCTACCGTGCAACGAGAAGCTACTCGAACCGAAGACGATCAACCCTTACATCGTACAAAAGACAATTGTCGAGTCCAGAATGTACCAGAAACGGTACTATGATCGAAGTGCGAGAAGCCGTGAACCACTACAACATGATGACAAGGTGCGTGTCAAGATGGGGAATGAGTGGGTCCCAGCCACCATCATGAGAAAGGCTGACACGCCCCGATCGTATTATCTCCGGAAGTCCAGTGGCGTAGAGTACAGGAGAAATAGACGTGACATTAATCGTACGAGAGAATGCTTCATGTCTAATGATGTCTGTGGCACACCAGTCTCACAGTCACAGACTCAACCCGAGATTGAATCGATGCCAGCCCCGTTGACACTGCAGTCACCGATGAAGCCAGCGATACCATCACCACCTGCATCCAGTCCTGCGAGGAAACCTACAGGCTACACCTCCAGTGGCCGCCCTGTGTTCAAACCTCAACGGTTTGATAACTGACATTAAACTCCTGCCTAATCGAGATGACTGAATTCTCTCTGACTCTATTGTGTTACTAGTTTCTTGAAAGTTAATGACGTTCTACGTTAAATTCAGAAATATTATGTTTCTACTGACGAGGTAGTCATTAAGTTTTTTGCTTCTGAACATTTCTTTCTTAAAGGTACATTTTGAGTTAATATGCTGTTTACCATATTTTGTCGGAAATCTTAACTTCAAAATTTTAACTTGTAAAACAGAGGGGATGTAATATATTAATAAATATTATTGAATCCTATTTCAGTAAATAATAATTCCAAGTAAAGTTTTTGGTAATTACTATCCGGATTAGAATTCCGGTTCCACTTTTAGTAATAACGCTTGCATCATGGCTGTCAATGTAAACATGCTTGAATAAACATGGATCAGCATAATCCACTGTTCGTCATTCCTTGGAAGTGCCATCCCTGCCTCATAACAACATAACAGTTAGATTTTCTAAAACTGACCAGATTCGCCGGGGACATTGTCCCAACATCAATCGCAAGCGATACACCGAAATTTTTCCCCATTGCTGCGATGTCTTCCTACTTGCAAGTTCGCCCAATCTCATTAAAATCAGATTATCTCTTTTCCCATATGAACGATAAACCGGTAACGAAATCACAGTTCTCTTCAGTGTTGAAGAAAACATTAAAATGTATTGGGCATGGACAGGCTGGTTACAATACACATTCATTTAGAATAGGAGCTGCAACCACGGCGGCTATAGTGGGAGTACCGTTAGATAAGATAAAAGAATGGGGCCGCTGGAGATCAGATGTCTACAAGAGATATATTAGAATAAACTTGTGTGAGTGTGCCTAACTAAAGCTTAAAGATTGGCAGTGTGGCTACTTCGATCGTCTTTCATCTACTGGGCTCAACGGAAGGCCAGGATCCTGGGAGCTTGGAGCAGCGGGGAATCAGTCTACGATGAATGTCCAAGAGGGGCATGAAATGGCCGGAGCTTGCCAACACTGTGAGGAACAAGTTGAAATCTTTTCCACCACCTAGGATCCAACGATCTGACCAGCACGCCGGGTTCAGCTCTGGGAAAGACCGTCATTCAAGACCTACACAACCTTCAAGCCCTGATGCCGAACACCCCTCTCGTCTGGTCTGAGATGCTGCCTAGGCGGAAGTGGGACGGAGCTGACAACGCCGCGGCAGCAGAGAGAAAGCAGAAGCGTCTGAACCGGCGGGCAACTTTCACATTGTCGCAGCTCGGTGGTAAAGTATTGAAGCATAACATAGTCCCTGGGGACCCCGGGCTTTACTTGCAAGATGATGTGCATCTGTCAGACTTGGGAATAGCGATTCGATTCAAGAAACTCTTTTCCAGATTTTCCCATAATTTTTCAATATCAGCATTTTTGGGCGTAAGTTCGTGGGTACTCAATTTGTGGCAGCAGCCTCTCGGCAAATGCTAATATTCTATTCAAATATAATGCTTATTGTATATCACTGTGGTTCACGTGTATACAATTATTAGGGTTACATACAAGCACTTCGCTATCGATGTGGGCTGTATTACGAGCTTTTGGCCGAGAGTAAGTTGTGTCTATGCGGGCTCCCCTTGCACTGAAGTACTCTCATTGTTATGTTGCTAAGGATAGCTAGCGGCTTCCTTGTCGAGATAAACGTGTGTCTATGTGGGCTCCCCTTGCCTCGTTGATTCTCACTCAATTTATAGCTTAAAGCTCTGTCGAGGGGTTGCCGCCCAAATTACATGTGAATAAACTGCGTCCTTTATTCTCCAATAACTTGTTGTTTTCTTATTTAATTTTGCAAGTCTCCTCGGGTTATAATTGACCATTCTTTCATGGTTCCATATTCAAAACTCTACTTTGAGTGTTGAGGTATCCCTACGGCCGATGGCCACTCGAAGGGAAATGGACTCGCATGGCTTAACCGAAAAATGTACATTCGTTGTAAAACTCTTTTTATAGATTCGGGAGTATCATTTAGCCATTAGTAAGACTTATTTACCTTTTTGTGAGATAATTCTTTTCATTAAGAAAAACGTGCTAGAGCGCCTTTAAGTACTTTATATGTTGGTATCTATAGTAGAGTTGATTGAGCGATCATGTGTTATGCAATCCAGTATAGTTTTGCACTGAAGGATTATATTTGATAAACTGATATTGATTGCGGTTTCCCTATTTATGTTTTGGAATATCAGTTTTAAACTCCTTCAATAATTTAAGAACAGTCAATATTTCCGTGAAATGAAAATCCACGGTCATTGTCACTACTAGCGACCTTATTACAATTTGAACGTGTTGTTGGACATTTGTTACACGACGTCACTCAAAACATTACTCAACAATAAATGATCTCAGCTTCAATAATTAATTACCATTAATGAATTTCTGTACTCTTGATGTTATGAATGTACTGGAGAAGAAAAGTTAGCGATAAATGTAAATTTAGATTTTTTTATATTGATTTATTTGCACACACTGATTAAATATCAAATGTAAACTTCCAATATACCTAACCTATTTTGACAAGTGTATTTACCATATGGGTAAATTAACCATCTGAATTGACAAATTTTAAAATCTACCTCAGTTGTTATGTGTTCTTATTGTCATTTATAGCATGTCGTCATAAGAACGACAGTAGAACTACTGCTGATATGAGGTGTATACATCTAATTAAATATAACGTATTTGAGTGGTATTTTGTAGGTTTGAAGTAAAAAAAAGAACAATTAATCTAGAATAAATGAGGTTGTTTATCCATAAATGAGTCTTCTTGTTTGACTTCCATTTAATAACATATAATTCCAATAACAATGTTAATGAAGTGAAATGAAGACATACTTCTAAATAACAACTTCGTAAATGTGAACAGGAATGGCGACTCGACTTGAAGTAAGTGCTTACTCCTTTTTCAGGTCTGAACTATATGCTTATTCGATTTCAAAGCAAACGTTTTTTAAAACATTCTGAGACCAAGTACACAAGACAAATAAACATATCAAATAGATAAGAATGTGCCTCATTTAAGCCAACAATATAACTACACCAACTTATTATAAATACACATGGAAATTAATTAAGCAACATCCTAGTTTGTAAACAGAAATGTGGTGCTATGGGATTGTTAGCATAATTTGAACGATGTTATCACCCCAGACATAACAATTGGTTATTTAGCGATTTATTCATTGAAATAAAAACCCACCAGATGCAAAATTTATGAAAATATGAGTGAAAATGTGATGGTACTGAATTTTTACCTAAGATAACTATCGTCCTTAAAAGGAAACTACACTACAAAATTTAGAATTGAATTATTGTAAACAACATGTTTGGTACCATGTTGACATTCACACACCAAAACACATTTTATCATGCATGATAAGAAGCAAGACAAACATTAAACTGTCAGTCCCCTTTTTAACGACTGACTGTTTTTGAGACATATAGACTTCATTCAAATTTGAACGATTGATCTGTTAACAAATTGGGTGTTGCTCTATTTATTTATTTGTGTATATTGTGTTAATTTACACTGTCGATGTGATATTTTGTATTTCTATATGAGAGCGCTTCAACTGTATGTATTTACACTGTACTATTGGTCTCCGGGTCACATATATTAATAAACTGTATGTCTGTCTGGAACTTTATAATAATTGTGACACGTTTTCGAGACGGAATTAATGTTTACTTCAATTTATTTCGGTTTTAGGATTGAACTCGTTGAAGTATGCTTCTATTAATTTACAGATGTTGAAGTTATTTTACGACTGCTTCAATCATTGTCTCGAACAGGAACCATAATATTTATGACACATTTTTCAAGAGGGTAGTACTGTTTACTTCAAGTTATTTCGACTTTAGAGTTTAAACGTCAGTTCGAAATAACCCGATATGTCAGTTTTAAAAATAATAATCTGTTTGCAGTACTTGTAACATGTCAAGTAGGTTTTAAGTGTCCTTACAAATCGACTGGTCAGCTTAGCGAAGTAAAATAATTTGCATTACTTTCTCCGTCTGTAAAAAGGTAGAGCTTCTTCCTGCACCATTGACAATCAAGCCCCTGATGAAAAGAGATAAAACGTTTTAATCACAAAAAACTGTTTATGTTAGACACACTGCTGCTCTAAAGGTGAATATTTAGACCATACAAAGGAAAGATTCACGGGGACCAACCAAATACAGAGATGAAACACGGTCAACAACAAAATAACATAGTCCAATGATGTTCTCGTCGAATAAAACAAAACAATTTTGATATTGAAATAAATCTAGAGTGGGTCACTTTTTTAATTGAATTAATCGTTTATATAAACATTTATATAAAATCACTAGTATTTATAATGTTGAAACGGCAAGCCCAGAAAAAGCCATTTACGAAGTCCGTCGATCAATTAATTATGTTTAACGAATCCACTGCTGCGAGTACATTCTGCATGACATAATGAAAAAACGAGGGAGTTAGGTCAAATAATGTAAATGCATTGTGGACACTCCTTCACAGTGGCTTCCCTTGCATTAGCGTGTTGTTGAACTATGGGCATAATAAAACTCACTAAATTTAAACATTTAGATCAAACAAATATGAAAAATGCATAGACATTCAACAACAAATCTATTTTCAGCGACAGTTTATTTTTGCATAACAAAACATCCTCTCTGCCATTTGTTGTTCTCCCGTTATTATCCCATTGTGTTATAGTTTCATTCTAGAATAAGGGCTGTTGTTATCTTACCTAACTCTTCATCCCGTCTCTTCAAACTTACAACATTTGTCCTGATTCGGTTGGTTGTCTGGGTCCTCATCCTCTTCCTGTTCTGCTTGATTACAACTGCATTTGAAGCTTTTCAAGAAAGTCAGACATATTTTTGTATTGATTTGTAATATCTTAATTATATACTATAGATTTAAACGTTCATGTTTCCCTGGAAAAAGCTCGGATATGTGACACACATAAACAATGATTACACTCTGCATTATAAGCATTACTTAAAGATAGGTAGGTAGGTAGGTTAATTTAAAGTGCCTAACAAGCAGCAGCAGCTGTGTAGTGTTGATGTTGTACGTGTGATGTCCACGCAGGACACCAGTCAGAGTTCTCAGATCACGGTTATCATGCAGAACATATGTGTCTGCACGGAAGATGTCAAGAAATGGTCCACATGGTTTGACGTTTCTCAGTGACGTTTCTAACTGCTTATGGATCTTGTTTGTCCGACTGTCAGAAGCATGGATAATCCTTGACACAACGTGGTCATTTCAAGTTTGATGGGAATACCCAGATTTTGTCTTACGTGGTCGTCACTAACTTCCAGAGATAATTGACATTTCATTAGTTCAACTGCATGTTTCCCGTAACAGACAAGTAACTATACTCACGTGCAAAAGAAACGTCCCCGCATTTTTAAAAGAGTATAAAATGAACTACTGATTTTGGAGAAGGTGGGGGCGGGATAGCGCAGTGGTTAGCGCGTTCGGCTTCGGATCAAGAGGTCCGGGGTTCGAATCCCGCCAGGGGCTCGGCAACTTTGTCTGCAGTAGAGAACTGTTCTACACGCAGTAAGGTTTGGGTGCAATGCTACACTGAATTTCAGTGCAGTACCACCCATGGTTCGCTAGTTCCAGCCGATGCTCGCAGGTTTCACCGCAATGCATAGCCACATGGCGTTGCGGGCTTTCTCCCTGCCATAATACTAGCAGCCGCAATATAAGTGAAATACTCTTGAAAGCGGCGTTAAACCCTAACTCACCTCACCTCACCTTGGAGAAGGTAGATGATAGACCAAGTAAAGATGTACTCACAATTTCATGCATCAGAGTATGATACTTTTTATTTTTATGTTGTGTTCAATTACACATTGGGTGCTAAAGTCGCTTTTTCAAGATGTTTTTGGCCATAATGTTTGGTATTTAATGTTCGAAAATTTAAAAAGTAGAAATCTAATTAATAAAAGATGTCGTCGACCTAAATAACCTTAATGGAATTTAAATTGATGACGCATCATTACTGTTGGGCATCACAAAACAAGCCAAACATCGCTTTTTGACACTTTTATCTCGTCTAGTTAAGGAGATACCAAAACGACGATTTATTAAAACGTGTTTTTCTCATATTTAGTATTGTTGGGTTCTGAAGACATGATGAACCGCTGTTTCATTCACATTTATCGACCGTGGTTTGAACTATCTTGTAATTTGTATGGGAACGTTCACTACATGAAATAATGATATTGACAAAGGATTGAATATCTATTAAAGATGGTATTTACAAGCTATTTACAAATATTAAAAGACTTCTTTTCAAAAATAATAAAGGTAATAAATATCTATTAAAGATGGTATTTACACGATATTTATTATTTTGTAAACATTTGTAAAGCTTTGTAAAGCTTTGTAAAGCTTTGTAAATATCATCTTTAATATCGTTGAAAAGTTTTGTAAATATCATCTTTGACTTTGAATAAAAAATATGACTTTTGATGAAAACAAGTAACTTTGGTTAAAAAAAAAAGAATTTGATGAAAAAATATTTTAATGAAAAATAATAACTTTGATGAGAAAAATTACTTTAATGAAAAAATGACTTTGATGAAAGAAAAATATCTTTGATGAAAAAATTTACTTTGATGAAAACATGACTTAGAATTAAAAAAAAGACCTTATTGAGAAAAATAAATTTGATGAAAAATTATTTTGATTAAAAATAAGACTTTAATGAGAAAAATGAATTTAATGAAAAAAATGATTTTCATTAAAAACCGACATTGATGGAAGAGACTTTGATGAATAAAAAATATCTTTGATGACAAAATTTGATATTGATTAAAACTTGGCTTTGAATAAAATAAAATGAATTTGATTCAAACAATGACTTTGATGACAAAATTTATTTTAATTAAAAAAATGATTATAATGAAAAAATAATTTTAATGGAAAACCTACTTTGGTGAGAAACAACGACTTTGGTGGAAAAAATATGACTTTGATGAAGAAAAAATATCTTTTATGAAAAAATTTACTTTGATGTAAACATGACTTTGAATAAAAAAAGAGAATAATTTAATGAGAAATATGAATTTGATGGAAAAAATGTTTTTGATGAAAAAATTGACTTTGATGAAAACCTGACTTTGTATTAAGAACAATGGCTTTTGATGAAAAAAAAAATTTGATGAAAAAAAAAAAATTGATGAAAAAACTGACTTTGGTGAGAAAACTGACTTTGATGAAGAAAATGACTTTGAATGAGAAAAAATGAATTTGATGGAAAAATTATTTTGATTGAAAATCAGACTTTAATGAGAAAAATGAATTTAATGGGAAAAAAAGAGATTTTGATTAAAAACCGACTTTGATGGAAGAAACTGACTTTGATGAATAAAAAATATCTTTGATGAAAAAAAATTATATTGATGAAAACATGACTTTGAATACCAAAAAAAAATTTGGATGAAAAAAATAAATTTGATGAAAAAATTAATTTGATTAATAAAATGACTTTGATGAGAAAAATTGACTTTAATGAAAACAATTACTATAATGAAAAAAATGACTATAATGAAATAATAACTTTCATGAAAAACTGACTTTGGTGAGAGAAAATAGACTTTGATGGAAAAAAATGACTTTGATAAAGAAAAAATATCTTTTATGAAAAAAAATTCTTTGATGAAAACATGACTTTGAATAAAAAAAGAGAAGAATTAAATGAGAAATATGAATTTGAAAATTTACTTTGATGAAGAAAACATATTTTTGATGAAAAGATTGACTTTGATGAAAACATGACTTTAAATTAAGAAAAATTACTTTTGATGAATGAAAACAATTGATGAAAAAACGACTTTGATGGACAAAAATGACTTTGATGAAGAAAAAATATCTTTTATGAAAAAACTTACCTAGATGAAAACATGACTTTGAATAAAAAAAAGAGAAGAAATTAATGAGAAATATGAATTTGAAAATTGACTTTGATGAAGAAAACATATTTTTGATGAAAAGATTGACTTTGATGAAAACATGACTTTAATGAGAAAATGAATTTAATGAAAAAATTACTTTGATAAAAAAAACGACTTTGATGGGAAAAAAATGACTATGATTTTAAAAAATGACTTTCATGAAAAAATGATTTTGATTTTAAAAAATGACTTTGATGAAAACATGACCTTGAATTAAAAAATGACTTTTGATGAAAAAATTAAATTTGATGACAAAATTAATTTAATGAAAAAATAACTTTAATGAGAAAAATTAATTTAATGAAAAAAAAATTTTGATTAAAAAAAAATTTTGATTGAAAAACCGACTTTAATGGTAAAACTGACTTTGATGATAACATGACTTTGAATTTTAAAAAAAGGTCTTTGATGACAATAAATGTCTTTGAGGAAAAAAATGTCTTGATAAATAGCAGTTTTTATTTCTTCCATTCATTAATCAATTTTGCTCACTTAGTTTTTATGTAGTTCGAGCAAGAATATATTATGTATTTCAAAGTCACTAAAGCTAATATACTCAAACTGTGTCTCCAATTTGATTACATATCATGTAAAGCGACTTAATCATGTTGGTGATGTCACATGTATGCCCAGTGTTACAAATTCTGTTATATAGTGAGATTTATCAACTTGAACCGAAAATAACCAGTTTAAAGTCAGTCAGTTCATTATAAAGAAAATACAACCATTTAAAGTCGTGGTCATGATCGAAAACAGGACATATAACCTTGGCATGCTGCAGCCATTAAGTCAAATGTATATTTGGAAACTTTCATAAAAAATAGATAGGAAGACAGATTTGCTTCTATAGCTTTTACTAGATCTTATAACGAGTAAATACGGAACAAGGGCCATATATGTCGGCTACTACACGTTCATGAGACTGTTCCTTAGTTTTCATTTCATTTTTTCATTTGCATATGACCACATTTACAGGTAATGTTTCATTTCTAAGTATCCAACATCTCACTACCTTTACATATTATTTTTGGGAACTATTTCCATGTACAAAAGGAGCGCAGGTGTGTTCAAAGATAAAACAAATAACCGACCAGCCTGATGTTATCATAAGAAAAGATAACCATGTATAATATTATCACTATAACCATGTCTAAACACTACATGATCCTACAGGGCATGAACAATACTCTGGGCGTAATGTTGTTATCTTTGAAATGTAACTAATCACTGATAGAACAGGGGAAGGTGATACGTTGTTTATTTCATTCCTTAATTTCATTAGCTAACCATAAGTTAATAAGTTAAAAAGTAGGTCCTACATACATAGTGTTTGACTGAATGATGGAACGACAGAGAGAATGAATGAAAGATTGGCATGTAAACCCAACAGTAGTTATCTAAATTATCATAAGTTTAACAGACATATCCCGAAAGATAATCTTATATTCATTCGGCCTGAATCACAAAAATACATAACATAACACCTGTGAAATGATGAATTATATTAAGAACTAGAGCAAACTTAAAACAACTTTTATTGACAAAGTTTGTTGTGTCATCTTGATGATGACCTATATCTTACAGTATGTTTACTGCTCCACTACTGCTTCTTAACATGCAGATTTAATAATGAATTAGGTTCAATTACTGGTAGATTTTAGAAATATGTCTTAGTGTTTATCATGGGACTGCCTTTCAATTATCCCACATCAATTTAGATATTATCAATCACATTAGATTGTTCACTTAACCTCTTAATTAGCCATGTCAATGTTATGTGGAGTAATATCGGTTTCTTTACCACTAACCATTTCGTTTTCACTAAAAGCTATGTATAAACGATCGTATTGACCAGGTGTATATTTTAAAGAAGAAATATTCAAAGAGCATGTACATTTCTTTGATTGGCATTCTTGAAGTTAAGGTGATGAAGAAGAGATAAACGATTAGGTACATTAACATATGTTTGTTATGTCAAAGCTGTTCTCAACTGTTCACATCGACATTCACAGCAATGGGTAACTTGCAGTCATACTGTATTTTTATGTATAGCATGTTCCATAGTGAAGTTTAGTATCTCCTAGATCAATTTTAGATGGATGATTTTATACTGTGACACTTGAAAACGATCGTCGTCTTTGATATAAACAGTACGAGGGTTATAAACCAATTAGCGATCATATGTCGTCTGGACACACGATGTGTCCCAATGAATTACGTAATAGTTTCATCAAAGGCGGCCGCGTTTCCCAGATTTCACGCTGCAAAGCCTTTCAAGGTCATTGTGCGTGCTTACGCTCATTAACACACAGAGAAAAGAAACTACCAATTTGCAGTATGTTATATTAAAAAATATAATTAAAACATTTTAATTGCTGACTTTTTCATTCTTAAATAATTGTTTGTTATCATTTAAATAAAATATATACTTCACTTTCCATAAGGCCATAGAACGTCTTTTTATATGGTGCTGAGACAACCTTATAGTTCTAATACCCGGAAAATAAAGGCAATGAGATTAAATATAGATTAAACAGTGAAGAAAGACACCTATAAACCTGTTCTCATTGACAATTCCATCATAGAAGTTGTCCCAGAGTATAAGTATCTCGGCACTATTTTTTATGAGAAATTCAAACACAGATAGCATCTACAAGTATGGTCAACAAAGATTTGTTTTAGGTAAAGTTAAAGCTTTAAATGTCAATACCTCTACATTTGTTCTTTATAACAAAAGTTTTATTCAAAACCTTCAGTTGTGAAATTAGCTATTTCCATGATGTTTCATCCGGTTATTTTGACACGATCACTTTTCAGTCTTATATTTAATGAATAGATCATTATGAGTTAAACAATTTATCATAGGCCGATAGGCTCAATACAACTATCACACTACTAACTCTTATTAAAGTGTATACGTTTGAATATTAATGATTAATGATAGAAATTCAACACATGTTGTTTAAGTGTATTAAATTAAATACTAATACTTGTTGATCCGCCGTTGAAGATTTTCTGTTATTGGAGGAAGTTTCATACTACCATAATACAAATTAAATTTAATATTGTTATGTCGCAAGCTAATGCAGCGGTTATCATGATAATAATGCTGTCAAGTTGTTACATTATATACATCTGTATTTCATTTTGAATGACTCTTTTTGTCAATCTCATTTTTGCTGAGCTTCACTGACGGCGGTCAACCAGGGACTCTGTAATCAAATGGGAGTCCCTGGCTTTATACAGGAGCAAGCGTCACGTGTAAATGCCTATCAGAACAACCTGTCAAACGATGCGTTCCGGTCGGTGTTATGTAACATGTGTATTCGCTCTTAAACAGGTCTCCTGGTGGACTGTAACACTTGATTCGGTTATCTTGTACTGCAGCAATATTCATCTATTCATGTATCAACAATCGCTATAGACACTTTCATATTGGTATCTAAACTAACTGTTATGATGACAAAGAGGTACCAATATGCGCCTTTGTCTCAACGTACATTGTTTGAACATCAAATAGCTTTGCAATTTGACTTGATTAGGTAATGTATTGCTGTACACTATGAATGTTTCATTATCTGTTGAAACAAAATTTGAATGTCAAATTGTAAAATTGCAATAACATTTACATGTTATAGATGTGAAAGGGATGACTATTTTCTAAACTACAAATAAAATTATTAAATAAAAGATATAGACAATATAGACCTAGATAACAGGTCACAGCTGTGTAAACAACGATACTATAAGGTATTTATAGAAGTTGAACATGTATTACTACAAGTCATAAAATAAAATGAAAACATAAAATAAGCACACATGTGCCAAAGACTCATGTTCCGGTTTAAAACAGTTTGGGTGGGGTGATGTTCCATATTATCCTGCTCAAATAAATTCATGGATGGCGATTTATATATACATGTTCATAATTGCAGACTCGAAAACCTACGCTAGATATATCTAGATATTTCATTTTCCTCTGCTAATGTCAATGACAATTCTTTGTGTATGTGTATTGGTATTTAAATATAACCCTCTCATCAGTGTTGACGAATATACTTCCGAATACACAACCACAGCTAGTCGCCCAGTCACCCAGACAGTGTTAGTTTAATTGCTGGTCATAAACCAGGCGAGAAATTACGGGTAATACATTGAATATTTCATAATTAGAAAATCACTATGTATGTTACCTTAGGTCTTTGAGGGGCATTTAGAAGTGGTATTCTTAAGAACAGGAAGATGTTCTGGATAACAACTTCTTTAGTATGTTGTTATTTCCTTACATTCCACCTGATGAAGGAGTGAGTAAGTACTCCGAAACGTCGTGTAGTTTCACACTAAAGAAGTTGTTATCCAGAACATCTTCCTGTTCTTATGTTACCTTAAATGAATAATGACAATTATCTTAAATTTGAATTTATTAACTCTCTGGGATACCATTGTTTATTTGTACAAGACTCTTTGTCGGCGTAAAAGTGGTAATTATATGTAACCAGTTAAAACTGGTCATTATTTGATTTAATTTTAAACCATATGATGTCCGTTAATACTGTAATGCTATCTCTATATTTTATAATCACTTATATTATTTACATTTTACTACATATTCTTCCTCTTTTGAAGCTTTGGCTTATCAATTATATCTTTGGAACTTAAACGTGTATACCCTGCAATGGTATGCGTGACACGTAAACAATTTACCCATTCATACTGGATTGTTTTAAACCTTGTAAAAACGTCTTCTCGGTTCATTACCCTGAATCGATACTGTTGATATGTTTGTAATGTCATTTATAAAATGTCTGGTAGGACAGACGGACGGTTAAATTAATGCATGTTTTATTGATGTATCGTTAAAACATTTATGGAATAGTTATTTGTGAAAGGAGCACTTACAGACAGGTTGATTCAATGTATAAGGCCCAAACAATCTGGCCCAAAGTACAATTCATGTTTCAGCATGACGGCTTGAGATGACGTGACTTCGATAATTATTTCCCCCGGAGTTTTCATCAAATCTTTTATAAACATGGCAAGGTATTTTCAGATACATTATAAATAAGTAGATTATACATCGTTTTTGGATTGAAAAAACGTCACAAACTAACCATTTGTAAAATTCGTCTTCTATTTGACCAGAAGAATAATTAGAACATCATAGATCATCCAGCATGTAATAGTCCTTTCTAAAATGTTGTATTTTTAAGGAGTGTAATGCGATTCTAAATCTTCATAGATTTCGTAAGAGTGACTTATCACTAAGAAAACTTAAATACTAGTCTGGCCAAAACCCCGATTTTAAATGATGTAATGACTTAAATAAATTGATGAATTAATTGTTTCGGACCAATTTGTGTAAACATATCCTTTAAACATAATCAAATATATTTACCTTTCACCAACATTTTGATTTAACCAAATATAAGACAATCCACTTGACAATTCATATTTCTCATATCAGCTAACTAATACGTGTTAATGCGACATATTTAAGGATGCGTACTCGTTATTGAATATGTATCTTTAAACTAATTTTAAGAAATCAAAGCTGTATACATGACAACTATGAGCTGTTTTGGATTTTGTCTGCAACAATATGAAAACAAGCATGATATACTTTAATGTTCTGCATGTGACATTTCATACGAACTTGCCAGCTGTGTTCATTTGCATCAGTATGATATATATATTAAAGCTATTAGTAGGCCGTTTGCTGCGAACGTACTATATAGCACACGCATTCAGTTTTAATGTAATATGGTTCATAAATAAAGCATACATTTATACATTTTATCATTTACAAATACAAATTCAAAATTGTCACATCTTCAGTCGGTTTCAATATATTTCCACAAACGATTCATATCATCGATATTTACCATTATTTTATAACAATTCTTATTATCTAAAATCAGTAGACACGCTCTTGTGTCATATACACGTAAATATTTGATTGATTCCACCAGTTTTAATTTGTGATCCGAAAACGAAGAACGATGGACAGAACACGACATATTTTATAATTTTTATTGAAAATATTAAAATACTTACAAATCATACCCATACACAATTGCAAAACAGACAGTATATACATATGGGACAACAATAAAACAGAAAACCTATGTTGGCTATCTTGATAATACAATTTAATTTGTTGAAGAATGAATGCTTGTCCTATATACAGTGTACACGCGAATGTGTCTTGGTCAAAGAAGAGACTACTCTCATCAGAGTTCACAAATACACAACCGAATATACATGTATGCGAAGTCGCGAATACACGCTATTGAGCCGATCTAAAGATAGCAATTGCGGGTCATAAATCATCCTGTACAATACACGAGAATGGTAAGTAATTAAAAAATCTAATCTGTTCTTACTATCTGTAGTAACAATATCTCATATTTGTAAAAAGAAATTTGTTTTATGTTATTTTTACATTTATGAGTGTTTTGGGCGCGTATGTGTCATTTGAATACATATTTGAGAAGTCTATCCATTATTTTACGGCACTTTATCTTAACTTTATGAAATTTCTTTTTTATATTTTACTGTTTTACAAAATAGTCATCACACATTTAACGTTGTCTACCTATTATCTGTGCCTGACTCAAAATTATAGATTAAAAAACTTATTCAATCATTCTTGTTGTCCTGTAAAGATATGCGGCTGGAAATTTATTAAAATAATATAAATGTTAAAGGTTAGATGAAATGACATATGGTCACTTTCGGATTCGTTGAAAAGGGGTTTCAATTTGACAATTGCTAGATTTAAAAATTTTGAAATCGACCCATAAATAACTTATATACGGCTTTTTTTAAAAGTGCCCAATTAAGCCCCGGCGACCAGAATGAAAATGGGCGGGGGTGGTCACTGAAGCGTATCGGGCTGTGACGTACGTGAAGGAGCCTCTACATGGCCGCTAATCATAATTTAACGCGTTTTCCCCACTTTTAAACTGCTCATATAAGACAGAAAACTTCATCAAAACAACCCCAATTTTCGATAAACGGATAAGTAAACTATTCAACTAGCGATTTTATATGGTTACAACAACCGGGGCGTGCTTTATTAGAGTGCATTCTGCGCTTTTGTATAGTATGTTTGTAGCAATTAATCGCGGAACTAGAAGGGAAGGTATGACAGTTCAAGTGACACTGAAACAAGAGAAGAAGATTATCGCGGGAATCGGGTGAACAGAGATTAAGTAGCATCAATTGATCAAAGTATGTTGAATAATCGGCATGTTAATTTTGTTTTGTATGTATTAATAAATAAATATATATGGTAGGTATAACTTCATATACACTGAACGATTGACTGTTCAAACAAGCGAGACAACGTTGCAGATTTATAAATAACATTTTGTATTTAATATAAAAGATTACTGTATTTTAAGTTTGTCAATTAAAATATTCTATATATGATGTAATGGAATGCAAACCATTTTCACTTCACTTTCATGAATAAATAAATTAACTGTATTGGTCAACAAGCTCAATGAAATTTACATGAAGATTGCTCTATTGTGCACGCTAAACATATACACAGATTGATATAGACAACGAACATTATCGAATACAAGTATTATGTTACCAGAAGCATTTTAATGAACATATTGTTAATGAAAACGAAATGGTTTAATTAATAGTCTGATAGCTTTTATGTGTCACTTCTGCACATCAACACGCAATTCTCAGTTTAGCGGACCATATAGATGTTTCTTCCAGATCAAAGGGGAGAAGTGTTGTTACAGCACATTAGTTTACGCAATTAAGAAGCTGAGTATGTGAAAAGGAAAGAGTGTAATTATGTTTGTACAGATAACAAGTTTACTGGACCGACTCAATTATATAACACAAGTCGGTGACCAGCATGTCATGTTTATTGCCAACGTCCTGTCTTGGTGACACACAATACACTTAACGCGACATTCAGTCTAGAAATTTTCAACCAATGAACATATCTCTATCAAGTTATCCAATAAAAACTCTCGTTTAAATCTAATGTACCAATGAAATTATTTTTAGTGTAAAATCATCATAACTATTTGGTTTTCTATCTTGCGATTTGCGAAAAGAGGGTTATTATTTGACCATCTTCTGTTTCCAAGTACTGTCATTGATGGAATTATAGGTTAACATTTTGTGTCTAATGTGCATTTGGATATTCATATTGTCCTTTTGGATACGTTTATAAGGTAAGTTTCTTACATTAATTGACACTCTTGATGAATTGTCAATTTAATACGATGTTTATTTGATTATATTTGATTAACCACACATTTTATTGAAAACATTATCTTATAAACTATGAAATTCTGAATGTTTTAATGTGTAATAAGTGATAACTTAATCGTTAAATGTAACATTGGGATGCGATGTTTTCGTAGGTGGATTCGTAGACGTATTATTCTTTTGATGTTTTAAAATATGTGGTGAGTTATTTTTATTTTTGTAATGTACAGTTAGTAAATTAGGTTGTCGGTTGATTAACGATGTTTAAAAACAGGATGTTGTGAAGTGCTATATTGTCGATGGCTTACAATAGGGTCTACTTCGCCGGCGTGCTTATCTCACGTTTGTTTTTTTATTTTAAACACAAACAATCTCGAAAAAAAAATAACAACACCGACTATCTGATTTCGTTATCTCAACTGTACTTCGTTCATATTATCATATCTTGGTTTCATTTTGTCATCTTATATACCATTAGCATTGATTTATCCTATGTCTACGAACGTCTATGAATCCACCGTCTCTCACTAGTTATACCAATTATATTTGATTTGATATATATAACGATATGTTGGTGCATTTGTAAAGTGAAACTTGATAACTAACATTACTCGAACAGATTACACAGCAGAACAGCGATGTGGCATCATTGCAAAGCGTAGATATAACAGATTAACTGACCGATTCCCCAGTGTTTGCCATTGTAAATAGTAAGCGAATGTTTACACCCCGTCCCTTCACGTACGTCACTTCCGGTATATTCCAACTCTCTAAGCCCCGCCCCAATTTTGGTTTGTTGGTCACGGGTGAAAAGCAGACGATGTTTTTGGGTGTTTTTAAGCCGCTCTAGTTTAATATAGGAACAACATATGGATTTTTTTTTGGTCTCATTTTTCACAAAATAGTCTAATGAACCAATTGCAGTTAAGAATTCAATAGAAAATATTTTATTTCGGCCTTCCTTTAATCACGTTATTATTAATTATGTGTCTCATAGGTCAAACCTGACGGGTTAGCACATGTTGCATGTTTATTCATATCCGTTTGTATGTTATAGTTATGTTCAGTGACACTACCCTTTTAAAGTATATGAGTTTGTTCTTCGCCTTCTATATTATGTGCATATATAGTAATAGGGTAGTGATAACGTTACCGTGGGTTGCATTTATATTTACCGGTACTGATTGCAGTCGACTGCAGTCTGGTCGCACTCTGGTATTCAACCATTGCCAAAACTCACAAAAAGACGTACTCGATGTCTTATGATAATTGTAATTATATTGCAAGTTGCCTGTCTGTCCATTTTGTTTTAATGGAGAATCAAGAATTGAAACCAAGTGTTCGTTATTATTTGTTTTGTCAGTAATTAAATATGGGATGATTCATTGACAATAATGGTAATTTGGACAGAGAGAGAGAGAGAGAGAGAGAGAGAGAGAGAGAGAGAGAGAGAGAGAGAGAGAGAGAGAGAGAGAGAGAGAGAGAGAGAGAGAGAGAGAGAGAGAGAGAGAGAGAGAGAGAGAGAGAGAGAGAGAGAGAGAGAGAGAGAGAGAGAGAGAGAGAGAATCATTCGCTTGCCAACAAGTTTCAGGTTTTTAGATTATTATCTTTCTGTCAGCCCAAAATATGTTTGAAAAGGGAAATCTCTAAGATAAAGAATATCATTGCAAAATGACACAATTATAATGACACCGAACAAATGTTTATTTACTTACCTGTCTATAAATAGTGTTATGTATCTGTTGTATGGTATATTATAGCTCAATTCTTATATTTCGGTTTATAGACCCTCGGCCCATGTAAAATGCATCTAAACATTACAATTTTGTTGAGTAAACAATAATATTTTACAAATACATTAATTAATTATTATGAATTGACATATTTTCTTTGTGCAAGCGCTTCTCGTATGTAATTTGAAAAAATACAAGGGTGTTTCTACAATTACTAGTTAATACATTATGATATTTAGAAATTAAATTGACCTGACCATTTACAGGAATATATAATGAAAGTGAATTTTACCGCAGTAGACAAATATTGTTAAATGTGAAATATAGTTTTCGGGTTGGACTAAGCTCTATATGAATCACATCGTTATATGCTTATATGCTTATCTTATTTTGTAATTAGGGGGAATATTAAACGCATTTAACTAATTTTAACTCTCCCTTGATTATCATTTTGCCTGTTTGTTGACTCTGTCTGTATTCGCTCACATATTTAAATTCGTTTATGTACAGTTATAAATGTTAAATGCAAACATAAAATTAAGATATCTCTAAACAAGGCTACACATGACTTAATGTCAAAAGAGTTCATGTTTGAAAAGTAACCCAGTGGTAAAAGCAAAGTAGTTATTCTAATGTTTATATGAGGAATATGCTCCCAAAATGAAATAAACTAAATCTTAAGGAAGTACACATTTTGATTGAAATACTTTTATTTACACATAAGCACATTTCAGTAGAGACAGTGTATCGAGTTCAAGTATTTGAACACATGCATTTTACAAGTGGTTCTTATATTATATAGCTAATATAGATTTTCAACACTGAAACAGTGACATTTTTAATTTCTGCACAAACTTTACTAATATGAATAACCCACAATTAATTTGGCAATGAAGCTAGCACTAATTCTGTAATTAATTTATTGCCACAATAAACAAGCTATCCAAAAGGATGTTTAGAATCCAGGCAGTTCACATTTCCGTTACGGATCGTTAATCACTGTTATCGGTACAAACAACTATTTCCTAATTAAGGTATTGCCCCAATAAACTCGCTCTTCAAAAGGATCTACATAACCTATAACATATTGTTATCCTTAACGATACTTAGTACATTTACAATATGGTGGTACAGCTTTGTATTTGAGAACAAAATGACATTGGAATGACATAAACTATACAACCACTCACGCATAAAACGAGGGAAATAGTATGAAAAGACCAGTTATATGTTTAATAATAATAATAATTAATCTTCCTATGTTAAGACTTATCACATTTACTCTATTTGAAGCTTTTATACGTATTTGTATTGTAAATCTAGCATGCGTCTGTAATCTTTGGAATTTATACAAGAATGCAATGTAGCACTTTCGAAATTAAAGTGATGTTTGAAACCCAAACATTGATCGCTAAATATATGATACATCTTGACTATGACTATGTTTTACTGTCTTTTGACCCTGATATAACTGTTGAATCACGCGTCACACCCATAATCAACTATAAGTTTCATTGAATACAACTATACGCTAAACAAACCATTCATGTGTTACATTTTATGTCTTAGTCATTGTCTATGTTCTCAGCATGGACATTTAAGCTCTCACACCTGCGTCTACCGCTAGGCACATGTATCCCCAGCTCCCAGTATATCCCCTGCCGGCATTCTCCCTACATCAACTTCCCCATATCCAACCTGCCTTAGTCCTCGTACATCCTCATATGCACCATAGGCCGGCTCGATCCATTCTCCCAACCCCCAGTCACTCACTATATTCATTACTGACTATCCCCAGCTCCCATCTTCACCTATCATTTTATCACCCACCCTAGATCGACCTCTTCACAGCTCCTAACATTAGGGCAGATTACAAACTGTGCCTCTACATGTACATCTACAATGAAATTCAACTACTGTTCAAATGCGCACTCCTAAACCTGACCCACAATCAACGACTACTAACCTGGCTAATATACACGCACTTACACCACTCTCATACTCCAGTTATACAGTCAACATTCGGAAACATACATACACATGCACTTCCCTCCAACCTTCAAACTCAACATAGGCAACGCCAGCCACAACTAACACTAACCCAAAACTACCTCCCATCACTCTCCAGTTCTACACAGTCAACACCCGCAATCCCCAACTCGGCAGCCATCCACCTCGCCAGTTTTACCCCCTCAAACATGCATACAAATGCACTCGCCTCTCACCCCAACTCAACTCAACTCAACACAGGCAACGCCTGCCGCCCAACCCCATCCCTACAGACACACGTGCACTCATGCCTCTCACCCTCCAGCTCAACACAGAAAAATGGTATCCCCTGCACCACCCCACACACAAACGCCAACCACAACGAAACCCCAATCACCCTACTTCACAAATTAACCACCCCTACTTCCAACATACACTCCCTCTTCTCAACCTCAATCTCCATTCAATCCACACAATTCACCCCAAACCTCCAACCCATAACCAACAGACCCCTCCCCCCTCCCCTCCAATCCCTGCAGTCCGCCGACCCCGACCCCGACCCAAAAAAAAGCCGACCCCAAAAGCCAAAATCCCAACCCACACCTCCATCCTTCCCCCTACCCCCGCGCAGACTCTCCCCACTCACCCATCCCCCATGGTATCAGTCACCTTCACTAATTACTACATACATTAATATGCTATTAACAAACCTTTACAGCATGATTAGAGATGATATTTACAAACCGTTACAACATTATTAAAGATGATATTTACAAATATTTAAAACAGATTAAAGATGATATTTACAAATATTTGATACAGATTAAAGATGATATTTACAAATATTTAATAATATTTACAAACATTTACAAATATTTACAAATATTTAATACAGATTAAAGATTATATTTACAAAGATTAAATATATATTAAAGATGATATTTACAAAATAATAAATATTTGTAAAGGTAATAAAAAGCTTCTGTTCACCCAGTGGTTTCTTTTGCACGACAGTTTATGAGAAAAGTGTCTAGTAAACTTTCTTCAAGAATTTTGAAAGCATTGTGCCTCTGTGAATTTCCTGTGATGGAATCTCATGTCAAGTCATGCACGTAAATCGCAAGTTTACGCGACCTGCTGGACACTACCAAACCTGCTCCTACTCCCGCCTTTATGATAACAAAACAAACACAACAATAGTATAAATGATACCTATTTAAAAAACTTTATATTTTAATTATGAAATTAGTGTTTAAAATATGTTCATGTTACGTCAAGTAAAATAATTGCGATACACATTAATGTGAAAACTAAATAAGATATTTAGGAAAAGGGAGTCCCAAGAGTTAGATTGACAGACTACACATGAAGTATGATAATGCCTTCGATCCAATTGCATTGCGTTTGCAGACAGTATTATACATTTCGTTTCAAATTTTAGAATTACAATTTATTGTTTAAGAACTAAAACAATGGTTAAATTGTCTTAATTAGGAGACCAAATACTAGGAACAAGTGAAATGTTCTATTTGATACACATTAGGTATGTATTAATCCAACTATTATATTTTGTGTAAAACTAATTATACAAAAGTTGACATCTTCCATAACCCGACCATCGGTGGTAATGGTCTAGCCCATGTGTATATAGGCGTGCCTATGTTTAGCAATTATCAAAATTGAATGAAATAATGTATTGGACAAGTATGTTTCTCGAGTTGATATTGATTTTTGAGCTTTGCAATATCAAAACATATATTCTAAGAACAAAATGGCAATAGCTATCACGCGTGTAAGTTTAAGTCAAATAATGACCTCGCCCCTCGTGGTCACGGCAAATGAACTCTCGACGCCTCGAGAGTTCATTTGCTGTAACCACTCCGGACCCGGTCATTATTTACAACTTAAACATCATAGAATAGATGGAATATATGAGTGCAGCAAGTGACAAGCTGTTAAAGACAACTTGGCAGTGGATCAATTTACTCTTGTTGTGGTCTCTCGCCACTTACACATCTTTAGAGTTGATGAATAATTTAAGCCAGCAAAATGACCAAGCGGAGGCACATATAAGTGAGTCTTTGTTTATCATTAGATTTAAAAATGGTAGATCGGTCATGACGTACATATTCAGTCAAGCAAACAGACGTCCCCCCAAAGAGCAAGACCTGACGGCTTTAGAAGCTATCAAGAGGAGCTATGATTGTCGAAAGGACATTCGTTCTTCTTTTTGCCGATTTCATCTTCAAAGATGGAACATTGCTGACCATGAAAAGCACCATTGACTGTGCGCGCATCTGTAAGAATACCTTAGGGTGTTCCTCCTTTTTCTACAGTGAGAACTTGCATTCCTGTATGATCAGTGCGACAAGATACGGGAACACTACAGGACTCACACCCCAGACAGGCTATGACTACTACAGAAAGCCAGCAGGTAAAAACACATACTGAAGTAAAATCTTGAGGGATAAATCCTAATCTTGAAACAAAAGATAAATATACATTTAATCTTTGACAAACTGCAAAAAGGTGCCTCACTCTGAAGGTGTACGTTCAAAAGCGAAAAAACGTACAAGAAGTTATGCTACTGCTGACAGTATGAACCAACATATAACAATGTTAAATTTGTACACTATTTATGACAGACATTTCGAATGATTAAATATTAATCATACAAAATCAAATAACAAATGTCAAATATCAAATATCAAATATATCTATGAATTGAATAAATTGGTAGTGAAATTTAAAAAAAAAAGATGTTATAGTTGTAATTTATTACCTTTACAAATATTTATTATTTTTTAAACATCATATTTAATATATATTTAATATTTGTAAATATTATCTTTAATCTGTATTAATTATTTGTAAATGTTTGTAAATATTTGTAAATGTTTGTAAATATGTGTCATTATTATTTAATATTTGTAAATATCATCTTTAATCTGTAATAAATATTTGTAAATATCATCTTTAATCTGTTTTAAATATGTGTAAATATCATCTTTAATAATGTTGTTAAGGTTTGTAAATATCATCTCTAATCATGCTGTATAGGTTTGTTAATAGCATCTTAATGTATGTAGTAATTAGTGAAGGTAACTGATATTGATTGTGGGGATGTGATATGGTATTTGGCAGGTTTAGGAGTGGGCATTTGAACAGTGGTTGAATTTCATTGTAGATGTACATGTAGAGGCACAGTTTGTAATCTGCCCTTATATTAGGAGTTGTGAAGAGGTCGATCTGGGGTGGGAGCTGGGGATAGTCAGTAATGAATAGTGGGTGACTGGGGGTTGTGAGCATGGATCGAGACGGCCTGTGGTGCGGATTAGGATGTAATGACTAGGGCAGGGTTTGAAAGCGGCTTGGAAAACTGGTGGATATGGGGAGGTTGATGTAGGGAGAATGCCAGTGAAGTTATACTGGGAGCTTGGGACACATGTGCCTAGCGCTAGACTCATGTGTGAGAGCTTGGATGTCTATGCTGAGAACATAGACAATGGCTAAGACATAAAATGTAGCACATGAATTGTTTGTTTAGCGTATAGTTGTATTCAGTGAAACTTATAGTTGATTATGGATGTGACACGTGATTCAACAGTAACTTTAGGGTCAAAAGACGGTAAAACATAGTCATAGTCAAGATATATCATAGATTTAGCTATCAATGTTCGGTTTTGGGTTCGGATGGCGCAAACATCATTTTAACTTCGAAAGTGTTACATTGCATTCTTGTATTATTCCAAAGATTACTGAAGCAAGATAGATTTACAATACAAATACGTATAAAAGCTTCAAATAGAGTAAATGTGATAAGCCTTAACATAGGAAGATTAATTATTATTATTATTAACCATATACACGGTCTTTTCATACTATTTTCCTCGTTTTATGCGTGAGTGGTTGTATAGTATATGTCATTTCAATGTCATTCTGTTCTCAAATGCCATAGTGTAATAAAAATACCAAGTGTCGGTACGGATAACAGTATTTAACGAAGAGCGTTGGATTTGTGAACTATATAGATTATGTAGATTCTTTTGAAGAGCGAGTTTATTGGGGCAATACATTAATTAGGGAATAGTTGTCTGTACCGATAATAGTGATTAACGAACCATAACGGAATTGTGGACTGCCTAGATTCTAAACATCCTTTTGGATAGCTTGTTTATTGTGGCAATAAATTAATTAGCTTCATTGCCAAATTAATTGTGGGTTATTCTTTTAGTAAATTTTGTGCAGAAATTAAAAATGTCAGTGCATTGATTTAAATAACTATGAAAATCTAGTTTAGCTATATAATATAAGAACCACTTATAAGGTGCATGTGTTCAAATACTTGAACTCGATATACTGTCTCTTGAAATGTGCTTATGTGTAAATAATAGTATTTCAATCGAAATGTGTACTTCCTTAAGATTTAGATTATTTTTTTGGGAGCATATTCCTCATATGAACATTAGAATAACGACTTTTACCACTGTGTTCATTTTTCAAACAGGAACTCTTTTGATATCAAGTCATGTGTAGCCATGTTTAGAGATATATTAATTGTATGTTTGCATATAACTTTTACATTTATAACTGTACATAAACGAAATTGAATATATGAGCGGATACAGACAGAGTCAACTAACAGGCAAAAGGATAATCAAGGGAGAGTTAAATGAGTTTAATATTCACTCTGATTACATAATAAGATAAGCATACAAGCATATAACGATATGATTCATATAAAATGTTGAAAGCTTAGTCCTACCCAAAAACTATATTTCACATTTAACAATATTTAAATAAAGCGGTATGAATATTGATATGGCATGTAAAATGTGTGAACTTGGTGTGACTGAAAATGCTATCCATTTGTTGTTTGACTGTAATGCTTAAAATGCAATGAGAGATAAATATATGCCTGTAAATGGTCAGGTAAATTTGGTTTCTAAATGGCAAAATGTATCAACTAGTAATTCCAGAAATACCCTTGTAAAATTGTCTAATTACATACGAGAAGCGCTTGCGCAAAACAAAATATGTCAATTCATAATAATTAATTGATGTATTTGTAAAATTTTATTGTCTACTCAACAAAATTGTAATGTTTAGATACATTGTACATGTAAGGTAAGTAAACAAAAATTTGTTCTGTGTCATTATAATTGTGTCATTTTGCAATGATATTCTTTATCTTAGAGTCCCATCCCGTTCCTAGCCAGCTACCCTCACACATTCAACCCTTCTAACATACACACACGCTCCCTTCTCTCAGCCAAGCCAACCACCCTTTTTTTAATTCAAAGTCATGTTTTCATCAAAGTCAGATTTTTCCATCAAAGTCAATTTTTTAAATGAAAATAATTTTTTCATCAAATTTATCTTTTCATCGAAAATCATATTTTATATTCAAAGTCATGTTTTCATCAAAGTAAATGTTTTCATCAAAGATATTTTTTCATCTTCAAAGTAATTTGTTCCCATTAAAGTCGCTTTTTTAATTAATATAATGTTTTCATTGAATTCATATTTCCCATTTTAGTCATTTTTTATTATTCAAAGTCATGTTTTCATCAAAGTAAATGTTTTCATCAAAGATATTTGTTCTTCTTCAAAGTCATTTTTTCCAATTAAAGTCGCTTTTTTAATCAATATATTTTTTTAATTGAATTCATATTTCTCATTTTAGTCTTTTTTTTTATTCAAAGTCATGTCTTCATCAAAATATGATTTTTCCATGAAAGCTATATTTAAAATCAAAATAATTTTTTCATCAAATTTATCTTTTCATCGAAAGTAATTTGTTCATCAAATTTATCTTTTCATCGAAAGTCATTTTTTTAATTCAAAGTCATATTTTCACCAAAGTCTATTTGTTTCATCACAGATATTTGTTCTTAAACAAAGTCATTTTTCATTAAATTCATTTTTCTCATTAAAGTCGGTTTTAAATCAAAGAAATTCTTTCATCAAATTAATTTTTCTCATTAAAGTCTTTTTTTTTAATTCAAAGTCATGTTTTCAACAAAGTCAATTTTTAATCGAAGATATTTTTTCTTCATCAAGGTCATTTTTTTCATCAAGGTCATTTTTTTCATCAACTTATTTTTTTTCATCAAATTCACTTTTTTTAATCACGTTTGTTGTTTTCATCAAAAGTAATATTTTTTATTCAAAGTCAAAGATGATATTGACATAACTTTTCAACGTTATTAAAGATGATCTTTACAGAGATTTACAAAGCTTTACAAAGCTTTACAAAGCTTTACAAAATAATAAATATCTTGTAAATACCATCTTTATTAGATATTTATTATCTTTATTATTTTTGTAAAGAAGTATTTTAATATTTGTAAATATCATTATTTCATGTAGCATACAATGTACCTTATTACGGAAATCCTCCACAGTCAGTCCTTGAAATTGCATTAGATATAACCCTGTCTATTTCTGTGATGTAACTTTCTTGTTATTGTTGTCTAGTTGTAGTTATATATGTGGTGCAAGATATGCTCACGTGCAATAGAAACGTCCCCATACAAAAGACAATATAGTTCCATCGACGGGAGATAAATACGACTGACGGTCTTCAGACCACAAAAAGGCAGATATTTTCATTGTGATGTGATGTGTCGGCCTGATATATAGTACATGGTACAAAATGGACATTGGGTATTTATTTTGTTAACAGTTTTGGCAAAGAGTGTCTCTAGAACTTAAAAAGGGTGCGTCTTACAATTCAATGTAGTAAGCGTGTGCCTTAGGTGTGATGATTTAAAATATCGCGTGATTGATATTTATTCTAATTTGCATTTATTGATAGTTAGGTTTTTCATCGACTGTGCTTGAAATATCAGACGATCAATTTCTTATTACAGGATTCGGCATTGAGTGTGTGTCTACAGATCAGTGTCCCTACCAGAATTCACGCTGCCACCAGGCTATATGTGACTGTGAAGTTGGTTTCAGCTATGATTCACGTATCAAGAGTTGTGTCACTAGTGAGTTGAGCTTTCAGTAAAAACAGTTTATCGACAGACGTATTTCTAAACCTGCATACCATATTCGATTTGGTCATTTATTGTTTACCTGTTGATAATATAAGAATGATAAGCACAAACTGATTTAGGATGTTCAATAGTTGAAGGGAATTTTCTATATGATTTAAGGTTATCGTAATAAAGATGAAAGGAAATATGAAAAAGTAACAATGATCCTTTTGAATGCTTACAATTAATAAACATTCAACAATGGTCAAAAGAAAGAATTGTTTGAAAACCATCATCATATGATGATGTGGTGTTTAGATCCTAATCATGTGGTCTTATCTTATTACTGTAGGATGCACTGTGTATGGAGAGGCCTATTCTACATGGGAACATCACGGGGTGGGATGGTGCAACACAAGAAGCCTCACTGTGACCACTCCAGAGAAGTGTATACAGGCATGTGTGGAGGAGAAATCGTTTGTTTGCATCAACGCAGAGTTGGATAGAGAGGATCTCACTTGCAATCTATGCGATACAGCTTGGTTTGACCTACCTGAAGATGATCGACAAACAGATGAGGATTACTGGAATGTCTACCAGCGTCACTGTGCCTTCTAATATTACATTACAGCTGGAAACCTGTTAGGATCACGAAAAGTTATTGTGTAACCTAACTTACAGGAATTAATAACCACGTATATATGTATTAAGTTTTGTATATACTTAAAGGAAGGTTTTACATTTACAGGAAGGAATTGACATTTCGGAAAAAGTAAGTGAACATTTCTAGAAATGACATGGATAATCCTTGACACAGCATGGTCATTTCAAGCTTGATGGGAATACCCAGATTTTGTCTCAAGTTGTCGTCACTAACTTCCAGAGATAATTGCCATTTCATTAGTTCTACTGTATGTTTCCCCTAACAGACAAATAACTATACTCACGTGCAAAAGAAACTTCCCCGCATTTTTAAAAGAGTATAAAATGAACTACTGATGTTGGAGAAGGTAGATGATAGAAGTAAAGATATAATCACAATTTCATACCTCAGAGTATGATACTGTTTATTGTTGTGTGGTTAAATACACATTGGGTGCTAAATCGCTTTTTCAAGATGTTTTTGGCCGCAATGTTTGGTATTTAAGTTTCAACAATTTAAAAAGTAGAAATTTAATTAATAAAAGATTTCGTCGACCTAAATAACCTAAATAAAATTTAAATTAATGACGCATCATTACTGTAGGGCATCACAAAACAAGCCAAACATCTCTTTTTGACACTTTTATCTCGTCTAGTTAAGGAGATTCCAAAACGACGATTTATTAAAACGTGTTTTTCTCATATTTAGTATTGTTGGGTTCTGAATACATGATGAATCGCTGTTTCATTCACATTTATCGCCCGTGGTTTGAACTATCTTGTAATTTGTATGGAGAAGTTTCTTTTGCACGTGAGTTTATGAGAAAATTATCTAGTAAACTTTCTTCAAGAATTTCGAAAGCATTGTTACTCTGTGCATCTCCTGTGATGGAATCTGATCTCAAGCCATGCACGTGAACCGCAAGTTTACGCAACCTGCTGGACACTACCCCACCTGCTCCTACTCCCGTCTTTATGATAACAAAACACACCCAACAATATTATAAATGATACCTATTTAAAGAACTTTATATTTAAATTATGAAATTAATGTTTAAAATATGTTCGTGTTATGTCAGGTGAAATAATTATGATACACATTATTGTATTGGACAAGTATGTTTCTCGAGTTGATATTGATTTTTGAGCTTTGCAATATCAAAACATATATTCTAAGAACAAAATGGCAATAGCTATCACGCGTGTAAGTTTAAGTCAAATAATGACCTCGCCCCTCGTGGTCACGGCAAATGAACTCTCGACGCTGTAACCATTTGCTGTAACCACTCCGGACCCGGTCATTATTTACAACTTAAACATCATAGAATAGATGGAATATATGAGTGCAGCAAGTGACAAGCTGTTAAAGACATCTTGGCAGTGGATCAATTTACTCTTGTTGTGGGTTCGCGCCACTTACACATCTTTAGAGTTGATGAATAATTTAAGCCAGCAAAATGACCAAGCGGAGGCACATATTAGTGAATCTTTGTTTATCAGTAGATTTAAGAATGGTAGATGGGTCATGACGTACATATTCAGTCAAGCAAACAGACGTTCCCTCAAAGAGCAATACCTGACGGCATTAGAAGCTTTCAAGAGGAGCTATGATTGTCGAAATGACATTCGTTCTTCTTTTTGCCGATTTCATCTTCAAAGATGGAATATTGCTGACCATGAAAAGCACCATTGACTGTGCACGCATCTGTAAGAATACCTTAGGGTGTTCCTCCTTTTTCTACAGTGAGAACTTGCATTCTTGTATGATCAGTGCGACAAGATACGGGAACACTATAGGACTCACACCCCAGACAGGCTATGACTACTACAGAAAGCCAGCAGGTAACAACATATACTGAAGTAAAAGCTTAGGAAGGCCGAAATATATTATTTTCTATTGAATTCTTAACTACAATTGGTTCATTAGACAAATTTGTGAAAAACTCGACCGCCAAAAATCCATATGTTGTTCCTATATTAAACTAGAGCGACTTAAACTTTGCCGAAAACATTGTCTGCTTTTCACCGCGAGCACGAAACAAAAATGGAGAGGGGCTTAGAGAGTTGGAAGATACCGGAAGTGACCTAAGTGAAGGGACGGGGTAAACATTTGCTTCCTATTTACAATGGCAAACACGGGGGAATCAGTCAGTTAATCTGTTATATCTACGCTTTGCAATAATACCACATCGCTGTTCTGCTGTAAACTGTTCGAGTAATGTTAGTTATCAAGTTTCACTTTACATATGTCCCAAAATATCGTTATATATATCAAATATAATTGATATGAATAGTGAAAGACGGTGAATTCATAGAGGTTCTTAGACATAGGATAAATCAATGCTAATGAGATATCACATTTCATACTTTTTGAACTTTTTTCTTTTTTTCCGGGAGAACATCTCTGAGAAAGGGAGCAGAACCTTAGTATACGTTTGCACCCTCCTCAAGGACGATATGGATTCAAAGCTCGAGCCGTCGAGTGGTTTGGGAGACGGAATTCATTATGCGAGATGATTTCAAGGGAATCGGACGATGAACTTTATCGGGCGTTACGAGAACTGAGGAAAACCTCATTGGTTATGATTATGACGATGAACTGTTTCAAGTTTTGCAGAATGTTGACAAGGGCGTACAGGATGGTAAAAACAACAAGATACAGAAACTTGCCTTGGATGCCGTTCCTACGAACTTTTAACGTTGTGCCAGTTGGCCTGCAAGTTACACGTTTACAGCCTAGGCTATTGCAGTGATTAATCGGATAGGTAATGAACGGAAACCGGTGACACTTTTGGAAAACAGAACGCTTGACGTGCCATGATGCTGGTTTCAATCTCCAAACACTGAAATCTGCTACAGACAGGTGTTGGTAAGTATTAAAGAATGTTGGCTTTAAATATATAGTTTAGCAAAGTTTAGAAGTGATTTAGTTTTACATTTAAAACAACCTCTATGTACGTATAGCATGTACATAAAACCATAGTGATTTTTAATGCTTTAGAGCATCAAATATATCTTACAGTTTTTGTTATCTGTAAAATTTCCATCGGGACGAAATAGCGCAGCTCATTTCATCTTGTTTCAGTAAGTGATTCAGAAAACAAAATTAGAAAAGTTGAAAAACAAAATGACAAATGTACTTAAACTAAATGTAAATTTTAAGAAATATGCATTGTGCTTAGCTTATTAAGTATTGCACTTGCCATGGACTCTAAAACTACAAAATCTATTGTCTTGAAGTTACATTAGACAACCGATGGGATACGACTCTCACTCCAGAAGATCGTCCACGATGTGTGTCAGAAGACTGGTGCCAGGGCTATAAGACAAGCCACGGCAAAAAGACTCATTGATACCACTGATAATGGAGCGCGTGAGACACAGGAACGTCACAGGTGTGTTGTATATCCTACTCCCATTCCTTTAATCCTATTGCTTTCGGATATTAAAGACACATTAGACCAATTTGATGTACTTAAAGACAGAAACAGTGTGGCAAATCATTTAATAATTCAAGAATGTACTGCTTAAGTTGACTAAGTTATGACGTCACGCCATATATGTCTAAACTTTTAAAATGCGACCGGTTTGTGTAATTCAAATTGCACAATATATACATCTTCCTTCTGTAAATATATATAAATGTATATATACTTAATTCAATAGAAGTTAACCAAAACCAATTTTATCATTGAATGACGAACAAGCCGGAGAGTAGGAGAGTAGGAGACTGTATCGACAACACCGGCACCCCTGCATCTACTTCCGTCACAGTCACGCTGTCATCACCACATACTGGCCAAAAGATTCGCATTGAAAACTGCGTTGTAAATTCATGAAATAAATGACGTATTTATTAAATATTCGTTGACATTTGGACAGTTTTCATTTTCAATCACCTAACGGAGGTAAGTTTCAAGTAATGTTTCTGGGCGAAGTCGAGAAACAATATTTTTTTTAAAAATTACTGATGTTCCAAAATTCTGCGGGGAGATAGGTCAAAGACCGAGGCGAAGCCGATGTCTGACTTATCTACCCAAGGTCAGGGTAGTAAATATCCGACATCCAGACGCCAAATAGCATATCCGGGTGTTATTCACATATCAACCTCTACCGTCTGATAACCAGGCTGTTACATAGAAAATCAACCTGTGAGAATAATGGACATATCGCAATGCGCCGCCATGTGCCTGCTCAAGGGAGATAATTCTCCTGGGCATGCTGTAAAGCAGTCTGTTAACATCTGCTATGGCAACATTGTTCAAGACCAAACACTGAACAACGCTTGCAGTTAGTTATCGTTGATTGCTCTTGCACGATGGGGTCGGACATTGTCATCTTGCAAACAAACGGTGTTGCTATATACCTGGCTAATGTTTGTTACCATTGAAAACTGAAAGTGACACTCATTTGACATAATCTTATGATGAATATTGTGCACAGAATCAAACACTGTTGTTGAGGATTACCTTACTGTGTATAAACGAATTTATATCCACAATAAGATAAATTCTGGTCATTTTAAGAAATAGTTAAGCTATTTTTTTAACAGAGGCAAGTTTGAATTCAGTAAAATTAACCCGAGTCAGTTATGTTATTGCTACTAATGTAACCACTGTCTCATTTTATGTAAGTCATTGTCATATTGAAGAGACAAGAAATAATGTCATAAAAATATGAGGAACAGAAACAGCTTGTGGCAAAGTAATACATACTTGTGATGAAACCATACATGAAGCTACACGATTTCATCAAGACTTGCATTCGTTCACAGAAAGACAAAGACAACTTGCTTACTGATCAAGACAAACATGATATTGAGAATGCAACATTAAGAAGAGAAACAAGTTGTCCTAACATGCATACCGAAATTAAATAAAAGGAAACATTTGCTTTTCTTTATTTCATTCATGATGACAAGATCATTCCCCTATGCATACATGTAAGAATTGAATAAGTTACATCTGATACTAACCCTTAAATCGAGCACACAAGTTAACGCTACATGTATATGTACATCAAATTTTAATATCATAGTTCTCACGAAAACTGTGTTATACTATATCGTAGAGCACTACGAATTTTGAGTTTGAGAAACACATCGACAATTCAGAACAATAAGACTTCCAATATTTGTTGTTTCATTATTGAAACTGTGCCGAATTAAGGAATGCCAAAATCCTGTCATGACCATATTTCTCAGCCAACTGAGTGGGTGTGTAACCATTATCGTCTGTTCACCTCCAAAACCCCCTCAGTTTCTGTATATTGACCAGATACTTGACCATAGATATGTCACTCTTTTGACAAACAATGTGGAGTATAGAACCAGGAGTCCAGTCAAACAAACATCTTGAAAACATAGGGTGGGCTTTTAGACGGGAGAGAACCCAACTCGGATGAATATTCATACCGGAGACCGCCAGACAGTCAGAATAGGTTTTATGTAGATTTTTGACGCTTAACCTAAAATAATATGTTAGATATATGTCATGTATGACCATGGAACTTCTTGCAAAAGCCAGTAATGATTTAAGGGCATCTCATATAAGAAATAGAAGACTCGTTGTTGTGCTTTATCAAAGAATAAAACATAAAAAAGAGCATTGATCAAACAGTCAGGGCTGCGCCCTTCGTGTTTTATGATCCCTGCTTTGTTTTATTCTACGATAAAGCACGACAACATGTCGTCTATTGCTTAAACAATGTAAGTAAGTAGGGATATCATACAAGAGAGTACAACTGATTTTGAGATTGATAATACACTGTCAATTTGAGAATATTTTGGAGTTATATAGTATAACTAATACTACCTGTTCAATTGCTTTAGTGCTCTTAATACTTTCCTGATTTGAAGAAGGACACAATCGTGTCATGACCATATTTCCTCGCCAACTGAACTGGTGTGTTTCCGTCATTGTCTCTAAGTCTTAACAAAAACCTTAGGTTCTTCAGATTGGCCAGATACTTTACCAATGATATGTCACCCACTTGACAAGCAATGTGAAGTACATTGTGACCAACATCATCTAATATTTTAATGTTAGCTGCGCATTTTTGGCGTAGATAACGAACAGCATCCTTGTTTCTATGCTGTACAGACATCATGAGAGGAGTTTGTCCGTTCATAGCTCGACCCTCTATATCAAATTTGTTTAGTGACAGAGCAAACTTCAAAGAATTTATAGTACCATGTTGACAAGCCAAATGGAGGATGTTGTTGCCAAACGTATCCCTTTTGCCCATATTTGCCCCTTTCTTCCTCAACAGTTGTGCTATCATTATGTGTCCGTTTCTTACAGCTGTCATCACAGGGGTTCTCTCAAACTCTCCTTTACTTTCAATATCAACGATGTTTAGTGACTCTACATATTTTACCATATCTATGTCATCATACATACAAGCCAGGTGTAGAATACTATTGTGTTGGTTATCTGTTAATGCAATATCGGCACCAGTGTCTCTTAGCAATTTTACAATAGAGACGTAACCCCTAATCACAGCAAACATAACAGGAGAATATCCATCCTGCCCCCTACAGTCAATATCAAGAGTGTTAAGTGACAGGATATACTTCACCATCTCTACATTACCCTCTTCACAAGCCAGATGTAGGATGTTGTTGTTATCTATGTCTACTGTTCTACAATCCGCTCCTCTGTTCAACAAGAACTCCACAATCGGAATGCTTTTTGCAAGCATCAGAGGAGTGTTCTTTGATTTGTCTCTGCAGTTAATATCAATCTTATAGTCATCAATCAACGTTTTAACGATGCTAGTGCTATCACCAAGACATGCATAATGCAGCACAGTTCTATGTTCACTATCAACAGCCGACAGATCACAGCTTTGTTGTACAAGAAAGTCAAACATTTCTGTATAGTTGTCCTCCGCTGCGATCATGACACATGTCTTCTTGTCAGTATAACCTCGGCAGTTGATATCTACCAATCCGTGGCAAACCAGTCTCTTCACCTCCCCGAGATTTCCTTCTTCACACTTGTCAATGAACGTATTCTCAACTTCAGGACAGACAGGACATTGCTCTTCCCAGTTAGATATTTTCTCGTCTGTAAATGTAAGAAGGGAGACATTGTTTGAAAAATTAATTTTATGTTCAAACAATTGAAACATGATTAAAACTCTTTCGCAGTGTACAATGGTATTGATTTCAACAAATAACGGAGATAACAACACTATCAGCAAGCGAAATCGCAAACGGGCACATTGAACGTTCTTCCTGTAACATGTTACATCATCAGTGACTCTTCAACACAAGTTGCAGTTGATATCTACCAATTCGTGGCAAACCAGTCTCTTCACCTCGCCAAGATTCACATGTATACACTCTTAAATGAACGTATTCTCAACTGAAACGTAAGACAACACAGTGAGCAGTTTTTCAGCAGTTGACCTTATTTTAGAATAGTTAAACATGGTTAAACATCGTTTGCAATGTATTTTGGAATACTCATGGCCAAACCAACACCAAGGCAATTTAAAATCAGATCTTCGGAATGGTTTTGGCGTTCACAAATTAAATACTGTTACTAAAAATCAGTTTGCTCTATGCGAAAGAACTGTGCAACCCATACAAATAATTACACAGAAACAATCGTAATATGACCCCTAAAGACATTACTCGACCTTCTCTTCTCACCAATGACAGAGATGACCGCTTATTATGACGTATGGTCCTATGCCATCACATCGACACAAGCTCCTGCTCATCAGTGGGCTGTACAACACCTGCATCATATCATTTTTACTGACGAGAGAACTAACTTGAGAACATGCTGAGCCCTGACACCTACAGGAATCTCCGACAAGCCCAGACCCAGTCCAACCGTAACCTTGATGATACAACTAAGAACATCCATATCACCAAGCTCAACAACCTTCTTCCCCAACAACCTAAAACCAGACGGCCATCACGAGAAGAATACCTAAAGAAAACAGTCGTCAATCTCAGCAGCAGACACCTCACCCAGGAAGATAGAATGGTTCTCTCCAAGGGTTTAAACTTCGCCCCCTCTACCCGTCCTAATACTGACACATTCATTGCGAATGTTGAGAAAGGCTTGCAGCAACTTGCCCCTGGTGGTAAAGTAGACTATCTGAGACACCAAATAGTCAACATATTAGAAAAGAAAAACAACAATGCTAAAGAAAACCTGACCAATGCAGAGAGGGCAACTCTCAAAAAAATGCACTCTGATCCGGCAATCACCATCGCCCCAGCAGACAAAGGGAGAGCCACTGTTATCATGGACACCGACGCCTTCACCACCCTGACTGACAACATCCTCAACGACCCTTCCACCTACAAGCAGCTGAAGAAAGATCCCACCAACCGTCTCCAGCGAGAACATAAAGCCCTACTGAAGGAACTACGAGACAACAACGAGATAGGCCCAACCCTCCACAAGCAACTAGCAGTCCCCCATCCTCGACCTCCTTATGCCCGCGCCACCATCAAAGTCCACAAAGATCCAGTCAAAGCCCGTCTCCTAGTTTGTTCCAGAAACACCGTCCACTACAACACCGCCCAGCACCTCGCCCGCCTCCTTGCCCCACTAGGAAAATCAGCCAACTCCTTCGTCTCAGACTCAGCCGACTTTTGCTCCAAGATCAGCGCCATCACCAATCCAGGCAGACTAATCAGCTATGACGTAGTTGACCTATTCACGAACGTCCCCAGAGATGAAGCCCTCGCCGTCATCAGAGAGAGACTACAAGATGTCCATTCCAGCCTAGACACTCACCTCACTATAGACAGCATCATCCGCCTTATCAACTGCTGTATCAGCTCCACATACTTCACCTGGTCCGACAAGATTCTCCAACAAACCCATGGACTCCCCATGGGTTCCCCCCTCTCGCCCATCATCACTGAGATCTACATGACTCACTTGGAAGACAATGCCCTGCAGACAGCCCCAATCAAACCAACATGCTGGTACCGGAAAGTAGATGACACCTTTGTCATGATCAACCCAACTGATGACCCCAACCAACTCCTCAGCCACCTGAATTCCATACACCCCCGCATGAAATTCACAATGGAAGAAGAATCCAACAACAAACTACCATTTCTCGACGTCTTAGTAGAAAGGAACAATACCCAACTCATCACCAGCGTCTACAGGAAGCCGACCCACACTGACCAGTACCTCCATTTCACCTCCAACCATCCCCTCCAAGTCAAGAAAGGTATCATATCAACCCTCACCCGAAGAGCTAAGAATATCTGTTCCACCACCCAAACCCTAGAAGCTGAACTCGCCCATCTCCGCCACGTGTTCATCAACTACAACCAGTACCCTCCCAAATTAGTCAACGAAGTCATCAACGCAACCCTCAACCCTCGAGAGAAACAACCCCGTCAGCAATCAGCCCCCTTCATCATCAGTCTCCCATACATCAGACCCATCAGCCACCACATCCGCCGCCTCCTAAAACAACAGGCCAACATTGATGTCGTATTCCAGAAGGGAAGATCTCTCCAGAACCATCTCCATGCCAATGGTCGACCAGCCTCAACAAAACAAGAAGATCCCGCTGGTGTTGTTTATCACATTCCATGTGAATGTGGTGACAGCTACATCGGCGAAACCTCAAGGCCACTTCCGATGAGAATCAAGGAACACCAAACCTCTGTCAAGAACAGTGACTCCAAATCAGCCCTGTCGGATCACATCAAAGGCAATCCCGACCACTCAATCCTGTGGAACAACATCAGCACATTAAAAGTAAACTGCAGTGACTTTAAATCAAGGAAGATTTTGGAAGCAATCAGCATTAAGCGCTTTAATCCTGTTCTGAATAGAGATCAAGGCTATTATGTACCCCTAGCCTATCATGATCTAATTAAATCCAATCACCAGTAATCCTCAATCTGCTCATCTGGCTTCCTCAGTATATTCATTGTCCATCTTCACATCAACCTAATATCTTGTGTATACCCATTCTCTCCTTAACAATGTTGTTACAACTATGTACATCAATCCAATCACATGTAAAAACATAATTACCATAATTGTATATATTCTCCTGGTTGTCATGATAATGTACCACTTGCTTGATAACGGTGCTAGTATCTGCATCGAAACGTCGCACTCATATCAATAAAGAAGTTGACTATCCATAGAACTTGTTCTTATTCATCATACCAGCTTCTAAAATGCCTCTCAAAGAAGTTATACGTCGTCTTCATGGAGACGTGGCAATTAGATCCATCAACCAGCTCAGCAACTTAGAGAAGAAATACATCCGCTCATCTAACCACCTCACCTTCCTCATGAGATGTCGAGACCAGCATCTGATCCCAAAAGGCCTCAGACTAACAAGCCCTGTCCATTCCATCGCAGCAAACAACATCCTTCAGAAAGCCTCACACCTCCTAGTCAATGAGAGAATACGTCATCACCGCAAGACCAAAGCCATCACCCTCACCAACATAGCTCAGCAACAACAACAACTTGAGAACATGCTGAGCCCTGACACCTACAGGAATCTCCGACAAGCCCCAGACCCAGTCCAACCGTAACCTTGATGATACAACTAAGAACATCCATATCACCAAGCTCAACAACCTTCTTCCCCAACAACCTAAAACCAGACGGCCATCACGAGAAGAATACCTAAAGAAAACAGTCGTCAATCTCAGCAGCAGACACCTCACCCAGGAAGATAGAATGGTTCTCTCCAAGGGTTTAAACTTCGCCCCCTCTACCCGTCCTAATACTGACACATTCATTGCGAATGTTGAGAAAGGCTTGCAGCAACTTGCCCCTGGTGGTAAAGTAGACTATCTGAGACACCAAATAGTCAACATATTAGAAAAGAAAAACAACAATGCTAAAGAAAACCTGACCAATGCAGAGAGGGCAACTCTCAAAAAACTGCACTCTGATCCGGCAATCACCATCGCCCCAGCAGACAAAGGGAGAGCCACTGTTATCATGGACACCGACGCCTTCACCACCCTGACTGACAACATCCTCAACGACCCTTCCACCTACAAGCAGCTGAAGAAAGATCCCACCAACCGTCTCCAGCGAGAACATAAAGCCCTACTGAAGGAACTACGAGACAACAACGAGATAGGCCCAACCCTCCACAAGCAACTAGCAGTCCCCCATCCTCGACCTCCTTATGCCCGCGCCACCATCAAAGTCCACAAAGATCCAGTCAAAGCCCGTCTCCTAGTTTGTTCCAGAAACACCGTCCACTACAACACCGCCCAGCACCTCGCCCGCCTCCTTGCCCCACTAGGAAAATCAGCCAACTCCTTCGTCTCAGACTCAGCCGACTTTTGCTCCAAGATCAGCGCCATCACCAATCCAGGCAGACTAATCAGCTATGACGTAGTTGACCTATTCACGAACGTCCCCAGAGATGAAGCCCTCGCCGTCATCAGAGAGAGACTACAAGATGTCCATTCCAGCCTAGACACTCACCTCACTATAGACAGCATCATCCGCCTTATCAACTCCTGTATCAGCTCCACATACTTCACCTGGTCCGACCAGATTCTCCAACAAACCCATGGACTCCCCATGGGTTCCCCCCTCTCGCCCATCATCACTGAGATCTACATGACTCACTTGGAAGACAATGCCCTGCAGACAGCCCCAATCAAACCAACATGCTGGTACCGGAAAGTAGATGACACCTTTGTCATGATCAACCCAACTGATGACCCCAACCAACTCCTCAGCCACCTGAATTCCATACACCCCCGCATGAAATTCACAATGGAAGAAGAATCCAACAACAAACTACCATTTCTCGACGTCTTAGTAGAAAGGAACAATACCCAACTCATCACCAGCGTCTACAGGAAGCCGACCCACACTGACCAGTACCTCCATTTCACCTCCAACCATCCCCTCCAAGTCAAGAAAGGTATCATATCAACCCTCACCCGAAGAGCTAAGAATATCTGTTCCACCACCCAAACCCTAGAAGCTGAACTCGCCCATCTCCGCCACGTGTTCATCAACTACAACCAGTACCCTCCCAAATTAGTCAACGAAGTCATCAACGCAACCCTCAACCCTCGAGAGAAACAACCCCGTCAGCAATCAGCCCCCTTCATCATCAGTCTCCCATACATCAGACCCATCAGCCACCACATCCGCCGCCTCCTAAAACAACAGGCCAACATTGATGTCGTATTCCAGAAGGGAAGATCTCTCCAGAACCATCTCCATGCCAATGGTCGACCAGCCTCAACAAAACAAGAAGATCCCGCTGGTGTTGTTTATCACATTCCATGTGAATGTGGTGACAGCTACATCGGCGAAACCTCAAGGCCACTTCCGATGAGAATCAAGGAACACCAAACCTCTGTCAAGAACAGTGACTCCACATCAGCCCTGTCGGATCACATCAAAGGCAATCCCGACCACTCAATCCTGTGGAACAACATCAGCACATTAAAAGTAAACTGCAGTGACTTTAAATCAAGGAAGATTTTGGAAGCAATCAGCATTAAGCGCTTTAATCCTGTTCTGAATAGAGATCAAGGCTATTATGTACCCCTAGCCTATCATGATCTAATTAAATCCAATCACCAGTAATCCTCAATCTGCTCATCTGGCTTCCTCAGTATATTCATTGTCCATCTTCACATCAACCTAATATCTTGTGTATACCCATTCTCTCCTTAACAATGTTGTTACAACTATGTACATCAATCCAATCACATGTAAAAACATAATTACCATAATTGTATATATTCTCCTGGTTGTCATGATAATGTACCACTTGCTTGATAACGGTGCTAGTATCTGCATCGAAACGTCGCACTCATATCAATAAAGAAGTTGACTATCCATAGAACTTGTTCTTATTCAAAATTCAGGTCGTTTTCTTAAATGGCCCTTTTGGAACTACGACCTTGAACACGTTCTATTTCCAGTAGAAACTCATTAGTTTGGGTCATGTTCATGGAGGTTCCGTACGATTTTAAAATAATATTTATTTATTTATTTATTAGTTCGATTTAGATTTTCGCCAGCAGTCAAACAAAATTGCATTATGAATATATTGGTGTATATCAACCCAGCTTGAGAATGTTTTAACCTACAATATTATATTTATTTATGATCTTTTATATCATGACAATCATATGTTATTTTGTTATTAAAGACACCTTTAGCGCGCATCACTGAGTGTGATGTCATTGGATGCATTTTAGTTTATTGCATTTACGAACTGACCTGTATTCTTTGGAACGAAGTAACAATGGTCTTCTTTTTCGCAGGAAATACACTACTGGATCAAATATTGAAAAGGTAAAATCTATAATTTCATTACCAGAGGTATTAAAACTGTTTTCGTAATGTTGTCATTGTTTAAACTGTGCTAGTCGCTCACAATTCCTTCACCGGTAAAAAATATCCTCAATCTATATGTAGACTGGAAAACAGCTTTACGTATTGATGGGATCATATATTAGGGTTTGGACATATCGCGAAAATTATTCATTATCTTTTAATGATAAATATATATTCCTGTATTATCAACAACATACTCATTACCGAAACAGATTGTGCTGACTGTACCTGGATGTCTGTCTCCAGAAACGTCCATGTCCTTTCCTGTTGACTCTGTTAGTTGACGACACGACTTCCAGGCTGCTGTGCTGATTTGACAGGTTAACCTTACTTCATCAAATATGTGGTTTGAACAACCTTCAGTCGTCGTACAAAGCACTTTGCATATTTTTGGACCGTATGGCTGAACCATTTTCTGACCATATGTCTGAAAGATGCTTTCTGATAGCAGTATGAGGTTAAATAGGAGAATCTGAACCATTGTATAAGAGCTGTAGATGTCTACTAGAATGAAGGCACACATATGAAATACGTTCCTGCAGTAATATTGTAAGCTGCAAGGTTTTAGAATGTACGATGATTGATTCCAAAAGGTTATTGAGAAACTGTCACCATATCTAGTTTATGTCTGTCAATAATTAAGTGATCAAAATATAAAACAAGTGTTTAAACATGCTAAATAAAAAGTTATAGAACAACTTCGGAGGTCCGTGTTTAGAAAAGAAATTACCTAGATACGGACTGTAAGACACGTGTTACTTTATATCCTGCTTATATGTAATGTATATACATTTACTATGTTTATGCATCTGAAGTTTTCCTGTATCAATATATTTTCCCAAGGCTAAGATGATATATTATAAATTATAAAGTGTGCACATACACAAACGACATTAACGAGATAAGGACTGTCAGCCACATGTTACTTTATACTTTGCTTATGTGTAATGTACAAGTGTATATATCAGACATCAGCTTTCTCTGTGCGTCTGGGATTTCTATTCCTAATCATAACTCGGAAAGTGTTCATTATTTGTTTATTAAAGTGTGGTTTTGTATCAATGCGTCTTCCCATGATAGATGATATCTGCAAGCGAAATATGAATACATCCCATTGCCATATTTTCTGTGAAAACTTGCGTCTCGATCTTCTACTTTTATGAAGCCCTAGTGTCAAAAATATTATCAAGCAAACATTTTAAAAGCAAAGTAGGGAACGCTCCCTTAAAGCCGCTGTAGCACAATTTTCTAACTGAAATAAAGAGCTCTCACAAAAATATAAATATGTATCACCATTGGCTAAAATCTACTCCTGAATCAATAAAAATAGTTCTAAAGCGAATGTACATGATTCAGTTAAGCCATGCGAGTGCATTTTCAATCGAGTGGGCATTTTAATTTTCACATTAATCTGGCCACTTAAAGGTAAATTAATTCAAGTGATGTTGCGATAACCTAACCCTCGGTTTAGAGTTATAAATATGGTACAATGACTGAATGGTCAACCATCTTGTTTCCTTAAATTCTAATTCTTATGAGACCTACACATCTACCTGAGCCATCAACAGTTTCAATTTTTTACCTTTAAAGTATAAATTTTCCAAACTCCACAGGAACCTTTTTCCTGAAAACAATGATTTTATTTATGACGTATGATCGTTTTATAGATTCAACATCATTCATGTAGTATTACATTCGAATTCTCTCTTGCAACTGATTTCCAGAATCTGACCCCAGAGCAAACAGAAGCTTCGACATCATCTACACCCATAAGACCAAAGATGTCTTCCACCAGGTTTCTTCCATGCGTTTGATGTAAGCTGAGAAATGAAGATTTGTGATGTTTAAATCTCATCCTTGTTGGGTCCAAATTTTGTAATTAAAATAATTTGACAGTCCTTGATCACTCCTGGCACATGCAAATAAGTTTGAAAATATTAACACTGTTAACTTAAAGAGTTCAGCTGTCATCCCAACTTGTCGAACAATACATTATGATTAACAAAGTGAGACAGATATGAACAATTAATAAAGAGGACATAAAATCTTCTCTTCTTCGTTGATAATGTTTTGTGAACAATGGCTTGCAGTGTAAATATTATGATCTATAGCAGAGGTGAGGTGAGTTTGGGTTAAACGCCGCTTTCAAGAGTATTACGGCTGCTAGTATTATGGCAGATAGAGAGCCGACAACACCATGTGGCTATGCATATCGGTGAAACCTTTGAGCATCAGTGAACCATGTGTGATCTGCAGTATAACAGTTATGCCTGAATCCTGCTTGATACAACACACCACTGTATGAGTCTATCACTAATCATACTTGGCAATAAATTAAACTGTGAAACAATAATAATAACACTTTTTTGTCCGCAATACTAAGTACATAGGAAATTTGGTTTGTGCATTTTGCACCCGGCAGCCACAGTGCAGCTCCAGTTCAGTATTTGTTCTGTCCTTATAATGCTGAGCGCCAAGCAAGGAAGTAACAACTCCCGTCTTTTGGTATGACGCGGCCTGGAATCGAACCCCGACCTACCGGATGATGGGCAGACGCTACATCCCCGGTATGAGAGATATTACACTTTTCCCTATTCCCCAATTCTTCATGCTTATTTATTATACACCATTTCTTAAAGTACTTGAATTTAGGAGTTTAAACAAATAAAAGGCACAACGGTTCTATTCATGTTGTAATACCCGAATTTTAAGTTTCTAAGTGATAGATTTTACAGAAATAACACCATATAGGTTACTTTCATACCAAATAGGAAGTTTCACAGTCATTTTGTTTTTGAGTAAGGCTCATTAAAAAAACACAGAGTAAGAAATCAGAACATTTTTTGACAAAGTTTCAAAAATTATTTCGAGCTTTGAGTTTAGACTTCTCAAAGGCACCATATCGATCACTATCATACCAAATAGGAAGTTTCAAAGTCATTTGGTGTTTCAGTAATGCTCAGGAAACGACACAGAGTAAGAAATCATAAAATTATTTGACAAAGTTTCAAAAATTATTAAATTGTCAAGCCATAAAGTTCTGAAGCAATTTTACTTCATATACTTTCCTAACTTCAACACGACAAAGGAATTACCTCCCCTTGATTGATCCCAAAACTGTAACTTTAATAAATTAATCTTGAAACCAACTCAGAAGTTTCAGAATTCAAACTCATGACTGTTGTTTCTAATAATCTACCATTAATCAATTTTAACATGACAAACAAATTAACTCCCTTTGATTGTGGCCAAAAGAGAAACTTGTACAGTCTTCTTGAAACCAAATCAGAAGTTTCAGAATTCAAACTCAGGACTTCTGAATGGTTCTGATGTTCTACCATTTATCTTCTTTAACATGACAAATGTAACTGCAACAGAATTACCTGCCTTTGAATTAATACCTGAAACTAACTTGTACAACTTCCTGGAAACCAGATCAGAACTTTCAAGGTTCAAACTTGGGACTGCTGATGAATTGAAACACAGAAACGCTTATTAAACTGCACTGATATGTTTGAAAATCATGATCAGGTACTTTCTAATAAAACATACTCGATTAACTGTCTTTCTCTCACAATTCCTCGGATTCCTGGAAATCAAACAGAAAAGTAGAGACATTGGATCTGTAGCTAATCAGGTATTCCATTATTCATTATCACTGAGGTAAAGAGGAAATAGTAAATCATTGGCCAGTTAACAAATTTACCATTAATATTCAACAATGGCCATGACATTCTAATTTCTCAGCATTGGATTCTAAAGAACAAATAACAAGAATATCTTAAAGGTGTTAGTTACCTGTATTGTTTTGTCTACTAGAGACTTGTAACTCTCAACAGATCAGTGAAATATGATCCTCCCATAACAAGAAATCTTTTAGGCGTCATACCCAACCCACCCTAATACCTCTCCTTGAACCATAGGACAAAAGACAAGACAGTTGACCATTGCACTATTACTTGAAATCTGGCATTTTAAAAAAAAGTGTAAATTTCAAAACTCAATAACTCGATAACTGAACAAGATAATTTAATAAAACTTTCACCAAAATGTGGGCAACAACATTTCCAATCGATTGAGACCATAGCGGTTTTCGGCCGTAATAATAGATTTTTTGCTATTTCGAAAAAACTGAAAAACAGGTGAATTTTCGCAAATTTTAGGGTATGCGTTTTCAAAAATCTTCTCCTAAATAACGGCAACACAAACAGACACATAGTATAGCTCATTGTGAAGCTCAATCATTGCTGTTTATATGAATCTATAAACCGAAGCTCTATATTTAATAGTTTATGAGATACAGCATTTTAAAAATTTAACTTAAAAAAAAAATCGGCCATTGATTCTAAAGGGACATAACTCTGTCAGAAATTGTTTGATTAGTTATCTATTTCCTGCAATCTGTTTGACATAGTTACCTTTACAACTCCACTACACAACATTATCATATAAAAGTTCATAGTTTGGGCATACTTTAAGCAGTTTTAATAACAATTGAAATTTGATGATTTTGCGAGTTTTTGAAGAGCATTTTCTTTGGAGAATTATGTTTCTTCAACCAATAAAGATACAAACATGAATCTTATATCATTTAAAAGCGAAAATATATTTTATTAAGCAGAATATTTTTCAAGCTTAGATCTATAAAGGTTTCCATGTTACAGTCCATTGAATATTGCCATTTTTCGAAAATCGAAATTTTCGACAAACTTCAAACGTACACAAGTGCTTAACTATATGAAGAAGTGACACATTTTTTAATACACGTGTATGCATACTTTCAAGAGCAACAACTTTTGTAGTGAACCCTTCATGAAAAAGTTGATAGTTGAGCTTCAAGCATCGCAAATGTCGTTTAGGGGTCCGAAAATAAGCATTTTTTAGTATTTTATTGAATATTCAAAACAATACTACTCATTAATTATGTATGCAATCTATATGATGATTATATTGTGTAGCGCCTTGAGCATGCATTGTGCATGGATATGTGCGCATTATGAATATACTATTATTATTATTATTATTATTATTATTATTATTGTATCTACTTAAGTGCAAATTCAAGCACATTTTCTATGTTACACCTTAGTATGAAAATATTAACCATTTTATCTTAATCATGAGATACATAATGTAGGGGTCCATTAGTGTGTGATTTTTTCATTTTCACTTTCAGACACGGGCAAAACTTTCAAAATAACTCTACAGACTTGCAGCTTGTTTTGAACGATGGACAATGTCAATGACATTCAAAATAAGTGTCTCATATATGCGCTGAATCCTTTTATCGTCACTTGTGACTATATTTACAGTTGACTCTTGTACACTATTGTACTCGCAGTTCACATAACTGTGTCCTTTTACTAGACCCCTACAGACTAGTCCGTTTAACATAATTTGACGTAACTTATTAATCAAATAGTACTCTATCAAATACTTTACATTGCAGATACCTTAACCCTTATCATATCCGTTTGACATTTCCCTGTATTGACATATGACATTCTGATAGATTTCATCCATCTTATCTTTGTCAAAATTATACATTGAAATCTCATGCATCTCATCTCGTATCCTTTTCGGAGGAGTTACATTGATCAAACCTTTTGATAACATTTGTTATTTCTAGATTTACATAGTAATGTTATAAATTGTTGAATCTTAACTTGTGAGATTCTTTTTGGCTTTGGTTAGGGTACACTTGCATAATTTCATCAATTTCATTACATTTTGTTGACACTTCTTGTGAGACACTAGGTTTTTGTACACTTGACTTTCACACTAGACCTTGTACACTAGACTTAGTTCATTGTACACTCATTTACGATGGCTGAACACAATCTTCAGCGTGTGGATACAGATATTGTTGGGGCTATGGAATGCCTACAGCATCTTTCTATGTCTGTCCGCACCGGGGTTCTGAGTCGACTGGCAGATGACATAACAAATCAGTTACAGAACACTTACTGCATTATTGCTGAAGGTGGTCCTCCAATGAATGTGACTCATTCTGTTCCACCACCACCTCGAGCTTACATGCACACACCTCCGCCACGTGGATCTCCCCATTCCTTCTGGGATTGATAGAGCTTCGCCACAGGTGGGGGAGGACTCATTGCTGAATTTACCTGGGTCATCACCAAGGTTGCAGGCGACTTCTCTTCCCCCATATGTTCAGCCACATAGGACATCAACACCATACCCATATACTTCTACAGAGGGTTGGCCTTATCCCCCTCCACTAACTCCAACACCTTTCCACTTCTCACAGCACAATGGCCATCCTCATGCACCAAGCCAAACAACTTACAATCCCATCTTCAATTCACCGAGTCCCAAGATTTCTTCTTTCTCTGGGAATGGGGCTAAGGGCGAGGTTAGGTACTCTCAATGGCGCCTGGAGATTGTTGGTTGTCGACGGGAGAATTCCTATTCAGACACCGCAATTCTCAAAGCCATGAGGAGGTCGGCTATAACATAACATATAAATTTCAGTGAATAAATTAATATTAGATTGATAGTTTGAATAAACATGGCTAGACCATGTGCTTTCTATAATAATAGAATTTCGAAGTGTAGTTTGAGGGGCCCAGTGCCGAACAAATACAATGACAATTTCTTTTTAGGAAATCAAAAGCAAAGTCAAACTTATTAATATAATATAATATAATATAATATAATATAATATAATATAATATAATATAATATAATATAATATAATATAATATACAAACCTCTTGCCTAAAAATTATAAAAAAAAAATTCAACTGGCCTAAAATTAAACAAAAATGTTTTCAATTTACTCAATTGGTCAAATAATTATTTTAATAATAGGCGACAAAGTGTTTGATGTCTAGTAGGTCGACATGGACTTACATTAAGAAATAATTAGACATTGGTCAGATGCAGAAATGCCAAACACCTGAGATCGCATAGGCCTACAAAATATCTTCTAAAGTTGTTATACAATTTGCAAATGAGGTCAACATATGATAGATTTCTTCAAAAGGCACAATATCATTACTTTCATCAATTTCATTACATTTTGTTGACACTTCTTGTGAATTTACCTGGGTCATCACCAAGGTTGCAGGCGACTTCTCTTCCCCCATATGTTCAGCTACATAGGACATCAACACCATACCCATATACTTCTACAGAGGGTTGGCCTTATCCCCCTCCACCTACTCCAACACCTTTCCACTTATCAACACAGCACAATGGCCATCCTCATGCACCAAGCCAAACAACTTACAATCCCATCTTCAATTCACCGAGTCCCAAGATTTCTTCTTTCTCTGGGAATGGGGCTAAGGGCGAGGTTAGGTACTCTCAATGGCGCCTGGAGATTGTTGGTTGTCGACGGGAGAATTCCTATTCAGACACCGCAATTCTCAAAGCCATGAGGAGGTCGGCTATAACATAACATATAAATTTCAGTGAATAAATTAATATTAGATTGATAGTTTGAATAAACATGGCTAGACCATGGCTTTCTATAATAATAGAATTTCGAAGTGTAGTTTGAGGGGCCCAGTGCCGAACAAATACAATGACAATTTCTTTTTAGGAAATCAAAAGCAAAGTCAAACTTATTAATATAATATAATATAATATAATATAATATAATATAATATAATATAATATAATATTCAAACCTCTTGCCTAAAAATTATTAAAAAAAAAATTCAACTGGCCTAAAATTAAACAAAAATGTTTTCAATTTACTCAATTGGTCAAATAATTATTTTAATAATAGGCGACAAAGTGTTTGATGTCTAGTAGGTCGACATGGACTTACATTAAGAAATAATTAGACATTGGTCAGATGCAGAAATGCCAAACACCTGAGATCGCATAGGCCTACAAAATATCTTCTAAAGTTGTTATACAATTTGCAAATGAGGTCAACATATGATAGATTTCTTCAAAAGGCACAATATCATTACTTTCATCAATTTCATTACATTTTGTTGACACTTCTTGTGAATTTACCTGGGTCATCACCAAGGTTGCAGGCGACTTCTCTTCCCCCATATGTTCAGCTACATAGGACATCAACACCATACCCATATACTTCTACAGAGGGTTGGCCTTATCCCCCTCCACCTACTCCAACACCTTTCCACTTATCAACACAGCACAATGGCCATCCTCATGCACCAAGCCAAACAACTTACAATCCCATCTTCAATTCACCGAGTCCCAAGATTTCTTCTTTCTCTTGGAATGGGGCTAAGGGCGAGGTTAGGTACTCTCAATGGCGCCTGGAGATTGTTGGTTGTCGACGGGAGAATTCCTATTCAGACACCGCAATTCTCAAAGCCATGAGGAGGTCGGCTATAACATAACATATAAATTTCAGTGAATAAATTAATATTAGATTGATAGTTTGAATAAACATGGCTAGACCATGGCTTTCTATAATAATAGAATTTCGAAGTGTAGTTTGAGGGGCCCAGTGCCGAACAAATACAATGACAATTTCTTTTTAGGAAATCAAAAGCAAAGTCAAACTTATTAATATAATATAATATAATATAATATAATATAATATAATATAATATAATATAATATAATATAATATAATATAATATAATATTCAAAACTCTTGCCTAAAAATTATAAAAAAAAAAATTCAACTGGCCTAAAATTAAACAAAAATGTTTTCAATTTACTCAATTGGTCAAATAATTATTTTAATAATAGGCGACAAAGTGTTTGATGTCTAGTAGGTCGACATGGACTTACATTAAGAAATAATTAGACATTGGTCAGATGCAGAAATGCCAAACACCTGAGATCGCATAGGCCTACAAAATATCTTCTAAAGTTGTTATACAATTTGCAAATGAGGTCAACATATGATAGATTTCTTCAAAAGGCACAATATCATTACTTTCATCAATTTCATTACATTTTGTTGACACTTCTTGTGAATTTACCTGGGTCATCACCAAGGTTGCAGGCGACTTCTCTTCCCCCATATGTTCAGCTACATAGGACATCAACACCATACCCATATACTTCTACAGAGGGTTGGCCTTATCCCCCTCCACCTACTCCAACACCTTTCCACTTATCAACACAGCACAATGGCCATCCTCATGCACCAAGCCAAACAACTTACAATCCCATCTTCAATTCACCGAGTCCCAAGATTTCTTCTTTCTCTGGGAATGGGGCTAAGGGCGAGGTTAGGTACTCTCAATGGCGCCTGGAGATTGTTGGTTGTCGACGGGAGAATTCCTATTCAGACACCGCAATTCCCAAAGCCATGAGGAGGTCGGCTATAACATAACATATAAATTTCAGTGAATAAATTAATATTAGATTGATAGTTTGAATAAACATGGCTAGACCATGTGCTTTCTATAATAATATAATTTCGAAGTGTAGTTTGAGGGGCCCAGTGCCGAACAAATACAATGACAATTGCTTTTTAGGAAATCAAAAGCAAAGTCAAACTTATTAATATAATATAATATAATATAATATAATATAATATAATATAATATAATATAATATAATATAATATAATATAATATACAAACCTCTTGCCTAAAAATTATTTAAAAAAAAATTCAACTGGCCTAAAATTAAACAAAAATGTTTTCAATTTACTCAATTGGTCAAATAATTATTTTAATAATAGGCGACAAGTGTTTGATGTCTAGTAGGTCGACATGGACATACATTAAGAAATAATTAGACATTGGTCAGATGCAGAAATGCCAAACACCTGAGATCGCATAGGCCTACAAAATATCTTCTAAAGTTGTTATACAATTTGCAAATGAGGTCAACATATGATAGATTTCTTCAAAAGGCACAATATCATTACTTTCATAAATTTCATTACATTTTGTTGACACTTCTTGTGAATTTACCTGGGTCATCACCAAGGTTGCAGGAGACTTCTCTTCCCCCATATGTTCAGCTACATAGGACATCAACACCATACCCATATACTTCTACAGAGGGTTGGCCTTATCCCCCTCCACCTACTCCAACACCTTTCCACTTATCAACACAGCACAATGGCCATCCTCATGCACCAAGCCAAACAACTTACAATCCCATCTTCAATTCACCGAGTCCCAAGATTTCTTCTTTCTCTGGGAATGGGGCTAAGGGCGAGGTTAGGTACTCTCAATGGCGCCTGGAGATTGTTGGTTGTCGACGGGAGAATTCCTATTCAGACACCGCAATTCCCAAAGCCATGAGGAGGTCGGCTATAACATAACATATAAATTTCAGTGAATAAATTAATATTAGATTGATAGTTTGAATAAACATGGCTAGACCATGTGCTTTCTATAATAATAGAATTTCGAAGTGTAGTTTGAGTATTTAACTATTTAAATTCCCTGTGATATATTATTTGCAATAAAATGTGATATTTAAATTATTTGATGTTAATTGTTGACAATATTATTTACTTGATTGTTAAATTTTATGACTCCAATTGCTGTTGTTGAGGTGGAAATATCATTTCCTATTTCCAGATTTACCTCAGCAACAGCCTCATCAACCTCATCAATAAATTTCATTAATCATCAACATCGCTCTGTCATCTTGGTCAACGCGGCCCAGTGCCGAACAAATACACCCGGCCACATATGCATATAGCAGAATGACAATTTCTTTTTAGGAAATCAAAAGCAAAGTCAAACTTATTAATATAATATAATATAATATAATATAATATAATATACAAACCTCTTGCCTTAAAATTATAATAAAAAAAAATCAACTGGCCTAAAATTAAACAAAAATGTTTTTAATTTACTCAATGGGTCAAATAATTATTTTAATAATAGGCGACAAAGTGTTTGATGTCTAGTAGGTCGACATGGACTTACATTAAGAAATAATTAGACATTGGTCAGATGCAGAAATGCCAAACACCTGAGATCGCATAGGCCTACAAAATATCTTCTAAAGTTGTTATACAATTTGCAAATGAGGTCAACATATGATAGATTTCTTCAAAAGGCACAATATCATTACTTTCATCGATTTCATTACATATTGTTGACACTTCTTGTGAGACACTAGGTTTTTGTACACTAGACTTTCACACTAGACCTTGTACACTAGACTTAGTTCATTGTACATTCATTTACGATGACTGAACACAATCTTCAGCGTGTGGATACAGATATTGTTGGGGCTATGGAATGCCTACAGCATCTTTCTATGTCTGTCCGCACCAGGGTTCTGAGTCGACTGGCAGATGACATAACAAATCAGTTACAGAACACTTACTGCATTATTGCTGAAGGTGGTCCTCCAATGAATGTGACTCATTCTGTTCCACCACCACCTCCAGCTTACATGCACACGTCGATCTCCCCATTCCTTCTGGGATTGATAAAGCTTCGCCACAGGTGGGGGAGGACTCATTGCTGAATTTACCTGGGTCATCACCAAGGTTGCAGGAGACTTCTCTTCCCCCATATGTTCAGCTACATAGGACATCAACACCATACCCATATACTTCTACAGAGGGTTGGCCTTATCCCCCTCCACCTACTCCAACACCTTTCCACTTATCAACACAGCACAATGGCCATCCTCATGCACCAAGCCAAACAACTTACAATCCCATCTTCAATTCACCGAGTCCCAAGATTTCTTCTTTCTCTGGGAATGGGGCTAAGGGCGAGGTTAGGTACTCTCAATGGCGCCTGGAGATTGTTGTTTGTAGACGGGAGAATTCCTATTCAGACACCGCAATTCTCAAAGCCATGAGGAAGTCGGCTATAACATAACATATAAATTTCAGTGAATAAATTAATATTAGATTGATAGTTTGAATAAACATGGCTAGACCATGTGCTTTCTATAATAATATAATTTCGAAGTGTAGTTTGAGGGGCCCAGTGCCGAACAAATACAATGACAATTTCTTTTTAGGAAATCAAAAGCAAAGTCAAACTTATTAATATAATATAATATAATATAATATAATATATAATATAATATAATATAATATAATATAATATAATATAATATAATATATTATAATATAATATAATATAATATACAAACCTCTTGCCTAAAAATTATAAAAACAAATTCAACTGGCCTAAAATTAAACAAAAATGTTTTCAATTTACTCAATTGGTCAAATAATTATTTTAATAATAGGCGACAAAGTGTTTGATGTCTAGTAGGTCGACATGGACTTACATTAAGAAATAATTAGACATTGGTCAGATGCAGAAATGCCAAACACCTGAGATCGCATAGGCCTACAAAATATCTTCTAAAGTTGTTATACAATTTGCAAATGAGGTCAACATATGATAGATTTCTTCAAAAGGCACAATATCATTACTTTCATCAATTTCATTACATTTTGTTGACACTTCTTGTGAATTTACCTGGGTCATCACCAAGGTTGCAGGAGACTTCTCTTCCCCCATATGTTCAGCTACATAGGACATCAACACCATACCGTACCATATACTTCTACAGAGGGTTGGCCTTATCCCCCTCCACCTACTCCAACACCTTTCCACTTATCAACACAGCACAATGGCCATCCTCATGCACCAAGCCAAACAACTTACAATCCCATCTTCAATTCACCGAGTCCCAAGATTTCTTCTTTCTCTGGGAATGGGGCTAAGGGCGAGGTTAGGTACTCTCAATGGCGCCTGGAGATTGTTGGTTGTCGACGGGAGAATTCCTATTCAGACACCGCAATTCCCAAAGCCATGAGGAGGTCGGCTATAACATAACATATAAATTTCAGTGAATAAATTAATATTAGATTGATAGTTTGAATAAACATGGCTAGACAATGTGCTTTCTATAATAATAGAATTTCGAAGTGTAGTTTGAGTATTTAACTATTTAAATTCCCTGTGATATATTATTTGCAATAAAAAGTGATATTTAAATTATTTGATGTTAATTGTTGACAATATTATTTACTTGATTGTTTAATTTTATGACTCCAATTGCTGTTGTTGAGGTGGAAATATCATTTCCTATTTCCAGATTTACCTCAGCAACAGCCTCATCAACCTCATCAATAAATTTCATTAATCATCAACATCGCTCTGTCATCTTGGTCAACGCGGCCCAGTGCCGAACAAATACACCCGGCCACATATGCATATAGCAGAATGACAATTTCTTTTTAGGAAATCAAAAGCAAAGTCAAACTTATTAATATAATATAATATAATATAATATAATATAATATAATATAATATAATATACAAACCTCTTGCCTTAAAATTATAATAAAAAAATTCAACTGGCCTAAAATTAAACAAAAATGTTTTTAATTTACTCAATGGGTCAAATAATTATTTTAATAATAGGCGACAAAGTGTTTGATGTCTAGTAGGTCGACATGGACTTACATTAAGAAATAATTAGACATCGGTCAGATGCAGAAATGCCAAACACCTGAGATCGCATAGGCCTACAAAATATCTTCTAAAGTTGTTATACAATTTGCAAATGAGGTCAACATATGATAGATTTCTTCAAAAGGCACAATATCATTACTTTCATCGATTTCATTACATATTGTTGACACTTCTTGTGAGACACTAGGTTTTTGTACACTAGACTTTCACACTAGACCTTGTACACTAGACTTAGTTCATTGTACACTCATTTACGATGACTGAACACAATCTTCAGCGTGTGGATACAGATATTGTTGGGGCTATGGAATGCCTACAGCATCTTTCTATGTCTGTCCGCACCAGGGTTCTGAGTCGACTGGCAGATGACATAACAAATCAGTTACAGAACACTTACTGCATTATTGCTGAAGGTGGTCCTCCAATGAATGTGACTCATTCTGTTCCACCACCACCTCCAGCTTACATGCACACGTCGATCTCCCCATTCCTTCTGGGATTGATAAAGCTTCGCCACAGGTGGGGGAGGACTCATTGCTGAATTTACCTGGGTCATCACCAAGGTTGCAGGAGACTTCTCTTCCCCCATATGTTCAGCTACATAGGACATCAACACCATACCCATATACTTCTACAGAGGGTTGGCCTTATCCCCCTCCACCTACTCCAACACCTTTCCACTTATCAACACAGCACAATGGCCATCCTCATGCACCAAGCCAAACAACTTACAATCCCATCTTCAATTCACCGAGTCCCAAGATTTCTTCTTTCTCTGGGAATGGGGCTAAGGGCGAGGTTAGGTACTCTCAATGGCGCCTGGAGATTGTTGGTTGTCGACGGGAGAATTCCTATTCAGACACCGCAATTCTCAAAGCCATGAGGAGGTCGGCTATAACATAACATATAAATGTCAGTGAATAAATTAATATTAGATTGATAGTTTGAATAAACATGGCTAGACCATGTGCTTTCTATAATAATATAATTTCGAAGTGTAGTTTGAGGGGCCCAGTGCCGAACAAATACAATGACAATTTCTTTTTAGGAAATCAAAAGCAAAGTCAAACTTATTAATATAATATAATATAATATAATATAATATAATATAATATAATATAATATAATATAATATAATATAATATACAAACCTCTTGCCTAAAAATTATTTTAAAAATAATTCAACTGGCCTAAAATTAAACAAAAATGTTTTCAATTTACTCAATGGGTCAAATAATTATTTTAATAATAGGCGACAAAGTGTTTGATGTCTAGTAGGTCGACATGGACTTTCATTAAGAAATAATTAGACATTGGTCAGATGGAGAAATGCCAAACACCTGAGATCGCATAGGCCTACAAAATATCTTATAAAGTTGTTATACAATTTGCAAATGAGGTCAACATATGATAGATTTCTTCAAAAGGCACAATATCATCATCCAATTAATCCACCCTATAGATGTATAAATAGGCTGACAAAAATGTTAAGAAATGAAATGCAAACTCAAATTTGTTTAAAATAAAATTGGAAAATATGTTATAAATAGGTAAATGAACTCAAAGGTGATAATAAATTAATAAGTTATGTCAAAGAGTATTATTATTAACAAATTCAAATTCATCAAAAAGGCGAATACAAATATAGTAAGTGTAGGCCTAGATGTTCATAACAGCAAGAATACATATGGCAACTGTCAACTTTTGAGTTGAAGGTCACGTGGACACGTTCACTGCCGACAGGCGGCTGGCACTACCCAGGTTTCCTGCTCCTGATTCCAATCTATGCCGCTTGGTGGCGTCAGATTTACATACTAGCGGCGTGCGTGAGGTAGGGTAGGGAAGCCAGCTAGGCTGGCAGCACAATCATGGCAGAAATTCTTGAAAAGTAAAAAAAACTTTAAAATTTCATTGTCATTATTTTCCACAAACAAACTCACATTTGTGTAATATGAACTGAATAACATGCATCAACTGCCATGCAGCACACAAATACAGACCACAACTGAGTAGGGAAATTCATTCACTCGCACGTTAATGCACGAATCCGTTCAAGAGAATGTCACAATCATATCCAAGGTTATGGATCTATGAAACATCCACTGAGTGCAGAAATCATGTCAACACCATCCAAAACTCCGATACGAGACACACGTCCAACTGTCACACAGAAGCCGGCCATTGCCTCACAAGCCAAAGGGAAGAGCTGTACGTCCTTCTGTTCATAATCAAAGTTTTCTTGAAAATTTCACAGTGACAGCTGGTTATCAATGAACAGTAGCGTAAGAATCGCCGAATCATCCTCATGTAGACATGCAGTTTCCTTCAGACTTGGCATTTCGTTTTTAGACAGAAAATCGAAATTATTACTCACACAACTTAGACAAGTCATGTAAGTCAATCATACACTGGCGATACTTGTTTGGAGACACAGCACACCAACCGCCGTAACCGGCGATCCACAATGGTTATACTTGATTCATTCAATGTCCATGCGTACACCGTTTCTAGACCCGAATCCGGTTTAATAAAGTGTATCGTCAATTCGGCTTAGAGAACGGAAGACGTCAGCGCCTCCCAAACTAGCTCAATAAACATGTCATTTACATGATACAAGTATTTGTTTACATTTGTTCGAAACATGGATAAATTATATGTGTGAGCAGTGTTTCATGGAATGAGTATTATTTTCAAAACTGTGTAAATACAAAAGAGAATGAGGGTTTTAATTTGGTCATACTCATATATATTTAAGACTGTCTATTAAATTTAAATGCAAAGAAGTAAATACCGTATTTAAAACTGTTTATAAAACTTAATTTCTGACAAGTAATTACCAATTTTTAAAAATATTTCACACTACAGAGGGTGCCTTCTGAACAAAGCTGTGCATGTTTATGTCGTTTTCATCATTGTAAAGAGAAAAGAAATGTCTTAAATGCTATGTGCAATTTATATATGAGCAGCAAACAATAAAAAGGTGGCAAGTTATGCAACAACAGTGGCAACAATGCGGGTTTTAAACAAATGTCAAGGTACAGAGGATGCCTTCCTTCCTTATGCTTTTTTCATCATCATAAAGAGAACAGAAATGTCTTGATTTGGATGTTCAATGTATATATGAGCAACACAAATAAAGAGGTGGCAAGTTATGCAACAATAGTCGCAACAATGCAGGTTTTAAAAAAAAATGTTAAAGTACTGAGGGTGCCTTCCTTTCGTCCCTTGCCCTAAAAAACATTGAAATAGACATCTAGACCATCAAATTTGATAGAATGGTTATACATTTGCGGTCATTTGGGGTTGTCGGTGGCCATTTTTGACGCCATATTGGAGTTTTGTGTTCCATAATAGACACACACCATTTTTTTTATGATCTTAATGTGTTCTTTGCCCAAAAAAACCTACGGATAGACACCAAGATCATCACATTTGAGTTTAGGGTTACAGAGTTATGATCATAAAGAGGTTTCGGCGGCCATCTTGTACGCCATCTTGAAACAAAAACACTTGTCCGGGTCCAACTTTGGTAAACTTTTAGTATGTCATAGAGTACACTAAACCCCACCAGAATCAGTTGAGAAACCTTTTGTAGCAATTTTGGGGGGGTTCAACTCTATTTTGACCTGACTAGAGATAAAAGTGGTTGCATTGAGAAAATATTCTGTCAGAATTATTTTGACAATTAAGCATTGTTCTAAAATTTTATTATTGCATTGCTGGGCAATTGATTTGAGTGATTTAGCATTGTTCAAAAGTTTTCTTTTGGAATTGTTGAGTGATATTGCATTGTAAAATAATTATTTCATTATTGTTTGTTTGGGGGGGATTAAGCATTATTCAATTTTTTTTCTTCTAGCATTGTTGAGTTATATTGCATTGTAAAGGAATTATTTCATTATAGTTTTGGGGGTTGAGCATTGTTCAAACGTTTTCATTTAGCAGTCTTTGGGAGATATTGCATTTTAGAAGATTTCTTTCATTATAATGTTTGTGATTCAGCATTATAAAGTTTTCTTTCTGGCGATTTGTTGACCCTGAAAATGGCCATGTGTGGGTTCAAGCTTGTGCCGTTTGATGGTCTAGCAGCTTCTTGTCTTTGCCTCAGGATGTCTTGAGAAAAATCGGGGCTTCCCGGCTGATGATCATGGTAGTCCCACGTCAGTTCTCTCGAGCTCACTGCTGTGATGGTCTCCATGAAGAACTTACGCCGCCCATCCCGAAATTTTGAAATCAACCTACAATTTGGATTAAGCCGCAAGTGGTTCATCGTAGCCCCAAATTTGTGTCAGGATCAATTCGATCCCCCAGGTGATTACAATGGCCATCTAAACGTAAACGTGATGAACTACGTCTCCCCTCAAACTCAATACACCTATAACATAACCGCTGCCTGTAGTATCCCTCCTGCCGAATTTCTGCTTCCTCAACACTTATAACCTGGCCCAAATATTCATCGACATCTGCCCCAGCAGGATAGTCATGTGTTGCAAACAAACCCTTCCAAATTTCTGTACTTACAGGCGCTATATAAAAGGACGAAAATTTGGATCCTCCCTGCGTCCCAATTTCAAAACAGCACTAAGTGCGATTCCCATACCCCCTCTGAGAATATCCCAGAGGACCAACCAAAACGTCCCCGATAAGTGTGAGCACTACGAATAGCCCTAACAATCTGATAGCCCCTTACCCCGTTCGTGTACTTGACGAAATCCTTCTCGACAGCCACCACAGCGAACTGGTTGGAGAACCGACGAAAGTTGTTGGCGACATCCACCAATTTCCCGTCTGTAGTCTTCGCCGCTACAAAACTCTTGTACTCAGCATGTAGATCCCTGGTGGCGATGACACTGCCAGCACTAGGGGAGTATAGGTCGGCGAAGGCAGACAGGAAAGGACAGGCCATGAGGGAAGTTGGATCCACTGCTAGACCACGGCGCTTGAAATTACTTCCTGGCATCTTGAGAGGTACAGTTCAAAAGCTCGAAAACCACAAAATGTCTGAGCAATTGACTGACGCAGTTTTATTACTGTCAGGCTCCTACCATCTGACAATTCGACCATCTGCGCATTGGATGCATTTGCTCAATACGTTTTACTGAAATGTTCTAAAATAAAAACAACTCCTTTTGTCAAATGTCATTAGATACAGTCCCTGTTCCTGGACAATAAAGATCATCGAAACGCAGCCCCACTCTGCCATTGGTTAGACTGTGTGAGGTGACAGCGAGCAATGACTATAGCTAAGATCCGCCCATTTTGATAAGTTGACATAACGATATGATTATTTCTGTGTATCTCATCTAATACTGTAACTGCAAATACATAGTTTACGATTTCTGAAATAAAATGAAAATAAACTATATCCTATATGATAACTAAAGTCACTCTTGTAACTATTATTCTACAATGTTTCTTCCTGAATTCAAAATAAAATCTAAATAATAATATATAAATGAAACAAATAACATTGGAGTTGTGTGATGTGGGCAATGAATTGTGAAGACATATGTCTGCTGTTTGACAGATTAAGACGTTTGCTGTTTTCACTGAAGTATGGAGATAATTATTATATGAAGTTTGTGTAAGAAAATGTAAGGCGGTCCATGATATTAATGCATTTTTGAATAAGTCCAATCTTAAAGTTAGGATTGTAGAGCCTTAAATAAAGTATCTGTCAGTCAGTCGAAGAATGTATTATCTGATCAAATATATGTATTTGAATTGTACATTACCAGGATTAAATAATAATCAACTTATATAACACATGTTGTAGACAGGATGTCTATTTCAGGAACATTTTGTAAAGAGGACTATCCTCACTACGATATATTTGCAATACTGTCACTTATATTTATTCATGTGGTTTCAATGTTGTTGGTTTTTTACATCACTATACTTAACATGAAAAGGTAATATTTCTCTTGTACCCAGCGGCCCTCCTACTTTGTGAAAAATAAGAGCAATAGCTTTATGAACACTGTTACACAAAGTAAAAAGCAATGGCATCCCAGACCTGCTAGACTTACCGCGGCTTTCATGGGCCTTTCTCCCCACTGATATTCATTTCTAAAGACAATATTAGGGTGGGGACATCCATTTTCTTCGGAGTTGTGTTCCATATATTTTCAGCTTGATATTTTGAAAGTTTTAGAAGATCCTAAATTTAGAAAATTACTTTGTGACCATTATTCATTAAAGTTGTGTTTTTTTAAATTGTGTTTGATAAACATTGAATTAATCTCTATATCTTTTTAACTAAACATTAATTCATTAAAAGTTGAATTATTTTTTTTAAATACAAGGAATTTCTAATTGATAACAAAAGAGAATAATTTATCAAAAGCTTTTACTTAAATGTGTTTTATTATATTTTGGAAATCAACACACTTAGTTGTACATACAGTTTATGCCAAATTTCTGAAAAATCGAAATATTTGTATGTGTGGGTAAGGGTATATATGTTCTTACGGTCCCTGAAATGTCAGAATATTATGTTTGGTTAATTGTGATGTTATTTTTTGTTTTTATGAATATGTAACTAGGATGAAGTGAAATTCCCAAACTTCTATCATTTAAATTGATACATTTATCTTACCAGTGTGATGATAAAAGGCTGTCAGTGACCCACGTTATGTAACTTACTTTATGTGTACATCATTTGCTGTAAAAGTCAATAATTCAAAATCTATTGTGACGAATTATTTAAAAGTTCTCCCTAGGTCACGTTTATCACTTGATAGCGAGATTAGAAGTTTGGACAAATTCACATGATAAAACAGTTGTACATTTAACTTTATAAGTGTTCATACTTGAACTTCTTCAATGACCACCAAACAAATATCACCAAATGTTTTAAACAGAACGTTGATCACAACATACCATATTTAAACATTGGATTATTATATTTGTGTGTGTGTATATGTTATAGAGGATATCTGTGTTTTCTTGACTAATACAATGTTTATCTCATCGAGTGAGGTAGAAAGGTTATATTTGTGGCACAGCCACGAGTGAAGATATATAACTTTTCTACCTCACGAGATGTATTTGTCAAGAATTGATGGATAATCTATTTATTATATGATATTATCCATGTAATTACGTCCGAAAAGGGTCGTTTTCACGCCGAGCGGCCGCCAGAAACAGCCAATTACCACAGTAACACTGTGACATCATAAGCCAATTCGCTGCGTGAGACCATTGTTTTATGACGTCAAATTATATCAGTCACCGTTTGCAGTGAAAATATTAGTTATTTTCACGGTAGCTTGATAGACAGTTTATTTCACTGATAAATCCCGGAATTTCATTGCTCGTCATATAATAAAAGTTATTTTCACTGTAGCTTGATAGACAGTTTATTTCACTGATAAATCCCGGAATTTCATTGCTCGTCATATAATAAAATATTATACAATTATAGACTTCAGTTGAGGTGAATCAAATGGTTTAACGACCTCGGAGCAGTTATGTTCACCGAGGCGATAGCCGAGGTGAACATAACTTTCCGAGGTCGATAAATCATTTGATTCACCGATAACTGAAGTCAATAACTGTTTTATTATATGATCCATGAAGGTCTCAATATTTTCCGACAATTCATTAATATTTCCTAATTTTACTTGTAAACCTACAAAATAGATTTCGATTGAAAACAAAAACCTTATTTTAATAACTTAATAGAATACAAAACATAAATTAAACAGCGCTCCTCGCTAAGCTCCTTGCAGGGGTGATCTTTTTTTAGCTCCAGGTCATTGGATTGTTATGTCGACCTCGCGTGACGTTTCCCGCGGTCAGCATAACGTTTGATCATTGTCGATGACCATCCGTCTCGGCCAATCAGAAAACAGAACACTCGTCCATCATACAATACAATATTGTATGTCCACATGTGTATACTGACGGCAAGCTCCAGGTTCTGTAGGTGAACTTTTAAGCCATCAAGTGGTTAATGCATTCTCTCAGGTTCAAAATCTAAACAGTCTGATTAAAATCGACGGTTTTCCGTGGAATAAAAAATGCAAAATAGTGCATCTACCGGGATACGAACTCGTTCGTGGGTTTCCACGCCAAACCGTCTGAAAGCACCCCGTACACTAGCGTGTTCGGGCGCAATTCAGCTAGCCAATCAAAAGATGCCCAACAAATGCTTTCGGTGCGAGAAACTAGGGGCAGATAACTCCAAACAGCTATCCTTTTGTCTGTTCCGAATGCTTTCAAAACCGCAACCGTTTAAATACTATGATGTGATTGGTCAGCTATTTGACTGGGTTTTGGCTGCGCTAAACTGGTTCTGAACACACGCCTATACGGGGTGTTCTCAGACCTTGTGGCGAGGAATCTACAGAACCTGTTCGTATCCCGGCAGATGCAAAATTTTGCAAATTTTATTCCTCGGAACAAGGTCGATTTTAATCAGACTGAAAATCTAAATAAAGTATTTTAACATTATCTAACGCTTATTATGAATACTTAATGAACCTGAAAATTTGAAAATAATAGAACCACTACTTAATACAAAGCCTACCTTTCATATTAGTTGAATGAACAATTTGCAATCTCTTCAATTTCAATGCAATCAATTTAAACAATGAACTTGCATATACAAATTGAAGTAAGTGAAGACTAACTTATCTATATGTGTTTGTATGTGAGTAAATGCACAATCATGATGCCATTATCATGTGGGAATGCATTGTTATATGCCCTTTGTTCAATGACATCACAACCTGGCAACGTCATAAAGACCACGTGATGATCAGTACATAGTGTAAAACCGGTCTGGGCGTATGTTATGTGATGAATGACTTTCACTTTTGAAGTGAGTGGTTTCGTTGAAGAAAAAGGAATTACGTTGGTTCATTTAATCAGTTTGGAAGTCCTCTCGGCTAGGTGGATGATATTTCTAATATCCCACTCCAATCTTTACATGTAAAATGTTTAGACAATGATGCGCATGTCTACATGTCTAAACCGAATGCATTCTCAATGCCTCTCTAATCCAACGTGAGCTGCAAATTAAATCCATTGGATATCACCTCCAGCATAACCGTCACCAGGTACCCACTTATACTGCTGAGTGAACACAGACACAGTTGGAATAAAACCGTTAACCTAAGAATATACCATAAGTGTCTCAACTCTCTCCTTAGTGTTGGCAGGAAAAAACAACATGCTTGGTGAATGCAAAATTATCTTAACTACCGCTACTTGGAATTGGCAAGTGGGCAAGAGAGTTAGACATCCTAAAGCAATGATGTTTGACTAGATCTATCAAGGGGGTACCGGATGAATGTAAACTTATCATAACTACATATATGGTATTGGCTGCATGGTTAAGCTGCTGGGACATTCAGCCCTGCCCATGGGTGCCTAACTTGGAGGGTGATCCTCCAAATAATGATAATGAATTAATGGTATCATAATAAAAGTGTTACTAATCATGTTAGACATGTATTAACAAGTCAACATTTAAGTAAAGATGCCATGTATAAGCGAAGGCACTTATTTTGAAATATAGCAGAGACATTTAACCCTACTGTTATTGAGGTTTTGTTTATTTGGAGAGAGGGGATTGAATATAAATTCATAAAAAACAATCAGTGAAGACCAAACTCTATCCATATTTCATCATATATTTATAACTTAAAATGTTTTATTTTATATAAAGTGTATGACAGTAGCTTTGTGCGTGTACATGAATCTACAATCAACAGTGAACGGTCTTAGAACTGTGAGCTAAGTGCACTGCAGTCAAGGGGAGATAATTTACAAGAAGGTTGCTTGTGGTTGGGGGTTTCGGAGGGACACTGTTATGGGATTTGAATGTGTGGAGATTGGGTCCTGTCATTTTATAGTGGGAGAAGGTGAAGTAATATGGATGGGTTTGATGTTTTCATGGACTACTGTTTATGAGTATATGCCGAGGAGCTCCCTGAATTTATTTACCCTTTAATTGAATTCAGACGGACGTAATTCATAGACTGACCTTATTATATTCTAGCTTTACCTTCAACTGACTGTGATACATCTCCGACATCAAACACTGGAAATATATGCTGGAGATGTTGCTCATATCAACAGCTGGTACCTGTTGTCTCAATTTGCACAAGTTCAATTTTGATTTATCTTGAATATTTCCTGTATTGTTGATCAATTGAGACACGACTCCAACCAGCACAGCACTTATTGGACTCACAAAGTGTGGGACTACATCATACAGTCAGGTGGATGTATGTGGTATAGGTCAGTTTGAGATGGTTTATCTGTTTTTTGTTTTGTTTGTGTCTATTTTCCTGAGATTAATTTATCCTGAATATTTCCTGAAAAATAAATCAACTAATAGGAAAGTCACAGAGTACAACCAGTACTGCAGTTATTTGAGACGTGAATAAAAGAACATTTCTAATAACTACCTGTCAGTATGACGGAACATCTGTTGAGTTTGAAATTACAAAAAATCGGACAAAACTACTAGAGACTACTGTAATGTCTGGGGTTGATATAGGTGGATAAATAAAATAGATTTCCAACTGCAAAAGGAAGCAATAATGATAATAATACATCATATAATGAATTACCCATGCATATTGCATCCAGTAGGAGCTGGCAGACATAATTGTTTCTTTACCCCTGATCAACAATCCCTGAGAAGAATACAAATGGACGTAGGGCTGTCGGATGCCCCTATTTTGAAACACGTAAACTTGATGAACCCAAAGTAACCACCACTCACATCATTGAAACGGGTCACCCATCTCATTGTTGCATGGTCCTTTGCAACTAATTAGACACTAACCAACGAGTGACGGGGAATGGTAGATTATCTTTCTAGAGTTATATTAATTGCGTAATTCTCGAGCCTCTACCAAGTTTTAACTTCAATATCAAACAAGCGGGAGTTCAACTACTTTTATATTCACTGCCTCTCTGCTACTACTGTTATTTTCAGTGCCTCTAGCTCTGGTAAATATGACGTGGTCCAGATATAATATAATGAATACACATTGCTTTGAATGGCATAGGTTCAACAAGAACAATTGTTTCTGGATAAACTACTTCTTTATTGTTAGAGCACGTTTTCAAGTTTGAAGGTGACAGCATGTGAAGGTAAGAAGATAAAGTTATACTGTTGTATTCTGTCACATCAATTCTTGAAACTATACAATAATATGCATTGAAATAGAGAAGTTGTTTGTCCATAAACCACTCCTGATTGTTCTGATAAGAAATACTTATCTTAACATAGTTATCATCGTTGATCATCGTTTTTGTCGAGGCTATATAAATGACTATATTTAATTCTAAAACACTATGATCAAGTTTTTTAAAGTTTAAAAGTTACAGACTTATTTCCTTAATAACATGAGACAGCGTTACATTTGTACTGCTACATGGAATCACTGTTTTATAAGGATATTATATCACTATCAATGCTTAATAACACATAACAGACTACCATAATTCGCAAACAGAGCTAAAGGGAGGTAACTCTTTCATTTAACTCATTTCTCGAAGTGTGTTGCACTGATAACTAGTCGACATCAACGGAGAGTACCGAGGTGTTCCGAATGTAGATACTTGCCATCATTCGCAAAATAGCTAAAGGGAGATAATCTCGTACACGTTACGTAATTTTACAAATACGGGTGCTCCGTGAAAACTCTTATGTAACTCTATTGATATTAGTTTTTAAAAAGACAAAAAAATAAAACATTTTAAATAAAGGTGTTCATTACTCAAATTTATTGATGGAGGGAGCATATTTAATGTAGTAAATGTCCCCAGGAGAATAATATTCATAAAAAAAAATTGGGATTGATGTGATTATACATGTAATCCTTGTAGAAAATCCAAACTGACAAATGAACACTCGCCACTGATGTTTTATTACAATCATCTCCAACTTAAGATCAACAGCATAATATAAAAAGATTAATGCCAAAGATTGAATGCCATATTCTTTTAAAACACAGTGACTGTACCGTGACAGTTTTCTGGCAAATGAGTTATAAAAAGCAATGTGATATCCCTACGATTGTGTTTTTTAAAATTCCAATGTGCAGAAGCCATAATTGTTCAAAATTCGAAATCAAACTTGTGTAAGACATGGTTAAATGAATGGACATCTTTCGCACTGAGTAACACTTCTGTCCCGTTCGCTGACAGGACAGGATTTTTATTTAACAATTCTGAGAGAAAAAATCATGTCTTCAGACATTTCACAGCCAGAAATACCAACAACAGTTCAAATGCCTGCAGGTTTTTATTTGAGAAAGTCAAACTGTTTCGAGAAACCCAAATCATCTCTGCCATCAGTGACTATGTTTGTTTACAGCAGGTACGGTTTCTGTCACCCAAACATCCAAGAGCCTTAACCTAAGCATGTTAACTACTCAACCTTTTTTTTATTATAAATAACAGACGAAATGATCGTTTATAGTTGATGTGTAGTTTGTTAACATAAGACGAATTGAAAACATTTACTTTGTATAATGACTCGATTTTTAACACATATGGATAATAATTAAAAAATATGAAAACAATAGCTTCCATATAAATACTTTTCAGAGGATCAACTGTTAGAAACAGTGTTTTTCTTCAAAATTGAGAAAGATAACTAAGATGTATTCTAAGATTGCAACTAAGATTTTATAGCACAGGTATTTAGCTCTGCTGCTCAACTGCCTCACGGGATTTATATTACATTAAAGTTTATTGTTCTAAAATAATAAATAGCTGTTGATAGTTTGCAAATGTCGGCCATCGTGGAATTTGGTCCCTCCAAGAATTAAAGATTTGATCTATATGTCAATACTAACTTTTATTTTAGATATGCTTTTTATAAGAGTGATAGATGATCTTTCGATGTCAACTATGGATAGTCACATTTCAAGCCTCGTACAGTCACACGGCCTTGGAAATACAGTGTAGGTGTTTCCAAAATGTCGGCCATCTTGGAATATGGTTCCTTCAATAATTAAAGATTGTTTCTATATATCCGTGCAAACTTTTATTTTAGAAATGCTTTTTATAGGTGTGATACATGATCTTTCGATATAAAATGTTCTGATAGTCCAATTTCAAGTTTCATACAGTCACGAGGCCTTGGTAATATGGTAAAGTTTTCCGAAATGTCGGCCATCTTGGAATTTGGTCCCTCCATGAATTAAACATTTTTTCTAATTTATATATCCGTACGAACTTTTATTTTAGAAATGCTTTTTTTAAGAGTGACAGATGATCTTTCGATGTCAACTATCGATAGTCACATTTGAAGCCTCGTACAGTCACAAGGCCTTGGAAGTACAGTGTAGGTGTTTCCAAAATGTCGGCCATCTTGGAATGTGGTTCCTTCAATACTTAAAGATTGTTTCTATATATCCGTGCTAACTTTTATTTAAGAAATGCTTTTTATAGGTGTGATACATGATCTTTCGATATAAAATGTTCTGATAGTCCAATTTCAAGTTTCATACAGTCACGAGGCCTTGGTAATATGGTAAAGTTTTCCGAAATGTCGGCCATCTTGGAATTTGGTCCCTCCATGAATTAAACATTTTTTCTAATTTATATATCCGTACGAACTTTTATTTTAGAAATGCTTTTTTTAAGAGTGACAGATGATCTTTCGATGTCAACTATCGATAGTCACATTTGAAGCCTCGTACAGTCACAAGGCCTTGGAAGTACAGTGTAGGTGTTTCCAAAATGTCGGCCATCTTGGAATATGGTTCCTTCAATAATTAAAGATTGTTTCTATATATCCGTGCAAACTTTTATTTTAGAAATGCTTTTTATAGGTGTGATACATGATCTTTCGATATAAAATGTTCTGATAGTCCAATTTCAAGTTTCATACAGTCACGAGGCCTTGGTAATATGGTAAAGTTTTCCGAAATGTCGGCCATCTTGGAATTTGGTCCCTCCATGAATTAAACATTTTTTCTAATTTATATATCCGTACGAACTTTTATTTTAGAAATGCTTTTTTTAAGAGTGACAGATGATCTTTCGATGTCAACTATCGATAGTCACATTTGAAGCCTCGTACAGTCACAAGGCCTTGGAAGTACAGTGTAGGTGTTTCCAAAATGTCGGCCATCTTGGAATATGGTTCCTTCAATAATTAAAGATTGTTTCTATATATCCGTGCTAACTTTTATTTAAGAAATGCTTTTTATAGGTGTGATACATGATCTTTCGATATGAACTGTTCTGATAGTCCAATTTCAAGTTTCATACAGTCATGAGGCCTTGGTAATATGGTAAAAAAATTCCCAAATGTCCGCCATCTTGGAATTTGGCCTCTATATGAATTAAAGATTGTTTCTATATATCCTTACTAACGTTTATTTTAGAAATGCTTGTTATAGGTGTGTGTAAGGATTTATAGCCCTATATCGTTTATTTTACGAGCGCCTCAATCAATTTTACTCGTGTTTGTCCCGAGAGGAAAGTAACTCTAAAATATATTTGGGTATAGTTTCGGCTGCGGCTTTAGATTTGTCTGCTGCGGTAGACTCATTTCAACTTAACTAACTTTGTGGGCAATAATAGGCCAAAAAATTTGTAAGCATTGTTTTTTCTCATTATTTGTAACTATTATAAGTAATCGTGTGCAGTAGTATAAATTTTAACGATAAAATCTTCACTCAATAAACCTCACCTCGAAGAACACGTGTTTTAGTGTCACCTATTTTCGTGGTATGGTAAAGTAATTGTTTTCATAAAATGTTAGTGCAAAGTAATTCATAATATTTGATATTTTAAAGTAATTATTAAGCTATTGTGAAAGTTTAACAGTAATTTAGAAAATGTCCTGCTGGATAAATTACTAAATAATGATTTGTTTTCTTTGTACAGCTTGAACCTACAGTTACCACTACAGTTCTACAATTCCTATACCACTTCTGATATCTACTAGTCTACTGATATTTCTACATCAATTGTACTACTTCTAATTCAACTTTAACTGCTACAACTATTCATATATATGCTGTAACCATGTTCAGGATCATCGCCCAGTTATTTATTCCCACAGTGTGATACATTATCTTTCGATATAAACTGTTCTGATAGTCCAATTTCAAGTTTCATACAGTCATAAAGCCTTGCTAATATGGTAAAAGTTTCCCCAAATGTCGGCCATCTTGGAATTTGGCCTCTCTAAGAATTAAACATTGTCATGCAAACTTTTATTTTAGATTTGCTTTGGATAGTAGTGATAGATGATCTTTCGATATTCACTATTTTGAAAATCGAAATAATAGCAGTAGTAGTAGAAGTAATAGTAGTAGTAGTAGTAGTTGTAGTAGTAGTAGTAGTAGTAGTAGTAGTAGTAGTAGTAGTAGTAGTACTTGTGGTAGTAATACGTTTTCCACCAACCAATGCATGCTCTAGTCACAAACAACATTATTGTAGTAGTAGCAGCAGCAGTATTAGTAGTAGTAGTAGTGGTAGTAGTAGTAGTAGTAGTAGTAGTAGTAGTAGTAGTAGTAGTAGTAGTAGTAGTAGTAGTAGTAGTAGTAGACGTAGTAGCAGCAGCAGTAGTAGTAAGGGGGGGGGGGGGGGCAATGCTAAAATTGTTCCTTGTGTACTCCTTGTTAAACAACACTGGAACTCTTTTTCTCGAACAAATTCTCAAAACCTCTCTGTGCCAATTTATTTTTTGTGCCATTTGTTTCACGTGTGTAACATTGTATAATTTAGCAAACCACACTGTTAGATCGTAGTGGTTATGATGAACACAAGTACAACACAAGTTTATATAGTTAAATGAGTGGACGGAACTAACCTTTACAATCTTATGTCGTAACGGTATACTAGCACACTTTCAATCCTCAGAATCTTTCAGAATATTAATTTAAAATTGGCAATGAGTAATGTAATTTAACTAAAAAAACATATCTAATGTATTTTGTTTTTGATCTGCTAAACGGCGAAGAGGCGCCTACTTAAACAAAGAACAAAGGGAGACAGCCAAAAATATGAAACGTTAGCTATCCCGTCCTACTTATTGTTGATATCAGAAAATGTGAGCCTCTGAATAAGATACACTGTATTCAGAATAAAGAAGTGTTCTTTCTGACTGATAGTCTACATAGATAATACAACAGAAAATATCGATATGCCTTCATCATACATGTGCTGTAGGCTTTCTATCTCGTCTTTAACTGTGCAGTATGCACTATCTGACATCATCCATACCTTACATACAGTTCTTGCCGACCAGTCCCTCTAAAGTCTCAGGGACATCAAACGGCTAGTATATCACCCCAGAGCAAGAAATGTGCAATCAACAAACGGTGTGATTCTTAGAAGTACTCATTCTTACAAGTGCTCGTTATTAAGCTAAATAGAAAGATATATACGTTATAAATGTATCCTAATCTCTCTTAGATGTGGCGCCCTTTATTGGCTAAACATAATCAATCCTTATATGTTGGTCAAACTTAGTTGTACAACCAGCTATTTTGTTTAAAACTATGCATTCATTCTCTTGCCAGAAAGCTATTCTTTTATGAGCGCTTCAATCACATTTTCACATGTTTAAACAACACATATATATTGATAGCTGAGTCAATGCAAATGAGTTTCAGCTTTAAGTAATAGTTAGAACCTATATAGCAGATAAAGCAAAGACAGTTTTATATTGAAAAGAGAAAGATAATTTGTTATTTTTATATTAGAGTAATACTTTTGGTGAAGAATTCCAATATATTTAAACAAAGTCTTTAAGAAAAGCGAATTTAGGATAACATATATGTCAAGATCATTATGATTTTCATTTTGACTGTAATCTTTTATGCTTGTCTGTTCCAGATTCAATGTTGATAGCACAGTGGAAAGTGCTTTTCATTTCCGAGTTCCAGTGTAGCATTTCCCCAAAACAGTACTGAACGTAGAACAGTTTTCTAAAACAAATATTTCACTATCAATATGTATTTGTGACCTATATCAACTTGTGTTGATAGATTTGATTTCTGAAGAAAATCTGATGAGATTCTGTATTAACCAATAGTCACAATACTAAGTTGTGATAGGATCCCTATGTGGCAGCCAGTTGTATATATGTATATTTTATAAGTGTTATTCATGTCAAGTCTGTTTTTATTAATCTATTTTAAGTTGCAGGTTATTAGTTTCCAGTTGTTCTGGGAGTAGCTAAGTTTTGTAGTACATGGGTTAGTCTATCTATAAATAGAACGAAGGTTGGATTATGTCATTGTATTGTAATCTATTTCTGTCAATTAACCAAATCTGTCCTCTCATTGGCTGATTTGAATCGGTCAATGTGCTGCCATGTTGCACATCTTCTATAACCTATGAACAGCACATCACTGAGCACTGACAGACGATGGAAAGATACATTATCATAAGCTAAGGTTAGTTATCAAAGTTTTTATCATCATAATTGTAGTTTATAGAGTAGTGTAAGGTAATTTTATTAAAATGCATAAATCATATATTTCATTAACATTATACATGTTAACTTTGTAAATGTAATGGTGCATACCGCCATTTTGTATAATTCTTCTAAGGTAATTAATCTATTTCATTTGAAGCATTTTTAAGTAAAGTTATGTTTGATATCTTTCTCTTCTTTGTATGAATGTATTATGGGTGATCGACTGAATATTTTAAGTAACTTACATGTGTGAATAATACATTCATGATGGTTTATAAGTTTTGCTAGTTATATATGTATCATGGTGTTTGCAATCTACATGTATAGCGTTTTATATATTGTAATATTATTGTCTCTAGGACATGATGGAGAGCTCCGCAATCCAAGTGATTTTGGATTAGACACCCCGGAACCACATTCAGGGTATGCTGTATTTTCTTATGTATGTTATTCAGGTGTTATATATATATTTCCTATTATGCAACCAATTGCATAATGCTACATGTATGTTCATGTGTTGGATAATAATTACCACAATGTGAGTTTTCATTGGCTAGGCAGCAGGGATACAGTATGAGGTTCCTCTTTTCCCTCTTTTCCCGGGCTGTGTTTTTTTGCTGAAGCATTTAAATTCAGGCGATGTGGACACAGAGGTTAGGATCGGAAATCTGAAGGGAGTAACCTCTATGGGAAGAGAATGGTGATCAACAGTCAGGCGGTTTAGTTTGACGACTTTAGAAGACCATTCAGACTGTGTGAGATGCTCTGAGATATTTTCATAGGTATTTGGAAACAAATGTGTTTTTCCCACTGTGAATGTGAGACATGAATTGTTAATAAAGATGTGTTCTGATGATACCCAATGATTTCCCACACGCAGATATGTATTTCGAAGGACGCAAGTTCAATATGTATCATGTAGCTGATTTATGGTTCAACGATGGTACGTGATAGGGGAAAAGGACACTTATAGGTCTAATTAGTGTAAAAACACTAACGTAGTGCAACATGTAGTAACGATCAATCATCCAATTCATCTGATGTAACCTGCCATTCAAAAGAAAGTATCCACCTCATTTGCTTTCGATTAATTCAATATTTTAAAAGAAATTGCATTCATGTGATTATGGCACGATACAACACAACTTATCTGCATATCAATCAATCAAGTTTATTTCGTAAAAGGCATTTGGCCCACGTACAATACAAAATAAACAAGTGATTACATGGTAGTGGCAATTGACAGTCATGTGTAGTGAGTTCGCAGTAACAATGCTTCCTTTATGTAATTAGAACAGTTTGTTGTTATTGAACCATTAGTACATTGTAACATATTTAAAAAGGTATTGCTGATCAATATGATAAGGTAATGTTTTGAAATATTTACAGCGCAAATCATAATAAACGTTACATTCTGATAGAAAAAGAAATTCATTTTCACTCATCTGCATATGTTTGAATGGATTAATTGGTGAGTAGTTATTTTTTAGTCACCATACTTTTGTTTAAAGTAGACAGGGTAAAGAAAAGAAATGTACACCAACATGACCCCTATGTTTAAAATGTTGTGAATGTGTACAGAATGAAGCCCATTTTTTGATTTTCATATAGAATTTGTCTTATGTGTCGATGAGCAGTTGTCATTTATCAAAATGAATTTTTGAAACATGTTTTAATATAAAATTTTGTTTATTTTAAATGTTAAGCACGACATAGAAGTATTATTTAACTGATGACTAAAGGCCTACATGTTCAGTTCAATCTCATACATATGATAAAACCAAATAAGGTGTATATATTGAAGATAGAAGCTATATATGAAACGGAAATCTGGACCGTTTTTTCAACTAAGTTAATGGCTAAAACAAATATCAAAATTAAACGGTAATTTGGACACATAACAAAATATTTAAAAACAATACAAACAAAATCAAATAGCAAATGAAAACACCCTTAAACTTGAATAACAATGTAAAGAAAAAACCCTTTCATGGCAATTGAATACCTGTAGGGCATCACAAAACAAGCCAAACATCCCTTTTTGACACTTTTATCGCGTCTAGTTAAGAAGATTCCAAAACGACGATTTATTAAAACGTGTTTTTCTCAGAAATACGAACGTATAATGATTTGAAACTTCATATTTAGTATTGTTGGGTTCTGAAGACATGATGAACCGCTGTTTCATTAACATTTATCGACCGTGGTTTGAACTGTCTTGTAATTTGTATGGGGACGTTTCTTTTGAACGTGAGTTTATGAGAACATTGTCTAGTAAACTTTCTTCAAAAATTTCGAAAGCATTGTGCCTCTGTGAATTTCCTGTGATGAAATCTGATGTCAAGTCATGCACGTGAATCGCAAGTTTACGCGACCTGCTGGACACTACCCAACCTGCTCCTACTCCCGCCTTTATGATAACAAAACAAACACACAATATTATAAATGATACCTATTCAAAGAACTTTATATTTAAATTACGAAATTAATGTGTAAAATGTGTTTATGTTACATCAAGTAAAATAATTACGATACACATTAATGTGAAAACTAAATAAGATATTTAGGAAAAGGGAGTCTCAAAAGTTAGGTTGACACACTACACATGAAGTATGATAATGCTTTCGATCCAATTGCATTGCATTTGCAGAAAGTATTATACATTCAGTTTCAAATTTTAGAATTACAATTTATTGTTTAAGAACTAAAACAATGGTTAAATTGTCTTAATTAGAAGATCAAATACTAGGAACAAGTGAAATGTTCTATTTGATACACATTAGGTATGTTTTTATCCAAATATTATATTTTGTGTAAAACTAGATGGAATATATGAGTGCAGCAAGTGACAAGCTGTTAAAGACAACTTGGCAGTGGATCAATTTACTCTTGTCGTGGTCTCTCGCCACTTGCACATCTTAAGAGTTGATGAATAATTTAAGCCAGCAAAATGAAAAAGCGGAGGCACTTATAAGTGAGTCTTTGTTTATCATTAGTTTTAAGATTGGTAGATGGTCATGACGTACAGATTCAGTCAAGCACACAGACGTTCCCCCAAAAAGCCAGACCTGACGGCTTAGAAGCTTTCAAGAGGAGCTATGATGGTCGAAACGACATTCGTTCTTCTTTTTGCCGATTTCATCTTCAAAGATGGAATATTTCTGACCATGAAAAGCACCATTGACTGTGCACACATCTGTAAGAATACCTTAGGGTGTTCCTCCTTTTTCTACAGTGAGAACTTGCATTCCTGTATGATCAGTGCGACAAGATACGGGAACACTACAGGACTCACACCCCAGACAGGCTATGACTACTACAGAAAGTCAGCAGGTAAAAACATAGGTAGGTATAAAAAATATATTATTTTCTATTGAATTCTTAACTACAATTGGTTCATTAGACTATTTTGTGAAAAACGAGACCCCAGAAAATCCATATGTTTTTCCTATATTAAACTAGATCGATTTAAACTTTGCCGAAAACATCGTCTGCTTTTCACCGCGAGCAACAAACCAAAAATGGAGCGGGGCTTAGAGATTTGGAAGATACCGGAAGTGACGTACGTGAAGGGACGGGGTGTAAATATTCGCTTCCTATTTACAATGGCAAACACTGCGAGTTCAATCAGTTAATCTGTTATATCTACGCTTTGGAATAATGCCACATCGCTGTTCTGCTCGAAACTGTTCGAATATTGTTAGTTATCAAGTTTCACTTTACATATGTCCAAAATATCGTTATATATATCAAATATACTTGATATGAATAGTGAAAGACGGTGGATTCATAGACGTTCGTAGACATAGGATAAATCAATGCTAATGAGATATCAGATGACAAAATGAAACCAAGATATGATAATATGAACGAAGTATAGTTGAGACAACGGAATCAGATAGTCGATGTTGTTGTTGTTTTTTGGGAGAATGCTTGTGTTTAAAATAAAACAACAAACGTGAGATTAGCAGACAGTTAAAGCACATCACAACATTCTGATTTTTAACGTCGCTAATCTACCGACAACCTAATTTACTAACAGAACATTACAATAATCAAAGCAACTCACCACATATTTTAAAAAAACCAAAAGAAGGTGGTTATCAACGATACGAAAACACCGCATCCCACTGTTACATTTTACGATTTAGTTATTCACTTATTAACACATTAAAACATTCAGAATCTAATAGATAATTAAATAATGTTTTCAATAAAATGTGTGGTTAATCAAATCAAATCAAATAGACATCGTATTAATTTGACATTTCAGCAAGAGTGTCAATTAATGTAAGAAACTTACCTTATAAACGTATCAAAACTGACAATATGAATATCCAAATGCACATTAGACAGAAATTGTAAACCTATAAATCCATCAATGACAGACATTGACAGTACTTGGAAACAGAAGATGGTCAAATACTAACCCTCTTTCAGCAAAAGTCTTTTCGCAAATGGCGAGATAGAAAACCAAATGGTTATGATGATTTTACACTGAAATGAATTTCATTGATACATTGGTATTTAATCCAGAGTTTTAATTGGATAACTTGATATAGATATGTTCCTTACTTTCATTGGCTGACAACATCTAGACTGAATGTCGCGTTAATGTTTATTTAGTATTTCCTTTGTGTCACCAAGACAGGACGTTTGACAATAAACATATATGACAAATCGGTCCAGTAAACTTGTTATCTGTACAAACATAATTACAATCCTTCCTTCTCATATACTCAGCTTCTAAGGCGACCCGATTATAGTATGGAAACCCGAGATTCCATAACTGACCAACAAGAATAACATAAGTGAGAAGTTCAAATTCTATCAAAAACCTATTGTTATACTTCGACTAAGATATTGACGAAAATTCCAACTTTCTTCACCTGTTGAAAAATGACCCTTGCACGGATTGAAAAGGTATCCTTGTTGAATAATTACCCGGAATGTTTCCAGTCTGTAAACTTTTTAAAAATCTAAGATAACAACGAAGATTTTCGAAGAGAGACATTGACATTTCAGACTTTCGTTCTCCCAGTATAAATTCGCCCCTGTATATAATCATATAATAGTGTTTAATATACTTGTGATATAAATATATACTGACGTTCAAAAGAAACTTCCCACTCTATTTGAAGGCCTGGAAAAGAAATACAAACTCGAATACAGATATTTTGATCAGTGTATTTGAATACTTCATCATTGTTCATAAGATCATACAAAGGGTTACTCAAACAGCACAGCGAATCATCAACAAAACATGTCGTGAAGATAGGTGGGGTTCAAAAATACAGTTTTTAAAAGTTTATGGCAATTATCAGGTTATTGAAGGTCTTCAAATGCTTTCGTCGGAAAACAGCACACGTTGCCATTGACATTGCTGCCAACGTCGGACAGTCCTTGCCCAACGAAGTAGTGCCTGTCGATGTCGAATCGTCAGAGCAATTTCACGGAGGGGACGATAAGCGCTGATACCCATAGCACGAAGACGTCGGGCGACAGTGCATCGGCTGATACGGTGTCCGAGGGCTGTTGCTGCGGTCGACGTCGCCGTCACAAATCTATTGCGAAGGTGATTAACCCTCATAAGATGGTCTTCTCGTTGAGTTGTGACCCTAGGTGATCCTGTCCTTGGCTTGTCGCGAGGTGTGCCTGTCAAACGAGAACGTGTAAAAAGTGCATACACCGTTCGTCTGGAACAGCCAAATTCCCATTTCCAATAGCTCTCTCACGTTGTTCAGCCGATAACCGTGGCATTTTTTTTCGTGTGCTTTTTGTAACTGGCAAGTCGTATGATAAGAGAAATAGAGAATACTAAACGACGTCCCGTTTAATAACATGTTTATGAAACGAGTGGATGGTTTTGGTATCTAACGAGCGAAAGCGAGTTAGATACCAATACCATCCACGAGTTTCATAAATATGTTATTAAACGGGACGGAGTTTAGTATTTTATTTATTACACGCTCTACACTAATAAAATATGTAATTAAAGTTCACTCTTCAATCATGTAGATGTACGTAGGGATACATCTCTAACCATGGACGCATAACGCCATCTCACTAAACACCAAAAATAGACCAAGCAAATATCCGTAATAATAACAGTTTCAATTTTGAACAAAACAATTTCAAAACACTCATTACATTGTGTTTATGTTGAAACAATAAGAATCGCAAATTGGCGAGTAAACAAAAACATCGTATTAATCTCGCTAGAACTTATGAATGATGTCAGGTGAGTGTGACGTCATCGGAATGCGACTGTTTTCGATTCAGATAGGCTAATTACAGCTGTACGTAGCTGCGGTTGCTTTGCAAAAATAGGCTCTGTGACACCAAGATGACAATGATACTGGGGTGTAAAATTACAGTTCTGCTGCTAGTTTTATCTAACGGAATTGTGGGGATCAGTGTACTTGTTGATGATGAAGTTAACATTGACGGCACAAATTGCTAACAGAAGGCCTGAAAATGGAGTTCCGACATTTTAGTGAACGTTAAAATGTTAGGCCTAAGCTATATAAACATTGACAGTTACTTTGAAGCATTTTTATTCATATATCTTGGTATGGTATCCTCTGTAACAACAGACAGACATGAACAATGCCTCCACAACCTGGACATCTTACGTGTCGACACGAAGTTACAGTAGTTGTTTACATTCTAAACAATCAAACCCATTCCGCAAAAAAGGTGAAGAAAATATCAAAACGTACCTTATATGATTACAATGTAGTCGCATTAATACTCAACTGACGATTGTCACATGATTCGTGGGTTGAACATGAAGTTTATTCCTTATGAATTTAGAATCTAGACTACGTCAAGTTGCATGACAAAGCCATGCAAATGGCGGTCAAATCGCAATAACGCTAACGAGATTCAAGGGAACTAACTCTGAATCAACCAAGTGATACTGGTTGACGGTAAATTGTGATAGAAGCATCCGTACAATATTAATCGTAACGACGTTGTGTGAAAAAACATGTCCCAAGAAATCCAGTGCGAACCCAAAGGCCATGTGACTACTGGAAAGTAGTTCCGACTACGATCGCTTTCACGTGCGATGTTTCACAACAATATTGAATAACATTTCGATGTTTCACAACAGTAGTATCTTCAACGAGAGTGTAATAAAGCCTTTTATTTCAACATTGAACACGTGCAATTTGTTTGAGGCACGAAAACCGCATTTTACCACTTTTTGGAATTTCTTGGACTTCTTGAGCTGTTCAACGCAATACTCGCCCTAAATACCCTTATTGTGTTTTGGTGAATGTTTTCATGCTGGAAACATTTGTGAAACTTGTTTGGATTCGATTCGTACGATTTTTTAAAAGTGGGAAGTTTCTTTTGAACGTCAGTATACATATAAACTGTACATGTACAAAAGAAAGTACACACCTCTGTTGGTTTTATCAATTATGATTGTCAATTACAATTATCTTAAGTTTTCGATGTCGTACTATAAACTGAAAAGTGCAGGCGTTTAGTCATTAGCCAGAAAATACTTCTATGTGATTATTTTTTATCAAAATGAAATTGTAAATTTATGAAACCTTCCGAAATTAATTTGGATAAAACACAACTGTCCATCGACATACAAAACATCTTTATGTGAAAATCAACAAATGTGCCTCATTCTGCACACATTTACAATATTTCAAACATGGTAGGGGTCATGTTGGTGTAAATTTTATACCCTGCCCCTGTCTACATTAAACAAAGATATTATAACTAATAATTAACCAATCACAAATGTTTTCATTCGAACTTCTGCAGATCAGTGTTATTTTATTGTGCATAATCAAATGCATCTCATTTCGTTTAGAATATTGAATTAACCGAAAACAACTGTACTTTCTTTTGTACTTCAGTTTATATAGTAAGCGGGGCAAATCTATACCGGGTGCGAATTAAATTGTCGTTTTGACAACTTTTTACATTGACATTCATGGTATGATAATGATCATTTTCACAGTGTACAAATGTTGGTTGTCAACATGATAATGAGCGTTGTTACTTCGACAACGAAAGTTGACATATCAAGCTCAATAGTTAATTTACATTGCCTACACTATTATACAAATAACGTCTTTGAAAGACACACATCGATACTATACCTTCATTACAGCTACATTTGATGACAAAATATGCGCGTTGCAAGTTGACAAGTGTTCATTGTCATTCTGACAACCTAAGAGTTGTCAAATCGTTGGCTCATGCGTCGTCGTTTCTTCATTTCCCTTCAAGGTCAACAGAAACGTAACGAACAAATCAGAAGAAATTCGTTGTCAATCATAGAGTAATATTTTAATTGAAATCCCTTGCATCCATCAGCAATAAGAACATTATTTATATTTGTTGTCCTTTAAAGTCCCATGTCATATATATCGTTGCATTGCAAGCCTTTTTTTAATTTGAAAATATGTATACCTAAATACTCTATATCCTCCAACATGAATAAAAACATGAATATCAATGTTGTTCAGTTTGTTCCTCTACCTATTACTTCATCAAATGATTTGAGTATGCATCTTGTATGACCTTTATATTAATTAAGTTCATAATATTTATGTAAACACTATGTATAAATGTGAACCTGTTTGATTAAACAGTATTTTATGACCAGAAAATGATATATATTTGTATATAGCATGCAATAAATTAGGACAATTATAATGGGAAAAGGATCAGCACACGAATAAGTTTATAAATACGTTTGTGGAAATAAATTTAAAATACATACACACGTGAATACGGTACCAAACGGAGAAACAGTTGTCAAAACGGTATCACTTATGAAATTAATATGTGAGAAACATTCGTCGCTGCTTAGAATAGCACGTTAAGAAACAAATTACAAATTACAAATGGCGGTGTTTTTTAGTGAGTTCTACATAAAACACTGTTATCAACATAATGTATTGCATATGTACCATCACTATCGTCGACATGGAAACTGATATCAGGTAAATACTAAAAATAAATTGTACAGATAAAGATAGAATATAAACAAAGTTAGATATATAAAACATGGGATTGGACAGGATTAAACAGACGTTCACAATATAACATTCATTTTTAGAATCAAACCACACTTCATTGCATTTGTCTACGAAGGTCATGAAACTGTGAAGTGTTGATAGGTAGAGTGTTTTCTTTAAGAAAGATACAGGCAATTTGAACACAGACCAGTAATGTTAATTTTTAAGACTTGTACCGATTATAAGAACATGCACTGATATAAAGGTTATCACCTTGTAACATGTGTGTGATTTATTATACCCCCAATACGAAGTAAGAGGGGTATATAGCGGTCATTTCGTCCGTCCGTCCTTCTGTCCGGTCAATTTTCTCAAAAACCGTCAAAGGTACAACAACCAAACTTTGTACAGTTGTTAACCATGTTATTCCCATTTTCAGTTTTCTGAGATTTATGTTTTGTGTTCATACTCAGTATCGAGTTCGAAAACCAGTTCTGAAATATTATTTTTACGGAGTTATGGCCCTTGAATCCGAAATTGAACTCAGCACAATAGAGAGCTGTGATGCTCCAATTGGGACATGTGTTCTGGGCAACTATTACATCTAGGTGAATGAAATTTAACATGTAGGTAGTCCAGATGATACTCTTCATCGAGTTCAAAGTTCAGTTCTAAAATATAATTTAGTTATTGCCCTTGAATCTGTAATTGAACTTGGTACACATTACCACTGTGATGCCATAATGGGAACAATTACGTTACCTGAAAAGTATTTTTTCTGGGTGAATGAAATTTTGTAATAACAAAGTCAGTTTCCAAAAATATTTTGGACAATATTATGATGCTTGAATCTGTTATTCAAACATAGTACCCTTGACATCTATACTACTCAATGGACGGATAGCGAATGGCGGGGGTATGCAAGACACTTTCTCTTAAGAAACAAGCATGTTCTTCTGCAGTTTAAACAACATTAAATTCGTTCAAGATGTTTAACTGGGGACATCCAATATACACCACATTCAACCACGTGTAACCACTTGTTTGAATTTCTGCATGTCAACAGAGAGTCTAAAACACAGACCATGCAATGCTTATTTAATTCTATATTTTGTTTTTAATGTCATTTATATATAATGTCAAAAAGGATGTACAAAATTAATTTCGTAAATTGTGTCAATGTTATGTTAAATGCGGTACCTGCATCTGCATGACTACCTCTTTTGTAAACTCGTTTGAAAAATGAATGCAAACTATATCGCTATATCGCTACTATTCTGGATTAGACCCGATTACAATGTACTTAAATTCACAATATTGTATTGTCATTATACACTCAAAGCCATTAAAAACGCAAATTCAAAGTTTATTTACTGGATTTTTTTTTTAACAAATGTAAATAAAAATTTACACAATCGAGATAACAAACATCTGTTGTTAATTTCATTGAATAATTCATTGCAAATGCACAAATCCTAAACGTCAGAGAACTTTTACACAAAGCAGGGGTCAGCTGAAGTCAATATCGGGTATGTCCACCCCGAGCTCTCATACATGCCTGGAGTCGTCTTGGCATGGACCGACACAGATGTCTCAGTATACGTTGTGGGATTGCTTGCCACTGATTTTGGAGTGCCTGTGCCAACTCTGCAACAGTTCGAACCCGCCGTCCAAGTTCATCCCAAATGTGCTCGATCGGATTCATGTCGGGAGACATAGCGGGCCAATCCATGACAGCAACATGATTATTGTTCAGGAAGTCCCTTGTCAACCTGGCGGTGTGGGGTCGAGCGTTGTCATGCTGGAAAACCATCTGTCGGCGGACGCCATGTTGATCCAGCAATGGAAGCAACGCTGGACGAAGGAAAGTGTCAACATAACGTAGAGCATTGAGGTTGCCTTGGACCACTACCAACTGGGAGCGAAAGTTGGTGTTGATAGCACCCCAAACCATGACCCCACCTCCCCCGAAACGATCCCTTTCCTGCACGCAGTTACGAGCGAAACGTTCATGTGGACGTCGGTAGATACGGTGACGTCCATCAGGAAAACTGAGGTTGAATCGAGATTCATCCGAGAAAATGACATTTTGCCACGGTATTTTGTGCAGATACCCCTGATTTGCGGCCCATTGTTGTCTGGCAAGTCGATGGCGATGCAAAAGGATCTGACCTTGGTAAGGTCGACGGCAGCGTAACCCATGAGCAGCAAGACGCCTTCGGACAGTTTGAGGGCTGATCTGATGTTGCCGTGTTCCCACAGTTCCCCTGGCAGTAGCAGCAGCTGACTGGAACCTATTGCGCAGATGTTGCAGTTGGATGTGGCGATCTTGAGCAGCGGTTGTTAAAGGTGACGCTCCAGGTCGGGGTCGATCAGAAACTCTTCCAGTGGCGTGGAATCGTTGTCTGAGACGAGCAATGGTTGATGCGTGCACATGAAAGTGTCTGGCGATGGCTACCTGTGATGCGCCCTGATGCAGCATGCCAATAGCTCGGTTCCTCATTTCTTGCGTAAGGCGTGGCATTTTTCGGAAGTGACGAATGTTTAAATTTTGATCGGTATTTAAAGGGCCAGAGTGCAGGGAATGCACGTGCAAAACGTGTGACATGGGACTTCTTAAAATCGTGAAAAAAGACAAGTTTTTCGTTTGCATGAACAGAGTTAATTACCGAGAACTGATAATGGGTTCAAACCCAGAACTCAACCAAAATGTTCCATTTCAAGTTTCATCTGTATGCAATAACATAGGAAAGCCCCAAGAAAACGTTTTACCTGAAATATTTCTAGAATTAGGCATTGCGTTTTTAAGGGCTTTGAGTGTACATATAGTATACATTATATTGATTAAATATGTATTTATATCCAGGTACATTATCCCAGTTCATTAATTATGTTAGGTACATGTCATGAGGTGATATGTGAAGCATAAGTGGATAATCTGTATTTCAAGTTTACTGAATGATTATTAGATTTCTTAGTGATTGCCTCATTGAATGAAATTATCCTTGTGCATATTTTACATATATTTTGAGTTGAAAAAATACCATTGGTTCTGTAGCTGATCAGGCTATCAGGCTTTAAACAATAAACTAATTAAGTTTCAAAATGTATATGTCTTAAATTCGTGGCTCCTGTGATCCATATTTGATGCGACATTGTCACCAAATATTTAGTTTAGATTCCACATTTGCCAATGAGTCTGTACACAACATTCCATCTTTTTATTACTTTCACACTGTATAGCAGAGGATGAAAACAGCCACAATGCGGTTTCGCATTGGTTGTGACCCCTGTTACCGATATTTGGGATCACAGCGTCACCAAATCGACAATTTAGAATCCCCATTGACCAAGGACTCTGTGCAAAATATCTCAGCTCTCAATAGTCACTGGTTCTAGAGAAGAAGTCGAAAAAGAGACAAGTTTACATCCGGACGACAGGAGCCATCCCATACCATAAGCCCATCGGGCCTGAAAGTACATATCTAAAAATCAAATAAGTGTTGCCACTTCTGTCTAAAGCAGAGATTTCATTTTATGAATAATATGCCTATTTGTCCCATTACACTATACCTTGTGTTTTTCACACAATAAGTCAATGTGCATGTTAGATAACATTAATTTCAATACTCAGTTAATGAAACTGAATGTTGTTAAACATTTATCCATGTGTTTTAGTAACATATCAACATCCCGAGGATCTTATTAAGACGAGTAACAGTTGCGGATCCCATCGTTTGAGTAACATTATTGCCATTCCTTTGAAACAGTATCTTAAGTAAGTACAAAGTTACACCAGAGGCACAATTGATTTCTTTAACTATCTACCTGACGTTATCTCTGAGAATGTACAATATCTTACATTTGAAGTGAAAAGTTTTTAATCTAATATTCCCCACTAATTGGGACTAGAAGCATTAAGATTTTGGTTTGAAAACATCCAAAGTTACTTCCTGATAAATGAGCTAAGGCTTTTACACTTGGAAATGTGCAGTGTACTGAACAATAATGATTTGTTATTCGATGGTGTACATTGCAAACAAATAAAAAAAAAATAAAAATTCCCCGACATACGCAGATTAACTACTTTGATATCCAGGAAATAAATAGGGTAAGCAGTTTGAGGAAACATTAGGAAGTACAATTTGTAATTATTTTGTTGATTCCTGGCGTGTGGAGTTTTAAACGACGGCTTCATATAATGGCCATTTACAAATGGTTAACAAGAGACATTCCTTAAATGCATCATGTTGTTTGTACAATAGAAATACGTGATAGTGAAATTTCTCTACAGGGCATTGTTGAGGGACATTTGGAAAAAAGCCAGGGGTATTTGCACGGTATGTTCCAATGAGGATGCAAGCAACATTTGACTCGGAGAACTCTTTGACTGCATAGAAGAGGATACCAAACGCTCCTAGTTGAAAATAAAATACATAAACTTTCAACCATTAACTTAAGAGAACTCCTGAAAGTCAGCAAAGGAAAAACTGATTCCATTGATATTGCGTATCTCTCAAACCATAATCCACTCAACCCGGATAAAATACATCCATGTTCATGTGAGGTGAACGAATGAGCGAAATTAACAAAAAATTGAATGTCATTAATAGAAGCAGAGTTTAACATGAAAAGTACTGTAGCACGCCGTTGTTACTGAAATAAAGTGTTCACGCGAAAAAGAAAATTTGTGTTACCAATTGCTAAATTATATTACATTATATTCCTCAATCAATAAAAATGCTTAAACAATTAATGTACGGTCAATTTCTCTTTAAGCGGCCTTTATAAGATGTTCACATCAAACTGGCAACTCGAAGGTACATTGTAGTTGAAGTAATCTGACTAATGGAGGGATACTTAAACACTCAGAGTAGAGTTTTAAATATGGCACCATGATAGAAGGGGCAACCATCTAGCTGTCTGAACTTTCAGATGAGAGCTACAAATCTACATCTCACACTTTCCTAAGTTCCCATAAAATTTCGAATTCGTACCTTATTTTAGAAATAGAGATGACCGTTTTCTATGCATACAGCTTATCAGATTGTGTAGTGAGATGTTATACCTTCTACCGTTACAATATATAGTACATACATTTTAGAAAATGTTATATGTCAAAACATGTTGCATTGCCTTTAACACAATCGTTAATTAATGCTGTATGAACCCTCAAAATCGAACGAGACCTACAAATCTACCTCTCACACATGCATGGAAGATATCAATAAAAGTGTTGCTTCATACGGCGCAACATTTTAAACCAAAACGGAAAAACTTTGTCTATGGATAGGCCTACGGCTGATCGGATCGTGGTATTGAAATGTTTTATCCTCTAACGTAACAATATGTAACAAACTTCAATGATAAAAAGCAAATTTGAGAAAATATTGTATGCATAAATTGTGCCTTTAAAACAATGGTTAAGGCGGGGTTTACACTACGTCCGAATAAATCGCATTGCGTTGACGCATGCGATTTGAGGGTTTACATTACAAGAGTTTTGCATGCGATTTTAATGCGATTATCATAAGTGCGATTGTTTTAGTTCCATATATATATGTTATAATGTATGTACATGTATACATATGTATGTACATATGCATGTAATTACTGTAGGTGCATGTGCAATGCGTGTATGTTCAGGTTTTATGTATAGAATCTGATTTATGTATGTATGTATGTATGTATGTATGTATGTATACAAGTCTGAATGTATGTTTCTATTTACTAATGTACAGATATCTGTTTACTTCATTTTTTATGACTGTTTTGCCTACGCGTTGTTGGAATACCCCTTTCAGATAATGAAAATATGACATATAGGGAATTCCAATGCGATTTTGAATGCGATGCGAATAATATAGAACAGGTTCTATTTTATTCGCATCGCATCGCAACACATGAACAAATTTGTATGTGTATGACAACTCATTGAAAATCACGTGTTGCGTTCTTGTGCGATTATTTTTAACGCATCGCATCATAAAAACGGACGTAGTGTAAACCCCGCCTAACTGAGACATAGTTTCAGATGCACTACTCCTTCAGACTACAGAGTATCAACATGTTACAGAATAATTGTGAGACATACGTCTTGAAGACCTAGTAAACATGACAATAACAATATTCTCAAAGAATCCCCATCAATAGCCACTTTCCAGTCCAATCTAAAAACTTTCTTGTTCAAGAAGCACTTCGATCTTTAAACAAGCTCCTGTTGTAAATATGTATATAGACAGCGCTATGAGCAACCACATGTGATTGGATTGAGCGCTATATAAATGGACTTATTATTATTATTATTATTATTATTACGTCATCGAGACATACATCTTGAAGACCTAATAAATGGATACGTTTCTGGATTGGACGGACTCTACAGTATGCATATATGTATGTATGTATGTACAATTTTAACTATCGATTATAAATTTTCATTTATATTGTAAAGAATTGGAGGGACAATGTAAATGTAAACAGACTCTACAGTACGACGTGTCTTTGTTAATTATGGAAATATTCTTTTGACTGAAGAAAACAAACTGATTGTCCCAGACATACAATGATCCATTGCAGCCAAGAACAAAACCGGTTAACTATCAATGCAACTTGAATCCTTAGAGTCATCGACTAATCAGATTAACGTGTTTTCTTGTGTTGCTGTATTTCAATATGCCAATAGAAGCATGACGCCTAACATTATGCATGCCACATCACGCCCTTGTAATGGAATAAAGAAGTAGTTGTCTACGTTGATTAATGAGATAAATGCAAACTTGGGACACGCATGTTAAAACAAGAAGTGGAATTGTGTATGGAGAAAGAAGATTTGAGTGAAGAAACCGAGAGTAAAAACAGTCAAGTGCACCTGTCGACTGCGAAAAATGTATAGACAACTGTACAATACCCTTTCTAAATACAGTGTGAGATCCAAGTCATCATCTGGTTATTGACGTTTTATTTTAACGACGTTTTGATAACCATATAGCTGATAATACCAAGGTATAATCAAATTCCTTTATGAAATATATTATATTAATAGAAATTATATAATTTTTATTTTTTATAAATTTTATGAAATATTGACTTTCACATATTGATTCGAAAACTGACAATCTTCCATGACTTGTCACACGTAAACTATGACATATATATGTTAGTAATTTTTTGTCCTTAATGAAATGATATCCCTACTTCAACATAAGCCATTAAACCTGTTTATATCTTCAGTGATTTACGATGGAAAGTTCCTCAAAGGACATGCCCCTCAAAATTTCTCAAAATCACGAAATTTCATATTTCTTGGCAAATGTTCAATTTGTGACCAAACTATAAACTTTTATATGATAAAGATCTAAAACAGAAATGTAAGGTAATGTATCCGCATTAGATTCCAATAAGTAACTTTGAGATATCTTTATCTATTACAGAGTTACGTCCCTTTGAACATGAAGCCGAACTTGCAACTTATAAAAAATTACCATGTTAAAGGGCAGATAACTAAAATTCAAGGACGAAATTCCAAATTCGGCCACAAGAGCGCTCTTAACAAATCTTTTATCTACATAATAAGCTATCAAACATAGCTGTACTCATAACATTGAAGGACGCATACCCTAAAAACCGCGAAATTGCACACAATTTTCAGTTTTTTGAAAATAGCAAAAAATATCTTCCGTCGGCCGAAAACCGCTATAGGCCAAATCGATGGGGAATGTTGTTGCCCTCATTTTGGTGCAGGTTTGTGAAATTATCTTGATTAGTTTTCAAGCTATGACTATGACTATGAAACTATGAATTTTGACTTCAAGGGGAGATAACTCACGAAAGAAGTCGAAAACAATGTTCGGCCGACATACAGGGCTAGTTTTTGTCACAGTCTTTATAATCCCTGTAAATGTCATGCAAATCAGTTCATCCGTTACTTCAGAATCGGGCGCACAAAAAACGTACAAATAATAATAAGAAGAAGAAACCGGATAATAGCAATAGTTCTTCCAGACATACGTCTTGAAGACCTAGTAAACATGACAATAACAATATTCTCAAAGAATCCCCATCAATAGCCACTTTCCAGTCCAATCTAAAAACTTTCTTGTTCAAGAAGCACTTCGATCTTTAAACAAGCTCCTGTTGTAAATATGTATATAGACAGCGCTATGAGCAACCACATGTGATTGGATTGAGCGCTATATAAATGGACTTATTATTATTATTATTATTATTATTACGTCATCGAGACAAACATCTTGAAGACCTAATAAATGGATACGTTTCTGGATTGGACGGACTCTACAGTATGCATATATGTATGTATGTATGTACAATTTTAACTATCGATTATAAATTTTCATTTATATTGTAAAGAATTGGAGGGACAATGTAAATGTAAACAGACTCTACAGTACGACGTGTCTTTGTTAATTATGGAAATATTCTTTTGACTGAAGAAAACAAACTGATTGTCCCAGACATACAATGATCCATTGCAGCCAAGAACAAAACCGGTTAACTATCAATGCAACTTGAATCCTTAGAGTCATCGACTAATCAGATTAACGTGTTTTCTTGTGTTGCTGTATTTCAATATGCCAATAGAAGCATGACGCCTAACATTATGCATGCCACATCACGCCCTTGTAATGGAATAAAGAAGTAGTTGTCTACGTTGATTAATGAGATACATGCAAACTTGGGACACGCATGTTAAAACAAGAAGTGGTAGTGTGTATGGAGAAAGAAGATCTGAGTGAAGAAACCGAGAGTAAAAACAGTCAAGTGCACCTGTCGACTGCGAAAAATGTATAGACAACTGTACAATACCCTTTCTAAATACAGTGTGAGACCCAAGTCATCATCTGGTTATTGACGTTTTATTTTAACGACGTTTTGATAACCATATAGCTGATAATACCAAGGTATAATCAAATTACTTTATGAAATATATTATATTAATAGAAATTATATAATTTTTATTTTTATAAATTTTATGAAATATTGACTTTCACATATTGACTTTGGTGAAATGTTGACATTTAAAAGATATTTTGAGTTAAGCGAATTGTTGCCTTATGTTAATTATGTTATGTTAATTTATTGAGTTTTGTGAAGTATGCTTATATCATGAAATATTAATGTTTCTATTTTATTGACTTTGGTGAAGTTTGAAATGTTGACTTTGATAATATGTATTGAGTTGAGTGAAATGGTGATTTTGGAATTGATACAACTTTGGTGAAATGTTGACTTCGGAAATATTGGTTGACTTTTGTGGAAGTTTTACTTTAATAAAATTTGACTTTGGTGACATGTTGACTTTGAAAAGATATATCGAGTTTGATGATATGTTGACTTTGGAACTTTGGTTGACTTTGGTGAAAGTTTATCTTTAATGATATGTTAACTTTGGTGATATATTGACTTTGAGAATATATTTTGAGTTTAGTGAATAGTGGACTTTAAAAATATTGACTTTGGTGACATATTGACTTAGAAATATTTATTGGCGTTGTTGAAGTTTGAATTTAATGACATTTTGATAACACTAGTGTCTGGCTAAAGGAGCGCGTTTCAAACAGTAAGTGTTAGATCATTTGACTGCGCTGTTCCCCACAATACACAGTCACCAATACTGATGATTTATACACAACTAAGTGCGGGTTACAGATCTATGATATATCAGACTTATGTATTTGTGTGTATCAGAACACCATGTCTATGTAACGAGCGTGCCGTGGTATTACGTAACATGTGAATTCGGTCAACTAACCCATCACAGAAGTTTCAACTCATTAAGACCGACAGGTAATCAATTACCAGTTCAACGGCTCTGACGTAGCAAAAAGCCTTTATTACATGGATGAGTGACCAACAAGCACATGGTTGTTGTCAATTACGAAAATAAAACAGTCCATTTCCAACCTCACTTGTTTGATGCGATTTCGAGCGGTTTTAATTATTGAATAGCACAGAACATACATACGTATATACATACATGTATTTATGGTAGTGCTCAGTTAAAACTGCATTGCCTCTTTTGAACAAGGGATTACTTCGCAAATATTATGAACACTGATCTAATATATTTATTATTCGTTTGTATAAATAATCAGCGGAATGTTTTACTTTTAGAAATGTAGTGATGTAATAATGTTCTTTTTCTTCTTCGAATTCTGTAATGAATTCAGAATGTCCTCATTTGTTGCGTTATCAAATTCGTCAGTACCCTACACATTTTAATTAATAGATACTAAAAATAGTAATAATAATAATAATAATAATAATAATAATAATAATAATATAGTTTATTACCGTGTCATGTTATTAAATTACAATATTCACACAGAATTAATTCGAACTCTTGCAATTAGTCTCCAGCTTAGATCTTGGGATGGCCCACTCACTGTTAGATTGTTGACAGCAGTGAAGGGGTACATGCAAAGTCTACATTAAAACTGTTCTTAATCATTTGATTTGTTTACAAGTTCGGCTGCTTTCTCAATACGATACAGGGTTTATCAAAGACATCTTACGATTTTGACGGGTATTATTTATGAAAAGCCTTTTCACACAAATGTCCTTCCCCTAAAATGCAGTCAGTTTTTAACCAGACGTTTCCATAATATACTCTCTGGTTTGCATTCAAATAAAAATAATCAAAAAAGAATATACAACTCTTTTCTAAAATCTCAGAACATTCCTTAGTGTTTAACCATCAAGTCAATGAACCGTATCTCCTGAACATCCCAGTGACCACTTGTGTGTAACTCTGAATCAACTACACACGTGTCAAAATACTCCGATTGAAATAACAGTATTGGCGACATTACACATATATACGTATTTTTAAATTGGTTTATGGTAATACCCAAACAGACTGCCCCCTTGCAATACACACATATTCCAGTATATCCAGGCTATCATATTATATTTAACTCGTTAAGAGCGCGACTTGGCTCCTCATAGGATGACTAGTGATGGTAATTAGATACTACAATACTGTACTGTATACATACTGGTTCATTTCAAAGTTTGTTTGAGAGCTTAATGAACAATTTACATGTATTTTGTTTTTAAATTAAAGTTGACAATGTTGCATAATGTATGTGTAAATACAGCGCGGTAATAGTTTAATAAGTTTGCTACAAGACAGTTTGAGATTCAAATAAAATATACAGGCAGATGTCATGACTTTCTTTATGATATCTAACGGTTAAAGATAATAAAATTCCTCTGTGTAGCTCGATGTTAATTCGTTTATTCATATAGACGATACTTTCAAATAAACAAAACAAAAAATATTATTTCGAAGCGTCACCTACTTATCAAGATATAGCCCTTCAAAGTGAGTAAATTTGGCCTGCTCATTATCTTTCTTGAAACAGTTTTCCGCGGCCCCTCGGTGTAGCATAACCTTCATAAGCGATGTGACCTCATACACAGGAGTTGTTACAATGAAATCCTTAGGCGATTTTTTTTATTTTCGTCGATGATTCGTTTAAAACACAATAACAACTTTTGACATTGTAAGTTTCCGATAGAATGGGTATGTGTGCGTCTGCAGGGAGTAATTCGGAGTTTTTGAAGGAATTTCCGATATTCAGTATTCTGGTTTTAGTTTGGTTATTTTACCAATCGAGCGGAGCGTTGGGTTATTTTATAGGCTACAATATGCTTTGAAATTAATAATTTCAATTGTTAACGTCATTATTATTTTTGTTTGTTTTGTACTTGATTTTAAGTTTCAAGAGGCCTGTATAGTTTTAGGTCTACTGAGTCAATATTTCTCATGGTGACTTTTTATTCATATTCATAAAATTTATATTATTGTACATTTACAATTACATACACTGGGGCAGTTATTTTATTCAGTGTAATACAACTGTAGAAAAATGTGACGGGTGACAATGTCAAAAGATTTTAAAGCCTATAATGATGTATCTATGATAAGGAATCATGAATCGAAATGAAAAGGGCGTTTTCTTTTTAGGTACACATTTTCTTTCAGATTCTGTTCCATCAATATCATGTTTTTTTGGTAAAATCGATGAAATGTTAATGTAGAATGCTGAAAATCTAGTTTTTAATTTCTATATTAATTCTATATTGTTCAGAATTTAGTCATTAAATCAACACTCACTAATTGCGAATAACACATTAACACCTTTGCTTTGATGCCAGATATCGGTCACTGGACCGGTTCAATTATATCAGAGGTTGCCAATGTCCTGTCATATGACGTAACTGGTGATACTAAACTGGTCGTAAGTTAAAATAAAGATACACATATAGGCGACATTCAGTCTGGACATAGTGAGCCAATCAAAATTGAGAACGTTATATTCAGCAAATTTAAGAATATAATTTTCTGTTGTTTCGTCGGTGATAGCAGCCGGTCATTCACTATTATGTATGATGCACACCGATGTACATGGATAAGCAATCACATGGTGACAACAGGTTAGTTATTAAAATCAATATCGACATCGTAAAGTGTTATTTACATGCGAACTAGTTAGAAAATCATCACAATGTTGTGCAACAATTGTTGATATGTATTTCTTTTAATTTTAAACGTATTTTTATTTCATAAACTTGAAAATAGGATTGGCGAACAAGCCAAAGGCTTATTTCAACGCCCCTCCTGTACATGTATATTTCAAAAAGCTGGATACAAGATCAATGTGACAGAAAAATGAAAAATAACATTTGTATGACATCAGACATGAATATTGTCATGCTGTTAGGTTGTTAGGTGTGCCTAATAATGAAATGGGCTGTAAGGTTGTTAGGTGTGCCTAATAATGAAATGGGCTGTAAGGTTGTTAGGTGTGCCTAATAATGAAATGGGCTGTAAGGTTGTTAGGTGTGCCTAATAATGAAATGGGCTGCAGCTCAAAATTGAACAATTAACAATAAGATACTTTCAAAGGAACCGGTTGCTTTTACTAATAAACTGGTGTAATGAGTTCGAGATATTGTTGTTAGTGGTGTCATTCAAGGAGTTATTACCATATAATACTGTCGTTATGTCATAGCCTTAGCGCAGTTTCGGCAAGTAAACAGATAGTGAACTACGTCTTCGTTATTGTGACCGCAGGAACATCTGGTGTTTCCGATATGTGTCTATTATAACGGTGGGCGTTTAGATCACTACAGCCTTAAGGCGACAATGGATGATTTGACAAAATCTAGCCCCTAAATTCAAGTTGAAAGAGTTCCGAGTTTCCGTTTGGTTTATCATAGTTTTGAATTGATTTAGTGTAGGAGCGTTGATGACTTCGTCTGGTAAAGAATTCAAGAGCATAATGGTATTTGGCAAGAAAGACTGAGAATATCTCTGAGTTCTACAGTTAATTGTTTGAATGGAAGAACGGTTTCTAAGATTATAATTACTCTGTTCAAATACCCTTCTTGGTATAAGATCGCTCAGATAATCTGGAGTCAGCTTATGGTACAGTTTATAGAAATGAATGAGTTTAAATCAGTATCTTCTATATTTTAGCGTGCTGTAGTTTGTTTTTGCATGTATCTTATCATGACTTGTGCCACGTACCGCACCGCAAATAGTTCTAAATGCGTCTAAATGTAAATTTTCTAATTACATGGCCTGTTCGTTCGTACAGTTATCCCATACATGACAGCAATAAACCACAGGAGACAGATAAATGAGTTATACAATGTATTTAGTGTTTTTCTAGATAAACGATATTTCAGACTTCTCAGACAATTGATCATTTGACTAATTTTCTTTAGCATGTCATTGATATGTGCTTTCCATGAACAGTCGCTTTGAAGTGTTATACCTAGGTGTTTATGACTTTCAACCTCTTTAATAATTTCACAATTCACAGGCAAATTTGGTTTCAAATAGTTGTGTGTTTTTCGTGTAAATGTTATACTTTCGGTCTTACTAGGATTAAAATTAACTTGCCACTTACTTGCCCAATCTGCAATTTTTGCTAAATCGTTGTTTATACATGTAATTACGGCTGCTGTAATGTGGTTATCTATTATGACATATATTGATGTATCATCGGCAAAAAGACGAATGTTGCTATCTATACCATCTACAATGTCATTTATGTATATGAGAAAAAGAAGTGGCCCTAAGAAAATGTAAAATTGTAAAATTATATAGATGTATACGTCGCATAAGTCTCGTTTTTCGTTGAGTAGGATTAGCATGACTTCTGGTTTTGTATGCCGATCAAATTTTGTATAATTGTGGAAACACATTGTTTAATGAATTGTTTTATTGAATCAAATTACTTTGAGATAGTATCCTACATATGTGCTGTTATTTCATTTCAACTGTTAAATAATGGAATAAACTAGTGTCCAAAAGAAACGATACCACGTCTTTGAGCGGCCATTACAGGAAAACTTAACGACACAGAAATTTATAATTGGTATAATTCTTTTGAGATTTCTTTCATTTAACATGTGTACAAAATTCATTTCAATCAGTACTTTGCATTCATTTGTGCAGGTCTGTATCGACGTGAGGGGTCTGAAAATGAAAATTTCATTCACGCAAATGACTGAGACAAATGTTGAAAATGTCAAAAGAGGCGTCACTAAGTCACATTTGTATTCGGTATGTCCATGCCGAGCGTCAGAACGGGCAAGTACACGTCTATGGGTTGATGACGTCAGACGTTGGTTGACGTCAGAAGATAAGCTATGTCATTCATCAAGGAGGCAATTGGCTGACTTGATGGACGCAATTCAGAGAGTAAAGATCACTAATTCTTCGGTAAACACGCTGTCTACCATTGCTCTTGAAGATGCAAAATCGGCTCCCATATGAGAGCATGGCCAGTGCTCAATCTCTCTGTTTCCAACGTTGAAATGTCGTATGTTTGTTTACTCGTTGTTGAGGCCTCAGGAACGTTTTGTGGTATGGACGACGTGTTCAGATATCATGAGTCTTCAATCTCTTTTACCAAGTTTGTCTGCTAATCACGTGTCTGAGTGACGTCTTTGACGTTAACGTCGTAATAATGAATGGGTTTCGGAGATGAAATACCCGGATGTGGCGGTCTTCAATAAGCGTAATCACCTTCTTCTCGACCTGCATGTTGTCCGATCTCTATCACGTAACCGTTGCGTTAACCTGATGACTGCTATGCGCGCGCAACCGAACCTTCTGGCGTCGTCGGCGTGTGAGACTCGTTATGTGACAATTCCAACGACTCCCTCACTCTCAATGGCTGTCAAAACCGATATTTTCTTGTGTGCTTTTTGTTGCTTTGATACCAACGTGTATGGTCAGCCGTTTTATACACTTTATCTGCAGTTGCAAACTATGCTACCTAAAATAATGTCATTTTCACAAAGTGCACCATTTCTCCGGATGTGATAAAATGTTCTCGGTATTTTCGATTGAATACACTGCATTTGGGATGTGGGATACGCAAAACCATGTGTTCATACGAAAAAAATCACTTTGTAAAAAGATATTTTAAAAAATAGATGGTATCGTTTCTTTTGGACACTAGTTTAGATAAACGTGAGATATCATTTGGTACATTCGCTTGTTCTTCATTCAAATCTTTGTTATCGCTTGACTTACGTTGTTCAAAGCGAGATCTCATTGCTAGAATAAGAGTATAACATAACGGAAATGGTCAGTTATGGACATACACGCAGTAACTCTATAGAATTGACACTTCAAAATGACACAAATACAAAACAATGACGGTAGATTTACGCTGAAATATCCACTGGGAGACTAAACAATCTAAACACATGTGTACAACAACCAAAGTTAATTAACGACTGAACAGAATATGCCGAAATTGTTTCTAATAGCTTTGATCACGTTCAGGCTGTTTTGACAAGTGAATTCCGTGAAGAAAAGCTACTCGTTGAGCAGGACTCCTGAGTAACACGTCAGACCTCTGCTAGCAGCTGATTGGCTAATGAAACGTTTGGCGACTGTAAAAATGAAGTATTTTTTAAAAACGTTTTTTCTACTATTTTGGGGTGGATTTGTAATCCAATACTTTTGTGTCGTTATTCTTTACTGTTGTCAGAATCATTTCCGCGAAACCTACCAGTAGTAGTAATGCCTCTTTTGGCTATTTTTTGGCTATTTCTTGGCTATTGTTTGGCTATTTTCTTGGATATTTTAATTTGGATATTTTTTGGATATTTTTTAATTAGGGCTTGTATAGGATATTTATGGAGTGGACCGAAAATTCGGTCAAACTGATTTCTCATTTTATGTCCAGACCTGTAGCACAGGTGTCCTCAGTGTCGTATATATGGTTTGACCAATTTAATTGTTAATTGAATTGACCGATTTAAGTGACAAAATTCGGTCAGACTGACCTCATTTATACCCTCTCAAGGTATGATAAAAGGCCACTTTGTTTCATGAATACATTCATTCTCATTCGAATCTTGAGAAGTGGTCTTATGTTCTTGACGCTATTGGTGCTCTGTGCTGTTTACCTTGAAGATAGAAAATGGCAAAATTACCCCAGGACCCTATGGAGAGATATGCACTAGGCACTATGGCAGATAAGCAGTTGACAGAGATGCAGGATCCTCGTTGTCATTTGGACTTGGGTGGAGAGGTGTATGTGACTGCTCAGACTTGGGATGGAATGTTAAGTATACATATCCGCAAGTATGATGTTTTCCCTAATGGCAAGAGCTATCCTACCAAACGAGGGATTATGTTGACTCTGAAACACTGGTCAGAACTACCAGGAGTGTTCAAGTTCTTAGAGCAGTATGGTAAGACAAGTTTCTATACACATGTTGGAACCAGTGTCTATGCCACTGTGGAAGATCATGGTGTGGATCTCAGACACTGGGTGTTTAATGATGATAAACTAGTACCTTCCTCAAAAGGTATTCTACTATCCCAAGATCAGTGGAAGAAATTGAGAGACTGTTGTGATGTGATGCCAGACTTTGTACCTGAACTTAAAGAGATGGTATCAAAAGGGTCAGGGAAGAGAAAGTTATCTGATGTGAAATCTGATAAACCCATTAAGAAAAAGCAGGAGAGTGATTCCAAGATCGACAATGAAGCTGATAATGAGATACCTAATGATCCTGAGGATGTAAGGAAAGAAGAGGAGACTGGTGAGCAGGTTGAGGAGACTGAGTTGGAAAGAGACTTACGTCAGATCCGTGAGGAGATGGATAAAGACTACAGAAGATTTGATCAGCAGATGGACTTAGTGATTCCAGGGTATAGCAGTTTGGTTAAGGGGAAGAAACCTGATCATTATCCTGTTGGTTATATTAAAACCACAGCATCTGATGGAAGACCTCAATATGAGGTTGCAACACCTTTCAATACATCAGATGAATCACCGCCAATATACCTCAATTTAAGGTCACCACCATTTTCTGATGATGATAATAATGATGATAGTGTTGACGATGATGATTTTGGTGTAGATGATGAACATTTTCATCAGGGTCAAATGGAGCATTTGCAATGTTGGAAGTGTAATCCTAGTGACTATATCAACTGGTAGAACTCATTTTGCGCTGAGACTTGACTCATTCAAGAACTGTCCTATACAGATGACCCTTGGCTTCAACATAAGACCAGACTGTGACTATTTGTATATGGTAGGACAACCAAACCAAAAGAGTGATACTGCTGTTGGTTCAACATTGTGATCATGATATTGTAATAAACATATTGTATGTATTTTTCTTGTGTTGGTCTTCTTTTTGTAGATATATAAATAGAGTGAATGATATAGGATAGGCCGATTTATCCATCATGGCACCTTACATTATATGCTATTTATTATTATGATCCAAAACATGCTGGTAGTTATGCCGTACCAAAGAAGTTATTCGAAGCTGTGAAAGCTGAAGGTCAATTTAAGATTCGATTTATTTTCACGTTATCTTTGGGTCTATCCACTCAAGTCTACCAAAGGTGGTGAAAGCCTTGACAGAAAAAACACAATATCATATACTTGGTATTTTTCAATCTGATAAGGGATCTGAATTCAATATAAGTTGACAGAACTTATATATATATATATATATATATATATATATATATATATATATATATATATATATATATATATATATATATATTAGGTCGAGATAATGACTAACCTCATTTGCTTCAGAACATTCAGAGAGGACACATCACCATGAGTCAGTATAAACTTTTTGTCCCAGACACCGAGAAATGGACTCGCTATTATATGTTGCAAGTACAGGGTAAATGTGCACAGCACGGCAACTTGTCTGTTGACAGAACACTGGAGCTTTATGATCCAGAATGGCCTAAAATTTTGGAAGAAAGGAAACGAAAAGAACAGGCACTGGCCATGCCTTATTCTGAACAACCCAAAATTAACTTTGTCTCTCCAACACAACAAGTCGTGGAGCAAGCCATAGCTCAAGAGAAACGCGAAAGGGCTATACAAAGGAGAGCACAGAAAGTGTGTGTCATTCCTGACAAGAACGTTAAAGAAAACACATCACACAAAAAGAAGTCTCTTCCAAAACAGGGAAAGCTCGTTACAGATCGTTACAGTAAGAAGGCATAATGTACTCCTGTCCAGTATGTTTCAAGACATATTCTTGGCCAGATAGTCTAAAGCGACATATGACTATCAAACATGAACAACTGCAAGCACCACCACAACAACAACCACAACAACAACAACAACAACAACAACAACAACAACAACAACAACAACAACAACCACAACAACAACAACAACCACCGCAAGAGGTTTCATTACGACACCCCTTCACCATGATCGTTTCCGGGCCAACATCATCAGGAAAATCGTATCTTGTTCGACACATTTTGGAAAGCCTCAAGATTAAACCTTACCCTCAACGGATCTTATGGCTGTATCGTCGCTGGCAACCTCTCTATGATGACATTCTACAATCCGTGTATCCTCCTGTAGAGTTTGTTCAAGGTATTCCCATAGATTTGGACCAAGACTACTTTTTTGACACAGGTGTAAGAAATGTCCTAGTTCTTGACGATCTCATGTCAACGGCTAGTAAAGATCCTAAAATAACAGATCTATTTACAGAAGGTTCCCATCATCGTAACCTCTCTGTCATCGCCATCAATCAAAACCTTTTCTATAATAGGAACCCAACACAACGTAGAAACTGTCATTATATAGTCATGTTTAACAATCCAGTAGACCAACAATCCATCATGACCTTAGGTCGTCAAATGTATCCAACCCGATCTCAACATTTTATGCAAACATTTGAAGAGGCTACGAGCGAACCCTATGGCCATCTTTTAATTGATTTAAAACCTGATACACCAGCAGACGAAAGACTTCGTCCTAATGGCTGTAAAGTGAGTAGTTTGGAAAACCATCCTCAGAAAGAGTCTACCCTCCGAAGCGTGCAGACGTGTGCCGAAAATCTCTGCGATATGCCTTCTTGCGATAGTTGTGGAATAGTCTTCCAATCTACTACGGGCCTCATGAAACACAGAAAAACCTGGTGTCCTGGGAATGAAAGTTCACCCTCACCTCCCGGAATTGCCAATGAGCCAATGAAACGAAAGTTTGATGACGCCTTTCCCCCCAAAGAAATCTCTAGAAAGCTGTTGTTATTGTGGACAGGTGTTTCTAAATAGTATTTGTTTACAGAAACATCTCCACGATAAGCAATGCCCAGAAGTGGAAAAGGATGATATTGACGATGATGATGATGACATGAAGATATTTCATAATAAATTACAAAAGACTAGCAAAGATAGTGAAGAAGAGGTTATAAGAAGTTTGATAAAGAGAGTTGGTCGGGAGAATGAAGATCTATTGAATATAAAGAGACAGCGGTATGAAAAGCTAAGCATGTCAGGAGATATGATTGAAAATAAAATGAATAATATAGTTTGGAGAAAATTCAAAGAAATGTATGGGCAAGTTGTTGCCTATGTCTTTGGCTTGAGGCATGGTCCCAATACCTTGGACATTCTTAACTCTATGGAAGACACAGCTGAAAATATGATTGAACAAGTTATTTCCAAACTCTACAAGTACAAGCCATGGATCATGGAAATCATAAAAGATGTTGATGATGACAGTGATGACGAATCTGAAGACGGTAGTGAGGATGATGAGGAAGAAGAAGAAGTAGCTCAATAGACATTCGTGGTTGTAAAGAAGACTTAGGGAGTGTTCCTAGCCTTAAGTCTTCTCATTGAAACGGGGCAAATAAAATGTGTGAAGATTAATATTCGTTTTGTTATTACTATATAGCAATTGTCACATATAATCTCGGAATGTGAAAACAGATAAATTAACCACATTTTCTGCAGGGCAAACTCACTATACTGGACGTCTTCCAAATTTATGTAGTTACGTGAAGTGTACCTTTATTATACACCAGGGTCACTTCTTTCCATGGTACCAAGAGCATGTTTGACCTTTATGACTAGTTAACAATGTCTCTCTCTCTCTCTCTCTCTCTCTCTCTCAACAATTGTTGAATAACATAAAATGATTGCCATGTAATATAACCTAACTACAATATTTCAGATACTTTTTCAACCATAATGACATCTTATAAATTTCATTTAACACATTTCATTAAATACATCTAATATAGGATATGTACCTCAAATGGTGTATGTATGTTAATTGAAGGATTAGAATAAATTCAACTTTAGTATTACTGTCTAAAATTATGTAAAACCATTATCAAATGACATTTCAAGCATTTACATCCATCTGCCCATTGTCTTACATTTCTGAAGAATGCATTATGTGATAAAAGGAAAATGACCACAGAGTTTTCATTGTTGCTCTCTCAGTTCTTATAACTGAAAACTTGCTTCTTGCTTTCGCTAGAAGTTTCGGCCTAGAATTATAACTTGCGCTATGGGGAAAAGGTACCAGGTCTTCATGCCTAAAATTAACACACAAACAGCAGAATGATCAGTCAAATAAATGTCATTAACATATTTAACAGTACATCATATTCAATACAAAAGGTGATATATAAATAGAATACAGAACAACTTCAACTCCATTAATAATAATAGTTACATAAGTCCATATTACAATAAACATACATGATAGTCACTTATTCAAATATGCAACAATTGTAATACAGAATATCAATTCAACATTCATACGATATAGTTAGAATTCACCTTAAGATTCAATATAGAAATAGTAACATTATTCTTGAACAATGACATTTTTGATTACATTATGATTTTAGCTGAATAAGACATGTTCACTGAAGGTGAATGACATAGCCTAGTGAGTTGAATCAATTATGCGACCAGCCGTGATGGATAAGGCTTTACTTAAAGATAACTTATTTATCTTTTATTTATAGATACTTTATTTGAACACCATATTGTCTGAATTTTATAAACTATTCTACGACATATAACACATACTATACAGTAATGTGGCGTCTATTTAACTTACATTAAAAGACTTATATTACACAAGACAGAGCCTGATTGCATACATTTGTGAAACTTAATACCACATGGGTGTGTGTTTCTCATTAAATATGACTATTGCAAACGGGATAACTTGCTATGAATATAATGGCTACGTATTGTCATCTACACATAAAACATATATTGAGAATTGACAAACAACACTGAAGTATTTTAGTACATGTTAGAAGTAATATCTTATCATGTTTCATGGTCATAGCATGCGTCAACACATTGTAATACAAATTTTATCATTAACTTAATGATCTGTCTTACAGGTAAACATATTGTCAAGTGTATTAAGGTTGGAGATATATCAAACCAATTTTATCAGGAGTAACTCCGATATACATCAATAATCATAAACTAAAGTAAGTCTAGTTTCACATATACAAGCGGTAGTCTAATATAAATAAGCATTTAGAAGTACACTTCTCAAGCACACATAAACATAGTTGATGTCTCTATTTTTAATTTATTATATATTTTCAGGGGAAGATTTTGGAAAACTAATGTCTAAAAATCATTTTCAACACCAGTTTACAGTTTTATGATAAAAGTCACAGTTTGATATTAATTTTTTCTGTCATTTGGTTATAAAAGATATAATTTCTATTATTATGAATGAATGAATATCTCTTTTATTCTTTGTGACACGCGCCCGAGAGCCTTTGTTTGTTTCAAGAATTAGGAGGTATACAATAGAAAAGGGGTCACCCTAATTATATTCATAACTCAGTTAAGTCACCATAGTAACATATATGACGTTACCTAAAAATAGATAATTTTCAGCACATATGGGGAATAGGCCAGAGATGTTTCCGCTTACTCCATACAGATACGCCAATCACAGTAGACACGCGCCTTTGTTTGTTTATTCAGTCCGGAGTGTTCGTAGTCTGTTTGTGTTGAGGATTAACGCTCCCTGTCCGATTGGACATCTAAGGTCACTAAGTGGTCAACAGCGAGGCAAATTTTTGCTACAACTCTAGAATAGCATAGACTGAGTGCAAGTCTTTTATTTCAGATTGAATATAAGTGAAGGAGTGTGAAAAAGAAAGCTCATGATAATTAAGCATTTTTTTCTAAATAAGATTGACACAATATTAACACGTTTTATGTAGTTACTCCACTGAAATCCCCCTAACCATTTATTGTAAATGAACTGTATTTTCTGATGAATGAAAAAATGAATGAATAGCTGATTTATTTTCCTCCAGATAAATAATCTGAATATACATTAAAGAAATAATCATCAAGTGAAAACACTATATCTTATTCTTTAAAATTGTATCAGAATAATCTTTCAAACACGGGTTAGTCCCAGGGATGAAAATGCGAGACGAGGGTCATCTGAACATAGTTAAACATTAATCCCCCCCTCTCTCTCATACATTTGTTGACATAGTCAACACTGGCTGGTCGCTTTGTTTGATGATCTGGCTCGTGTCAGTATTGTGTCAACACTGGCTCGCCCGCTTGGCTTGCGCCTGAGGACACGTGTGGAGCTGGGTGAAGCAAATGATATCAGTCTGACCGAATTTTGTCACTTAAAAAATC